>OU696489.1:14800000-16201250 GCA_916048165.1 Spilarctia lutea | reverse complement strand
TTGGCCCATTCGTGCGGTTTTGGTCACTCTCCTTGCTCATGTAAACACCTAACTTATGCCTCAGTCATCAAATACCTTGGTGTAATGATTGACAATAAATTGAGTTTTAATCAACACATAGATCTACTGTCATCAAGGGTCCGAAAGTTGATTTTTGTTTTTAAAAACCTGAGACATATTGCCGACAAAAATTTAATAAAGTTGGTTTACCAAACACTATGTGAGCCTATCCTATCATACTGTATAACTGTTTGGGGTGGTGCTTGCAAAACGGCTATGATGAAGCTGGAGAGAGCTCAGAGGGCTGTCCTAAAGATTGGTCACTTCCTACCTTTTCATTTCCATACTAAAGAACTTTATCTCAAAGCTGATGTCCTTACAGTTCGCCAACTATATATCTTGAAGGTTACTCTTAAGCATCATTCATCACTGAAATACGAACTTTCGCATACAAAAAAAAGGTTAAAGCACAGAATTTGTCGGCACAACATCAAGAAATGGTCTACTGCCTTCTCACAGAAGTTTTATGGGTTCCTAAGTGGATACTTGTACAAAAATATTAACAAAACAACCTCAATTTACCAACTTACCAAATACAAGTGTAAAAGAGCTATCACTTCGTGGCTAAGGTCCCTCAACTACGAGGAAACCGAGAATCTTCTGCGTGTGCACCAGTCGTTGGGTACTTGAATGGTTTCTTTTTATTAGCACACCCACTCATACGAACACAAACTTTACTCACTCACATACACGGAAACACATACGCGCACACACACATACACAGAAACACACACACATACACACACACACACGCACCTACACACATACACACACACGCACGCACTCATACACATTCTGTAATTTGTAATGTTGGCATTATTCTTGCCCATGCAAACGTAAATGTCACTGCTCCTCCCACCATACATTTCAATATCCAGAGTCTGGAGCGGCTGGTAATCTGTAATACAGGTCATCCTAGTGCAGATACCAGTCTCCCACACAGATTATATTTATTTGAGTTGTATTGTATTGTCTGCATGAATTTTGTTATTAATTGTAAACTGTGTGTGAGAAAACAATAAATTATTATTATTATTATTATTATTATATGTGATGGTAGTCCAGGGACGTAGTAGTTTACCGCCAATGTTTTTTTTTTTTGTTTTTTTTTTTTTATTGAAAAGGGTCAAACGAGCAGACGTATCACCTGATGGTAAGCGATTACCGCCGCCCATGGACACCCGCAACACCAGAGGCGTCACAAGTGCGTTGCCGGCCTTTTAGGAAGGAGTACGCTCTTTTCTTGAAGGTTTGAAGGTCGTATCGGTCCGGGAACACCGCAGGCGACAGCTCATTCCACAGTTTTGCTGTGCGTGGCAGAAAATTTCGGGAAAATCGCACAGTTGTGGACTGCCAACCATCTAGATGATGGGGATGAAATTTCTGTCGCGTAGGACGATGGCGGAAAGATGCGGCAGGGATCAATCCGAACAATTCCCAATTGGGTTCAAATCCCTAATGAGACAACACATTGTGTGTTCATGAAACGGGCTTACCGTTTCATATATCTTTGTGTGTGGGTGTTATGAGTTGTCTGAAAAACACGAAGCCATATGAAATCATAGTTTTACAAAAAAATATACACTATCTTTTTTTAAATAATAATAGCATTATTATTAATAATATCCAAACTAGATCCATTATCAATACGGATATAATAACACCAGATATGCACATTGTCTAATATTCAATAGATTTCTTTTATATCGCCATCTATCTTTTATGGGTCTGTCAGAAATATACCACATTTGCATATCAACGGTGTTTGGGTTCATATTGTTTGATATAGGGTCATAGGGTCCCGTGATGACGGTTGAAAACCTCTGGACCAAAGTTTTTAGACGTCAGTAAACGTGGGGTGCTTGTTTTTAATATGCTTTTCGGCATCAAAAATAGTAAAGCTTGAAGCTAAGATACTATTCAAGAAATGCTGACCTGCCTGATTAAAAGCTATACAAAGATTGAATCATTTATAGTGATTTATGATATCTCTACAATAAAATAAACACGTCAGTAGGATTATACCCAATGCTAAAATCAAACTGTAGACTTAATTTATGTAAATGGCTCAAAAGTCTTGACTATGATGCGGCAGAGGGTTTATTGGTTCCGATGCGCTTATCGACCTAGCACACCTTTATAACACACTCATACATATACACAACGAACACACACACACACACACACACACACACACACACACACACACATACACACACACACATACACACACACGCAAACACATAAACATATGACTCCAATATTATATCCTAAGCTTACTCTTGTATTCTAACTCATCATTCATAGATTGTGTCATTCGTTTTGCACTTGATCTAATGAGTCTGTTCTATAATGTCGTTGGAGGCCTAGTAGTAGTACCCGTAACACAGGTATTCCAATACCTTTCTCGGGCACTAGTCTCTCACAAATGATTGCTAAAAATGTATTTTTAGATTAAGCATCTGCAATGTATTGCATGCATCTTTGATGAGAAAAATAAAGATTAAGATTTAAAAGAAATAAAGTTTATTAGCATGTGTATGCTATTTTATAACTTATGTGGTGTAACTCAGTACTCAACAATATATCCTAATTTTAAATCTTTACAAAAACTTTATTCCAAATGTATCTAGTCAGAAACTCAATGGAAAATAAAAAACGGCATTACAATAACACAAAAAAATAAGAAAATCAAAAAATAATCCATTCGATTTCTGTTGAAAATTCTGACAATTCAAACCACTCTCTCTCCGTGGTTCTTCTCGTAGACCCCAGCTAGGGTCTCGGGGAAACTTTTTCAGGCCATGGCCTGTTTAAGTAGTGCTCCGCGCCGCCTGCGACTACAGGCGCGTCACTGGGTTGGGCCCTGGTGAGCCTTTTGGTAGTCCAGGTTCAGGCGTAATTAACCGGGGGACCCGCCAACCCGTCCGACCTGTGCTTAGCGAGGTCGAGCTCCTAGGGGTAAAACCACTAAAGTGACTAACAAGTATACAAAATACCAAAACAACAATTGGTACCGTGATAAATATACACTTACAACATCAGCAGGTCAAGTTATCACTTTTGTATCAAAACTTTAATTTTCGAGTGCTTTCCAAAATTGATAACTACAACTATGTAATACAATGCCGGATAAAAAAAACCATAAAGAATCATCCAACAGTCCCATAATGGCTGCTCTATATATTTTTTTCACTACAATAGCGAAGATATTAGATCAAACACGAACAAACCCTTTAACAAAAGATCAGTCATTACTAGATTTGAATAATAAATAAAAATGGCGTAGGGGAGATAACTCGCCGTTGCATAAGTAATTATAACAATTATTTTCTGATGGGTAATATATTATATTTGACATTTGCTTGTCTGTGTATTGTATGGGTGTAGTAAAGCATTTTTGGTCCCATAATTACATTGTGGCGATAAAACACACGGCCCATTGGATTGTACAACCATTAGTGTGAGTCGTGTCTTGCACAGGAATCAACATCAATATCGATAGGTACATGGGATAGAATTCTTATTTTATTTAAATTAAGGAAAAATACAGTTATTTATTTGTTTAAGTAAGTATTCTCTAAGTACATTAACAAGTTCACCTCAGTACAGTAAAATATTTTAAAAATAATAGCTAAGTGAGCGTCGGACTAGCGCACAAAGGGTTTTGTACCAATATTTATGTATTTCAAGTGTCTTTTTTTTATTATTGAATAGTGGGCAAACGACCATACGTTTCGCCTGATGGTAAGTGATCACCGCCGCCTATGAACACCCGCAACAACAAAGGCGTATAAAAGTGCGTTGCCGACATTTCAAGAAGAAGTACGCTCTTTTCTTGAAGGTTCAAGTGTCTACTCAATATTGGGCAATATCGACTAAATAAGGTCACGTTTGTTGTATGGGAGATCCTTAAATATTTATTTTAATCTACTTTTTAGTATTTGTTCTTAAAGCGGCAACAACAATACATCTTCAACAAAAATACATCTTCTGTGAAAATTTCAACTGTATAACTAAAACGGTTCACGAGATACAGCCTGATGATAGACGGATGGACAGCGGAGACTTAGTAATAGGGTCCCGTTTTACTATTTGGATACGGAACCCTAAACACATGAAAATAAAACATATTCTAAGTAATAATATAAGCTTGAAGAAACAAAGCTAAATCAAAAGTAACAGTTACTGTTTTAATTTCAGTTTTTAATGTTTAAACCATAGTTTTTTTAATCAGAGTCACACATAACAGTACTTTAAAAAAAAATTACTCGCCAAATCGAAATTCACCCACAAAGGAGTATACATTATAAAAATGCTCTATACAAATCACTGTATCGCCATTTAATGATCTCGAAGTCTTGCGATGATTGCCGAAAGAGATGCAAGATACATTTGCCCCCTGTAAGAAAGGGACGCAGGCAGTGATATCTCACCGGAAACGGAGTAATATATTGCGCATTGTTAGTAACGAGATCGGTTTGTGTGTCTGTTTGTCCGTGGGCGGACGCACGCGCCTTGTGTACCATTAAATGGTAGTTTTTTTGGTGTGAATTTCTACGGTAGGATTTTGAGATGAGGATAAAATTCTTAATAGGCAACAGAAAATAAACGCACAGCCCTAATTTGATGCTTTTATCCCCGTTGTTCTTACTATTAGATAGATTGGTACCTATTTATACTCTGTACGAATAAATAAAATTGTAATGTCCGAAATTTGAAATCAACAGCTTTTCACCGAATGTATTTGAAAGTATCTATATACGATACTAATTTTTAAAAGTGTCTGTCTCTCCGTTTATTTGTAATGGCAAATAAATTTCATTATCGTAGAAATTGGTACAGTAGTTTCCGGGTTTGTAGACCTCAAATAATTTTTTCCTCTCAACAATATCAATATAGACCAGTAATAGCAAAATTAGGACGCTTACCAACAGACAGTTTCCTATTTGCCAAAATAGTATTCCAAAAAAGTAAAAAACATTTCTCGTTTCACTTTAAATAAAAATCTTGACACCTCATACTTAGCCCGATTGACAATACCCACCCCTATCGAAAGGGGTAGTTCAACTCAAAAATGGCTTTGCAATCATTAGTAAGTGACAAATGGTTCGTGGGACGCGTGGTGAATCTTAACAGATGTGTATCTGGTGGGATTGGGATTGTATACTTATAGTCCTGTGGTTATCATGACTACCAAGTTGAAGTATGTCGGTTTGATTCCCAGTAAATACAAACAGTTACGTGACGAGTATGACAGTTTTATTTAAGTAACAGATCGTGTGTTTAGAAATATTTAAGTACTAACTTTTGCTCGCGGCTCCACCCACGGGTATGTTAGATATCGCTGTAAAAAGTAATCTATGTGTTTTTACGTTGTATGAGCTATATTACAGTAAAGTTTCATACAAATCCGTTTAGTAGTTTTTGCGTGAAAGATTAACAAACATTATGTGGCGACTTCCACATATAACACAACAATAACATACTACAGCGCCATCTACCGAAGTTACACTGAACTACGGAGTAACGTACCATACGAAGAAACTACAAAACCTGAATCGCGCAATAGAAGTTCTCGCGCCGAATATCATATATACAACATCCTAACATCAACTGGTCGGAGGATCCTCCTTTTGTGTTGGAGGGACATGATACCCGGACCTCCACAATTATTTGTCACAAACTTTGGAAATCATAATATTAGTGAGCTATTTATCAGAAGTCGGGTCAGTCTGGGTTCCAGAAGCCGAGGAACGAACCAAGCGGCTAGTAAAGTATGAGGGCTATGTCCAATAGTGGACTGCGACAGGTGGACCATGATGAAGGGTAATCACAGTACAGGGTCTAACTAATTCGGGACCAAACAACCGTATGTGAGATGTGATTTAGTGATTATGCTTTGTCTAAAAGATAAGAATATTATCTTCTTATATATAAAATTCTCGTGTCACAATGTTAGTTACCATCCTCCTCCGAAACGGCTGGACTGATTTTTATTAAATTTTATGTGCCTGTCGGGTAGGTCTGAGAATCGGCCAACATCTATTTTTCATACCCCTAAATGATAAGGGTGACCCACACGCGTGCATAAGTCAAAGTAAAAGACATAAACTGATTAGATGGGCAGTTTTCTTTTAAAAAAGGACCCGTAACACGCAGACAGCGAACGTGTGTGATTTTTTTTGTGTTTTAGCTGCCATAATGACTCTGCTCTGCCTGATGGAAATCATGAACAGAATCAAGGAGTGGTGGTCACCATCCTCATTGCGAATAAGGACAATAAATAAATAAATATTCCGGAAATCTAACACACAACGCCATCTAGTCCCAAGCTAAGCAGAGCTTGTGTTATGGGTACTAGACAACTGATATAAATACTTATATACTTTTTTTTTGTAAATACATCCATATTATACATAGAAAACACCCAAACTCCGAAACAAATATTTGCAGATCATACAAACATTTGGTCCGACCCGGGAACCAAACCCGAGACCTCATTCTTAGCAGTCGCATACGCTACCACTACGCTACCGAGGCAGTCATCAGTGACCCACACTATGGCTACCAAATGACTCTACTCTGCCTGATGGAAAGCATAAGCAGAATCCAGAAGTGGTAATTATATTAATTTCGAATGCAAAAAATGCTTACCATCAGGCGATGCGGCTGCTCGCTTGCCATATATACCATAAAAAAATGCAAGAATGCAGCATGGTGACCCACACCAAAGCGGCCATATGGAATGTGGAAGAAGCGCCAACTGTATGGTGAATGGTTTTCTACCATCTTAATCTACCCCAGAGAGGACTGAGGCGTAAGTGTATCATCATCATAACCAGCTTATTACGGTCCACTGTTAGACATAAGCCTCTTCCATTACACACCACTCTGATATGCCAATAATATATCTACCTTATACCTTGTTAACCATGGGAGAGCTATGCTTCGTCATGAATGGGTCGGCTCGTCCGGAGTGATACCACGGCCTCACAGAAAACCGGTGTCAAATAGCATTTGCGCTGTGTTTCACCGAGTGAGTGAGGATACCGGAGGCCCATACCCCAACCCCTCCCCCATCCCCTTTCCCATCCCCCAAAGGTCGGCAACGCACTTGTGACGCCTTTGGTGTTGCGGGTGTCCATGGGCAGCGGTAATCGCTTACCATCAGGTGATACGTCTGCTCGTTTGCCCACTATTCAATAAAAAAAAATCCTTAGTTCTTACAAACCGACACATTCTCACAGTACATTTAATCCACATCCACCCACAAGCATCGAACCCGCACTCATCGTAGGCGTCAACTATTAAACGTGTTGGATAATTAATCAACGGCTATAATGATAGGCGATTACATCTATTGATGTATATATGTTATTATGTATAATGTGCGATGCAAAAAGTCTGGCCGACACGTTGCTGCTCAAACACTGGAACTGGCTCGTTATTGATACAGCATTTTGTAGTAGATAGTAATATAGGGTATTTAAATATTAATTTTGATCCATACGACAGTGTTTACCCCTAGAATTACGTAAAATTAGAAAAAAATGATTTACTTACTATGTTGGATGAGGATTTTTCGTTAACTATAGCCAATATTGTGGCTAATAAAACCATAGACATCGTAACCCACAGGTAAAATAGTACCCTATGTCTTTCTTTAACTATTAACGTTTCTCTGTGTCAAATTTCATAGAATTCGGTGCACCGTAACAGACTGATATTATAAACGCGAATGTATGTGAGTATGTAATGTTTGTTGCTCTTTCACGTAAAAACTACTGAATGGATTTTAATTAAACTTTACAATAATACAGCTTATACATCAGAATAGCACATAGGTTACAATTTATAAAGATACTGGCTTCGCCTCGCGGCGTTGCCAGCGGTTATTGTCGTGCCGCGGGTAGCACCGTGGGGTTCAGTTAGTTCATAATATTTGTATAGATTCACATTTACCAATTACTAAATTATACTATTTTTTTCTAACTTTTTTATTTTATTTCCCGCCAATACAATGTTCTAAATATGATTGATCCATATCAAACAAAACTCAACCAATAGTTATTCCGTTCCGGACTCCGAGGACACCCGACCGATCCTTCCGATCCCATTTGAAATTCAAATTTGGAAATCCATTAGTGCGACTCGTCATTTTAATGTGACAGAGTATTGAGTTACTCTAATTGATCGGTGCTCTCCGTTCGGTTATTTTTTTTTCGGTTTGTTCGAATTTCAAATTTGAATATGAAAGTCCGTTGTCATATTTTTTTTGAAATGTAATTCGTTCGATATTGTTGTTTGTATTTCCGGATTTTGGTGTCATTGTATGTTGGTGGGCCGGATGTCTATGGTTTATCAGTATTGAAATATCTTAGTAGGTAATTATATTTAAAATTTTATGAAAATAAACCATTATTACAGTTATTAAAGTAGTATTAAACTTAATATTTAATTCGAAAACCATTTCGAATTGTATGTACATGACTCTGTTCTGATCGGGCTACTGTTTATCTTGTAATATATATTTCCTTTTTAGCTACTTTCACTTTTAATATTTAAAATATGCAAATTGCTCATCCTCTGAGAAGAATTAAATCTTCTTCTGACCCTATAGAGCCCGTTTGAGACTACAGATGTCTTTGTTAGGGACTTCGTTCCTTATGACGTGGCAGTACTACTGTGATTGCGTTATGAGAAAGACTAACTTACATTTTACAAAATATGGTTGTTTAGTCTCTGCCTACCCCTTTTAGGGATACATGCTTGAGTTTATGTACCTATGTAGGTATGTACTACATTGGTATTGGTTGCCTGTTTTAGGATGGGAACTGAACCCACAATATATTTATGTATAGAATTTGCCACCTGAACTATTGCAAGCTCCTGCAACTGTTCTTTAACGATTTCATACCCAACTCTTTAACTAATAGTCCACGTGTTCACTCACTCCGTGTAATTCATATTGATGATTGTATCGATCAACAAATGTATCGATTTGCTTGTCAAACTAATGTGACTTGATCATTAATCTACATTTTACGGAGCGAGTTCTTAAAAAAGGTCAGCCGCAGTTGCGATTGATGCAAAATAATCGACTATTGCTACACTTTAGACGATTATTATTATTGTATTGTGAATATTTTAGGGTTAAAGAGATCATTTATATTCGCTAATGTGTTAGTGGCTATTGTAATAGTGTAATGACACTATGACCAAAATGTTAGTTATTTCTTTACTATGTTTTTTTTTCAAATAAAAGAACCCCGTACAAATAGCAAAGGGGTCTTCTGATATGATTAAGTTCTGCTTCCCATGTACATTTAAAACTCAAAACATCCTTGAGTCAAACAATTACAAACTTACAACTCATTTTTCAATAACCATCTGTAAGCTCTACATGCATTCCCAACAATAAAGATATAAATAAACAACATACTCTATATTCAATCGACTTTTTACAAAATCATATTCTATCGATTCATTAACCATAATAAGAAAAACAGTTAGTCGATTCATCGCTCTATTCATTCGTGTGCACAAAAACGTTGCGGTTTCAAACAGAAATATCGATAATAATATCGATTGTGGATCAAAATGACCGGTAATCGTATTACGTGGTAATTATTAACCGACATTTTACTTTCTTCGGAAAGGGGGTGACAAGTGTGGAGAAGGCTTTTGTAGTAATAAGTGCAAACAGTAAGTAAGTGTTAAAGACGATTTGCATTAAAATTAATTTATGTTAAGGAAAAAAATTGCTTAGATGCAATTGTTATTTACTTACGGTACATAGTAAGTTATAAGTTATTAACTGTAAGCCTATGTACTTATCCCGTTAACATATGAGCTAGGACTCCTTAAGTTCAACTTGAGCCTTCGCTACTAACAGTTTTCAAACTATTTACGTCCATTTAGTCAATCTCTTTCGATATCATTTATATTAATCTGAATCATTCCAAACTCCACTTACAGAACATATTCTGTTATACTCTAACACTTTTACCAAATGATTTCTTCATTACAATAATTAATTATTTAATCTCTCAGCTATATATCTCATGACAGTTTGAACACCACATTAACATAACACCTTCATATGTACTAATGAAGTTGTAACTCGGAGGCAAGCCGCCTCCATACGTCGGGCACCCATCGTGCTTGAGACGCAGGTGTCGCCACACATCATTGCGCACGCGCACCACACGGCAACATGAAAGCTTCAACTGTTTCTACTTTACTCGTGTGATACTTTACTCCTTAAGAATTACTGTTAGGGTTCGATTCCCATCTAGTACAAATAATTGTATGATGAATTTTGTTTTGTGTCTGGGTGTAATTTATCTAGGTGTAATATTTACTTAGAAAAAAAACTTTAAAAAAGGCAACTCTCGCATTCAATCAATCATCCTGTGTCGGGGGAGTTTCCGAACATACATGAAACAACACAAGGAACACCCAGACTCAGAACAACAATTTGCAGATCACATAAAATATTGTTCCATGTAGGATTTGAGCCCAACACACTTGGCGCACTAGAAAGCGGGCCAACCATGCCTTTTAATTGTCTCTCTTAAACTGACAAAGTTGTGTGGGCCAGTTAGGACTATAAGCGGCTATAAATAACACTAAAATAAGATTGGCTTGTTTAAACAAACAAACAGACTCTTTAGCATTGTAGTATTAGTCATTTACCTACGTTTGTTTTCATATTTTACGTTTCGCTTTATCAAAAGTGCGGCTTTGGTGTTTCGAATATTTTTTTTGAACATCTAACACACAACGCCATCTATTCCCAAGCTAAGCAGAGCTTGTGTTATGGGTACTAGACAACTGATATAAATACACGTATATTTTTTTTATTTTTAGATACATACATATTATACCTACATAGAAAACACTCAAACTCCGGAAACAATTTTTTTGTAGATGATATAAAAATTTGTGCCGACCAGCAAATCGAACCCGAGACCTCAAGCACAGCAGTCGCATACGCTACGATTGCGCCACAGAGGCAGTCAAGTCAAGACGTTGGTATTAGAAGATCATCGTCATTATGGGGTGCCATCTTCAAAATGAAGTTTGGTCAGCAGACGGTATCCCTTGCGCTCAGGAGCGGCCTCTTTTAATTGGTGATATTTTTCTACTTTAGTCCAGGCCTTGATGTCCACTTCCTTTTTGGTCGACCTGGTATCTCCCTGCCAGGTATTTAGAAGATGAAATTAATTAAAAAACTTTTTTTTTATTAATCAAAGTATGCTGTCTATTTTTCAGCAGTATTGGAAACTTAAAAGAATTTATTAAATAATAATATCTTCTTATGAAAATCTCTCACGAATCTGATAAACGATCATACAATAAATAAACCAGTTAAACACTATACGATATTAATCTGTGATAAACTCGTTTCAAGTATTTGCCTATAGAACCATAATGTGAGAAAACAAGCGACTCGAATTCTCAATTCGTTTCGCTCATCGAAAATAGAGTAACTCAATACTCTGTTTGTATCCCAGCATCTGTCATCGCTGTATCGACTCGACCCTTAAACGCATCATGCACACGCATCCGATTGACAATGCAAAAATTTGCATACGCTATTTAAGGGTTAAAAAAATTATCATATGATTACGTCACGATAATTATTTATACAATTTTGAATCTTGTTCCTGTTAAAATAAAGTTGAAACTCTTTTAAAAGTAGAATGCGAATATTCGAATGGTCTTTTTAAAACATCACGATGGGAACCATTATTGAAATTTGAACCTTGTTCACTTAAATTGGGGTTCAAATTTCAATAGCATTAAGTACATGGGAAGATATAACCCTCAAATGGCTTATGATAATTTTTCCTTGAATTATTTTTGCTATCATTTTTCAATAGCTCATTAGTGTTTAGCTATCGGCGCGTAAGTGGTATTCCAAAGCCCATATTGTTGGTGATGCTCCTCCGCTTTTGTGCCAGACCGATTTTATTGCCGCCATTTGAATTTTGAAGGCTTATTTGCATGATTGTGATTTAGTGTTTATTTTTGTATAAGATACGATGTGGATTTATGGTTTACGTTTAAACGCACTTATTCTATGAATATATCATTTTGGGAAGCGTAATGCGGTAAGCGGGGACGGGAATGGGGATTTAACTTGACGGTTATAGAGAATATAGAGCGTCTAAACTGAGACGTCGTCATGTCATCAGTATTATTACTATCCACACTAATATTATAAACTCGAAAGTATACTCTGTCTGTTATGTTTTCATCGCTAAGTCATTGAACAAATTTTAATTAAATTTTGATATACAGATAGATTGAACTTTGAAGAAGATCACAGAAATCCTCTGAGGCATAAACTTTGTACCCTTTTTATGAAAAACTGAGCCCTGCGGTGTTGCCCGTGGTTGTTGTCGTACCATGGGGCGAAGCTAGACTAAAAAAGTACTAAAGTATTGTCAAAATCGGTCCAGCCGTTCCAGAGATTTAAAAAATGTTATTTTAGTATATGTACATTATAATAAAAGACAGTAGGGTCCGCTACACCGTGTATACATACATATGAATTTAGTAAAAAGCGGTTATTTTAATATTAAGTACAAATAGACACTCAAATTTTATTTATTTCTTTAGATTTATAGATATGCATACTGAGGGAGTATGAAATTTGGCATAGCTAAAGTTTATATGGGGGAAGAGAGCGCAAAGCTAAAAAAAAGTTTGAATGTCGACCACAGAACACACTCGTTTATATTATTAGGCCTCGGACACTACTTCGATTACACCACAAAATTACTCTTCTAAAACTTGTTCCTATTTTTCTGTAAATATTAATTTCCTGTAAACAAAATCTATCTACATGTAAATAAATCTTTTTATTAGTTGTTTTTACTCTTGGCAATATATTACTTACTGGCTAATATATCAGATGTCTGGTGAAAGAAATGGCAAATAAAATACGGTCTTTACACTTATAACGTGGGGGCACGAGAGGAACTTCTTAGGGTTAGTAAAATCGGATCATATAAAATGCATTAAAAAAAACAAATAAAACATATATAGCTATTAAATTTAAGTGAACACAGGCGTAGCTGAACAACAACAAAATTTAATTCAATTCAACAGATTTCACCCAAAAAATGAATGCCCGATCAGTGGGCTATTGAACAATTTCATTACGACCTGCGCACACGCACATAACCTCAAAAACACAAAAGCTAAATAAATCGACCGGGATACCATTTATCAAACTGCCGCCTGCATTTTTAATTAGTAAAAAACATATTCGGACAGTGCGCAGTGGTGCGTTCCAATCTGCTTCCGATCTTGGCATTATTGACCTCTCACTCACACTTATATACATTGTATCCTTCTATCTCTTTCTCTCATGCTTTAGTAATTAGTTTCTCATGTATAGAGCTTTTGTTTAGAATGACATGTGGCGTCTGTTGCTAACAGTTAATTAAAGTCGTTTTTTTAACGATTCGATCGTATCGATATTGTATCGATGTATCGCGTACTTAATGACCACATCCTTGCGTATTGTCTTTTTAAATTATTGTTCAAGTAATGTTCATTAGAAGTGAAATATTAGTTAAAGAATATGGGCTCACATCCATTCAGTGGATTACGCACTCTGCCTTATACAAAATCATTTTTATTCTATTCAAGGAGTTCTACATATATGATCTCTAGTAACTTAACACGCCATCAATAACTTAACAGATTGATTTTAAACTTAAACCAGAATGGTGTTATGGTAATCAAGCTCCTGATCCACTAACTTAAATATTTCGCGTGTACCTACATATTATAGATCAGATAATTATACCGTGACGTAGAACCATTGATGGTTCTCAAAATAAAATTATTTGTTCTGGATGGGAATGAAACCCACGACCTTCAGATTAGCAGTCAAGGTTACTAGCTACTAGATCAACATACTAATAATGTGTGACATTATTACCCGACTGAAATAAAAAAATGTGAAGAATGAATGAATGAATGAAAAAAAATGAATCTAATGAGGGTATTTGGCTAGAAAACCTTCTAAATCTGTTAGGGTTACCAAAAAGACAAAACCTCTCTTTTTGGTATTAAATTAAGTAAGGTTGTTGCATTCGTTTCTTTCACTCAATAATTGCGAAGATTAGTGATTAATGATGACCAGTCAAGTATGCTGTCAGGACCGCAAAACAATCTTAGGGACCTGAGCTTTGGTTTCTATGACTCTATTTAAAATACATACTGCATGGTTGGCCTAGTGGCTTCAATGGACGCCACGCCGCTTGCTACTGCGCCAAGTGTCATGGGTTAATTCCCACGCTGTACAACATTTGTGATCCACAAACTGTTGTCCCGAGTCTGGGCGTCCTTTGTGTCCGCTTTATTTATGTTTGTAAAATCCCCCGCGACACAGAGTATGTATTACAAATATGGAAGTTGTCTTTTAAAAATTAATTAATAAATATAAAACTACTAAAATATACGCACACACATACACACACACACATATACACACACGCATATACAAACACACACACACAAACACACACGGATGCAGATGCTAACTTAAACGTTGTTATTATTATTATAACTAAACTTTTAAACCTGTTTTGTTTGTTTTTGTTTTCGCTTTCTTTCCGAAAGATGACCCACATGTTATAAATATATTTTTTCCTTTACACTAAAAAGTAATAACTAGTCGTGTATTTATTCGTTTAACGTAATATATACTTGCAGTACTTTCACCCTCGGGTTATTAAAAAATATATTGGTCATGAGTATTATTGCCAGCTTATATTTTACTGGTTCTACCTTTATAGATATCATTTCAAATAGCAGCAAAACCATCCATGAGTGTTAGTTTATTACCCAAATAAATAAAAAGTCCATTCCCTTTCACTTGTTTCATCCTTACAATTAAAGGATAATTAAAATTAGCTAGTCAGTAAGCAATATAGGAAAAATGCCACATTTATTCACATGAAAGGACATAATTACCACGATGGTTGTAAATCTATTTCTTGAACACGCGAAGTTCATCAGGGATCACACCTAGGTCCAACACAATAAAATTCTTATTAGAAAATGCCCATTTATACTAAATGGTGACGTTTTTATGATGTGCACGACCGTTGAAGTAATACATATTTACATAATTAATGGTAGCAAAGTCTTAAAAAACATTGATACATGTATTGGCGGAAAGCTTGCGTGTTTTTCCGAGACGTAATATAGTAGTTCTTTCCAGAGCGTTCGACACTATATACCAAGTCTAATAGTTCATCTGTGACGTAGAAAGTTGAGACAAAAAAGTGAAATGTTTATTACTTGTTGTTTATTAAACGAGTTACATTGATGGTTTTGTATTATTGTGATTTATGTGCTACGTACGCTAAAAGGTCAGTGAAACTGTGTTTTTTTGTAAATTTCGCATAAAGTAAAAGTAATTAAGATTTTTTGTGCGTATATTTACACTTATTAGACAGTCAATTAAAAACCTATCTTAAAAAGTACGTATTAACTACAAGCTCACTTGATTCCCTCACAATATGATCCCGTGTTCTTCAAGCGAGGTGTGAAAAAGTATTTCCTTCTTAAAAGGCCGGCAACGCACTTGTAACGCTTCTGGTGTTGCGGGTGTCCATAGACGGCGGTAATCGCTTACCATCAGGCAATCCGTATGTTCGTTTACCACCTATACGATAAAAAAATCGCCGTTGTCTGGGTCAGTACGTTGCATTGTCTACATTCACAATGAGGATGGTGAAGACTACTTTAGGATGTTGCTCAAGCTTTCCATAAGATAAAGTAGAGTCATTTTGGCAGATATCTCATAAATTGTTTTTCTCCTGCAGTACAACAGTGGATGTTACAAAACAAACTTACATTACACACACTTTGCTTTGCTCGTATGTGAGGGACTGCTATCTGTACTCGTAATGCTCCTATATTTAAAGTATAAGAGTTATATAAAATCTAGGAAGAAACTAGAATATTCTCCCTTATTTCTAGTATTTTATTTTTGTAAAAGAACACATATTGTACAAAATTCATCACATTCAAGTTGACTATAAAATTAATTTTGACAGTTTCATACTAAAATTGAACCCCTTTTTAACTTTGCTAACAAAATCTAGCTTCTGCCTCTCTAATTTTAAACAAAGTTGCAAAGGTGAATACAAAATCGAAATGTACCCAGCATTTTCCTTACTAGACAGGCTTTTATCTTCAGCAGATCTCTCAACAAATCCTAACTTTTTGCATAATAATAATTAATATTGCAGACATCTAACACAACGCCATCTACCTTCTACTATAATACCTAAATAGACTGATAGAAAACTCATTTACCTTTTTTTCTAAATAAATGCATATTATACATTACTATGTACAACACTCAAACTCCGATACAAATTTAAAAGATAGTAGAGCCACGCTGATCTCAACACAGACGGGCTGGTTCAACCTGGACGGCACTACTCTTGCACAGAAGATTAAGGTAAAATGACAGCGTTCGCGCTGTCGTGTTTCGTTGACAAGTGTGAGACCGTAGGCCCAATGATGCAGAAGCAACACTAGGCTGGTGTGGGTCACCAGTGAGTATGGTGAACATCACTTTTGGATTCTGCTTATGCTTTCCATCAGGCAGAGTAGAGTCACTTCGTCAGGCCTATACATATAAAAATAACAAAAAATTCTACATCATACAAACATTTGGTTGGAGTCGAATCGAACCCGAGACCTCAAGTACAGTATTCACTTTCGCTACCACTGCGCCACCGAGGCAGTTACGGATTATATTCATCATTCACTGATCAAAATTAATTCGAAATTCTTAGGCCAATTTATTAACAACTAGCTGATCCACGCAACCTCGTTTGCGTCTTCTATTACCCGTCTTCTATAGCGTGAGATTTTTCCCCCGTTTTTGAAACATTCTTCATTGGTGCTCCGCTCCTATTAGTATTAGCGTAATGATATATAACCTATAGCCTTCCTCGATAAACGGACTATCCAACACTGAAATAATTTTTCAAATCGGACCAGCGGTTCTTGAGTTTAGCGCGTTATAACAAACAAACTCCTCTGTTTTATTATATTAGTATAGATTACATTAGTATGGATGATGATTGCTAGAGCGTCTATAAATAATATGCTATCTGGTATACGAGTTTATTTTTTTCATATTGTATAATCTACTTTATTTTTAATTGGATTAGTAACTCCGAGGATGAATGCTTTTAATGCTTTTATGGTATTTAAAAATATTCGTTTTTATGTACCTACATCATTATCGTCAGTAGCCTTCAATGGTTCACTGCTGTTCTGTGGACATAGGTCCGTCTTTAGCAAGGAGGGTTATGGACATATATATTTACTTTATGGACATACATACGTATCGAACTAAGAGAATGAATAATATCGTATTATATTAATGTGAGTTTCATTCACATTGGCTTGAGCTTGACTGTGATTGTCAGATGCTTCTAGATTCGATTTTCTCTCAAAATGTTGATCATCAGGGTATTCTGTATAATTATATAGAAACACTATTGTTTGGAGACAAACTTCATTGATAGTTATGGTTCTGCCTATCCCGTAAATCGTGATGATGGGAATTAGTATATGATGAGATTATTACGATTGGAAAAACGAGTTAATTCGTACTTCCATAGTTAATATGATAAATTCGATAGTAACTCTGTATGTCTGTCTGTTACTCTATCATCGCTAAACCGCTGCACCGATTTCAATAAAACTTGATACGGAGATACATTCTTATTCTCATTATAAAACAACTCCTGCATTAGGAATATACATCCCGTGTCGCGAGGGACTTTACAAACATACATATAACGGACACAAAGAACACCCAGACTCATAACAACATTTTGTGGATCACACAAAGTGATGTTCCACGTGGGATTTGAACCCACGGCATTTGGCACAGTAGCAAACGGCGTAGTAACCGCTTAAACCATTAGGCCAACCGTTCAGTCAACATTGATTCTTGAGGAAGGACTTGGGCTACTTTTTACTGCGATAACCGATACACACGAACGCAGAGCCGTAGACAAAAGCCAGTAGGCTCATATAAAACAAAATTTACAAGTTTATGGCGGTTTAAAAGTGGTGCAATGTGGTTTAAAGTTCCACGCCAATGCACTATCAGTACTATCTACAACTCCCCGTCCATCAAATTCAAATTACAATCGACAACCACCTTTTACTAATAAAAAACCATTCGACCATCGGTCAGTAATTAACGATGCCGAATTCGACCATGCTATTGACCTTACGCGAAGCCACTGTCATTGTTACCCAATTTTATAAAACACACAATAATAAACCCTAACACTTTCTTAATACGAATCATACATCGATCGTTGATCTTGCCTATATCCTTGAACTCTGTGCGATCAAGTTTTAATTCTCTATCTTTAAACTTTTGGTTGGTTTTAGCTTGTGTTGCCGCTTGACTGATGTCCGTTACGGCTCGCTGTGCACCTGCAAGACGGTCACCAATATGAATGTAATTAGGGGCACCACACATGTAAAAGTCTGTGGTTTTGTTAAGGAAGTCCCTTTGTATCGATGCGGAACCTTGGCCTAAGAATACAATAGCTGATCATTTTTAACTAAATTGAAATTTGAGATTCATATGCCCATAGGTTGTCCTAGAGTCTTGTGGTTTTTGCACAATTTTAAACTTGGTATTGTTCTAACAAATTATTACATCAACAGAATTTAACAGTCCACAGCTAGACATCCTGCTAGGCTTGAGTATAAATAAATTTTTCGGACATCTAACACACAACGCCATCTAGTCATCTAGTCCAAACTAAGCAGAGCTCGTGTTATGGGTAATAGACAACTGATATAAATACTTACATACTTTTTTTTTGTAAATACATACATATTATACATAGAAAACACCCAAACTCCGAAACAAATATTTGCAGATCATACAAACATTTGGTCCGACCCGGGAATCGAACCCGAGACGTCAAGTTTAGCAGTCGCATACGCAACAACAACGCAACCGAGGCAGTCAGAATTCCAAAATTGATTGAAATTGGTGCAGCGACTTAACCGTGAAAGCGTAACGGACAGAGTATGGATGTTTATTATTCCAGTCAAACACTATAAAGACCATACTCATATCAGAAGAAGTAGCAATTTAAATGCAGATTGTTTGATAACTGTGATAAAGAACTCATTTCTTGGCAGTTGCATGTGGTCTTGATCTGTTAGAGAGGCAATTTATGGCGCGGTTATTGATGCGCTTCTAGAAAGAACATCTTGTAAGAGATAGTGCCAAACTGAATCTGTCAGGTACCGTGAGACGAACGATTCGGCAGTGGCGTCAATTAATAGCCGATACACACGGAATTTTGCACGTAATGATTTGAGTACTACAAGATTGCTAGGATCCACCGTTTTTAAATGGTGACTTTATCTTAATAGCTGGACGTCTATAACCTTGTGGCTATATCTGGCATCTGCTGTAGATCTTTTTTGTAATTTTCAGTCATAGGAGAACATGCAACTAAACTCATATGGGGCACAAATTTATTTGCAACTAGCTGAGCTACGCAACCTCGTTTGCGTCTTCTATTGCCCGTAGTGTGAATATTTTGTGTGAATATATAGCCTACTGCGTTCCTCGATAAATGGACTATCCAACACTAAAATAAGTTTTAAAATCGGACCCGCGATTCCTGAGATTAGCGCGTTCAAACGAACAAACAAACTCTTCAGCTTTATAATATTAGTATAGATTAAAACGATTGCCATGGTCCCACTAGTATCCTCGTGAGTACCTATTGATCTTGATTACCTACTAACTTAAAGCTTTATTATGGTACTTGGAGTGGTATAATATCAACACAACACTTATAACAATATTTTACATGTGAAAAATTTATTTCGATGTTTTTGTCTATTGTCTTAGGATCTATTGGTCCGCTTTTATCCTATTCAAATATGAAGAAAAATAGATGATTTCTAAATATGGAAAATTAAGGAATAAAAAACAAAGTTTAGTAAAAAAAATTGTATCAAACTTATGATCTTAAAATCAATTGTAAGTCAAAAATTGTCTGTCATCACAGTTTAAACCTACGTAAATAAACAAATAGTGAACATTGTCTTTCATTCTTATTAATATTCACCAAATCAGCTGCTGACTTTCCATCTGCTTTACTTCCGTATCAGATACAAGTCCCCCCCTCGATCAAGCTGAATCAATTAACGGCCAGTAATTTATTTCACTTAGATAACCGTGAATGAATTGTAGGTCTACTGGGGAAAGTTAGGGTATTGTCTTATACTCGAGTTTTGGGGGCTGAGGGCGTTGACTGACGGTATAATTATGACGTCATAAAGTGTGTACTGTTTCTAATTTTTTTAGTGAAAACTTCTTTACGGCGTGACTCTCGTCATCGCCACCGTACGCTTTCCATGAGTTAATAAATAAATAATAATTAAATTTACCAGACATCTAACACACAACGCCATCTAGTCCCAAGCTAAGCAGAGCTTGTGTTATGGGGTACTAGACAACTGATATGAATACTTATATACTTTTTTTTTGTAAATATATATATATATATTATACATAGAAAACACACACACAAACACTTGGTCTGACCCGACTATGTTAAAAATATTTAGTCTATACTCATATTATGAAGCTGAAGAGTTTGTTTGTTTGTTGAGTTGAATGCGCTAATCTTAGGAAGTACTGGTCCGATTTGAAAAATTATTTCAGTGTTAGATAACTCAGTTATCGAGGCAAGCTGTATATATATCATCACGCTACGACTCTAAGAAGTGTCAATGAAAAATAATGCCGCTTGAGATCTGCCATTGCGTGCGCTACAAAAATGGTTAAAGTTTCGAAAAAAATATGTCTAAAGGAATTGTTCCCCTTTAACAATTACAAAGAAAACCACGACAGCATATGCCTATCCCAAGATTATTTGGAGTCAGCTACTAGTTCAACGGGTTTTACCTGAATATCAGTTTTTCTACGGAGCGACTGGCATCGGACCTCCACAACCCTGAGGGTGAACTACGAGTAAATTCGAAGTTTGAACTAGTTATCAGTATATTTGAGGGACTATGACTTCCCAATAACGATTGCCATTGATGTTTATGACAACCGGGACCGACGACTTAACGTGCTCTCAATACTCAAGGTTGGTGTTGTAAGAAAAACCTAACAGCAGTCCGACCCGGGAATCGAACCCGAGACATCTTGATCGGCAGTCGCTTACGCTAACCGCTAAAAGCCGTTTAACTGTCCTCTTCTGTAGAAGTCACTCATTAATCGGGTAGCTCTAATTGGAGCAGAATTCTTCAGTGTTATATGGGCCTATTAGGTCAGTAAGAAACTAAATTTTCGATGTCAATAACTATCTACTAAGACAACGTAATTGGGACAGACAAAGTGATAAACAAACTTGACCACAAAAAGTGTAATAATTATCGTTGAAAAGGGACCCTTTTACACTCATTTAACTAACGCGCGGTATCGGTAGGTGGGAGTGTAATCGGCCCGTATCGGTCAGCCGATCGCGGTTCGATTCCCGTGGGTTGTAAGTAGATTGTTAGTCGCATGCGATATTAACGTGTTATGCATTGAGTCAACACGTTTTGATACTTGAAATGATATTCATAATTGTATTTTTAATATTTTTTTGAATGTTAAAACGTTTTTTTTATGTTTTAGCTGCGCCAAATTGACTCTGCTCTGCCTGATGGAAAGCATGAGCAGATAAGAGTCGTGGTCACCATTCTCGCGAATAAAGACAGTGCAGCATGGTGACCCACACTATGGCGGCCTAGTGAGATGCTTTTTTTCGTCCCGCTTAAAGGACCCATAATCCAAGTAACCGCCTCTGTGGCGTAGTGGTAGCCTACGCGACTACTGTGCCTGAGGTCTCGGGTTTGATTTCCGGATTGGACCAAATGTTTGTATGATCTGCAAATATCTGTTTCGGAGTTTGGGTGTTAGATGTCCGAAATATTTATTTATTTATTATTATTATTATTTATTCAAAGTGGGAGAGAAACACGTGCGCTTCTTCTTTCGAATCTCTTCGATCCTGAGATTAGCGCTTTCAAACAAACAAACTCTTCAGCTTTATAATATTAGTACAGATTGACACTCCATTAATTTCAATCGATCCTGTAGCTTAAGTGCCAAGGTGAAAAATATAAAATACATAGACTACCAAAACTATTACCCTTCCATCTCGTCGTAGTCAGGTAAAGGCCCAAGTATCAAGATCGTCCCGTCGCAGTATCCGATACATTTTGATGTCGATAAGAAAGTCAGTTGAGAATTTAATATACATAATTTCTTTTAACGAATGTCGACAATTTCTAGCAACAGTTACACGTATCGATATATTCTGTTGTTTTATATGTTTTGGTCAGTTGAACTCATTAATGTACGTACGATATAATTTATGTGTTGTCGAAATAATTAAAGTAATGTGGACACGTTATTTATTTTTATTATAATAGTTGTGGTGATCAAGTAAGGCGATTTCTTTTTTACCCGACTTTGGTAAAGTCAAAAGGAAGATTATTAGTTTTTTTATATATTCATGGCGTAGCGTGGCTCTCCACACACGGAACAACACTTTGTGTGATGCACAAGTTGTTGTTCTGAGTCGGGGTCTTCTTTGTCTCCGATTCATGTATGTTGGTAAAGTCCCCCGCGACACAGGATTTATCTATATAGATATAGGATGAGAATAGAACCCACAACCACCGGCTTATTAATCTGGTTGACTAACCGCTAGACTAATATATTAATATTTATATGTGCGATCAGTATACCTACGTTTGAAAGACCCAGTAACATTAATGATGTTTACTCGACTACGGCATAGCCAGAAGAGGGTTATGATTTTGACAGGCTAATATATCTATGTTTGTTTATCTATTCCCTCATAGTGCCTCAACTAAATGTTAGAACTATATAGAAACGTACCAAAATACATTAGCAACGTGTGACTACGGCTTTTCAAACTTAAATATGTGTCTCTTTACGTTGTTAAATCCAGTGTCCTGAAAATCTTGTTTCATACTTTTTCGGCGTCGTTTTATAAATAAATAAATAATAAATAAATATTTCGGACATCTAACACACAAAGCCATCCAGTCCCAAGCTAAGCAGAGCTTGTGTTATGGGTACTAGACAACTGATATAAATACTTATATACTTTTTTTTTGTAAATACATGCATATAATACATAGAAAACACCCAAACTCCGAAACAAATATTTGCAGATCATACAAACATTTGGTCCGACCCAGGAATCGAACCCGAGACCTCAAGCTTAGCAGTCGCATTCGCTACCACTACGCCACCGAGGCAGTCAAGTTTTATGTCGTAGTTAGGTGTTATTTTGTACATTTTCTTAATTTCATTACTTCTTAAACCCGCAAGTTTGCGAGTACGTTTGTTGCTCTTTCACGCAAAAACTACTGAATAAATTTTCATGAAACTTTACAATAATATAGCTTATACATCATAATAACACATAGGCTACAATTTATTACGATACTAGCTTCGCTTCACGGCGTTGCGCGCGGTTATTGTCGTACCACAGGTAGCACTGCGGGGTTCATCTAGTAAATTATAAATGAAGAAATCTTGTGTGTGTAAGAATATAACATTTATTCTTCACTTCATTTCGTCATGCTGAAGTTTTTTAAATACCTTAACAGATATTTATGAAATTTACAATAGGTGATAACACTGATAACATATACTCTAAATAGCAAGAATGAAGTCGTGGATGAAAATTCTTTAAAAATATTTTTCGACTAAAATTGTGTCGACCTTTGAGGGTAGTTGTAAAACAAAGTCAAGTGAATAATGTATATTGTCGATAGCTATAAAGGGGTGTGGTGTGGCCAGGGTGGCCGGGTCTGCTCCGGGTGGCGAGACATCAGGCTGCACTCTACGATTTACAGCCTTTACGCTATTTTCAATTAAAACTCTAATGGCTCATGGGCCACCGATGCGCCGATTGTCTAATTGTGGCACGCTTAAAGTTTTATAAGTGTGATAACTGATCATTTTGGTGTGTTTGTAAAGTTAAATGTTGCAAAAGTTAAAAGTAGGTGATTTAAATGACACGAAGCTAAATTATTATACGTAAGTTTAAGTTTCCTATAATTACTTGTCTGGAATCCGTTTTTGTATGCTTTTAGGGTTAATATTTGAATTTGCGGTCCTTAATAACACAATAAACTAAGCACTTGCGTGCAAGACTTGTCTTCTTAAGAAATAATTGAATAAACTGCAGCTTTATACCGACGTGTATAATCCCTAGTCTCACACAGTAAGTAAAGACCCTTCTTCCATTCCTGGTTGTACATTGTATGTAAAATGTTCTCGCTATTACTTATTTACATCTGTTTTAATGAATTATTTTACTCAATTGCATACATAAGAATTAATTCATAAATTTGATTCTTCATTAACGGCTACGTTACGTTATCATAGAAACTGATATTCTTACTTATTTAAAACTTATCAAATACCAGCAAACAGTTTACTTATGAACCGGTGAAGTTAAAATCTAAGTAAAACGTAACAAACAAAAATACTAGGTTTAAACATCTCTACATATGTCCTGGACGATTTTGCTCTACACCCTTTAGTAAAAACTTTGCTTTAATCGTTCCGTTACGATCGCACAACGCGCCAACTTTGTGCGTACTTTACTCGCAAAGCTCCACGAACCGACTCTGGCCATATTATTACTATGAATATTATTGATAATTGTTATCGGTCTTTGGTATTTTGTAATTATTATAATCGAGTCGGTCTTGTTCTTCTCCAATGAAAATAGAGCTTTATTTCTTGACATGATTTCTTAGAGAGGCCATCTTGATTTTTTTGCTGTAGAGACGTATTAATGGAAAGTGCACAATTGCTTTAACTCTTTTCTTGAAGATTGGAATTTAGGAATAGTTGTTACATCTGATATCAATCCACAGCCTCACAGCTTCCTAAAGAGATTATGTTCAGCAGTAAACTGTTAAAAGCTATTGATGGCCTTACAGAAAACAGGTGCCAAACAATTGTTTCGTTGCTTTTAAGCGAGTTTGTTTGTTATAAACGTGTAAACACAAAAACATGATTCAGTAATATTTAGGGAGAAATTCTTTGCATTTAGTTCGATACTAATATTATAAAGCTGAAGAGTTTGTTTTAATGCGCTAATCTCAGGAACCGCTGGTCCGATTTGAAAAATTCTTGCAGTGTTGAATAGTCCATTTATCGCGGAAGGCTATAGGCTATATATCATCACGCTAAGACCAATAAGAGCGGAGCAATTATGAAGAATGTTACAAAAACCGGGGAAAAATATTACAGCTAGTATTTAATAAAGGCAATAGATGTTGTTTTAAAAAGGATCTGTTTACCTTCTTTGCCAACTTACTATACCTAAAACTATGAAGTAAAGTGTATAATAATAACACTTTAGTTCATAGTTTTAGGTCTGTAGGGACTATAAGGGATGTCGACAGTTACACAAAGAGCATAAATGTTGAGATTTAGAAGATCAGCGCGACATCGCGTTGCCTACTTACGTTTGACATATTTTAGAGAAATCCAACGCGCTATAATGAGTCTCATATTCTTAGTACGGTTCGCAGAATAAATAACAAAAAATATAGAAAAAAAAACAGTATGCATTTGGGTTTGGTGAAAAAAAAATGGTTATATTTATTTATTAGGTTTTTTTTTTATATTATTGAAAATTTTATAATGAGTTAACATAGCATTTTGTGAGTACAGCGTACAGGTGAGATTAAATCAAAATGTAAGATATCTGGAACTATTAATTTCAGTAGACTATTAGTGAGACTACTATTGAGATAGTGAAGTATTCCTAGTAAAAGCGTACTCCTTCCTAAAAGGCCGGCAACGCACTTGTAACGCCTCTGGTGTTGCGGGTGTCCATGGGCGGTGGTAATCGCTTACCATCAGGCTATACGTCTGCTCGTTACCCCCTATATAATTAAAAAGAAAATATAATAAAATATATACGGAACCGGCAAGTAGTCGTAAATAGAAGTAAAGCGGAAAATGGTTAGTTAATTGTAGATTGATGTTGACGATCATTGATAGACCATTCGTCAAGACTTAAATACACTATAATATATTAACAAATGTGTACATTGTGTGCATACAGAAAGTAAGGCGATCACATAATATGTATGATTATCTGAGCCCCGCGGTTTGTACCGCGCTATAACATCAACCGCAGGTACCGCGGGTCGAAGCTAGTCTAACAAAACGTAGCCTAAGTTACTCCTTATATCATCAGTTATCTGTCAGTGAAAATCCCATCAAAATCGGTTAAGCCGTTTCAGAGTTTGGCCGGAACAAATAGACAGACAGACAAAAATTGGAAAAAAATATCATTTGGTATATGTCATGTACTGTGTATACATACAGATGCATTTAGTAAAAAGCGGTTATTTCAATACTATAAACATACGAGTATACTCCAATTATATTTATTTGTAAAGATATGCATTTCATTTGTAAAATTAATTAAATTTCAAAACCGCCTTTTGAAGGCGAGGCTAATGTCCAGCAGTGGACTTTTAGAAGCTGTTGATGATTACATTAAATTTGCTTAAGACCACAGCCATAACGAAAGTAGGCACTTAATGAGATAAACTTGTTAATGCAAAGCTCCAACTTATAATTTATCACTACACAACACTCTCCTCTTTTGCTATTCTATTGTCTTGCGTAGCTTGCTCCCTTAGTCGGTTGGTATGACACCCATATGTGAATAAGGTAGAGAAGAAGAAGATACTCTGTAGGTACTCTTCATTCGTTTTATGGTAGGCTATTATCAAAAAAATAATTAAAAATATTACATTTCAAAAACTATATGTAAATGCAATATTGTTTTGCTGTCGGTCCAAACGTTCGCGATACATCCGCACGCCCGAAGAGTAGCGACGTGTAAAATCTGCATTTCTTTGAGATGCACTTGTCTCCTCCCCCATCCCCCAACGCCTCTTAGATAAAGAGGGCTCTACTTTCGCACGCTTTGAGCCCCCGGTTTTGTTAGGAGTCTCTACGTCCTACCTAGAGGTAGTAGTAAGGTGTTTTGTTTTGTTCGTCGTGTGATAGAGCGACTCTCCCAGGTTAGGTTAGCTATTGTCTAAAATAAAATGTCTACGGATGTGTGTGATTGTTTGTTTTGGTAAATTCGGATGGTATTTCAGAAATTCAGGCTCTTGTTGAATTTGAAAGGCAGATGAGATTGAGCCAATAAGTAGTTAGTGGAATGAATCTTAGAATATGACTCTATAAAGTGTGTAAGTAATCTGGATAATTATGTCTTACAGAAAAAGTCATATGAAATAAATATATATACTCACAACTATACCTAAAGAGATAAATAAGCAGGTGATATCCAATAATAATAATAATAAAGAGAGAACTAAAAACTACGCAGCTATTGACAGGCATTCGCAAATAGGTTCCAAATATGAAAAAAAGCATAAAGGAGAGAAATTGTGAAAAAAAAATAAGAAATAATTAGTCCTACTTGTATCATAAATGCGAGAGTTACTCTTTTCCATCAAAATAGAATATAGATATATATATGACGGTCTTTCGACAAGACTGTTGAACTAGCCGTTTGTTTATCCGGCTTGATAGGACCAATGTAACGACAAGCGTAAATATGATCTGGTTGAACTATTAAGATTTACTCGAAGGGTTCGAAAATGAAACCACAACTGTAATCCGATCTAGCTAGTACTAACATATATAGCAGTCTAGCTTGGCCTCCTCAATTAAAAAATATAAAAATATCTTATACTACTATAAGTAATCAAATAACAGCGCAATTCAGCCAAATGGTACAACGCCATCTGTCGAGGCTGTTTTGGTCGTGAACAATCACAATTTACCGCGATCACTGATATAAACGTGGACGGAATCGCGTGCACAAGATAGTATAATGCATTCTGTCCGACTTTGAAAGTCGATTGAGTTTCAAAGCCACTAGCCATTAGTCATTTCGTCAGATCACTTAATGCCACCCATTCTCTTGAACAACTATAAAATTATAAAACATGTCAAATTTCTCATGTCTAACATTCTTGTTACGCAAATGACATACAAATGTAATGAGGGGTTTTGATGTGTCGCGAACAATGGCCGCCGTAACAATGGCAAAATATTAATTGTGTAATGTATTATGTAAAAATATCAACATGACTGTATGGTGTAGTCTTTGAGATACTTTCTTCTTTAAGAAAAACTTGGACAAATACGTCCTCTAGCTTTCCTGCAACGTGCGGAAGTGCAATCAAAAGGGACGGAAGTGCGTTACATGAAACCAAGAAAGCACGTGTAGAGCTACTGTTAGTCGACAGATATTTACGAGTATTTGAGATGATCGATGTACATCCATATGACATAGCAAGGTTCGCTCTTTTCTTAAAAAAAAAATTAAATCAAACTTTATGAATGAGTAAAAGATAACTTTCAGTTGTTCTAAAGTTTGACTTAATATATATATATACCAGCGACCCGCCCCGGCTTCGCACGGGTGCAATGCTGATACTAAATTAAATACACTACAGAAAAACTATGAACGTTGTATATAAAAACATAGCGGCCCGCTCCGACTTTGCACGGGCATAAAATAGAAACCTCTAAAATTAGCAATGTTGCCTTAGTATATGATGCATGTATTATACATATAAACCTTCCTCTTGAATCACTCTATCTATTGGAAAAAACCGCATCAAAATCCGTTGCGTAGTTTTAAAGATTTAAGCGCACATAGGGATATAGGGACAGAAAAGGCGACTTTGTTTTATACTATGTAGTGATTTGTAAGTTATAGAAAGCTTTAGGACTAAATAGTAACAAAATTTCAGTGAAATGGCGAAGGTTTAGCTTAATAGCTACACACCAACAAATAAGTTGTCAAAGCGTTGGAGATCTCCTTTATAAAGTAAATAAAAATAATATATAAATAGCTATTTATTTGAAAGGAATTTTAGCCTATCTTAGAAAATACTCGTACTATTAGTAAACCTAAATCTTCAGTCATCCAACTTCGTATGAGAAAGAAACATGCGAAGGTACGAGTACAAGTACATATATAGGAGACAGATCCTGGAGCACCATTGAGTCCCATCGCGAGGACGCGACAGCCCCTCTTCACAGCACACGGCGTTAATATCGCTACGTTTTTGCTACATTTCTTCTTTTCAGCACTTTAATATTAGTGTGAATGAAAACTCTTCTTGCTTTAAAACTGTAAATAATTAACAGTAACAGTTCAGGTTAAAAAAAATAGCTATTGATGAAAATTATGTTGCTACGTCATTAAACTAAAATTTAAACTATTTCTATATTCTATATTTAACCGTGGGAGAGCTATGCTTCGGCATGAATGGGTCGGCTCGACCGGAGTGATACCACGGCCTCACAGAAGACCGGTGTGAAATAGCGTTTGCGCTGTGTTTCACCGAGTGAGTGAGGATACCGGAGGCCCATACCCCAACCCCTCCCCCCATCCCCCAAAGGTCGGCAACGCACTTGTGTCGCCTTTGGTGTCGCGGGTGTCCATGGGCGGCGGTAATCGCTTACCATCAGGTGATACGTCTGCTCGTTTGCCCACTATTCAATAAAAAAAAAAAAAAAAAAACTATCTTTTATTCTCTAATTTTAATGAAGCGATTTCCGAAATGCTTTTTATGAATAGACGTATGTATTTGAATAACGTCTATTTTTATTGTGACGTATCTAATTAAAGTTAATATTCGACATTTATAACGTCGTTTGATAGGACAAAATTAATTCTTAGTGATAATTAATTTAGAGAGTTTTTAAACAAACAAAATTAGAACCATTTCCTTTGTATTTCGATAAAATATATCCAACTTACCCTAAAATATATGAAATGAAATAAAAAGAGAGGCAATGCTTGGGCACCAGCTAAAGAGTTACAGAGTGTGTTGCCTCCTCAAAGTATCAGATTGAGATCCAGTAACGCCTATCACTCGCTGAAAAACAACGAATTATTTATTTGGTTTTCTGTGAGTGCATGCTATAACATCGGTAGAGCTGGCATATTTGCGTCAAAGTATGGCTTATCACATAACAGTCCTTTAACAATCCAGTGCTGGACATAATTTTCTCCTTAAGAAGAAGGTTTTGGCCACGCTGGTAAGACGGGTTGAAAGAGGGTAGGTGTGTCTTAAGTTTTCCAACTCAATGTGACGTTTTCTAGCTTAGTTTGCTCCCTTAGTTACCTTTTACGACCAACACCACGGGCAGTGCCGGATTAAGACTACTTGATGCCCTAAGCAATCCACGCCTCTGGGGGCCCCCCTATCCATAAGTAAACGAATATCATAAATTACGTAGCTTAGGATATATATGAAGGTCGAAAGACATACGTGGAGAAGGTATTACATACAATAAAAACCAAAGCATTTTTTTAATTTTTTTATTGATATACGTCTTGCGACTTTTTCGGGCATTAAATTCGCGGAAAATAGTTTTTAAGTCCAAAGTTTTTAGCATATCTGACCCTATATACAATATTGATAAAGCATCGAGCTTTTTTGCTGTTTCTGGTGCTGGTGCCCCCCCAAGACGTGATGCCCTAAGCAGTTGCTTAATTTGCTTAAGGGTTAATCCAGCACTGACCACGGGATGAATAGTGATGTCGATATTCTGTATTTTTAATTCGTCATTACACTTAGAGCATGGCTGTCCTATAATACATGAAAGTAACTAACAACAAAAATATTAAATCAAATTCATACACATTTAATAATAGTTACCCATCACTCACACGCTAAAAGCATTTTTTACAAGGGAATCAATAAGATTTTTAGAATTTAATAAATGCCAGTCCGCCATTACTATATTACTGGGATAAATGGGTCGCGGATGCCACCCCCACCCACTGGGTGGTGGGGGAGGTCGCATCATACGTCTCGATTCCTGGTAGTTTGTTCTCAGCCATAATAATTGAGAAATTCATGTGCGCTTTACATTTTAGTTAGGAACTAGAAAGGTGAAATCTTATAGTTGGTACATATGATATATTTTTATGATACTTCGTACACGTTACATTTGAATTTACAAGTTATTTTTAATTTTTCACTGTTTAAACCTTCCTTGGACACATTGATAGACTGGAGTACTCGCCCATCGGCGAGTGAAGTCCCCAAGCAAACACCCGAGGTAGAGGATATCGGGGTATGGACCTCCGGATAGGTTCTTTTGAATGATATATTTGGAGAATTTGTGTGGTATCTATATTTCTCATTTATCAAATCGAAAAGAAACAAAAATGGTATTGAACTCCAAACGAAATATAAAAGTTGTATTGTATACCATCTTTCATACCGCTGTTTATAAATAAGGGAGTTCTTAATTTATTTTCTTGAAATTAGTTAAACAATACCTATTTTCATTCTTTTGTCTACTCAGTTTTTTTTTTTTTTTTTATTGTATCGTGGGCAAACGAGCAGACGTATCACCTGATGGTAAGCGATTACCGCCGCCCATGGACACCCGCAACACCAAAGGCGTCACAAGTGCGTTGCCCACCTTTGGGGGATGGGAAAGGGGATGGAGGGAGGGGTTGGGGTATGGGTCTCCGGTATCCTCACTCACTCGGTGAAACACAGCGCAAGCGCTATTTCACACCGGTTTTCTGTGAAGCCGTGGTACGAGTATCACTCTGAACCGGCCTGTTCATGCTGAAGCGTGGCTCTCCCACGGTAATCCTACATGTATTCGTGTTTCATGATATGTGAATAAATCATAATCAATTTTAAAAATTCTATTGCAATTAAATCAAAACAGGTACTATACAGTTTTATTTCCAATTTAAGTTGATCAGATGTTAAGTTGATATTATTAATATTTACTTTTCACTGTTTTAAGTTATGTAAAGCAATCGTTGGTACCCCATATTTAGTGTGACATTTATAACTTTTTGTTCTAATTAATATCTCGTACGTTAAGATAAGTCGTAAAGATGCAAGAATGGACACTTCTCCATAAACTTGTATTGCCTCGTTAAACAATAAATTTGAAATGTTGCCTACCTAATAATAAGGTTGATATTGGCTTGTTTTTTGTTTTAATTTGTATGTAAATATACTGTCATCAGCTAGAACACGAACATGAATAATTATTCGCATTATTTACTGCAGAAAAACATCGTTAGTGCAATTTATGGTATTGAGCAATTAATTTCGATCGATATATCGATAATTTGCTTTTCACATCATTCTCATGAATGAGTTGTATTACTGTAAAGTTTTAGCTGAATTTGTTTAGTAGTTTTTGCGTGAAAGAGTAACAAACATCCGTAAATCCTCATGAACTTTCGTATTTATAATATTAGAACTGTCTACGTGAGATTTATGCTCCAGCATATACCGACTACTCGACCGTAGAGAGAAGATGACTGCACGGTTTAAATCCCATATGGGACAACACATAAAAAATGACCTCAGCTTCATAAAAAATGGTGTCAAGCATTTTTTTGATCGCTTTTCGCGACTAAGTGAGGTTGTCGAAGTCCAAAGTCCCATTCCTCTGACTACAGGCCGAAGTACACATAGAACGGCTATTTAATTTTGACTTCTGAGTCTGTCGTCCGTCCCCTTAAACCATAAAAAGTGAGTCACTGTATCCGGACATATCCTTTCTCAACCTCTCTCAACTAAACGTGTTTAATACCGTCAATCCCACACAAGTCTAGAGTATGTAAGTAAAACCTATATTTACCGAGAAAATAAAACTTCAAAACTCAGATCCAATCTTTCTTCAAGAAATACTATAGGTACATAGAACCGCCTCGTATTTGCAACACACAACATATTCTCCGAGGAATCGCTGCAGTCGGTTCTGTATTATATTTTGCCTTTAGCTTCAACCTCAGAGCCAACCATCTTGGACATGGTTCGAAAGTAGGGGAACGTATATATATATCTGGGTAACAATCTATCTATCTGGGTACAATCTATATAAATAGGTGGTCGGATATTTCTTCAAGAAATAAGTGATTAAAGTCTTGATATGAGTTTTTCGTATTTAATCAATCTGAGTACTAAATTTGTATCCATCACTGGTAGTCGTATCAAAATAATCTAATTATGTAACTAGGAGGTGGTTAGTGGAACTTATCAGTAGCTAATAAAACCCTTGGAGTTTTGGGTTAAAAAATTGTTAATACTGCTTCAATAAAGACGGTACAAAGTAAATTATTAAACTCAATTGGCCATTAAAGTGTAAGTTTTCTTTAAGTTTTCCTTAATCTTTTTTTTTCTTATGGAATAAGGTGCAAACGAGCATACGTATCGCATGAGTACGCTCTTATTTCAGCTCAACTTTCGTCCGAATTCTTCTTTTATAATTGATTTTGCTGTAAGATGAGTACCCTTTTTCCTCTTCCGTACATATAACTGGTTAAAATAAGCTTTAGTAAACAGATTAACGTAAACATTTCAATTAAAACGAGTAAAGAGTTACTAGGAAAACATCTAGGTGGTCTACAAATACATACAAGTTCACTAATTTCCACTATAACTTGTATCCTATACAAAATCACAACTAAAGTTCTATTTCATCCAAAAAACGGATGAAACATCAAAATTGTTCTTTATTTTACACTATGGTTGAGTAGCGCGAAGTGTTCTTCTATGAGAGTGTGGTTTGTTCCACGTTCGTTAAAATTAAAGCGACGTGTGTGTGCCGATTCTTATTACTGATGCAAATTCTGCTCTACGAAGTTCTAGTGCGCTTTTTCTTTCAACTTAGTTATGGTGTACGGTTTATTTATGCACCTGTAGAAAATTAACAATCATTTGATATTTATGGTGAATCTCTTAAGACTGTTTATATAAAAATAGTGAATGGAGAATGAGTAAAATCAAAGAACAGAAAACCGGTGTGAAACAACACCTGCACTGCGTTTTGTCGAGTGAGTGAGGATAACGGAGGTCCATGCCCCAACCCTTTCCCTTATGCCCTTCCCCATCCCCCAAAAGCTGGCAACGCACTTGTGACGCCTCTGGTCAGGCGATATGTCTGCTCATTTTCCCCCTATTCCATAAAAAAAAGAAACAAAATTCTCTGGAGAAAATATACTTACTATGTTTGTGGGGTTTAGGGTTTCTTTGAACACCCTAGTATCCTATTTAATCCAAAGGAATAAGTTGGAAAGGAATTGAAAAATTATATGTGCTGAAACATAGCTCTCAGCCCAAGTTAGTCTCAGCGAAATTTATTTCATTTAAAGAATCTTCTCTCTATATTCCAGGCTGTCTTTCTTATAAGTATCCAAGTCCACATTCCACACTAAATTTGCTACGAAGCAGCAATGTCTATAAATTCATATTTTATAATAACGGCATGTAATAAAGTTCACCAGCTACTATGAAAGAAGCAACTGCATAATAATTCTAAAAACGTACATTGAATCAAACATGCTTCGACTAGGGGCCATGACAGTAAAATCCTTGAATAGTTGCAACTATAATTCAACTGCCGTTGAACAAAATGTCTGAATGTTCACCCAGGAAAGCACCGCGAACAGTTCCATCTGAAACGAATTAATTACACCCATTCAGTATTCTACGAACATCGAAAACGACCGCAAATAATTCACACACACACAAACCAACACACATACACCACTTATATACAAAAACATCTAAATCGCGCACATAAAATTTCATGTATAAAAATGTCAATAAAACACTCACACTTATATAAAGTAATACGAAACAGCGTTGTCGCACACAAACGCACACAGATACAAAACCTTTCACTTCAGCAATATGTATTGCCACTACATAGGAGTAATCTTTCATTGACGCACACATAGACGTGACTATTTTCTGTACACTTGTGAGGGGTTTTTTCTCGTGTCGTTGTGTGTGTTTTTGCTTGAACGCGACTGTGTGGAGGTTGTTGGGAGCGGGAGAGGGGGTAGCATACATTTTCAGGAAGGCTACAGCGTCACAGGGCGTCTTTCAGCGTTTCGAAGCCGCACACATCGCAGGCTATCGGCGAGACGAAGAAGCAAAGAGTGACTGAAGGTTAGTTTATTTACAGAGGCAACAATCTGCTTATAGTGTGTCGTTTTAGTAGGAAAATTAGAACTCTTAGCTATACCGAGCAATGTATGTAACTTTGTGGTTTAGTCGGAGAGGTTGTTAGCATTAACATTTTCCCTGTCCACAATTGAATCTTTATAGGTATAAAAGCAATAACAGACTCTCAAGGATTAAAGAAAAGTGAATGGTTATGTATACTGTTTCTTTATTGGTAAATGGTAAAAAAAAACTTTGTTTTGTCATTCTGCTTTTGAGAAGTATTGTTTTATTTCAAAACTATACCTACTACACATTTTATAGATGAGGTCTGCTTAAGCATTTTCAACATTTTACTACAGTTATAAACACAAAGGAGAGGTTCACAATTAACTGTGTTTCTTTTCTTGAATTTTTGTTAAAAGACGGTGATTTAAATACATTTTTTTCTTAATGTAACATTTTTTGCAGTCTCTGAACAAAAAATTCACACGCTACTCTACGTAATCGGGTGGCCAGATCACCGGGCTGGTAGGGGGTGGGGGGTAGCATTCGTGTGTGTTCGGAAAAATGCCTTATGATCCCCGCCCCGATGTAAGGCTTTAAGTTTTTATCCTGGTACTATGTCGGTCGCCGGGGACAGATAGATTATTGTACGTATCTATTTATTTTTGTATATCGTTTCGCCTTAGACTGAAAGATTTGTCACTAGTCAATTTCGAAAAACTTTAAAGAGAAAGGATTTCTAACTACGATCCTTTCTACTGACGACTAGACGTAGTTAAGGTGAAGTACGGAGACATTATTTGTGGCAGATACATAAAAAGGGTATATTGTATAGCACATTAAATACTGTACAGGTATTTTCTTTCTAATATAAGTTATTTAATGAAAGTAGTTACCTGTATTAGTTGAACTAGTGGTTAGTGGTCCCTCAATTCTGGGGTTTCGATTCCAGAAAGTACAATTCATGTGAGGAACACGAAAGGTTGTATTGTCTAGATGAGATTTACCTACAATATGTGTGTATTCCTATATTTATAAGTTGACTGCCTCTGTGGCGCAGTGGTAGTGTATGCGACTGCTGTGTTTGAGGTCTTGGGTTCGATTCCCGGGTCGGACAAAATGTTGGTAATGATCTGCAAATATTTGTTTCGGAGTTTGGGTGTTTTCTATGTATAATATGTATGTATTTACAAAAAAAAACTATATACGAGTATGTATTTATATCAGTTTGAATTTGGAGTTTGAGTTGTTGTTTTATGTTTTATTATATCAGTTTGAATTCTGAGTTGAGATTAAAAAAAAAAAAAAAATTTTCTAGTACCCATAACACAAGCTCTGCTTAGCTTGGGACTAGATAGTGTTGTGTGTAGACGTCCGAAATATTTATTTATTACAAGACATGGATGTGACTAGACGAAGATCGAACCAAGGTTGGTTCCAGTTTGAGAGGCCTTTTTCCAGTTGTGGACTACAATAGGCTGAAGATGATTAGAAGACAAGTTACCACGGACTCTGCATCAGATTAGAATTAAACGATTATGTGTGAGATATGTCAAATTATTATTATAGAATATGTTTTATATTGTTTGCTACAACAGTGTGTAGAGTTACAGGATGTAATAACAGCCAACATTATGAAGCTTCAGCAAGAAATTTTCAAGCGAATTTCCAATAATATAATGCACAATTTCTACCAAAGATTTTATATGACTTTGCAACCAGCTGCATGCGGAATAATATCCCTAGTTTGCGTAATACTAGCGAAGAGCACCTAGAAACCCCCTTCTCGTCATTTGACGTACAGTGACGACTGTCCGTGGATTTGTGGTGGGGGTTCGTCAACCATAGTTTAAATGGTTTTGTTTAATAGATTAGTTAGAAATTACCGTGGTTTTGTCTGTTTTACGATTCATCAAGAATATCCTATCGTTTTCTTGAATTCTGATAAGACTATGCTATAACACTATTTGATTCTGATATACTATAGGTATGCGAAATTTCATTATTGGTTGAGCAGTTAACCAAAATATTAACCTTTCGCTCGGGGGCACTTATAAGGGCCAAAACTACTTTCCGGTGGCCCGTTTAAGGGGAGTCCTCCCCCCCCCCGCTAGACATTGATGCATCTGTTGGTTAAGAATTAGAAGTTATTATCAAACGGTCATGAAATTAGATTCAAGAATCAAACCATGATCCTCGACTACGATTGGGCTTGTGTTTTCAACCGTTCAAACCGTACTTTCAAACTTAAGGTAAGTTGTCGTTAATGAAATGTTTTTAATGTAACAAAATGTAAAAATAACGAAAAGATATCATTAATATCAGTCAATTTGTAATCCGCTAAACTAATAGTGTAAAGTGGAAGGGTTTGTTTAGTTGAACGTATACATCTTAAGGGCTATTGGTCCTAAGTGATTTTTTTTAATGTTGACTATTTGTCAAAACGAGGAAAGATATTTTTTCCGAGACACAGTTGAAGGTAGTAAAGGATTTACTAGGTAAAGCTTAAACGTGGGAGAGCCACACTTCGGCATTAATCATCACATGGCTCGACCAGAGTGATACCATGGCCTCACAGAAAACCGGTGTGAAATAGCGCTTGCGCTGTGTTTCATCGAGTGAGTGAGGATACCGGAGGCCCATACCCCAACTCTTCTCCCATCCCACTCCCTATCCTTCATAGGCCGGCAATGCACTTGTGGCGCCTCTGGTGTTGCGGGTGTCCATGGGCGATGATAATCGCTTACCATCAGATGATGCGTCTGCTCGTTTGCCCCCTATTCAATAAAAAAAAGGAGGACTGTTGCTACTGATGCCTGAACATAACATTTTTCTAAAAAAACTCAAGTTCTGAAGCATGTACAGTTTTCGTTCGTGTATAATATCTGTCTTCTCAGCACAAAATACTCATTCCCATTCTCGTTTATACAGCTCCCGAAGCCAGCATTTCTGTTCAATATAATATAATACGTATAAAAAAATCGCTTCACACGTACTACGGTAACGGTACGGTCCCACACCCCCACCCCGTCTGGGGCAGGGTGGGGGTGTTAGCTGGGGTGACAAGAGCCCAGCCGGGCAGGTGCAATGTATCGGTGCAATCTGGACCGTTGTTGCATTATTAGTTTTAGCGTCTCTGTACTAGGTTAGTTATTAATTTCTGGTGTATATTATTTAGTTTAAATATTCACGCGAATATATTAATAATTGTTTAAATCAAACGCTTTATTAAAATCTTTTTCGTTCTGTGCTTTACAGAATACATAAGACATTAGGTCGTAGGGACGTGGCATCTTTTGTTGATTTTAATTCTAATCTATACTAATAATAAAGCTGAAGAGTTTCTTTGTTTGTTTGTTTGTTTACACGCGCTAATCTCAGGAACCGGTCCGATTTGAAAAATTCTTTCAGTGTTGGATAGTCCATTTATCGAGGAAGGCTATAGGCTATATATCATCATGCTAATACTAATAGGAGCGGCGCGCCAATGAAGAATGTTTCAAAAACGGGGGAAAATATTCACGCTACTGGCAATTGAAGACGCAAACGAGGTTGCGTGGGTCAGCTAGTTTATATATATTTATATTCACATACATGATAGCAGTAGAGATAATCAAAATGTAGTTAAGAAAGTGTTAAGTATGTAAGTCGACGGATATAAGAGTATAGTAGTATAGGATATGGCCAGGAAGGGAGTAAGCAGTGAAATGACGAGTGATAAAGGAGAATGGAGCAGGAAAACACATTACACTGACCCCATATAAAGTTTGGAAAAGGGTAGGGAGATGATGATGATGACATACATAATGATAGTGAGGGATAAAGTAACGTGTAACATCTTAGTGAATAAAATTCATTTACCAACTTCTAAAAGGAAGGTTCTCACCTCGACTGTATTTTTTACCATCCATCTTTCATATGCAAGCTCTGCTTAGCTTGGGACTAGATGGCGTTGTGTATAAGACGTCCTAAATATTTATTTATTTATATATTTGTATGGCCACAATGAGAAGCTTCTTTCATCGGATTTCACCGACTAAGTAGTGGAGCTCATTAAAAGATGCCTGTATGAAGTTTTAAAAGTCATAACTTGTGAAAGTGATAGTAAAAATCTATTTACAGAAAAAAATGGCTAACACTGACCGCAAGCCCAATTCCGTTCTCCTATCTTAGAAGACTGACGGGAAGGGTACTTGAAGAACAGCTATGCTTTTATGTGTTAAAGGTTTTTGTGGAAATTAGCCTTGAACTGTTCATAATCATCACCAACCTTTGACAGTTAGTTACTGGAGACAGACCTCTCCTAACCTCCTGTACCATGACGAAAAATATAAATCTCTCTATGGCTATCTTAAGGAGAATGAAATGAGTAAACGACGAATTCCTTTATAGAATAGTTAAACTTGAATCTCGCTGTAAAACCTACCCTCATACGTTTCAAGTGAACGGGAGGTCGATGAGAGTTATGTACCATTACATATTTGTAAGTAACTATTATAGAGTTTGGTCCGTTATGTGTTACCTACGCTCGGAAAAAATCTAGCTTTACTGATGCCTTATCGTGTTGCTTTTATAATAGCAATTCTAGTGTCACTTAGGAATGGAAATATATGTTAATGCATGTTAGAGCTAGTTTGGAATGGTCTGAAGTTGCATTTACGATTCGGGGGGATTACGTTTCGGGGCCTCCGGTAACTCTCAAACACAGCGCAAGCGTTGTTTCACATCGGTTTTCTGTGAGGCCCTGGCATCACTCCGGTCAAGCCGGGTCATGCATGCCAAAACGTGGCTCTCCCACGGTACCCGGTGACTAACCATTGTATTGGTCAGGAGTGATTAAACAAGATGGCCGATGGGGCAGAAAAGTTCTTGAGTGGAGACCACGTGACGGCAAACGCAGCGTAGGAAAACCTCCCGCGAGGTGGACGGACGACCTGGTTAAGATCGCAGGGACTCGTTGGATGCAGGCCGCTAACGACCGGTCAATGTGGAGGTCATTGGGGGAGGCCTACGTTCAGCAGTGGACTTCTTGCGGCTGATATGATGATGATGATGATTAAACAAGAGTCAACAAATGTTCAAAATTTCCGGCAATTACACTAGACCTGTTCACTTGTCCCAACAATCGCCATTACACAATATGGCCACCGAACGTTTAAGTTTCGTGTATCCGTTATAAATTCCAAGCCGGCGTTCTATATTCAAATTGGCCGCTGCTATTGGCTGCCTCTGGATGGTATTTTACATCCAAGTTGTGATCAAGTACTGGATAAGAGTTTATTTTTCCACTCTCTTAGCATTTTATTCCACATATCCCCATGTGGAATTGTGGACCTCAAATCTTAGGAAAAATTTATGGTGACTATATATGCCTATTGCTTACTTTGATCTCCTCCATCACTCAGTGAGACATAGCGCAAGCGCTATGTCACACCGGTTTTCTGTGAGACCGTGGTATCACTCCGGTCGAGCCGGCCCATTTATGCCGCCAGGCGTAAATACGTAAAAGACGTAAACTGGCTGGTGCAAATGAACGATCAACTATCTGCTGAACCCAATCCGTTTTTTACAGGATGAAGTAATAAATGATGAATGACAGTCCAGTAGTATCTGATCGTGCTTGCAAAGCCAAAAGTCGAGGGTTCGATGCTCAAATAGTTGTGTTATCATTCGTTTCCTATTAAGATGTAATGTATCTATAATATGTATGTATTTAGAATTATAGTGGTTACTATAGTATATGCTCTACCTACTTTAGGACCACGGCCGTGTGTGAGCAGTCTTTTTTTATTATGTTTGGCCCTGCCAAAATGATTACTCTGCCTGATGGAAAGCATAAGCAGAATCCAAGAGTGGTGGTCACCATACTCATTGCGAATGCAGACAATATAACAATGCAACATAGTAAACCACACCATGGCAGCCACAAAGAAACACGACAGCACAAATGCTATCATTTTACGTTGATTTTCTGTGCGGGAGTAGTACCGCCCCGGTCGAGCCGGCCCGTTTGTGGTGAAACCAGCGTGGCTCTAATACCTTGAAAATATATAGTAATAAAAATAGTTCTTATGTTATCTGAAAGAACGTTTTGTTTTCCTCAGTGACACACATTCAAGATCCTTGAGGTCATCCGAATCTCTGGAACTGACAGTACCAACTCATTGCACCAGTTTCTATGACAAGTTGTTTACTGTACAGGCTGTCCAACTTTAGAATGCTTTACCAATGACTATAAAGCGTGCTAAATCTCTGCCTATATTTAGAAAAATGGTCAAAGAACATTTATTATTTTCGTAATTTATTTTATTTTGCATTTCTGAATTTTTTATTATGAGAATGTGGATATTGTAAATTATTTTATTATTTGTATTAATGTTTTATTATTAATATCATTATTTGTATTATTATTTATTTGTATTAATGTATAATATAATCTCTATATTTTAACTTATGTAATTTTATGTGAATTATTCCGTATTTATTTTTTAACACCATAACTGCCTATAATTAGTGTTTTCTACATTCGATTTGTCCATCCAAAGGTTGTCTGGGAGAAATTGCTTTTCAGCGATAAGGCCGCCATTTGTACATGCTTTTATTATTTATATATTGTTAAACTCTTATATATAAATGTATTTGGTGTACAATAAAGTTTATTCTATTATATTCTAAACTTATCTTCGAACACTTCCTATCCATCTTTGAAAGTTCTAATGGCACATCGGATGAAATTTCCTCGGAACAGAAAGCTTCTCGTAATGTCTATGCATAAAGTATTTTAAACTGGTTAAAATGCAACGTATTTCGAACTCGCACTTACCCATCAAAAGGGCGTTACTTGGTAACCTTTTGACTTCTGAGTTATAATATTCTTCCTTTGAAAGTATAATTAGTTTGTTTATATTAAGTCATTAATGATTTCATATTATTACGTTATATTAATGATATTTCGTGAGTAGAATTTAACTGCACGGTTGGCCTAGTGGTTTAAACGGTGGACTCGCCTTTCTACTGCACCAAGTATCATGGGTTCAAATCCTTCATGAACCAACACTTTGTGTGAAACGCAAATTGTTGTTCAGAGTCTGCGCACTGAATTTGGTGATACCTTTTAAAAGCGCTTGTGGACTGTAATTGTTTCTGCTTAAATTGATATTACTAGCTAATCCACGCAACTTCGTTTGCGACTCATTTCAATCGTACTCGACTCTTATTGGTTTAAACGTACTCCTTCCAAAAAGGCCGGCAACGCACTTGTAACGCCTCTGGTGTTGCGGGTGTCCATGGGCGGCGGTAATCGCTTACCATCAGGTGATACGTCTGCTCGTTTGCCCTCTATATAATTAAAAAAAAAGCGAGATCTTAACTATCCTATCTTAGGCACTCCAGCAAAACATATAGGATTTAAATAAATGTTTAAAATTGCTTAGATAATTTCGAAATTCATCGTGATCCTGAGCAACTAAATTACTACTACCAATCTGCCCGATGGAAAGTGTGAGTAGAATCCAAGAGTAGTGGTCATCATACTTATTGTGAATATCGACAATGCAGCATGGTGACCCGTACTATAGCGGCCTATTGAGTTGCTTCTGCATCATTGGGCCTCCGGTCTCGCACTCACCAACCAAACACAACAGCAGGAACGCTGTCATTTTAGTTTGGTCTTTTGTGAGAGGGTGACGGGCTAGTCAAACGAAAATCAGTGTGATTCTACTATCTTTTAAAAATACATTAATGCACTTATTAAGTTGTATAAATACTCCTAGGTATATATAAACTAAAGTTAGGTGCCTAGAAAAATGGTATTTCCAACGAGTTGTCCAAGAGTTTTCCTAGTAGGGGCTCTTTCTAGTAAATACGAACATTTTTATGAAGTCCATAAAGAACTCGCTCGGAAACTTGCAGCTACACTTTGATTTTATTTAAAACAAAGCGAAAATAACTTGCATTTACCTCCAACCTTCGGGGAATATTGAAATTTTATGCTTTAAATAAAATTTCGTTGAGATATTGTTTAGTTTCTTAGTTACAGAGGCTGTATGACAAGTTAAAAATAAGTTTAGCATAACATTCTAAATTACTTATTCTTGCAATAATATTTACGCCTATTTTAAATCATTCATTCGTTTCTTCTGTAGGCGTACGAATAATTTAAAAAAATAAAAAATTATTATGTAAAGAGTTTTGGTAAAAAAGAAAAACCCATTATTACGAATTTTTTAACACCTCAGTTATTAAATCGGTTGACCAAAACCCTATACTTAAATCGTACGTTAATACAATTCTAAAATTGCAACGAAAGTAACATTCTGTAAAATAATTGTAAAAGGTAATAATTAGTAGGATTTCAAATAATTTTGAAAATTAAGAAACTTTTGTGACAGGATTTAAACCTGTAAAAGCATCTTACCTTGTACATACTAACTCTAAGTTCTCTGCTATATTGTTTTAGACCACACTCTTATCTACAGACGCCATGATTTTGCAAAAGCTACGATCTTTAAAAATTAATCCATGGTCAGTTTTCCCAATTTACAAATAAATTCTGCCAAAATCTAGTAAAGCCGAGCTGTAGCTCATTACTGCCATGAAAGTCAAGGGTCCTTGTATAAAACTCGTGCGAATTCAATATGTGTGCAATAACATCGAATTTATGTAAAATATAAACTGCGAGGCATCTGTGGAGGATTTTTCGTGGTGCATCACTATTAAATGTGAAATATTATATCGGAAGTGTGCATAGTGTTGGGATTGCGATTATAGTTCTAACGATAGTTTTATTTTGGTTACAGTTTTGCATCGTAAAACGCTTTATTATTTAAATCATGATTAGTCTCGTTACTAGAATAGTTACAGAGTATATATTCGTCATATAGAAGATATAAACCTCTTTTCTAAGGAGAGGCCTGTGGCCAGCAGTAAACCCTTAAAGACTGTCAATGAAACAGTTTTTTAAAAAGTTTAAATTCTTCTTAGGTATACGCTAGTTAGTTAACTTTTCGTTATTTGAATATAAATTTGGAGTTATTTAGAGAACAAGAAACTTTTGAATTTATTCCTAATTGTTAGATCTTCAGTTCCAAAAAAATGATTGGTATTTTGTGAATGATTTTGTATAAGTTTTACGTACCTGCGTATTGGCTAACTGTTATATGAAAAGTGGCGTGTAATGGATGTTATTTGAAACATGATATTCTCATAGCCGATTACAGCTGCGGCAGCCAGTCTCAACCGAAACCAGACAACTATAGTGGCTACGAGATATTATAGTGCACAAGTGTATGCGCAAACACGGGTGCACATTCTGTTCCCTCCTCTCATAATCCGATGTGACAGAGATCAGGACCGACCGCTTTACGTGCTCTCTGAGGCACAGGAGTTCAGACCCCAACTTCCAAACTCCGAGCTGTTATTAAATATTTCCATAATCAGGAAAACTCTATAACGCTTTTAGCCCATCTCGGGATTCGAACCCGAAACCTCTTGATACATAGTCAACGTCACAATGTCCAGTTATTTCAATACAAAATCTACAATTTAGTAAAAAAAAAATGTATAAAATATCGATGAACCATAACATCACTAGTCGTGGCAATGTTTCACCAGGATCGAGTGGAGCCGACGTGTTCTATATCGAGCATATTCTAGAACTACCTCCCACTATGTACGGCACATGTGGCTCTGAGCACACCGAGATGTAATACATAATATTTTATTTCATAAATGGCGTATATTTTCTTCTTTACTAGAACTGATGGGATAATTAAACTAAGAAGTACTTAGCAGTGATTGCTTAAGAGTTACGCGGAAACGCGCACACTTTAAGTTCGTCATGACTTACGTTAGTTACAGTTGCTGAGTTGAATTGTTTATGGACCTAAACTTATTACACATTCAGGGAAAAAAAATATCTAGGTATATATTATATGTAACGCGCTAATTATATATTTCAAGAGACAATAGTCCACGGGCCCACGAACAAGGGATTTCAGTGATTGACAACTGGCTGAAAGTTTATACACTGCTTCGTTTTGACGAGACACCCAACTTTTATTATTGGACCAAATTCTGAAAGTGGAAGGAAAAAGCGGGATAGGGAGCGAAACACGTCGATTTGATGAGTGTCCCAATTTAATTAATAACAGTTTCTAAAAATCAATACTTCGAGAAAATACGATGGAAAACTGAAAAAAACTTGTGGCATACAAAGTGAATGGTACCTTCCGAGTGACCCTCAGCTCTAACATGTCAGAATGGTGACTTGAAAATTTTTATTCATTTTCATTAATTACAAACTGATTTTTGTTTTGGGGCTTGCAAGATATATATTTTTCATAAAAAATGCATCGGCATACAAATTTGAAGGTATTTTTTTTGAGACCTACACTCGAAAAAATATTAACATAATCTTGACAACTTTCGAGTGTAGGTCTCTAAAAAATACCTTCAAATTTGTATGCCGATGTATTTTTTCCCCAACCCCTCCCCCAATCCCCTGGTAATAAACTTTAAGTAGTTAATGGTATAAAATTGAAAAGCAGTTAAAGGAGTAAGGTGGAAGGATCGGAGATTGTCATAATATACGAACCACCTACCATCTAATTAAAAAAACTAAATTGAAAAATCTATAAAGAATAAATTGAATACATTTTCTTTATAAAGGATTAGTTTAATATTGAAATGTGTAGTAGTTGAATTTATATTTTTCGCGAGCAATCGTAGGTATATACTGTGTGTTAGTTCTATTCGTAACATTCTGTGAACGTCCCTCAAACCGCCAACGCTCTTGTGGCTTTTTAGTTGCAGGTGTCCGATGATATTTAGTTATCATTTAATGATTCTTCTGTTTATTTGTCTCTTATATTTTAAAGTAACATCCTTGTAAAATATTCGTGGTTTTAAATATTATATTTGCTCTCAGTGTGTCCCTCCAAGTACGTGCGACGCCTCCGTCCGAATGGTAAATATCTGCGACGATACTCAATTTCATAACGATGGTAGTGCACTCGCTCGACTCTTACTGTCTCTTACCATTATTCTACATTTATATTCGGTATTACAAGTCACGAATATATATAAAATGATTTATATAAATTTTAGGCTTACCATGCCTTTAATTTTAACAATCTTTTCAAAACAAAATAAAAGAAAAAAAAAACTCATAAGAGATTTATGACAAAAGTAGCTGGTTTAGGGATCAGTCTCATCGGTTATGTTTAATATGCAACTACATCAACAAATAGTTGACGGCTCGACCGGAGGGATACCACGGCCTCTCAGACAACCGGTGTGAAACAGCGCCTGCGCTGTGTTTCACCGAGTAAGTGAGGATACCGGAGGCCCATACCCCAACCCCTTACCCCATACTCCAAAGGCCGGCAACGCACTTGTGACGCCTCTGGTGTTTCGGGTGGCCATGGGTAGCGGTAATCGCTTACCATCAGGCGATACGTCTGCTCGTTTACTCCCTATTACAAAAAAAAACAAAATTTAACCTTAATAATACATATGAATCACAACTTCCCAACACTAAATGGTAGAGACTGTTCAAGTCCTAGTATGTACGTCCTAATCTACACAACTGAGCGTACCTAATCTGCTAAATCCATCTTTATAAACAGTACCTATCCCTAAACTACTGTTATCTTTACTTTTCATCTCATCACCTTCCTCTTTTATATTGAACTCCCAATTTCCTCAAGATCTGTAGCGCCCGGGAGACGACAATAAGCTGGCGTAAATTACTTAAGTGATCAAGGTATAACAACAACATTTAAATGTTTTTCATGACTTTTAAATACCTATTCGATAAATTAAAAGGTATTGCACCATTTTCTTATCATTCCTATCACCATATAGTATAAATAGAAGCCATCTATCTTTAGCCAGTCGCATTATAAAAAAGAAAAACATCAAACATAATGCAGTTACGGCTATCTGCGCAGGAAACGCGGACGGGACGTAGGAAAAATATATTTTTCCATTTTAAATAAGTGCGGAAAGGAATATATATTTGCTTTATCTAGAGTTCGTTAAATATTAGTTGGTACGGTGAACCGGATTGCGCACTTTTTTCCTATTAATAGTCTCGTGATGAGAATATGTTTTTTTATTCAACAGTTTTTTTTATCTGTGCAAACTTCCTTTTTGTATTCAGATGGAGTGGAATATGGTTTTTAATTTGTCGATGCGTTTTGTTTTTCTTTGCGGCCATGATTTAGTGTAGTACCTTGGGCTTTTTAAAATTCCTTATAAAGGTTTAGGTTATTTTTGATACGATGAAAAACCATTATCGCAGTCGGCCAATCATAAGGACTTCTACAAATCTGTGTCTGTTTTAGCTCTATTTTAATGCATTTCGTTCCTGAGGTATTTACTATTTAAGATTGCAATATTACGATATAAACGTTGTCACTGAAAATTAAAAACATTATTATACCATTATTTAAAAATATGTAAAGACAGTGTTACTAGCTAACTGTCTTGCGTGGCACAGGAAACGTATGTAAACATGTTATGAAAAAAGTATCATTCATTGTTTATAGTTGTAACATCAACCTAATGTCAAAAATGATTTAATTGAAGTTGTATTGACACATATAGTTCATCCAATCAGTCACCGTTACGTCATAGACAACGGTCAACGAATGCATATGAAATTCGAATAACACGTTCTAAATTTAAATCGACAGCTACACAGCGATTGACCGATCGCGGCGGCAGGCGTCACAAATCAAATCAATACCTACACCAACACATCGGTAAATACCTATCGAAGGCGGTTTACAACACACACACATGTACAAAAAACGTCGAACGTGGTAAAGACGAGATATCGGTTCGAGTGTGCGCCGTTGTGCCCAATCGCGCAGAACCGATCAACCAATCACAGTGCTCGGTGCATTCTCGATACTTACCGGCTATTTTTGCTTGATCTTCGATTTTGTTCGGCTCCTCGCTTCGTTGTTCTAGTTCAGGAGTCGAGGAAAGGGGGTGGCGGGTCATTTAATGTTGGCTGTTGATGTTCGAAGGTTCGATACGCCATTGGCTTATAGGTTTCGTGTTACGTCACGTAGATTTTCCGAGGTTTTTTCTCTCGTAAATGGGAGTGCACGTTCCGTTCAACGTAGACGGGCTAAAGCGTGTGATTGGTAACTCTCTCACGTATTGACTGACCGGCTGTAAAGAACCTTTTTTAATAGAGATATTTTTGTCTATGATTTTTTTTTCTAATTAATATGCATGCACCTATTCAAACTTGGTCTTTCAAAAATTAGTTTATTCAATAATTTAGTATTAGGGAGTACAAAATAAAATACGTAAAAGAATATGTCTATTAGTGCGGTTGAAAACAAACAAAATGGCTAGATATCACTGGCAGTTGTCGTTACTGTCATTTTAGACCTTATGTACAAGGTGACGTGTCGTTAAGTGCACGATTGGCCTAGTGGCTTAAGCGGTCGCCCCGCCACATTGTACTACGCCAAGTGTTGAGGGTTCAAATCCCACATGGAACAACACATTTTATTTAATTTTTTTTTGAAAAGACAACTCCCGCATTAGGAATATACATCCTGTGTCGCGGGGGATTTTACAAACATACATGTAACGGACACAAAGAACACCCAGATTCAGGACAACATTTTGTGGATCACACAAAGTGATGTCCCAAGTAGGATTTGAACCCACGACACTTGGCGCAGTAGCAAGCGTTGTGGTGAACGCTTAAACCACTAGGCCAACCGTGCAGTCAAGTCAGTGCACTTTGTGTGATCCACAAATTGTAGTTCTAAGAATGGGTGTTCTTTGTGCCCGTTTCATGTATGTTTGTAAATTCCCCCGTGACACAAAATGTATATATCTAATTGTGAGTTCTCTACATAAAATAAACGAAAAGAGAATATGATATTTTTTGAGTGAAATTTATATTTTGAGTTATCCTCAAAATTGTGTTCAGTGAATGATTAGTATTTTGTCCTATATGAAAATCAGAGAGGGGGTTACCCTTCTAAAAGGAAAAGAACGAGGTACATTTTAAGAGTAATGTTTAATATTTATTGTACTTTATGCGTGATAGAACTGTCATGTAAAGAATGAAAATATAGATCGTTTGTTCACATTATTTCATCAGTTTCAAAGCCATTTGTCACATATATCAAGCTATATTTCAAGGACTATAATCACGATATGAAACGAAGTCTCAATTCAAATAAAAACGCCGTATAAAACCCATCTTATTTGTCTATGTGCTTACACCAATACACATAAACAGCTTGAAGACACCCCCTAGGAGGGACCTGGGCGCGGTGTCACCCCGTCTGCGTTAAAAAGCAATCTTCTTAATGGAATTTCAATTTTCACAGGGAAGTTGACTAAAAATCCGACTGGATGCAATATTGTAGACTACGTGAAGCCGACAACTATGGAACTAGTATATTATTTTAACTAGAAATACCTATATTTTTCCTTTTAAAAGACAAGTCTCGCACTAAGAATATACCCTGTAACGCGGGGGAGTTTACAAACATACCTCTATATGAAACAGACGCACAGAATACTCAGATTTAGAACAATAATTTGTGGATCACATCAAGTGTTGTATGAGTACTACGCGGGATCGACGCACAACACTCAGTTTAATAGGAAACGGCGAGGTAACCACTGAAACCATTACACCATTCATGGAACAAATCTATGTTCTAAAATTTATCATATCATTTAATTTTATTCATTTACGAAAGATGCAGGTAAAGTTACGTGGATTAGCTAGTTATACGTGTGTATACCTATAATAAGACAGAAAAAGATAAAAGATATAATTATAAAATGGAAGCTCGACAACATTATTGAGAACCCAGGTTCGGTACATCTCTACTTCTTGATATTAAAAGCGAAGAAAAGCAAAAAGAAAAATCTATTAGAGTAGTAGGGTGGAACATCGAATTCGTTCGTCTTATGACAGTTTTCCAACTACAACACTTTTGTACGTAAGTGTTTTTAAGAAGGTGCACTGTGTCGAATTTAAACGTCAGTGTTTTAAGATTGAGTCGAAATATTTTGGAAGATAGGTATGTCTTAACTGAAAAATTTTGAGGCGACAGTTGAAGACAAATTCTAGCTAACTATTTTTTCAACTGTGACAATTTTGACAATTTTACCCTAAAGTTTTTTATAACTTATCGAGATTTTAGCTCATTTTTATCACTAAATTAAAATTTAAAACAATTCGTTATCACCTATAAATATAAGTATATTCATGGCCATTGTTAGTCATTCAACATTTGCCTGTTTGTTATATGAGTAACTAGCTGACCCACGCTACCTCGTCTGCGTTTCCTAGTGTCCATAGCGTGGTAATTTTCCCCCGTTTTTGAAACATTCTTCATTGGTGCTCCGTTCCTACTGGTCTTAGCGTAATGATATGTAGCCTATAGCTTTCCTTGATAAATGGACTGTCAAACACTGAAATATTTTTTTAAATCGAACCAGCGGTTTCTGAGATTAGCACGTTCAAACAAACAAACTCTTCAGCTTTATAATAGTAGTATTTCTAATATTAGTAGGTATAGATAAATAAATAAATAGCTGGTGTTATGTGAAACAAAAATATGCATTTCTAAATTAAAATATAAGTATACAAAGGAAGGCTAAGCCTTTGGTGAGGGATGCAACTTGCGTCGATACATTCACGCCAATACATCTTACATGTAGCTACATCTGGTTTTACTAGCGCTGCTGCTGTATCTGCAGAAAGCTTTAAACGGCGGCATTTGGGGTCGCGATGCTATGTTTAAACAACTTATTAAGCTACAGATCGATTCTTTTCCAGACCGTTCCAAGATCCTTCTGGTCACGATCTTGGAACGGTCTTTTATCGCTCAGAGAATTAATATTGCCATTCAACGTGGTGATAGGCGATGATGTAGAGGCATTTTTTGACGCTTGCATATAAATTTTTAAAATTAATAAAATTCTTCTTTTTATTTTTCTTTTTAAAGTAATAACTTTTTTTTAAATTGGTTACCTAGTATGTAAATACGTCATACCCTGTAAACATAAGCGATTGATGTACCTATCATGTTAAATTTAAGAAAAAAATAAGCTAAATTTATAAGTACGGACAGCAGTTCCCAAATAAGTACATGACAGATTACATGCAAAGTCGTCTCCGCTAAAGTCAGTCTAATATATAAAGCAAAGTCTCGGAAATGATCACAAATCAACCGAGCGACTAACAAAGTAAGGAGTGGAACGCACTTGCGATTAATTTGTCTCACATTGATGCGTCGCTTCGGTCGCACTTATATTTAGCAAGTGCACTTCGATCTTATTAGCGGTGGGGTTAGTTATGAATGTGGGGACGGATTCGGGGATAACATATTTAGTATAATTGATGATATATTTAATATATTTAGTCCTACTAGTGGTCGAAATTCCATAATAAAAGATTTTTTATTTTTTCTTAAATTTTGCTCTTCTCGTCTATAAAAACTTTAACTGTGCCTAATTTATACTCCGTGTGCATAATTTTCATAGAAAGGGGTATAAAGTTTTTGTTTGACATATTATGTTTGACATATTATATATAAATTATTATAATTATCTCCAAATTTAGTTTGCTAAAGTAGTGTGTTGTATATTTTTTCAACTTGAATAGTGTCAAAAAATCTTACCCAGACTAGAACTTAGGATTTTTTTTCTTTTTTTTTTATTGAATAAGGGGCAAACGAGCAGACGCATCACCTGATGGTAAGCGATTACCGCCGCCCATGTTAGAAAAAAAAATATAAAGAAAACTTTACCAATAAAATAAAAGCATTATCTAGTAAGTAGGTTGCAAAACAAGCTAGTTTTAAAGCTACGACCATTGGCTTAGCTGTCGGGGGTAGTAAATGTAGTAATCACTATACCTGTTAGTCTGGACCTGTCAGTATACTGTGACTATACACATTAATTGTGTTGACTACAATGTTTCTTATCTTATTAAAAATAATAGAAATCTTCGGATAAAACAAATAAAATTATTCTAATCCGTACCTGGTTCAGTCAGATCATGAAAGCATTCCAGTGACATTAAGAGTACGTTCATTTTCATAGATTTATCGACGGACCGAACGTATTGCAGTGCGATTCTCAAACTTTTTGTATTATTTATTTATTTTGGAATACTTCAAGCATCATTATTCCAATGGTGTTTTAATAAAGTTCATGATAGGTGACCGATCGTCCCAGGATAGAGTCTCATAGACGCGGTGTCGTTCCTGGGGGAACCTGAAATACCTTGGTCCGGGCCTCCCCAGAGCAGGGCGCCTGAGATCGGTCGCGGGGGTGGATTTTATTGGACTCATCACATACCTGGCTCTTCAGTCCTCGAGGAGCTGGAGATCCGAAGGGATTTTCAACCTCGTCAACAAAAAAATAAAATAAAGTGACCGATCGTGGTTTTCATGAGGGCTCATAAGGATTTACAACCATACAGCTGAGAGATATTGCTTACCGATGTTCCTTACTTCCAAAAGATTAAGTTTTTCTAAAGAGCTACACTGCTGGGCATATGCAGCTTGTTAGTTTTTCAAAAATAACCGATTCTATGCTATATTTTTGTGCGCACTATGTATGGAAATTATGAAGCAAAAATATGGTCTTCTGACACAGAGGTATTTTCGAACAGAATAGTATTCCATTCCATGCATAATGAGATTGAGAAGACCGTACAGAAATAAAAAACCTGTACTAAAAATGACATCAAGTGAAGCCTATGACTAGTGACTCAAGCCTCAGAATAAATTGTGGTCATGTTTCAATTATTTAATAAATATCACCAGTATATGCTTGTGGCTCCATCCGTGTATATGTCGGTTAACGCGGTGAAGAGTAGTTTATGTCCTTTCTCAAGAATCAAGCCAAATTTTGTTAAATTTGGTATAGCTATTTCTTACTGTGGGAGAGCTATGCTTCGGCATGAATGGATCGGCTCGACCGGAGTGATACCACGGCCTCACAGAAAACCGGTGTGAAATAGCGTTTGCGCTGTGTTTCACTGAGTGAGTGGGGATACCGGAGGCCCATACCCCTCCCCCATCCCATTTCCCATCCCCCAAAGGTCGGCAACGCACTTGTGACGCCTTTGGTGTTGCTGGTGTCCATGGGCGGCGGTAATCGCTTACCATCAGATGATACGTCTGCTCGTTTGCCCACCATTCAATAAAAAAAAAGCCTTAAGAGCGTAACAGACAAACGGACAGAGTACGGATAGAAATAGTTGTAATTGTCGAAATATATATTAAAATTATTTTTGGGTACACGAGCAATGAATGAAGTTTGAGCATCTCATCAAAATGCCAATTGAGATGGCGAAACCGTTCACGTTATTTGCGTCCAACACCTGTCCTGGCACAAATCATACAGTCGGGCCACGATGCATCATCGATCTGCGGGTGAATTTTTAACGACTTATTATTAGAACGGTCCGATGATCATCTGTGCATCGAGTGTTTCGTACGTAATATTGAGTTTTTAGACGAAAAATCTTGAATCTTTTTGCTTACTTCTGATTTATAAGAATAACGCATACCTAGCATATATACCTGAAGGTATGCTCTATCTTTGTATAAGGTATATAGGTGCTCAAAGATGGAGACCGCTTTTTGAACGTAAAAATAGCTGACAAATCTTTATGTTAAGAGATTTACACAGCGTTATCTGCGATATGGTTCTTGTGACGCGTTGGTAATCTTAAATCGCCACGCATGTATGTGCCGTTACCTATATAATGCTTTTCTAAGTTTTCAGTCTCTAAATGTGTACTGTATATAGTTTAATAAAATATCGGTATATCGAGGTTTTCATGGTATAACATCTATAAGTACACGTAGTTATCTCAGCAAGAGTATAGTCCGACCTCAGTATGTCCCGATATAGTAAACTTTATCCTTTACCAGTATATTTGTGTGGATCAAACAATATGCAGAAAGAAATAGAGCGTACTTCTTCTTTAAAGGTCGGCAATTCACAGACGGTTGCGGGTAGCCATGGGCGGCGATAATCTCGCTTACCGTATATCTTAAAGTATGTCTAAGATAGAGATTATTTATCAAAACAATTGAAATCCCCTGACTCTTGGCAGACTCAGACTCTGTGGTTTTGTTTACAGTCGTTTTAGATGTAAGCCGTCGGTTATTGAATTTTGTATTCACGATTTTGACCACTTCTAACGTTATGTGAGGCTAATAAGATAGTGGATGTGTGACCCCTGACCCCATCTGTAAAAGACACCAACTGAAGTTGTTAACAATGTAATAGGCATACAAGAAAACAACGATGACATTTGTTACTGACAATACCAACACCAATGTATTCCTTTAATTATGTTCATTAGCTCCAGAGCCAATCGACTGTTTACAAGGCACTTAGTCTTCATTCAGATTAATGCGTCCACTAATATTCTTGTTTAATCGTTCTCTCTCGTTTCTGGCTCATAAAGATCAAAATCAAAAACCCAAAATCGATCATAGTAACATGCAATAGGCATATGTCCAGCTGTAGACTGCGCTAGGCTGATGATCAAAATGCGTTTTGTTTCATCACTAAATTAAATACAAACTAATACAACAGCTAAATTAGACACAGCTGACATGAAAACAGAAAACCAAACCGAACATAAACAAGCAGATACATCTCCAGAGTTAGATCAGTCATACGCATCTGATGTCCAAACATCGAAGCAAAATATCGTTCCTGAATTTATTGCAGCCATATGACGGACAGATATTGATGTACGTGTTGCGTCTTGGCACGATCCATTTATCGTGAACGCAATTCTACATTGCATAGTTGACGCGTCATTGATACTCTATATATAAAGTATTATGAGTTTCGACGTCTTGTATTCAAATATTTATGTAGGTGTGTTAAAGATTTTGTGCCAATAAACGTGTGGATTCAAAGATATTTTACGGTGCCGTTCACGGATGGATAGTGAGACTTCAAAAGAGAGAATTAATGATTGACAGAAAGATATTTGTTGTTAGATGGTTGGATGATATTATGATTGTGATAAAGCACATCTATATCTTTGATTGTACGAAAATGTAGGTTTTGAGAGTAATGAAACCTATATATAAAATAACCTATCTAAAACATCAGAAGTTTAAAATTCTTCTAGTTTTATTACATTACACACTAGCTGACCCTCACAACCTCGTTTACGTCTACTATTACTCGTAGCGTAATAATTTTCCTCCGTTTTTTAAACATTTTTCATTGGGGCTCCGCTCCTATTGGTCTTAGCGTGATGATATATAGCCTATAGCCTTTCTCGATAAATGGACTATCCAATACTGAAAGAATTTTTCAAAACGAACCACCGGTTTCTGAGATTAGCGCGTTCAAACAAACTCTTCAGCTTTATAATATTAGTATAGATTTGACAGAATATTTTGAAAACATTTCCAATAGTTTAGTATCAATAAAGTTCGTCGTCTTCTTAATACTTATTTCTCTAAATAAATTGCTTTTGTTGGTTCTGTCTGTACATATACTAACAGAGGACCATAATATAGAGACTATACATTATCATCATCACCAGCCTATGTTAGTCCACTGCCTCTCCTTAGCAAGAAGGTTAGATATTATGCATTCTCTAAAAATTTAAAGGGTCATTCAACCGTTTCATCAGTAGGCAAGCTTCATAAGGTCAACTCTAATCGTTGGTTTTTTGAGTAATAAACTTTTTTTTCTACTCAAACCTCATTTGTAGTGATCAATTACGTCGATCGTCTATAATTTATAACACATTAAGTACTGCCTAGTCCTCATCGACATACAAATCAAAATAAATCTGAATATCCGAAGGCGTGAATTTTTATAACTGTTCCGTACACCCAGTAATGTCATTTTAATACGACACAGGTTACTCACCGTGACGTCATTATCACCAACCACAATTCTCTCTTTCTCTTCAACCTTACCATGACTTCTAATCCCTTATTCTAAAGTTCAATTTTGAACAATTTCATCTTTAAGAATTGCAGTTCCATGATGTATGCTCTAAAAAATCTAAGAGTCGTTCTATACCAAAGTGTTCTTTTTCTATTTTTAAATAAAGAACGAATTTGCATGAAGTTTTTCTCCAATCCAAACATTCTTTATTTGCAGTTGTACCTGCATCTAAAATTCTTTATTCAAAAGGCTTTACGTAATTATTTTAGAAAAAATCACCTTTCCCAAACAGTAAAGTTAAAATGGTGATCGCAGAAATCACTCGATTGTTTCTGAATAGGTGACAATAAGTTTTTTGTTTTTATATCTAAACGATGTCGTTCATTTCGGGTAGCTTATGGTGAAACTGGGGTTTTAATGGTTTTTTAAACGATCACCGATTTCCCTGGCGATGTTGCATTCATTTATATATTAACACATAGTTGCATAACGTTTTTTTTGTTGTGATCGATATAGATTGACATTCGAAATGTTAGATGTTACATTAATTTTATTTTTAACAGGTAACTTACTTACTGTTATAGAGATAATCTTTTGAATTTGATTATAACCTAGATTTACATATGTGTGTATTCATCAGATTGATGATACACACACTTTTACCAGTATGAGTAGATATTAGAATATTAAACTCACTTAATATGTTACTTATTTATCAACTAGATATTTTTAGATATAAACTAGCTGTCCCGGCAAACGTTGCTTTGCCATAAAAGGGAATATAAAAAAATAGGGGTTGATCGTAGAGGGTTGAAAATCTAGGGTTGTATGTATTTTCTAATGCTGCATCATAAAAAAATAGAAATTAAAAATTTCGTCAAAAAAATAAAAATAAAAATTTAGGGGTGGACGGACTACCCCTAACATTTAGGGGGATGAAAAATAGATAAGAACCGATTCTCATAGATACCGGATAATCACAAAAAATTTCATCAAAATCGGTCGAGCCGTTTCGGAGGAGTTCGATTACGCACCAACACGACACGAGAATTTTATATAATAGATATTAAGATTAGAGATTCAATATGAAATAAAAAGTAGGTGGGAAAGGAAAGTGATTATAGTAAAAGTATATTTCCTTTTTCGTTGCATCAGTGACTGTATGGTACAGCTGAATTAACAGGAGAGGCTTACTTACTTATAACTTTTTTATGGAATATATATCCCACATATATATTCCATAAAAAAAACGCAAACGAGCAGACTTATCGCCTGATGGTAAGCGATTACCGACGCCCATGGACACCCGCAACACCAGAGACATCACAAGTGCATTGACGGCCTTTGGGGGTTGGGGAGGCGGATGAAGGGAGGAGTTGGGGTATGGGCCTCTGGTATCCTCACTTTTTGAAACACAGCGCAAGCGATATTTCAAACCGATTTTCTGTGAGGCCGGGGTATCACTCCGGTCGAACCGACCCATTCATGAAGAAGCGTGGCTATCCCACGGAAAAGTCAGTCTACTTGAACTGAACATTGAATTACTCGCGTCTACTCTTGGTACTCTCCTTAGGTCTACTGCCATCCACTTTTAAATGAAGGCCTCTCCCAAAGAGCTTCAGCCAACAGTCCGCTGCCAGCCATTTTCTACAAGACATCGGTCCATCGTACTGTACTTTATCACTACGCCTTTTATAGCAAATAAAGATTTTAATTCATAGTCGTACCTAAAGTGGTAACAAGTGATTGTTTTAACTCTTTAGTATTCAAATTAACTTCAAATACCAGAACAGTTATTGATTTGCTCCATATTTTTATTATAACGCTAACTACTGAAACATCTATCGCCTGTAGGTATAATCACTATATAAAACAAAATGAATTCAGTAATCTGTGTGGAGTGTGTAAAGTGTATGATCATCATTATAACACCTGCCATCAACCCCTCATTTACTTCTTCAATTGTTCAGTCATCGTTCCCAACTGAAGATCAAAGCTTATATCAAGTGCGCATAAATACAAAGTAGCAACGCGCAAACTCGTGCGCATGTGTCAGAACAATGTGCGGAAACGCACGCGCTGATGCACAGGTGTCTATCGCTATTGGCGATTCACTGAGTTTGTTTTGATGATCTTCAACTTTTGTATGATAATCGATGGAAATTTTTCTGCTTCGGGAAATGTAATCGATAAGTTGTGACGAGTTTATTTATTTCATTTTTACGTGATAACGAGAAATTTAATATTCGATGTTAGAAAAAACTCTATGTTCCATGACAGAAGGAACTATAACGGATTGTATCAGCTCATATTATGTTGATTAGCATAGTATCTATATGTATAAGAAACTGGGTACAATATTGAGACAAGAGATGAGGCCCGATATTTTTTTACTTATTCTTCGCTATAGTTAAAATTGCAGGGAGATTATTTTTTTACGAAAATATTGCTTAATGTTTCTCAACTATTGTGTGCACAATTAAATCCTGAGGTAAGAGAATGCATGACGTAAGTACTTACAGGTTAGTTGATGTCAAACTATTATTATATAAATTCAGAAAATCCCAGTATTTCTCATATTTGCTGTCGCAAATCAAAAAGGTATTCAGTATCAAGTCAAAAATGAGTCTAAACGTCTAATTTATCTTGTAGATACTCAAGATTCGCTACCGGCACGTTGAATTTATATCTAGGTCTATTATTTTAACTGGACGTGTGTGGAGGAAGATCAAAATGTACTTATTAAGTTCTGGATGTTTGTTTTGGACTGTATTAACAGTTAATAAGACGATTTAAACACGTGTTTACAATGGCAAGCTAAACAGGCGTTAAAATTAACTGTGATCTTTTGGATCAATACACATTCATATCAGATTTCGTGTGAGCCGGTTAATGATGGATCGGTCTTTGAGTTGTTGATAAAAGATAATCTAAAAAACCATTTCATTTTTTAGAAATCTAATTTTGGAAAGATGCTTTATTTTAAATGAACATAAAACATGATTAACTTTGGCATAAAACTAAATGAATATTTAATATTGCTTAAAACTTTGGCATTTAAAGTAAAAGGTTTAAAACAAACTAGAAAAAAAATATGTTTATCCATATTTTATACGTATGTTGTGTAGGAAATCAGTAAAATTATAGTCTATCATATCTCTTTGGATAGTTCTAATATTATTTATTGCTCCGTCGCTTATTATTAATATTATGAATTCTTATAGGTGTCCGTCGATGAATCTGGCTTGATCCCAAACGTTACACGTCGCTTTAGATGATCGATTGCTGTTATTCTAACAACATCTGTACTGTTCATGTCCATTGAATACAGCGATATGATCCGCACCTAGACCGCATCTCATTAGCGCGGAAATAGATTATATGTTTAGTATATTGCTTTGGAGCTAAACAATTTTATTACAACAATTAGTAGACACATTAATAGAGTTGATATTTTGGTCCAGAATCAAAACATACCTCTGTGTCTTCGGCTAGGCCCGTCTCAGTCTTTTTACAGTGGGAGAGCCACGCTTCGGCATGCATGGGCCGTCTCGACCGGAGTGATACCACGGCCTCACAGAAAACCGGTGTGAAATAGCGCTTGCGCTGTGTTTCACCGAGTGAGTGAGGATACCGGAGGCCCATATTCCAACCCTTCCCCATCCCCCAAAGGCCGGCCACGCACCTGTGACGCCCCCGGTGTTGCGGGTGTCCATGGGCGGCGGCAATCGCTTACGATCAGGCGATACGTCTGCTCGTTTGCCACCTATACCATTAAAAAAAAAAAGTCCTGATTTCCTTTTTAGACTTGCAGTATCAATTATTCTATTTTTCACGCTGTTTTTTTGTTTACTTGCTTCCTTTTGATTTCATTTTCAAAAAAGTTAAATATTCCAAGGACTATAAACAAAAGTCTGACTATAAGTGATACCTGCGGTAACTTATTAAAATGTTCGTTCCGTTTCAATACTTCTAAATAACTTCGTATTTGGGTGACAAAATTGCGAAACGTACAGTAATATAATGACATACCTATATGTAATTACCTAGCAGTGGGAGTAAATTTTCAACATTACCACAATTTTCAGTCCTACTCGTATCTCAAGATTCTCATTCATTCAGCTCTCGGAAATGATTTAAATCACTTTGTCATTCATTATTCTCCATACGTTCGTACACACGCGTTTGGTACCGGGAAAACAGCTATAATTCCTTAAGTTTTTGCACTAAGTAAATCACTCGGCGCTATGCGTGGCCAAGATACGCTCATCCGCATTTAATTAGGATAATTTCGCAGGAAAGTTATATAAGATACTGTGTGTCACCATTTTGAGCATTTTTTTGGCAAGCTTTATATCGATTTGCAATACATTCATATATTTTTTAATAGGATAGGTGGCAAACGAGCAGATAGATTTCCTGATGGTAAGCGGTCTATTGACTCCCACAATATCAGAGACGTCACAAATGCGATGCGAACTTTTTAAAAAGGAGTACGCTCTTTTCTTGACAGTTTGAGGGTCATATTGGTCCGGGACTACCACAGGCTATAGTTTATATCACAGTTTTGTTGTGCGAGGAAGAAAGAGTCAAGAAAAAGGCATAGTTGATGACACTTGTATATACTTATACACCATCGCTCATATCTTCACAGGGGTCAGCAGGAAGTATTTAAAACCAAGAAATATATATTACATTTAACTGCATGGACATTCAAGCGGTCACATCGCCTTGTCGCTAATAATTTCTTGAATATTGTTAGTTTCATCCAAATGTGTCTAATTATGGAGATTTTTTTTATGGAATAGGAGGCAAACGACCAAACGTATCGCCTGACGGTAAGCGATTACCGTAGCCCATAGACACCTGCAACACCAGAGGCGTTACAAGTGCGTTGCCGGCCTTTGGGGGATGAGGAAGGGGATGGAGGAAGGAGTTGGGGTAGGGCTTCCAGTATCCTCACTCACTCGGGAAAAAAAACAGCGCAAGCGCTGTTTCACATCGGTTTTCTGGGAGGCCGTATCACTCCAGTCGAGCCGGCCCATGCATGCCGAAGTGTGGCTCTCCCACGTGTGGTAGATCAATAGATCAGTGTCCCATGCTTGAACTAACTAAGATACGATTTAAGGTTTAAGTGGAAGCTAGAAAAAGCCAACAAAAATAAACTTTATAACATTTTTGAAATGATTCAATAACACGAAGAGTATGCCATTACGCTTGTAAATGAAAATAAATGGTCGTTTTTGAAAAACACATCCCAAAGTTTTGGCTTTAACACATAGATGGTGAATTCATTTCCCAAAATAAATAATCGTCTACTTAATTCACTTTATACATCCGTTATAAATAACCCAATATTGAACAGTATTAAGAAGATGCCAAGCTATTATTACGGCTTTATCAAATCAAAGTTTACCTAAAGACACACCTATGGTTCTACATATATAATAATATCGACTATTAGTCGGTACTTTGCAGACAGCCTATTCACAGATCACTCTGTCGTATCGCGATTAACATGTCCTGAAACTTGGCAAACGTATCTGTGTGTGCATTAGCCCTTATGTTAATGCATTATGAGTGATTATTCGTTGGCAAAGTGGATGTTTGTTAGTTTGCAATAACGTGAATGTTTATTTATTCTGTTTGTATCGGTGTTTGTGATGATTTGAATCGGAAATGTATTAATTACTTGGTTTAATGGATTAATGTCTGAAAATTGTAGAGCTTGGTTTCTGGTACCCACTGGGCATAAATAGAAACCCCTCCCTCTATCCCCATCCCCATCCCCAAAGGTGGGCAACGCACTTGTGACGCCTCTGGTGTTGCGTGTGTCCATGGGCGACGGTAATGGCTTACCATCAGGCGATACGTTTGCTCGTTTGCCACTTATTCCATTAAAAAATAAAATGAAAACAATTGTACATTTGAGGCTAAGAGAGGTCCAGATTGAACAGAATTTGAGCGAGACTTTTCACTATTTATTTATCTATACTAGTGGTCGTCCAGTGGGTACCAATTCTTTACCCAATTGCCAAAGGATTATGTTTTTATCTTTTTGTACTCTTCCTCCATATAAACTTAATTTATGCCAAATTTCATACTCTTACTTTCGCATAGTGTTCGTAAAAAGTGGTACAATGTTTCAATTCACATATTAATATATTGACAAATCTTAAAGATATACTGAACACATAATAATAATAAATAATAATAATAATTATTTATAACATTGATTTTATAGTTTTTTTGTTCTTTTTTTACACTACTCCATCCAGTCCCAAGCTAAGCAGCGTGTGTTATGGGTACTAGACAACTGATATAAATACATACATACGTTTTTTTGTAAATACATAGGTACATGTTATACATTGAAAACACCCAAACTCCGACACAAATGTTTGCAGATCATACAAACATTTGATTCGAACCCGAGTCCTCAAGCTCAGCAGTCGCATACGCTACCACTGCGCCACAAAGGCAGTCAAAGCCACTATGGAAGCAAGTAAGTGATAAGTGACTCGTAAGCAATAAGTAAATCAGCTTAGAGTAACTTCTGGAGTCATCCAGTCTTCATATCGCAGACATGTCATAATATGTAGACATCTGAGTGCTCACACAGGTTTTCACCGAAGTCGTTTTATCACTCTTGTCGATGATACTCGTTAGTTAAGCGAGAATGGAATCTGGCAGTTATTTAACTTAGTGTGTTAATAAATACTATACATTCTAATCTAAATTATACTCTGAATTGTAGTCTTGAATAGCATAAATCAATCTATGTGTAGAGACCGCCTTTTATCCTGGAAAAAATTAAATTAACAACATTTTCACGAGACTTCTAATTTAAATATCAAGTTAACAATATTCGCTTTGAAAGTGATCAATGTAAGCGAACGCGATAGCGCGTACTTTATTAAAGTGAAGCAATAAAACCAGCTTGTAAATAGATACAAAATCACTGAACCAATTTCGATAAGCCAACATTGTTTTAATTACTTGGCAAGTCGTGTGAAGAGCGAAGATATTCGTCGAGATATCCCGCATTGTGCGTGAGAGTGCGTATGCGCTTTCTACAACAATTATTTTGCTCTAGCCTTTGTAATCATTGTTATTTGTTGGTGAAAATGTTTTGATTCGTAAATTCCTTGCTTACTGGCTTTGTGATGGTGTAGCTGTGAGTAGGTGGGTGAAAAGAAATGAGAATAGGTACAAGTATAAACATAAGAGAAAAAAAGTCATTGCAGTTTAATGTACATTTTAAGTTTGATTTGACTGACATGACATGACATCTGTACTTGAGATCTCAAGTTCGAATCCCGGGTCGGTCCGAATGATAACTGTATGATCTGTTAGTGTTTGTTTCGGAGTTTGGGTGTTTTCTATGTATAGTATTATTTTAGGACTAGATGGCGTTGTTGCGTTGTCCGAAATATTATTATTACAATTTTTTTTTATATACCTAAAGTACGATGAGTTCAGTAACTGGCAGTTCATTTTTGATATAGAACATATTTTTGAACATAAACATAAGTGTGTAACAGCAAGTCTAGTAAGAGTCACATAGGGAATAATATTGTTTTAGATCTCATGACCTTTAAAACAGATCCACACAATCTAGACAAAACATAATTTAGTTTAAAAGTATACACATCATCCATTAATTGCAGTAATACTCGATAGTAAAAAAATGTGTTAAAAAAATTGGTTGCCTGTAAAGTCGGTATACGGGCGAAAGTTTTACGTGACAACGACTTTGAGTGGTAAAATAATTTTAATGTGAATATTCATTCGTATAGTAGGAAGAAGGATGAAATAATAGTAACAATTTAAAACATTTATTTATACAAAGAATTATATTTAAAACATTAATTTTAACGTTTTAAATATAATTCGACGCGTGCCTTTCACTTTTTATGTCTGTCTCTCTCGCTCTTAGGTGGGCTAACCATGCCCGAGTGGAAGGGACGCGTGCCTCTCACTCGCTCTCATTGTGAGCGCATAACGTGAGCGGAGCGTAACGCAGTTTCTTGAAGTGTCACCCGGCAAACCAATTTATAAGACGTTGTCACGTCAATATAGTAGTGAAAATTTTCAAGAATACAGATGACGTCGCAAGCTGTAGTAGCTGATAAGTTTATCAACTATGACATAAAATAACTTGTTAATATGTCGCCTACTTACATTCAATGAACGACTGTTTCCACTAACTGTTGGTGTAGTGTAAGGGCCAATCAGAGAGCATTACAAATTATCAGCTCCACCGCCAACAATCAGACGGCTCAGTGTGAGATGGTATCGCTTCCTGATTAGACACACTCGCCATTGTTGTACGTGCCTACTGCATAACACTTCATAGTCACTAGGAAGTGTGTTCACTGGTTTTGTTACAAATACAATTATATGTAAAAGACATTATTCGACAGGCGGATTGTGACGTTATACAGGCTGTTAGAAAACTTGTGGTCATATTTTAGAGCGTTTACTTATAAAATTTGTGGAAAACCAGTAATTTTATGATACAGAAAACTTTGAAATTTATAAACTTGTTAAATTAAAAGCAATATTTACTACACTAACCTATGATCTATGACTAATCTTGATAGTATACAATATAGTCACTGCCGTTGTCTGTTCGATTTGATCTTTTAAATACTCAACGGATTCAAGTTCTCAGCAATAGATAGTGTGACTCAAGAGTATGTACGTGTTATATTTGCATTATCGGTTGGTCTCGATTTTTCATCATAGGATAACAGTCGTGAAGTTTAGTTGGAGGCCTTAAGGCGGCTTAAAAACATCCAACGGCCAGATTACGTAGGCACAACGTGGTCTTGCCAGTCCCCAACCCGCACTCGGGCAGCGTGGGTACGTATGGCCTTAACCCCTCGTGAGAGGAGACCCGGGCACAGCAGTGGGACGTTATGGGTTATTGATGATGATAAATTATTGTATAGAAAATACGAGAGTTTTAAAGACTTCCTTGCAAAGCCGGACCGGGTTGCTAGTTAGCTAATTGGTAAAACTAATAATAACTCATAATTCATTTAGTAATACAAAATAAGACTCAAATGTATTTAGAATTTGAATCTATTATAGTAAGAATAACAATGACATACATTTAGACCCATTATTATGGGTATTTAATAGCTTTAATGACATAACGACATCCTCATTCGTGCGTGCCATCTTTATCAGTCGATCTGTCTGTTCAATGATTTATCTAATAACATATTGTGTTGGTATAATATTCCTGTATTAAGAAACCTAGCATTGAATGTGTCTCTTTTTAACGTTGAAGGTTCTTTAATATTTCTTTTAATACGCCTGTATTTGCTAGAAGTATTGTATTATCTATTTGATAGTTATTCTACTATTTAATTAGTTCTTATTTCTACATCACCTGAAGGTTGACTGGGAGAGAATGCCTTAAGGCATTAAGTCCGTCTTTGTACAACATGTGCAATAAGTTTAAATAAATAAATATTTATGCTGACTTGCTATTTTCTTCTTCTTGTATTTTGTATCAAGGTTATTATTGAATTAAAGTTTACTAAGTCACATTGTCACAATTTTTCTGTTAACTAACTACAGGTTTGCTTTCATTAGTCTTCGATAGAGACATATATGTCAGATATACAAAGCGTAATCAGTAACTTTTATCTGTTAACTAGTGCTGTATGACAGATTACTATCTGAAAGTATATCAGAAACTGGTGAAACTAAAAGTTATTCTAACTATAGACTTATTTGTTAGGCAGTCAAAGTAGTAACGGTACCGCAATAGTATCAGTTAGGTACATGTTTATTTATTTATAATATTCTAAAATAACAACATTGAATGTAATTACAGACATGATTGTACGAATGGCCTAGCGGTTTAAGCGGCCACCTCGTCACTGTTTACTGCGCTAAGTCCACAGTGTGATCCACAAATTGTTGTTCTGATTCTGAGTGTTCTTCGTGTCCGTTTCATGTATGTTTGTAATATCCCCAGAGACCCAGTATGTGTATCCCTAATGCGGGAGTTATAACAAAAAAATTATGCAGAAAAATTTCTATCTTTTATCTTACATATCTAAAAAAGCTCTTCTTGAACAGCAAGCTTTACATATTAAGAAATTAAACCTATCTGAATCACATCTATGGACTAATTCTATTAATATCTCTTGACCAAAAAACTGCCATTACTCGTCATAAAGGCTCAATTAAACATTCTCTTTCGTTCCTTTCCATTTAACCCGTCACCTCTGGTGGAAACAATGATGTTAAATTAAGCACAACCAGCCATGGGTCATTAGTTCCCAACGACTGTCAGGTGAGGGTTTGATTGATTCAGCGGTGGTCAACCAACCGTATGATTGATATGTTAGTGACAAGTTGGTGGACTTAATGGTACTTAAATTGATTCTACCTTAGTATCAATGTGGTTTTAGGTTTATTGTAAGTCGTCATCATCTTCTTAGCCTTTATTATTCCCAAGACTATTTGGGGTCGCCTACTAGCTCAACTTTATTAACCTAAATGTCTGTTTTTCCATTTAGCGACTGGCATCGGACCTCCGCAACCCTGACGGTGAATTGAATTCAAAGATTGATCTAGTTGTCAGTATATTTGAAGGCACTGACTTCCCAATAATGATTGTCATAGATATTTATGACAATCGGGACCGACGGCTTAACATGCTCTCATCTAGGTTCATTATAGGCATAAGAATACAAAAAACGTCTCTTAAATTTGAAAATCATCATCATCTTGGAGCTTTAACAGTCCAAAGTTAGACATTGAGCTCTCTTTCCTCAACAAGGAGATTTTGACCATGCTGCCCTGATGGGGAAGTAAAGAGTTTGTTTTAAGTTCGCCTTCTTAATTTTTATTATAACTGAAATGCCTAATGTTGAATTATGAAACTTCTCAATACAATTACATCTGACAATTTAATCACCAATATTTACATCTTAAGTGTGAACATATCAATATTCACAACGAAAACAACTTACAAAAGCCATTAAGAATAAGTGGGTTCAAAACACGGCTGCATATTTCCGAGATTGCATCGCACAAAGGAACAGACAGGAAGGAAGAGGAACATTTCATCGGCGACGCGACAATCGCTATTATATGAGTGGTGCCAAAGAGCAGAGACCGTGACGCCCCCCGCAGGCTTCTGTATCGAATTGTTGCTTTAGTGCGAATCATTTCAACTTGAGTCTAAGTTAAAAGAACCTTTTAATTTGTAAGGCCGGCAATTAGAAGTAAAACTGTTAGATTAGTAGTGAGTAACCCTGACCGCTAAGCTGGCAGTCGGGCGTTCGATTTGAAAAATATTTAATTGTGTGATTAACACGAACATTTGTCCTGTATCTGGTTGTAATATTTATGTATTTAGAAATGTATAAGTATGTTTACTAGTGATCTAGTTACAAGAGCATAGGCTCTATCTAGCTTAGAATCAGACTGCAGTGTATAAAATGTGTCAAATGATTTATCTGACGTGTAATAATGACTTAAAAGTAAGGCTTAAATGTTACGCTTGTTCCAATTCTTACTATGCTTGTAGAACGGCTGAACAGATGTTTAAAATTAGGTACAAAAGTAACTTCGTTTTTCACTTATGCAAGTAATAATCATGAGTTACATTAAAACAAAAAATATGGGTGCCGATAGATAGGCAAAGTTATCGCCAAAGTTAGAATTACAACAGTTATCATTTATGATCCACATACATTTTTCTATAGTCTTTATCAGGAAATCATTGGTGATTAGCTTTTCTTTGCCACCGTCTTTTCTATGGAGCGTTTCTATCTTATCCCCACTTCTCATCCTACCTCCATTTACTTATTAAATTATCTGTTTAATACCAAAATTCTAAAAACAAACGTTTGTCTAAGCCTATTTATCAGGAACCTTGAACTTAGTCCAATTGATCAGCGGCGGTGCCCCGGCGCCTCGTTACCGGGCTCAACCGACCAGAACCACTTACATATTTACAGAGGGAAGCCGTGATTGGATCAAATTGGTGATGCGTGGTGCGTGAGGTTCGAAGGCACGCTTCAGTGGTGCCGGGGCAAGGTGCCCACACTTCGAAAAGGTGCACTAAACCTGGACGTATTGCTTCTTTATGATACAACTCAATGATCTAATAAGTTGCTTCAAATACTGGGTTAAATGAATGAGGAAGTTTTTTTGTGTGAGAGAGAATGATGACGTCACCGAATATCTAAGCGATGTCTATGAGTTCAATGATTACATTCTACGTGGGTCGATAGATGACGGACAGACTAACAGACGGACACACAGAGAGGAATAGTAACTGTCTTTACAGATCGTAACACAATGAAATAATTTTAATTATAATATGAAATTTTGCCATTATGGCCAAAGGCCGGCAACACACTTGTGACGCCTCTGGTGTTGCGAGTGTCCATGGGCGGCGGTAATCGCTTACCATCAGGCGATACGTCTGCTCGTTTGCCCATCCATAAAAAAAAACAGTGGGAAAAAGTTATATTAAAAATAGTGTGATAGTTTAATGAGTTCAGTCTTTACATTTCCTTTGAAATAGAAAAGTTTATTTCCAAGTCTATTAACTTCCTATATTAGCACATATTTGAACACGTTAGATAAGCATCGGCGGCTAAATATGGCCATTGTCACGGAATTGCGCAACACTCCATTTATCGACGTTCATTCGCACTGTGAAACAATTGGTTTGTGACCATGCGAACTTCCCGCCACTATTTGCATATTGCTTTGTGGCGATCGCACAAAACAATATCTACCTTTAGTTTTGTACACCCTTCAAACTTCAACTTTAGAACGCAAATAATAAAGTCTTTATTTGAATGGAAACAATTTAACTATATGCAAAAAGAAATATGTGTTAGATATTATTACAATTTAACGTTTTGTATCGGTAAAAATGTTTTTAGTTAGAATTTAGTTCTTACTCAGTTGATTTACAGATTGTTTTAAGTTTATTCATTTATAGGTTTAAATTTGTTTATGACACAATAAAGATTTGCCTATTGGATCGGTATTTAAGGTATTTCAATATTTTTTTCGATTCAACGTTTTAAAGTGTGAAAAGAATCTTTTCATACAAATTAGTCGCATATTATGTAGTGTATGACAATGTATGAGAAATATTTTTTTTGTCGCATTATCGCAGAGACCATCTGTCTCATATAATCGTTCGAGATAAGTTTACCTATTTTTAGTATTTAAATTTCTTGAACCACGCCATCTGTATTTGGATGTATTGCCTTCCTCTTAAACTGCATTTCTTGAATATATTAATAACAGAACTGTTCCGTAAATAAATAAATCACTTGTTATTTAATGTACCTACTGTTGGAATGTATGAACACGTCTTATGTCTGTAGTTTTTAATAATTCAAATTTTGATTAAAATTCTTTTTAAATTACTTGAAATTATCTATTAGGAAATGAATCTCATTCAAAGATCACCATCTATACTAATATTATAAAGCTGAAGAATTTGTTTGTTTGTTTGAACGCGATAATCTCAGAAACCGCTTGTCAGATTTGGAAAAAAATTACAGTTTTGGATAGTCCATTAAGCGAGGAAAGCTATAGGCTATAAATCATTACGCTAATACTAATAGGAGCGGAGCACCAATGAAGAATGTTTAAAAAACGGGGGAAAATTTTCGCGCTACGGGCAATAGAAAACGCAAACGAGGTTGCGTGGGTCAGCTAGTACACAATAACACCAATCTATTTTGTCAAATGTTTCTTATGAAAAATACAGATAAGTTTTGATTATAACCGTCCATGTTACTCACAATTATTAGCAGTTTATGAAAGATATATTTTTTATGGCACTAAGGGTCAAGCGCGCAGTCGTCATGAAAACAATCGTTTGTTATAAAACAATAATATACATAACTCAATTTAGAAATTGTTAGGAAATACTTAACGTTAAACTTGCTTATAATGCATAGTTTTAATTGTGAAAAAAGCACAAGTTATCATGGTAAAGAATGACCTATATCTTTCGGAAAGAATAAAAGAATATCTAGGGCAAATATCGTTGAATTTGAAACAGTGGTTTAGACGTGAAAGCGTAACAGACAATACACACAATTACTTCCCAATGTATAAAATTAGTATCGATTATATGATTTAAGAAATAACTGTTTGTAACACAATGGTGCTAAATGATTGTAAATATATAAATAAAAAGAAAAAATCGAACATCTAACACACAACGCTACCTAGTCCTAAACTAGGCAGAGCTTGTGTTATGGGTACTAGACAACTGATATAAATACATTTTTTTTAAATACTTTCTATATTATACATAGAAAACACCCAAACTGCGAAACAAATATTTACAAATCAAACAACCATTCGGTCCGACCCGGGAATCGAACCCGAGACCTCAAGCACAGTAGTCGCATATGCTACCACTGCGCCACCGAGGCAGGCAATATAAAATAACTATTATATTATTATCAAAATAATTAACACACATGAAATTTCTCGAACTGACTGACTACTTTATCATACTCGTACAGCTTTTTTTTATGTATAGGCCTACCAAAGTGACTCTACTCTGCCTGATGGAAAGCATAAGCAGAATCCAAGAGTGGTGGTCACCTTACTCATTGCGAATGCAGACAATGCAACAATGCAGTATGATGATCCACAACATGGCGGCCTAGTCATTAGGCCTCCGGTCTCACACTCACTGTGTTCTGTGCGAGTACCGCCTCGGTCGAGCCAGCTCATTCGTGCAGAAAGCAGCGTGGCTCTACTACCTTAAAAAGCAGCAGCTGGGGTCTTCAAACCCTCTAAGACATGGAGTTTTTTAACACAAATAAGAAACACAAATACTGTCTGTTTAAATGTGAATTTAAAAAAAAAGGATCTCAAATTCCTTTCTAAAATAAATAAAATAAGGAATAAATAGTCCTATGAAAGTGTGATACTTTCAGAGTTAGAGACACTAAATAAGATATAGAAACGAATAAGTTATAAATACGATAAATGTGAGTTACAAAACATTGAGAATAACAATGAAAAACTATCAGTCTGTAAATATAGACTAAGATGGGCCCTGATAGTTACATAATCAAGAACCTTATATGCTTTGGTTAAGAGAGCAGATCTAATTCCGAATGAGTTAAGTTATTAATGAAAGTACATTACTTGAACGCACATTCCAGTAACAAGTATCGGTTACAATTGCGCAGTTTTATTGAGCTGCGATAAAAATAAATCTTAGTTTAAAATCTTAACAGCTTGCAATAGTAAACGAAGCCGAACGCAGTCATGACTTCGAACGGAGCAGCCATTTAGTCTGGCCATCATGCCCAATAATATTTCACGTTCTGACTCACCTGTATAATTTATCGATAACATCTACTAGTTCCCTTGAACTACACTATCTCGGTTTTAAAATCTCATGTTCTTAAAAAATAACTTGGAATGACCAAAGACAGATGCTGCGAAGAAAACTGTTACTATTTAAAAATTGATCTTATGTGGTAAATCGGTAGGTTTAATTTTGAGTTTAGTAGCTCTGTGGACTTACGTGTTGTGTTTTAAATGTGTCTTATATTAAGTGTCAACGTTTAGCACCTCTTTTGAACTCGTTAAAATTCATATTGAAGCAGATTTTTTTTTCTCACGGTCAATGTATCTTGTCCATGTGTTTGATCTCTGACACCTGACGAGGAGGGATGTCGATGACGAAATTTTTACAACAGATTTGTGCAGTAGTGACGTCACTGCCATTTTTTTTTTTTTGGAGCGATTAGTAATTAGGTTATATTTATTTAATAATTTGAAAGTTAAAGTGTAGTGATCATCCTAACAGCTTAGCTCGGGGTGGTGGGTTTGCTTTCCAGTCAGAACTAATCGAAAAACGGGCACGATAAATTGTTTAGACATAATATCTACAGTATTTTTATATGAGCATGCCAAAGTGGCTCTACTTCGCCTGATGGAATGTATGATAAGAATCCAATTGCGAATATATGCAATACTACAATGCAACGTGGTGATCCACACTATGACGGACTATTGAGATGCTCCTACATCCTGCATGGGCCCGTTTACCCCCTATTCCATGAAAAAAGGAGTTTGGAAAAATCCATTTACATTTAAATATGTTTCTCATTTGATGCTACTTGATTTTGAAGAATTTTTTTTACCCCTAATATTAGATAAATAGAGACCACAATTAATTAAAACCGTGGGGCTCACGCGAAACGATAATTAATCATGATTTATTTAAAGTCTGAGAATGTTTGTTTAAGATATATTCGACACAATTCAATAATTATCACAACCTTCAAATTAGGTGCACAATTTAGCTTTAAAATCAAGAGGATGAGACCTGTTGAAAGTTGACAGTAGTATAATTTTCTTTATTTTCAAATGTACTAGTCATATTATGTAAAACAACACGCGCAGAAAATTGCACTAATTCACTCATAGTTTCAGTTCAATTTGGACGTATCACCTCTTAAAACGAGGTAGACAGACTGCAGAAGTTACTTGATAAATTATAAGTTTGTAATCTACAGATAAGTATATTGTAAACAATATGAAACAACGGGCGTACCTCCACACGAACCGATGGTAGCTGGAGTCGAAATGTGCTGGAGTGAAGACCGCCTTGCGGCACGAGGACGAAGTCCAGGATAGTAGGCGCTCCTAGAGCGAGACGGTGGACAGCGGATGGCTATAGATTGATATAATAATCAAATAAAATATGTAGTAGAGATACTGATAACACAACCTAGACCTTCAAGAAAAGGGCAAACTTTATCAGTACTCCAAATTGTTGTTTCTTCATTTAATCTACCTATATGTCTCATTGGGCTGAATAAGGCAGAGCCTCATCGCTAAGTCTAAATTAGATTTTTTTGTTGTAAGTACTTAAAAGCGATTTTTGGAAATTTCTAAGTTGAAATATATTATGAGTATGAGAGGTATACGGGAAGAAAGATAGTATGGAAATATGTAATTTACAAAACTTGAGACACGTAAAAAAGTAATCAAGCGAACGACATGGTGTCGTTAGTTAGTAAGATAATCAGACCTACGATTCACAAATATTTAAAAACGTCTATTTTTTTTCTTTAGGTAGTCTATTAAAGTCACTAGTATTAAGAAGTAACTTCGGTTTTGTGTCGGTACGAGTTGTCTCGGAGCTCTTAAGTGTTGTGGTCACAGATGATCCGTGGGAACGGAGGCTGTGGATACGAATCTTAGATTAAAATTAGCGTTTAGCATTCATTCGCTGGTAGCACTAACATGAATGTATGTCTACTGGCGAAATCATGTTTTTAACTTCAGCATGTGGAATAAATCGGAATTAAAGTTGTATTTGTAAATATTTTTTTTTGTCATAAAAATAATTTGTTAATTTGGGCCTAAACTTTTTTTTTATTGAATTGGGGGCAAACAAGCAGACGCATCACTTGATGGTAAGCGATTACCGCCGCCCATGGACACCCGCAACACCAAAAGCGTCACAAGTGCGTTGCCGACCTTTGGGGGATTGGGAGAGGGAATGGGGGGAGGGGTTGGGGTATGGGCCTCCGGTATCCTCACTCACTTGGTGAAACACAGCGCAAGCGCTATTTCACACCGGTTTTCTGTGAGACCGTGCTATCACTCCGGTCAAGCCGAAGTTCATGCCGAAGCGTGGCTCTCCCACGGAAAATTTTTCTTAATAAGTAAAGGTTTTATTGCAAGGACTGCTGGGCAATTTAATGTCTTCATAGTTATAACTTAGATCTATGATCTGGCTTCCCACCTGTTAATATACTTCCGTCTACCTCAATTCTACTAATGAAATAGATCATCTTATACTGGACTATACAGAGCAACGACTACAATTTAATCTTTTTAATTCAGTGACTAACAACATGTCTACCAGATCTAAATGTAAAGTGGACTCATTTTAAAAGGAACTGACAATTTTAAACTCTTTAGTCTAGTACCTGATGATTCACTATTTTCTTAATCATTGGTAAAATTATCATCAGTCGTTATTATAAGAGCAATAAAGTTGAAAATGATTTACACGAAAAATTTGAAGGTGCAAAATGATGTTGTATGGTAATGTTGGAAATTACTTGATAGAAATTTGGGGTTGAGTCATTCAGATTTGTCTGGCAGGTCAATCGTGGACAAGGTTACATTTTATTGCCGTGGGTATAGTCAAAACACACTTTTTTAAGAATAGAGAATAGAAGAACACACGTATAACTTGAAAAGTTGACTTCAAACTCAAAGTCAATGTTACGAGTATTATTATTTAAATTTATCTATCATCAACAATCCATAATGTTTCACTGCTTGGCTCGGGTGTCTGTATTGATTATGTTCTACAGAAACTTTAATATAATAATAGTAATATGGCTATGGAGATATCAGTTTATTAGTATTTTATCTAACTATTTTAAAAAAGGTTAATAATAGTACCTTACTAAATTCTTAATGTCCTCTTATGTTCAACGTCGGTAGTAAATAGTAAAGCCTTTTGACGGTGAGTGATCGATAATTTGAAAATATTGACTGTTTTACTACTGCCATGTACTCTGTTTTGCAACGGAGACATAACAGTAATAAATTGAAAAAATGGTTTCAATAAAATAGTACGGAGGTTGCTATTTTCATATTACACAATAAATTCTAAGACCAAAAGAAAAATCTTACGAAACTAACTTATAAGTACACTTTCTATATGATTTGTCTTGCAATATACCTATAACTACTATATGCCAAGCAAATCAAAACTCTATATTAAAGCGAATAAAAAAGAAACATAATTGATGGTATGTCAAACAATATCTTTGTCAAAATATAATGGGTGGTGGAATTATGTCAAACGTCAAATTAGATGTCTGCCTTCCTGTCGGTCGCGTTTTGTGTTACAATAGAAATGCTATTAAATGGTAGCGGGTGTCTCTCACACAGTGACCTAAGCTTAAAGAGAACGGACTCCTACAAATGTACACAGACAATAAATGAATATGATCTGAAGAAAATTTTATGTACATGCCTCTCGAAACCGAAGCTCAACTTTTTATTCTTTTCAAAAAAGTAATAAGTGATTAAGTGAGCTCATTTGTTTCTGTTAGAATAAGCACTCCTATCATCTAACTCGTGAATAAAGTTACCGGAGCCCAAGAGATTCAGGTGAAGTGGACAATCAAACCAAGTGACCTATATGCTCGTTAGCCCCTATGCCATAAAAATGAGATGATCGTTTGAGTAATATTGAAAATATATATATGTATAACTAATTAATAATTACTGTCTTTTTCTAATTTACTCAAAAATCTACTTTTTGTAGGCTAGCTTTGCCCTGCAGGGTTACCCGTCGTTGCTGTTGTACCGCGGGTAACACAAAGGGGCTCAGCTAGTGGAAAATATAATTCATCTGTAAAAGATATGGTTACAGTCCGGTGTAACATGCAACCATTAGTACTGGGAGGTTTTTCTACGACAAAGGCGCGTTATTGAATTCTATTGAGAAAAAAAACATGACACTGAAATGATTACGGCACACGTCAGCAGCTAGGTCACTGCTGTCAACCCTTACATTTTAGTGATGGGTTGATGATAAGAGTGGCTGGGAAACTATGAAGTATGTGGTTAGTTTTCTAATTTCGTTACAAGAATACTCGTTTCTGGAGTATTCTTGTAACGAAATTATTTTATAGTTGCGATTTTGGGAAGTTAGGTTTTTGGACATGAGGCATCTATTCCGGTTTTACGGTTCTCCACCACTATGTGCCTTTCATGACAGACAATAAGGTCTAATCTTAAATTCAAAGTAACAAGGAAGAAACGTACTTGTCATTTTTTAGTTTTTATTTATGAACTTATGCCCTCAGTTTGTGCAGCGGACTTCATGCCCAAGAAATTCTCTTCAGTCAACCTTCGTGGGGTGTAGAAATCTTATAACAAAGAGCTTTCATACCTAATAAGTAATCGGTTAGAATATACAGACAACATAACATACATAGAGAGAAATATACACATACATATAAAAATAAAGATAAATTGTCAAAAAACCATTCTATTTTCATGCTAAATTACAGTTATAAAAGATTACATAAAATGTCCGATATGTAGAAGATCTCTTCCAGGCAACTTTAGCAATCTCTTGCAGGCAACCTTAGAAATCTTTTCCAGGCAACCAAAATATATACAAATATTATAGGTTGACATATACATATATTTTTGTGTTTCTTGAGTTGCAGGTGTAATGGCAGTGATCACTTAAAAAATATTCTCTGTAAAAAAAACAATGATTGCAATTGTATTGACACACTCCTACAAAAAGGTTTTCATTAGAAATTCAAATGATGTAATGCAAGTTCGAATAGTGTAACAGTATAAATGTGTGGTTTAACATAAAAGTGGTGATAGGGACGTGTATGAACAAGAATCGAATTGTATTGTATTGTAATATGAATACAAATTATGTGTTTGATGGAATTTAAACAATACACGGATTTGGTCGAGTAAGTTTTGAGTTATACGGCTGGTACAACTATCGAGCAAGCATTTTGGGTTTGTGAATGAGGATGTACCTGTAGCAACTTTTATGAAAAGGAAATAGGAGAAAAAGCAAAAGTAATAAATTTATTTAGATGACAATGATCTCTCCTGTTAAAGTTATGAACACGATTTACTTATTGTGTACCTGAATGTAAATTGTCTACATGTATGTATGTTTGGTAATATTTGAGTATGTTTATCAACATTTCAGCTTTTTCATAGTATGGTTTTTACCGAGATTATCATCAGTCTTCTGTTAGTGTTTTAAGTAGTTATTATTAAATAACCTAACCTAATCAAAACGACTGACAGTTCAAAGGTAGTGTGTTTATTGAGTTTGATTTCGACTCGGACCAAATAATTGCAAAAAGATTATGATCGTTTTCTTTGTCTTCTTGTCATTTATCCATGTATGTATAAAAGAATATAAACAGCAGCTTAGTTACTTTATTAAAAGTACTACTCATTTTAAGTTTTTACGTCTTTATATAACATATCTGACTGACAGCACGGTGGGCCTACTTATTTAAGTGGTCGCCACCAAATGCTCAAATCAAGGGTTTAAATATCACATAGGACAACACTTTGTGTGAGCCACAAATTATTGTTTCGAGTCTGTGTGTTCTTTGTGTCCATATCATGTATGTTTGTCAAGTCCTGCGATTCAAGATACATATTCCTAACGCAGGGCTGTCTTTTAAAAAGAGAAAAAATAATATTTTAAGATACATTACTGTGAAGATCATTCAGTGTCGTATTGTTCACCGATCTTTCGAGCAGTGTGTATCAATCAGTATATGGGATACATCGGGGCTGTCAATCAGTCGGACAATTATCGGTCGCCAGCGGACCGTGGCTAACCACTACCTCACATTCAATACCACTAAGAACAACATTAATTTGAATCGTATATCACTTTGTATATTCGAGGTTTTGGCTCACTGAGCTGGGGAATTTTAACATTTCTAATTGAATAACAAATTTTTGACCTTATTCTTGGTGGGATACCATTGATTAGCGTTGATAAAAAAAAAACAATGTTGGTTTGATCGTGGAATATTCACAAATGAGTTAAACCAATCATAGTGACACGTTCTCACAGAAAACCGATATCAACTTATACTAGATAAGGTTACCAGACCTTGAATCTAATATGGTATAAATATACATATATATATATTTCTAAATTAAAACATATGGATGACTAGCTGACACACGCAAGTTTGCGTCTCCTATTGCCCGTAGCGTGAAAATTTTCCCCCGTTTTTGAAACATTATCTATTGGTGCACCGCTTCTATTAGTATTAGCGTGATGATATTTAGCCTATAGCCTTCCTCGATAAGTGGACTATACAACACTGAAAGATTTTTTGAAATCGGACCAGCGGTTTCTATATCAACGCGTTCAAACAAATAGACAAACTCTTCAGCTTTATAATATTCGTTCGTCGTTTGTCCTGTACGCAATTTAATTCCCAACCTCTGGCTAAGCATTCAAGATTGCTTACTGTCCCTGTCAGCAGTTGTACCTACGATTGGCGCTTCTGCTATGACCATCAAATCTCTAACTAAGCTCTGGCCTCTGGCTAAGCATTCAAGATTGCTTACTGTCCCTGTCAGCAGTTGTACCTACGATTGGCGCTTCTGCTATGACCATCAAATCAAATCTGCCTCGGTGGCGTAGTGGTATGCGTATGCGACTGCTAAGCTTGAGGTCTCGGGTTCAAATCCTGGGTCGGACCAAATGTTTGTGGAATCTACAAATATTTGTTTCGGAGTTTGGGTGTTTTCTATGTATAATATGTATGTATTTACAAAAAAAAAGTATATATAAGTATTTATATCAGTTGTCTAGTACCCATAACACAAGCACTGCTTAGCTTGGGACTAGATGGCGTTGTGTTAGATGTCCGAAATATTTATTATTTATTATTATTAAATATTAGGTTACTACTGAAAGTACATTAAGAAAAATAAGTTAAATGAAGTGTCTGTATATAATTACTCTAAGGTCTGATGTCCATGGTTCACAGAGCACCATTCATGTGCTGATGACGGGGAGTGACAAATTGATAGATGCGTACGAGTCTTTTGAAATGTGTCGCGTCCTCTGTTGGACCTCCATTGTTACGTATGGGAATTTTGTTATTGATTATATGTGGTTGGTAGAAGTTTTCCTTCACGCTGTGAAGGTATTGCGATGACTAATGTTTTTGGTATTGCAAACGTGGCAAGAGGTCACTCGTACTAGAACTTGAGATTGTGTAATTAACTTTTTCTCCATCCATATTTGCCATAAGTCTTGAGTAGATAATACAGAAGCCTTCGATTCTGACATACTTAGGTACTCATTTTCTTTGGTTACCAAAGAACAGAATTTAATCGAATTGATAAAGTTATATTTAATTTTAATATATTTGGAGTAAAATTAGAAATAGGTGTTAAAAGTTTTACAATAATTAGCTGCTCCGGCGCTTGAGGTCCTGGGTTCAAATCCAGGGCCGGACCAAGTGTTTGTGTCATGTACAAATATTTGTTTCGGAATTTGGGTGTTTTCTATGTATAATATGTATGTATTTACAAATAAAAGTATATATGTATTAATATCAGTTGTCTAGAACCAACACAAACTCTGCTTAGCTTGGGACTAGATGGCGTTATGTGTTAGATGGCAGAAGTGTAAAATTATTTTAGATACCCTTTTTTAAAAATATTTATTTCGAGGAAATGTATTTTCTTGATGGGAACATTTGATATAACTTAAAACATGTTACTTAACTTAATATACTAGACAATTTATCTACTCATGTGTTTGATAATAAAACACACATATTTAAGAAGTGAAACTTCTTTAGAATCGTTGTGATTTCAAACCGGATGCAACGGAAAAAACGACAGGTAAGAGACACAAATACAAATAGTCGCCTGTAATTAGTGAGCCAGAGCGAGAGAGTAAATGGCGGTCTTATTCTTTTGTCGATTTACTGAAGTTTCACTTCTATCGTGTGTGAATCACACACCTTTTTTTTATTTAAATTTTATCATCGTGTAAGATGGTTCGCAGACAACCTTCGCGTTTCAAAACGATCTACATACACATGTATACAATTAGATAGACATCATAATACATTCAAAATTTCGCAAAATGCATTACAATATTATATTTTATAGATATGAGCTACGACAGTGCAATCTATTGTCAGTTCACAATAAAATTGAACCGGTTGCGCAATTACAAAACACGTCACGATATTTCTATTGTACGTAAGAGCTCTTGCGACACATAATTCCATTTGAGCAATTGTTAATGATTTTGTTGAGGTCAATGAGGGAGGCTTGGACCTTGGAGGTACTTTGATCTTGAGATAATGAAATGAAAACTATCATATACCTTTAATGGATGGTTTGCTCTGCTATACCACACTGGCCAGAGGAGTAAGCGATCACCACCGCCCATGGACACCCGCAATGCCAGAGGCGTCACAAGTGCGAAGCCGGCCTTTGGGGGATGGGGAGGGAGATGGGGAGGGAGATTGGGAGGTGGAGGGGGATGGGGATGGGGTAGGGAGAGGGGGGGGAGGGGTTGGGGTATGTGCCTTCCGTATCTTTACTCACTTGGTTAAACACTGCGCTATTTCACACCGGTTTTCTGTGAGGCCGTGATATAACTCCGGTTGAGCCGGCCCATTCATGCCGAATCGTGGCTCCCCCACACCATGCTCCAGTGTCTGCATTCGCTATGAGTTTGGTAGTCCCCAATCTTAGATTCTACACATACTTTGCATCAGGCAAAGAAGTTGGAAAGCTATAAAATCACAAAATATTTCCTTTTAAGTTATTGTCACGTTGCTCGAGATTTCATTTTCCTATTTCACTAGGTTTATGTGTATTTAAACATATTCGTGTTGTAAACGACTAAGGAATATAGTATGTCACCAGCTCTAAAAATACCAAGGGTGTCATAAGGGACTAAGGGTACAAACTAACGACAGCATCACTTCTAAAAGAAGAAAAACTTGAAAATAACCCTATACCAACCGATTAAGCCAGCGTCGTATAAGTAGAAAAAAACCTTCCTAAATAGAGGCTCATGAGCAGTGGATTTTAAAAGCTGTTTAAATACACTAGGTTTCTCATGTGGCCTAAATATTATTTAAAACAGTAGTGTTTATATCACATAACCATTACTCAAGCATATGTCATACATTGTATCTAATTAAACTTCTAGAAACATCGCAGTAAATACACTAAAAATATTCAAAAGAATCGTCTATTGCCGGTAAGATGGCCCCGATGAACGTCGATACGGTGTAGTTAAGATCTCTATCTACCCCCGGTGTATTTTTAGATGTGGCCGTAATGCTAGCGGTGCGTGAACCGAACGTAATTGCGATTGCTTTCGTTTAAAGGATGGTGCTAGCGCCATCTGTTGGTGACAGGCAGATTTAGTGATGTGTCGATCGATTTTTTAATGAACTAATTAATTTAACAACGAACTAAAAAACTGAATAAAAATATTATTTGATGTCGTATATGCTGCTCCGCCCGTGTGTATGTCGTTTATTGCTGGAAAAGAGTATCATATGTCTGTCTTCAAGAATCAAAGTATATCCATGCAAAATGTCATTGAAAGCGGTGCAGCGTTTGAACCTTTGAAATTTTTTTTTTTTTATTATAAAGGGGGCAAACGAGCAGACGTATCGCCTGATGGTTACCGATTACCGCCGCCCATGGACACCCGCAACACCAGAGGCGTTACAAGTGCGTTGCCGGCCTTTAAGGAAGAAGTACGCTCTTTTCTTGAAGGTTTGAAGGTCGTATTGGTCCGGGAACACAGAGTTACTTTCGAATGTATAATATTAATATGAATATTGCATTGTTATATGGAAATTGACCGACGTTTTTATCGAATTGCAAGGATTTATAATTGTTCATGAAAAGTGAAATTTTACCTGACCAAATGTAATTATGTCTTGATTATTATTTTGTCGCTACACTAAGGCCATTTTTATAAGATATCAAAGTATTCCTTACAGTTAGTATCCTCGCTATCATTTGAAAAACATGACACCGGTTTTTCCACGTACCTATTTATATTGTTTTTTTTTCAGATGTCGTCTACAACATCAACGGTCTTTCATAGTCCACTGCTGGACACAAGTCTCTCCTGGCTTTCTTTTATTTTAGCAGTACTGTTTTCCTACGGAATTTGCTCCCTTGGTTAGCGCTTACGACACCTATAGTAGAATAAATAGGAGTCCAGCCAGTCCAGCACCCCAAAAATTTCGTGTCCGAGAATTATTGGTTTCCGTTTGACGAGAAGTAACCCGATCTTTTTAAAGTGGAATTATTTTGAGTTCAACTTTATCGGCATCCATTTTGTTACTGATTTTGAGTTACAGATTATTTTAATTAAATCAATGATCTTACAGCGGATATTAGTAATATCTAATCGGTCATCTAAAGTATGTTACTATTACGATTAGGATATACTGCTTCTTATATTACGTTGTCAAACAATTTAATGGTTTTTGATATACACATTCAAGTTTTTATAATCAGTTATAACGTACATATCTTATATCTAATAATTTAATATAAATAAGATTTTATTAGATTTTATTTTTTATACGGGATAACAGTAATTAAGTAAGGGACATTACGGGTTTATATGATTACAAGTAATGACTTGTAATTATATAAACCCGTAATGTTAAGCTTAATTCTTATGCGATAAAATCAATTTGCGATTGCTCTGAGTGCGGTCGAACCTGAAACCTTTTCTTCACAAGCCCAGCACCGCAGCCATATTACTACTTTTTAGCGAACGAAGGACTCGAAGAATAAAGTCCAATTAGATACATTACCATCGATCTTAATTATATTAAGTTTCAGTTGGTCAAATAACATAGTTTTATATTTCTAGCATTGTGAGTTTATAAATCTGTTTTCTCCCAAAACTGCTGAACGAATTTCTATAACATTGTAGTTGGTGGTAGTTACGTGATGTTGACTGTACGGAAAGATGCAATATTTAATACAATTTTTATTAAAGTATGTGTTCAGAGGAGCGGAGCTATCTGGGAACTAATCGTCGCCTGTTGTGATTACCTCCACGTAATTATTTCAAGCGGCTCACTGTCTTTGTGGGGAGTTACAGCCGCTATATGAGACAGGGGAGCGTAGTTGACCGAGAAGCGCAAGCGTGGTTGGTAATAAAAGTGTATGTTCTTGATTTGAATTTCGAACTTTATAAATAATAGTAATCAAATTACTTTCGCTCTCAAAAGATACGTAACTAAATTGTTTGTGAATTCATATTATAAAGTATAGTTATATATTTTATACATAATTATAAATACTTAGCTTATGTAATGAATGCCTTTAATGTACCTTTCGTAAAATGTTTACTAGGCTTTGGCACTGAATAATTTCTGACTTCACTAAAAATGGTATGGATTTACAGACACACGAATCTGAATGTTATTGGCCTCTCCAAATTATTACAGTCTCCAACCAGTGACTTGAATAGTGTAGTAAGAAAGGTTGACTGACTAGAACCCTTAACAATGTAATAAAGCGATAGCCTCAAATACATTTCTGTCAAAAACAGTAAGTTTTGGAGTCTTTATGATCCATCTTCTACGAAAGCCCAAACCAATGTTTCAATTCTTATTCTTCCTTGCCACTTCTAGTAACGCACCACATCACTACTATTTCATTACGGTAATCGTAATTTTTACGTAATGGGACCCGCCATGAGCCATGATAGTATCACGATGATTGCCAACTGTTGGTTGATTACTAAATGTTGCGGCTTGCCTTACCCACGCTCTGAGCCAGCTGCCAATGCCTCAAATGTGATCGTATTTCTCAATTCTCGGTGAAGGGTCCTTACACCATACAGGCTACACAAACTAACATCTCATACCTAAAGTAAATTTCATGTCTGTTTATTGTGTCAAGGAACCTTCATTTTATTCAGGGTAGAAAAGACTTATCAAGAATCACTTAAAACACTTCTCCGTGACGTCTCTGATGAATAAAGAATATTGAGTGTCTCCATTTTTATTCGACTCATTGGTATCGTGTAAGTGACTAAGAGAGCAACTATGCGAGACCAAATCATTGCAAAGAGATGGAAAACTTAAAACGATTACTATTATAACACATAGGCCAGCGGGGTATTGTAAGACAAAACTCTGCTTATGTCCGTGGAAGAGCTACGCTTCGGCATGAATGGGCCGGCTCGACCGGAGTCATACCACGGCCTCACAGAAAACAGGTGTGAAAAAGCACTTGCGCTGAGTTTCACCGAGTGAGTGAGGATACCAGAGGCCCATACCCCAACCTCTCCCCCCATTACTTCTCCCCATCCCCCAAAGGTCGGCATCGCACTTGTGACGCTTTTGGTGTTGCGGGTGTCCATGGGCGGCGGTAATCGCTTACCATCAGGTGATGCGTCTGCTCGTTTGCCCCCTATTCAATAAAAAAAAGACAATGTACATATACTAATATACCACTGCACAGTTGGCCTAGTGGCTTAAGTAGTCGCCACGCTGCTTGCCACTGTGCCAAGTGTTGTGGGTTCCAACTCTACATAGGACAACACTTTTTCTGATCAACAAATTAGATTATGAACAACAACAATTTGTGGATCTAGGTGTACTTTGTTTCCGTTCCATGTACACAGGATCTATATTCCTAATGCGGGAGTTGTCTTTTTAATAATAATTAAAAAAACGCCAATGTAACAGCGATATAACGTTATAGCAGCTATTAATACATGAATGACATGCTAGATGAAAATCTCATTCCAAGACAACAATTATAACAGATACAATTATTTCTCTGTAATACATGCTCCACACCGTATTTGTTCAGATACCAAACAGTGATAAGATAAAGAAAAGTACATCAGACCAGATCTGGTCAGAATTTTGTACCTTTTCTTCTAAGGTCAGCCGCTTTCCTGACACCACCTCAATATGGAAATCAATTGACTGCCTCTGTGGCGCATTGGTAGCGTATGCGACTGCTGTTCATGAGGTCTCGGGTTCGATTCCCCAAATGCTTGTATGATCTACAAAAAATTGTTTCGGAGTTTGGGTGTTTTCTATGTGTAATATGTGTATGTATTTACAAAAAGAAAAGTAAATAAGTATTTATATCAGTTGTCTAGTACCCATAACACAAGCTCTGCTTAGCTTGGGACTAGATGGCGTTGTGTGTTAGATGTCCGAAATATAAAAAAAAAAAAAACTGATAAAAATCTGTCTTGTCTTTCCTGTTAAGGCAGATATGTTGGTACAGAATTAGCACCATCTCTATATTGATATAAAGAGCGAGGCAGACAGACAAGCAATACCGCATACATTGGTTAAAGTATAATTGTAACTACAGCAGTTAAAATAGGCCAGTGTACTCCAAGAAAGCATAAGGCCTGTGCGTATTGACATCAATATCATTCACAAAGAAATGGTGAACTTAGTACTATCAGAATAAAGCTCATTTTACCTGTTGGTAACTATTTAACACCTTATTACAAGTAAGTAATGAATTAATAGCCAACAAGTTGATACGCACATACAGTAGCAGCTAAGGTAGTTACTTACATAGTTTTACCCGACAGGTGTCTAGGAGACACTTAAAACGGACACAAAAATAAAAAGTGTCCCCCATTAAGAGGGCTACTAGTTAGTTTATACAATTTAACAGTAACCGTACAGGCAATAATAAATTCGTATCGTACGGTTCTCGTCTATCTGGTTTCGGCATCTTGAAAGTACTGCACGCGCGGACGTGTTGAACTGGTGGACAGCTGTGAACGAAAGTGTTACGATAGTAAATTAAATATTTAATCAATTCAAATAACGAACTTAAATATAATCGAATTTTAATGTTTTGTAATAAGTTTTATAAATGGACCATAAATGATAGACACGTAGACTTTATATCATAAAAGTTGAGTCAAGGAGCTGTGCTACCCCATCATTTGACGGTTGGCAACCCACAACTGTGCATTTTTCTAGAAACTTTCTGCCTCGCACAACAAAACTGTGGAATGAACTGTGACCTGTGATGTTCCCCGGATCAATATGACCTCCAAACCTTTAAGAAAAGAGAGTACCTACACCTGAAAAGGCCGTCAAAGCACTTGTGACGTCTCTGGTGTTGTGGGCGTCCGTGGGCGGCGGTAATCGCTTACCATCTGGCGATACATCTGCTCGTTTACCCCCCTATTCCATAAAAATAAAACACCTCTCGATAACGTTGCTGCGTTTCAAACGTACCTTTAAAATTGAAGTAACCAAGTGTCTTAGGTAATTTAGCAGTATAACAATAAATGTTCTTACACCTAATAATGTCTCTAAATGAGAATACCGCCCTGAGAAAATATAAATGTCACATTAAAGTCAGTTTTGCTTGGAGAAGGATGTTTTCTTAGACCCTTCCATACGAAGAAAAAGAAAGAGGTTGGTGTCTATACTGGTATGGTGAACAAAATATCAGTTTTAGGAAGCACTTTCTTCATCAATCGCAACTTTTGTGTGTGCTAATTAAAATTAGTAAATAAGAATAATTGTTATAATAAACACTGGTTATTTTTAATAGACCTCGCTTATTTAAGTGTTTATAAATAGTAAAGATCTTAATTTAAAACTTGTAAAAATTTTTTTGTTTTTACATCAAGACCAATTAATGAACTATAATTTTAAAAAGAACATCTATTTAGTTTGATAAAACACTTTTGTCATCCCCAGTACTGACCAAGTCGTCACATCACAACTCAGATATTCCGAGAAATAGCAATAATTGTGTATAAATTCCTCCATTCTTATATTAAATATGAATACAGCACTGATTTATGCGTTAAGCCGGTACACTTTAAAGTCGGCGACTGACATTTGACATCGAGCTCGTTATATCAATCGTTAACATTTATCGTTTTTATCTCGATCGTAAGAATCGACACCGTGTAGCGACAACTGTTAATTTTGCAAAATTGGTTACATTTTTACAATTGTAAAAAAAAACATGTAATCGTTGTCGTTTGTCGGTATTGGATTGTTGCTACACATACATTATAACTAGTAGTTATTCTAGTTCCTCTCTTTTTTGAAGTATGTTATTTACATTTAGAAAAAAAGTTAGTAAAACACTTGCTTTGAAACTTTACATACATACCAATACTCTTTAAAATTCAGTGTGTTGACGAATTACCTGCATCTCTGTTCATCTCATAGTAAGAGCTAAAAACAAACGACGCAGAACAGCACTGCATAGATAAGAAAACCTTAAAATAAATTCTATACTAGCTTGCCTGACCAGTGTGGTATAGCAGACCAAAACCTGTATTTAGCAGACGACTATCAGAGGTTGCTGATGAGGAACAGAAAAGAATTTACCAATACCTCTACATTCTTCATATTTTTCTTATAAGCTCCCCAGTTACGGGTACTTTTAACGAGACCCTTCTTCAGCATACCTATAACTGACTAGCTGAACTCCGTAGTCATACCCGTGGTAGCGTAATAATAATAATAATAATTTATTTGCATAAAACATGTGTTATTAGGATGTTATAGTATAAATACAGTAGGTACAGTACTTAAAAACATGTTTTGCCATAGCTGGCGTGCAATTTTTTTTTATAATAGTTAAAATGTCATGTCACATAAATGTCAAATATTAAATAAAAAAAAAAAAACAATAATCAAAAATGAAGCAAACAAAACAGTCAAAAAAAATTTAAACATATGCACTAAACATTATGACAATTATGAGACTTAATTGATTGTATCTGCCAAATACTCTTCAATACTATAGTAGGCTTTCTGTATGAATATTTCTTTAAGCCTGTGTTTGAATTTATTTTTGTTGAGGTCTTTAAATGGTGCTGGTATTTTGTTAAAAAATTTAGGTGCCATGCTAAAGAGACTATTGCCCATTAAAGCAGTTTTAGCGGTCTGCATACAGAGCTTACTGTCATCACGCCTGTTACGCTTGACTACGTCTGCCAATCGGGGAAACAGTGCAGGGTTCGTTTTTACGAACATACATACTTCCAGAATATATAGGCTTGGGAGTGTCAAAATTTTATGCCTTATGAAGTAAGGCCTACAACTGTCCGTCACTCTTAGTCCAAACATAGCGCGGATACAGCGTTTCTGTAATTTAAAAGCAATGTCCTTGTTAGTGGAATTTCCCCAGAAAATCACACCATACCTTAAAACAGGTGCAACCAGGCCATGATATGCGGTGAGCAGTGTCTCGTTATTAACTGATGGCGAAAGTTTATATAGTGCATATGAGGATTTACTTATTCTATTACTGACATATTCTATATGAGCTTTCCAATTAAGTTTTTTATCTATCACAAGACCCAGAAACTTTGCCGTATTAACTTCCTCTATTTTATTATTGTCGTATTTTATGTCTAAAGGTGATGAGGGGATTATCCGTTGACAGAAATGCATTACATTAGTTTTATTCAAATTGATCTTTAAATTATTGGCAATTAACCAAGAGATCATTGTAGATATACAATTATTTATGTCATTTTCATATGAGTCAATATTTTTACAATCTATAGTCAATGTACTATCATCAGCGAAAAGCGTGATGGGATGTGTAGTGAAATTTGGTAAGTCATTAATATATATAATAAATAGAAGAGGGCCCAGTACGCTTCCTTGTGGTACCCCATATGTCACATAGCGTTCACTAGATAAGTGTGTTAATTCTTCTTTCCTCTTGATGTCTAATCTCGAGATTGCCGTTAATTGTTTTCTGTTTGATAAATAAGATTCAAACAGTTTCAATATGTTTCCTCTCACACCATAACATTCTAATTTTTTTTTTAGAATATTGTGATCAACATAGTCGAATGCCTGTGTCATATCACAGTACACAGCACATACGGGAGTCTTTTTATCAACATTTATCATTATATTCCGAAGAAAGTCATAGATAGCCATATTTATTGTCATATTTTGTCTAAATCCCCTTTGTTCACGACAAAGAATAGATTTTCTTTCTAAATAAGTGTATGTCTGTTTGTAGATGTATTTTTCAAATATTTTGGATATGATCGATATTAGTGCAATAGGTCTGTAGTTCTGAATTTGTTCCTTATCGCATTTTTTGTATAGAGGTTTAATTATCGATATTTTCAGATTCTCAGGATATACACCGTTAACTATACACAAATTTAATATGAAACAAAGGTGTTCACATATCAAATGTCCAACCGATTTAATTATTTTAGTGGTTATTTCATCTTTGCCCACACTATTTGTGTTTTTAAGACCATTTATAATATTGAAGATATCGATTGGTAAACATGGCTGCATGAACATTGATTCTTTGCTGTGTTTCAAATTGGTAGTTATATTGTTCTTATCATGTTGTATTGGTACTACCTTGTCCACAAAATAATCATTGAATGTATTTGCAATCATTTTGGGATTAGTTATATATTTATTGCCAACTTGTATTTTTTCTATATTCCTAGGTACATTCAATTTATTATTATTAATAATTTGCCATGCAGCTTTATTCTTATTAAGCGATGTTTTAATTTTGTAGCAGTTTTGGGCACGTTTAGTTAGTGCTATTATTTTTTTATATAGCTTTGCATAATTTTTATATTTATTATAATTTAATAGTGAACGTTTACACCTATATGTCCATAGAAGATGTCTTTTCTTCTTACTACAAATTTGTATACCACGTGATATCCAAGCTGGCTTTTTATTGGTGTGAATAGTAATATGTCGCAATGGAAAGCAAAGGTCGTAAAATAATTTAAATTCTCTCATAAATATGTTATAAGCTAAGTTTGCATCATTGGTCTCATATATTTCCGAAAAAGTAAATTTTCTAGACAACTAACAAACTTTTTGATGTTTTCCTTAGAGAAGTCTCTTTGTTTTTTACGCCAATATTTAATAATGCATTTATTTTCTAATGGGACTTCTAATAACTGCGCTGTGTGGTCGGATAAGTCAAATTCTATAATTTCTGTTCTACAAGATTTATGAAAATTGTGTGCTATATTATCTATGCATGTTTGGCTTTTAATTCGAGTTGGTTTATTTATTGCTAGTTTGAGGCCAAAGTTTGAGAGTATGGATTTAAATTGCAGAGTTGCACTGCCTTTCCCCAAAACATCAATATTGAAATCTCCAGCTATCAATATGTTTGTATACTTTTTTTTGTTTACATTAATTAGCAGCTGTTCCAATATTTCAAAAAATATGTTTAGCTTGTTTACTTTCGGCGTTCTATAAACACATACAATTACTATTTTATATTCAACGAGTTCTATTGCACAGCACTCGACAATACCTATTTTTGATAAAGAACTAATCTCCATTATTTCTTTGCACTTATGGCCCATCCGAACTAATATACAAGCTCCACCTCTTTTACTGAGCTGCCGACTGTAACAAGCACCCAGGTAATAGTTTGGTACATCGAGGTGAGACTCATATCCTGACATAATAAAATGTTCAGTTACGCAAACCACGTCAACATTCAACGTAGCTAGTATCTTTATAAATTTTAGCCTATGTGTTATTATGTTATAAGCTATTGTATTGTAAAAATTCATTTAAATCCATTTAGTAGTTTCTGCGTGAAAGAGTAACAAACATCCACCTATAAATCCATCCATACTTACAAACTTTCGCGTTTATAATATTAGTAAGGTTCAATGTTCTAAAGAAATAATCAATATTCAATAGATTTAATATCCTACTACTATTATAAAGGCGAAAGTTTGTAAGTATGGATGTATGTATGTATGGATGTTTGTTACTCTTTCACGTAAAAACTACTGAATGGATTTGAATGAAACTTTACCACAATATAGCTTATACATCAGAATAACACATAGGCTACTATTTATAAAGATATAGCTTCGCCTCGCGGCGTTGCCCGCAGTTATCATCGTACCGCGGGTAGCACCGCGGGGTTCAGCTAGTTATAAATAAAAATAAACGGAATTATAATTAAATCAAATTCATACAAACATTGCATGATGGTCTTGAAAGTATTGACCGAATAAGGAAAACTGAACCAGCTGTTTCTGCATCACGTTTTTGAATTGCAGATTTAAGTGATTGACACCATTTACATAAGCTGATCTTTGAGATAATGTCCATTTCAGTGAATTCGCAAAACTCTATTCTCATTTATTCGTTTGCAAAATAAAAAAATCTAGACTTTACTACTAACTCTACCTGCTTAATTGTAGGTTAACGAGGTAAAAGGTTATGTCTACACTTTCTTAAGAATGATTCCATCCATAACTTAATTAAAATTAGTTTAGCAATTGAGCCGTGGACGATCAAACAGATAAATTAGATAAGTAGGTATAAATATATAATACTAGCTGACCCACGCATCCTCGTTTGCGTCTTATATTGCCCGTAACGTGAAAAAATTTTCCCATCTTTGAAACATTCTTCATTGGTGCTCCGCTCCTATTGGTAGTAGCGTGATGATATATAGCCTATACCCTTCCTCGATAAATGGACTATCCACACCCTGAAAGAATTTTTCAAATCGGACCAGCGGTTACTGAGATTAGCGCGTTCAAACAAACAAACTCATCAGTTAATATAGAATTGGTTTATGTACTCGTAAGAATTGCTAGACGTAGAGCGACATGACTCTGACTTCTGTTTCTATTAACATTCTTACAACACTTATTGATTAGGTTGTCATCAGCTAAATACGTCATCACACACTTGAAGAATAGGTTCAAAATCAATAAACAAACAAACACCATAGTAGAGAACAGTGAGCCAAGAACTATTCATTTCAAACCCGACTCGCCCGATCAACCATCAAATACAGACATAAAATTTTATTGCCACACAAAAAAAAACTCAACAAAAATACCCGTTTCGATAAAAATTCGATAAAAATCGGTAAAGAAACGAACCACGTACAGGTGAAGTATTTCTGAGAAACACACAGTATCTTAGAGTATAGAATATAAACTCACATTAGAATGAGGTGTTAGGAACTTGTAATTGATTTGAAAGTTAAACATGAGTCAGGAGACGATCGAAGATTATTAATAAGTAGAAATGTTGTGGTGTCTGCTTCATTTGGTTGTTTGGACTTTAAAGCAGGTTAAAGTCCGTGTTTATTGGGATTGAAATATTTTACATAACATATAGGAATCTATATTTAGTTGTACTTTAAAACTTAAGTCGATAAGCTAGAGTTTTTTATGTAGGTCAGTAAACAATTGTTTTATATTTGAACTTAAATATAATACTTTCAATATTACCGATGATACAATTTTTTTTATTGAATAATGGGCAAACGAGCATATGTATCACCTGATGGTAAGCGATTACCGCCGCCCATGGACACTCGCAACACCAAAGGCGTCACAAGTGCGTTGCCGACCTTTGATGGATGGGAAGGAGGATGGGGGACGGGGTTGGGTAATAGGCCACCGGTATCCTCACTTACTTGGTGAAACATAGCGCAACCGCTATTTCACACCCGTTTTCTGTGAGACCGTGGTATCACTCCGGTCGAGCCAGCCTATTCATGCCAAAGCGTGGCTCTCCCACAAATAAGCACATAATCATCGTCATCGATGGCCTTTCATATTTGTAGTTCTGAATTTGAGTGTTCATTGTTTCCGTTTCATGTTTATTTGTAAAGTCTCCCGCGGTACTGGACTGATTCCTAATGCGGGATTTTGTTTTCTTGAGTAAGAAAGTTTTAGTGTACTACACCATGTTAGTCAGACGGTGTGGAAGTTTTCCTTCTCTTAAGTACGTAATAATGTAAATAAAGGTGCTTATAGCCCAGTTGCACCCGGTAATTAGAAACGATCACCGGGAGTAAGCAACGACGGCGCGGTCGGTACCTGATAGCTGTTGGTGGCATGATACCATGAGCGTCTCCGTGATTCGGAGGTCAGGTTAAGCAGTCTGTCCCTGTTGTTATCATAGGAAGTTGTTACGCTTAGTTGCAGGTCTTTAGGTGGCTTAAAAACATTCAACGGCAAGATACGTAGCTACAACCTTGTCTTGCCAGTCCCCAACCCGTACTCGGCCATAATAGGGCCGTATGGCCTTAACCCTCTCCTGAGAGGGGACCGGAGCCCAGCATTGGGACGTTATGGGTTATTGATGAAGCACGTAATAATAGGACTAACAAAACGTTTCCACTTACAGTGTCCCATATGATGTATTACAAGAAATATCTGACAGCCAACTGTAGAACAGCGCTAGTACACTGGTGAAATGAAAAATAAAACGCGCCATATCCTAGCTCTCTGGATTATACTACCTTTTTTTCATGAAATTATGGCCACAGATTGCAGAAAATAACTTACAAAACAATGAATTGTATAATTTTTATGGATGTTTTAGCTATACTCAAATAAGTTCAACAGTATCCGGCAAGCCAACTATAGATCGGTTTTACAGTTAAATTGCTATATCGCTACCCCCACCGAATAATATCGTAATGTCATATAACGATACTTTGCGTTTTATTGCATATTCGTCATGTAGACATTATTTTACACCTTGTCAATTTTTTTTAAATTTTTTTTGTAAGTATTTTAGAAACTAGCATTTTTTTAATAACCATGGCGTTATTATTCCGTTACAGTTTTAGTATACTTATTTACGTGAATAACATCGCTACTTGTGATTACGAGTAGTACTACAAACAAGATTTTCAGTATGTTACGATAACGATATTATTCGAGTAAGAACAACAAACTCGTCTTGTAGCAAAGTATTCTAACAATACTATTCCTGTAGTCATTTTATTTGAAAAATATGGTAATGTTGGTTGCCGTTTAATATTCTAAGAAAAGAAATAGTAATAACTTTTGCAATAGTTTACCTAGGCGTTGTTTACACTCAAGGTACGATTACTGTATTATTTATAACCGCGTGCTACAAGCAATACGCAACCTTTGAAACCTTCTCCTCTCGCAGTAACGCTAGAAGAGTCAGAAGATTGAACATACAAGGTATTATGTGGATGTAATTTTAGTTTGTACATAATAGAATAGGTAATCCCAATCTAGGCTCTTAATTTGTCGTGCAATTTCGATACAAATATCTATTTTCCTTTTGAGAATTAAAAAAACAAAACCAGTTAATACCTAGTTTGTACTGACAGATACTGTTACTTAATTATTTTTTTCGGACACCAACTATCTACTACTTTCGTCGTGATTAATGATGATGTCGTGATTACTGATTGAGCCAATCAATCCGCTTGGTAATGAAAATAACAAATCCCTTGATAATTTACGTTGTATGTACATAAGCAATAAATAAATAGCAACAAATTCAATTATATATGAAAACTGTTCTTATTACTATTAAGATTGATGTGTGTGTGTCTGTGTGCTGTGTGACAGCGTATGTCAGACGATTACCTATCTACAGGACTGAAAAAATAAACAAATATGTATGAAATCCAGCAAAGGAAGATATATTTTCACAAAATTATGTTGGAGTAGGTATATTAGAGGAAATATTAGAAGAAAATGAAGAGTTTAAATTATTCCTTATGAAGAAAAAAATAAAAAGAACAATGATAACACACGTATCATGTTATTAAATTAAATGAATTCATTTACAATTAAAACCAGCACTAATAATTCACCAACAGAAATACAGCATAATGCTACGGATACTGTACAATTGCTCGATTATCCTGTGATTACCACTACGCAAGACACGGGTGCTGATACAAACTCTGAAGACATTTTAATTTCTAGCCATAAACGAAGAACTAGGAAACGATGTTGTAATAAAAAATAATGACCTGACAATAAAAACAAAAGACTCAAAAATAGCGGTAAATCTCGTGAAGGTGCACGTTCAAAAAAACGGAATGCTGCTAAGACCATTGGCCCTTCATGTTTGTACTAAAAGGGTTGTGGCATAGTATTTTCTACGGTACAACGGCAGGAGATATTCGACACTTTTTAAAGATTGAATGATCATGAACTTCAATGGCAATATATCGTAAGATATGTTCAAGCACAATCAAACATATTATCTTAAAATGAAAAAATAACAGGACACAAATAAACATTATTTTAGCTAGGACCAGACTTCTATTCAAGTTTGTAAGGTATTCTTTTTTAGTACTCTGTGAATTTCAGAACAGGTAGTTTTTACAGCTTCAGAGAAAACTAGGCAAGACGAAAGCTTAATAGATAACAGAGGGACTCTTTACAACAGGCCTCACAGGATGTCCGATGCTATAAAAAACAATATAATGACATATTTTTAACTACTTACATTTATTACTTTACTTTACTTTAATTACTTACGTCTGTTGAATTTCATTATAAACGCAAGATATCCAAAGGACTTTATTTATCTGAACAACTAAACATTTCCAAAATATATCGACTTTACACTCTATGGTTTCCAAATCAAGAATACGCACAAGAACAATTAGCACCACAACGCCAATATGAATAAATTGATACTGAAATATTTACTATATTATTACTCATCTTTTAAACCTAAGAAAGACTTGTGCGGTTCATGTTCTTTGTATAAACAAGCTGATGAAACGAAAAAAGCTACATTGGAAAAAAAATATTAACAGCATTTACTACGAAAGACTAGAGTACGAACAGTAGACTAGGATGATACAACAGTAGCTATTTTTATTTTAGAGAAAGTGCTTAATGTGCCTCAAACAGAAGTAGGAATTTTCATCACAAAAGAAAATGCCCTGTTATCAATATTACCGTCTATAATGCTTTCAATAAATCTGGGCATGTGTGGCACCTTTCTGTTGCTATAAGAGGCTGTATTGAAATAGAGAGCTGTTTACTAAAGTTCATAAATATGGAAAGACAACGATGAATCAATACATAGCATTTTATTCGGATGGTTGCGCCGGCCGAAATAAAAACCAACATGTTTTTACACTTTACCTATATGCTATAAAAAAGGTTATATAGAAACAATTACCCACCGATTTTTTGAAACGGGTCACAGTCAAAATGAAGGCGATAGCATGCATTCGATGATTGAACGAGCTATGAAAAATAAAGTTTTACATACACCTGATCAAGTATATGGTCTAGATAAATATATAATTATATTTATCTACAGTAATTTTAGCGTAAGAATAGAAATGGAACAAAGAGATTTTTACAATGTGAAAGACCTTATCGCTGATTAAAACTGGACTACAGATACTTAAGGCAGTAAAATCGCATGGACTAAAATCGAAGAAGTAAGGATCTCAAATTCTAATCCTAATATAGTTCAGTTTACGTATAATTATGATGATTAGTACTTTGCGTTTAACACGGAAAGTTTCATCAACAGGTGAAGAAGAGTCAACAGAACAGGTAATGTTGAAATGACCACTTTAAAGCGAGTATAGTCTGAACCAGTTTTTGTGAGTAAAGGTCTGTTGAGCTTATGCAGAACTGAAGCCATACCTGCTGCTGCATCACTCGTTTTATAATTCGATCCGAAGCTGTAATGACAATCCCCAACCAGCTTCGGATTCTGATGGGGATGAAGATGATGACCAAGACTAAGTTCTACCATTGAGATGTTAATGACAGATGTACCTAACCTTTTATTAGTTGATTTTATAATTTTTTTTCAAAACAATTCATTATTTATTTTCATTTTAATAATAAACAGTTTCCTTTAATCAAGAAACCATAGTTTTTTGAGATTTGTTTTCCTAATAATTTATTTTACTTTATAGGCAATGGAAGAATATAAAATCGTATTAAAACATTACTTTAATATGTATTATGAATTATAATGACGAAAATTCCAGCTATAGTCTATTACCGCTTATGTGGAGTTGTCTTTGTTTAAAGAATAACAGTGTAGTATTCAATTATTGTGCATGGTATCTTTTTCTTTTTACGCGAATAATATGGTAATGTTGTTTTGCGAAATAGTGTTTTGCCTAGCTTTTCCAGTAAAATATATTTTATTTAATTACTTGATTTTAATAAAATAAAAAATAAATAGGTTTATTTAAAATTATTCTATAAAAAAATAGCTTTCATTTGATGTATAAATCATTATCTTAGGTTCGACAATACTTTACATAATCTTCAAAAAACATTGTTTTATTTTTCCTGTAAAAATTGAATTTATTGATAACGATATTATTCGGTGGGAGGAGCGATATCTTTATACAACCTTGAATATAGAGCTTACTCTCAGTCTCTAAAACTCGAAAAATTAAAAAGGACCTGCAAGAAAGGCTATATGTTACACTCACACACTATATGTACATTTGTTTTGACTGACTTGTGGCGACTTCCACATACAACACAACAGTAACCTACTACATTGCCATCTACCGAAGATACACTGAACTACGAACTAACGCACTACACGGAGTAACTACCAATCCTGAATCGCACAATAGAAGTTCTCGCGCCGATTATCATATGTAAAACATCCCAACATCAACTGTTTGGCAGTGGCGCGCCAGGCATGATCACCTCATCGGAGGATCCTCCCTTTTTGTTAGGGGGACATTGACACCCGTTCCCCCCACAGACTCTTCGTTTTCACCACCTATCCCCAGAAACCTCTTCATTTTCTTCTTATCATTCAACAGACGTCTACTGCTGGCGACGACCTCCTCCGCAAAAACTAAAGGCGAACATTTGCATTATTGAAATTAAATATTTAAATTCTTCACTATCTTCAATCGTCTGTGTTGAAATGCATTGACAATTTAAATTATATATTAGTTCAACATCATGTTTTTATATATTGAAATATAAACTGTTGATTATGGGGACGTGGTTATATGTGTTTAATCTACATCTTATAAATATATAATCTAATACGGTTCAACTGTTTTTTTTTATTTATAGTAAAAGGTGGTGTATATATTTGTATCAAAATAATTGGATATTTCTTTAAATTGTATTCAAATTATTATTACCACAATAAAGAATATAATCTATACTAACAAAGCTAAAGAGTTTGTTTGTTTGAAAGCGCTAATCTCAAGAACCACTGGTCTGATTTGAAAATTTTTTTCAATGTTGAATAGTCCATTAATCGAAGAAGGCTATAGGCTATATATCATCACGCTACTGCTAATAGGAGCGGAGCACCAATGAAGAATGTTTAAAAAATGGGGGACAATTTTCACGCTACGGGCAACATAAGACGCAAACGAAGTTGCGTGGGTCAGCTAGTATAAATATATACTGCTTCAATTTATTTTTCTTAAAAAGTTTTAATACACTAGGTACTGCCTTATACTATTCACGTCTTTCTTTCTATTCCATGGTTGCCTGTAAGAGAATGCCTTCATTATTCTGACTCGATCTCGTCTAACAACTCTACAAGTCTCTACTACAAGATAGTGAAGGTTCTTTGTTATTTTTCATTATAAGCCACTTGATTTAAATAACTCTTCTACTTGAGTCTTCGTCATCTTTACCAGGTATAGCTCAATTCAATTATTCTTGCAGTCTTTCCTATTGCATTATTTTACGATCCTGTGTAACTTTAATTTCAATGGCGATGTCTATTCTTTGTTCATCGAGACCTTTTATCAATAAAACATAACGTCCTGCTGCTGAGCTTGGGTCTCCTTTTAGGAGAGGGTTAAGGCCAAACGTCCCCACACCGGCCGAGTGCGGGTTGGGGACTGGCAAGACAACGTTGTGGCTACGGCTACTATTGCTATCTTGCCGGTGGATGTTTGATTGATTGCCTCCAACTAAGCTTCACGACATTTTATTCTATGATAACAACCGGGACCGACTGCTTAACGTGACCTCCGAAGCACGCTCATGATATCATGCCACCAGCGGTCATCCATCTGACCGCGTCGTTGTTGCTTACTCCCGGTGATTGTTTTTAACCCGAGTGCAACTGGACTGTGAAAACCTTTCATTTAGATCATAATGGACATCTCAGGCAATCTCATTCCTCCTTAGTTATGGAAGGGTCGAGGGTGTACTTCGGTGACCAAAGGTGGTGATCCGTCTCTCCTTAAACTTAAAGAAGATTAAGTTTTTAATTAGTATAAATGTCATCGCATTAGTTAACACCTTTGCGATTTTGTTTTCTCACGTTGTCATTAATTATGGGTTAATTTACATTTGATGACGCATTTGTATATAATTTAAATATATTATGTAAATAAATAATGATTTATTTAATGTCTGAGCAGTTTCAACGGTAACAGGGTAAATGAACTGTTACAGATTTTTTAAAGATTCACCCGCCATTAGGAATTTATCCTGAATCGCGGGGAACTTCACAAACATATATGAAACCGACACAAAGAATACTCAGACTCAGAGCAACAATTTGTGGATCATACAAAGTGAGATAGAATTACTTTACTTATATCCTTATTTAACTGAAGCGAACACTTATAAACAAAAACATAAGTACACTTAAAATAAACAAGTATTAACATAAGGTCTTGGCGGTGAAACTTGGGAGCCCGCAGCACAATAATTTACAATTTCTTGACTGTTAATAGCCAATAGGATTTTCTGTCCCCGAGTACGAAATTCGGGAACTCATTAGGGGTATAATTTTCACAGCCATAAACACCCTACGATAAATATCTACTGCCTAAAGGGTTGGATTTTTGAAGACGGATGTGCAAAGTTTCGAATGAGACAACTGCAAAATAATGTCTTATAAAATATGTAAGCTATTAAAAACTGATACATCGTTTGTTGTTCGTTAATATAAATTTATTGTTAAAAAACAAAAGACGTCTTTTCTCAGATTTTTTTTTATAAAATCAATTTCTAACAATCCTCTTTCCGAACTATACTTTATTTACAAATAAATATTTCAACAACAGTACTAGCTGTTGATGAAACTAAGCACACAAAGTTTAATAGCGATCCTATGTATGCTAATTTTCTTTTTGTAATCTTATTTTACCTTGGGAGAGCCACGCTTCGGCATGCATGGGCCGGCTCGACCGGAGTGATACCACGGCCTCACAGAAAACCAGTGTGAAACAGCGCCTGCGCTGTGTTTCACTAAGTGAGTGAGGATATCGGAGGCCCATACCCCTCTCCCCATCCCCCAAAGGCCGGCAGTGCACTTGTGGCACCTCTGGAGTTGTGTCCATGGGCGGCAGTAATCGCTAACTAATAGGCGATATGTCTGCTCGTTTGTCCACTATTTCATACAAAAAAAAGAAAAAATATTTGTCACAAAAATCTCAATTCCTATTTTACTAAAAGGAAACCAGGACTTACATGTCAATTCTGTGTTTAGTATAACACATCTTGTAGCAACGGTTTACTCAAACGATGTTCGTAAAATGTGAGAAAACTACATTCCTATTGACTTCTCACACTTCCAAGAACAGTTAAAACTACCTGACGGGGGGTTCCGGAGCCCTTCAACAGTAGCCATATCGGTTAACTACTAAACTTACTTTCTTACTACACCTTCGACAGATAAGCATCGTTGAACATCGAGATGCAGTTCGATTTCTGAGTAACTAGCGATACAATCGAGTAACATCATTTACATAGTTTGGTATTACTAATTGGGAATATGGTGATTAAAAAGTAATGGGACCGTCAATGTAAATATTTTTCGATATAGATCCTTTTAGAAATGTAGTCGTCAAATAAATTTGTAAGACTATACACATTAAATTTCATGAAATGGAACCATTGGTGCCTGATGTAGAATGTTGGGGTTTATCTGGAATCGTAGTTTATAAGTGGTAGGATAGGTCAATGCATGGAGAGTGAGGATGTTAATACCATTGCTACCATTGCTATGGACTATCAAGAACTGCTGATGGTAATGTTCCTTTTTTATATATATCGAGTTTTACACCTATATTAAAAACTGAAATTTTTAAAATTACAAATTAGATATAAAGACGCGTGATGCCTCGTTGGCGCAGCGGTAGCGTATGCGCAGATTCAATCCCGGGTCGTTATATATCTCTGTTTAGTTTGAAGATAGATAGCGTAGTATGTCAGGTGTTCGATATATTATTTTTTTATTATGTTCCAAACATAAAACACGTCTTGCACACCATACGAATAAGCTAACGGTGCCACTGACCATTCCGGATTCAATAAAGAGACTGAAAAGCCAGCATATATTGGAAATGGATGATTGCACTTGATATATTAAGATAGAGATTTTCGCAGTGGAGATTTTGAGAGAAGACAAGAGGAAGTGTAATAATTTTGGCAGTTTTAATTTAAAAGGTAGTAAAGCCACGCTAATTTCAATACTAACAGGCCGGCTCGAGCAGGGTGGTACTACCCTCGCACAGAAGATCAACGTAGAATCACAACATTCATGCTGTCATCATGGTGTGGGTCACCATGCTGCATTGTTGCATTGTCTGAAGGAGCATCTTTCTTCGATTCTGCTTATGCTTTCCATTAGGCAGAGTAGAGTCATTTTGGCAGGGCCATACATAAAAAAATGGCCCAAGTGACGTAAGCTATTTAAACTTTATTAGAAAAATTACATTGTAGAGCTATATTTTTGAAACTTTTTCTTGTTGACCAACAAAAAGCACTTGAAACCGAGTGAACCAACCCATGATACTTTTGAACTTTCAATATCTGTATTAAGTAACGAATATATTAAATTACAAACTCACGTTATCTTATCAATGAGTCTATAAATTAATATATATGAAGGAGTCAATAATACCAATTAACCTACTTGAATTAAATATATGGTATATCTATGTATCTAAAATACATTAAAAGCCAATATTCCTAGATTTACATTGATTTATAAAGCGATGTTGCTAATGCGTCTATAAATTTTGCATCGGCAACTTGTTTGACATTAGATAGCAGACTGTAAATACCATTAAAATTAGGATAATGATTTTTAGATTTTATCACATAATAAAGGCACCATGAAAATACTGGGAATAAACCAATTTACACTCGGAAAACGGTTTAATTAGTATTAAAAATTAAACAAGTTCAATTCGTAAAGACATAATCTATCACACGAAAATTTCAAAATTTCATATTAAAATGCCATTCTGAGCTCACACTTAAATACATTACAAAAATAAAACCCTTTTCATTCAATACGAAATTATTGGCAGCTGAAATAAAACAATATACTATTTACGACCAAACATAAACTCCTGCGCATGACACTTTGACGTCGGAGATAAGAAATGTTAATGTAATCCAATCGATTTGATTCATAAATATAAAGTATTGCTTTTTCAGATATTAATATATAAATAATATCCCATAAACATACTACACGACAAATGTCATAATGAAATTTTAATGTGACATAATGTTATTGGTTTGTAACGATTTTTGTTCGGAAAGTATAGTAAGAATTAAGTAGATATTACAAAGTTATGGACGTTAAATAAATTTAAGGCTTATACCTAACTTTTTTTAACTTAATTTGTTGATTGTAGTTCAATGAATATTATAATATGGATAGATGTAGATACCTCTATTTAAAGTTACTGTACCGCTCCTAAAAGTCATTAGCGTAATTTCATAACCTATATTGTTCTTGAGTAAATACTTTATGAAATACAAAAATAATATTATCACACCGATCTGTTCATAAGGATTAGTTTTTCTGTTGTTGACTGTTTTAGTTAGGTGTAGGTTTAGGGTTCCGTACCTCAAAGGGGAAAATCGGAACCCTTTTAGGATCACTTTGTTTTACGTCTGTTGGTCAGTCAAGACCCTTTTTCAAGGTATGAACCTAAAATTCATATCAGATAATCAAGTCTACTGTCCCTCAGAGTTGTGAAAAAATCAAACTAACTACAAGCACACAAACATACTTCGGATTTTTATATTATTATAGATTTTTTGTGTTCAATATTTTCATGAACTTTTCGTCCATCGGAACCAATCCTTTTATAAAATTGTTGTTTGGTATGGAGGCCGATACGACCTCAAAATCTTCCAGAACAGATTGTACCCTCACTTCAAAAACCGGCAAGGGATTTATTACACTTGCATATGCAGACGAGCGATTTTCCATATTTTGAGGTCCGTCCACTCGCTTGCCTCCGATATAAAAAAAGGTACAGTTTAAATGAGTGCTACTTGCGATTGTTTATGAAAATACCAGGTTTAATGCCAATAAAATCGATCAACAGACCACCCACAGGTTTCAACATAAAACAACCAACAATATTATTTTATTCACGACATTAACATCTTCCAAATAATTAACCAAGAAACAGAGAAATTCCAAAAATCCTTTAATTATTTTAATAATTGACCTTAGGGCCATCAATTTGTAGAGGCCCATAAAATGGGACATATTCAAACATTGAGTTAAATTGCGACACGGTGCAAATTTAGTGCCGAAAGGGTTCATATAATTACGCCACAGCATTCCGGGACCGATCAGAAACAACGGAATTAAAATGAGTATAGTATAAAGGGTAAGTTATGGGCAAAATATTGAGAATAGCGGGGAGGGCTATGGGGGTGTTCTAATTACAATAATAATTATATATGTAAAACTGCCTCGGTGGCGTAGTGGTAGCGTATGCGACTGCTAAGCATGAGATCACGGGTTCGATTCCCGGGTCGGACCAAATGTTTGTATGATCTACAAATATTTGTTTCGGAGTTTAGGTGTTTTCTATGTATATGTATGTATTTACAAAAAAAAAGTATATAAGTATTTATATCAGTTTTCTAGTACCCATAACACAAGCTCTGCTTAGCTTTGGACTAGGTGGCGTTGTGTGTTAAATGTCCGAAATGTTTATTATTATTATTATTTAATTATCTAACTTCAAGAGTTGAGAGGAGAAATTGTGAATAGTGATTTTTTTATGCGTTTGCGCAAATGCATGTTATATTGTGTATTAGCTTTCAATGTTATTTTATTTCTTTTCGACTTGTATGAAAAAGTGTTACCATAAATACGATTTCCTACTATGAAAGTGTTAATGTCGTTCAAACACGACAGGGACTCTTAATCAGTAAGTGAGTATACTGCAATGACAGCATCAAGCATTGTGTACTTCCAAAGTACATATATAATACTTATCTATGTTTCTTATAGGTAATATTAAACGTTATTTAAATTAAATTTATATGTACAAATCGATACAGATACCAAAAATCGATAGTCCCTATTAATAAAGTCGAGCTGTTCGTTTATGTCAGTGAAAATTTTAACATCCATAGTTCTTTGATTATTATTTTATTGTTAAAACCATATTTGAATTGCTCTACTGAAAAATAATAGTTTTGCGAACCGACATTATTAATAGGGACCATCGATAACTTGAACTTCAAGTAGCCATAATCTGTTTTAGTTATTAAATATTAATTAGGTACAAGATTTTTATAAATAATTGTTAAATTGTTTGTAGCATTGGTTCTAAAACTCCACGCTTTTTTACTCATCGAAATTCATTTTAAATTGTTTGTATGGTAATAAAGACAATGTGAAACGACCACTGTCAGATTACAAGAAATCAAACTATACTGGCTTGCCTTTTTTGCAGCATTTCTCGAAAGTTATTTTCGTAAATGATAGGCTCCTGTACGTCATGGAGTGAGCATATATAGCTCTCTTGATAAATGGGTTATACAACACTAAAATATTTTAGCTCGAACGACTAGTTTCTGAGAATAGCGTAAACAACAAAACTATTTATAATATTAAGATATAGATTACTACATTATTTATATGCTCACTGACATTGCAATTAAAGCCATTTACCACCCATTTGACAATCAACACTTAACCCTAAAATCTTCAGTACTTTGAATGGAACATAAATCGAAGGCGGGGTGTTTTCTACCCCTGCACATAAATCTAGCGTCTGGACCACCCTTAATGGCATCTTTGTATCCTAGATGAAGGGGTGATCAAGATGCAAATGTTTTGTTATAGGAACGAGATAAGAATACATCCCTAAATGAACTGTTACTACTAATATCTATTGTTTTATAGAAACCCAAAGTCAGATAGTTTTGAAATATATATCATATACGAGTTTTTATGGTGTAAGAGACAAACGAGCAGACGGATGAGCTAAAGGAAAGTGACCACCACCACCCAAGAGACTCAATTTTTATAATAAACTCATTTTTACGGAGATGCTTATGTAAAGCAGTGAATTAAAGACTGGTGACAAAGCATGAAAAGCAAGAAATAAAAACTGTTATCAAGTTGACTCAAATGTCACAAAACCAATCGTTTCCTTATCTTAATAATAAAAATAATAATAATAATCTTAATAATAAAAAAAAAATTAAAAATTATTTACCCTTAAAGGCTACTCGTCATGTATGTGTGCTTAATATTTTCTCTTAAGATCTTTTTTTTTTTTTATTGAATAGTGGGCAAACGAGCAGACGTATCACCTGATAGTAAGCGATTACCGCCGCCCATGGACACCCGCAACACCAAAAGCGTGCGTTGCTGACCTTTGGGGGATGGTAAAGGGGATGGGGGGAGGGGTTGGGGTATGGGCCTCCGGTATCCTCACTCACTCAATATCCTCACACACTTTATAACTACACGAGTATATAAGTATTATTAAATGTATAGATATTGAATTATTAATAGTTACTAAAAAAAAAAAAATATTCAGAATTATCAGGATTAGGTACAGGTTGACCTCAAATTTTAGTCTAAATAGTTTAACTCTGTTTAATCATCTTTAATACATCTTAAAAAGGTTCAAGATATAAATAAATGTTAAATAAAAATTGTAGAGAATTTAATATTTATTGACATACAAATAGCATAAAACACATAGGCAACAAGACCTTTCACCTTGGAATATGTGTTGACGCGGACACTCTACGAAAGGTAGGTTTTGCGACAAGATTCGGAGTGTCAAAATAAAAGTTTATGCAAGTTTTCAGCCGACTATCTCTCAATCCGAGATTCTTACCTTCATTTGACTAATATGCCTGGGCTAAGTTCATGAGCCAAAGCTAAAATTCAAAGTAAAAATTTGTTTGTTGGCAAACCATGGAACACGAGGAAGTTCATTTTGAGTTGTTCTATACCAGATACCTTTTTCTAGCTATTTTTCTTCAAAATATTCCTCCGGTAACTTTTGATGTTCAAGCAATTTATTAAATTTAGCTTAAAAGCAGCTCAGATGATGGTGGTTTTCATTCTTACTTTTTAATTTTTTTTTTTTTTTTTTTTATTGAATAGTGGGCAAACGAGTAGACGTATCACCTGATGGTAAGCGATTACCGCCGCCGCAACACCAAAGGCGTCACAAGTGCGTTGCCGACCTTTGGGGGATGGGAAAGGGGATAGAGGGAGGGGTTGGGGTATGGGCCTCCGGTATCCTCACTCACTCGGTGAAACACAGCGCAAACGCTATTTCACACCGGTTTTCTGTGAGGCCGTGGTAAAAATTGATTCCCGTATTCAAAAATGATAATTTTTTACAGGTATTTCTTACATGATTGATTCATAAAAAAAGTACATATATTGTAATTAGACTATAATTTAATTATAATTAAATTACCAAAACAAAAAACATTGAGATTGAAGTTAATATTTATACACCTGCTTAAGTGCACCAGGCTCCAACTATTAAAAATGAATATTCAATTACAAATTTAAAACCATTACGATTACAAATTTAATCAAGAACATTTCATAGATATCTCTCCTACATAATCTGTTTGTACTCCAAATAATTCGAACTCAGATCACATTCAAGACAAGCTACCTTCTTGTTATTAAGCTATAAATATTTACCCGATAATCTACTAAAATGCTGTCCCCATTTCTAACAAACTCATCGCGGCCACTCAAGAACCTCACATACATTATTAAAGCTATAAACATGTGTATAAATTAGGTTTTACGATCTTCGGGGTCCGAAAGACCGATTTTTATCGGTAAATATCGATATTCGGTTCGGTAACGTGAACGTTCGGATTGAGATATTGTTTTGGTATTGGTTTAGTTTACGGTTATTGCAGTTTTAGGGACGCTTGTTTTTTAATGCGGCTTTGTCTGATACCACGTGTTATTTTTTGTAGTTAAGTGTGTTTTTTTTGTAATAAAAAGGTTTTTTTAAATGATTCGTTAACTTATAAAACGTAGAGGCTTGAGCAAGATATTATATTTAAGGATCTGAGAATACGTATAATACACGTTAGTAGAGCCATACCGATTTCAGCGTGATCAGGCCGGCTCAACCAGGTTGGTACTCTCACAACCAACCTAAAATGACAGCATGATGTAGATACTTCTGCATCACGATGTTGAAATAGTCTGTGTAATTTCTGATCTATACCAATATTATAAAGCTCAAGAGTTTGTTTGAACTCGCTTATCTTAGAAACCGCTGGTATGATTTGAAATTTTTTTTCAGAATTAGATAGTCCATTTATCGAGGAAGGCTTATGGGGGAACGGATATCATGTTCCACCCAACACAAAGGGAGGATCCTCCGACCAGGCTAGGTGATCATGCCTGGCGGGCTACTGCCCAACAGTTGATGTTGGGATGTTGCATACACGATAATCGGCGCGGGAACTTTATTTGCGCGATTCAGGATTGGTAGTTACTCCGTGTAGTGTAGTTTGTAGGTACAGTGCGTTACTTCGTAGTTCAGTGTATCTTCGGTAGATGGCGCTGTATGTGGAGGTCGCCACATCACTCCCCTCCAAGACTGGAGGTCGATATATGTTGAGTCAGCTGTCTGTGCTCTGATGCGGAGCTTGCCAGTGCCAGGAGTGAGTAGTTCCAGTGAGTCGGAACTGAATGCCGCAAGTTCCAGTGAGTCGGAACTGAATGCCGCTAGTCCCAGTGAGTCGGGGCTGAAGTCCGCTGATCCCAGTGAGTCGGGATCGCATGCGGTGCGCGGTGCTGCGGTGAGGTCCCCAGTGAGTCGGGGCGGTTGCTGCGTAGTGGCTGGCTGCTGCGTAGACGGGAGAGATGTGCTCTGCTTACATGGACCGTAGGTGCAGTGTGCTGTGCCTAGACGCTGTAGAGGCCGTAGGGGTTACCAGGCTGGAGCGGTCGCATCCTGCGTGTGGTATATCCCAGTTGAGGCCGAAGTTGCTGGCTGGCTTGAGACTTGCTGTGGGAGTGAATATGATGGTGGCGCGGCTTGAGGGCTGCTTCCAATCACGTCGGGGTCACCACTATGGGGGAACGGATATCATGTTCCACCCAACACAAAGGGAGGATCCTCCGACCAGGCTAGGTGATCATGCCTGGCGGGCTACTGCCCAACAGTTGATGTTGGGATGTTGCATACACGATAATCGGCGCGGGAACTTTATTTGCGCGATTCAGGATTGGTAGTTACTCCGTGTAGTGTAGTTTGTAGGTACAGTGCGTTACTTCGTAGTTCAGTGTATCTTCGGTAGATGGCGCTGTATGTGGAGGTCGCCACAGCTATATCATCACGCTAATAGTTATAGGAGCGGATCACCAACGATGAATGTTTCAAAAACGGGGGAAAATTTTCTCGCTACGGGCAATAGAAGATCCAAACAAGGTTGCGTGGGTCAGCTAGTTATAAGATAAAGAGGAAAAGACCCAGAGGCCTTAGTTCGTTGCACTGGGCAGAACAAAGTCTAGCTTTACTCTCATCTCGGCTCTGCGATCCATGTTGCCCTACGCACTGCTCAAAATAGGAATAAGTGACGAGTTACCACTCACAGGATGGATCCAAACAGAGGTCATAACCCTCAGAATTAAAGACAACGACACAAGGAGAATTATCCAATTAATAATACTTATTTGAATTTAGTATACAAAAACAATTTATGATCAAAATACATTAAAAATAATATTAATAACACCCGGTATACACAAACATACTCACAGACGTTCTCAATACATACCGATGCACATAATATCAACGACACCACATCGTTATATTTATCGTTATCGTTATTATCGGTCGTTATATCGTTATTAACGATCGAAGCAACAGAAATATAATCATTAATCGTGTTTATCGTTACCTGCGTTTATATAAATTAGGTTTTATGTTGATGTAGAGGTGATCAGATATCTAATATTGCAGTGAAAGTCATATGTGATTATTTGATTCTGTGATTTGTTATGTGGCCGGATATTTGTGTGGTAATGTTGTACGTTTTCATGTAGGTATTCAATTTGTCTACAAACCTACTAATGAGTTTAAGAAATTTATGAAAGACAAAACATTGGTTAGGAAAAGCAAGGTTCACGTGTTTAAGGTGGGTTTGATAAGACAAAGCTTGCGATTGCTGCCGATATAGGACCTAAATAGGATTGGCACCCATTCTGGAGGAGGAGGAGGAGAAAGATCTGAAGGAAGGTTTCATCCCGTGTCCAAAAAAGAGGAGTACGATACGGTATGATGGGTGTGTGGGCTAGTCTAATTAAGGTAGGGACATGCATTTTTTTAAATTGTATTTTGGGCAAACGAGCGGACCTATCGCTTGATGGTCAGCGATTACCACCACCCATGGACACCTGCAATAACTGAGGCGTCACAAGTGCGTTACCGACCTTTGGGGGATGGGGAATGGGATGAGGGGAGGGGTTGAGGTATGGGCTTCCGGTATCCTCACTTACTCGGTGAAACACAGTGCAAGCGCTATTTTACACCGGTTTTCTGTGAGGTCGTGCTATCACTCCGGACGATTCGGTCTATTATGTATTACGGATTAGTTTGAAGACCCAAGGCAGTTTTAAATATTTTTTGACCTTCTAGCACATATTAATCATACATGCTCATACATACTATCTTTTAGCATTTCATCTACATATAAACATTAGGAATTAAAAATATTATGACACCATATACTAGTTTCAGAAGGAGCTTCAACATACATTCAAATCAGCTTACTATAGTTAGCAATACCAGTTGCTATCTAGTCATCCTCCCTTAAATCTGGAGGGGAGCATTGCAAGGACAACAATGCAATTGTGACTGTGACTGCAGAATTACAAGCATCTATTGCTGGCAGTAACTTATCTTCAGGCGGCCGACTATTTATTTATCCCTAAATCATTAAAAAAGAAAATTATCATTTAGATTTAGAGACTTCTTTTTTTAAATATGAAACGGATACAAAGAAATCCCAGACTCAGAATAATAATTAGAGAATCACACAAAATATTATCTGCTTTGTGGGATTTGAACCCTCGACACCTTAGCACAGTAAAAAACGTGTTAATTCACGATGTATATGGATTTAAAGACTGTTATTATTATGATTCAAATGACAATTAACTCAATACACAGTATCAATGAACCAAGTCGTACATCGACACGATCAACATCCTTATTACGTGCACCGTTCTAAGCGTGTTGATTATTAATTAAAAATAATTACGATTACGACCATATTCAATGACTCTGGTGTTACAGTCATTAACACTTAAGGAGGGGATCCATAGCGGGCATGATGTATCGATAGTTTTAATTGGTTATGTTCTTTAATTAAACACGCATCAGAGTCGTTTCCTTTTTGTTAAGTGTAGATTTATGTAAATTTCTTGAACGTTCTTAATTTGCTAAATGAGGTTTTAAAAGCGTTATGTTATTTATTAATTTTTCAGTTTAAATACGAATATGGAAGTACGTTTCTGTAGTGAAATATTATGCATTTGCTTTTAGCTCTGGCTTTTGCTCGTTTTAAGGTAAATTTTAACAACAAGATCAACCATATCAAATATTTTATAAGCCAAAATTAATTGTAATATGTTAAGTAGTTAAAAAAGTAGGTACACGCTTGAAATTGAAACAAGCAAAATATAATCATTTGCTCTTTCTCAAACCATCACCATCAGTTCAAATAAAATAAATCTTCGAATTTCTTCTAAGTCTTGGTAAGTCTATAATCTCTTGTAAATCCATAATATTTTGGTTAAATTATATTCCTATTTTATGAATTCTCTTATAACAAACCTCTTCAGTATCACCAATCCCCTGCGAACTCCTTTCACATTTCTGCAGATAAATTCTAAATCATTCTCTTTCATTCTAAGAATATAAACCAAAGGTACACAAACACGTTTGAACGTAGACGTGTGGTATTATAGCGGATATTGTAATAATGATTTCAATTGGCATACGGATTGGTAATCGCACACTATGATGTCATAACTAACGGATGAAACCATTACTTCTTGTGTAATCGTTTAGTTAAATGAAACGATGATCAATTCATATCAGTTTATTCTTCCTTTATTTATATGGTCTTGACTGATCAGACATGTTACTTGAAGCGTTCGGCAGTACAGCTCTTCATTTTCTGGTGCTAGAAGGAAGGATCATGGACAAAAAGAGTGTCAGGGATTTTACTTGGTCAGCTTTTTATTTAGCTAGGATTATAGACCCCTGAAAAAATATTGTACAAATAATTTTTTTTTTTGGACAATTTAACACAACGTTGTCTAGTCCTAAGTTAAGCAGAGCTTGTGTTATGGGTACTAGACAACTGATATAAATACATATATACTTTTTTTTCATAGAAAACACCCGAACTTCGAAACAAATATTTGCAGATCATACAAACACTTAAACATTTACACATATGTTTAAATATTTGTGTTGTAGTAATCATAATACATCCAGGATCTTTTTTCCCCTGAATCGCTTTTATAAATTTGTATGATAAAATAAGACAAGGAAAAATATAAAATAGTTATCAAATTATCGACAAGTTTGTCGACATCTATACGAGTACATTGTAAAGAGAGTTATCGATATCACCGCCATTCTCGGTCCAGTTCTAATTAAAGCATCGTTCCTGCACCAAATGTGTGTTTAATCAAGCGTGTTGCCGCTACACTTGTTTGCTTTGCAGTTGCGCCGGCGCAACTTTGGCTTACATCCCTTTAAACTTCAGAATTTAGTATGTTTGGGTCTACAGTCTTGTAGTGGTCAGTATTTACTTTTCATTTGAGATTAACTTAGATGAGGAATGTCCTACGCATATCCAATAATCTATTAGGATTATTCTACATACTATTTGTATATACATATTTGTATCTATATTCCAACATAGTGTCTAAACTACTGGTTCAATTTTAATTAGCGAGAAAATTATGGCCCGCGTGACTTATACTGTTTACATTTTATTAAAAGTTTTAACGTAGTTGTGTCGTTGCCCATATTTTTGTTACAACTATAAATTTTTCTCTACTTTCGACGCTTATTAAATACATTATTTTAGCTGACAAGCCTTTGGAGGAACGAAGTGGTCAGCTAGACTCATATTTTCACCCCGATGTTGTTTGCTAATTGCAGTTCATCGCAGTTACCACAGATCACTCCTTCTTCCAAAATAGGTATACCTATTGTCCTTTGGTATCTATCTGACCACAAAAATATTAAAAAACACAATTCTTTTTTAAATATTTTAGAACGAATAATTTTAGGTTTCTTTTACTATCAAACAAAAGATTGTAATTACAAAAGATGCGTCAAAACGTCTGTCACTTTACTTACAATAACGATCAAAAAACCACAACACCGTATAGACCCGCGAAACAAAAAAATAAAAAATCTAATTCTTACAAATAGAGGAAGCACAAAACATTAAGCCATAAATCTTAATAGTATCGGACATAATTTAATCGGGACCTCTCGATTTTGGTATAATAAATAACAGATTTTTACATTTTATAAAAACGAAAACAAAACATTTAATACGCCGTATCGGGTATAAATCACTCCAAAGTGGCGTATTCGTCTTTGGTGGTATGCCATCTTATACACTAAGAAAGAAAATACAACCTTATAATTTAGCGCACACGGTCTAATTTCCAAAAGGTTTTACACATGCAAGATCTCACCATTCTGCCAAAAGAAACTTTACCTTTCCCTGCTAAAGTTAAAGTTGAAATTTCTTTGTTTTAAAGATGTGATTTCTCATATAAATCAATGAGTTTCGGTCTCTCCCTGATCCCCGATAACCGACTATTGATACGAGGACGGAGGTGTTTTGAGATCTCGTTCGTCACGCCGAATTATAAAATTAGTGGTATGTACAGAATTCAAGGTATCGCGAGTCTATGCAACGAATATTAGGCAGGTGAATATTTCAAATGACCTAAAAAATAAACTTAATTATTTAATACAGTATGGTCGTAAATTAATCATCATAAATTTGTACTTTTGATTTTTTAATCACAGGTGGTAATTGGTATTAGTAATCACTTTCCACCAGGCAATCCGTTAATGACCGCTTTGAATATGATTATATATTAGACAAGAAATTGATTTCCCTAACTTTAATATTTCTTTAGACCGCTTTCTAGCCTTTGTGTTTTGGTTGCCTTAACTTGCACATATAAGTATTGTTGTCAAAAACAAACAAACTTTGTATAAATTATTTGAAAAGATGGTGCACATGAGTTTCTCACCAGCTCTTCTCATGAATGCAATACCCATCGGAGCTGGTACTTGGATTGATTTCAATTTATACCTTTGAGTTGAATCGAAATCAATCTAAGCTCCGGTAATTCAAATCATTGATTACTTGAGTTACATCCTTTTATCACTGATCAATTCAGTAGGTACTTGAGTTTTTTTTTTATATTTGTATTAATAATGTTTGATGTTTGTATTTTTGACGTGTTCAAGTGCCTTTTGGGGCCTATGGAAATAAATGATTTGACTTTGACTTTGATATATATATATATATATATATATATAATGTCATCACCTCTATTGATATGATTACCGTGGGAGAGCCACGCTTCGGCATGCATGAGCCGGCTCGACTGGAGTGATATCACGGCCTTAGAGAAAACCGGTGTGAAACAGCACCTGCGCTGTGTGAGTTACCAAGTAAGAGAGGATACTGGAGGACCATATTCTAACCCCTCCCTTACCCCTCTCCTCGCCTCTCCTCTACTCGCTTACCATCAAGTGATACGTCTGCTCGTTTGCCCCTAATTCATATCATAAGAGCCGACTAAGCTAACTTCACATTATAACATTACTGCAATGAGATGGAAAACTTGAATCAAACCGTATCCTATTCTGTCCGACCAATGTTGTATTATAGCAGGTCAAAATCTCTTTTCTAAGGTAAGGCCTATGTATTACAGTGGTAAATTAAATAATGTTGACGATTAAATAATAAATGGTGATAACTGGTGATAGTGATTTATAAATGCACTTCCTTGTTCACAAAATTACAAATAATAAACGAAGCTGATGTATTAAATGACTACAGGACCAATATTTGTAATATGTCACGATCTGTACAAGAAATCATTTCTCATTCGCTAAAAGTAAATAACATTAACGTTTATTTTCAATTACTGCGATTTATTAACTTTCTGACTTCCCTAATAAGAGTTACCATCAATATTTGTCGTGGAAAACATGGATAAGTACAAACTCAAACGATATCGATAGAAAGCAAACGTTCAGTAAATCATTCTTGGTATTGAATTTTATACATACCTTAAATACTATTGTACTGCTTTTTATGTATGGCTTTGCCAAAATGAGTCTACTCTGCCTGATGGAAAGCGGAAGCAGAACCCAAGCTTCTATATCATTAGGCCTAAAGACTCGCAATCACCAGCTAAACACGACAGCTCAAACTCTATCATTAGTACCGCCCCGGTCAAGTCGGCTCGTTCGTGCTGAAATCAGCGTGACTCTACTACCTTGCAAACTATACTATACTGGAAAACTATACTATATTCTTACATACTGACCTATAATTCTAAAATAAAATATTTTAAATATGAAAATAACTTTCCGTCTGTCTGTCTGTCTGTTACTTTTTCGCGGCTAAATCGCAGCACTGATTTCAATTAAATAAATAAATAAAATAAATAAATAAATATTCCGGACATCTAACACACAACGCCATCTAGTCCCAAGCTAAGCAGAGCTTGTGTTATGGGTACTAGACAACTGATATAAATACTTATATACTTTTTTTTTTGTAAATACATACATATTATACATAGAAAACACCCAAACTTCGAAACAAATATTTGCAGATCATACAAACATTTGGTCCGACCCGGGAATCGAACCCGACACCTCAAGCACAGCAGTCGCTTACGCTACCACTCGCGCCACCGAGGCAGTCAATTAAATTTGTCATGGAGATATTTTGGTTTTTAATGAAAGACATAGGCTACTCTCAATCGCGATAGCCGGATAACACCCGGGCGGGGTCAAAGCTAGTATTCTTTTTTTAGTTATTGGATTGGTTTTTCAACGTGGTACAAAAAAGGTTCAGTGTATCTGCAAATAACATGAAAAGTATAACAATTTAGAATGGGCTATAAGTTTACGTTTTAACTTCTTTATTCAAGTAATTTTAGAACAGCAGAAGTTTTGGAAGATTTGTGGACAACTAGTTTGAATCCAACCTCTACGTGAGGCTACTAGTAACGATGAATTATTATCTGGATTGAAGGCTAAGCTAATACTAATGTGTGAAATTACTTCAATATACTAATAACCAGTTTCGGTTCAATGCACAGTCAATTACTACTGTCTCTCCGAAAAATTTAGGTTCATCCTAAGGTTGCCTGGAAGAGATTGCTTTAGGCTATAAGGGCAACCTTTTGTACACTACATATCGTACATTTTATGTACTCTCTTTAACTAAAGGAACATAAACGTCGATTAGATAGTGCTTACAATAAATTTAAAAAAAAACTTTCATATTGCTGATAATTCTGTTGTTGCAGTATATGTATGAGTTTAATGATTAAACTAAAATTTCTTTACAATTATCTTTTTTTCTATTTTTTTGGTAGAGCGGTTTCAAAATGCTATTTTTGCATGTATGCATATGGATAACGTCTATTGTTAGTGTGACATATTTAAATTTAGTCGATCTTTAACATTTAGAATGTCTTTTGACGGGACAAAACTCATTCATAGTGATTTTAGTTTAATTTTTAAAGTTTTGATACACTTAATTAAAAACCTCATATCATTAATTTTTAGAACTAAAGAAATAATGAAAATGTTTGTTCTAGAATGATATTCTAAGAGATAATATTCAAAAAGAGTTCAATAACATAATAATACAAATAAATTCATTGAATCGACAGTGTGGCCGGCGCGGGCGCAGCGTAGGCGCTCGCAGGATGTCCAGTTAGTTCGCAATCAATTTTATTGCCGACTGGTATTTGCTGCTTATCTTTACACTGGAGGTAAAGCTCTGATGTATTAAATTAATATTATTGTCACTTTAAGTGCTTACTTTTTTTTAAGTATAAATGCCTGTTGAGTGAAGTAACAGAAATCATAAATAATACGTATGAGTGGGATATGGTTTTAAAACAGATTAAAAATAATTATACCAGGTGTATCCAGTTTCAATTATTGTTTACGGGAGATCTACTTCATAGACAGCACTAATGACTTATGTCTTTTCATATTTAATTCTCTCCCCATCCTCCAAAGGTCGGAAACGCGCTTGTGACGCCTCTGGTGTTGCGGGTGTCCATGGGCGGCGGTATTCACTTACCATCAGGTGATACGTCTGTTCGTTTGCCCACTAACCAATAAAGAAAAAAAAGAAAATATTCTTCTTAGATTTTTGATTTTCACATATTAGGACCTGCCATACTCCTAATATCTGATATGTGTACATAGCTGTTTAACGTATTCATCAACATCACTAATTTTTGCCCTCTTATACCAATAAAAGCAGGATCTGAAGGAAATCTTAATGGCAACCAATGGCACAGTATTTTACCGTGGGAAAGCCACGCTTCGACATGCATGGGCTGGCTCGACCGTAGTGATACCACGGCCTCACAGAATACCGGTGTGAAACAGCGCCTACACTGTGTTTCACCGAGTGAGTGAGGATATCGGAGGCCCTACCCCAGCCCCTTCCCCATCCCCTTCCTCATCTCCCAAAGGCCGGCAACGCACTTGTAACACCTTTGGTGTTGGCGCTCCATCAGGCGACACATCTGTTCGTTTGCCCCCTTCAAAATAATAAAAAAAGTATACCTAACTTAAAAAAGGATACACATGACCAGCTTTACAAAATTTGTATGTAGCTGTACCATTTATTTGTCCCGCAGTACACATAGCTAGATAACCTCCAAAATTATGAGTAAACAAGTGATGATGTGAATTGATTGAGGAAACCCGTCTGATGTCAAATTGTTATATGACACCGTCTGGTCTAATGGATGACTAATGTAACAATACATTCATGAAAGTGTGCTGTCTGCTGTTGTACTTTGTAGGTAGAGATATAACTATTTAGCACTAGCTGAACCCTGCGGTGCGGCCCGCGGTACGACAATAACCGCGGGCAACTAGGCAGGAAGCTAGTATCTTTATAAATTGTAGCCTATGTGATATTATGATGTATAAGCTATATTATTGTAAAGTTTTATTAAAATCCATTCAGTAGTTTTTACTTGAAAGAGTCACAAACATCCATCCATTCATATTTAGAATCTTTCGCATTTATAATACTCGTATTAGTAGGATTGTTTGTTAGTTTGATAGGTAGTAGACCTGACTGCTCAGCCCGTTTGTTGTTTGTTAGCCGTGAATATACCACTTTCAAATTCTAACATAAATTAAATAAACAAACTCAGAAGCTTACTGATCGTAAGCGATATCTATCTAACCTTCCAGAAAAGAGCGTACTTCTTCTTAAAAGGTCAGCAACGCACTTGTGACACACTCTATCCCTTAAAAAAGTGTAAATAAATGATATGAATGATGTGTACCATATTATAAAATTATTTTAACCATTTATAAATGACAGTACAGAAACAACACTCAAATGAAATCATTGAGGTCCAAACATCAAACCCACTTCATACAAACTCCGTTCCCATAACTCACGTTTCGCGCTTGCTAATTTATCAGCACTGCATAAATTTATGCGCGAGAGTTCTCGCCTTGCAATCGTCCAACATTTAGCTTTTTATCGACTGTTTGATTTAGGGTCTGCGGCCAAGCCAATCCTTCAAGTCGATATGTAGCCGACATGATCGGATGACACTATTCTGGAAATTTATTTGTAATATTTTGTGTAACCAATAAAGAATTACGCTTATTTTCAGAGGGCAAAAGATTTATAAAACAAGCTTAAAATTCTCAGAATAAATAAATAATTGAAAATATACGTATGTATAAATAGGTCCATTAATCATTCAGACCATACAAGGAAGTATGGTCGTCCTTCTACCCACTGTCTAAAAGAAAATACCTTTTTTTAAATATCCATTTATTTCAGACAATAAAAGTCCATATTTAAAGCATGTACGAGTATACAGTTACAGAATTACAAATTAAAATGAAATCAAATTAAATCAAAACATATAAAATAAACACATTAAACATAAACATTGACTCAAAATCTCAAAAATAAAATCATTTTTTTTTATGATAAGGTCTTGAACAGTGAACAATTACCTAATATTTTTTACGCTCCGGTGTTTTTAAACTATTGCGTGTTTTCCAGAAGTTTCTTGATGTACAGATCTCATCCTGAATTTTATCTTCTGCCAAACTTTTTGAAGAACAAACATTTTTTGTGGATTCATCTAGGAAGATAAAGGTACCACCTGTTCTTTCTTGTTCTTTTAACAATTTGTTTACAGAGTTTAATGAAAACCGGTTGAGCAAACAAATACTTAATTTTTACCCTTCCAAATGAACTTACTTTCATTTTATAAAATTAAATTTAATAATTATCAACATTTTTAGGCCATGTCTTAGGTAATAAAGCGATATCTATTCACTGCACGATTGGGCTAGTGGTTTGAACAGAGGCCCCACTAATTTCTATTTTGTCAAGTGTTGTGGGTTCAAATCCCATTTGGTACAACACTTTGTGTGATCATAAAAATTGTTGTTTTGAGTTTGAGTATTCTTTGTGTCCGTTTTACACGTGTTTGTAAAGTTCCCCGCGATACAGGTTGTATATTTTTAATGCGGGAATTGTCTTTGAGAGAGAAATAAAGCGATATCGTTTAACGACATCAGAATACTCCCGTTCTATGTCGTCCGTACGTAGGACTTACAACAAACCTTAAAATTATTACTCGCATATTGGGACTCGTGTCGTGCTGTTCGTGTGTTTGTTTGTTTGTCGTGTTGCTCGCTGTATTGGCAATTAATCTTGTGCTTTGGTTCTATGCGAAGGGGCTTTTTTCCTTTAGTACTTGTCGTATAATATTGTCAGAGACACATTGTAAGTGCGTTGGCGCGTAACTATTATGCAGAAAAGTTTTGTAATTGACTTTGCTGACTGCAATATAAATATGTATTATTTAGTGGTATTTATTACGTTTTTATTTTAGTTATTTAAATAAAATAACAAATATTTTTAACATTAAACACAACGCCATTTAGCTTACTAGCTTATCTTACTAGCTTACTTACTAACTTATAAACAAAACAAAGCTAGATTAACTATTAGTTATTTTGTAAATTTATACATAGCAAACTTCAAAACAAATATTTGCAGATCATACACCCAAGAAGAAGAATTCAAGACTTCACGCACAGCAGTCGTTTACGCCATCACTGCGTCAACAAGGCAGTAGTGGATGTTGCCGATTAATGGCAGCATGTTTTTCATTGTTTACCACAATTGTTTACTTATTTTCCACCTTAGGGGCTTAACAATACACCACAAAGAAATAGATCAGTAACGTGTGTCGAACTGAATGTTTGTGTAATCTTCAAATATTTGTTTCGTAGTTTGAGTGTTTTCTATAAATAATATGTATGTATTTACAAAAAAAGTATATATGTATTTATATCAGTTGTCTAGTACCCATAATACAAGATCTGCTTAGTTCAAGACTAGATGGCGTTATGTGTTAGGTGTCCAAAAATATTTATTATTAATTAATTTATTTAAAAAACTGTATTATGTAACCTATACCACGATGTTTTACCGCCAATCGCATATGTATAACATTTAAATGTACATAATTTATACAGCTAACACTTAATGTGTCGTTATCTCTGTAGATATTCGTGAAATTAGACCTGTGCCGAATAACTTGAATTTTATTGTGAAGTAAACAAATTGAAGCACACCATATTGTTTTATTAGGATGCGTTTACAATGAAAGGTACTTAATTTCCACTTAAACATTAACACTTAAAGTGTGAGAGATTGAGAATATCTAAGGCTCATATCTCAACATCTTCCCTATCCTCTTCCCCATCCAACAAAGGCCGGCAACGCACTTGTAACGCCTCTGGTGTTGCGGTATCCATGAGCGGCGGTAATCGCTTACTATCAGACGATACGACTGCTAATTTTCCATCGACTCCATAAAAAATGTGACGAGAACATTCCCTTGATATACCTATGTCTTGGTTAATTTATGTATAATTAGTAACTACTTCCCCGTAGCCTTTTTTTTTTTTTTTTTTTTATACGTGTGGAAACCCCCTCGGGCCGTCACCCCGCCGGGGTTTGCGGCGGGGCGGTGTGTCGGAATCGAACCGACTAAAACCACACGGTGTGCCAACTCTGCGCCTGAGAAGGGAGGGGTCCGTGATCGCTGTTATTAACGCAAACCGGACCCACTTCCCCGTAGCCAGCCTTAACCTGCATTTTTATACACAGCTGTGAGCACGGCATATTTCGTCCAAGTATAAAATACACATAAAATGATTTATCTTAATTATTTTTCTTTTGTGGTTTTTTGAAATGTGTAACGAGTTCCAAATTTAAAACATCATAAGAATCAGTCCAGACGTTTATAAGTTAGAAATGGTGTAACTAAACCGTCTTTGTTTTACATGTTAGGATTTGTATGTATGTATTTAGAAATATATAAGTATGGATATCATTAGCCTGGTTGTTGTAGTACAGGCTTGTTTGGGATCACACAGATAGTTATTATTACTTATGAGTTGCTGTTACTTTGCTCGAAGAAGCCAAGGTAGACCACTGACTCGCTGGGAAGACGACCTCAGGAGAACAGTCGGCCCTGACCGGAGAGAAGTAGCGCAGGATAGAGATAACTGGGCATCTTTCCAGGAGGTCTTTACCCAAACTGGGGTTCTTGCTGACTTAAAATATGTCAAAAGAAGATTTTTTTTTTTACTTGTTTAAACTTCATTATTAACTAATTGACGGTAAACGCAGCGTAGGAAGACCTCCCGCGAGGTGTACGGACGACCTGGTTAAGATCGCGGGGACTCGTTGGATGCAGGCCGCTACCGACCGGTCAATATGGAAGTCAATAGGGGAGGCCTTCTTTCAGCAGTGGACTTCTTACGGCTGATATGGTGATGATGAACTGATTAGTAGTTATTATTAGTAAACTACTAAAATTAAACATTTATTTGTTATTTTCGTTGTATACAAAACACTGTAAAAGCAAGAAATAAAAAGGCATATTTATTTATTTACTATTATGAGTTGTGCCCCGCGGTGTTACCTGCGGGTGTTGCTGTTCTTTCTTTATTCCACGGTAACACTATTTTTATGTTTGAAAAGTAACCAAAGTGTTATTCCAGACTATTATCTATGACTATGCCAAATTTTATCTAGATTCGTTCAGCCGTTTATGCGTGAGAGAGTAACAAACGTCCGTCCTCAAAAGCTTTCGCATTTGTAATATTAAAGTAGGTAGTAGAATAATATATGTTGATAAATTCCTAAATTAGTAGCTTTTAAACTTTAAAAATTTAGACGAATATTACGTCTATAATGATGTTAATCTTAGTAATATATGTAAGATAAGATAACTTTATATTTAGCCGGCGTTTCGATTGAATTACACCGACCTCAGTCACGGGTGGTCGTAGTTGAGGATACATGGGAATTAATCCGATCCTTCGATATACATAGACATTTATTTGTACAGTACACAAATTACCAAGCAGTCATAAAATTGCCGATAGAAGTGAACAATCGAAACTATAAACAAACTGTTGCTCAAGCTCACCTGAAATGAACCTATTTGCTCTTCAAATAAAATGCGCTATAATCTATACTAATATAATAAAGCTGAAGAGTTTGTTTGAATGCGCTAATCTCAGGAACCGCTGGTCCAATTTGAAAAATTATTTCAATGTTGGATAGTCCATTTATCGAGGAAGGCTATAGGCTATATATCATCACGCTACTACTAATAGGAGCGGAGCACCAATGAAGAATGTTTCAAAAACGGTAAATTTTCACGCTACGGGCAATATAAGACGCAAACGAGGTTGCGTGGGTCAGCTATAGTCCGGTCTATTTAAGCCTAAAATCAGGAGGAAGGTTACATAAATTCCCATAAAGCTGAATATTGGCATAGTTGTTCAAAACATCATTATAAAGAAAATCTCAAAAGTCCTCATCGTTCCGAGGTGTGCAAAAAATTTGGCACGGGGTCAAAGGTCAAAAAAATGAGTTTTTTGCGATTTTTAGCGAAACGGTGAGTTTTTTCGCAAAATTACCCCAGTACAAAATTGTAGATCACGAAATTCTCTACAAAAAATATATTAATAATTTTTTTCCTAAAAGCCACCATTTTGGAGATATAACGTTCCGAAAAGTTGGATCAGTCGTAATCCCTCTATTTTGCACACGTACGCCACATATTAAAGTCACTAAAGGTGTAATAGAACTAAAATAAGTTCGCTATTATTTATTGTAACTTGCTTATGTAAAATATAAGTTAAACTACGAGAATCTCAGGTATAATGAAACCCCGTTCCTAAATTTGTACGTCAGTATAACCTTGGGATAACATCTGTCTTTTATTCTATTGTCCGCGTGGCTAGGGTCGTATACCTGCTTTATGTTGGCATGCCCAATATATGAAATACATACCGTTAGTCTTGAGCGCCACTGCGTAGGGAAAACATGTGCTTATCTTAACCTATCTTTTAACCTATTTTGTGCGTTTTAGATTTTTATAAGAAAAATGTCAGAATATTGTTTTATTTGTACTCATCTTTTAACTGAAAGTGAAACTGTAACTGTTGATCGTGGTATGAAGACACTGATTAATGCAAGTGCTGAAAGAGATGATGGATACTCGGAATTTCTTAAAAAACAAAAATCTGTGACAATACATAGCAACTGTCGTAAAATTTATACGCGGAAGTGTTCTATTGCTGCTGCCATCAAAAGAAAACGCGAAGAACAAGAAGCTAACACATCTACAGGATCTACAGTAAGTAGTCCTCCTCGTACTAGATCCCGTTCAAGTGATTCAGCTTTTTGTTTTAAAAAACTATGTTTATTTTGTGGCAATAAATTGAATGAAGAGTTGCAGAGAAAAAAATCCTTAGATCGTCGCAGTAAAATTTGTCAAGTAAGTACACTCCAATTCAAACATTCAATTTTGGAAGTAGCACGAACTCGTTCCGATGCTATATCGAAAGCTGTTGTTGCTCGAATCGATTTTGACTATGATTTAGTTGCTGCTGAAGCAAAGTATCACCAAGAATGTTATACTTCTTTTTTGAAACCGACTACTGGCGGTACAGTTGTGCAAGCTCATTTAAGTTGTGTAAAAGAAATGTTACCTTATTTCCACTCGTCAGGACATTTTCCATATGCTAAATCTGCACACTTGTATTTACAAGACATGATGCAATTACAGGACTCGATGGATCCTGAAGTTTACGAAAAATTTACCGAAGGATTTTTCACCGTGAGACGCTCAGATAAATTGAGTTGTGGAACTTCTACAGACATGGTTATCGAACAGTCTATGATGAAAGCCATGAAGACAGATGGAGGTATTGCTCGAGGAAGAAGTACAAAACAAAGTGTAATCAGTAAATGGGTTTACAGCATGCATGCAATGAACACAGTTTGTGAGAAATTAGAAGATCTTGCTAATGTTAGGATGGATACGACTGAACAGCATGTTGATGCCAGTGATTCACGTGTAAAAAAAGACGCTAAAGACATACGAATGCTTCTTGAGTGGTTCTCGATTCATGATCCTTTCCCAGAGGTTAACAAAGTCATCTCGATTGCAAGTGGTGTCGTTGGTGATAATACAATTAATTGCTATAAAGCACGTGAACTTGGGCTTATCTCTATTGCTAAAATAACTGGACTGACATTTAAAGATATTAAACTTAAACGCGCTGACAAAGTTGTTCCTCTTTTAGCTATGAGTAGCACCGTAAAAGTTCACGAAGAAAAAGTACCTGTTGACCCAGTGTTATTATTCCAACGTATGAGTGTTACTGCGGCTTTTCAAGATGAAATTGAGAAATATTTCGAGTATGAATTAGCTCCTTATCCGTTAACATTATTTGATGACATTGGAATGCGCAAGACCCAGAAGTCGGCTATTTACGATTGTTTTCAGACTATAAATGTTGATATTAATAACACTAATTCAACGTACATAATTGACGGAGGATTCTTATTACATCGAGTGGTGTGGGATAGCGAGGAAACATTTAACGTTATCTTAGATAAATACGTTCAATATGTACGTCGACATTTTGGTTCTAGAGTTACTGTCGTATTTGACGGATATGATGATTATACGAGAAATATTAAAGCAGCAGAGCAACGCCGTCGAAATGCTGCTTCATCAACTTCTTCTGATATTATATTCGATGAATCAATGACAGTTCCTACCAGTCAACAGAAATTCTTTGCAAATAATCACAATAAATCTAGGTTTATTTCGATGTTGAAAGCAAAATTTACTGCTGAGAATATATCCGTTGAACAAGCTAATGATGATGCTGATGTATTGATTATTGAAACAGCGATAAAGAAATTCAGTGTGACAAATACAACTGTTGTTGTTGGTGAGGATGTTGATTTACTCGTCTTGCTTACTGCTCGAACTCCAACTGAAAAAATTATTTATTTTTTTAAACCCGGAAAAGACCAAAATCAATCGGAAATATATTCATCAAACAGTTTATCCAATTTTCCTAAATGTCAAAATCATGTATTGTTTCTACACGCAATAACTGGCTGCGATACGACATCTGCTTTTTACAGGAGAGGAAAAACAACAGTTTTCAAAATGTTTGAAAAAAAAGATTTACTACAATGTGCTGAAGTTTTTAAAAATAGTAATTCAACTCAACAACATGTTATCACCAACGGAGTTCAATTTCTTCTTGCTATGTACGGAGCCCCCAAAAAAACCACTTGCTTAGATAAGTTGCGATACACATCTTTCGTGAAAAATACGCGTAATAAAAAACAAGTCAACTTAGCTTCTCTTCCTCCAACCTCAGTAGCTGCTCATCAACATCTGTTTCGGGTATATTACCAAGTTCAAGTGTGGCTTGGTAATCAGCTGGACCCTAAAGACTGGGGTTGGAAGTTGATCGACAATACACTAGAGCCAGTTCAAACTTTACTTCCACCAGCACCTGAGAAACTTCTCAACACAATATTTTGCAACTGCAAGAAAGGGTGTAGTGCAAAATGTGGTTGCAGAAAAGTTGGACTGTTTTGTTCCCTGGCATGCACACACTGTCAAGGCCGATCATGCTCGAATGTTGAGTCACCAACTCTTGAAGATTCGTTTGATACCGATCAGGAATCGCTATTGGGGCAGTTTACGTGTGAAATAGAACAAGAAGAAGAAGAAGAACAAGAGGATGAACAGGAAGAAGAAGGAGAAGAAGATCAAGAAGAAGAAGAAACAGAAATCTTGGACAGTTATGAATCAGACGACTAACTTTTTATTTTAAGTATTTTATTTAATTACACCGCCGTTGTTTTTGCCCACTATAATATATAATATTATTTTGCAATAGTTTTAAAACATATAAAATCTCAGCAGACCCGTGGAATAGGCCTACTGGGGAAACCACGTTAAAAAAAACGCGCTTTGTACACTACCTCATAGGTGGCGTGGAAACGTGTGCAAAATAGAGGGATTACGACTGATCCAACTTTTCGGAACGTTATATCTCCAAAATGGTGGCTTTTAGGAAAAAAATTATTGATATATTTTTTGTAGAGAATTTTGTGATCTACAATTTTGTACTGGGGTAATTTTGCGAAAAAACTCACCGTTTCGCTAAAAATCGCAAAAAACTCATTTTTTTGACCTTTGACCCCGTGCCAAATTTTTAGCACACCTCGGAACGATGAGGACTTTTGAGATTTTCTTTATAATGATGTTTTGAACAACTATGCCAATATTCAGCTTTATGGGAATTTATGTAAACTTGAATGTGTAAAAAAAAACCTACTAAATTGGACCAAATTGAAATGAGTTCACACAGGAAGCACCAGCTTTCAAACAAAAAAGAATAGAGGTTTTCATTTCAAAAACCATCACACCATCACGAGGCCATGTTCAATACTTTAGATTAGTATCCGTTTTCCTTCGCGTTAGTGGTTTTTTTTTTAAACATCTCCCGCATTAGGAATATACATCCTGTATCGCGGGGACTTTACAAACATACATGTAACAGACACAAAGAACACCCAGACTCAGGACATCATTTGGTAGAACAGTAGAACACACAAAGTAATGTCCCACGTGGGATTTGAACCCACGGCACTTGGCGCAGTAGCAAGCGGCGTAGTGACCGCTTCAACCACTAGGCCAACCGTGCAGTCTCTTGCTTATACGATTTTCTAATCGTAAGGCATTTTAAAATCTCTATATACCTGTATAAACTGTATCGTAAAGACTTATTATTATTATTATTATTATTATAAGTATTAGGACACTTTCAACATAAGTACTTCCAAACTAACTACAAACTAAAATATTAAAACTAAACTAAAAGCTTTTACCAGAGAACGCAGCCTTACATGTACAATCAAGATGCAAAAGTGCTAAATACCAATCTGCGCCGTATTTCGGAACTTTTAACACCGTTTTAATAAAATACTTTGCAACGGTAGCGTTACTTGCATTATCAGTTCACAGATTTAAACGATACGTTATCGATACTGTAGCCAGGCTTCATGATTTAGCAGTATAGCTTTATACTTTGGTGTAGTATTTTAATCTCATTTACATATTCCTAGACTATTAAGCCCAAGATCAATCGGGTTACTAAATCAACCAGTTTTGCTTGAGTGACAGTTTTTTTACGGAACGACTGGCATCGGACCTTCGCAACTCCGAAGGCGAACTAATTCTGACTGATAGAGCGATTCTGTCGTACGTACTCACTAATCAAATATGTTTACAAATAATAGGTTTTAAAAAGGAGTCTGCCTATTTTGACTTCGTTTGGTCTCCCGCTGCCAACTCCTCCAGCTTTCTTCTGATTAATTTCGTTATGGGTTCCAAGACAGTTTAATTTTTCCTTGGAATTTCGACTGCCATAACTTGGAGTGTTCGTGGGTCACTGCTGTTGATCCTGGTGTACAGGAGTCCTATAATAATGGACGTGTGGGCGGCATTAGTACCATTAAAAAAAAACTGTCGAATAATTTATAGTTTTTTACCGTTTACCGTGGGAATGCCACGTTTCGGCATGAATGGGCCGGCCCAACCGGAGTGATACCGAGGCCTCCCAGAAAACCAGTGTAAAGCCGCTCTTGCGCTGTGATGCACCGAGTGAGGATACCGGAGGTACATACACCAACGACTCCCTTATCCCCTCTCCATTCCCCGTAGGCCAGCACTGTACCTGTGACGCTCATGAACACCCGCAGTCCATGGGCGGCGGTAATCGCATACCATCAGGCGATATGTCTGCTCGTTTGTTGCAAAAAGACACATTAAAGTCTCACGTCAATGATGCTTATCTACTCACTAATGACATGTAAATATAAATCACTGACAGGCTATCTGCGAACTAGCCAGGAAAGTTTAGAAAAAACAGTTTAATCTCCAGTAATTTTGGAAATGTCCTAAAAGTACTGGTATTATAGTTACCCGACTTTGCTCAGGTTATTTAGAGAGTGAATGAATGCGCACGCCGATACACATTCAAATCGTGAGTGCATCTCTTTGACATTTCAGTGTGCTCTTGCGCATCGACAGTGACAAGTGCTACCCAAAAGATTGAGCTTGATAATGAATTGTACAGTCATGGAACTACCGTAGTTTTTTGAAGTGAAAACCACGTAACACTTTCCAAACATACGTGAAATTAATAAATAAAATAAATAAATTAATATTTCCGGACATTTAACACACAACGCCATCTAGTCCCAAACTAAGCAGAGCTTGTGTTATAGGTACTAGACAACTGATATAAATACTTATATACTGTTTTTTTTTGTAAATACATACATGTTATACATAGAAAACACTTTGGGTGTTCCGAAACAAATATTTGTAGATCACACAAACATTTGATCCAACCCAGGATTTGAACCCGAGACCTCAAGCACAGCAGTCGCATTCACTACCACTGCGCCACCGAAGCAGTCAAATAATAAACTTGTTCTACGTATTGAACCCGTTTAAATCATTAAGCCATCCATGCAGTCAGTACAATCGTTACTTTACTTATTAGTCTCACGAAGAAAAGCATATTACTATACTAGTTTAATTTTATATAAAATCTTACCTATATCCTGAAAGAGGTAAGCAGAGGAGGTGGTATTTTCTGCGGTCATCATATCACTCTGATCGAAAAGACCCGTTTGTACCAATTTGTTTGATACCAACCAACCAAGATATTTGAAGTATAAGCTTAGCCACAAAGGTTTTGTGCTTATGGCACCTTATAACCGACTTCAAAAAAAGAGGAGGTCCTCAATTCGTCGGTTTTTTATTTTTGTTTTTTTTTTTTTTACACTTTACTCCATCTAGTCCCAAACTAAGCAGAGCTTGTGTTATCGGTATTAGACAACTGATGTTAATACATACATACTTTTTTTTTGTAAATACATACATATAATACACAGAAAACACCCAAACTTCTAAACAAATATTTGCAGATCATACAAACATTTGGTCCGACCCGGGAATCGAACCCGAGACCTCATGCTTAGCAGTCGCATACGCCACCGAGGCAGTCATATTAAGTTTGTTACCTCTTACCTCTCGACTGGGTGAACCGATTTTGATTATTCTTTTTCATTTGAAAGCTGGTGCTTGCGTGTGGTCCCATTTCAATTTGGTCCAGTTCTTGAAGTCGGTTTTTTTTGTTGTTAAAATTTGTGTTTATCGATGTACCCTTTTATACTTAAATATTTAGATATATATCCTGCCTTATAAAAACCTCTATTATTATTTAAAAAACAAACTTAAAATTCAAATAATGTAGTCACATCTATCTTCAGTTAAATCCAACACAATCAATCTTCACAACCTGTAGCCATAAATCGGTCTTTGAACCAAATATACTTAAATTAATCGTATATAATCGATAGCTTACGCATTATATGGACCAACAGGACACTAACTTGTCATTTACAAACGATATATCGATTCTTATAATCGATTTGTAATCGTATTTACATAATCGCACAACGCTGGAAACACCTGCCACTAATACATTATAGACATAGATTATGTTTATAACAGATACGACGAATTAGTATGACTTTGAACAAATTGTAGAATAATATTGGATTTTATATATTTTTTTATTTTATAGTTTTGACTAACAGCTAACGATGTTTAATATAACTTATCTTTAAGATATTAATGAATGAATATCGTGAGAGAGCCACGCTTCGTCATGAATGGGCCGGCTCGACCGGAGTGATACCACGGCCTCACAGAAAACCGGTGTGAAATAGCACTTGCGCTGTGTTTCACCGAGTGAGTGAGAATTCAGAAGGCCCATACCTCATCCCCTCCCCTCCCCTCTCCCCCATCACCCTTCCCATCCCCCAAAGGCCGGCAATGCACTTGTGACGCCTCTGGTGTTCGGAGTGTTCATGGGCGGCGGTAATCGCTTACCATTAGGCGATTAGTCTGCTCGTTTGCCCCCATATTCATTAAAATAAAACAAACATAATGGTTATACACTAAATATTTTTACTGAATTTTAAATGAACTGTTGAAAATGTGTCAATTTTTTTTGTGTGTATACTTATACATACTATAATTTATATATACATAATGACAAGCATAGAATGATATCCATTATAATCGAGAAAAAAGAGCGTAATGGAAAAAAAGGTCGGCAACGCACTTGTGACGTCTCTGGTGTTTTTTTTTTTTTTTTAATGTTTTATTCTAGCACCTCCAATATTGATTTGGAGCCTATTTTATTCAAATCTTTCACTCCAGTTCTATCGTTCACTGCATCTCGTTACTTCCATGCCTCATACCTTTTCTTTCTCTCATACTTATTTTAACTTTTCAGGTGGGATTCCTGCTACTCTGCTATCTATTCAATTTTTCTGTTTGCCAAGGGTAATAATTTCAAGCACTTTTTTATTTATATTTTTTAAATCTTAGTATACATCTCATGAAACTTAATTACTATATCTTATCTTACATCTAAATTAACACTAATAAATTTTTTATAACTTTTTTACAACATTATTATGCTATTGTGTAACTTACTTTCTATTATTTCTTACTTCTAATTACATTATGATTTATTTTTATTAATTTACAAATTAATATCAAATCATATTTTTAACCCTCTTTATTTCTTTTGTTTACTGTTTTCACTATGTTCACACAATATTTTAGAAACTTATCTCTATTCTTACCATTAATTATTTTACTTAAATTTACAATATTAATCCGTGTATCTATCTCTTGTTCTATCTCGTATCGTTGCTTGTGATAAGCTGGACATTCCGTTATTAGGTGCGGGACGGTTTCCGTGACACTAGAGTCACAGATGCATGATGGGTTCTCCTTACACTTGAAACGAGTCAAGTATTCGGAGAACCCACCATGCCCCGTAAAAAGTTGCGTAGTTATGCCGGCAATTTCAATTTTACGCACTACGCTATAAGCCGTCAGTGCGCAGGGGAAAAAGAGCTTGGTGACAGAGGCGGTCTCGCCCTCTCTGTACCTCCTGTTCCACTCGACAAGCGTGGTCTGTCGAAGACCTCGCCTCACGAACGAAACGGGGCACAGACCGTAGTCCGGTGCTTTCTTCAAGCGTAGAGCCGCTTCTTTGGCAAGCTGATCTGCTCGCTCGTTGCCTCCCAACCCCGCATGGGCCTTGACCCAGAATAAGGATATTTCCTTACCCTGAGTCATGCCTTGCCGAATGGGCGAATCCGCGCTGCACCACGTTCAGTTGTTTTCGGACGCCAAGCCTCTTTGCCGCGGCGCTCCAACTGCTCGCGCCGTACAAGATGACGGGTTCTACAGCTGCGTTATAGATGGTCCGGATCACCTCGGGATGTAATCCCCAGCTGATCCGAGCCATCCTCGCCAGCTTGTTATATGTGCCTATCGCCTTTCTGCATGTGTTTGTGATGTGTGTGTGAAATGTAAGTTTATGGTCAATGGTGAGCCCCAGGATTTTGATTTCATTGGACAATCCAATGTCTATCCCGCCCATGCTGAGGCGCGGGAGATCGTACTTCAGCCTCCGCGTGATTACCATCGCACGTGTTTTGTGCGGTGCGAATTTGCCTGAACGTACGCCGTTCCGCTCCCTAACTGGTGCAACAGAGGGTCCAGCAGGAGGTTCCACAACAGTGGGCCTCCTATTGACCCCTGGACGCATCCCTTCTCCGTCGGTCGGCTGCACTCCTCTCCCGCGTACCTGACTTTCACCCTTCTGTCACTGAGGTAGCTGCCAATTGCTCGTCTCAAATTGGCCGGACACTTTTCCTCAGCCAGTCGTACCTTTATAGCCGGCCACCAGGCGCTATCGAAGGCGCCCTCTATGTCCAAGGAGACCATAGTTACTATTCTCTTCTCATCAAGCCTAGCCCTTATGTGCCCCATCAGGTCATAGAGGGCGTCTTCGGTGCTCCTCTGCGGCATAAAGCCGTACTGGCGAGTACTCATCCTCGGCAGTAAGTAAAATTTGAGGCGAGCAATCAGCAACCTCTCATACACCTTCCCCCGTCTCTGGTGTTGTCCATGAGCGGTGGTAATCGCTTATCAGGCGATACGTCTACGTCTGCTCGTTTGCTCCCTATACAATAAAAAAAAGTGAGGGCAGATTAGGTATGTTACCCTAGACGTTGATGCAAGGAATATAAAGTTCAAAGACGTGTCCTATCTGCGCCTGATACATATTCTACACACATTAACCTGTTATCAGCCATCGAACAGCCATTTGGATAACTCGTCCAATAAATCGTCACGTCCCTCCAATCGGTCACATTGACAGACCAACAGCAATATCTATTTATTATTATTCTAATTAAAATTCTCGTATAATTACATTGAAAATATCGAATTTCTTTTGATTATATTTAGATAGAAAGTAGATTTAATGTATGTATTGGGGTGTTGCCCTTTTTTTTTTCCTCGTGCGGAAATCTCCTTGGAAACCACCTCCTGGTGGCATGTCGGACTCGAACCGACTAAAACCGCACGCCATCTCGGGTACTAGGAGCCAGGGAACCAGGTGCACCCTAGTAAGGCAAACCCTTGGAGAGAGGAGGAGTATGAAACCCTAAACCCTAAGAAATTATTTCACTAAGTACTGTACTGTACCACAAAGGTATTAAAGTTACACCCACTTAATTCACCATAAATAAGGCGACATAAATAATCGGTTGTATATTATTGAGTGTATTTTTACGCATATTAATCAATGGCTTGTATTCCGTACAATTGATTCAATTATTATTTAAAATGTGCAGTACAATGAGCGAATGGATGTTTCCTTATTTGTTACTTGACTTTTATTTATTCTATGTTAATGTCGTGCAAGATTAGTACAGAGACGGACATAGTGTAATAATTACTAAATAAAAAAAATCGACGGGTTGCACTCCGGGAGTGCCGGCAGAAGTGAAAACTTTAATATTAACGTTGTGCGTTTTTGATATTTTGGAATGGTTAGAGAATAATTTTGTACGAATTGCTTTCATTATCAGTATAAAAGTACTATTATTTATGTGGTGGAATACAATATTCATTTATTGCGCTATCGTACACAAACATGACAATTTATATTACATACACACACGAACACTCGCGCAAGCGCCCAGCGCCGCCTGTCCTCTCTCCATCCGTCTTACGAATTTTCGATCAGGTCACGTGACCTGACGCGAGTTTATACATTTTTACCCATTCCAAAAAAGTACACAGCGCCGCTAAAGAAGTTTTCACTTCAAAAACCCTTACGCTTTTAATATAATTTGAAATAAAGAAATAAGTATAATTACTACTTAATACCTCATAGATGTCGATTTTCTGATTATTTTGTAGTAGTGTTGTTTACCATCAGACGATGCGTAAAAAGCATTTGGAGTTCACACAACGTGTAACATTGCGAAAGGCTGATTTCGTTTATCATCTGTTTGTTGAGTGAAAGTTAAACAATAAGGTAACAAAATCTATACTAATATTATAAAGCTGAAGAGTTTGTTTGTTTGTTTGAACGCTCTAAACTCAAAAACCGCTGGTCCGATTTGAAAAATTCTTTCAGTGTTCAATAGTCTATTTATCGAGGAAGGCTATAGGCTATATAATATATTATGATATTATCATCTCGTTATTACTAATAGGAGTGGAGCAACAATGAAGAATGTTACTAAAACGGAGAAAATTTTTCACGCTACGGGCAATAGAAGAGGAAAGAAAATTTAAGTGTCTGTTTGTAATTTTAAAATATATTCGCTAACTACATCGAAAATCAATTTGAAATACTAGCAGATAGGAGATGCAATAAGCATTTGGCTATAGCTATCTTTATTTTAGAAAAAAGTAGGTTGTCGCAAAACCAAAATTAATATCAATGAAATAGTGATTTTCATAATGAATTTAGTACGTGATACTATTATTAAACAAAACGAGTATTCACTATATTAATTAAACAGAACTCCGTAGTAAAACGCAACGATATCTACTATTCAGTCTTGAAAAAATATTATAATAAAGTCCTACTCCATATTATAACGGCCCAATCGGTCAGCGGTGCGGGCGGGCCGATCTAGCCGATCGGAGCACGCCGTGGGTCGCTACTGTGGGCGTGCACCCTTACAATGCATCGTGCGCACGCGCCTTAAATCATTTTGTACATGTTTGTTATGAATGTTGGAAGATTTTGTTTCAATCAATTTTTATCACATTTTTGTTTATTTTAAATATTTGTTAGAATATTTTAACATGTTTTAATTCTTTAGTTGGTTGATTCCAGTTACCGAATGTTGGTCCAGTTGGCAGTGATGCTGACTGCTCTACTCAAGTTCATGGTAATTTATACTCTTGATTGTCAGCACTTGATGGTACTTGTTGGAATCATTCTAGAATCAAACTAGCTTGATAATGCCTTAAGGCAAAACCGATCAGGTGTAAACTTGATTTAAATAGTGGACCAAGTACAAATGGGTTTGATTGTAGAATGTATTGAAGATCGTGGGTTCCAATGTCAACTCAATGAAACATTTGATTTGTCATTAGCACGATCATTGTTGTGTGCCTTAAAGCCAGAGTAAGCTCCCTACAAGATGGTTCGACGACCTGGTGAAGGTCGTAACAAACAGCTGGATGCGGTCAGCATAGAACCGGTTGTAGGGAACCTTGGGGACACCTATGTCCAACAGTGGACGTCATTCGACTGAGATGATGATGATGATTATCATAAACAGATCAAATAAAAATATAAAGCAACGATAAACCATCCTTATTATATATAAATTCGAAAGTGAGTCTATCTGTCTGTTACGATTACACGGCTAAACCACTGAGCCGAATTCAATGAATTTCGGCATATAGATCGATTGAACCTTGGAGAAGAACATACGCCAATTTTAGTCGTGATAAGTGGCACGCATGTGGTGGAGCACAAAAAAATAAAAGGCTTCAACAATCAAGTATAAACCGAACTACTTAGTTACTACTATTCCTGCATCACGCAATACATGTATTTCCTCCGATTTACTATATCACAAGGATTTAATACCCATATGGTCGCTCGGAGCTGGGCCTCCCCAAATGTCACATGGGGTCTTACCTGGCGCGGCCTACCACTAGGGTGGCGTGAAGAGCGCACGATCTCCGCCACTCACGCACAAGATACAGAAATTACCCACGACCTGCCTCTTTCCAGAGGCAGCGGAATATAAAACGCTGGTTCAGAGGGCAAACCGCCCCGAATCAGTCTCCACTCAACCCTTACTTATAACCTAATTTTAGGCATTTATAAATCAGCGATTTTTTTTCAAATACAGGGTGTATTAGTCTAGCACTTTTTATAAAATGATGAGACAACTTTCTGCAGCGGCGTCAGGCCCACACGCATATATCTGCAGTATAATTTCCTACTATTAATATTTCTCCAATATGTAGCCAAGACGACAGCCTCCTAAATCATGCATTATAAACACATTAATGTTTTATAATTACCATTCTTAATTATATGTGACGTGGGTATTAGTCAACGTGCGCGCGCGCATTTATAACGAACTGGTATTTTGAACTCGTTCGTACATGGGCTCTATGGAGTATAATTGATACATGGTGCGCTATTGATTTTAACTGACCACATATATTTATCTTTAAGACATTGTATATGTATACTGTCTATATACAGTTAAACGAAGTTCAAGGTAGAGCCACGTTAATTTTAGCACGGTTGGTTCAGATCGACCTGGGCGGTAATACCCTCTCGTAGAAGACCGATCTAAAATGCCAGTACTATCCTAGCTTAAAATGTGAGTGCGAGACCGGAGCCCCAATGATGTAGAAGCATGTCCATAGGCCGTTATAGTGAGATTCACCATACCACATTGTTGTTTTGTGTGCAGAGCTTTAGAAGGGGCATAATTCAGCCCTTTATATGCTTAGCAAAAAAGAGATTCATGATACGTTTGTAGGTCAAACAACTTATTGTCATTATCGAAAGTATTTAAGGTAGTGCCACATTATGGGCGTATCCGGGAAGCGGAGCATTGGCGATACTTTAATGTGCTTTTTTACTTCCCTAATAAGGGGATCAATTAAACAACTGGCATTCGATGTCAAACATGTTGATGAATTTGCTGGACTTTATAACGCATAGATATGACAAGTGAAACTATTTAGTATTTATTACTTCAGTGTAAGGTTTTGCAAGTATGAGGTTATCATATCTGCTGAGCTTGAGGTCTCGGGTCCGATTCTCGGGTCGGATCAAATGTATATGTGGTCTGCAAAAATTTGTTTCGGAGTTTGGATGTTATTTCTGTATAGTATGTATTCTACTTACAAATAAAGCCGAACTATTTGGCGTTGTCCGTTTGATGTCCGAAATATTGTTATTATTTAGGGGTTGGCATGTGTCACATGCCAACCTCTATATAAGCATGGAATCTATATTTTATACCTTTCATTAGCAATTAGAAGAGCTTTTCTTTTTTTTTGAATAGGCGGCAAACGAGCAGACTTATCGCCTGATGGTAAGCGATTACCACCGCCCATGGACACGCACTACACCAGAGGCGTCACAAGTGCGTTGCCGGCCTTTGGGGGAAGGGGAGGGGGATTGGAGGACGGGTTGGGATATGGGCCTCCGGTATCCTCGCTCACTCGATGAAACACAGCGCAAGCGCTATTTTACACCGGTTTTCTGTGAGGCCGTGGTTTACTCCGGTCGAGCCGGCCCGTTCATGCAGAAGCGTGGCTCTCCCACGATTTCTCTCTTTGAATGTGCGTGCATGTTCCACTTGTGAATCTTGATTTGCAGATCTGCAAGGGTGATGATAATCACATACTATCACCGTTAGCCAATATGCTCATACCCTCAGTTCCATAAAAAGAAGCTGCCTCTCATTTTGAATAAATTGTAAGTAGCTCAAATTTAACACCTTCTCGTATATCAGTCAATAATCTCAAAAATCTCAGCCAATAAGACCAGTAACTTCGAGACTAAATACAGCCATATCTATCCTCTCTAAAGTCACGACTATTACCCAAATAATTAACGCGTGAATTACATCACAAGTCGCGTGCTTGAAGCGGTCGTTATTAAGCGGTAGATAATGTTGGGTATTCACACATCACCTGCTCGATGCGCTAGCGACGCTCAAACTGACGACGATAGTATTATGAATATGCCTTTATAACTCTTATACTTTATATGCATTATGATTTGTTTAAAATTACATTGCTGACCCAAACAAAATCAGTCACTCATCAGTCAAATTCATCAGTTCTCAGTTTCAAATTAGGACACTATCAAAACTTGAAATGTTTAAGAGTTTTGGATTAACTGGGAATGATAACATTTTATTTGTTCATTCTTGTTAAAACAGCGATCCCTAATACGAACAAATCACAGCACTGATTATCGCATTTCTAGTATTTTTGTATATCGTAACCGTTATAATGAATATTTTGTATTGAATATTAAAATAATTCTTTGCATTTGATGCGACAAGCTGCAAGAGTTGATTTAAGTTAGACTTTATAAAACATAAAACTAAAGGTCATATCCATATGTTCTCAATGCAGAATATATTTAATTGTTCGAATGAGATCAAAAGGATAATGGATGCAATACCGACACAGTATTTTTTTTGGGTGTTATTACAAGCATATCTTACATTAAGGATTAAGGAGAAACAAAGCTAAAACCTCATTTCTAAGGAGATACCTAGGTCCAGTAGTGGACTGTTGAAGACTGTTGATTGCTTACTGACGATTGACGATTTCGGATGAGAGGATTACATACTTTGATTATTTTCAAGTCATTATCAACTTCATAATGTACACTGCTTAATTCCCTCCAAAGACCTATAAAATAGATCATTCTTTATTGTAGGTATATAGGTCACATAATACTGATGTAATCAACTAAATTGCAATCAGCGATGTCCACCAAGCCACCCATTGGGATACTATAATTTCATTCATACTTGTCAATTTAGATTACGATTATACATTTATAAAAAAATTGCATCAATGGTCTAGCGGTTGACGTATGCAACTGGTAATCAAGAGGTCTCGGGTTCGAATCCCGGGTCAGGCCAAAAGTGTTATTAACTTTTTATTATTATAGAAATACTTAATAACAGCTCGGAGTTTGGAAGTTGGGGTATGAATCCCCGTGCCTCGGAGAGCACGTAAAGGTGTCGGTCCTGTGCCTGATCTCTTCCCGGTCGTGTCGGTTAACCGTTCCATCGGATTATAAGAGAGAGGGAACAGAGAATGCACCTGTTTTTGCGCACACATTTGTGCACACATCTCCTTCGTAGTTGGCTGGTCTCCGTTGACTGGCCGCCGTGGCCGTAACCGGCTAGGAGACCATCATAAATACAGGTTGAATCTACACAGTGTAGTCCCATGCATCCCTGAGTATGGATAATAAGGAGTTGCTAAGAATATATACACTTGTGATAGATGCTTACTGATAGGTATAACATTAAATCTACCAATAATAAATATCAAAACTTTTCCAATCTGACTCCATCTATAACTTATAAAGATGTTTCAGACAAAAACAAATTAAACTATTCTTAAAGTGTTGTAAATTTCGACCGCGCTAAAGTAGAGAGCATCAATGATAAAGTAAAGCGAATTCTTTCACGAGTTATCCCTTTGAATATAAAAAGGTTTTACAGGGAAACTTTTAATCAGGGCCATCTGGACTACTATTTGTTCACGAATTATGTTATTTGAGAATCGTACAACTCACTTGGAGATTCATGCGGAAAGTATCGGTAATTAAGTGTCAACATTTTTCATTCGAAATCATTTTGCTAGTTTGTTTTAAACAACTTGACTTGTTTTACCGTGGGAGAGCCACGCTTCGGCATGCATGGGCCGGCTCGACCAGAGTGATACCACGGCCTCACAGAAAACCGGTGTGAAATAGCGCTTGCGCTGTGTTTCACCGAGTGAGTGAGGATACCGGACGCCCATATTCCCTCTCCCCATCCTCCAAAGGTCGGCAACGCACCTGTGACGCCCCCGGTGTTGCGGGTATTCATGGGCGGCGGTAATCGCTTACCATCAGGCTATACGTCATCTCGTTTGCCACCTACTACATAAAAAAAAGACGATATAAGCTTGACTTGTAAGTATACTATAGACAAATCCTGGCAGTTAATATTAATCTTCATTTTATGGTCATTAATGATTGAAATTGTATACTATACCTACGTACAAATAACTGCCATTCTTTGTCATTTTGAGGCATCTTTCTGATAATGGTACTCCTTAGTTACTACCCGTGAGCATATGGTTCGTATTTTTAGCGTTTTATCTTTACTTTTCCGTGACGTAAGTAAAGCGTAAATATGTATATCATTTAATACCTCTTTTGCTATGAAGAGATAACGTCCGGCTTTATTAATTATTTTCTTGTATTTAATAAAGTATTGAGCAAATTGTAAGGTACTACAATGTTAAATTTGTTTCTATTTTAAGCATCATCTAATCACATATGTTTCCGATATACAAAGGGCCAAGCACTTTTATCTCCTGAGTATCCATAGGGCACGGGAATCACCCGTACTTTTTGGCCCTAAGAATTCAAAACATATCTTCTCTACATGTATGTATGGTGTGTTAAATAAACACTTTCACCTAAACTGCTAGAATAATTTTGAGTGATCTTTTCGTATGCGTATACAAATTTATTGGGATAGGTACTTAGATTTTCAACTGGCTATAAGTAGTACTAGTAAATGGCGCTACAATAAGTTTTAGAGTGTATACCTACTTTATTTTCATGTTTCAGTATTTTTTTTTGAAATGCTAATAACTTTGAGTGATAACACTTCGAGATGTTCTAGATCCTTAGTTAAATCTCGGGGACATTGGGCTTAAAAATGAAAGCATAAATCACGATCTTTGGCCCTAATTAATTCCTCGAGGCTTCGTTAGGGGAGTGTGCTATGGGGTTGAATTGTTTGAAAAAGTTTTACCTCTCCGTACTCTTTCATTATCTTTTGATAGTCACCTGCGTTCCGGTTTTTATGGGAAGACTTATTGGTTCACCTGTTGTTTACATTAAACTGTTCGTGATTAATGGTTACAGAAAGTTACTTTCAAAAATATGAAAGTGTTACTGCTTTTTGACAGCTGATAATTCTCGCAATAGGAATGGTTCCTGTGTAGCGGTGGATTTTTCAAACATACATGAAACGTACACAAAGAACGTTCAGACTCAGAACAATAATTCGTGAATCACATAAAGTGTTGTTCATGTGAGATTTGAACCCACAACACTTAGCGAGGTTGGGAACGGCGTGGCGACCGCTTAACCACTAGGTCAAACGTGCAGTCAAATAATGTTGATAGATCAATTATATATAGGTATTTTTTCAAGATGTGTGTTCTAACTTTCTTATTATAATTCGTAGAATGTAACTCCTACGTAAATGGGAGTGAAATTATAGTATCTAAAAAAATATTTTACATAGATACCTTCCTAGCCCTGGGAACTTAGCTCCTAACTTCCTAATTTCTGACTTCCTAAATTCTTGATTTCTAGCTTCTGTAACATGTAACATTAAAGTGTCCTAGTTAAATTAAGACAGAACTTTACATGGCCGGACAAAAACACAAAATAAAACTATTTTGTTTAGATATCAACAATTTTGGCAATCGTATTTCAAGCCTGGAGACTGCAAACAGGAGAGGACTATTTTTTTTCGAAATAAATTAATATTCTTCTGTAACTCATTACGCCTCTCTTCTCTCAAAGTGTAAAAATAGGTATTTTATAAGCTAACTAGCTGAACCCCGCGGTGCTACCCGCGGTACGATGATAACTGCGGGCAACGCCGCGAGGCGAAGCTATATCTTTATAAATAGTAGCCTATGTGTTATTCTGATGTATAAGCTATATTGTGGTAAAGTTTCATTCAAATCCATTCAGTAGTTTTTACGTGAAAGAGTAACAAACATCCATACATACATACATCCATACTTACAAACTTTCGCCTTTATAATAGTAGTAGGATTTACAATTTATCAGTTGAAACCATGTCTAACTTACTTAAGTACTTCCAGTAGATTTAAGATTGGTAGCAGACCAATTCCCACACTACTCAAATAAACATAATTCAGACGAAATTAACGTGAAATATAACACCCGACAGTTTATGACCATTACAACTAATTTAGATAAAATCTTAGAATATTACACATTTTATATTTAAAAAGTTGTTAAAATACTAACAATTCTCGTAAACCAACACTTACTTCTCTTTGAAGAATGGCGCTTTGGTATTTTTTCTTAATATAGTATAAACAGATATATTTCAATCAATCGGAACGGATAATAATACTTAATAAAAAGTTAATCCAAATCTTGTCGTCGAACTACATTTGACGTCTATGGGAACTCATGAAATAACAAATCATCCCAGTTTTTGTGAGCAAACTTTTAATAGAATCTTACCCTGGATTACCAATATAAAATTTACATTGACATCTTCCTCTAACAAAGAAATATCAATCTTAAAAATAAACAGTTAACGACGAAATTTGATAAAGTCAAATTTACCGAACGCCAAACCAAATTTGTAATTTCGTAACTGCAAGATTAGTATTGATTTATAAAAGGTACTCTGTCCGTATTGCGATAAGGTTCATTATAGTTTGTAAGTGACGATGGATATTGAAAAGTGGCATTGTACAATAGATAAAGAATCGATGATCACAGCTTCGGAATTGATTTCAATCAGACGGACGGTAGGTGGCAACTGTATTACGATGACCATTGATATAATGGGTTTCAGCAGGCAAGTTGCTCTAGACGGTTCCATTTAAATGTGAGACTAAACATAAACTTTGATTTTAGTACTGTTTGATATCATTTCGTATTTAGCAACTTTGTAAATTAAATTTAATTTTTTGAAAAATCGTAAGGGCACATTATGTAGGGTAATGTAATATTGTCATGTTGTTGGAGCCTAAAATTTTGCATCAAAGCATATTTTATAGGGCTTAATTATTTATGTATAGCATCAAAATTAACAAATTCTTTTTCTTTTCTAGCATTAGCTGTAGAGAGTGTCAAGTAGGTATAGCAAAGAATTAGTATAAATGCAAATTTCATGAATATTGCCAGATAGTGGACAAAATGAATGACGTTCCGACTGTTACGACTGACGATTTAATTGGTTCCTTAAGCTAGAAATATTAATTAAGGATAAACTACAGATAAGCCTGTAGAGAGAAAAAACTGATTACCGAAATAAGGGAAGTGTTTGTCTCTTTTAGATGCTGATGATCTGACATCGAAGACGTTCTTACAAAATCAATGATAAAGCTAGTATTCTGCTTTCAGGCTAAATATATATATTTAAAATTGTCACTAAGTTAAGCAACTTACCGATATTACCAGCCGCTGACAGTCAATCAATACTTCAATTTAATTAAGAATAGATTTCTGTTTTTTGCTTGTGATTACTTTGTGTAATACACAATGCCTCAAGTTCAGTTACCTCAAAAACTATTAATTACCAACCATGTGACAGTAGGCTTTCTTAAAGTAAGATTACACAATAATATATTTCGAAAAGAGGTCAGGGTAAGTCCCTGTCTCAGAAATTGATCATCAGGGTCCCTACTTAGGTCATCAGGTGACCTGCAAGCCGTAGGTGGTGATATTTCAGGGTTGCAGGCATTTCCTTTCTACACCTGATTCCTCGGCTACCCCCCCTGAGACAGGGCACGATTTTTGGTCGGTTCAAATCCAACCTGACATTGTATTCAGGGGGTTTCCCTACATATTAAGAAATGGGTAATTCCCCGTTGTAGTTTTTACTAGTATTTAATGAAAGGTAAACATATTGAGTTAGTAAAGATGCAACATAAACTCCTTTCTTTACCCTACGGGAAAAGACAGGTGTTAATAATCTCTCTTGTTATTTTCACCATGGGTATCGTAAAAGGCGATTAAGGGAGCAAACTAGGATAAAAGCAATGCAAAAAGACAGGAAACTTCACAAACATTATATGCTATCCGGTCTGGGCAGCGTGGTGCAGTAAACCCAAACCGTCTTTCCTATGATGAATGAGGTTACCGTAGTCTTTCCACTTAACAGGGTGAACGCATTTTTTTTTCAAAAAGGTAACTCCCGGACTAGGAATGATTCCTGTGTCGCGGTGGACTTTACAAACATACATGATACGGACACAAATAACACCCAGACTCAGAACAACAATTTGTGTATCACACAAAGTATTGTTTCATGTGGGATTTGAACCCACAACACTTGGCGAAGAGAACGGAGTGGCGACCGCTTAACCACTAGGCCAAACGTACAGTCAATTAAAAAAAAAGTTTTGAGTTACATATGTTCATAGGCGTATGCCTCCTATACTGTAAATAAAAACATTCATAACTGTCACAGCGTCGATCCAAAAACTAAAAGAAGGTAATATCAATTCAATGAATAGATACTCATTTTGATCTGTCAAATTGATTTGACAGTTCCAAAGATTAGCAGTCATCAAAAACAAACCCGTGACTAAACCCTTATTAAATAAGTAAAGAAAAAAACAAATAAATTAACAAATATGTTGAGATTTATAGCATATGTTATTATTTTATTATAGACAGGTTAAATTTATGCACAACACCCTTCGTAACTATTCAAACACAATAACTCTCATTTAACAGGTTGAGTAAATATCTACATTTGTGATTTTGCACGCGCATCATAACACGACACTTTCATCCATTTGACACTACAAACTGTACTTACAAATGCGTCGGCATCGCTTCATGCCGACTTAAAGGGCATTTTTTATCTTCAACATCAATTCTATCCTTCTCTAATATCAGGATTTATTGATGTAAGAATGAGACGTAACATCTCGCCAGTAACCCTTTTGATGTCGCCGCCCGCGGTCATTGCATCGCATAAGTTATTCGCTTGCTTTTTTTTTCATATCGAAAACTAAGAAAAAAGCCGTAATGATTGTGTGTTGGTGTTTTCTTTTGGTAGCAATTTTTGGTAATCCAAGACGTCGGCTGGTACATCCTACGATTATACTTAACAAACTTATATTTTAATACTTATTTATCCAACTTAGATTTTATATGTAAGACTGTAAAGCTCATTTTGAAGGAGCTGTAATGTTGTGTTATGTTTGTTTCGAAGATTACAAGGATCTAATTGATTTTGGCAGCAGATCGTCGGGGCCTGGAAATTGGCCGGTTCGCGTTTGTTTGTTTGTTTGTGCCATTGTTTAATGGTTACAAATGATTGAAATTACAAATGCCGTTTTCCAATTATCGGCTTCCGAATAAGAGATGCTGGGACGTAATTGAGTAATAATTTTGGAATGAGTTTTTGGTAATATGGTATTTTTAAATGATTATTCTCATTTTGCATCTCTGCTGTTTGGATCTTATTTAAGTAAATTAGTTTATTTTCCCGTTGTTATTAATATACGACGGTAGCAAATCAGCACACCATCTCTCTGATTTATTCAATACGCTTGAAAATTTTGTATTTATTAGCTTTCGTAATCGCCTATATCATAATCAAAATACATGTTTTCTCATCTCAGTTGCTAAATAATAGACTTCCAATGTAACACTCATAAAAAACATATAATAACAATAATAATACTAATCACTTTATTGTACACCAGATTACCTACTTATAAAGGTAACACAAAACTAGGAGGTACAATTGGCGGCCTTATCGCCCAAAGGCAGTCGCAGTGAGAACTCACCTCTTAGTAATCGGAACATAAAAAGCCGTAAAACAGCCAATAACATCAAGTAAATTCAATAAATTATTAGAATATAGACACATGGTTAACCAATTGACATCGTTCGTTATGCTACAATTTCTATCAAAATACGGAATTTAATCCAAATTAAACACAAAATCTCGATGAATCATTCCAAACAAATCTTTGAGATAGACCCTTATCCTCATGATCGAGTCGATCCCTTCACCTTCGAGGGCCTGGAGTACGACTGTAGAGTCCTCAGAACAATCTGTTGGAAAATGAGGAGAGAAAAACAAACCTTTGTCACGATTCATTTGATTGTTCGTTGCGTGTCAGTGTCACGTTAGCTATTATATATTTTATTTATTGTGCAGTAGTACTTGATTTATCGTCCATGTGGAGACGTACAAAGAATATGCGTTATCACCCCTGTTCATCCTGTGGGTGTCATAAGAGCTAACTTCTTAGTTCTCTTGAACAAACTACAAAGAACATACTGCAAATAGAAGTAAATTTTAACATAAATCCTAATACTAACGCATCTGGCCAACGTGGTATAATAGACCAAAATTTTTAAAAAGGATCTAAGATCTAGCAATAGACTATTTAAATCTTTAAAGAATATGGGTTCGCAACATACTGCAATGTGTCAAGTTAATATTGCTATTATGTTAACCGATAGCAACACAATTCCTATAAAGACACGCAACAAAGTCGAGTGCCAATCGGAAAATTGTACAAATCAACTGTTTGAAAATTTCCGAGACCAACAGTAGACAGTAACAACCCTTTCTGGAGATCTCGAGGGTCATTCAGACCCTACAGACGTTGTCCCCAGTTCGAGTGCTTTGCCTGTTTTATTCCTCTATCGACTTTGTGTTTTAACGTTTTAATTAATTATAGTTCCAGAATGCTTCTTTTGTTGAAAACGGTTGTAAAAGGCTGAAGTGTATATATGAGAGAATGACATAACAAAGAACTAATTAAATAAATATGATATTTTATGATAATTATTAGAGCTTAGGTCTAGTCGTCATAGTGAAGTCAAATCAAAGGTTATGAGTTGACTTCACACTAAGGACAATGATCTGAACTGCGCAAGAGATATTTAAGTGCACATGTGTGTGGGTGGAACACAGGTGCACTTTCTGTTCCCTCACTCTTATAATTCCGTTGGGACTTTTCACCTTCTCATCAGCAGGGCTTGTAAACAGTGCGCACACACATCGATATGCTTGTAGATAAATACATAGATTAATTATAATTAATCACCTTCATTATTTTAACCACAATTATTACTCCTACTTACTAAATGGGGGGTTTTCATCGTTAACCAGACACTTAGCGCTTAAAATATAATAGTAACATTTCAAGTGGGTTTTTGAACTCTGTTTTTTATTCTTAAAGTAAGCAAGCGTTGACTCTACATAATCTCTAGGTAGAGAAGTAGAGACGAGAGAAAGATAGAGACTTCAATCCTCACGAATTTCAAGGTACTCTCGCATTAAAAATATAATCTTAATGGACTGCCCCTGCTAATACTAATTACGAAATAAAAAATTACAACGTCTTGTTATTGGTTCCGATTTGTGTACCGTCAGCAAAACAATATTTTTGATTCTCTTATTTAAAGTTTAAAAAAAAAGTTTTTGTTTTCAGAAAATGGTAATACGCCTATTGGAAGGCCGAAGAACTTTGACTCTTTCTGGTATAGTTTGCATTCTATGTCTATACAGAGAATTAATGATTTTTAAGAAAACTGCTAGTACAGCAAGGTTACTTATAAGGTAGGCAGGCCCTTAGAAATTTCAGTGTGTGTAACCTTTAGTTTAAGTAAAATATAATATCTTACAAACATGTAATAGACTGAAAAAGCATTATAATTATGCAATTACAAGAAAATATTCATTTCATATTTCATTGTCAATATTAAATCAAAAAATAGATTTAAAAAATTAATGTTTTTATTATATTTATAAAATTTGACGTAAGTCGGTATATACATTTACGCAGTCAACTTTTGTCTGTTAACGTATCGATAAAAATATTTTTCCAAAACAAATCAGCAACATTTTTTTGTACACCATACTAATTTAGATTAGCACTTCCCATTTTGTTTTTTTTTATTTGCATTTTTTCCCAAATGCCAAACGCTGGTCTCTCGGGAGCTACTTAACGTGCCCGGCTCCGAACGGTACTTAATACCGTGAAATGTTGGCTTTCCAATCAGTTTATATTTTTGCTACATTTTATTTTAAATGTTAATATCATAATTGATATTGTTTTCAGACATTGTTCTTGAAGAGGACTTCTTAGATTATTATTATAAATGACAGCATTTAAACACATGAGGTTTAATAACTGAAGTTGAATATCAACTTTCGGGAAGCTTTAAATTTTTTTCGAATTATAATGTAATAGTTTCCCACCTTAATTGTATGATTTCATAGTATTTATTACAGAAGCTAGTTAATACATGTCAGCATGTTAGAAGCCTATAAATAAATAAACATTCTGGACATCTAACTCACAACGCCATCTAGTCCCAAGCTAAGCAGAACTTGTGTTATGGGTACTAGACAACTGATATAAATACTTATATACTTTTTTTTTGTAAATACATACATATTATACATAGGAAACACCCAAACTCCGAAACAAATATTTGCAGATCATACAAACATTTGGTCCGACCCGGGAATCGAACCCGAGACCTCTTGCTTAGCAGTCGCATACGCTACCACTACGCCACCGAGGCAGTCCGCGTCATATAGAGTTACTTTTGCTTATGTAATACGGAAAAATCGATAGTGAAACACTCAAGTGGAAACCGGCAAACCCATTGAAAGACCTTGTTTAGAAAAGAAATCCTTATATTTTTTTTTCAGCACGCGACAGTTTTTCATCGACTTTCTGCAACCACCCTCATCAATATCACATGAATAGAACCTCAACTGATATAGTAATACGCTGGCTATCGTCACCGGCGCTTAAAATCGAAACATCCAACTACAATTAACCCAACAATTTTAATTACTGATGATGTCAATGAACAAAAGATAATTTACGAAAAAAGGAGCACTCGAGCCACCGCGTCCGTATTTCCACATCGACTCCCGAAAGAATGACTCACAAAAAAACAGTAAAATAATAATAAAAAAAGAGGTTTTTCAGCAAGTTAATGATGACGCAGGAAAACAATTCGGTACGCCACTGAAAAGACTGAAAAATGAACGGAATCGTTTACTGGAAGAAAACCTTCGGAATAATGCGGGATGGTGAAAAGAATGGCAGAGACAAAAGGGCAATTGAAGTCGAAAATAATGAAGAACAAACAATTAACACACAACGTTCCCGTGGCACTGGCCAGGGACGTAGGACGGGAGCTCGGAGCTACATTTCAATCACATTTAATAATACGTCATGTTTGACTGAAAAATAAAATTCTCTTACTTTAAACAATGATGAAATGAAATGATTTAATTCACATAAATAGAGTACATTTACAGGTGTTGTTACAGTTTGAACTTAAGAGACCGTCTATTATCGTCTATTATGATAATATACTTGACACACTTCATACTTGAGATGTAAAAAAACCTATCAGCTTATTTCGGGTATTCTACCAATTGAACATTTCTTTTAAATATATTTGACAATAATTCTCTTTCACTCTAAAAATCTACCTGTTGTTTTAATAACTTTGCGTGTTTTGGTCCTAAACTCTACGTACTTGTATTATGAAAATCAAACTACTCTTAGCAATTCTTATGTATTTCGAAATATATATATATATACATGTATTATAAAAAAAAATACTCTCAAATGTCCTTCAGACAATGGATATTTATTCTTGGTGGGATCAAATTCATGACCTCTGGTTAAGTACTCACTACTCAGCATTACTATCCACCGTACAAATGAACACGTTATATCTTTGTTTGTTTTACCGTAGTCACCTCCCGACCTAGGATATGAATCTTCGAGAAAAAAAACCTCATGTATTGTTTCGGCTTTACTTACTCTTTAAACAGAAAGGGTTGCGAAATCCGCCCAAAGAAAAAATTCAACTGGAATGGAAAAAAATTCCAACATTTTTTTGTTTCGGCTATTATGTATTTTTTATTTGTTTGTTTTTAAATGTTTCATAATTGTTTCCCTTTGATCGGGATAGACGGGTCTGAAAGGTTGGTCATTCTTTTAACTTTTTACGAATAATTTCTTATTGTTTGAATATAAAACTTGAGGCATTCATCTCATTGTATTAGAATAAGCACGTGGCAGGCCCGTTGAGTAGATTATACTTTTATATTTGATCACAAGTACTGGATACCAACTTATGTAAGAACACACACGTACACAGATTCACAATACACACTCACACATGGTTATATGTTGGACATAGTGGGCATCCACACATTTTCATTTAAATCTCGAAGTCCAGTTTTGTGGCCATTTGGAGGGTAAGGCCAAATTGGCCTCGAAAAAGCTAGGTGTGCTAACAGATCGAGGCGGTATTTCACTCCAGCCCACCGCCTTCGGCTTTATAAGGCGCAGGTTCGGCCTCACATGGAATACTGACCTCATCTTTGGGCAGGGGCACCCCAATACCAGCTCCTCCCTCTGGATCGCATTCAGCGGAGGGCGACTCGTATCATCGATTGCTGAGATCTTTCAATTCGGCTAGACTCTCTGGCACTGCGTAAAGATGTGGCTTCGCTGTGCATCTTCTACCGCATTTACCATGGGGAGTGCTCCGAGGAATCATCATCATCTAGATGGTTGGCAGTCCACAACTGTGCGATTTTCCCGAAATTTTCTGCCACGCACAGCAAAACTGTGGAATGAGCTGTCGCCTGCGGTGTTCCCGGACCAATACGACCTTCAAACCTTCAAGAAAAGAGCGTACTCCTTCCTAAAAGGCCGGCAACGCACTTGTGACGCCTCTGGTGTTGCGGGTGTCCATGGCCGGCGGTAATCGCTTACCATCAGGCGATACGTCTGCTCGTTTGCCACCTATATAATAAAAAAAAATCTGTGATATATATATAAAACAACTAGCTGACCCACGCAACTTTGTTTGCGTCTATTTTCAATCATATTAGGCTCCTATTGGTCTGAGCGTAAAGTTAACTATCCTATTTTAGGTACCTACGCTAGCAAAACACACATTTAAAAAACGTGAAAATCACTCAGTTAGTTTCGGAGTTCATCGTGAGCAACAACGTGACACGAGAATTAAATATAATCTACTCGTAAACTAATATTATAAAGCTGAAGATTTTGTTTGTTTTAACGCGTTAATCTCAGCAACCGCTGGTACGATTTAGAAAATCCTTTCAGTGCTGGATAGTCCATTTATCGAGGAAGGCTATAGGATATATATCATCACGCTAAGACCAAAAGGAACGGAGCACTAATGAAGAATGTTACAAAAACTGAGGAATAATATTACACTACGGGCAATAAGAGACGTAAACGAGGTTGCGTGGGTCAGCTAGTAGATAGATATTCACAAATGTTTGTATAACTATGTGTTCAATTTTCGAGAAATGCAAATTTTTTTTAGCTACAATGATATAAGATTAAAAACCTTCTGAAATGTAGCAAAGTCCACCTGTTAGAGCAGACCAGCTACCAGACACACAAAATTATACCAACAAATTAATATTATGCTCACTGTATCAAGATCATTAAAACAATTTTTATAAATTTAAATAACATGAACAGAATCAAACACACTTCATCACAGCGTCAAAAAAACTATCGAAACCAAAATGGCGTGTCAACTTTTAATATCACCTTGTAAACAGTAAAAGACACTGGCCATCGCATTCGTGACTAACAATTTTAGTAAATACCAACATAACCTTTACATTCATACACCAAAGGCATGACAGGATTCTGAACCTTATGACTCAAGAAATAATGAACACATAGCTGATGGTGTTAAGATTCCGGATGCAAAATTATGTTTGTAAATTAGAGAGATAGGATCTACCATGTAAGTATATTGTCTGATGACAGATAAGAAGTGTATATAGGGATTTTTGGAAACGCCGCTCCCGTCCCATAATTGGCCTAAAAAGTTTATCTCTTCATGGAAATTATGGTCATTTATGGTAGGATATCGTCTCAGAAGCCACGTATAAGGTACGTTTTCGGGTAGTTTCCATTAAATTATGGGTTCGTGACATTCAAAATAACTTATTTGTGTTTATATTGCTATGAGAATGTTGTAATTAGTGAGTCATGGAATATAAATTGTTGAACTACGTCATTTGATATGATAATACGCACAGTTTTAATCGTGCAAATTTCTGAAACTACCCACCTGTTTGGTGAAACTTTCCTATTTGGTAAAGTATTTATTTTTCACACTGACTTGTCGGCCTCGTTAGTCTAGCGGTTAGTGTGAGCGACTGCCGATCAAGAGGTCTCGGGCTCGATTCCCAGATCGAATTGCTGTTGGTTTTTCTTAAAAGAAACTCTTAATAGCAGCCCGGAGTATTGGGAAGTCAATACCATCAAATATGCTGAAGACTAGTTCAACTTTCGAACTCAGTTCACCGTCGGGGTGGCGGAGGTCTGATGCCAGTCGTTCCGTGGAATAAACTGATATTCAGGTAAAACTGGTTCAACTAAAAGTAGCCAACCCCAATTAATCTTAGGAATAATAAAGGTTAGGAAGAAGAAGATTTATTTGTCATATGCCATACGCCAGCTGTAATCGTAGGAGAGCTACGCTACGGCATGAATGGACCGGAGTGATACCACGGTTTCACAGAAAACCGGTGTTTCACCGCGTGAGTGGGAATACCGGAGGACCATACCCCAACCCCTCCACCCGTACCCTCCATTCCCCCAAAGGCCGACAATGCACTTGTGACGCCTTTGGTGTTGCGTGAGTCTATGGGCGGCGGCTATCGCTTACCATCAGGCGATACGTCTGCTCGTTTGACCCCCAATACAATAAAAAAAAGCTATGTCAATGAAGAGGTTCAAACGTTTTCTACCATACATTTTTTTTCTGTCGTAGCTTTTCCAGGTTTAATTCACTCCCACTGTGCTTTAGAATCTAATACCCACGTTTACCATCTAAACTTCTGTGGCGACCTCCACATACAGCGCCATCTACCGAAGATACACTGAACTACGAAGTAACGTACTGTACCTACAAACTACACTACACGGAGTAACTACCAATCCTGAATCGCGCAATGGGTGGTTCTCGCGCCGATTAGCATATATACAACATCCCAACATCAACTGTTGGGGCAGTAGCCCGCCAGGCATGATCACCTCGCCTGGTCGGAGGATCCTCCCTTTGTGTTGGGTGGAACATGATACCCGTTCCCCCACAGTGGTGACCCCGACGTGATTGGAAGCAGCCTTCAAGCCGCAGCACCATCATGTTCACTCCCACAGCAAGTCTCAGCCAGCCAGCAACTTCGGCCTCAACAGGGATACACCACACGCAGGATGCGACCGCTCCAGCCTGGTTACCCCTACGGCCTCATCAGCGTCTAGGCACAGCACACTGCACCTACGGTCCATGTAAGCAGAGCACATCTCTCCCGTCTACGCAGCAGCCAGCCACTACGCAGCAACCGCCCCGACTCACTGGGGACCTCACCGCAGCACCGCGCACCGCATGCGATCCCGACTCACTGGGATCAGCGGACTTCAGCCCCGACTCACTGGGACTAGCGGCATTCAGTTCCGACTCACTGGAACTTGCGGCATTCAGTTCCGACTCACTGGAACTACTCACTCCTGGCACTGGCAAGCTCCGCATCAGAGCACAGACAGCTGACTCAACATATATCGACCTCCAGTCTTGGAGGGGAGTGATGTGGCGACCTCCACATACAGCGCCATCTACCGAAGATACACTGAACTACGAAGTAACGTACTGTACCTACAAACTACACTACACGGAGTAACTACCAATCCTGAATCGCGCAATGGGTGGTTCTCGCGCCGATTAGCATATATACAACATCCCAACATCAACTGTTGGGACAGTAGCCCGCCAGGCATGATCACCTCGCCTGGTCGGAGGATCCTCCCTTTGTGTTGGGTGGAACATTACACCCGTTTTCCCCACACTTCAGCAAGTGTGACCAAGATATTGGTACCTAAACTTTCTTATTCTACGCTTTACTTTGATTATTTAAAGGGTAACAACCCATTTGTGATTCTTGTGTTGCAAATTTCCAGGGGTGAAGGTCGTCGGGGTTCCAGGGTTTTCCTTCCGAGGGCACCCTCGGGCACCTGGTTCCCCGGCTTCTAGTACCCGAGACGGTGTACGGTTTTTAGTTGGTTCAAGTCAGACATAACCACAAGTGGTATCCGAGGGATTTCCGCACAAAAAAAAGCGGTGAAGGTGGTCACTGGCCGTCGGCTGATTCGTCTGCTTCTTTGCTTCTATATGTCATTAAAAAACTTGACTGAGCAACGCACTTTCAGTGTGAACATTTGTGTTTACAAATAAAGTTCTACCTGGCTATAACTTCTTACATTTTCGATTTTGAGAAAACAACGATTGCAGGAATCTAAACAAAATTAAATTATAAATCGTATCAGCATCCTTTTGGTGGATCCCTAAATCTCTTGAAATCGATACATCAGCTGCGATCGAAGTCGGCACATAAACAATGACTTTATGTAACATAATCCGATTCAGGAGCTTCGTAAAATAAGACATAAATAAACGAGTTATGGGTCAAGATATGAGGGGCACTGTTCACACAACACAAGTGTGATCACCGTGGATCTTTTTAGGTTTATATTTTGTGTATTATAAATAATTTGTGTGATTTGAATATGTAAGTAAATCGTAGGATGACGACGCGATTTGGAGTGTTTTAACTATTTGTTTATGAAGTTTTCTCAAGTAAGTTCTACTGTTCTATGGGAAGAACTGTTCTTTCTGATATAAGAACCTGTTATATTGCCGTCTCATGAGGTCTATCGTGGCTGTAAAGAGTCTCCAACGCATGGAGTTTTATGTTTCGTACTTCAGTACCAGAAGCCTTATCCTGGCTTAGCTTTCACCGATTTTGAACAATGTTCTGACTTTCCTCGAGTTAATAAAGTACCTATAGTATTTACTAATTTCCCTTTAAGAATGCTTTATTTATTTTATTTTTTTATTGAATAGGGGGCAAACGAGCAGACGTATCGCCTGATGGTAAGCGATTACCACCGTCCATAGACACCCGCAACACCAGAGGCGTCACAAATGCGTTGCCGGCCTTAAGGGGAAGGGGAGGGGGATAAGGTAGGGGTTAAGGTGTGAGCCTCCGGTATCCTCACTCACTCGGTGAAACACAGCACAAGCGCTATTTCACACCGGTTTTCTGTGAGGCCGTGGTATTACTCCGGTCGAGCCGGCCCATTCATGCAGAAGCATGGCTCTCCCACGGTAAAATGGAATTTAAGTAACAACAGAAATATATATATTCAATGTTTTTAAAATCCGTCATCTTTATTTCCCAGAAAACAAAACAACATAAGAAAAGAAAATATAATTTACAACTTTCTAAAATCCGATCCACAATTTCCCATTATCTAGCCATTTCTTATGCGCACACGCATGCGATGTCTATCAGCGAGATGAAAGGTGACCGAGCAAGCAATACAGCTTGAATATTAAACACAACACATGTTTTGTCTATTAATATTACCCGACTGTTACAATGACCATAAAAATGTAGGATGTTGCAATTGCTATGAGACTTGGTATTCCTCTCAGAATGTGAGAAACAGCATCAACTATTAATTGAGCTGGTGTTGGTTGCGTCAACTATTTAGTGCAAAGCCTGATATACGTGTCGGATTAAGTAAATTTCACATTTAAAACACGATATTTTCAGCAATTATATATAATATCAGCAATTATGTCCCTAATCATCCCATGGTAGCTGTAAAAGGCGTCTAATAAATTATGTAGAACAACATTAGTGCAAAGAGAAGGAACTTGAAATACACTGTATTTCAACCCATCTAATCAGCGTGGTATAGTGCGCCAAAATATCCTTAACCAGGAGAGGCATATGTAGGTACAACAGTGGACTGTTAAACGCTGTTGATGAAAACGCATCTAATGGAACAACACTTTAAAAGTTTGGTGTATTTTGTGGCCCTAAGCTACCTACGACCTATTTACTATATATTGTAAATAGTAGTAGGTGCAGCTGGGGGGAGGGGTGTTGTCTACGGCAGGTCGGTGTTCCACCTCTTACTCTGTGTAGCAGTGTGAGGCGTGACAGCGTTCTGTCCCGGTAGTGGTCACATGGTCATCTGGTCACCCCGTTCGTACTGAAATCATTGTAATGGCATACTACCTAGCATTGTGTTTTATCTTATATGATAAAAAAATATTGATCACACAATTTTAACCCTTATCAACAGTACAACATCATTATAAACTTTCGAATGCTAACAATAACTAGAGCCCCATCCCACAAATATGTCATGTTATCTGGCGGCATCATCTCATATAGTGGAATATTAAATGTCTGCGCGTGCACACTTTATTGATATACACGCAAACAAAATGACACAGAACATGAAATATTAATTTTGTACCGATTGGGACAAGGTATCGGAATCGCAAGCCCTTTTATTGCATATTGAGTTAGCAAGTTCGATTTATTAAATGTTTGGTTGTGAGCAGGAATAAAGGTGTGAGGAGATTAACAGTGTTGCGATCACTTCATATGAGTTGAAACTATTTGCGTGGTAAAGCTTGTATTATTGTTATTACCAGTTTGAGACGCAGGAATAAAGTACTATTTTCTAATACTCTTATTTGGTAGTCGTTCTTGTTGAAGTGAAAACTTCTATAGCGCTGTGTACTTTTTTGGAATTGGTAAAAATGTATAAACTCGCGTCAGGTCACGTGACCTGATCGAAAATTCGTTAGACGGATGGAGAGAGGACAGGCGGCGCAGGGCGCTTGCGCGAATGTTCGTGTGTGTATGTAATATAAATTGTCATGTTTGTGTACGATAGCGCAATAAATGAATATTGTATTCCACTACATAAATATTAGTACTTTTAAACTGATAATGAAAGCAATTCGTACAAAATTATTCTCTAACCATTCCAAAATATCAAAAATGCACAACGTTAATATTCAAGTTTTCACTTCTGCCGGCACTCCCGGAGTGCAACCCGTCGTTTTTTTTTGTTATTTGACAAGATATCTGCTTGGGGTTAGACCTAAAAGGACTAAACTACTGACACTACCAGTTTTATTTTTAATGCCAAATAATAGAGTACGACCCCGATTACAACTCATCTGCATACAGATCTCTCAAATTTTCACTCTTACTTTTTTTTTTGACATTTAACAGACAACATCATCTAGTCCCAAGCTAAACAGCGTTTGTATTTTATGTAAATATATATATATATATCCTACTTTTTTGTAAACACATACATATTATACATAGAATACACCCAAAGTCCGAAACAAATATTTGCAGATCATACAAACATTTCGGTCAGCAGTCGCATACACTACCACTGACCCACGAAAAATTTTATTTGCAAATAATTGTACTTACATCGTTCATTTTTTACACCTTACAAAGTAACTCGAACGTTGATAATAAATACAAAGAAGATTGAAATAGGTATATTGACAGTTTTATGATCCTAATGGTTTAACGAAACACGATAAATCATCATCAAACTATCGCAGTCCACTGCTGGACATAGGCCTCTCCAATTGCACGCCACTTGATTTGATCCTCGACTTCTTTCATCCAACTACTGTCAGCCGTTTTGCGCAAATCGTCACTCCACCTGACCTTACGACGCCTTATAGTACGTCCTACGAAAACGAAAATATTTTCAGTCCTAAAAGTAGGTCATTTAACTCTAAAAATTTACCAACATTTTTAACATTTTAACAATTGAAATTGCAAACCAATTCCAGTCATATCTTCTATAGTTTATTCAACAACAAGGGGGACTTTCGCTTGTCAATGAGTGGCAGGAACATTAGCATGCAGGCGGCAGTTGCAACCCGATATGACACGGCTCCAAGTTAGTGCTTTATGATTTTAGATTTTTCTGTTCAACGTCAAACTCGCCGCTGCGTGCACCTGTGCAGACTTAGAAACAATTAGAGTAAACACAAGGTTTCATTTACGCCAATAATTTGTTCGGTTACGCAATTTTGGTATTAATTGTCTGTAAATAGTGGTGGAAATGCCTAGTTTAAAGTATTACATTGTTAATAACTACTAATTCCGTGGCGTTAACTTAAAATTAAGCGAAGGGTTAATATATCTATCTGTGTATGCAACATTAACTTTGAGTAGCAGTTCGAAAAGCACATTAGACAACTTGTTCAGATGATGTTGTCTTTCGGATAGAAAATAGAGCGGAGATTTTCTTTCCACTGTTTTTACTGTTTTAAGAGGCTTCTTGTATATGTTCTGTGTAATTAATACCAATATCTAGCTTGCAGTTTTAAATGTAACCATTTTCATATTTTATTAAACTGCCGGAAAACAATGATGTTTTAAATTATTTTAGTGTCAGTGCCTAGTCTATTCTTGACATAACTCTATAGGAGCACGATCTTATAATATCGTTGTCAGAGTTCATATGTATTCATTGTTTTTATATTATTTATTCTCAAGCTTCAAGTACAAATTAAGACATGAGATAGGCAGAGTGCGTGCTGTGATATGCTTTATGGTGGAGGGAGGTACATCTTTATTGCAATCATTTTGCAGTGGAGGTTCTACGGGTTCTTATTGCCTTATGTCCTTGAAATTGTACGAGGTTCATTTCGTATACTACAAATTGAGCAGTAATATTACAACTACCAAAAATACCACACATATGGTTACAATTATATACCTATACGTTTTATATCTAGCATGTTTTGTACTAACGAGTGTTGCTCTATGTCCTGGTGATCTACATAATTATGTTTATATTGAATACATGTAAGTTTTTAGACTGCCTCGTTGGTCTAGTGGTAAGCGTAAGCGACTGCGGATCGGATCGGACTGCTGTTGGGTTTTCTTACAAGAATTTCTTAACAGCTGGCCGGAGTATGGAAGATGACGATGTTTCCCGCCCGTGTCTCGGAGATTACGTTAAGCCTTCGGTCCCGTTTGTCATGAGCATCTATGGCAATCGTTATTGGGAAGTCAGTGCCCTCAAATGTACTGACAACTAGTTCTATCTTCGTATTGGTGCGGTTGCGGAGATCCGATGCCAGTCGCTCCGCATAAAAACTGATATTCAGGTAATACTTGGTTGAACAGATCAGACCGTTTAATAATCTTGGAGAAAATAAAGGCTAGGAAGTTAATTTATTACGTCTTTGAGTGGAGAAAAATTAAGAATATGAATTGTCTCATCCCTATTTATCCTATTGGTGTCATAATAGACGACTCAGAGAGCTAACTTAACAGGACAACATTACTGCAAAGGGAAGGAAAACTTGAAATAAAATCTATATCAACTCATCTTTGCCGTGGGAGAGCCATGCTTCGGCATGAATGGGCCGGCTCGACCGGTGTAATACCACGACCTCACAGAAAACCGGTGTGAAATAGCGCTTGCGCTGTGCACCGAGTGAGTAAGGATACCGGAGGCCCATATTCCAACCTCTTCCCCCCTCCCTATCCCCCAATGGCCGGCAACGCACTAGTGACGCCTCTGGTGTTGCGGGTGTCTATGAGCGGCGGTAATCGCTTACCATCAGGCGATACGTCTGCTCGTTTGCCCACTATTCAATAAAATAAAAAAAACTGGCCAGAAGACAGTATAGTAGGTCAATACCTGCTTTCTGAGAAGACTATGTGCAGTGGACTGTTAAAGGTTGTTGATGTGTGATATTTATTAGTATTACCAGGTAGTATAGCCACGCTGCTTATAGCACGAACAGGCCGGCTCGACCGGGGCGGTTCTACTCTCTCACAGAAGACCAAGCATCTCAATAGGTCGCCATAATTTGGGTCACACAGTGAGTATTTACTATTGGATCCTGCTCTTACTTTCCGTCAGGCAGAGTAGAGTCACTATGGTAGGCTCAAATAAAAAAAAAACATTCAAAATTATGTTAATCCTGGAAATAACATGTATCGTTGCAATTATCACAAATGCTACGAAAACGTATACCTACCAGTAAAATTTATAATCCAAGTTCTTAGGACTTTGCACTAATTATTTCATTCAAAAATTACGCCCGTTTGAATTATAAATATGGTGAATATCATAGCCAGTTAATTAGATGTACTGGATACAATTCAAATGGGTATTAATAGAGTTCTCATTACGACTGGCCTTTTTGGACTATGTCCAGGATAATATGCTTTGTTTTCCTACATTGTTGATTCTCACAATGGCATTGGACGAAAATTATATTAAATAGGTAATATATTTTGATGATAGTCTACCTACACTAGCAGTCCCACGCACTAAGGAAATAATTTTCCTACGTTTTTGAAACATTTTTTATACTTCAACCCATCTCCTTCCGAAATAAAATAACTTTTTATCGCAACGTGATGATAATAGCTTATAGCCTTCCTCAATAACTGAGCTATCTAGCAATGAACTATTTTTTCAAATCAGACCAGTATTTACTGAGATAAGCCATCGTCCCCACGCTGGGGACTGGCATAACAACGTTGTGGCTACGTAATCTTGCCGTTGGATGTTTTTAGACCGCCCTCCAACAAAGCTTTACAACGGTTATCCTATGATAACAACCAGGACCGACTGCCTAACGTGACTTCCGAATCGCAGGGACGTTCATGGTATTATGCCACCAACGGTCACCCATCTGGGTACGCTCCCTCAACGATTGTTTCTAATCACCGAGTGGAATTGGCGAATACCCAAACGTACTCCTAAGTCTTACCTATATACCTTCCAATTGTTTATTTGCTTCGTGCGTTAAGGATTTAGTATCATTAAATTGTTCTAATTCTTTCGTTGCCCGGATGGCTAGTAGTTTAAACGGCCACATCGCGCGCTTTCTATCAAACGAACCCTACGCAAACCTGTTTGGTCAGCGTTTTATTGTAGGCCAAATCTCTTTTATATGGTAAGGCAGAAAAGGAGGAGGAGAACTCCAGCAGAACTATTAAAGAAAGGTGAGATGTGAAAGGAAATAAAAGATTTTGTAAAATTCCAGATAAATCACTGATAAGCTTAATGATTCAGAGAGCTTTTGCATTGTGTGTGCAACAATTGTGGACGGTCACGCATAATACGCATATAATGTCGAGTGTCACTTCAATGTGACTCATGATAATTAAATGACAAGGTTATTGGATCGCTTCCAACCGAATGAATTGTATTAAGGTATACGCACACTATAGTGGTATTAAATAAATATTACGATCTAACAAATTAACTAAACAAAAATGGCGATGTGGTTAATTTATTCGCGGTAGAAGTAGGAGCGAGAGATGTATTAGCTAAATCTTTCTATAACCTTCTGAAAGACCTTGGCCTGTCGAGAACTGCAGTAAGTTCTATTTTAGAACGAGTATCTAAGGCTGCACTAACAGGTTCCTACCAAATTTGGTCAGGTAGGGCGAAAAACTGAAATAAAAAATAGGAAAAAGTACTTATTTTACAAATAAAGCCTTACTTGAAGTAAGGGCATTTTTAACACTTTAATTACACAAAATTTCTTAGTAAAGTGTCAAAACCATAATAATTTTATTGCTATCATCTTCGTAGATATCAATTCCAGACTTTAAAAGAAAACATAAGAAATCTAACAAATATTATTCATCAGCTTAATATTAAAATTATTTTCTATAAACTATATTATTTGAACTAGCAGTGGTCAAATGTTAGAAACACTTGCTGTGGCCTGATACCCATAACACAAGTTAGATCTTACCATGGGTATCAGTGTTCCAAAACCATTTATTTCAAATGTCTTGTGAAAATATTTTAATGTCTTATTGTTGTAATTTTTTGGATTAATAAATGTTTATTATTATTATTATTATTATTATTATTGTTTGCTATCATCGGTTCAGTGTGTTAAATCTTAAAGAATGCTTTGAAGATAATTGTTTTTTTTTGTTTATATACAAATATTTTTTTAAATATAAATAAGCTCAATCACTATATCTGAATGCCTTTGGTTGAAATACAATTACAACTTACAAAGGAGGGTACAACATATACTATACAATACATTACTAAACACGTCTCTTTGTGAGAGATTGAAGTTTATACTATTTTTTTACGTGGTAGGGGGCAATCGATTATACCTGGCCTTTGAGCGATGGGGAGAGGGATGGTGGAGGGCTTGGGGTATGGGCCTCAAGTATCCTCACTCTCTTGATGAAATACAACGCAGGCGCTGTTTCACACCGGTTTTCTGTGAAGCCGTGATATCACTCCCGAAGAGTCGACCCATGCATACTGAAGCGGCCCTCCCACAGTTAAAAATACTACTAGGGTCACCCCTGTATGACAAACCTCCAGGCCCCATCACGAACATATAGACTTTTAGTTGAAAACAGTAAATACACAAAAGAAAAGGCAATATGCATGTTTGTATATTGTGTGTGCTTGTATGAGAGTGTCCTTGTGTGTTCGTGATGTGTCTGTGCTCAATATTGTTCATGATAGGTAGACCATACACTGTAACCTGATGGCTTCCCACAGACATTCACAACGCAAAAGTTTGAAGTGTTGCTTCTATTTAAGCTTTAATAGTAGCTAGCTAACGAGTCTAAATAAAGTAAGTTTTTTTTAATAAATAATTAGCTAATGTTTGCTGTAGAAGGTCGTAAGAGCCCTCTCAGGAAGCGAACTACGCAGTAAAACAGCAAACTTGAAACAAACCTTATGCCATTACATACGGTCGGCTGGCATAGTAGGCCGAGGTCTTTTTTCTAAGGATAGACCCATCCCCAGTAGTCCAATATTAGAATGTTGATGACCATATAAGTACAAGCAAATATAATTGAGGGAAAAAAGTAGCAAGTAATAAGAAGCATTTATTTTTTTGAAGTACATTAGAATTAATTTTCGGCGGGTACATTCTTGAAATAATACTCAGAACAGAAGATAGTGCCTAAACGATGCGTGACATCTGATTTCCATTTTGTCATTCCATAATCCACCTTTTTTATCCACATGTGTTGTAAGGTGTTAACGTCCATTTTGGCAAAATAATAGTGACCCTTGAAGGAAAAACATAATTGAATTTAAATAAAACAAAATGGTATGTATGGTGTATATGTACGTATGTATGTTATGAAGCTTGTATGGTGAGGAGGATCTAACCAAGTCGCGTGCAATTAGAGAGGTCTATATCCAGTAGTGGACGATAGCGATAGGCTGATGATAATGTTAAATAAAATGATATGAAAAAAATAAATGAAAATAACATGTTCAGTTCAGAAGTTTAGAAATTTAAAAACTTTCATTATCAATACACGCGATAAAACAAATAATAAATTCTAATACGGAGCATATTGACTTAAAACAGTCGGAAGCCAGTGTCCGTATAACACTTAAAGTATATAAGAAAAACAAAAAATAAAAAACATTCGTAATCGTTAAGAATAATAATAATTTAAATCTCTACAAAAGTACCTACTAGGTCAAGCAGCGCAGTAAACAGCCTAATGACAGATGAATTTGTGTATGAAGTATCATCAGCATTATGCTCACCAGCACGTTGCAGTTAACTATTTATGATAGATAAAGGCCTCTTCCAAGAGACCCCACAGAGCAGGGTCTGTTGCATTTTGCATCCATTCGCCGCCAGCCCTCTTACATAGGTAGTCCCACCATCTAGCCCGAGGGAGTCTCATACTACACGAATAAGACGCCCTCGAGCTAGAAGAAATTTTTGGAACTTACCTTCAAATACATACATTTATCGTAATCATACTTTATCCCAACAGCTGCTAAAGTCGTAGAAAGGATAACACCTCTGCATCCGAAATCATTAACAAAGTAAGTCGGTATCCACTTATCATGCTCCATGATGTAACTTGTCAACTTAATCTAGAAATAATAGAACTACTTTTACCTCTTACCGTGGGAGAGCTACGCTTCGGCATGAATGGGTCGGCTCGACCGGAGTGATACCACGGCCTCACAGAAAACCGGTGTGAAATAGCGTTTGCGCTGTGTTTCACCGAGTGAGTGAGGATACCGGAGACCCATACCCCAACCCCTCCCTCCATCCCCTTTCCCATCCCCCAAAGGTGGGCAACGCACTTGTGACGCCTTTGGTGTTGCGGGTGTCCATGGGCGGCGGTAATCGCTTACCATCAGGTGATACGTCTGCTCGTTTGCCCACGATACAATAAAAAAAAAAAAAAAAACTGAGTAGACAAAACAATGAAAATAGGTATTGTTTAACTAATTTCAAGAAAATAAATTAAGAACTCCCTTATTTATAAACAGCGGTATGAAAGATGGGATACAATACAACTTTTATATTTCGTTTGGAGTTCAATACCATTTTTGTTTCTTTTCGATTTGATAAATGAGAAATATAGATACCACACAAATTCTCCAAATATATCATTCAAAAGAACCTATTACCGTCCACTGTTTAATGAAGGTGTCTCTCAAGACGCGCTAATTATTCCGCTCTAGGGCAGCCGCATTCATCCGCTGCCAACCACAATCTTCAAATCTGTCATAGGACCATCCAGTTACAGGTGCCCAAAATTTTGACACATTTTAACCGAAGTCAAAAAAGAAAGAGGTTTTCAATTTGACTGTATTTTTTTTATGTTTGTTACCTCATAACTTTCAATGGAGGAACTGATTTAAATGAATCTTTTTTAATACAAAAGCTGGTGCTTCCCGTGTTCTTGGTCTTGAAGTTGGTTCTTTTTGTTAACATTTGTGATTATACTAAAAACCTTTAAAACCTTCTGTTTCGTTCTTTCAATTTATTACGGATGTACAAAGTTCAGCAGATATTTACAAAAGACAATTATACTTACTTTAATATTACTTGTGTCTTTTACAACACTGATGTTCAAAGTCAAATAGGTTTTGTCAGAAATGTTGTATGCAGATGCAATAACAGTTATTGGAGCAGGATTTACATAGGGTTTTGATAATTTCTTACAATTTTCCACACCTAAGAGAAGGGATTTGTATGGACCCTGAAATAATACCAAAACTCAATAAAATTATCGGCATGGTGAGGGATTTAGGATACAAAGTCTATCTCTCTTCATCCCGTAGGTGTCGTAAGAGCCGACTTAGGAAGCAAAATATACAGGACAACAGTACTGCAAAGATAACCCGACTATCATAATATAGTAGGCCAGAATCTTCTATCTAAGAAGAGACAAATGCCTATGTCAGAGGACAGATAAATACTGTTGATGTTATTAATGAAACAAATAACTTGTAGAGTGTAACTAAATTCATAGTTGAAAAATATGGCCTTACCGAAGTCGGTGTTTTGGTATCAGCAAAACAAATATGTACTTTTAAAACTAAAATTATGTAAATATGTAACAAAACTTGCCAACCGACCATTATTACTGTTGTCTAAATCACAATTCAATTGCTAATGACACTCTGATATATTATAAACTAATTCTAATGGTTTAAATCTCGTTAGGGGCATGCCTAGTTTCGATAGAAATATTAAAATTGGTTTATGTGTTATCGCTAAGGTCAAATTGTGTGTGTGTTGCGTCGTTTTAGCAGAACCAAGCAGTAATAAGACGTTAAATAATACTGTAATAATTTTCAGATTCTGTAATATTTAGCAATATGAATGTTTTTATTAATTTTTATTTTATTCGCAGCTTCACACGCGTGTATGTCGATTATCGCAACAAAATGTAGTGTATATCTTTTCCAAAGTCCAATCAATCTCTGTTCTGAAATTCATCCAAATTGGTTTAGCGGCTTAGTCGTGAAAAGCGCAAAAGATTGATAGACAGACAAAGTTATTTTCGATTTTTTTTTAATATATATCATTGAGGTACAATCCTCATTCCACAAAATTTTCAATGATTTATTCGTAGCTCTACACATTTTCTCAACATTTACATTAAGTACATATTTTAAGTTTTGCCTTAAAAATTCTACATCTTTAATCAGCCTATCGTCGTCCAAAGCTGGAAAAAGGTCTCTCCAAGGAATACTATCAAGTTCTGCTTAACCCACCACAGATTACTGAAGAAATAGTACAAACAATTATCCTCATGTACATATTTAATACCTAAATTTCTGTTTCCATGTTCCCGAAACAAATTATTTGATTTAAACAAACTTGTATTTGATGTCTCATTATCAATGGCTCATTAGGCATGCTCATTACGATTTGAGAACCATCTATCGATGCAAACTATTATTACAAGTATTTCACAGTAGTTAAGTATGTTCGCTCTTTATTTTTTGTCAAATATTGCACTCATTTTCCTTATGGTGATTGGTGGTGATGCCAAAAAATCTGAAATTTCGGTGAGTTGCTTAGTTTTAGTTCTTACTTGTGGGTCTATTTATTTGGTTATAAGTCCAACAAGTGCGTATATTATTTATTTATGTGGTCGTAGAGCCACTCTGACTTCAGTACGAATAGGCCGATTCGACCGGGGTGTTACTAACCTCTCACAGAAGACCAATCTAAAATGATAGCATTTGTTTTGTTTCCTTGGTGAGTGCGAGACTGTAGGCTCAATGATGCAGAAGCAGCAGTCGTGTGTCAAGTTATCATACTGCTTTGCTACATTGTCTGCATTTGCAACGAGTATGGTGATTTGGATTTTGCGACACGCTGTCTGTTAACCACCGTTTTAATAATTGTTTAAGGATATTTGATAATTTATACTTTTTTTATTCTAGGGTCCCTACAAATTAGTATTAACAAAAGTAGTGGCGTGTGAGAACCCATCCCGTCCGTATATAAATGATTCTCCCATGTCTGTTACATTGACGATACACAATGACTCCAATAATTGTCTACTGAATGGTAATGTTACTATATTGAAGGATACTAAAAATGTGAAGGTAAGTAAATTGGAAGGTGACCAATACTTCCTTTCTAATATCTAGTTTGAGATTGCAGATGCTGAACGCTTGATATATAAAAAAAACGCTGGAAATAAAACATCGAATTTATACCGTGGGAGAGCCACGCTTCGGCATAAATGGGTCGGCTCAACTGTAGATACCACGGCCACACAAAAACCGGTGTGAAGCAGAGCCTGCGCTGAGTTTCACCGAGTGAGTGAGGATACTGGATGCCCATACCCTTTCCCCTCTTCCTCTCCTTCCTCAAAAGGCCGTCAACGCACTTGTGACGCCTCTGGTTTTGCGGGTGTCCATGGGCGGCCGTAATAGTTTACCATCAGGCGATACGACTGCTTGTCGTCGGCAACACGTCGTTGACCCAAACAATATTCAACCGAATTTAGATTTTTTTAATTCGATTAGTGACAAGTTTAAACTTAGTGCAAAAGCTTCATCAGCTTTAAGCATGTAAAATATTAAATGTTATTTAACTATTCACTTAGACAATATCTATGAAATATTATTATATTCAGTCGTACCCACGTGAAAAGTTTTTCTTTCAGCATAAATTGCGAAGCTTCATAGACGATCACGGCAAGTGGAAAACAAACTCTATCATAAACGATATTGGCTGTCACAGCATACTGCTCCATTACATTTGTGTAACAGCGGGGATCAAGTACGACAGAAGAAACTGTATATTTTCAAAGGTAGTATTGATATATGTTTGAAGTATAATGAATATAATCTTATTCGAGTAGAGATGGATTTAGAATACAGAGAATACTGGATCGACTCGACTCGACTAAGAGACAAACTAAACAACACAACGTCACTGCAAATAGTAGGAAAACTTAAAACAAATTCTATACACCCGTCTGGTCAGCGTGGTTTACAAGCAACCACCTTTCGAAGATGAATCTTATGTCCAGCAGTGGATTGATCAAAGCTGTTGATGATGTTTGATATTTAGTTTGATGTAAAATTTTGTTCCACCACCGATGACTCATAAATGCATGTCAGAATAATTTGTTGTGTGTCTGTGAAACTTATCTGTTATAAATATACTTATGAATGTATAATGTACGTGGAAAATCCTGCTAAGCTTCGTTATGGTACACTGTGGATGTTTCTATGAGAAATGAGACAAAAAACGCGAAAAATAAATGTAAACCTTTTTGAAAAGATTTATTTACAGTTTCAAGTCAAGTCAAGTCGTATTCAATATAAAATTGAAAATATACATATTAAACCGTTACATTCACTTTTATTATTTTCACTAAAAAAAAAATTAACTAACTACTTATTTTTATATTATATTTGTTCCAGGGACAATATGTATTCGAGAAATTAGATCCAAATTATGTACAGCATCTGATCGTGTCCAAAATGGAATACACAAAGATGATGTGGATATTCGAGAGCTACAATTCCCAGAAAGGAACATTATTCTGTCTAGAATTTTACATATCCACTGAGCCAGCATAATTGCAGCATTAATTGTATCATTTAAAAAATAAAAAGCATAACGGACATTCGTTATTTTTTTTAAATTTTATGCACTAACAGTACAAAGGCGGACCCAATGGTCATTTAGTTTTTTGCCAGTCAATGGGTGCAGCATAAACAGAGAGAATAAACAATTCTTTCTCAGTCAGTTTGTTTATTGAGACGGAGAAAATAGAATCTAAACTACGAGTATATTCCTCTTTCGCTGAAAGAGGTCTGCTGGTAGACTCAGATCTTCACGTTTTTTTGTTTCTTTATTAGAAACTACATTTAAACATGAACATGAAACAGAAAATATAAAGTTAAGGTTAGTTTCTCCATCTTGATATTCCTGAAACAAATGTGACCTAATGAAATACTTTTGCATCGTAAGGAAATTTTTATGTCTGTTTTCTATAGGGATCAAACGAGTGCGGGGCTTTCCTTTCTAGGGTGCACTTGGTTCTTCGGCATCTATGACCCGAGACGGCGTGTGGTTTTAGTCGGTTTGAGTCCAACATGCTGGTGGTATCTGAGGGGATTTCCGCACGAGGAGAAAAAAAAAATATCAAACGAGTACAAGTATTTCTTATGGTTTGCTCCTCTTATTCAGATTTAGGCACGAATGGAGTCCGGTTACCGCTTGCTCGGGAACTGGTAGTGACACTTTGTATCATTTAATTATTCACCACACAGAAGAAAATCGTCAAAATAGCTTGTAACATTTCACTTTTACGTCTTGATGTTAAAGGTAAATTATTATCATCTCAGCCGGAAGACGTCCACAGCTAGTCATAGGCAAAAATAATGGAGATAGTAATAGTTTACAAGTGAAACCAAAGAATAAAATTCACTAAAAAATATATATATGGTCTGTTCTTGAGAGCAATAATGACGAGATCTTGCCTCCGTGGCAACCCTAACCGAACCATCCTCCACCCCGACCTAGTGCTCTGGTCAACAGGCGCTATTTTGGTTCTACACCCTTAGGAGCTCGACCTCGCTAAGCACAGGCCACTATACTGGGTATGCCCCGGTTGTTACTAGCGGTTCACCTCTGTTATTTACGCCTAAACCCAAACTCTTGAACTACGAGTATCAAAAAGCCGTTTTTTGTAAGCGTTCTCTGATCTGAAATCACACAATTCTCTGTAATCGCAATTTGCACTCCCGATGCATTTTATCGTACTTACATATCATGATTTCTCATTATCTATGGCTCATTAGGCACACTCGTTGTTATCTGGAAACCTTCTATCGATACGAATTATTGTTTAAACTATTTTACAGGAGTTAAGTATGTTCACTCTTTACTTTTGGTCAAATATTGCATTTATTTTGCTCATTTATTTACCAATGCACTTTAGTGATGCTAAGAGGACTGTTGCTTCGGTGAGTTGCTCAACTTTAGTGCTGGTTTCTTGGTCTAATCTTTCGATTGTTTTCGTTTTTTCTAAAAAAAAGTTTCCAGTAGACATAAATTCATTAAATACATAAATATATTTTAAAAACTGCTTGTACTTTACAGTTAGACCCTTTTATAGAGAAATAGTATTGTTACTTGCTAGGGTTCGATGGATTTGAGAAATAAACCTTTTGACATGTAAAAATCTCTTTTGAAAAAACACTCGTGAAATCACAATATCGCCAAGAACAGTCCTTAATTGGCGTTAGATTAATCACTGATATCACTTATATATTTATCGCACTGTAGCTCAAACCGAACTGAACTATGGCCCGCGAGACGTTAATTTTATACCACTTATTATTATTACTAGCGCATAATAGTAACTACTAGTACATACAACGTCGTTTACGGTGCCAAGAACGCGTCCGCCGGCGAATGCGCTAGAAACAATCGCGCATCAATCAATCGATATTCGACACTATTTATATCTATGGAAGATTCGTTATTATGTGCCTCAAGAAATCAACAAGAACTTTCCGATGTTTAGACGTCTTGAGCATTGTTCTGGAATAATCTTTCTTTGTAAAAATATTTTCAAAAATGCCTTTCTCCCTACAATAAGGAGTGGCAAGGGGGGAAACAAAGAGTGGCATGAAACTTCAGCAAGTTTCTAGAAAATAACACCACTTCTTAATTCCAGGGACCCTACAGAATAATACTGACGAAAGTTGGTGCGTGTGAGAAGCCATCCCGTCCGTACGTTAAAGATCCTCCCATATCTGTTACATTGAAGCTCCACAATACGTCCAATCATGTTCTGCTGAATGGTAACTTCAGTGTCTTGAGAGATACTAGGAATATGAAGGTAGGTTAACTAGAAACAAGATGTAGTGACAAGGGTTAAAAAACATGCTTCAATGGTTTAGCCACTTAGAGAAGATGGATGATAGAAGACTCACGAAAAGAATTTATAAATCGAAGTGTATGGCAGTGTCGGAAGAGGTCGTTCACGTCACATGTTTACCGACCAAATTGGTGGCATTCTTAAAAAGGGCAGTGTGAAAAGCATCAGCATCCGTGGGAGAGCTATGCTTCGGCATGAATGGGTCGGCTCGACCGGAGTGATACCACGGCCTCACAGAAAACCGGTGTGAAATAGCGTTTGCGCTGTGTTTCACCGAGTGAGTGAGGATACCGGAGGCCCATACCCCAACCCCTCCCCCCATCCCCTTTCCCATCCCCCAAAGGTCGGCAACGCACTTGTGACGCCTTTGGTGTTGCGAGTGTCCATGGGCGGCGGTAATCGCTTACCATCAGGTGATACGTCTGCTCGTTTGCCAACTATTCAATAAAAAAAAAAAAAAAAAAACAGGAACCGACGAATATACGCAGCGATTGATGAATATGGACGAAGCAAAAGAGGTGTGTCAGGATCGTAGTAAGTGGGAATCAACTGTCTCTGCTCACTCTTTCGAGAATTAGACATATGTATGTGTGTAAATAAACTAAAAAAATAATTATTGAGTTCTATGTCAGAAACTTCGATGTATTCAAATCATGGTTACTTATAATTAAATATATTTTGTATCTCTTAATTGTCACACGTAGAAGGAGAATATTCTAGTTGTTTAGACATCATGGTAGATCGATGATTCGCTGAAAATAGACCAGACCGACGACTAGACTGATAGATCTTCGTAGGAAATAAGTGTTTAACAAATTTAACACAAGTCTATATTATTTTCTATGAAGTTGAATTTTTATGTTGCTTTTCACCGAATGAGTGACATTACTGACGCCAAAAAACTCATCTCTCCCTCTAATTCTGTTGAGAGGGACTTGAGTTGGGAATATCTATGGCTGGCAGTAGTCATTTCCCATCCAGTGACCCATCTACTCATTTCCCCTCCATATCAGGGAAAAACAAATTGCACCTACTCTAAGTCCGATTCGAAGTTAAGACTAATAGAGAAAGTAGCATCTGTTTTGGACATTTATTCGTTCATTCATAGTAATTGTTTCACACACATTCTTTTAGAATAAAATGAGAAATTTCATCTACGAGCACGGCAAATGGAAAACGAACTTCATCATGAACGATATTGGATGCCACAGCTTGCTCCTCCATTACATCTGTGTTGCAGCCGGCATCAAGTACGACAGGAGAACCTGTATGTTTTATAAGGTAATATTGACATAATGCTGACTGCATGGATGGGATAATGGTATATGCGATCACCACGCCGATTTCTGTGCTGAATGCTGTTACTCCCCACACGAGACAACGTTTCTAGTAAATTATGTAATTTTTACTCTCGATTATATTCGCGGTTTCGCTTTGAACTTTGATTAGGCGAAACCAGACAGGTGTAAACTTAACAAAAATAGCTGAATAAGTACAAGTGGGCTTGATTCTAGAATGTTATAATAAAGAGTAATGTGAAATACCAACAGTGAACGCATTTCAGCTACGAAGATAATGATTAATAATTCTACATAAGTTATTGACAGATTGTAGTGTAAAGAAAATAATAAAATATTTGTTCCAGGGGCATTATACTTTCGATAATTTGGATCCTAATTACATCCAACATCTGATGACACCTAAAATGGAATATGCAAATATGATGTGGATTCATGACAGCTACAATCAACAGCAGGAAACAATATTATGTTTAGAATTTCACAGCGTGGTCGAACCTATTTGATTGTAACTTTTTATACAGTAATAAATATGTATGACGGATTACCATTATTTATTTAATGAAGTTTTATGCGTTTACAATACAAAGACAGACTTGATGCCAGATGGAGTTAAAGCCAGACAACCTACTTATGAGCTAGATGTAGATGCTGATGTAACATTAATATTGTAGTGATTGGCTCCTAGTATCAAGGAGAAGAACAGTATAAATGAAATAAAACAAAAGGCAAGCTTTGCAATAGGATTATTTTTTTATAATTTTCTGCCTTCGGCATAATAACAACATATTTATCAATAAGGAAAAGTCAGAAATTATAATACCAGCTGATTACAATACCACATATAGCGGCTTTGCATAACAGTGATATAAATAAATGAGCATCTGTTGCATTGATCAATGGTTCTCACTAAGGACCTACATCGCGCAATCGAAGTCAGCCCACGCAATTGACAGTAATTCAATATGGTAGATAACGAACACATAACGGGCTAAAAAGAGTTTTTTTATGAATGGCCCTACCAAATTGACTCTAATCTGATGATGGAAAGCAAGGGCATAATCCAAGGGTAGTAGTTACCATACACATTGCGAATGCAGACAATGCAACAAAGCAGGATGGTGACCCACACAATGGGGGCATTTTTTTTTACGGGGTAAAAAATCCCTTCGGATCTCCAGCTCCTCGGGGACACAGGATCCAAGAGTATGTGGTGTTTACACTAAAAAACACCCCGACGACCGGCCTCTGGCGCCCTACTCTGGGAGGATCCGGACCATATTATTTCAGGTCCTCCCCGAATTGACGCCGTAGCTTATCAGGACCTGTCCCGGGAGAAAAAATTTCCCCCCTCGATCTTAGCAATGTAGGCTGATTGCATGGCAATGCCGCTATCCCGACCGCAGCAATCATTCTGCTTCCAGAGGTCCCCATCCTCCGACGGCCCGCGGTCTCATCGACGGTTCTTATCACTGACGTCTTTTTCATTCGGGATCGGCTCTTTCCCGATCCCGTTCTCTTTCTGGAGCATAACAGCTTCGCAGAAGGAGACCACTGCTCCAGAGCCCTCCTCATCCGCCAGTATGGCAGTAATAATAATTGCTGGTGGAGACATATCTCGTCCAATTACCCAAGGGGGGCCTAGTGATGCAGAAGCGTCAGTTTACCTATCTCGCAGTTAATCTTAAAATTGGTTTTTGTGCGCAATTTTGTGCGTAAGTATCAAAATTTTAAGATATGATAGCCTGTGTTTTCTCTTTGGGTTGGCTAGCATTATATTTAAAAAAAAAACTTAAATCTACATACTTTTTCATTTTTATTAAAGTGATGAGATTTAATAAACAAAGGAGAAATAATATTTTTGCCGAGGGCTATAACTTATTCATAAATATCACGTTTGATACAGCGCCGTTCATTAGTATCCTTAATAAATGTTGCCCTTAACAAACCATCTAAACAACCAAACAAACACGGACTAAAAGGCTTATACCCAAACAATCATTTTAAACTGTCAATACCGTAAAAAGTTCGAAATTCAAACTGTGCAGGGCCGGGTTTAAAGAGCACCATAAATCATAATTAGAAGTCATCTAACTTTTCAACGGGTGCCGATAGTCAACATAATCCTTAAGGTACCAACCTTACGGCCTTTGACTCGGACGCCATATTTTATCGATACTGACAATTTGGCGCTAATATGCTGCTAAGACAATTGAATAACAAAGTTTAAATAATGAGAGTATTTTATGTTCTTTAATTGACTGAATATAAAATTGTATAATTTTGTTATTGTGTGTGACAATTTAGTGTTTGTAGTTATTGTTATTCTGACAAAAACATCCTTTTTGTTAATTACAATTTATTTACAGGTTATGATGTTCATTTTATTGTTTTAGTATTCTCTCAAATCTAAAGATATAACAAGATGCATTGTTGATATGCGTGTTATTGCTTTCCTGCTGTTTTGTGTGCGATTTATTAGAAAATGATGAAATAACAAATCACTATATTGAAGAAGTGAGATAATACGTACATTAATCTTTCCAAATATTTTTTTCGACACTTAATCATCACAACCTTCTGTAGTGAAGGATTATCTCTTTTATTGTTCATGCTAAAAACAGTATTAAAAATTATGTACACGATTGCATCTATGCAGCATTTTAGCGCTCCAAAAAAAGGAGCGTTTTGTATCGGTAATGCAGTTTCGCGCGACAGTACGTGGGAGGGAACGACAACAAATGATAAGTATTCTTTTCAAAGCGAAAATAACTGAATTTGATTTAAATAGTTACGCGGTAAGTATATTTAGTATTTCATCTTTATGCAATGTGTCTGCTGGATCATTTTGAGGAGTATTTTGCAATTATCTGAGTCTTAAGTATGATATTTGGAATTCATTATCATCGTCATCAAAATCCTCAAATAACCACTGCTAGACATAGTCCTTTCATCAGGAAAGAGACTATGGCTTACTATACCACACTGCCCACTGTTCAGACGGGTTGGTATAAAAATTCCATTAATTATTTCTTCTCACTATGGCCTGTCGCTCTGCGTAGTTTGCTTCTTTTCGTCTACAATAATTACATTCCAACTATATTTCATTTAGATAGTTACTCACATGACACTATTGGAATTAATACGAACTAAATTCAAGCCCAACTCCAAACACCAGTCGATAAACGAACCGATATCGTCCGATTATTTTAAGCCGTTTACATTATTTTGACAGCAATGACAAATTAAATGCCTCCCTGGCGGATGTCGAAGATTCATGGGGCGACTGGATTCCGGATTCAAATTAATAATGTTATTTTGAATCAATTCGGGCAAGCTACATAAGTCAAAAACACATATTTTTTAACTGTAACATTTAGTGTAGGTATTTTTATTAAGTACTCATAAATACTCGTAGTAACTTGTTTATCTAATGATTTACAAAAGTAAGTAACAAAATACAAAACATGCACGGTTATAGCGATGATGCGAAGGCTCTGTTCAGATTTATGTCAATTGTCCTTAGACGATAAGTATGTAATTACTTGTTCAGGATACGATGTAACTGGCATACGCTATGCGTAAAAGTTCCAAAACAAAAACAGAATAAAAAAATAAATAAAAAAACATGCACTATTGGCATGTCTATTTATTTAAAAAAAAGTAGATGCAGACAGAAATAGTACTTATGAAATAAAAAAAGTATACTATTACAATAAGTTATTAAGATCGAGCAAGGAGCAAACGGTTTCATGAAAGTTAGATAATTTAAAACTCAAAAAAACGTAGACGCGGGCAATAACTATAGGCCAATACATACACACACACTTTGATAAATGAAACTAACCTAAGCCTTACTAAATCATTTGACATTTATGTTATTAAATATTTTATACCATACTCTCATTTATTTAAATAAGTGACTTACCTCCTTTCCCAAGATGTCTATAAATAATATTTCTCTCCAATAAATAATTTGAGGCACACTAAATCAATAGATGGACGGCGTGTCGTTATAATTGCTGCTTAGCACCCGCCGCGCATAGCGTTGTGTTATTCTTATACGGACATAAATCGAAGCATATTGACTTCATTTTATTAGAAGTTATTTCTTTAATGACTTAGCGCTAAGACTTTGTTATTAAATGTTTTATTCGTCATTTTTTTAGACTGTGTTTCTTGCTTTCAGTACTTTTTAGTACGATTTCTTGTATTTGTGATGTGATGAATTATATATAGCAAAATTAATATTTATTTATTCATTTAAATCTTCATGGACTTAATGCCACGGGCATTCTCTACCAGCCAACCTTTGGGAAGTGTTGAGATATGACACAATTGTCACAAGCTAAGAATTACTACATACACATATACATACATACACAAATTGTACACTGTAGTTAGACGACTCTACCATTTAAGATGATACTATTAATCTAACAAAAATATAATCATTATAATTTTAATTTAGATAATTCGGCCAAAATATTATGAAGTTGACATTTTAATACCAATGTTAAATAATATGTCTATATGAAGCTTCTATCTTAGGTTTACTCACATATTCTTTAATACTAGAAGGACGTAAGAATACGGCATTACAATACAATAACCTATCCGTGGTTCATTTACAAAACAAATTAAAAAACCTAAACTTCAAATATAATACTAGGATAGAGACATATTAGTTCTCCATTACAAAATTCAGTAGCCTCAACAAAAAATACGTTCATTTTTATTTATTTTATTAATAACTGAAGAGAACATATTGATGAAACAATATTTTACTCAAATTTCAACCTTACCCGTATGTATACAGATTTCATTTTATTAGCACTCATACGATTGTCGATTTAAAAAGAATTTGATTAATAGTTGAAGCGGACAGTAGCAGTTATTTTTTTTTATTTTTAAAATTCGAACGTCCGGTGACTGGCTACCTTTGTATTCAATTCATTTATCAACGTACCAAAGGATCAAATCGATTCGAAATTTTAATATCGATATTATTGTTCAATGCCATTGGAATTATTTTTATTTTGAGAATGAATGGTATTAGTAAGGGCATAGGAATGTATGAATGGACTTTGGTCTATGGTAAAGGTGGAAGGGTCAGAAAGGCAGAAAGATAAAAAAATATAACACAACAAATTTCAATACCTCTTACTTTATCACCCAAGCAAGTTTATAGAGTTATGAGATGAGAAAATTTTGAGTATGTTGAGATAAAATATAGATGAGAAGGAAATGAGATCCAACTATGTTAGTTCACAAGATACTTAAAGATATTCTCTCTGTAAATAATAGAACAAGTAAACACAGCATCCGGACCAGGTCTGAGCCGGCTACCTAAATTTACAAGGGGTATTGGCCACCAATAGTGATCGATCAATGTTGTACTTCCTCGAGATAAAAATGATTAGTCTCGCCTACAGATCGAGATAATCATTATTGGAGTGATAGACGCGATCGGTGGAAGCCGATCGGGTTGTTGCCACTGCACGCTCGAATACAGGCTGTTGTTTTATAACCTGTTCAATCTTAACTTTGAACAGACCATGACAAATTAACAATCGAAATTATTTAGATTCTCTTCTTCTTCTTTCTAGCCTTTATTATTCCCAATATTTGGGTTCGGCTACCAGTTCAACCGGTTTTACCTGAATATCAGTTTTTACACAGAGCGACTGGCATCTGACCTCCGCAACCCTGAGGGCGAACTGAATTTGAAATTATTTAGATTCATATGCTAATTTAAAAGTAGTTGTACATTTTAAAATAAGAGTTATAAGAGGAATGATTATTCAATTTATGATGAAAGTAATGTGTGAAAATTTCACTGCCTCAATTTATTCACATTTTCATCTTAAATGTGCACTAACAACTAATATGTTATAGTTCTCTAGCAAAACTGATATCCTGCATGAAATCAAGGCTATGATTAACTGAAATAGAAACTGGCATGAAATAGTCTATTCATAGTAGAACATACTCACAAAGGTAGAGACAAAACTAAGATTGTCTCGGACTCGGAAGGACTGTATGCGTATGCGACTGCTATGCTTGAGGTCTCGGGTTCGATACCCGGGTCGGACCAAATGTTTGTATGATCTGCAAATATTTGTTTCAGAGTTTGGGTGTTTTCTATATATAATATTTATTTATTTCAGTTGTCTAGTAACTATAACACAAGCTCTGCTTAGCTTGGGACTAGATGGCATTGTGTGTTAGATGTCCGAAATATTCAAAAATCAATTAAGTACTAAATATTGCTACAATAAATAGGATAAAATATTAAGTTTCGCCTAAAAGTAAAGTTTGAAAATATCTGTACCCATATGCAGTGTAATAAATCGTAATTTACCAAAACTTCTTAAGAACCATAAAAGGTTAAATTGCATAAAGAAAATTAATCTCAAGATTGAACTTCAAAGGCGAAATGTCCACACTCTGTATAATGCCACCGCCTAACTGAGAAGATCCCAGTGTCGCGATACTGTCTCTGTGATAGATAATCTTTGAAATCGAACAACGTTCGACGGGTACACAACACTTAATACCACATTCATTTATGGGGGCTTAAACTTCGTATACCTATATAAATTTTATACTTACACAGGAACTTCGAGCACTGTTGTTTTGAAGGTATCTCTTAAAAAAAAACTATTTATAATCCTTAATTTGCATTTCATACGATGTCTTTTTGAATATTGTTTCGATTGTGAGCTCTTCGCACAGTATATATACATTAGATCACCTTATCCCGTAGAAGTATGTTAATAGTAGTTTATAGGCATTTCACTCACACTCTTCTAAGTTTTTATTTAGTAATCCTCATTTAATCTAACTTCCACCCTATATATCGTGTATACTGCTTTAATTTTTCGGTCAAATATAATATTAATGCACCAGACACAACCCTCTAATTTCCCCATCCTATTTTGTCTCCATCCAAAGGTTGCCTGTAAGAGATTGCCTCCGTGCGATAAGGCCGCCAATTGTACCTACTTACCTTAAATTAAGACCTTTATAATTTACCTGGTGTACAATAAAGACATTATTATTATTATTATTATTTCTAGTGCAAAAGTTGACTTAAGAAAAAGATAGAAATATATATGAAGTAAATGAAACAAATATCCTCTTTACAGAGGGTCGTGATTCCCCTTGTGTGGAATGATCTTCCGCCGGACAGTATCTCGCCACTCGCTTCTCTCCTCGGCCAAGACTGTTCAGATCTGGTCAGTCCACCTAATTGAACTACATTCGCTAGGTCTTTTCCTGTCAACTTTTCCGGTAACTATAAATTGCTCGAGGTGGTTTCCATCTTTTATTAAATGAATATTTAACAGTATAATTATTAAAAGAAAAACAATTTAAATAATTATGTCGGTTATAAAACTCATGGATGATGCAACGCCAAGAAACGCAACAGCTGATTCTGATTAGATTGTAGAAACATCGTGTTTAGGTCTTGATATATTTGCATTTTTATCTCTCCATGAAAGAGTTAGAAAAACTTCAGTTAACAACCATAAAGAAAAAAGAGCTAGGTATTGTTTGTACCATTCAAATCCTGACTTCGTATCATGTCAGGAGTTCATTAGGTCAGGTTAGGTTTTATTTATTAATAATATATGTATGTAGTTAGAACTATTTATATATGTTTGTTTAGAAATATAGTATCCAATGACATTAATAGACTTGGTCCTTGTTATATAAGTGCGAATAAAATTCATTCGGTCTTAGTGTTAAATATACATCTCTGCCTATCAACCGGTAGTTAAAAACGTGCGTGAATGTATGTACGTTCACCCCAGATGAGCTTAAATGATTTTTTATTTTTAAAGCATATTAACAAATCTTATACAATATACGCTTTAACAGTGTTATATTGACAGTGTGCTATTTGTGTATTTGTGTTTATGTCTAAATGTATGTATGTATTTATGTATATGTTTATGTATGTATGTATAATGTTCACACGCAATAACTATTAGCTTATGTCAATTGTGCTTTGTTCTTGACATTTATAACCTCGATGCACCTACCTTCCTTTATCTGCAAACCCCCCAAAGTTTGGCTGGTAGAGAATGCCTAAGGCATTAAGTCCGCCGATGTACATAAGTGCATGAAGTTTTAAATAAACAAATTAATGATTTTAATCTTATGGTAACAACGATGATAACGATATTGAAACAGTTTGATTTTGATTTAACTTTGAACATGCGTTGTATTCTAGAACTCATTATAAGTAATAGTAAGTAGTAAGTCTGACTTATAGATATATATTTTCTCAAAAAAGAAGAATGTATTAAGTGAGGTTTCCAGAAGAACAACACCTTCATCCTCTTTTATTCTCTACTCAGAGACAAAGTTGGCATATCAATTGTGAGTATTGCCTGGTATTGATGGGCATGTGCATGGACCAGTAGCCATGTGTCACCAGTTAATTCATCATCAACTACTATGCGTATAATTTTCTTACTTTCTAAAATTATTCCTATCAACAGGATCTTAACAATGAAAGTACTAATTGTCAATTACGACGTGATGTTAATATCAGCCAAAAAAGCTATTAATCCAAGAAAAATACGAAAAACATTATAATCCGGAACCACAACCAATGAAAACGTATTACAGATTTGACACAATATTAATAGTTTTGCATATGTTTACGTCAAAGTCTCTATTCAAATCAAATTTCAAAAATTTCAATCACTATATGGCTCTATGCGATTTCTACGCCTATTTTTCTGTATTAAGTCTAAATTGGAAGTCTAATGTAGCCTATAAAAATGTATTACTAAGAAAAGTGAACTCTAAGCCTTTGTAATATGATTTTAAGTTATTTGATTGTTTTCATGGATGATGTTATATTCTCCATAAGGTGTGCCGTCCATCACAATCGATTTGTCCCGAAGCTAGTCGAAGTGACAAAAAAATGAAGATAGGCACCGTTCAATCAATATAATGACTTTATTTAACATTGACAATAAAATATCGCGGTTCTATTGTATGCTGAGTAGAGGAGGGTAGGAGCACCTGTTGGCGGTCTTGGAGCTTGTAGAGCAAGGCTTTTTGAAAGTGTTCTCATTGCTTGATCTGACTTATATTTGAGAATTTTCAATTTGTTTAAAGATTTCTCTGTATTTTTTAGATGTTTATACGTTTTAGCGATAGTCAGGATTAGACAACAATATAGTGTAAATGAAAATTCTATTAATCGTTCCTGAGATGAAGCCACGTTTATATTCCGGAGATGTGTGGTAGTTTTAAAACAGACAGGAATTTATATCAAACGGCTGCCTATTGTATTTGTCGCGGATTGATCAAATACATAAATTTAGAGAAATGGTATTGTATTTTCCATTCCAATTGAAAATAATTTTAACAAAATAAAACTAACTTCAAAAACTGGACAACACGAGAAGCACCAGCTTTCAATTGAAAAAAGAATAATTAAAATCGATCCGCGAAAGTTCTGAGTAAGGTACTTAAAAAAGCTGTCGAATTGAGAACCTCCTTCTTTTATGAAGCCGGTTAAAAATATTAATTACAGACGCAAATTGGCACTACAACCCTATTTTGAAGTCATTCAAAGCAGATCCAGATGGACTAACATAAGCCGACAATACTGATCGACTCCCATAAAACATCGTATTGAGACATTCGTCACTCGCGAGACAATGGATTCGATTCCCGCCTGATGTCCGACAGATGACACGATTACTTCGTGACATATCCATAATTTGATTTATTTGTACCTAGTAAATAGTGAATATATTAAATTACTTAACATCTAACTACTATTCATAAATGAAATTTTAAATACCTAAGAAATATTTGTAAAAAGATGTGTCACCAAAAACAACATCCACAAAATTGTATCGATTTAAGTTTAAAACATTGCTATTTTAATAAAATAATGTTGATTTATTACAAACTAAGTACAATCAACCCCAGAAATAGGAATATTTAATAAAGGTTCTTATAAAATAAACCAAATTTGCCAATCAATTATATTTACCAAGCATATTAATAAAATAAGGTTTTTTATAATGTGTACACGGTAGACACAGTTGACGAAACATATTTGTAACTTTTTGTTCTTTGTTTTATTCATTTAATTGCTTTTAATTCACTCAACATTTTTACTAAAATAAACAGTATACATAATTTAGAAATCTTATATTATAACTACGTTTTTAATGTAAGGAAGCCGATGTGGGCTTGGTTATATGTTTTATATAATTACATAATAATTTGCATAGCTTCAAGAGGAATATTTACGCAGACAATGCTTTTTGAGTGTGATTTATTTTATTTAAAAAAATATCTTAAGAACACGTAAAACCTAAGTTTATGTTGACATAATTTCTTCTTTACAGAAGTATTTCAGTCCAGCTTTGATAAAAGTACACAAATGCTATCAAAATTCAATTTGAACAGAATATCTTCAATACCACTGTAGACATTATAGTCTCAAACCAACCAATCCTACCTATATTTATCTTCATCAAACCTCAGGATTGCAACTCGAGGGTTGCGTCCATTAACGTAAGTGACTCTCAGTTCGATGTGCAGACATTTTTTGTCTGTCTACGTGATTGATAAAGAAAGGCTAGGGGTACGACATTCTTTGCTGCCAACTGTACATATTCACTGTGCAAAATAATTATGAGCTTTATGTAGCGGATTTTAGGTGCATAATTTAGAGTTTAAAAATATCCAGTTTGTAGCAAAACCAATTCACTCTTCTTCAAAAATGATAGAAATGCTATTTCTCAGGTTTATTTTTCATTTCTGTTAAAGAGATACTGTTTCGTACCGTTCATTTGTCTTTGGCATGAAATCTTCTTAATCTATGGCAAGAAGTGATGCAAACTTTACTCCTGTCACTTCACTCAGGTAAAAGTGTAAAGGCGCGCGCGGACATAAAAAAATCTAGTTCGTAATATTTGTAGCAGATAATTAAAAATAAGAATTATATTCATTTAGTGAATGAACCGCCTCTGTTTTGCTTTTAGAAAAGTCTTTACATGTGTTTAGGATAGTAATTTATTGATAGTATTTTGGATATCTAGACCCTTGCCAAGTTGCTATGTTAATATTAATAGAAAAGTAACAAATGTATGGGAATGCAAAGTCACGTGATCAAAATAAAATATTTGTATTAGACAATAGAGGCCTCCGCGATAGTAACTTGACTAATTTTTGATTATTACATTACTGTATATTACATTAAATAAATAAATATTTCGGACATCTTACACACAACGCCATTTAGTCCCAAGCTAAGAAGTGTGTTATGGGTACTAGACAGCGTGATACATATAAAACACCCAAACTCCAAAACAAATATTAGCAGATCATACAAACATTTGATCCGACCAGGCGATCGTACCCGAGACCTCAAGCACAGCAGTCGCTACGCTACTACTGCGCCACAGAGGCAGTCAATGTATATTACATTACCTAATTAAATTACTTAGTATAATTAGTTACTACGTAGTTTAGTATATATTTCCGTTATATATGTTGTATATGGAACAGTCTCAACCACAGATTCCTAAGACAATGAAAAGACATGAAGTGAGCAGAGGACTCCCTCCAATACAATCTACTCAAAGAAAATATAAGACTTTATGCCGTATCACATAATGTAATCTAGAACAGATTGGGACACGAATAACCACAGATAATGAGAAGAAGATCCTTAATCCAGTCTTTTTTTTCGACCAACGAACGGTACACCAGATTTTTCTTCACGAATAAACTTCAATCAGCTTGATACCGATTATAATCCTCTTTTGAATATCCACCGAACAAAAGAAACAGCAACAATAGATCTTTTTTTTAGACCTATAATGTCAACTGCTATTGATTCCGACATAAAAAAATCGTTAAAAAAGTCGTGGGAGTCGTGAACAGGTATTGATACTGACTTTTGTCGGATCTTGTGTATCATATCGATTCTTTAGTTTTTTTATTCGATATTTTGTTCGAATCGAGTCATATGTGAAATTGTTGAGTCGTGATTTCATTCGATTGGAAAGATTTGAGACATTTTTTTGTGTGGTAACCCTGGAATTATAAAGGTAGATTTGGAACTACTCATCAACTCTTCAATGGAACTTGGATTATGTCAAATATGGTGTTTTTTGTAACAATGTTAAACGAGAAAATAGTTCAAGTGTTTATCAGGTGTTTGCCATGAGTCACACTCACTCGGCAGAGTAATGGTAATCAAACTGCTCATAAATCAGCTTATATATCTATACAAATAAATACAATTGAAGTGTCTGTTTGTAGTTTTTAACTAACAGCTTTTCAATAAATTAAAATTGAAAGTATACATCGTACTTAAATCAAAATTTCATTTTTTTTTCAGTCTGTCTGTTTGTTTCGGCTTATCTCTGACTCAGTTACATCGACTTTGACTTGCAGAAACCTTCATTTGCAGATAGTTGGTGATATAAGGATTTAACTGTGGTTATTGCTGTAAAGGTGCAACCACGGGTAGCATCGAGAGGATCTACTAGTTTTTTTAATATAAATTACACTCAGTCATAAAACATAATGATGACCATGCTTATCAAAAATTGTCCTGGATGAGAATTGCACCAACGATCTCTGGATACTCACTTTCTTATTTATGGCCCTGCCAAAGTGACTTTACTCTGCCTGAAGGAAAGCATAAGCAAAAATCAAGAATGGTAGTCATCATACTCATAATGCAGCATGGCGGCCTAGTGATGATTTTGCATCATTGGGCCTCCGGTCTAATTTCGTAAATACCAATATCCATTATCATTTCATTGCAGACGATGAAACATTACGTAAAATCAATATTGTATACAATCCTCTGTGATTACGGCATAGCTATAAAAGTTCAATCTTGAAAATTGTAGCCGTATTCTTTATATTTCGATATCGCTATGAAAATAAGCTTTCTGCACGCGGATCAAATTTCTATATATAACTTGCTTGTACCTGAGGCAATGGATTCTCGAACTAACTTACTTACACTTAACAGTATTCTCTATTCTGGAAACTTTCGTAGAAGCACTGACCAGCCAATTCTAATTAAGTAAGGTCCTTCCTTAATTGAAGGATCGTCCAATATTTTGTGTGGATATGAAGTACTTTGACTAAATTGGCAATCTATTTCAGTTTCTGGTAATAAAAAATATTCAACCTTTAATAAGATAATTTTTGGTTTATGTAGGTTTTGGTTATCGGAGAAATAAACTATAAGACGGCAAAAATAAGGACACGTTACTACTGACACTTACTCTTACAAATAAAGTGTCCACGGCGTCTTATAGTTTATTTCACCGATAAGATTTATACGACTATTGAAAAACCGACCCTAAGAGTAACAGACAGACAGTCAGATAGAGTCAATTTAGATTTAATACTATTAATATGGATTTAGGAGCAATAAGCAAATATAAGTATTCGCCAACATTGAAGTATTACAGTCTTTAAAAATAACAATATTTTTACTGTTATCTTTTACCAGTGGCTTCGCGCGTGTTCTTACTGTCTTTATCTACCAAATGGGATAAATCTAGATTCAATTTCAATTGGATGAAAGTCGTATATTTTAAGTTTAAGTTCATCCAAGTTAGAGCATTAATTGGATATCGTAAACATACCACAGAATAGTGCAACCGCTGTTGTGGCGGTGCGGCACGGTCGGCGAACGTGCGCAAGCGCTCTTTAATTTGTAAATTGTGCCGCCGCTAGCGCCATCTTGTAGTAGCACTGACCACTATGCTACTGTGTACCTTTTTTGTAATTACGATTGGTTTATTGTTGATGATTTCAATTATCTTAAATGTGAAGAAAATTATATATTGTTGCTTTTTCTGTTATCAATAAAGTTTCTTAACAAGGAATTAATTTAGAAGAATGTATCTAAGTAATGATTTTTTATAATTATTTGTTATAAGTTATCTATAAGGCTCTCATAGCCCAGTTACACTCGGTGATTAGAAACAATTACCGAGGGTAAGCAACGCCGACGCGGTCATTATCTGGATGGGTGACCGCTGATGGCATGTTACCATGAGCGACTCCGTGATTCGGAGGTCACATACGCAGTCGGTCCCGGTTGTTATCATATGATAACAGTCGTCAAGCTTAGTTGGAGGCCTTTGGAAGGCTTAAAAACATCCAACGGCAAGATTACGTAGCCACAAGGTTTTCTTGCCAGTCCCCAACCCGCACTTGGCCAACGTGGGGATGTACGACCTTGAGAAGATCCGAGCCCAGTATTGGGATGTTATGGGTTGATGATGAGTTATCTATGACTTTTTAAAGTCAACACAAAGTGGGTTTTGAATGTAATTTCATTTTCAAATATCGTATATACTCGTATATGTTACCGTCAGATTGTTAAAACCGTTAGATTGTAATAAATCTCGCGAGATCGTAAACTGTCGAAAGATTGTGAACCGTAACATACTGTTTACAATTTAACCTATTAATATTAGTTTAGATTATAATTCGGCAAAGTGACAATGTTTAAAAGTATGCGAACAGCATATGTTTGTTTGTTAATTCGTTTGTGAAGTATTTTTGTGAGTGTAAACTGATTTCATGTTGAAAATTGAAAATTTTGAATGGGTTACATAAAATAGTTGTAGCAGTAAAATTAATTTGTGAATAATTAAAGAAGTTCTAACTTAACTCTATGGCCATAGAACGGCATACTGTAAAACCAACCAATCAGGGACAGTTGATAATTTGACACGTGACTGATTGTGATTTAACGATTTTACTTCGATATATTGTAATCTAACTAAAAATAATACGTTAAATTGTAAGAAAAGTATATCATAGCTGACAATCTCTCGACAGGTTACAATCTCACTATAGTCCGGCCACTCAGAGAATGCGTTTCTGACACTTGTAAATTGGTCATGAGTAGTGATGTGCCATGAAAATCATTAATAATATTTGGTAACAGTATTTATAGCATTCATTATGCATAACTATTCAATTTAGATATATTTTATATTACAAACACAATATTAACAAAATTGTTGATGGATGAATTAAATTTAATCGTAATTTCTGAATGAAACCAAGGGAAAGAAAATAAAAATACTGTATTTACAGAAAAATATATATTATGAAATACATAGTTTTAAGATTTCAATAATGTCAAATCAAAATTTAATCCGACTCCGATTCGCTTGAGGACTCGCTGTCATCTTCACCAACATGTATTATCATGTTATTATCAACCATAGTGTCTATACGAATATCGCGGTCAAAGTCATCAAATATCATTTTTTTAGTTTTTTCAACCACCTTCATCCAGTCATCTCTTGTGACTTTTTCGCATGCTTCTTTTAAAAGCGTCTTCATCTTTTTTATGCCATATGGTGGAGAAGTATTATGGCGGGCTGCATAACCTTTAATTTGAGCCCAGATTAGCTCTATGGCATTGTACTGGCAGTGATATGGAGGAATTCGGAGAACGCGATGACCGTACTCCAGAGCCAGCTCATCTATTTCGTATCGAATATTTGATAGCTTATGGTCGTTGACTAATTTCATCAGCTCAGCTTTTAGTATTGACATATTTGCGTCAATGCCACTTCTTTGCAGCCAAGCCACCAATTCCTCTTTTCTATTAGCTTGAGTAGGTGCTTTATTTATTTGCACCGAATGATAAGGGACGTTATCCATTATTATAACCGAAGGCTCTGGAAGGCCAGGTAGCAACACATCCTGGAACCACTCCTTGAATACAGCCAGCCGCATTCATTTCTTCGTGGTAGTCAGTGGTAGTTTTTGACTCAAATGCTAATAAAACATGTTCCACAAAACCATACTTCGCACAACCAGCGTGGCATATTATGAGACGTGCTCCTTTACCGATTGGCACTTTCGACGTCGACCCTTGAGTGTCATCTGTCCAAGAACGAGAAAGCTCGTGATTGGTGTTCAGCCATGTCTCGTCAATGAAAACGACATTGTCCCAATTATCAATTTTTTTTTGCTTCTCTTAGAAAAGTAATTCTTTTTACCAGAAATATAAAGGGATAAAAATAGTTTTTCATTTATTTTTAATTCAGCTGACCGATATCACGACAAATTTTTTCATAAGTTTGGTTTGATCGTACCTATATCGTATTATAAACTATATTAAATATGTATTAAGTACATTATACACATTCTCGAATAATTTCTCCGATGTCCCCAGGAACTTTAATGTCGTTCGTATAAATGCCCAAAGCATTTCGGCACATTTCCCTGAAATGGTGACAACATTCGACTGTACAACATCCTTACATAATTTGTAACTCATCTTGTTCAACTGTTTTTTTGTGTATTCAATAAAGATAAATAAATAAAATTATATATTATAAAATTAGAACGTTTTATTTAACAATATATCGACCGACAGAATATATTACGATATATTCGATATATTCCAAAAATACTCAGTTACAATTCAGTATTATTTTGTCTCATCACTACAAAAACAAACTATTGACATAACCTTGAAATAGCGCAGTTTGACGTCGTTAGACTTTTAAAAAATATTGTTCTTAAATTAACTAATTGATTAATTGTTAATAACTTTAGCCCAAAATAAAAGGTTTATTGTACATTGGCATGATTATTCAATTTTTAATGTTATTACTCATTATTAAGGTTAATAAAAGATATTTAAAATTTTGCCATAAATTGTACACCAGTTCAAAGTTACATCGCCCATTGGATCACGACCTGTCAGGAACGCATTCTCTCAGTGGCCAGACTATAGGTAGATTATTATCTAACAGTTTTTACAATCTTATGGTGACATTTACATACATACCTTTTTAAAAAAATTATGCGGTCAGATTAGCATAAAATAACATTTAGCATAGTTAAAGTTTATATGAAGGAAAAGTGTAGAAACCTGAAGAAATAATTAATAATAATAATAATTAAAAATTGTAATGAGTTCACGATAGAAGTAAAACTCCAGTAAATCGGCAAAAGAGTGAGACCGACATCTGCTCTCTCGCTCTGGCTCACTAATTACAGGCGATTTTTTGTATTTCTGTCTCTTACCTGTCGTTTTTTCCGTTGCATCCGGTTTAAAATCACAACGATTCTAAAGAAGTTTCACTTCAAAAACATTCATATTTTTATGTTTCTTATTACATATATATTATAATAGACAATTATAATTAGAAAAATCGATCAATTTAAAATCCCTAAAATTGGCAGAAAATGATAACTATATTCCATACACTTGAAACAACGATTTTATTCATTCGGAATCGATAAAACAATTAGACCATTTGTAATAGGATTCATAAAGTATAATTACGATTGTAACAAGAATCGATGCGGCGCCTTTGATAAATACCAATGAATCGATTCGTGTGAAAAGGCGATTACTTATAGAGGTATAATTGATTTTTAATGGTGTTTATTTTCACGGAAGCCAATCGATTTTATGATTGGTGATAAAAAAAGGAAAGCCGAGAAGCGACTTTAATGCAATCAATCGTTAATAAAATCGTTTGATTAGTTCAGAAAGTAGTTTTAATTAAAAAGAAAGTACAAAACAATCCATTTACGTATGAGTATTTATTTCTAGTGCAGAAGAACAGACAAATATAATTTGTATTTATTTACAAAAAAAACAGTAAATATGTATTTATATCAGTTGTCTAGTACCCATAACACAAGCTCTGCTTAGCTTGGGACTAGATGGCGTTGTGTGTTAGATGTCCGGAATATTTATTTATTTGTCCGGAATATTTAATTTTTCTTCTCGGGGCTGTAATTGTTCTGGATCTTCCTTAGTCGAATCTTACGACACCTACAGAATAAATAAAAATGGTAGTGTAGTAAGTACAACTTTCAACGTGTGCAACATACATATATAACTTTTATTCAATCAAAAAATAGCCTGGCTGAACTCAACCAACTAAACCCGAGTTATTGATTCCTCTCATTAGCCTCACCTAAAAATCACAATAAAAAACCCAAATCCAATATTCGTATTGCATATCATTACGGCCAAATCAGTGTATTATTACCCCAACAATCAACATGCAACCTAATAGAAAGTTCGTACCAATACACAAACAATTTACAACTCCATTCAACGATGATAAAATTGAATTTCGATCAACTCATTTCTGATTCAAAAAATTTATAAATGTGAAAGATAGAGAGGGATATGAATATAGTTTTTGATGAGAGGAAAAGTGAGGCCAGATTTCCGTAAGACCGGTAGCCTGAACGCGTTGCAATTATAGTGATCACGGTCTGAGGGCAATTTCCTTGCGTTTCTATCGTACTCCTAATTAGGTAGTTTTAGTAATCGAATCTTATGCGGTGGTCTCCTGTCATTATTTTGATTATTCCACAGTGCGATGCGATTCGCTAATAGAGAATGGAATTGTGAGATCCTTTTTATTTTTTTATACCTGTAGTCAGTGGTAAGTCTTTTAGCTTTCGAGCTGTGATGTTGTGTTGTGGATGGCCTGCTAGATACTGTAGTGAAAATGATGTCGTACATATACCCTATACTTTCCACGTCGTTCTTTCCATCCCATGGTTGCCTGGAAGAAACTGCCTCTGGGCGATAAGGCCGCCAATTGCACCTCCTAGTTTTGTGTTACCTTTTTAAGTAATCTGATGTACAATAAAGAGATTATTATTATTATTACATTAAGGATGATACTTCTTCTTATTTCGTTTTCAAAACATTTTTTTAAACAACATAGCCTCTATGAAAGAAGCTCAGATCCCAAGAGTTTTTAAAATTTTCCGTTTAACTTCTCTTTTATTCCAGTCTTCTGACTAGAAAACGATCGATTGATTGGAGTGATACTTACTACCCATTAGACAGCTAGTTCATTGCATTCTTGAGTTATTAACGATCATATTCGGAGATAGTCACGTATGTCTTGGTGACTTTCCATTAAAAAGAGTATAATTATTTGAAGGGAAGTGCTAATGTCTTACCGATAACTATGCCGTTTATCACTCGTGTAAAAGTTGATAGTCAAGTTTAAGTCAATTCAGTAGAAACTCTACTGAGTCACCAGCTGTATATCTACATCGACCTACATATTCTGTACAATAGGGATATACCATAAAACTGTGACAGTTGATCGTACAAATCACGACGCGGCTCGACCTGAGTGTCAACGTCCTGATACTCTGATGGTTAACCCTCCACACGCTTGTAAAAAACAATATTCAAACATTATGAGCCATCCGACATCACGCAAGCTCAAATCTTTTTCATCTAAAACAATGGTAAACACGACCGAACACACTTAAGATTAAAACGACCGATATGGTGTATTTTATTTAAATTTATGTCTTATTTCAAACTTCGTGGAATTTATTAATCGGCTAATATGAATTCCGTGTGTGTTTTATAACTTAAGAAATGATATCTGATGTGTTTTTATTTGTTTTTAGTGTTCTTGTGTATTGGTTAATGATGAATGGATCCTGGATCTCTCGAATTGTATTTTTATTATTCTCATAACTTCACCTTATTGTCCTACTGATTTTGGTTTCCCCCGCATACAAAAAAAAGAAAGGTTTTAATGGGATTAGCTTTTCGAGTATGTATTTTATGGTATACGGGGATAAATGCTATGCTATGCCTCCGCCGCATATGCGGACATCTGTGTTGAGTCCAGGACTGAGAAGTTGAGTTTCCGGTAACCACCATTTCAGTGAACGAACGAATAGTTTAATACCTGTATTTATGTGTGTATTGTGCACAGTATGGCTTCCCACGTTTGAAAAATGTATTTTCAATTAAAAACGTGTAATTTTTTTGTTTTAAATAATAGAATATCTGTGGACTTGAAACAGTTATAAAAGTATTTAAAGCGATCTCATGTCAAAGCCACGAAATTCTTCAAAGAATTTTTCTAATTATTTTAAAACATTTAAACCGACTCTTGTACATTTTATACCGAGTACCTCAGACGGACCGCCGCTATAAAGGCAGTGTTCACTCATTTGTCAAACTGTGTGGATATTTATTTATCACAGACCCTCCGCAAGTAAGAAATACCTCACTGTTGACAAAACTATTTGCATTTCAAATATTTTAAACACAGCTTTATATCGTAAAACATAAGGTATATTTTTGATTAGGAACTTCTAGTTTAAGAGCAAATGTAAGCTAATAAGTTGGTGACTTATTCGTTTGACAAAGTTAAATTGACTGTTTTTTCATATAAAGATTTATCTTTATTTCTAAACCTATAAGAACTATTATCCATTGCAATTATAAAGAAATAACGGCAAAAAATATCAAATGATTGAATGTTTTTAAAATGTAAATAAATTTTCAATCTATACATTGGTAGTTGAGACCGGGCCACTGTTATTTAAGTGTTAATACATTTTTTAAATATTTTTAACAAAATTAATGATCTTTACCTTACGGGTCATTAGTCGTATAAAATATTTTCGTACCATTTATAAATTTATGACTTTATTTTCTAATAATAAAATAATTAGACATCTTTTAAAATGTCTAGTGCGTCGTTAAAACGGGCACTAGTAATATTTTAACTATTTATTTTTAAAGTAAGTACAATAAAAATAATATTAATACATTAATGATTGGTTAAGTTATTAAAGATACTTACTATTCAGCCTTAGGTCGTAAGTTCGACTTTAACCGGTTACAAAACTTAGAAAATATACGGGTTGGCTCGACCAGGGCGGTACTATCCTCGCACAGAAAATCAACGTAAAATGACAGTGTTCGTGCTGTCGCCATGCTGTCGATCACCATACTTCATTCACCATGAGTATGTTGACGACCAGTCTTGGATTCTGCTTATGCTTTTCATCAGCCAGAGTCGAATCATTTTGGAAGGGCCATAAATAAAAAATATTTTGTATGCATAAGGCATATAGAGTTGTCATATATATATATATAGCATATGCTAGACTTATGCGTATGGCCTTAACCCTCCCCTGAGAGGAGATCTAAGGACATTATGGGTTGTTGATAATAAGCTAGGTTCTGCGTATACCGCGTTCAGAATGGGTATGCCGTGTCTGAAATGTATCAAATTATGAATTATATTATAACGTAGGTAATGTTTTACTTACATACTAGTTTTTGACCTCGGTTCCGTCTGCTTGAATGTCGAATATCGCAGTTATTACTTCTGATTAAATATATAGCCTGTGACGCTCACAAATAATGTGGCTCTCCATTGATAAAGGAATTAACAAAATCTTTTCATCCTTACAAACTCACAAAATTTACATCTTTATAATATACTAGCTGACCCACGCAACCTCGTTTGCGTCTTATATAGCCCGTAGCATGAAAATTATCGCAAAATAAGTAACTTTTCTGGTTGATTTTTACACCCATGTCCGAAAAACCCAAATATCTTATGGAACCCAATTTTTATCCAAAATAAAATATAGCCTATGTTACTCGTGGATAATGTAGCTTTCGAATGGTGAAAGATTTTTTAAAATCGGTCCAGTTTGAGCCTATTCATTTCAAACTAACATACAAACAAAGTTTTCCTCTTTATAATATTAGTGTAGAAGTAGATATGTATGAATAACGAAGATATATAAAGGGTAGTATATGCAATATACAACATCATTGAGTAACATTGCGATGCTAGAAAAATGTACCTACGTCAATAAAGCTAAAACAAATGTACAATCAAACGAGGTACAAATGAAGAGACAGAGATCCTTTTGAAGACTTCAATATCCTTAAACAGTCCACTACTAGACATAAACCTCTTTGTTATGTTAGACGATATAAATAAATAATAATAATAATAAATCTTTTTTGTAACAAAAATTGATTACAGGACACTTTACAGCCCTGACTCCCAAAGTAGCGCTAGCTGTGTGTTGGGAGTCAGTTCCTATTCACAGGCTAAAAGAACACACAGAAATTACAATAGTAGACAGTTACAGTTAATTAACTTTAAAATTGTATACTTAGATAATATATATTGATATATGATATATGAAATAACTAGGACTGTTTATTTAGTTTGTTTTAAGTGTACTTAGCTATTTTATGATACTGTAATATTATTCACACAATAACATTCAAATTATTAATCAATTGTGCACAATAGTTGTTCAACTAATAGTGCACATAAAACATAGACAAAGAGATAAAGAGCAAGCTGCTTGACCACACGAAGAGAGACCACAGACAATGTTGCATAGATGTGACGTTCGCTGGAATAGACAAACAAGAACATTAATATACTAAGGGTTCAGACATACTGGCAACAGTTAGTCTAGCTAGTATTTGCGATTTGCAATCCAATCGTGTAAGCATCCATGTCATCTTATATTTTTTTTTATTTAATAGGTTGTAAACGAGCTGACGTATCGCCTGATGTTAAGAGACCTGCAACACCGCAGGCATCACAAGTGCGTTGCCGGACTTTGGGGGATAGGGAGAGGGATGGGGGAAGGGATACCATACCCCAGTATGGGCCTCCAGTATCCTCACTCACTCTTACACACACACTTCTGTGACCCCGTGGTATTACTCCGGCCGACTTGTTGTACCGACTAAGGGAACAAACTACGCAGGACAATATTATTGGAAAGAGAAGTAAAACTTTCATCATTATCAACCACCCATAACGTCCCACTGCTGGGCTAGTGCGGATTGGGTACTGGCAAGACATCGTTGTGGCTATGTAATCTTGCCGTTGGATGTAATTAAATACTAAGCTTTACGACTGTTATCCTATGATAACAACTGGGACCGACTGCTTAACGTGACCTCCGAATCACGAAGACACTCATGTCCACCAACCCAGATGCCAACCGCGCCGTCGTGGCTTACCCTCGGTAATTGTTTCTAATCACAGAGTGAGCTATGAGCGCTTTATAGTGAGTTCAACTTTAAACAAACCCCATGGCAGTGCCCCTGCCAGGCAGGTTGGGTCTGGCCAGGGTAGTGTAGTAGACCAAAACCCCCTTTCTAAGGAGAGGTTTCTATGTCCAGCAGTGGATGGTTAAAGGCTTTTGGGTTGGATCTAGGCTTAATTCTAAAAAAAAAGTTAATTAGTTGCGCATCCAGTGTATTATATCGATGGCGTCTATATGTCACTTCTCTATCGTAACCGCGTGGGTGTTTCATAGAACCCGCGAGCAGAGCAGCGGTATAAATAATACCTTGTCATATGTGACGTATGTCTTAATCTGTATCATGATGTACTTAGGTTGGAATGGGCAAAATTGCAATGAATTAATGTGTCTTTTAGGGGTGACTGCCTTATGTCAACTCTCATTATTCTAAACTATAAAAACAATTGAGGTAAAGATGTAAGAAGGTAGAACTGCTCTTGAACTGAACTGTTCGGCTCTTTCTTCTGTTAGTCCAAGATTCCAGTAAGCCCAGACTTACGTCATATTAGGATAGGTGAAATTTTTGGTATCGGTAGTCTAAAATATACTCAGAAAGGAATGAATACTCGCTAAACTGAAAGTGGGGCCGTTTTACAGTTAGCGGGAATCAAAGGTGGAAAGAAACCATGTTTACTTACGACTTTCTAGAAAGCTTGAATTTTATATATGTCATTATATATAATATTACAAAATATTTTCCAAGAAGCCAGACTAACATAACGAGCCATTATTCCTCTCAGACTCGTTTTAAGTTTATTAGAACTAACGCCTCTGTTGTACCAGCGTATGTGTTTACCTACTGCTTTGATCTCGGGTCCTTTATGCGGGGAGTGAAAAAGCGTCTCACGAGGTCCCTATAATATGGGCCACTGTCCACACTTGAAATAAGGATGATGACCAGCACTTTTCGATTCTAATCATGCTTTCCATCAGGCAGAGTAGTCACTGTCGCAGGCTCATTCATAAAAAGTATAGGTTTTTTTCTATGGAATAGGGGCAAACGAGCAGACTTATCGCCTGATGGTAAGCCCGCCCATGGACACCCACCCCGCAATACCAAAGACGTCATAAGTGCGTTGTCAGCCTGCCTATGTAATTTGATTACGGAGGAAAACATTACAAAATACAAAAATTTTATTAGCCTGATATCGTTCAAGAATACTTAATGTAACGTATGTAGAGCCCAAATTAATTAACTTCATTTAATTTTACTTAAATTTAATGCAACAGCTATGACAACTGTTAATACAAAAATTTTCGAGTACTTCTAATTATGACTCTTTCTTATAAGGGCATATTATAAGAACTGATGCAGAGAGGCCCAGGGTGGGTTATATAGTATCAGTGTGAAACAAACGCTATCTCGAAATAAAATCGATCAACGCCATCTAGTCGCGTTTTTGGAAGTTCTATGATTGACATACATTTTGACAATGTCAATCGTTAAAGAAAATTGAAAATATAAATTGAAAGCTATTGAGGAATCTTGCGGATGATTATGGTTTAAATCATCAAAAATAGCTTTTATAAGCCCACTGGCTGGGCAAATGCTTCTTTTGGGAATGGAAATTTCAACTTACTCTACTAGTTTTTTTTAATGGAACAAGCGGCAAACGAGCACACGTATCGCCTGTTGGTAGTAAGTAATTACCGCCGCCCTTGGACACGCGCAACACCAGAGAAGGAGTATAACAACATATTTACCAAAAATACTAACGACCTAACCAAAGGAATAGTACTTATACTTCATATCTATTCTAAAAAAAAATTTTGGTATCAATTTCAGTAAAACAATAGACCTCATCAAATATATCAAATTTAACGATTTACACATAAACATGTCCCCAAAACCCTTACCCAGAAACAACTTTCTCCGAAACCACCCCTAACCAATTCATCATTAAAAACATAAAGCTTAATCAGGGTGAAACTAAAACACGTACAGAATAAATTCAAGGTATCCGATTTTCAATCCTATCTGCCCGAGGTCCGCCTTCTCAGAAGTGAATGAACTCGGTTGCCTGATGCGTTTCCTGATAGATCTCTGTGTCACGTACACACGAACAAACATACTAAACGATTTAGTATAGTTTCTTGTTAGGTGCACTTCTTATTATTGTTTTTTTTTTATTAAGATAACTCCCGCACTGAGAATTTATCACGTGTCGCGGGGAGTTTACAAATATATATGAAACGGACATAGAGAGCAACTGCTTTTTTATATATATTAGGAGGCAAACAAGATGACATATCGCCTGATGGTAAGCGATTTCGGCCGACCATGGACACTCGCAACACCAGAGGTGTCACAAGTGCGTTGTCGGCCTTTGGGGGATGCGGAGGAGGATGGGGGAAGGGGTTGGAGTGTGGGTCTCCGGTATCCTCACTGACTCGGTGAAAAACAGCGCAGGCACTATTTCACTCCGGTTTTCTGTGAGGCTGTGGTATCACTCCGGTCCGGTATAATTCGATTTTGAATTACAAACCAACTTATGTCATTACGTAAAATATTCTTATTTCATGATATAGCCTGTTAATAATGATTATTTCGCTTGATCTTCAACTGGTCTAATAAAAAAAAAACAAAATTATGTGTCATTTAGTTATAAAATGTATGTATTTAGAAATATTGACTGCCTCGGTGGCGCAGTGGTAGCGTGTGCGACTGCTGTGCTTGAGGTTTCGGGTTCGATACCCAGGTCGGACCAAATGTTTCTATGATCTACAAGTATTTGTTTTGTAGTTTGGGTGTTTTCTATGTATAATATGTATGTATTTACTTAAAAAAATATATTAGTATTTATTTCAGTTGTCTAGTACCTATAATACAAGCTCTGCTTAGTATGGGACTAGATGGCGTTGTGTGTTAGATGTTCGAAATATTTATTATTATTATTATTTAGGTGTATTTATCAGTTAACTGGTCATTATACTCGTAGTGGCGGCATTGCCCAATTTGCCTAATGTATAAAGTTATTATTATCATCCAAAAATAATAATCACAACAGCCCATTTCCCAAAAATCTTTTATTTTTTCACGTCTAGAAACATTGATAACTGTGTTTCATCGGAATGTGTTTTGTGATTGGATCTTTCCGATTGGGCGGCCATTGCTACTGAATAAATCGAACTTACAAAATTTAAAAACAAAGTCATTCAAACACAGTTAGTTCAAAATGCGACTTTAATCCTTTGGAAAAAGAGTTTAGTATACAATACTGAACTGTATAGCTAATATAGTTGTTAAATATTTTTAAATTATTTTTTGGATGAACGCGCTGTGTTTGTTCGGCCGTGAACGGAAAGCATCAATCGAATTCGAAATTTAAACTCAAATGTGTCAATTTAACACTTCATTTTGATATGGACATTCGATTATACGGTTTTATAGGTGACAAATGAATTTTTATTTTAGTTTATGGTACGAAATGCCTGTTTTTATCAAATTATAATCGCTATATTTTTATTATAAATTATAATTATATTAAAATGTTGGAACTTAACTAAAATAATATCAACCTCTGGTGTTGTGGGTGTCCCTTATCACAAAAAAAAACTCGAGAATCGAACCTGAGACCAAATTGTAAATTATGTTTATTGATCGCTTACGCTAACCACTGGACCGACCTATTTTAAATTTAAAAAAAAACAGAAACAAGACAAATAAAAAAACTTGAGAGGTGTCAAGGGACACCCGGATGGAACGAAGTTCGAAATAGAAAGACGAAACGAAAATATCTGTGTGTGTCGTCGTCGTGTCGTGACAACAAATTGTGTCGTGACAATAAATTGTGTCGTGTCAACAAATTGTGTCGTGACAATTTTTCCGTCTAGCCCCCTTACACAACGCGCCATAAGGAACTTCGTTCCAAAAACAGACCATCACAAATATTTCAAACCAAAATCGAAAATACATCGGCGACATTACACTTTACTTCGAAAAGGTAGTCAATTTTAAAACCGACTATATTCTTTTTTCTCAATAACTTCGCAGCGGGTCGGCCATTCGTATTGTGAGTTGACAACAAAAAATAGGGACACCCAATGCTTTAACTGAAGAAGACATACATTAAATGGGCAATAATTATAATTCAAACTGGACATTACCGTTCTTGGTTGGTGTAAGTCTATAAGATCAGCGATGATTTCTTTTTTACAGAATATTGTGCAAACGAGCAGACGTATCGCCTCGTAAGCGATTGTAACCGTGGGAGAGCCACGCTTCGGCATGCATGGGCTGGCTCGACCTGTGTGAAATAGCGCTTGCGCTGTGTTTCACCGAGTGAGTGAGGATACCGGAGGCCCAAATCCCAACCCTTCCCCATCCCTATACCTATCCCCTAAAGGCCGACAGTGCACCTGTGACACCCCCGGTGTTGCGGGTGTACATGAGCGGCGGTAATCGCTTACCATCAGCCGATACGTATGCTCATTTACCAAATACTCCATAAAAAAAAATACCGCTGCCTATGGACACAAGTGCGTTGCCGGCCTTTGGGGTATGGGCCTACGGGATGATGAAATGATAATTGAACTGTAACTTAACGAGTTAAAAATATGTTTTTCTTGTCTTTCTCTTAGAGGTATCTAAATGCAATACATATTTATGCATAATTAATAATAAAATATGCATAATAAAAATATATTTTCCATATCTCTACAATTTATGACAATTTTTTACCGACTTCGAAAAAGGATTAGGTTCTATATTTCACTGTGTGTATTTATTTCTATTTGAAGAGAAACTTCTTTAGAATCGTTGTGATTTCAAACCGGATGCAACGGAAAAAACGACAGGTAAGAGACACAAATACAAATAGTCGCCTGTAATTAGTGAGCCAGAGCGAGAAAGTAAATGTCGGTCTCATTGTATAATCTGCAAATATATATAAGTATTAATATCAGTTGTCTAGTATCCCTAACATAAGCTCTGCTTAGCTTGGGACTAGATGGCATTGTGTGTTAGATGTCCGAAATATTTATTATTATTATTTGATTAAGAAGCCCTTCTCGTATGACTTAAATCATCCGCTAAAGGTCATTTAAGTAACAAACTGACGATTATTGCCTGAATGCAATATTGATGTTGCATTCGGTAATTTGTATTTTGCAATTTATTTTTAAATTTCCTTTAAAACTTAAAGTTATTTGCAAACATAAGTTAGAGCGGGACGGCAACACTTTTATTACTTTCTTGTGTTAATCAGTAGGAATGTTGTAGTTTTCATGTTTATGTGTGTGTTTAATTGTTTTTATTGCTTAATTTGTTTGTGGGTTTTAGGGTTCCGTAGACCTATTAATAAAACTTATACTTTCGTTACAGTCCCTTAATTCAAAAGCTGTGATTTTTTTTTATTGAATAGGTGGCAAACGAACAGACCCATCACCTGATGGTAAGCGATTACCGCCGCCCACACACAACACTAAAAGCGTCACAAGTGCGTTGCCGACCTTTAGGGGATGGAGAGAGGGAATGGGGGAGGGGTTGGGGTATGGACCTCCGGTATTCTCACTCACTCGGTGAAACACAGCGCAAGCGCTATTTCACATCGGTTTTCTGTGAGGCCGTGGTATCACTCCGGTCGAGCCGGCCCATGCATGCCGAAGCGTAACTCTCCCACGGTAATTTTTTTTTGAAGTGAAATCTTGTTTAACGGCGCTGTGTACTTTTTTGGAATGGGTAAAAATGTATAAACTCGCGTCAGGTCACGTGACCATAAACTCGTGTCCTGATCGAAAATTCGTAAGACGGATGTTTATTGTTAACAACGCCATCTACCGATATACTTTGGTAGCATTCGTTTTTCTAGATAGTGGTCCTTTCTCAATATGATTTCATATACTTAAAGTTAATATTTCAGTATCTTAAAGTGATTTTATAAATTAAAATAACGATTTTCTGCTTACACAAAACCTTTTGTAAATCAAAAAGATTGTTTACAATTTTTTTGAAAACAGCGACATCTATTGGAGTATCAAAGCTTTACTTCCATTTACTACTTACAATCATTATAATTGGTACTTTATTGAAGTGAAAACTTCTTTAGCGGCGCTGTGTACTTTTTTGGAATGGGTAATTTTAGTTCTTTTCATTGCACACTATTAAAAAAAGCATAGGTGTTCATTTCAGGTAAGTTAAAACAACCGTTTGTTTATAGTTATGAGTTTTCACTTCTGTCGGCAGTGCTTATGACTGCTTTGTGTTTTTTTTTATAGTTACCTATTTATAACACGGTGATAAAATGATTATATAAAACGTTTAATAAATAATATGATACCTTAACACACGCGAGTGCTGATAAAGATGTTCAGAGTTCAATTCTCGGTGCAAGTAAAAAATAATTGAGGGTGTGTTAGTTTCAGAGATTCATGATTTTTTGATAGAATAAGTGTTTATAAAAGTTACTTTAGCCTTGAAAATTCTTATAAAAATTGCAGTAGTAGGTACTATATTCGGCCGTGGCTCCGCTCGCGTTGATATCAGTTATCGATAAATAAAGCCTATGAGACATGTGTCATTCCGATGTATAAGCTATAAAAATTTAAAGTTTCATCTATATTTGTTAAGTAGTAAGTAGTTAGTGTTAAATAGATAATTATATACTACGGAACCATGCTTGAAAGAACATGCCCTTGGCCGGTTTAAATGGTGCTGTTTTAGTTTGTACATTTATATAAAATAATTATCATTGCAAAATATATGCTTTAATAAAATATAGCGTAATGTTTATTTTTGTTTTTTGACTTTAAAAGAAGACTCTTCCATTAGGAATATTTATCCTGTCTCTCGGGGACTTTACAAACGTGCTTTAAACTTACACAAAGAACACCCAGACTCAGAACAACAATTTGTAGATCACACAAAGTGTTGTCCCCTGTTGGGTTCGAACACAACACTTAGCGCAGTAGAAAACATTTTGTGTCTGATCAAAATTTAAAAACAAAATAAGAATCTAGTAACGTATGATATAGGAACGTTCCGGGGGAGTATGCTTGAAATCTCATGGTCCGGGTTCCTTAAAGAGTGAAACGCCTGAGGCTGTCTTCAGTTGGTTCTACATGGAAGCACAACATACTTCTACCTCCTATATCCCCAAGAAATCGCAAGCAATATGCTATATAAGCATTCTAGCCTCATCCATATAACCTCAACTATTAGAAAAAGAATAGATACCGTGGGAGAGCCGCGCTTCGGCATGAATGGGCCGGCTCGACCGGAGTGATACCACGGCCTCACAGAAAACCGGTGTGAAATAGCGCTTGCGCTGTGTTTCACCGAGTGAGTGAGAATACCGGAGGTCCATACCCCAACCCCTCCCCCATTCCCTCTCTCCATCCCCTAAAGGTCGGCAACGCACTTGTGACGCTTTTAGTGTTGTGTGTGGGCGGCGGTAATCGCTTACCATCAGGTGATGCGTCTGCTCGTTTGCCTCCTATTCAATAATAAAAAAAAAAAAAAAAAAATACCCGTTGACAATATCTGCGCACCCGGCTGGAACGCGCTTCACCTCGCCTTCAAAATAATACACAGAATGATACAGGTACTAGATAGGCATCTAGTACCTGTATCATGTGTATTATTCCTGCTTTCGTATAATTCTTGTTTAATATTTCTCTGTTCAGTGAAATATTAACTCTCTCTCTTTGGTTTGCTTGACGTTATTACGCCAGGTTCGCAGATATTTCCGACGGATTGTACATAGCGTCAAACGCCACACCAATTTTCTAAAACGCCTAGGAATCAGTCCGCTCGAACCAGTCCATTTCATGTCTCTCCTACAAGTCCCATGAGTTCAGCATTCATAATCTAAATAAAACATTTTATTCACTGTCTTTAACGGCTGTCAATACTAATTACATTTTTAACTGAACCCATAACAGGTTTCTAGCTTTTTAACTATCGCACATAAAATAAAAATAAGTACATCGCAATATAAAAAGGCGATAATACAAAAATGGAATTATTGTTGGGAGGGGTGATATAAGGTAGGCCATTTAAAAAAGTTTGATTGAACCGGGAGGAACTTTTGATTGTATCCCGAAGATTCGGAATAAAAACAAGATATAAATAATGCTTGGAATAAACAAAGGGATAATATATTGAGGAGTTATAATAATAAGGATGTCTGTCTGTTTGTTTTGATTTATTGAAGTGAAACTTCCTTAGAATCGCTGTGATTTTAAACAAACAAATATTCCGAACATCTAACACACAACGCCATCTAGTCCCAAGCTAAGCAGAACTTGTGTTATGGGTACTAAACAACTGATATAAATACTTATATACTTTTTTTACATATTATACATAGAAAACACCCAAACTCCGAAACAAATATTTGTAGATCATACAAACCTTTTGTCCGAACCGGGAATCGAACCTGAAACCTCAAGCTTAGCAGTCGCATACGCTACCACTACGCCACCGAGGCAAACAAACCGAATGCAACGGAAAAAACGACAGGTAAGAGACACAAATACAAAAAGTCGCCTGTAATTAGTGAGGTGTGTATAATGTATAAATTAATAAAAAAAAATTTGTTTGAAAGTGTGCACCTAGATAGCATGAATATTTTAGGGAACTTTCATATTTTAGGATTAACTTTTAGGGATTAGGGATCGGATCCCTAACCTCTAAAAGTATAGCATACGTAAATCTTTCAGATCTGAAAGTTCTGTATAACCTGAAATTTCAATTGATAAATGTATTGTCCATCGGGACGTTATTATTTTTTTTATGTAATATGGGGCAAACGTACGCACGCTTCACCTAATGGCAAGCGATTACCGCCACCTAGGACACCCAACACCAGAGGCGTCATAAGTGCGTTGCATCTTTGGGGGATGAGGGGAGTTTATCGGCCTCCGGCGTATTCACGATTTAGATTACACCATTTAAAAACTAAATCCTGTTCTCTAAGGAGAAACTTATGTCTGGCAGTGGACTTTCATATATTGATGATATGATGCGATTAAAAAAGAGGTGTGTGCGATTCACATACGATAGAAGTGAAACTTCAGTAAATCAACAAAAGAATGAGACCGACATTTGCTCTCTCGCTCTGGCTCACTAATTACAAGCGACTTTTTGTATTTCTGTCTCTTACCTATCGTTTTTTCCGTTGCATTCGGTTTAAAATCACAACGATTCTAAAGAAGTTTCACTTCAAAAAACATCTTTTTTTTTATTGAAAAGGGAGCAAACGAGATTACGGCCCCCCATAGACATCCGCAACACTAGAGGCGTCACAAGTGCTATGCCGGCCTTTAGAGGAAGGGGAAGGGGATAAGGTAGTGGTTAGGGTGTGGGCCTCCGGTATCCTCACTCACTCGGTGAAACACAGCGCAAGCGCTATTTCACACCGGTTTTCTGTGAGGCGGTGGTATTACTCCGGTCGAGCCGGCCCATTCATACCGAAGCATGGCTCTCCCACGGTAAAACATCTTGACACATTCTATCATCAAGATAAAGTCTATGCTATATTAACTAGAATACTGATAAAAAACACACATACATATGTTTTAAATATAAAACAAATGATCGTTCACAATTTTACGTCATAAAATTACTTTGTAGTGTATACGATTTGAACCCAGGCCCTATGTTGTAGCAATCAGGATTACTAACTTCTGTAAAACAATCTTTAGGTGTGTATATAATGTCAGTAGATAATTTCTTAAGGTTTTTACCTCAGACTATTTAGCATTCGGTAAAATAAACATACACAATAACATTTCTCCGAAACCACCAATTATCATAACCCATTCTCTTCCGAGCGAATGGCGCATAAAAATGAAAAGTTTGATTAAATAAATAATAAAGCGACAAATCGCCAGTCGCAGCGATTAGTCGCAGCATTTTTACGACATATCCGTCAGAGTTCGTTCGATGCCAATCTAACTTTGTCGAGACGTACCAACACGTTTATGGCATTTACATGTGCCGCTGTTATTGTTACAATTACGACATTCCGAGATAATCTAGAAAACACCGTTCATGATTGTCAAAATAAAAATATATAAACAAACGTAAAATAAATAAATAAATATTTCGGACATCTAACACACAACGCTGTCTAGTCCCAAGGTAAGCAGAGCTTGTATTATGGGTACTCTCATCTACAAACATTTGTTTTGGAGTACTACATAGAAACTCCAAAACAAATGTTTGTAGATCATACAAACATTGTCATACTCAAGCACAGCACCACTGAGGCATTTGGTATTGTTGAGGCATATCGCATTCACATTCAAAACTTGTACATCATTTCAATGATTAATATTATCTGTTTGTAACGAAAAAAAAGAATATCTAACTACATCTTTACCTTTAAGTATTCGCATCCGCATACATTTATGTCTCTTTCCAGGTAATCAGGTATTAAGCCAATGAATTTTTTAAGTTGCAATTTTTTTTTGTGTATTGGTTGGGGTATATGACTCCGGTATCTTCACTCACTCGGTGAAACACAGCGGTTTTCAGTTTCACACCGGTTTTCTGTAGGGCCGTGGTCTCACTCCGATCGAGCCGACCCATTCATGCCGAAGTGCGGCTCAAACTTAGTAGTTGGGGTCCACCCACAAGACCAACAGTCCAACCAGTTAAAATAATTGTTCAGACAGTTTTTAAAATCTCTAATTTGAAATTCTCACAGTAACACAGAGCAGATACAACTTATTTTAAGTTTTTAATGAAAATATCCTTTGGTAAAGTTGATCTGAAGTACAGAATAATTCAGCGACTTGTTCAGATCCTGCAGTTTGTAACCTCGCTTCACTGAAGTATATACTCATTTATAACAATAGATATACTCCTCATCTTAAGCAGCTGAGGCAGCAGGGGTATTATTAGATACAGTCTACTTAATATAAAGAAATTATTAAGCGGATAGTTTTAATTCCATTATTTTACGGCGTTCATCAATCTCAGCCACAAGAAGTCCACTGCTGAACATAGGCCTCCCCTATTAACTTCCATATTGACCGGTCGGTAGCGGCCCGCATCCAACGAGTCCCCGCGATCTTAACCAGGTCGTCCGTCCACCTCGCGGGAGGTCTTCCTACGCTGCGTTTACCGTCACGTGGTCTCCACTCAAGAACCTTTCTGCCCCATCGGCCATCGGTTCTCCGGGCTATGTGACCTGCCCACTGCCACTTCAGCTTGCTGACTCGCTCTGCTATGTCGGTAACTTTAGTTCGTCTACGGATCTCATTTCTGATTCGATCTCGTAGAGAGACCCCAAGCATAGCCCGTTCCATAGCTCGCTGTGTGACCCCGAGCTTCCTTATGAGGCCCATAGTTAGAGACCACGTAACTACTGGTAACACGCACTTATTTACGGCGTTGTTAACTACGTTTCTTTTATGTATACACATTTATTTATTTTTATTTACGCGGGGAATGCTTTTCGCACCATATCCTTCGTGCGGGGGTCTCTCGAAGGATGTGTGTGGGACTCCCGACGAATGGGTCTACCCACTAAACCGCGGCGGCATACTTTTATGTACGACCCTGGAGTATGGTGTTCCACACCATGGCGGCCTAGTGATGCTTCTGCACATTGTCATTTTACGTTGATCTTCTGTGTGAGGGCAGTACCACCCCGGTCAAGCTGACCCATTCGTGCTGAAATAAGCATGACTCTACTACCTTGAAAAGCTTGGAACAATACTTGGAACAAACACCATACGCAATCTTTTGGCCAGCCTAGTGTGGTAAGCTAAAAACTTCTTCCAAAGATATGATGATTATTTTTAGTAGCAAGAAAATAGAAAAGAGTAGATCGCGCGACCGAGTAACGCGCAAATCTCAGGAACCGCTGGTCCGAATGAATTCTTTTGGTGTTGGATAGTCCATTTATCGAAAAAGGCTTTATATCATCACGCTAATACTAATAGGAGCGGAGCACCAATGAAAAATATTTCTAAAATAGGGGAAAATTTTCACACTAGGTCAACTAGCTAGGCTAGGTAATTTCACTCCACTTGGTGCAAAGCACCGAAAGAACTGCTTAAAACCAGTTTTTTCAGAGGCGGTAGAGGATGACTTTGGCCCTTCGAGCCGGCCCACATATGTGACCCACATTTTCTCTTCTTTATTTATATATTTACATGTAATAATCTAGCCATATTATTAAATACGAAAAGCTTCAACTCAAAGCGTAATTACATTGAACGTCGCCTAAACATCATCCCCTGTATTATAATTTAATCAACAAATAACCGATCAGGGATGAAGCAAAATTAATTGACCGTTTAACGATTCCCCTAAATATCAAGTTTGTCGTCAAATTTCTTAGCTTCCGAATTAATTACTGACTCAATTTTTCGATCAAGGGTCGCATAGATTATGAGTAAAGACACGATATTGGATTTTCGTGTAGTTTCTGAAATACCTACACAATACTTTTGCTTATACTTTACGAATTTTAAATTGTAAGTTTTATATATAATTATCTCCTTCAATTATATATTTGTGTTTTGTATATGATTTGGTTTTCTAACCGAGTATTTGTTGGACAAATCTAAGTTCTTCGATGTAGTAAAGTCTTTAGACCCAGTTTAAACCTAAAAGTCATAACTCAATTACAAATGTCGTTTTTCTTACTCTATTGACAAATGTTAGAAATTAATATATAACACAAATAGAAAATAACATTAAATCATCTTCCTAGTCTTTATTATTCCCAAGATTATTTGGAGTCGACTACTAGTTCAACCGTTTTTACCTGAATATCAGTTTTACCACATAGCGACTGGCATCGTACCTCCGCAACCCTGAGGGTGAACTGAATTCGAAAATTGAACTAGTTATCAGTTTATTTGAGGGTTCTGACTTTCCAATAACGATTGCCATAGATGTTCATGATAACCGGGACTGACAGCTTAACATACTCTCAAAAACACGGGCGGGAAATACCGCCATATTTCATACTCCAGGCTGCTGCTCAGAATTTCGTGTAAGAAAAACCCAACAGCACCCCGACCCGGGAATCAAACTCGAGACCACTTGATCGGCAGTTGCTTACGCTGACTACTAAACCAACTAGGCAGTCCTAAGAAAATAACATTAAATACACTTGGTTATTATAAACAGGTTATTATGTGTTTTAAATTAAAACATATATAATATGTACAATATTTCAGTATGCCCAATAGTATTTGAAAAAAATAGATATTTATTAATTTCACTCTACTTCATTTTCCATGTCATTTTAGTATGCAATTCGCATTAAAGGCAGAAAACATTTCAAGCAATTACTTATTATATATAGAAATGTATTATCTGTGTATTCTTAGTCTTTGTACTCGTTGCCTTAATTTTATTTGACGTTTTGACAGGTTCGCTCAGCCATCAAATAGAGACAGATATATTGGTAAACAATAAAGTTAGAAAGAGATGACTTGGTCTTCGATCGGGATTAAGTTGTCGGCAGGTATGGCAAGGTAATTATGAAATATCTATCAAAGAGAAGAACTATAGCGATAAATATTTAGAAATGTGTATTAAAGTTATTAAATGTTTTCTTCTATTCAAATATTTTGATGAATGTTTGTTACTAAACTAGATTTAGAACAGCAAAACTGATTTGGGAGAAACTTGCCTGTGACATAGATTATAGTTTGAAAAACACATAACTTCTAAAATATAGAAAAGCCATGAAAATTATCGAATCTATGGACCAGGTAATGTACTAGATACTAACTTGTATTATAATGGCGGATATGAGATTTTTTTGCTTGTTAGGTACGCTTTCACGCCTAAATCAATAAACTGATTTTAAATAAAAAGAAAAAAAAAAATTTCGGTCATCTATCACAGCACCATCCAGTCCCAAACTAAGCAAAACTTGCGTTGTGGGTACTAAAAAACTGATATAAATACATTTATACTTTTTTTTTGTAAATACATACAAATTATTCATAAAAAACACATAAACACCGAGACAAATACTTGTAACATACAAACATTTGATCCGATCCGGAAATCGAATCCGAGACCTCTAGCACAGCAGTTGTATACGCTACCACTGCGCCATCGAGGCTGTCAAAAATATTCTTTCACTAAAGGAAAACCTACATTATTAGCTAGTAACATAAGCTACCTTTATATATTTTTGTTTTTACAGTTTTATTTATGGTATAGGGAGGCAAACGAGCAGACGTGTCGCCTGATGGTCAGCGATTACCGCTTACCTTTGGCGGATGTAAAGAGGGATGGGGGAAGGGTTGGGGTATATACCTCCGGTATCCTCACTCACACAGTGCAACATCGGTTTTCTGTGAGGCCATGGTATCACTCCGGTCGAGCGATGCGATTGATCAGCTAGTTATCACTGACATACAAGCTGGAGAGTCTACAACCAAAAGTTAGTATGTGGCTGCAATCAGGTCGACATCTTAAACGATGGTACTATTCACGTAATAAATATAACTCACCTATTATAGAATTCATTTATTAATCAATTCCAAAACGTCTGTACCCATTTGTAACGCAAACCTAACGTAAACACATCTCATACAAACAATATTCGTTAATCAAAAAGGCCATAGAACGTAAACAAAACCCCACATCCTTATCAAAAGAGTCATTATTTGAACAACAATGGTCCAACGAACTAAAAAAACAGTACCAATTAGTATTAATACTATCCGTGCGATGATCATCGCGGTCATAATTGACTACATGATTCTATATTCATACCAATGACTTTGGTCATCAATACTCTATTCGTTAAATAACATTGCAACTACCCGATAAACTACAACTAAATATATACCTTAAAGTTTAACACTTAAGGTTCAAAATTTATCAGCGTAAGTATTCCAGTTAGGGTTGATACACACAACTGCTGTAAAGTCTTAATTAATAAATACGTTTGACATCCGTTCACGCAATATCGTGTCAATGACATTAGTGTACCCTTATGAGTTAGTTATGATGCTGTGTTTGTTTTTGTGTTTAATTTAAGGTATTTTTTAAACCAGTCAAAGGAAGTAAAGAAGGTAATGAATATGGGCTATCCTTGACAGATTGCCTACCGCAGAATACGGAGTACACCGTCCCCATTCGTCCCATGGGTGTGGAGGTTAGAGGGCAAACTATGCGAGACAACATCAATGGAAAGAGAATTAATAATTGAAACCAACCCTATACCAATTCGTCTGCTCAATAGCCCAAACGTCCTTTTTAAAGAAAGGCGTATGTCCAGTGGTGTTAAAACTGTTGATGAAACTTTAAACCAAGTGAATGAGGATTACCATTGGTATTCACCAAAGGAGAGTTTACGGGGTTAGTGTTAGTTACTCATGATGCGCTTATGCCTCAATTGTAGTATGGTCTCACAGAAAACCGGTATGAAAAAGTGTGAGTGAGTGAGGATACCGGAGGCCCATACACCAATCCCTCTCCCATCCCTCTCCCCAGCCCCCAAGAGATGTCAACGCACTTGTCACGCCTCTGGTGTTACGGGTGTCCATGGGCGACGGCAATCGTTTACCCCATGAAAAAGGAGATTTAATACCAAAAATTACATTGTTCTTTGTTTTTATCTACTGTTGTCTTTGACCTGTTTGTCTAACTATGGTCTAGTTTGATAGTTCAGACTTCTAATAACTAGGCCATGGGTTTGACTCTTAACTATGACAAACAATAGGGAATATAACAGAAAAAATATATAAATAGGCGGCTTGAAAATAGACAAACTAATTTGCAAAGTGAAATTCAAAGCACTGACTAAATTTGAGCTATTCTAACGCAGCCATATTGCACGCGTTTTTAAAACTGCCAATAACGTCATTATCATTGCGTGCTTGTTTACTATTCAGTATTTCAGTTACCCTATACTTATTTTCAGTTTTGATTGCTATATAAAAATCATGAAAATAGTTAATTTTTCTCATTAACGTTACTATCACAGTATGAATTTTGACGCGGATTATTACGATGTATGACCATCGACGTCACGTTTCGTTTCGACCAATAGTGACGCGTTTTGTAAGTTAGAATTTTCCTCCCTTAATTCTCACATTTTATATAATATTTTCTAAATAAAAAATACCTTTTAAGTATATTGTAAAGATAATAAAGAATTTAGAAACAAATAATTTATTTTTGCATATTTCCTACTGTGTAAGTGTCAAGTTCATGTAATTCTACAGACAACATCATGTATTACAGTCACAATCCAATGATTGTGACTCAAATTAGAAAACACGAGTCATTCAATACCTCTATAGCTACAAGTTGTGAGATATAATTGTTGTCTAATTTGTTAGCTAATTATATTTTATAGTGACTGGGTCAAAGTCTTTGAATAAATGAGGCAGATGACAACTTTATCGGTCCTTGTTTTAAATTTTGTTAACTTTCAACGCAGAAATCTATCATATATGCTATAACACCTAAGGTAAATACGACATACAGACAAAACTCATTTATGATTCGAGCGAGTCGTATGTTCAATGCGGCATGCCCGAGTGCTGATATGAACTTATTTGTGCATGGAAACAACCAGCTCAGGAAAACCCTGAATGATTCCTTCTTCGCTTCTTGCAACCAGGAGTAATGATACCTATTTATCGATAATGTCTTTCTTGCTTGTATCTGTGTTGTTATGTGAATGTATATTTCTATTTATTTCCACTTATTTATTCTGTTAACTATAAAAACTTGTTATTGGGCTCCTTTTTTCCTATTAAGTTCGTATAATTTAACAATTCAGCTGTTAGTTTTTCTATAATTGTAAAATAAAATAAAATATATTTTTCTATTTTATAGGAATACATCATATGCATGAGGTCTATACGAGCGAAGACGTAGCCAAAAGCTACTCAGTCCAGAAATAACAGTAGGTAAATCCCTTTGAGTACTTAATATGATCGCCTGCTATGCGTGTGATGCCCTTGTTCTTCGGTAGTGGATTGTAATTAACTGTTGATTAGTCGAAGCGTCTTACTAATTATTTTTAAATTACATTGGAATGTATCAATTGCTTTATTTTAGTATTGTTTTGTTTTCATTTGCTATTAAATATTTAAGAACTGTAAATGGTAAAGGAGTTTAAAATTCATTTGAAACGAAACGAAAGTGTGTTACAAGAAACTGGAGAACTGCATGCTAATGGTGATTTCAGCACGAACGGGCCGGCTTAACCGGGGCGGTACTACCCCCTCACAGAAGCCTAACCTAAAATGATTGTATTCCTGCTTTCGTGTTTCGTTGATGAGTATGAAACCGAAGGCCCAACGATGCAGAAGTAAACAGGCCCCCTTAGTGTGGTCACCATGCTGCATTGTTACATTGTGTGCATTCGTAATGAGTATGGTGACCACCACTCTTGGATTCTGCTCATTTCCATTAGGCAGAGTAGAAGCATTTTGGTAGACTCAAACATAAACAATGCTATTTGATTTGACCAACAACCACGCGTCAGAATGAAACTAGCCGTCGAATGCTAGACATCAAATGTGACCGAGCTAACCAGCAACCAAGAGCCTTTACTAAGTTGGCCACTGCTGAACTATTTTCAGCAGTGGCCAACTTAAAGCTGTTGATATGTAAAATATGATACTCCTTGCAAGATTAGTTTCACAAACTAGTTTGAAGTAATCTCAGAAACTGGAGGACGAGGTCTCTTGGTTGCTGGTTAGCTCTTATTCTTATTCTTTTTTTATACAACTCCCACATTAGGAATAAACATCCTGTGTCGTGGGGGACTTTACAAACATACATGAAACGGACACAAAGAACATCCAGACTCGGGACAACAATTCGTGGATCACACAAAGTGTTGTAGGTACCGCGTGGGATTTGAACCCACGACACTTGGCGCAGTAGCAAGCGGCATGGCGACCGCTGACACCACTCGGCCAACCGTGCAGTCATCCTCCTATGAGATGCCTTTAAAAAAGAGAAAAGGGTTTTAGTTTTATGGAAAAGAGTATACTTCTACCACTATGCCTGCACGGTTGGCCGAGTGGTTTCAGCGGTCGCCATGCCGCTTGCTACTGCGCCAAGTGTCGTGGTCTCAAATCCCGGTATCAAAACTCAAATGCCGGTACAACACTTTGTGTGATCCACGAATTGTTGTCCCGAGTCTGGATGTTCTTTGTGTCCGTTACATGTATGTTTGTAAAGTCCCCCACGACACAGGATGTTTATTCCTAATGTGGGAGTTGTTTTTAAAAAAAAAAAACTGTAAGTGCCTCTTCTCCCCAATTGCGCCTTCCTCATAAAACGCACACAAAATCTCTCGGGATATCTTTTCCTGACTACAATATCTGACATCTCTATTTTCCTGTTCAATATCGAAATTTACCTCCACAGGTTAGGTGAAGTGATTATTTTCAAGATACCAAACAATATGGAGAGTGAGCTGAATGAGGCGACTTTTAATACATACAAAATTGAATCCCACACCATTGAAATTAGTGGATATCGTGGTTTCGTATTGTAATGTAATTTATGATTTCTTTATGAGTACCATATGTAAAGAAAGAGGTTGTCAACATTTTGTGTTTACCTTAAATGAATATAGTGCTGAATCAAGTAAAGGAAGGGTTTTACCGTGGGAGAGCCACGCTTCGACATGCATGGGCCGGCTCGACCGGAGTGAAACCACGGCCTCACCGAAAACCGGTGTGAAACAGCGCCTGCGCCGTTTTTCACCGAGTGAGTGAGGATCTTGGAGGTTCCGCCCCAACCCCTTCCTCCATCCCCTACCCTCATTCCCTTCCTTATCTACCAAAGGCCGGCAACGCACTTGTAACGCCTCTGGTGTAGCGGGTGTCCATGAGCGGCGGTAATCGCTTATCATCAGGCGATACGTCTGCTCGTTTGCCCCTACTCCATTAAAAAAAAAGAATGTCTGCACAGTAGAAATAACTACGTAATAAATGGTACTAGTATTAATAAGTCATGATACCATACAAATGTAACTAGTGCTAGTGTTTGGCACTTAATTTGAAAAACATACCCATTATGACTGTTCAATTTGCAAATATTCAGTGGTGTGGTGTTGTGTTCTTTTTTCATGGACAACGTGTATAATCAACACCTGGAAAGATAGTAGTTTTTAGACAGGACATAGTGTTAATTCTTAATGACACTTAGTCTATTTTAGCTGCAGGTGGCTGAGATTAAGGACATCTACTGGTCTAAAGTTATAATGTATTACATTATAACTTTATTATGAATAAGCGTAAAAATAATATGTTTTAAACGACTTCAAAGGTTGACAACACATGACTCGGTGTACAGTCAGCCATTCAAGCGATGTCTGCGCCTACGCACCACGCAGGATTGTCACCAGCACGATTATGATGTTTATAGAAATTTTATTCTATTGATATAAAAAAATACTTTTATATAAATAATAAATTATCTTGGTTGTTTTACTATTTGTGTATGTTGTTGTCCTTATATTCAATAAAGAAAAATAATTGTAAATTGATACGAGTATTATACCTAGTATGAAACGTATTTACAGGTGCTCTCAAACAGAAAAACCATTAAAACATTTACATAACATTTTATAAACATATAGTCAATTTAAAATGTATTACCACTTTATAAAATTATGCATTAAAAGTGGTTTAGCAACCCATACATGTAAAATAACTGCCATGACTGACTGTCTCATCAACGCACATTTTGACAGATTCCGTAAAATGTGACGTATGTATCAACTAAGAAATTTTACTTCTAAAGGGGTAAAATAAGAGATAAACGATTGTTTACAAGTTCGTCTTTTAGTGATACTCGTAAAGTGATACCTACTAACGAAATTTAAAAAAAATGCGAACATATCTGAAAATAAAATTATTTAGAACCTTCAAAAAAACAGTTTTTATTTATCTACAACTAAAATTATTAATATTATGAAATATCGTAAGTGGTAGCCCTGGATATAAAGCGTGAACCAATACATCACGGGGCCTGTGTGCGATATTTTTGCTCTCAACTATACGCTTTGATTCAAACCCTTTTGTGCGCCAGTTCACAATACTTGACCAGTAACAAGCACTGCCTGAGTAGGTGCTGCGTACTTTTATTTACATTCAACGTTTTTTGTGATGAAGAAATTAGAAATTATTCATTCTAACATAGATTTCGACTGATCATAGGTGTTAATGCTGAGCTATTATGTAATATATATTTATATATTACACTAGTGTTCGTCCAGCGATCGAAATTGGACCAAAATTCATTATATTTATTATGTTTTTTTAGATTTTGCACTTCTCTTCTATATAAACTTTAACTGTGCCTTTCATAGTCTTCCGTTGGCATTATTTTCGTAAAAAGGGGTGCAGTGGTTTTGCTTCACGTATAAGTATATATATGATTTTGAATTCTGTAATTTGTATAAGTTTTGCCATGATTACTTAATCGTTAATAATTTGTTTTGGTACTTTTTAAACGTGTGTTTAAATTTTTTTTTGTTATTTCTAACTTTGTTTGTTTAGTTGATATTATCTCTTTTTGCTTTTATAAAATATTGATTATATAACATAAATTATTTTATCATGTGCGGACCACATTATATGCTTTGCTCACGTATGGATCGATTGGCCCGTAGTGAAAAATTGCACAGAAAAATGCTCCACTAACTTTGGGTTACGCATTAAAAGTACGATAATGAACTTGTGTCATTAGAGTTACAGGTGTCCAATGCCCATAAATGTCAAGTTCAGACTAGTTCTAACACAACCTCAAACTATTCAAGGACAATACTAACTTAAGAGGCACTTAAGTCTCATCGGAGTCAGATATAGACGTATACCCGTAGCAATGACTCTCCACTCCATTGAGACGGTGTGCCCAAATAAAGCATCGTAACATAAACCTCGCCCAGGAGGCTTTATTCGCTGGAAGTCATAAATCAATTGTGGCAGAGCCTTTATTGTGAAAACAAATCTGTCACCGCCTCTAATCCTTTAAGAGTTTTCATATCGTTCTCTTTAACTACAGTATATGCAAGTTTTAAACATAAAATAGCTGGATGATTGAGCTGCGTTGGGTTTTTTTTTAATAATATTTGTTAAAAAATAATCCACACATGCACACTAAATTTCATGAAAACCATTGTGACCGTTTTCTAGATTCAGATTATATCTATATTTATATGTATTTAAAGAAGATATGATAGTCTCCTAGCCGATTACCGCCACGGCGGCCTGTCTCGACGGAGACCAACCAAATACGCAGGAGATATTGTAGCGCACAAGTGTGTTCGCTCTCTCTCATAATACGGTGGGACGGTTAACCGACACGACCGGGAAAAGATCAGGCGCAGGACCGACAGCTTTACGTGCTTTTCGAGGCACGGAGGTTCAGACCCCAACTTCGAAACGCCGAGCTGTTATTAAATATTTCTATTATCAGAAAAAGGCTATGTAATTAATGACATTCAGGTAACCGTGACTTTTGAAAACATTTCACTAGAACTAATAAAAAAAATCATGTTTCTTCATTTGCGCATATACTATCTATTTTTGCCTAATGTAATACAACTTTACATTATAATTGGTGATGAAAATATGATTATGGACCCACAGTCAGAGAGTCAGACTCTTTATCTTTCTTAGTAAATTTATTCAAAAAGTTTTCAAGATCTTTACTTACGAACTAAATAAAAGACTAACAAAAGAGTAAAAGTTTGCCTCCTCGTAAACTTAAAACGCTCATGTCTGAATAAAACACTTTACATAAGAACATCTATATTTTTTACATATACTAAATATTAAAAACTATACTGTTTATACTCGAGTCACAATTTGTCTTTACTGTATGTCAATCCTTTGACTCTTTATAATTTTATTAATTCAATCCATCACTATACAATTTGTATGGAGACACGATGACAGATCATTTCGTGTGTTATTTGTTGATAAAGATATCTAGTATTTATAACATAATTAATTATCGGTATAAATAATGTGAAAAGGCTTTTGTTTGGGTAAGAATATGTGGTATGCATGGGACATAATGTCTCAATCTCAAAAATTAATTCAGATAAATTGTTCGACAAATGAGTAGACAGTTTTGATAAATTACATTGGCATTTTTATTTGTACCACAATACTATACTTTCTTTTTTAAATAACTAAGTAATTAGACCGTCTACGATTTACACTCAAAAGGATCTATGATGTTTAGTCGATTCAAATCTGACATACGCAGGACAACAGCACAAACATAAGCTATGTATCAATTCGTCTTGCGAAGGTGATATAGTAAGCTGAAACCTCTTTTCTAAGAAGAACCCTTTGTCCAGCTGTGGACTATTAACAATTGTTGATGTGGAATCTGATATATTATAGCCTGTGGGAGAACGGTGTCATGTCGTGTCAGGTGATCATGCCTGTGGGGCGCATAGTGCTAATATAATATTGAAATTCATATGAGTTATTCAGTACTAAATAAATATTTATAAGTGTACAAATCTTCAGGACATCGTTAAATGGTTTCGAGACAATTAAGTCACATTACCTACGATAGAAATAAATGGTTGGAATGGACAGATGTAAGTAATTAACTTCGAGACCTTCAAAGAATATTTTATGTATTTACAAGATTGTACTTTATTTATGACTCATTAACTCTATCTTAATAAATTGATCTTAAAAAAGTTTACTTATAATTGAATTAAGTACAACTTTAATACTTAATTTAATAAAAATGAGGCATGGAAAAGATGTAGGCATGTTTGAACACACTATTGTCCAAAAGAAAGTGTGGGTTGAGAGTTAGTGGCCTTTTTTTGGGTCTAAGCAGAATCCAAGAGTGGTGATCACCATACTCATTGCGAATGCAGCATGGTGATACCGGAGGCCCATACCCCAACCTCTCCCCCATTCCCTCTCCCCATCCCCCAAAGGTCGGCAACGCACTTGTGACGCTTTTGGTGTTGCGGGTGTCCATGGGCGGCGGTAATCGCTTACCATCAGATGATGCGTCTGCTCGTTTGCCCCCTATTCAATAAAAAAAAAAAACATTACTAGTGAGTGACATAGGCCATATATGGACCTGAAAAATTATTAGCCACAAAAGCTAGATTTCTGTAAATTATTTGGGTTATGTTTTAAGAGAATATTTTTAAAGTATCAATGTAAATATAGTATGGTGACTATGATTAGTGTTCTACAAGTGATATATACACGTATTTGAATAGTTTTACATTTGATTTTATTCAGTTTACACAATTACCAAAAAAATACTGACATTTAACATTCCCATTCTCTTATTTCTAGTGGTTAGTGATAAAATGATAAATAACATTTATTTTGCAAGTAAATCTTTAGAGATATTTTTACACGGCGTACTTTATAACTAGAAGAGGCCGGCATTTCCTAAGACTCACTATGGGAAGAAATGCCGAAACAAACCACAGAAGTGTATTTTTTTTTAAATCGGTGAACATTGATTTAAGAAAGAATAATAAAAGGCTATGCGAGTACAGTATAGAATCTGTGTTGGCCTTTTGAAGAAAGGACTATAGTGTTGAGTCGGCCTGACCATACAGATGACATACGAGCACTAGCCATCATGATACATAACCGGTACAATTCAAGATTACTACCGCCAGCAGGTCATTTGGGTAGGGCCGAGGAAACACTCGGCATTCATACTATCCCTGAGGCTCTGGGTTCCAGTCTCACCGTATTCTGTCTGTATTTTTTCCGTGTAATGACTGTCACCTATCCATTCCATAGGTATCGTAAGAGGTGACTAAGGGAAATAACTACGCAGGACAACAGCACTACAGAGAGAAGGAAAATCTTGAAATAAACCATATACCAACTCGTTTGGCCAGCGTAGTATAGTCAGTAATATAGAGGCCAAAACCTCATTTATAAGGAGAGGCTTCTGTCCTGCAATGGGCCGTTAAAGATTGTTAATAATGATGTTGATGTATTTCATTTGGTAGTATGTTTATCAGTAGTCGGGGAACCATAGCACAGGTTGTATCTCATTTAAAGATCTTTACATGAAATGTGTCACGTGATGATTGTTATTCTGCAACTTTAAAAGAGGACAGCCACAGACCGAACAACTTAAACGTAGATCATACTAATTAGCTAGACAACAGACTTCTCCAACCAGCCGTTCCCATCACCAAAACCGATAATTTACCAAAATGACCCCAGTAGACAAAGAACATGGTATTCATGTGACCTGATATGCTTATGAGTCATTAATTATAACAATCGACGCCTGGACTGTCTCGCGGCCATTAAGAGCAATCTAATCTTGTTAGTTTAATCCAATGCCGTTCTACCCACGCTGAGGAAGTCAATCATCACCGAGTTCGTTTGTTCAGCTTCGAATTATGTGAGTGTTAATTTTCATGTCATTCCGGATAATTTTATGATGGTTTTGCTCAATTGTTGGGAAGATAAGGGCCGTATTTACATCTTGTTTGAAACAGGTCCAAGTAACCATGTAAATTGCCGTACTGATGTTCGATAAATTTATTTATTTATGCCAAAACCTTTGCATAGAAGCTTATGTCCATTTGTGGACCAAAAAACGCTAATGATTAATTTGATTTATTGTCGATTTTTAAAAGATTATATCTTTTGTTTGGCCATATTTTCTCGCCTTTCATCTAGCCGTTTTGTCGTGATGGAGTAACAAATATCCTTCCAAACCTTTTCACTTATTACAGTAGTTAGATTGGTGGTGCTGTTGATCGTCTACGAGTACGATGAATAATGAAGTTTCTATTGACTTTTTATATTGATGAGCTGTTAATCTTATAACGGGATAGGGAGGAATTAAAAGTTGGCTGTCTAAAACACTATGTATTGAAGCTCTAAATTCGTTTAAGTATGTTTGAGCACACATCAAGCACAAGTGAAAATTGCTTTTGCCTCAGTACTTCACTGTGTCTGCTTAGGACTTTAGAAATAAAAAGTATCTATTTCATTGTTAAACTTTCAATTGTAATATACTTGACCTGTAGTTGGTGTTGTATTATTATTAAAAGGTAGTAGAGCCACGCTGATTTCAGCACGAACGGACAGGCTCGACCAGGTACTACCCTCGTTCAGAAGCGCAACCAAAAATAATAGCCGTGAGTCGTGTATCGTTGGTGAGTGCGAGATCGGAGGTCACCATGCTGCATTGTCTGCATTTGCAATGAGCATGGTGAACATCACTCTTGGATTCTGCTTGATGTTGATATGCTTTTCACCAGGCAGAGTAGAGTAACTTTGGCAGGTCTATACATAAAATAAAAAATAGTATCGTATACTCTATTAAGATGGGTTAATGTTTGGATGGTAACATCTGTAAATGCTATTTATCGAGTCTATCGTTATATCGATTATCATCATCGCCAATACCATAATTATATGCTTCACTACTGGACATATACCTCTCCGTCGAATAGAAGATTTGGCCTATATTGGGCTAGCCATCTGTGTTATTATTTGAAAAGTAATAGGAATAATAATTGTTAAAGGAGGAACAACTTAATAACTCTAAGGTACTCAAAGGGGCCCCGGGTCACAGCGCGGACGTTGCGGAGCGTGCGCGCCCTTAGGGACAGTAGCGGGAACATTGGGGTTCCCACATAGGAGTGGCAATCTACAAAGCGTAGGTGGCGAGGTACGTCGGGGTTCCAGGGTTTTCCTTTCTAGGGTGCACCTGGTTCCCCGGCATCTAGTACCTGAGACGGCGTGCGGTTTAGTCGGTAGGAGTCCGACATGCCACCAAGGGGTGATTTCCAAGGGGATTTTCGCACAAAAAAAAAGAAAAAAAAAGGACACTCAAAGGGCTACGTACCTCTCATACTCGTTGGTTTGGAGGACTGTTCGTTGGTCCACTGCTATCGAAAAGGATAATAAGGAAATACCAAATTTGAATGCCCCCCAATTGTTATTTAGAACTATTGAAGTTCCAACCCATTAATGGAACAATTAAGTTATAATCAACACACACAATAACCAATTACATAAAAAAAAAACAGTTAACAGTGTCAACGGAAGCGGTCTTATAGACCAATTTCCTTTCGCTGCGGTCTTTTGTACCCAAATGCGTAGTTACCATACAATGGTGGACTAAATTGGGATGTGACGGGTTGATCTCTATAATGTATCGAAAATTTGAATGTTGACGGTTGAGTTTAGGAAGAGAATGGGAGATAAATGACCTATTGATAATAAATTGTTGGTATAATGAGGTATCAGATGCGGTATTTGAATATTTGAATCTTAATCTGGGAGCATTCGTGACAGACAAGCAGACAACCTGTTCAATGAGAAGTTTTGAAGTTTATACATGCATTAGTATATACCTCTACCTATGAAGGGGTAGACAGAGGCCTCTTCAAATATGTATTGTGCTACTCAATTATAAAAGTAAAGTAAGTAAGTAAATAGTTAAGCCAATTAACGTCAACTTCTGGGACTTAAAAAATCGAACAATTGTTTATACATTATATATTAATATACAACAATATGATGTGAACATTTAAAATAAATCAATAATTATTGTTAAATTAATACTTAACTGCATGATTAGTCTAAGTCTCTGGTTTAAGCGGTTTCTACGCTGCTTTCTACTGCGCTGAGTGTTGTGGGTTCAAATCCCACATGGGACAACATATTGTGGGATCCTCAAAATGTTGTCCTGAGTCTGGGTGTTGTTTGTTTTCGTTGCAGTATGTTTTTAAAGTTCCCCACGGCTCATAATTTGTGCCTTGTTCACACACGTCCTTCTGATGCCAAACTAGATAGATAGTGTAATCATCAGGCTGTGTCTCATGAACCGTGATAGTTAGACAGTTGAAATTTCCAGAGATAATATATTTCTGTTGCCTCTATAACAACAAATACCAAAAAACAGATCAAAATAAATAAATAAGGGGGTTCCCATGCAACTAACGTGATTATTTTGCTCGATATTTATAACGACAACACTTCAAATATTCACAGAATGTTAAGATATATCTTTACTTTAAAAATAAATAATTAAATTGAAATAAAAAAAAATTTAAAGGGGGCTCTCATGCAAAAAATGTGATTTTTTGCTCGTTTTTATAGATATGGTAAGGAGCTCTTCGTACGCGAGTCCGACTAGATCGGCTTCTTATTTTTTTTAAAAACACATCTCCCCCGTTTCGAATACATACATGATGTGTCGCGGGGAACTTTACAAACATACATGATACAGATATAAAGAACATCTAAGTTTAGAAAAACATTTTGTGGATCATACAAAATGTTATTCCATGTGGGATTTGAGCCCACAACACTTGACGCAGTTGAAAACGGCGTGACGACCGTTTACACTACTAAATCAACTATACAGTCAAATTATTTGTCCTGGGTGGTTTCTTAACTACCAGTGCAACAGTTCCGTCAAATCTCTTACTTTCCTGCTTTCACCAGCCACCACTTCTATCAATCAAAACCCCCACAATCGAAAATCCTAGTGCCAATTAGTCACTTTGTGCATCAGTGTATTAAATTGATATTGCTACATCACGTTTTAAAGCTATTATAATCGAATTTTCTTAAGAAAACTAAAGCTATTGACCCTACTTAATAGTAGTGAAGCTTTTGAGGTAGGTCTTTAGTTCTTTTGAACTAAACTAGACTTACTTAAAGTATGGGTTGTAGAATAGATAATTAAATTAAATTTTATCTTCGCAAATATTTCTACCTTAGAATCTATAGAGTGTGCTCTGATCACAGTTCTAAGGGCGGCAACACGTTTGCAGACGTGCATAGGAGCCGGTAATGACCCTTTTTTAAATGAACCATCTGTTAATTCATCAGCGAAGCTTTGAGTATTTACTACTCATTTTAAATAGATTACCTTAATAACGTTGTCTCGTACACAAAAATAACTCTTTATATGCTTTTCACCTAATTAATGAAGTTACCGAAGCTCCCCTCCTAATCCAAGTGGGAGGAGGACTGGAAAGTCGCCAAACCACTTGTGACTCTTGAGTTTCAAGAGTCCATAAGCGATGGTGGGCACTTACCGTCAAGTGACCCGGCTATACCTTTTATATAAATGATCAATAAAAGGGTTTTTTAATCATGTCACATTATTAAAACAAAAGAAAGTAACCATCTGACTCAAAATCCTTGCGACATGCAGTCAAACTTATACATTGTAAGAAATAATTTATTAAACGACTCCTGTGATCCATCAAGAGTGTCTCAGACATATCTTGAACTCATAAAATATATTTATTTCTAGAGCGCCATCAATAAGATATGTTATAAGAAATATTGCAATCAACCGTGCCGCTCTCCATACGAATTATCGAACATCATTCAAGCAATCATTCGTTGTAAAAGTAATTGTACACATCATACAAATGTATCAAATGTCTTCAGCTGTTATTAAAATCGAATTATTGATAGCCAACGTAAGAAAACCCCTCTGTTGCTAACTAAAGATGGTGATGTTGATGAATATTGGAGTTCTAATCGAAATGGTTCCAAAAGGGACAAAGCGTTCATTTTTTGTTCCACAGATGGCGTTAGTGTAGGATGCGCAAGAGTTGCCACACATCGTTTAGGGTGTGTAGTGACATCTATCGTACAGTAGCGAGAAATTATTATAATTTTTTGTTCTAAAGCTCTTTAAATTCTTATTTAATACATGAAATACGTCACAAATTCAATACACTAATAACAAATTAATATTTGACTACTATATAATTCTACCATTCAGTAAGATATATTTTCTATTTTACTAGCTGTTAACCGCGGCTCCGCTCGCATGTAAGTCGGTATCTCGTAAAGAGGTGCCTGTGGCCTTGAAAATCCAAATCTCCATGTCAAATATCATTGAAATCGCTGCAGCGGTTTAGTTGTAAAAACATAAGAGTTAGACAGACAAACTTACTTTCGAATTTATAACATTAAGTGAGTATGGATAAGTATGCATTTAAATAATAGTAAGTATGTGGTAGTTTGAATACTACACGTTAATATATTATGATGAAATACATTCTCATTTGGCTCAATATTAGAAAAGTTGGACGTAAGGTGCATTTATATTGCGTCATTTAAAATGATCTAAGGCTGTTGCGTGAGGCTAAGACGAGACTAAGTTTTGAAGAGAACTAAACAAGAAAGAAGTTGAGTAATATATTTTTTTTTTTCTTCTAAAAAAGACAACTCCCACATTAGGAATAAACATCCTGTGTCGTGGGGGACTTTACAAACATACATGAAACGGACACAAAGAACATCCAGACTCGGCACAACAATTCGTGGATCACACAAAGTGTTGTAGGTACCGCGTGGGATTTGAACCCATGACACCACTCGGCCAATCGTGCAGTCATGAACCAGATTTAATATGGATAGCAAATAAAAAAAAGGATACTATGACAGTCTGAAATAGATTGACAGGAGACAGAAGAAACCAGTTTTCTTGGGCTGGAAATTATCTTTATGCTGTAGAAGGTGGATGATTACACGAGTCACTAGAACCTTAACATCTTACATGGCCACTTGCTACTGTAGAGCATACATACCCTTTTGATCATTCCACTTTATCAAGTTCTAGTAACCTTAGTTCTTGTAATGACGGATTAAAAATACAAATCGTCATCAACCTTTGACTGCACGGTTGGCTGAGTGGTTTCAGCGGTCGCCATGCCGGATGCAGGACACAGGATGTTTATGCCTAATGCGGGCGTTATCTTCATAAAAAAAGAAAAGAAAAAAAAACCTTTTTCATCTCGTGAATGTTGTAAGAGGCGACTTAAGTGCAAACTAAGCACTGTTGAGAGAAGGAGAACTTGATACAAACCAGTGTATTTAGCCGTCTAGTCAATAGAGTATAATATACCCAAACCTGATTCCTAAGAAGATACCTATGTTCAACAGTAGGTTATTAAAGGTTGCTGATGTGATATAAACCTTACAATACGGTGGTATGATCAATGATCACCACTTGGGAAAACACTTTGTATATTTCTCAAATTGTTAGACTTAGCTGGGTGTTCTTCGTGTCCCTTTCACACATGTCTGTGAAGTCGTTTGAGATGGGAGTTTTTTTAACGTGCTTTAGTTATCTTTTATTGGAGAAAAGAAAGAAAAAATAATTGAAGAGGATCACACAAATATCTTTAATCACAATAAAGTCATTCCATAATTCACAGGGATAACACTTTGACTGGACGGATGTCATATAGGTTTAGGCAATTTGCCACGCCGTTTTCCTCACTAAGTGTTGTGGGTTCGAATCCCACATGGGACAATACTGTGATCTACCAATGTCCATTTAATGTATGTTTAGCAGGGTTCTTCTAAAACTGTAGGTGTTTTAAGTTTAGATAGTAAGTCACTAAGTACCACTGCCTATGGATACTTGAAAAATGCGACTGGTGCGTTGTGTTCAATAGCAGAAGATCCATTTGTCAAATGCATGATAAATTTAATGACAAGCTACCTTCTGAATTCTCCAGATGAAAAGATATGAAAAAACTATTGACTTTCTTTACCCAACTCTAACTTATTTCGTTGTTCCATCAGTGATTAACTTTATAAAGGAAGGCTCAACTACCAAATCAAAAATCAAGCCTTTCTCAATCCTAGGTACTGCACCTGACTGGACTATTTTGATGGATACGTATGATAAGCACTATAAAATCCCAGAGGATGTTGGTGTTTCGTCATCCAGACCGGACATATTCCTCTTCTCTAGACAAATTAAACACATAATATTAGTAGAGCTTACTGTTCCGTGGGAAACTAATATTCCTAAAGACCATACAATAAAATTAAATAAATATTAGGATCTAAAAACTGAACTAAACAAAAATGGCTATGTGGTTAATTTATACGCGGTAGAAGTAGGAGCGAGAGGTATACCAGCTAAATCTCTCTACAACCTTTTGAAAGACCATGGCCTGTCGAGATCTGCAGCAAGTTTTATTTTAGAACGAGTATCCAAGGCTGCACTAACAGGTTCCTACCAAATTTGGCTAGGTAGGGTGGGAAACTCGAGCAGTGAAGGTGAGCGTTGATGCGCATCTTAAAGAGGGCCTCCTTAAACCTACACCTAGGTCGTAAGTCCTGGGAATTGCTTTGAGTTTCTCCCTCTGCCACACGATGGACCCGGCACCTGCACGGTGAATCCATGGAGTGCTAAGAAGTTTGTCTCTCTATTGGTAAATAATTGTATAATATTGATAGTCCTCTGTCTAAGAGTAATAAAATTATGTGTCTGATATATAGGTATTTAGAAATATCTAAAATGTTTTAGCAGTATTATCACCATGAAAAAGTTCTGTCTAAAAATCGTAATCATGTGAAACGTGACTGGTTATTATTAACGTTACATAATCAAATAAAATTCTACTAATATTATAAACGCGAAAGTTTGTAGGTATGAATGGGTGGATGGATGGATGGATATTTGTTACTCTTTTACGTAAAAAACTATTGAATGGATTTTAATGAAACTTTACAATAATATAGCTTATACATCAGAATAACAGATAGGCCACAATTTATAAAGATACCAGCTTCGCCTCGCGGCGTTGCCTGCGGTTATAGTCGTAACACGGGTAGCACCGCGGGGTTCAGCTAGTAAACAATATAACAGTAGGTAGTTGACAGTTAATAGTTAGTTAAAACACTGCAATGTCAACAAATAACATTAAAAAAATAACATAATAAAACCAAAAAAAAGGTTATATGTATCGTAGAGTTTAGAACAAGCGTGAAGATATTTAGATGCTTTTACAATACATTCTAAAATTAAACTCATTAGTACTTACGAGTATTCCACTATTTATTTTACTTTAATCCTGACCTGACTGAAAGATTAACCTTTCATAATTGATAACCTAAATGACCTTAACCTTTTATAATTGTCATTCTAATGTATTTCAACAAGTTCCATCAAGTGCCGACAATCAGGAGTTTAAATTATACTTCTTTAAAAAAATCGGTCTCATAAAAGAACCATTCTAAAAATTTTGCATTAAAATCAAATTTAAATACTTTACTGCTTTTAGATTATCAAAAAAAAAAATCCTTTGAATAGACACATTATTTATATGCCAATGTAAATGAAAACATATAAATAGTTCGTCGAGTTTGAATACTTCAATCAGCGTGTCAACGACCGTCAACGCTGACCCTCCATGGAGAGAGAGATTCACGATTGAACATTCAAACGTACATAATTATGACTCATGTAGACATAAACATTTAAATGTTAAATTTAAGACTCCCACGGATGCTGTAATAAAGATAATTTTAAATACAAAGCAGAGAGTAATCGCGAAACGAACATCAACTCATGACGAGATCGAAATCGCCTGCGCTTGCGCTCAAAAACTGGTTTTTCATTTATCTGATCGATTGTAGGGGCGTGGTTTCAGATCGGTAGGATTTATACCTGTTACGCTCACACTTGTTATTTGTACAGTTTATTACGTGTGCACGAGAAGGACAGCACACGTTACGCCCGATCGATCCCATTGAGGCGCTCGCGGCTATGTATTTTCTCGGAACAGAAAAGTGGACACTGGTTTGTTTTAGAATTATATATATGTAAGAAGCCGGTTATAAAACAATTCATGTACCAAAATTGAGGTAGAAAATTTGTGATAATTTTATGACATTTTGGCAAAATTTGTTTTATGACACCAGTTGGAATTAATCGCTACTGGTTTTTGCTCAAGAAAGTGATTATGTAAATAGATTGGAATATTTGATAAAATTATACTTAGAAGAACGCAGTGAGGAAATTATGAGGATTGCGTTGATCTCAAGAGAGATGCCCCAGTGATGTAGAGCCGGATTTTGGTCAAATTTTTATTGTGACCGGTACTCTTCGGAGTAAGTATTATGCCCATAATAATTCTGTTATGAAACGATGCTTGTTTGATAACTGAAAATGTATATCATATTTTTGTCCAAGAAACCCTTCTTGGGTGTAGTTTATTGTAAAGATTTTATGTTGTTATGATCTCCAGAGTACACGATGATTGGGTCCATTCAGGACTACAAAAAAAAAAATCTTTAAAATTGTAACTGTCGGTTAATATCAATATTGTTTTTCTGCTAATGAAATAAAAAGACTTTAATTGGATAATTGGCATTCCAACACTGCGCGCTTTTCAAAACAGTTTCTCCAGATAACCAATCTGTGAAACTATCACCTGTAGTAAATCTGGACTAAAACAAACTTCAAGTCTCCAAGAAAGAGCGTTCTCTCACTTCAACAACAACTTCACACAAATGAGCGAAATGTGGTAAAAAGATTTGAATAGATAAAATATGTTAGATAAAAAAGTAAAGCATGACCAAAGTGAAAATGAATGAAATGTTTGGATAGGTACGATCAGAGTTGGAATAAACATTGAATCGACATATAAAAGAGACTTTTTTAAAGGTAGTAGAGCCACGCTGGTTTCAGAACGAACGGGCTGACTTGACCGGGGCGATACTGCCCTCTCACAAAAGTACTAACGTAAAATGATAGAATGCGTGCTGTTATGTTTCGTTGGTAAATGTGAGACTGGAGTCCACATAGTGTTGGTCATCATGCTGCATTGTTGCATTATCGGTTCATTGTCGTACGTTAGTGTCTCTAAAAATCGAGAACAGCTTGGCCGATTTAGCTGATTTTGGTTTAGAATTTTTTATGGTAGTCCAGGGAAGGTTAAAGGTGAAAAAATATAAAAAAATGTTATTCGAGCGGAGCATGAGTGAATAATGTTACAAAAACGGGGGAAAGTTATTACGTACGGGCAGCTAGTAGGTACCTATGCCTATAAAATATCATTTTTGTATAAAATCTCTGTGATTTCCTACTCTATGTCTAGGTGAAGACCTTTCAATCATTATCCGTTAACGCCATATAATTATTTAGATATGCGCACGCGGTGATCCGGTGTTCGCTTCAGGCGTCACGTTCGTTTTTTGTCCCTTTCGCACACAAAAAACGGGCCGTGTTTTAATTGCTCCAAATATTTTTAGTTAGATGTTAATGTGCAGATCAAATCGGTTCATTAATCTTAAATATTTCAAATGTTGCGCTAATTATTACTGTTCTATATTTTTTTAGATGTAACGTAACTTATACTTTTCTACGTTTTTTACTAATCCTTCGTTTGCGGCCTCGTAGTGGCAACACAGCTTAAGGGTTCCTTAGAACATAGGTTCTATTCCCATATGTTTTAAGGTGTTATTTATAAGTAGTATGCGTGGTACATTATACACAAGGTTGCTGGCAGGAGTTGAATGCGACTCGTTGTAAGGGACGTGCGATCGCCTGATAATAATAATAATAACAAATATTCCGGACATCTAACACACAACGCCATCTAGTCCCAAGCTAAGGAGAGCTTGTGTTATGGGTACTAGACAACTAATATAAATACATATATACCTACTGACGAAACTCCGAAACAAATATATGTAGATCACACAAACATTTGTCGTCACCCAGGATTTGAACCCGAGACCTCAAGTACAGCAGTCGTATTCACTACCACTGCGCCACCGAGGCAGTTAATAAAAGAGTTTATTTAGTAAATTAAAGCGAGTTCGTGACTAATTTGAGATCAAAAGTTCTAATACTAGCTCTTTGAATTGAACTCAATAGTTGTAGCAATCAGTCAGCACTAAACAGCCCGGAACTATCAACAACCAACATGTGCATACAGAATCCAGTTCAAAAATACATTATCTAAAATCTTTCGGCTCATGTCCTCCATCATTACTCTCCTCGGTCGGGTGGCGCCGCGTGTAATTTTTATGGTTGTGCCACATCCACATCTGAAAGTTCGGATTAATGATCCGCCGCGTCTAGTCATACGGTTCCGCCGAATGCCGTAAAAACGCTATGCGCAATTCAGTTTTGGGATGAACGTGGGAAATTCTGGATGCGGTTTTTTTGCGAGCCGAGTTAAAAATAAAATTATTAGTCTCGAGTAATAAAAACTTTAATACATAGGTATCTATATAAATATACAGGTTTAAATAGTAATATTCTAGTGTCGTTTGTGATTTTGTTAGATGTTTACCAACATGAGACGTAAAATAATTAGTATACAATACTTTTTACAGTAATCGAATATTCTATTGCACTCAGTTTTAATATTATTCTTTAATCATCTCAGATTAAATAAATTTCATTCAAGAACTTTTCATATCAATTTTCTTTTATATAAACACATATGGCAGCAGTTTTTGACCAACTGAAAAAAAGGTATATCAAACTGTATCTGTAAATGGGACAACAAATGAAAAGCAAAAAAACTACAAGAGTGTAGGGTCTCCTTTGGCTAGAACATTTGAGGGTTTACTCAAATCCAAATATACATAGGCATATGAACAATATTTTAAGTAATCTGCAACATCCTACATGCAATACCAATTGCATACATGAATTAAATATAAATCATGATACCGCATCCAAAACAACCCACCTCCTAGCAATCCGACCTTTAATTGCTCCCATCTTGATACGGCTGGTATATCGAGCGGGAAAATGGGTTTTTCGCTGTGGTAAATGCTAGCAACTTTGTACTCAGCATTATCGGATTTGTACCAGTGTTACCAGCTCTGTACCAGTATTGTTATGTCATTGCGTGACATAGTTGCTCGATGTGATTCCGAATGTTATGTTCCAAATTAGAAAATATTGTTAGAATGACATAAACTGATTTGTTTTATGGTTTATTAGGTGTGACTTGTATTTGTCATGACGTTTGACCTTTTTGTTGTGTACAGAATACCACTTTTAAATTTGGAACACTGTACATTTTTTATTTTGATAATACTTTTATGTCACTTAACAAAATCCGAAAGGCCCAGCTCGACAGAGGCGGTTTTACCCTCTCATAGAAGACCAACTTAAAGATGTTTCGACTGTGAGTTCGAGAACGGAGCCCAAATGATGCCTAAGCATCTCAATAAGCCACCATAGTGTGGGTCACCATACTGTATTGTTGCATTGTTTGCATCTGCAATGAGTCTTGGATTCTGCTCATGCTTGCCATCAGACAGAGTACAGTCACCTTGGCAGGCTCTCACACGAAAAAAAAGATTATTTTCGGCCCGTTATATCTTAGTGATTTTTCTAATCACAAAACGGACACAAGAGTCCTCTCTCGAATTTTTAAATGCCTGTTTCGTTGTGTTGCTGTATATTAATATATATCTACACTAACATTATAAAGAGGAAAACTTTGTATGTATGTTTGTTTGTAATGAATAGGCTCAAAAACTACTGGACCGATTTTAAAAATTCTTTCACCATTCGAAAACTACAATACCCACGAGTAGGCTATATTTTATTTTGGAAAAAAATAGGGTTCCGTAAAATATTTTTTTTAGGGTTTTTCGGACAAAAGGTGTAAAAATCAACCAGAAAAGTTACGTAACGTAAGTTTTTTGGTATGTTAATTATGTTAAGCTTCATTTAACTTTTGATTATGAATACATTATCTGTGATAATAATATCCTCATGTGATTGTTCTTAGATGCTGATCAACATTTACCAGTACTATGGACAAACGTGAAACGTGACCCTTTGCCCATAAATCATTAGAAACCGTCAAAACAACAAAGATTTACCTCCTTTACAGTGCATGCTGTACTTAGGACGTTTTAAATATTAAGCAAACTACGTCAAAACTGTTCGCTGATTTACATTTATCATTACTGCAGTAAATGCTGTATACCTAATATAAATAAAATATTAAAAAAAAAACAAAAAGAAATGATAAAACAGTTACATTTTGAATCAACACTCCTTGGAATTAAAAATAACTTAGAACATATTAAGAGAAATATCTTACAAATCATTGCAACAGATAATTTTCTATGTAGTTAAATGCCAGATAACAATAATTCTTCAATCTGTTCTCTAATAATACTCTCTCTTTATTCTACTCTGTGGCAAGCAAATGAAAATAGCCCTCAGCCACTCATCTGAAGTTTATAGACGAGCGTATCGAACTGAACGCTAAAAAACTGTGTTATTAAATGTTCATTATGCCGAGAAAAAAATACACAGATCAACAAACTAAAAACACCTTTAACACAACCACATAAAGAACAATAAAATGCAGAAGCATATTTGTCATTTATACTACATAAATTAGAAATGTATTTTCTATCGTGTTATAGGAAACTAAATCTTATTACTACGGAATAAAATTGGACATAGTGGTATATGGTTTGTCAAATAAAAGCCTCTATCGGCGATATAGTAACTAGTGATTTTGAGTTGAACACGAGATAATATTGTTATAACTGGGTTTAGGAATAAAAGTATGTACCTATTTTGTGAGCGTGGACCGTGGGAGAGCCACGCTTCGCCGAGAATAGGCCGGCTCGACCAGAGTGATACCACGGCCTCACAGAAAACCGGTTTGAAACAGCGCTTGTGCTGTGTTTCACCGAGTGATTGAGGTTACCGGAGGTACATACCCCAACACCTCCCTTCATCCCCTCCCTCCATCCACCCCCCTCCCTTCATCCCCCTCCCTTCATTTACCTCCTCATCCCCCAAAGGCCAGCAATGCACTTTTGATACCTCTGGTGTTGCGGGTGTCCATGAGCGGCGGTACTCGCTTACCATCAGGCGATACGTCTGCTCTATGAAATACCACAAAAGAAAAAAATAATTACCGCCATGTGGCTTAAAAAGATGCTTGATGACAGTTGGGCCCCATGTCCTTAACTTCATTTGATGATGAAATGGCGATTCAGTTATTTCTTTCAATGTCAAGTATTTAAAGTCTTAAAATCTTAAATCTTCGAGTCTTCAAGTCTTCGTCGTGATGAAAATTATTATAAAAAATGTGGATGACATGAAATGAGCACCGTCTTTCGAAAAAACGATCTCCCTATTGTCCTTAAATCAAAGCTTGATCACTGTGACAGATATCACTTGTGTCATATTAGAAGTCCGCTAAAGTGACTCTACACTGCCTGATGGATAGCATGAGCAGAATCCAAGAGGAATGGTCACCATACTCATTGCGAATGCAGACAATGCAACAATGCAGCAAGTCGACCCCCACTATGGCGGTCTATTGAGAAGCTCTACATCAATGAGCCTCTGGTCTCATTCACCAACTAAACACAACAGCACGAATGCTGTCATTTTAAGTTGGTCGTCTGAGTATTAGAAGTACCTTCCCGGTTAAGCAGGTTCAATAAATTTTTTACCGGTCGAGTGGTACCAGCGTGGCGTGCCTTAAAAAATATGCCAATAGTATCTATAATATACTAATAATAAAGCTGAAGAGTTTGTTTGTTTGAACGCGCTAATCTCAGGAACCGCTAGTCCGATTTGAAAAATAATTTCAGTGTTAGATAGTCCATTTATCGAGGAAGGCTATAGGTTACTACTAATAGGAGCGGAGCACCAATGCAGAATGTTTCAAAAACGGGGGAAAATTTTCACACTACGGGCAATAAAAGACGCAAACGAGGTTGCGTGGGTGATATAAAAACCAATCAAAATGCGGTAATATACTATACCTCATAATAATTCCCTCTGCTTCCTTCTTTAGACTGGATTTGGTTCTTAGCTATGCAAGTATGTATTACAAAATTCATGACGACAGTCCTCAGGAAGGCCCCTTCATCAAATCTCCAAGTTCAATTCTGCTAACCTGTTTAAATATGAGTAAGTGCAACCAAATCAGACTCGGTTGAACTAACTTGTAACATTATGTCCTTGCTGGCGTTCCTACGAGAATTAGATGGTAATATGCCTCCTTTACATTAGGTTTAGTTGCTTGCGAAGAGCGAACTAGTTTATAAGGTCAGACAGTCAGACAATGAAATATTTGGCAATGAGAATGTATTTCCTATGATTACTTTATTACAACCATTTCTTTATACAGCCATTTGTTTCATATATTTAATTTACAATATCGTCGATAACAGTAAATATTTCACAGTCAACAATTTAAAATAGCTGAATTAAAAATTATAATATTTGATATCAAGGACGACTGTTTTACATTTAACTATATTTTTGCCCGATATTGTGTAGATATATGGATCGTGTGCAAAAAATAGTATAAAAGTTGTTAAAGTGATTTGAAAATTATCTGTTTTCCTATTCAAGTTACTCGCTCCAGTAACTTCCCTCCATTCAAATGCAGTTCCTATCGAATTGTCGCCACCTGTTGTGCAAGGTGCAATTGTCATGGCACAGCGTGACATTGTACGTGCACGAAAGTACCCTGGAGACATGCATGTTGATATAGCTCATTGAATTTGGAATGTCTCAGAATCTGGTTAATATTTAAGTGGAAATGGCGACGATAATTGGTGAATTTGCCTTTAGTTCAATTAAGGAAAATTAATTTTTAATTTTGAAGATGTATATTTGTAGTTGTTGCTAATTTCTAATTTTAATTGACTGTTGATTTAATGATGAATAATCTAAAGTCATGTCGCATATACTTCTGAATTTTAGTCAAAATATTTCTTCTTGAAATTTTGAACCTGGAACTTCGTCAATCGAGAATAAAATTATAAGAGTTTTACACCTGTTAGCAAATTCATTATCTTAACCTCACAGTACTGAATAATATACAGTTTACATGATTACGTTTGTTAAATTTTAAATTTTTGTATTTCATTTTAATTTTCATATAAAAATAAATACCTCAAAAAATTCGTAGTATTTGTTCGAAACCTCAAAAATGGTCTCGAGAAAAATATTTCAAGAGAAATTCTGTTGTCGATTCACATCAAAGACCATCAGTTTTTTCGTGAAAAAAAATATAACAAACACAGAACACACAGCAGACAACCTTTTCTTACCGCAAAAAAGTTTTCCGTGGGCCAAGCGGGCATTTTTCCCGCGTACAAACGGACCGCAGCGTTTAAAATACAGAAAAAAAAGTTACCACCACTCCCAGCCACCGACAAAAGAGGATTTTTTATTTTATATTCCAAATATTAAAGGACATCGTTAGCGGTAACCATTTGTTAAATATCTGAAATATTTTCGTGAACATTTAGGGCCGGATTGTTTATTTTTTTTCTCTTGAACGGCACGCGAGCGAGTTGTCTTGTTTAAGTAGGGTGTTTAAAAAATAAAGTTTTTTCCGTCCAGTTATTGTTTTGTGAGTTGGCAACCTTTCGCCGCAAAGGGTGTTATAAGTTCTTGAAAGCAAAGTTTTTAATATTTTTTTTAGATAGAACGCTTTGTTGTACAGTTGAAGATTATTTTTTATTTATAGGTGTAGGAATACTGCGAAGTAATTTTTGTAAATGAACTTGCAAATTTAAAATCTAACGGGTTTGTTAGAATCCGTAGAATGTTAAAAATCAAAAGACTTTGAGGTGCTGAAGAAACTATAAACCATCTATTACCCCGAGCTGAAATGCCGCTGACACAGGTCAAGCTTCACAGCAGCTCCGAAATTTTTGATCATCTCAGAGGCGAAAAAAAAAACAGATTAAAACAAAGCTATATCTCCTCACAAATAGAGCTATCTGGTTAGGACGCGATACATAATAGGATAATTATTCATCTTATAAGGCTTGTACACAATGAAATAAAAACGAATATATTTTACTTTATAGAAAGGATGATTGGCATTCACTCTACGGGGAAAAATTATACCTTAGAATAGAGCTGGTCAACACTATATTACACTCGTTTAGAGTTTTAGACCAGCAATTGGGGATTTGAATTAATGAAATAAATTAGTATATGTCATTAATTCAAATCCTCTCAGAAACGTGTAAACATGGCCGACGATTCCACATAACATTGCCCCTCCTAATAATCGGTCTAGTCGTTATGAGACGACTATCAAGACCAGGGAATAGGGTCAGACCCAAAAGGCCTAAATGCCATCAGGTCAAATGGATAGCCTATTTCATTTCGCAGTTTTCGAAATTTACCACCAGATATTTACTTTGGGGTCTAGGTAGCTTTAAAATACACCGTTTTCTATCGTTTTCAAATATATATTTGATTAACCCAGTTGTAATTAATATTCGTCCTGAACATCGCTGTGTAATATTTTCCATAATACTCGTATTTTATTACGTAGACACAAAACACTACTGACCATAAAACCACTATGTCTCCACCCTAACCGAACACAGAAACGCCGATGTATTTCCATGGTCACAATGCTGTACCTAATTTGAATACCATGCTTATGGGACAATCGGCAGACTAAAAAATATGAACAATAAGCTTGGTCACGTCAGCGAGCTCGCTATGGCTGGCACGAGGCTGTTTAGTTATCTTAATGGTGTATCTCTCGTATTGGGGAGATCATGTCTTTTTATAGTTTTGCTGTTTATAGACAAGAGTAGTTTATTACACCTAAGAAGTTTGGGTGTTTTCTATGTATAATACGAGTATGTTTGTATTTACAAAAAAAAAGTATATAAGTATTTATATCAGTTGTCTAGTACCCATAACACAAGCTCTGCTTAGCGTGGGACTAGACGGCGTTGTGTGTTAATAAATTGTCCGAAATATTTATTTATTTATTTAATTACCTGTTACGAACTTCAACATCATTAATAGTCGTTTGCAGTCTTTAGCTCCTTGCAATGTTGATCCTGCAAATTTTGCTCCTTTAGCCCCCTAGGGACGAATAGAGAAGGTGAACCTGTGTATTTTTAATTCGACACACCTACCTATTTCACCCAAAAATTGAGGTTTTTTAATGGTATAGGGGGCAAACGAGCTTACGTATCGTCTGATGATAATACCGCCGCCCATGGACCCGCAACACCAGAGGCGTCATAAGTGCGTTGCTAGCCTTTTAAGAAGGAGTATACTCTTTTCTTGAAGGTTTAAAGGTCGTATTAGTACTATTTTTGACAGTCTGTATAAAGTTCGTAGGTTCCACCGTAGCGCTTAAACTACTGGACCGATTTGAATAAAGGAGATGTTAATAGATTCGTAGGCTTGGGTGACATAGACTATATATTTTTTCTTAAAAATTCTTTAGTAGTCAGGTTTTATTTTTTTTTACGTTTTCTTGTAAAATTCGTAAAGGTATCTAAAATAGGTGCGTTCTAACACAATGCGCAAGTTGGACATCATTTAAAAGAGATTTTCCTTCAGGCAACCTTTGACATATGTGGATGGGTTTGTTAGTGTTCAGTTAATGAGACAATAATACGTTTGTCAAAAATATAAATACAAAAAAAAACTAAAGTACGTCTATTAATCAGTCGTGTAAAACTATAATTCATTTTCTACAATAAAACAACAATAATAAAATGTTACCAATTAACTAGAATTAATTAACTAAACAGGTAACACGAAACCTACGGTTTATGTATTAGTGTGTGTATTAAGAATTATGTTAGTCTATGTCAGTTCCATATATTGATGGTAATTACAACCTCTTACTTCCACCACAATCACACCTACCTCATAAAATTTCCTCATCTCCCAAAGATTGGCTGGTAGAGAATAACTTGGGCATTAAGCCAGCCGTTGAATATGTGTGCATAAAGTTTTAAAATAAAATAAATAAATAAATGATGTTTCGTGTCTCTGAGTTAGCAAAATCATAGACATAGAAGGTGATATCACACGTCTGTCTCTTGTGTCACTTATTTAATTGATAATAACTTAACAAGGGAGATCGTTTTTTGTTTTTTCGAAAGACGGTCCCCATTTTATGTCATCCACATTTTATATATTTTATATCATTAATTTCATCACGACGACTTGAAGACTCGAAGACGATAAATACTTGACATTGGCAGAAATAGCTGATACGAGTGATCCGGCTGGTTACCATTTCATCAAAAATAATAATAATAATAACTTAACATTTGTTTACATCTTAAATAAAAGTTATATCTGATCAAGTAGCATCAGTAACCAGGTCATATTGTCGTCTGACATAGGCCTCCTCTAATTCTCCCCACTTATTTTGGTCTAGCGCAGCTCTTCTCCATCCCTATGGCAAATCGGCTCCCCATCTTTTTACGGGCCTTCCTCTATGTCTCTTATTATCATCGATAGTGGGGCTTGTATTCCAGTCTATGAAAAATAATATTAAAGAAAAAAGCACTAAAACAAAATTTAGTTCAGTGACAGCCCTGGGGCTAATGTAATAAATAATGTAGAGGGACAAATATGAAAATAAGTCCTCTACCGCACAGGTATCGGCATTCGCACAACTCATTTGCCTACCGTTTGTGGTACGGTTAGCAAAATCACTTGGTGCTAAATTTTATATTGACTGAAAAAAACAGTGCCAAGATGTTTTCCAGGTTCAATTAAAGTTATTATAACGTGTTATAGTAAGATGCAATAAGTGTAATTTTCTAGGTATTTTTGGTCCTCACTTGACTTGAGAAACAGAGAGTGTTACATAAAAATGTTGGCATGAGTCTTGCGTCAGATACCATCTATTGGTATTAATTCACTTGGTCAAAAGCTAGACATCTTACACATAATGCCATATAGGGATATGCAACTGATATAATACATATAAACTTTTTAACCGATTTCAGAAAAGGAGGTGGTTCTCAATTCGTCTGTATTTTTGTTTTTAATGTTTTTACCTCATAACTTTCGACTGGGTGAACCGATTTTGATAATTCTTTTTTTATTTGAAATCTGGTGCTTCCCGTGTGGTCCCATTTCCAATCAATTTTTTTTTAATTCCTTTAAAATATAGACACTTCCTCTAATTATTTCATGTTAACTACATTAAGAAAGCGGCAAATATAGTTTCTAATAAAAATACAAATTTTGACTAAAACATGTTAAAACAATGCTGGTCATGGAAAACGGATTTCAACAATTGGAAAAAAATGGTGAATTATAACTAATTAGAGAAAAAACAACTTTGTTTTCTGACCGTACATAAACGATTCAATACAATAAACAATCAAAGATTATCTTTTTTCTCTTAGCCATATTTACAAGACATATTGGTCCGTAAGTAGCTGACCAAGTCTCGGAACAATCTCTAAGTGGAACTGCCCCCCTATTTGTGGACATATCAGGTTGATATTGATTTTATTAGCCTGGTCTTTTATGGTATCGAGAATATTGTTACTTGAAAAATAAATGACCAAACATGATTCGGTTTTATTACTTATGGTGGAATCAAGTTTGAATGGAATCTTTTTTTTCAGTATTCGGCAATTGCACTGCATCGTTGCAGTATCTGCATTCACAGTGAGTATGGTGGTGATACCGATATCTGTAACATGTTGATGTAGTGTGTTTATTTAGAAATTGTTGTTGGATTTAATACTCGTATTTCATCATCATTATCATGTCAGCCGATAGATAGATGTCCACTGCTGGACATAGGACACCCCAAGACTTCCCATAACAACCGGATTTATGTGAAATTACCCGTAGGAGAGCCACGCTTCGGTATGCATGGGCCGGCTCGACCGGAGTTATAGCACCGGTGTAAAACAGCGCCTGCGCTGTGTTTCACGCTTTTTCTTTTTTTTTTTGATACCTGTGGAAACCCCCTCAGGCCGTTACCCACCGGGGTTTGCGGCGGGGTTGTGTGTCGGAATCGAACCGACTAAAACCACACGGTGTGCCAACGCTGCGCCTGAGAAGGGAGGGGTCCCGGAACTGCAGTTATTAACACGACCGGACCCCACTATGTTTCACCCCTCCCTCAACCCCCTTTCCATCCCCCAAAAGCCAGCATCGCACTTGTGATGTCTCTGGTATTGCGGGTGTCCATGGGCGGCGGTAATCGTTTACCATCAGGCGATACGTCTGCTCGTTTACACCATATTCCATAAAAAAATAGTTTAATAAAAATAGTTAAAGTGTGTAAATATGCCCTTTGCCTACTCATTCAAATTGGAAAAAATTACAGAAAATGACGATGATGTTTTTTGGCAGTCTGATTACCCAATGCAAGCACTGTCTAGTTACCTCTAATTGTATGTGCAGGTGGCTACTTACCATCAGGTGTACTTCTTGACCCTTTTGCAACCGTGTGCAGTAAATAATAAAAATGTAATCCTATTTTGCATGATTCATACTAAATTGAATACTTAATAAGATATTTTAAGCCGTTTTGATCGACACAAAATTAAAAATCGCCTCACAGTGAGGATCAGAAATCGCCATTTTAATTATAAACAACCACTTCGCTCTTCAATACAAAAAGAAACGATCAAAAAAATCAAAATCGTAAAGAGTAACATCAAACTTGACTTATAATTGGTTGTTCATCTAGACAAACTGACAGAACTATAACCTTTATTGATTAAATTAAACCACACAAGAATGAGCTCTATAAAGTGAACAGTAAAGTTGAAAATATCAATAAAGTTGTAGGTATATAAGGTTTAGAATACATGAATGTAATATTTATAAGTCATGGTTGTATCAGAACCGAAGAGCCGTCTTCCAGACCGATGACGTTTGACGTATATTCTGACATCCCCTTTACTGTATGGTCTAAATTATAAAATGTAACGGGTTTTTCACTTTCGCGTGCAACTGATTCAATTGAACATTAGTTTTGTTATTAAAGTTATGAACAATTAAACTTAAATTATAGATTATTGATAAAACTTTGCAAATTTCGATTAGAAGCTGTACTATTCGACAAGTTCATATTTTCGGGCAATAATCAGGTTGTCATATATATATTCTTATTATGACATAAGATAGATATGAATGATAGAATGAGTAGCCCGTTGGTAAGTGACTATCGTCACCTATAATATACAACTCAAGAGTCATAAGTACTTTCCCACCATTAAGTTCCTCTCCCTAGAATAATAATAATCACTTAAATGTACACCAGATTACTTACAAAGGTAACACAAAAACTAGGAGTTACAATTGGCGGCTTTATCGTCCAAAGGCAACCAGGCAACCATAGAATCATAAGGAGACTAATGGTTTATTTAATCAACATTCACTATCCTAGATCGAATAGCCAAATATAAAGTTAACACACAATTTCCAATAAACGGTGTCGTCCTTTATTCAAGCTTTAATGATTCGCCAGTAGCGTATGACTTGTACCACACTTATAAAGTATTGCAACTCGATGAGCAAATAAAACACAAGAATCCAACTCGTACAGCTTTGAATAACTTAGAACCAATATGGAAGAACATTTTGTACGCATCACAGAATATTCTCTATATACTCGTATCTTAATATTGACTTGGTATACTTCTAAAGATTTAACTATAAATAAATGAAATTAGAGTGTCTGTAATGTCAAATTAACGGCTTTTCAGTAAATGCATATGGTATCATACCTTATTATGGTCATCATCATGTTCCTAGCCTTTATTATTCCCAATATTATTTGGGGTCGGCTACCAGTTCAACCGATTTTACCTGAATATCAGTTTTTACACAGAGCGACTGGCATCTGACCTCCGCAACCCTGAGGGCGAACTGAATTCGAAGGTTGAACTAGTTGTCAGTATATTTGAGGGCACTGACTTCCCAATAACGATTGCCATAGATGTTCATGACAACCGGGACCGACGGCTTAACGTGCCCTCCGAAGCACGGGCAGAAAACACCGCCATCTTCCATACTCCGGGCTGCTATTAAGAATTTCTTGTAGGAAAAACCCAACAGCAGTCCGACCCGGGAATTGAACCCGAGACCTCTTGATCTGCAGTCGCTTACGCTAACCACTAGACCAACGAGGCAGTCATCATACCTTATTATGGTACATCAAAATCAATTTTTAACTGGTAGGCTGATTTCTTGAACGACTAGACGATTTTTAAACCCCAAATACCATGACAAAAGCTTTTTTACCAATTGTCAATCACAAATACTTGCTATAATCCACACCTTGCGGTTCTCGAATAGATCGTTACGTACCTGTGCTGATCCGATTTTTTTGATTCATCTTAATTTTGTACCGGTTTGTGAACATTTTTATCATTTCTATGTGAACTGATAAAATATAAACGTTTTTATATAATTGTTTTTTTTTTATATTTTGCGAAATCATTAGTAATTCGGTAGATTTAAGAAAATTAAACTAGTTTCGGATTACTTACAACGATATAATAAACGAAAATGTGAAAAATTTAATTCATATTAATAACGTAAGGCAAGTAGGGTCACACTGATTCCTGCACGAATGGGCCAGCTTGACCGCCCCGGTCGTTCTACTTAACTCTACCCTAACCTTACTTGTGTATGGCCCTGCCAAAATGACTCTACTTTAACGTGGGAGAGCCTCGCTTCGGCATGAATGCCGGCTCGACTGGAGTGATACCACGGCCTCACAGAAAACCGGTGTGAAATAGCGGTTGCGCTGTGTTCACCGAGTGAGTGAGGATACCGGAGGCCTATACCCCAACCCCTCCCCCATTCCCTCTCCCCATCCCCAAAAGGTCGGTAAAGCACTTGTGACGCTTTTATTGGGTCGGCCCATCCGTGCTTAAATCAGCGTGACTCTAATACCTTGGCTACAGTATAAACAGACTCTTAATCTCATCATTAATAATGTACGAAATAAAAATAATGATTATGTCCTATCGTATCTCCTAAAATAAAAATGGCGTCAACAATTTTTTAGACATGCACTCTAAAATAACATGTCTGCAACTCAAAATATATTACTAATATTAATCAATAATATTTAACTTATAATTAAATAAGATTTCGTAGTTCATTTTAATTTAGATTGATGATTTAATAATAAGATACGATACGTTTATAAATATACGTTCGTCTGTCTGTCAGTCATACGTCTAGAGCGTGTCAATGTATTCGAAATGGTTGGGCTTTTTGAACTGTCGATGTGGTTTGTTATAAATTGCAGTGGGTGGATTTCAGAATCCAGATATTAGAAACTTATATTAAAATTATATAAAAATGTATAAAGTGATATACTAGTGATGATAGTGATAGTGATAATAATACTCGTAGTTAATAATTTATACTCTAATCAGCTCTTTAAAATATATTAGGTTAGATTGTTTTCAATTAGAAGAAAAAGTTTTGAAAATTTCTATTCTTTAAATTGAAGCCATATTTGTGTATATTTATAATACCTAGATCACCGACCTTTTCTCAGTATTTTGTTGAAAAATATCTAAAAATGAATCCGAGCTAGACCGATTTATCACCCCCGAAACCTCGTGCATACTAAGTTTCATGAAAATCGTTGCAGCCGTTGACGAGATTCAGTTTATCATATACAAGAATTGCTCCTTCAAAGGTACTGGATTGTTACGCATTTTGTTCTTTAAACCTGTTGTTTTTTACAATAGCAAAACAGTTTATAGTCCATAGCCATCAACGGCTTAGACGGACGTTGTTAGTTTTTGATGTGGTATTAATTCTTGGAAGAAAATATTAAAATACAATAAATAGATAAAGGATCGTTTCGTTTTGACACGTTTTATAATAAAAAAAAAACAAAAAAAGAATTTTCAAAATCTGAAAATCCTTTTTTAGGCTAGTTTATAAAAGTCATTCAAAGAGTAAATTAACCTTCAAATGCGGTTATGAATTTCAAGGTAATAGTCAATTTTCAGAACTTAAATGACAGTTCAGATAAAATATTATTATTGTAAATTTGACGTCCCAAGTATTGTGACCTCTCTCGCTCTCTAACAACTTGGTCGTCTACTGAGTATTACATAACGTAATTACATGATATACATCAAATTATCCGATGTTTTTCTTCTCTGAGCCCTTCAAACGATAGATCGATAAATATTGTTTTCAAATGCACTGTCGTGTCACTTAACAATACAAAAACTGTATTTTGAAATGCACTTATTTTTAAATCATTAACAGTCTATTATTAAAACTACATCAGGATAGAAAATAAATATCAGAAAAGAAAGAACAAGACTGCGTGCTCTAATATTAATAAATTTCTCGTGTACAATTTCTTATACAATAAAATATAATAGTTTTATGTATTCTTGGAAACTAAATGATAAGTATGCACTTCTATTCATATATTAAATTTATTCGATCCATATCTCATAAAAGACAGGTTACTTAATCTCGATGTATTTACAAACAATCAAGTTTTAAGACTGCCTCGGTGGCGTAGTGGTAGCGTATGCGACTGCTAAGCTTGAGGTGTCGGGTTCGATTCCCGGGTCGAACCAAATGTTGGTATGATCTGCAAATATTTGTTTCGGAGTTTGGTATAATATGTATGTATTTAGTTACAAAAAAAAGTATTTAAGTATTTATATCAGTTGTCTAGTACCCATAACACAAGCTCTGCTTAGCTTGGGACTAGATGACGTTGTGTGTTAGATATCCGGCATATTTATTTTATTTACAAACAATCCTTTTATTTTTAGGATAGTAAAAAACAGTTTAATAAACTATAACCCAGCTACGTAAACACTTAAAATAACATTTATAGAGCCTTTGTCGCCTAGGCCTTTAATACATTTATTTATTGACAACTCATTCATTAAAATCGGTTCAGTATTTTATGTAGTACTGTAAACATAGAAACAAATATGAACTGTCAAAACTCTTACCCCCTATTGAGTTTGCCATAGTCAAGTGGCCTTTAACTGGCCTTTAACTTCGCCAAGTGTTGTGGGTTCAAATCCCACATGGAGTAACACTTTGTGTGATCCACAAATTGTTGTTCTAAGTCAGGGTGTTCTTTGTGTCCGTTTCATGTATGTTTGTGTGATACAGGAATTATTCGTAATGCGGGAGTTGTATTTAAAAATAAAAAAGGAACAATAATCGTAGGGCTACCAATTTGCAGCGCCTGTCTTCGAAGCAGATATTAGCTTTACCTCTTGTCAAAAGAACCCTCTCTGAACTTAGTTTGACATGTCTGAAATACCCACCCAATTGAATAAAACTGTAGATTCTTTATAATTGTGTAATCTGACGATAACATTACATACAATTAGTTATAATATTTCTAATGATAGCAGTAATGACAATTTTTTTTAATGAAATTATATGTCTACAAATTTGAAAGATATGTAATTTTTTAAGAGTGTAATTTTTAATGAACAATAGTAAAATGAAATGCAGAAACTCTGATGTCAAAATTAAACAATAAAATTTTTCGATAATCTTCTAAATCAATATTTAAAACTTGTCACAAATGTTGCAATACTAATAAAATGCCTAATGAATAATGAAACAGTAAAATCTATGATATAAACAAAATCAAAAAAGAGTGAAATAATACAAGGGCAGGCCTGTCAAACGCGCACACCGGGCGGGGCGAACAGTATGATTGACAGCCCTTGACAGCGGTTAAACACAGGTCGAATCGCGAAACATTTTTTTATTCCTTTTTTTCGAAATACGTCAGGGGTGGACTAGCATTTTATGTTTTAGGTTCCGTACATGAACCCTGTTGAAGTTAATTATTTCAATATTAGTGTTTACATCAACTACCTTTGCTGTTGGACATAGGACTCTCGTTAGAAGGGTTTGGCCTACTGTACCACGTAGGCCAATTGGTTTGGCTTACATAATTAGCTCCCTTAGTCTCCTCTTACGATGTTCACGGGATGAATAAGGGTGGTGAATCTATGTATTATTTATTAAACCGTCACCACACAGACTATACAATATTAATATTTTATGTAAATATTTTCCTACGATTTTTAATAAAGCCTTAACTAAATATTTACAGGAACCTTAGAAATTCGAGTTTGAAGGTATTCATAATTACTTATGAGGGATTAAAGAATGTATTTGTTATTTTACACTCCGTATTATAGAAAGGTCGATTTTTATATGAATAGATACCATTTTTTTTTACTGACATTAACATAATAGGAACTATTGTAAATAAACGTATTGCCCATTCTAATATTACTTAACAAAGAATTATAGAAAGATTCACAAAAATACTGACAATGCACAACCCACGTTCATAAAGTATGCTGTTCTAAATCAAAGTAACTGGGTTTTACTGCATTTTAAAATCACGGGTTGAGTTCGTTTTATTTCTGAGAACTAAGGAACCCTAATAATTCGTTTCACATAGCTCACATCTCTTCGATACGATCCAACACACGCAGCTGGATATGATACGGTTTATAATTTTATAACAAAATGCTTCGACTTTTTTCGATCTTTGATGAGTAGGGATTAAGATTAACAATTAAAAAAAACTGACGTATGTTTGTGTGAAATTTCTTGAGTCTAAAATGATAGGTGGGATTTTAATGTTGGTTTCGGTTGTCAATGAATGCTTTTTTAGAGGTAGTAAATGTTTAGGCGATTATTGAGTTATATTTAGGCAATGCAGTGATAATTATAGTTTTAAATTGGTTACAATATCATAATCTATTATGATCAAAAATTTCATCTCTAAAGACAGTATTATTTCACGAGCCACGCTGTCTTGTTCATATTATCGTTAGGTATCATGTATGGATTTATATAAACTGAGCAAGTATGCTCTACTCTCGGCACTATACTCTACCGTGGCTGAGCCACGCTTCGGCATGCATGGGCCGGCTCGACCGGAGATACGGCCTCACAGGAAACCGGTGGGAAACAAAGTCTGCGCTGTGTTTCACCGAGTGAGTGAGAATACCGGAGATTATTTTTTTTTACGTGTAGAAATCCCCTCGGGCTGTCACCCCGCCGGGGTTTGCGGCGGGGCGGTGTGTCGGAATCGAACCGACTAAAACCACACGTTGTGCCACTCTGCGCCTGAGAAGAAAGGGGTTCGGGAACTGCAGTTATTAATTCGACCGGACCCCAGGATACCGTGACCCTAGATCACAAGGATTTGAAAGGAAAAAGAAACATCACAATATCAATACCCATTTCGTTATTGATTTGTATATTACTATTGGTCGGCCAGTGGTCGAAATTTGACCAAAACTTACTTTGAAATCTTTTTTTCTAAGGAGAGGCCTCTGGGTATATGTGTAACCAGTGAACTGCTTAACTCCGTTGATGATGGCGTAACTTCATCTTGGCAGTAAAAGTGTTGAGATAGGAGTAGGTAGGTCTTAAAAAACAAATAAATATTTCGGACATCTAACACACAATGCCATCTAGTCCCAAGCTAAGCAGAGCTTGTGCTATGGGTACTAGACAACTGATATTAATACTTATTTCATTTTTTTTTGTAAAACATACGTATACAAACTCCGAAACAAATATTTGTAGATCAAACAAACATTTGGTTTGTCCAGGGAATCGAACCCGAGACCTCAAGAACAGCAGTCGCATTCACTACCACTACGCCACCGAGCAGTCAATATTTCATACCCTGTTCGCATTCTTTTGTACACGTATTGATATACTAATATAAAAGTCACTTGCATTTAATTATCGAAAACGATAGAATAGTACTGGAAATATAATTCCACAACGATATTCAAACCCGTATCGATCTAAAGAGAGTACATTTACATTGAGATCGCCACAGGACAATAAAACAAAAGTGGCTCACTCGCGATATGAAATGATATTCCTTGAAACACTTCCGATCCTATTTACTACTGACGACTAATCGGGTTCGTGTCGTATCTTCAAACAAGGTTAGTTTGTTTATCATTATCTATTTCACTCGTTTATGCTATCGGGGGTGTCAGACTAGTCTCGGGCCCAACGGTAGATATACACTCTTGAAGGTTCAGCAGTCAAAACTTGCAACTTACTACCAGCCCGTATTTCCCTCACTCTATAATCCCGGGTCCTTTAAGCGGGGCATGGGACTAGGCTATCATAGTGTGAGTCTATTTATATTTTCTATCGGACAGAATAAAGTAACTTAGGCAGGCATATTTAAAAAAATCATTTTTTAAACAGTAAAACGTCTAAATAATCTTATTTGTTACATTAATGCGTACAACTAAAATGATAGTTGTAAACAATGTAAATATAAATTGCATTAACAGCTGTCAGTATTCAGTATGTCAGTAACTTTTGATAGATTAAATTAATATTAGTAAACAAGCTTAAAAAAATAGATAAAAGACAGCACACATAATGCCAAGGTTTAAATTTTTTTCTGTAGTACTTTTTTTGTGTGGAATAAGAGGCAAACGAGCAGACGTATCGCCCGATAGTAAGCAATTACCGCCGCCCATGGACACCCGCAATACCAGAGGCGTCACAAGTGCATTGTCGGCCTTTGGAGGATGGGCATAGGGGAAGGGGTTGGGGTCACTCACCCGGTGAAACTCAACGCAAGCGCTGATTCACATCGGTTTTCTGCGAGGCCGTGGTATCACTCCGGTTGAGCTGACCCATGCATGCCGAAGCGTGGCTCTCTCACGGCAAAGACGGTACTGTTTTTTTCATTTTATTTTCTGATACATAATGAAAAGGTTATTTCAATTCTCTATGAGACATAAACGAAAATATAGGTTATCAAACATTTAAACTCAATTCTTTGACACTTTTAGTATTATATTCTCAAATAGAATTCCATACATTAAACCTATTTGACCACAGACCCCACACAAATCTTATTTTAGTACCAATAATAACTAATTATAAACTACAATAGTTGGATATTGTTCGTTTATAAAAAAAACTTTGGTCTTAATTAATTCTTTCCGTGTTATGTTAACGCATCGTATCGTCTCCTAAAAATGAGTCCCCGCAATTTTTGATATTAAAATTTTCAATAATACCTAATGGATGTCTTGGTGAGATCGAGTCGAAAGCTCTCCATATTGAATGCGCCCCCGTTTTTTATAATGCAGCCCTTTGTATTCAATGCTTTTGTCTTATTATTGGAGTGTTTGATGTCGCCCCATTCTCTCCAGTGTCATAATTATGTCATAAGAAATATTGGTCCTTCGAGCCATATCACTTTGGTTTTGATTAGTTTTCAAGGACTTCGAATTTGAGAGATGAGTTGAAAATGCTTTTTAATAACATTTTACTTTTTTTAATAAGCATTAGATCTGTTTTATTCGGTCTGTTGTTCTATTGAATTAAAAGTAAAAGATGTTTTTAGATTTTGTAATATTGTTTGGAAGTAAACAAAGTGATGTGGAATGATGAACTTTAAAAAGAGTTTCAGTAATAAATGAATGAAATATTGAAAATGAATATTTTTACGGTAATAAAATCTGTTAAAAGAGTGATGGAAAGCTATACTTGATTTTAGTTTAACAAATTCTTTTTTAAAGGAATTTGTTTCAATAAAATATTCTGGTAATAATTAATCCTTCAATGCTGATTGAAATGACGGATTACAATGATCAAAATCAGCAACAATCTTCCGTGGGAGAGCCACGCTTCGGCATGAATGGGCCGGCTCGACCGAAGTGATACCACGGCCTCACAGAAAACCGATGTGAAATAGCGTTTGCGCTGTGTTTCACCGAGTGAGTGAGGATGCTCCAACCCCCCCCCCCCCATTCCTTCTCCCCATCTCCCAAAGGTCGGCAACGCACTTGTGACGATTTTGGTGTTGCGGGTGTCCATGGGCGGCGGTAATCGCTTACCATCAGGTGATGCGTCTGCTCGTTTGCCCCCCCTATTCCATAAAAAAAAAAGAAAAATCAAACAAAAATATTACTCGGCAAAATTATTCTTGATGAAACTGTTTCAAAACTAAAACGCCATATAAAGAAAATAATAAAAACCAACCTCACGCAGATATCCACTCACCCATATGAAATAAAACCTTATATCTATAATAAAATAGATATAAACGCAATATGAATTACTTTATTAAAAACCCTAAAAAATAAAAAAGACTCAAATATAGACTGAGAAACCAATATGTCTGCTATAAACAAATTGCGGTACAAGCTAACCCTCGAACGTCCATAAAAATACATACCCGGGTCGAAAAGACCGACCGCAATAAAGAAACGCGATAAACCGTGCAAAAAAATTGCGGGACATGAATTCATTGGTATGACATTTGGGCTCAACGAATGGTCACGGATATAGCTTACGAAATATCCTCTAGACATATTTTCTTCTTATAGTTTTTATGGGATCGGCCCCCATCTTTTATTGGTCGTCGGGAATCTTGTCAATCCTATTAAGTTGGTCGTTTTTACCCGCCAGCTTTTTAGGGTTATGACGTATATTGAAAGTTGGAATTGTTAATTTGTGGCGTTTGATGGCATCGGGGTGATTTGATTAAAATTCTTCATTTTCATTTAAGGTAGGAATTTGGGGAAATGTATTGATTTCTGTGTGGGGTAGTTTTGGATAAGTCGGTTTTCGATATGTGAGTAAGTGATGGTAAGTTAAATCATATGAGTGGAAGCTCTTTTATAGTAAAATTTATTTTTATGGAATTGGGAAAACGAGCATACATATCGCCTGATGGTAAGCAATTACCACAGCCCATGGACACCCGCAATATCAGAGGCATCATAAGTGCATTGCCGGGCTTTGACGGATGAGGATAGGGATGGGGGGAGGGGTTTGGGTATAGGCGTCCAATATCCGATATCTGCGGATTTCTGTTAGAATTAAAGCAGTCCAATTTGGAAGAGCCCCGTTCGTAAGCATTGAAAACCACCGCGTAGATATACCGTGGGAGAGCTATGCTTCGGCATGAATGGGTCGGCTTGACCGGAGTGATACCACGGCCTCACAGAAAGCCGGTGTGAAATAGCGTTTGCGCTGTGTTTCACCGAGTGAGTGAGGCCCATACCCCAACCCCTCTCCGCATCCCCTTTCCCATCCCCCAAAGGTCGGCAACGCACTTGTGACACCATTGGTGTTGCGGGTGTCCATGGGCGGCGGTAATCGCTTACCATCAGGTGATACGTCTGCTCGTTTGCCGACTATTCAATAAAAAAAAAAGTATATATGTATATGTGTAGTGTACTACTTTATGTAAGCAGTTTTGCTAGAGTTTTAATAGATGACTGCTGTTAAGAAGTGTTGGAAGAAATTAATGGTAGTGATGAGCACTTACCGATACCTATCTTACAGGTCTTTACTTTGTTTTTGTCATCGGATTTTCTGAGTCAAAACTAGAATAGAGTAATCCTAAATATTTAAATTCAGATCATACATACAGCCAACACCTCACCCTCTAGTTCCGGTCCTCTGCTTACCCCCTAGGTGTAGTGTCGTGAAAATGTACACAAAATGATCGCAACGCGTAGTTATCTGCGACGAGCGACCACCACCGATATGTTTTGTAGCTCCGCACGCGCCGAGGACACGGCGCTTGGATGCGTTACAGCCTTTAAAACTGCGTAGACCTGGCAAACAAAAAAATATTTCTAATCTATATTTTAAATTCTTGAATTAAGTTATGTTATAAATTTCATCAATAACTCTTTGTTTTAACTTCAAAGGTTTCATCTTTTTTTTCTCGAATTCCAAGATTCATACCTTAATAAAAACAGTTACACATTCAAATAAATATATGCTAACTATAGAAGATAAGCATAAAGTTTAATATAAGGCAATTTGTCATACTTTATTATTAACTTCTAATTAAATATGACGTTTTCTGTGTCAAGATTTATTCTGTTATAAACTTTTTAGTATATGACAGATTAAAATCTAAAATTAATCGTTATAAAATCACCGAAAGGTTAATGCAAAAGCAAATATGCACTTAGATATTGCTCTTATAAATTCTCTGGTAGGTTATAAGTCTTTCAGTAGAAAGAAATAAAAATAATTTGCAATGTAAATTTTTTTTATACAGATAATATAACTACCAGTTTTGTAAGAACGTCAATCAATTAGAAAACCTAAAAAAACACGGAACTTAAAGGCTATTAATTAAAAGGAACGTCTACCCGTTCGTATATCTATAATCCCACCATACCATGTGGCTAGCCGAAATTTAGATGTCACAAGTAGCTTTCCAGCTAATGTCCGAGGCTAGTTGTTTGTTACTGCCGGACTGCGGTACGGGCAAGATTGAAGATAGCAGCAAATTATACGCCACGTAGTGTGCAAGCCTAATGGTTGTATTACTTCGTGGAACCTATTTGCATCTCTGTATGGAATTTTGATTGATGATAAAGATGGAATGATAAGTATGAACGTTATTTAGATTATTTTCTGCTGCTGGTGAATTTTATACTTGAGAGTCAAAATGGAGAATTATGGAATAGGGGATAAACGAGCAGACTTATCACCTGATGGTAAGCGATTATCGCTGCCCACAACACCGGATCCATCACAAGTGCGTTGGGCCTCTGGTATACTCAATCACTCGGTGAAACAAAGCGCAAGTGCTGTTTCACACCGGTTTTTTGTAAGGCCTTGGATATTTTAGCAAACCTAACTGTTAAACGTAAAATGTTTATATATTTTAAATTATATAGATGTATAGATATTATTTTATTTGTACACCAGGGTTCACCAACAATAAACAATTCCATTTACAAAAAAAAGAAAATGTGATATAGCAAGGGAGGGGGAGGGGGGGATTATTGCTCATAGCAATTTCTTCCAGGCAACCTTTGGACAGACAGGTTTCATTCTAAGCTTGTGCAGGGTAATTAAATACGATCCAGAAATATTACAAATTTAATCAATTTTATATACTCGTATGTTAGAGATAGGTACAATTACATCTATAAACGCAAAACGATTATATTTGTTTTGGGAGGGAATCGAAACTACGACCTATAGTGTAGCTGTCAGAATTTCTAACAACTCGACCAATAGGCCAAAGTAAGTAAAAAAATAATTTCATAACTGAATGTGATAGATTCATTAATATTTTTTCTAACTAGAAAATTTAACACCAGAACAGAGTACTAAAACTGTTGAAGAGCCATGATTTGACACTATGGTCGGTTACGGAAAAAATACTGTCTGTATTTGACTACACATAAGGCTTAATGATTAAGTGGTCGCCACGTCGCTTCCTACTTCACAAAGTGTTGTGTGTTCAAATCCAACAAGGAATAACTCTTTGTGTAATCCACAAATTGTTCTTCTGAGTCTGGGTTTTTTTTTTTATTGAATAGTGGGCAAACAAGCAGACGTATCACCTGATGGTAAGCGATTACCGCCGCCCATGGACACCCGCAACACCAAAGGCGTCACAAGTGCGTTGCCGACCTTTGGGGGATGGGAAAGGGGATGGAGGGAGGGGTTGGGAGTATCCTCATTCACTCGGTGAAACACAGCGCAAACGCTATTTCACACCGGTTTTCTGTGAGGCCGTGGTATCACTCCGGTCGAGCCGACCCATTCATGCCGAAGCATAGCTCCCCCACGGTTAGGTGGTGTCCTTTATGTTTGTTACATGTATGTTTGTAAAGTCCCCCGCGGGATTAATTCTTAGTGCGGGAGTTGTCTTTTTAAATAAGAAAAAAATGATGTAAAGTTTTTTGTAAGCGAGTAAGTGAAGTTATCTGAAATCCACACCACCTCTCCTTTTTCTCTGGGAGATAGCTTAAGTTGCAAATGACTATAAGTGACGGTACTTTTTTACCATAACCTATCTTTTCAATTAACCTCTTTACCATTAGGAAAAAAGACAAACACAGTCGGTTTAGAATAATAGACAGACAGACGGACTAACAAATTCAGTCAGCCTACAAACCCACGACAAAGCTTCACAAATAACACAAGCGATCAACAAGCCACACTTGTTATTCAATAACCGTCCCAAGCGATATCAATTTATCACAGGTTCAATGAAGGCGAAACTATATTTCATTGGAATACAGCCTGACATTGAATCTCTGATCATATCTCTGAATAGATTATAACACAATCCCTTCCATTAAAGATTCTACCTTAATTCAAATGGCATACAGTTGAATTTACAGCTATCTAAATTTGGAGCTATGACGTTTAGTTGTGGGAGTGAGTTCTGCATATTGACGTCATCCAAAAGGGAGTAGGCAGTCGAATGCAAAACGGTTGAACCATGGATTTGGCATATGTTATAGGGTGGTAACTATTGTCTTACACACGGCAAAACAAATATAACATCCCCAAATTATGAAAACCTAGACAAAATAACAGTTCGGAATCTTAATAGGCATGTTGTCAATTCGTGTTCGGCTTTGTAATGAAATTAACTTATTTCAAGTAGGTACAGTGAACAAAATATTCTTTTTTCGATATGTCAAGGAAGTTTAATAATTTCTATATGTCGGTTTTTATGTTTGTCCATCTACTAACCTAAGCTTTTTTTTAATATATAGCGGGCAAAGGAGCAGACGTATCGCCTGATGGTAAGCGATTATCGCCACCCATGGACACCCGCAACACCAGAGGCGTTACAAGGGCGTGTCGGCCTTTTAGGAAGTCGCTCTTTTCTTGAACGTTTGAAGGTCGTATTGGTCCGGAAACACCGCAGGCGACATTCCACAGGTTTGCTGTGCGTGGCAGAAAGTTTCCTGAAAATCGCACAGCTTAAAGCTTTTTCGTATTAAAACATGGTATCTTCGTATGTGCATGTAAGTTAGTCGGTTATTTTGCCAGTATTAGTTTTACAGTAAAATAAAAAATGAGCAAATAGGAACTTAACTATGTACTTTACTTACCTATGTATAATTCTTGCAGTTGTAAAAAGTTGTCTAAATTCTTCATCAGGAATTAATGTATGTCCATTAGAAAATTTTATTAACATCGGGTTCAGCAGTTGAGCCATGTACGAGTAAGCATAACAGAGCGACAAAGATTTTCGCATTTATTGGTAAGGATTAATTTTAACTATTTATTTAGATCATTATACAAGCTCTGTTTAGTTGGGGACTAGATGGCGTTATGTGTTAAAACGTCCAAAAATATTTATTATTTTTATTTATTTTGAAATAAATCGTCCATGTGTATCCCACCTAATCTATATGTCTTAGCTGATTCGGGTGGCTGTATTTCATATCGGAACTAGTGAGCATGCTACTAATTGCCGTCGACTGTGCGTACTGCGACAATTCCATTTGTCTGTCTGTTCGTACAAACCCTTTGATTGAGCTGGTTATGGGAGGTGTTGTTTGGTATCGTTATTGTTTTGTGTATGTGTTGTGTTACATTACTGATTTGTGATTTGTGGAATATTGATTTCTGATTGTTATCTGAAGCATAATAACGTAATGATATAAGAAGCTTTTTAGATTTTGAAGAGTTAGGTCTCTGTATAGTTATATATTTATTGTATTCACAAGGTAACATATAACAAAAGATGAGTTACAAATTTGGAAACGTAAAAATGTTATCGCTCATGGCGATTTCATCCGGACAACCTTAGTATGGATATTGGGTGTTTATGATTTTAAGGCAGTTTGTTTCCTGTAGTGACGAATTAAGAATTCGGAGTGGCACCCTTCTTCATCCCAAGGGTGTCATAAAAACTGACTGAAGAAGACAAACTACGCAGTACAACAGCAATAAGAGAAGAGAAACTTGACACAAATCCTATACCAACCTATTTCACCAGGGTTTTATAGTTTATCAAAACTTTCATTTCAAGAATCTTCTTAGATGGAAGTTCTGAACCACTTTAGGTCTCTGGCTATATCTACTAGTAGATATTGCAAATGCTTGATTTTAGTCATGTGTTATGTGTATTACCCGTCGGAAATATCTGCAATGCGCTTCACCTCTCGCTTCCCCACGCATCGCCCCGCCTTCGCCTATCTATCTATCTAGTAACGTTGCCAACGCAAGCGCCGATGCTCGTGTGTTATTCTTGCTTTCGTTATCTCATTCTTGTTTATTGTTTCTTTTTCTCTCAGTGGAATATTAACTCTCTAGTTTGCATGACATCATTAAGTCGAGGACATTTTATATTGGAATATCTTTAACGTGTTTAGAAGCTACGAACGTCCTCCTAACCAAACAGCCCTAAGGATACCGTTCGTCCAATTTACCTCCTACCTTAAACCCTAAGAAGTACCTAAACCTACATAATTAATGTTCTAGAATGATGTTCCATTCAAGTCCTTGATTGATTTACAGTGTAGCTGTCTACAGAACGTCCGTTGTATTGTACGAACGCCATTTCCCTGGACCTGTCGCGTCTAATTGCGACTATAATTCATGGCTAATAATAGTCTTGTGTTATTATCAGATTGTTCAGGTGGACCTATTGTTTCACTGTTTTATGATACATGTTAAACCTTACTGTATTGATTTTTTAATTAATTCAGAATTCAACTTAAACAAATATCGGTACAATTATATTGTGGTGGTTAATACAAATTTCGTTCAGCGAATTAGCTTATTTATTTAGTACATAGGTTGTTCTTCCTAAAATTTACAATATCAATAGCCAATATCTTCATTAGAATCAAGCGTTTATCCGTGATAGTAGTATTCTTTAAAGTTTTTACTTTCATCTGCCTCATTGTCAGCGTAAGAGACTGCAGATCAAGAGGTCTCGGGTTTGATTCTCGGGACGGACTGCTGTTGAGTTTTTCTTACAAGAAATTCTTAATAGTACCCTCGGAGTATGGAAAATGGCGATGTTTCTTGCCTGTGCCTCTGAGAGCACGTTAAGCTGTCGGTCCCGGTTGTCATGAATATCTATGGCTACCGTTATTGGTAAGTCAGTGCCCTCAAATATACTTGGGGTTGCGGAGGTCAGATGCCAGCCGCTCTGTGTAAAAACTGATATTCAGGTAAAACCGATTGCATTAATAGCCGACCCCAAATAACCTTAAGAATATTAAAGGCTAGAAGACGATGATTTCTTTCATAGATTAAATTTTTATCATAGTTATAGCCATTTGCCAATAGTAAATTACCAAAAAGATTATTTTTTTGTTATTTTACGTTGCTTCTTAAACTTCCAATAATATTATTGAATTTATGATCCACAAGACTTCGAATCTTTCTCTATGATCTACCTCAATTCTAATCGCGGATAGCTTGCAAAATGGTTCAAGAAGAAAGTGTTTAACAAATTATATCAATCTTAATACTAATGTCAAAGTTAACGGTTTTCCCCACTGAATATACTCTTTGTGGATGAACGGGTGTAATGTCCCTCCGACACAAAGGGAGGATCCTCCGACCAGGTGAGGTGATCATGCCTGGCGGGCTTCAGCCCAACAGTTGATGTTGGGATGTTGTATATATGATAATCGGCGCGAGAACTTTAATGGCGCGATTCAGGATTGGTATTTACTCCGTGTAGTGTATTACTTCGTAGTTCAGTGTATCTTCGGCAGATGGCGCTGTAGTAGGTTATTGTTGTGTTATATGTGGAAGTCGCCACACTCTTTGATCTAAACATTGACAATCTCTGCAAAAACCGCTCACTAGGTCAACATAGTGTTACCATGCTGTATTGTCTGCATTCGCAATGAGTATGGTGACCACCACTCTTAGATTTTACTCGTACTTTCCATCATCCAGAACACTTTAGCAAGCTTTATATTGAAAAAAACATTTAGTTGCTAGTGGCTTCTAATCTATTCCTAACTAAATAATCTTCAGTGTTTCATCTACCATTAACTATCACTACTGAGGGTTGTCCTAATGTTCGATTATGTAAGACAATGGCCGATGTTGATGGCTTATTGATAATGTTCAGAGTGTACCACGTGATTTGTTGCTCTCAATAGACGCTGTGTCCGTGATGGTCGTCGCTAATTGATAGTTAGTTACAATTAGGTACTAATACATAATATGTAAATCAATGATATTAAAGATATATCTCCTTTACATAATACAAATTGAAGTCGCTTTCATTGTCTGTTCGCTTAGATCGACCGGAGTGATACCACGGCCTCACAGAAAACCAGTGTGAAATAGCGATTACGCTGTGTTTTACCGAGTGAGTGAGGATACTGTAGGCCCATACCCCAACCCCTCCCCCATTCTCCTCCCCATACCTCAAAGGTCGGCAACACAGTTGAGACGCCTCTGGTGTTGCTGGTGTCCATGGGCGGCGGTAATACGTCAGCTCGTCTGACACATAATCCATAAAAAAAACCTTTAAACTACTAAACGGATTTTGATGTAGTTTTCAGCGACAGATATTAAAGAAATAAAGGTTTGATTATATTTTTTTTTTCACGCAACGCCATCTAGTCCCAAGCTAAGCAGAGCTTGTGTTATGGGTACTAGACAACTGATATAAATATTTATATACTTTTTTTTTGTAAATACATACATATTATACATAGAAAACACCCAAACTCCGAAACAAATATTTGTAAATTACACAAACATTTGGTCCGACCCAGGATTTGAACCCGAGACCTCAAGCACAGCAGTCGCATTCACTACCACTGCGCCACGGAGGCAGTCAAAAATTAATACAAAGTAAAGAAAAAACATGACGCACAAGTTCTGCAACCTTTCTTACCCTACTACTGTGAATCCAAAAGGAAGGGTACTTTTTTTTTTTCAGTTTATGTATGTTTGAAGGTGCCACCTTTACCGCCTAATCTATTGAACCGATTTTAATGAATAAAGTGTCAATAGATTAATAATAATGGCTAAGATGACATAGGCTATATGCATTATATAAAATGTTTTTATGTAGTTAAATTACATTTTTTTTATTTTTGTCTAGTTTCTTGTATTTTAGATGTGTTAAATCTTATCTTTCATTTTTCTAATCATATTAACTTTTTTTTTTAAAAGAATGATTGAAGTCAGCAAAATACCGCTATTTCATTTAAATGATAACCGCGAGCGATGCTATAACAATAAATAATATTTTCAAACGTACCTAAATATTACAGATTTGCTGAAAAGTTAAAAGAACGCCAAATGCATTGGTACGGCCACATCAGTAGAAGAAATGACAAACACCGTCCACGAGGAAGAGGAAGACCCGCCACTTGGTGGTCAAATATGCAAAAAAGATCCAGCAAGAGAATCTGAGCACACAGACAACCTAGAACAGAGTTCTTTGGTGCAGAGGTACAAGGAGACCCGACCCTAGCTGAACTGGGCAGAAACAACAAAGAAGAGACATATAACCAACTTACGAGAATCGAACCAAATGGCGTGCAATTAGGGAGGCCTATACCCATCAGCGGACTGTGATAGACTGATGATGGTCATGATGATGATATGACTGACTTGTCTGTACTATAGTAATCAGATTACCTTTAAACATGTTAGTATAAAACTACATACATATTTCAGAAAAAATACACCAGAACAAATGTTTTTTTTTTATATTATATAGCGGGCAAACGAGCAGACGTATCGCCTGATGGCGAACACCAGAGGCGTTACAAGTGCGTTGCCGGCCTTGATTGTATCCAGGACAAATACTTGTGTGAACAAATGATCACACAAGTATTTGTCCTGTATGGGAATCCAACCCACGAACTCCACTAGTCGTAATACAATTGACCATCAAGCTATTCCTCATCCAAATTAATAATAATTTCACATAATGAACCCATAATTACAAATTACGAAACACATCAACCATACATTAGGCCGTTTACAAGCTCGCGACAGTCGCGACTAATAAGACCGTCCGCGACAATCGTGTCGTCCGCCTCTAATATTGAAATGGTGATTTACGACAACTATAAATCTGTTTCATGTCCACTTGTCCGGCTTACAAACGTCGGATAATCGCATGACGGATTTGCGTTATGTCTGAATGTGCGATTGTGACTTTACGGTACATTGGGGATTGAATTGCCTGTTTAGAGTTCTATTTTTCTAATATTTCTTAAAAACATGAGTTTAAATAATACTTATACTCATGTTTATATAAATTTTGAAATGGCTGACTTGGTAAAACTTGTTTGAACCGTGGTCTTGTAGAGAAGTGTATCATTTAAATCGAAGTTTTAATTGAGAAACTGGTTACGGTTGGCTGAGTGGCTGTGATCGCCACGCAGCTGTCTACTACGATGGGAATTGTGGGTTCAAACCCCACATGGGACAAAACTTTGAGTGATCCACAAATTGTTGTCCTGAGTCTGATATTTGTAAAGTCCCCCAAGACACAAGTCCACCAATTGCCTTTTTTTAAAGAAAATGTATTCATGTTGACATTAATTTAGAAATGACTGACTTGGTTTAGACCCGGTTGGGCCGTGGTCGAGTAAAGAGGCAACGTATATCATTTAATATGTCGACTACCATCTGACAGTCGACACAAGTATGTTCTATTCTCACTGGTCTTCTTCTGGATGGATAAAATCATTCTACCATAAAAACTTCAATATCATTTTACTTTCATACAAACTACCATCCCCCGTTTTAACCGCAAAAGGTGATGATGATTTTTAAAGCTACATTATTTTTTGTTACACCTCGACACCTTCTATAGAGCATACACTTTAAATTTGAAGTCTCTTACTTCAAAAACATAGGACTTTCTTATAAACTTCTGACCCCTGTTTTACGCCCTTAGGGGTGGAGTTTCGTAAAATCAGTTCTTAGCCAATGTCTACACCATATAAGGAACCTACTTGCCAAATTTCAAGTTTGTAGGTGTTATAGTTTCTGAGATTTCGTGATTAATCAGTGAGTGATATTTCACTTGAAAATCTTTTAACCTTCTCCACGAGATTGTCAATCAAAATGCAACTAAAATGTATGTCCAACATATATGCTCAGTGTTGGACATAAGGTGAGAGACACGATCACGTGTTCCTGACCGTTGTGAAACCTTCTGCATATTTTATCGAGGTTCCGTATAGTGTGGAGACGGAGTATTTATCTGTCTTTTGATAAGCTACGGCCGTAAAAAGTAAAAAGTTTAAACGTATGACAATTTGGAAGAACAAAAGTATTTTAATAATGTTTTTGGGGATTGATTGGAAGTTTATTATACAAGTAAGATGTTTTTGATGTGATCCATACCTATATTATAAATGCGAAAAGTAACTGTCTGTCTGTCTGTCATGCTTTCACGGCAAACCGCTGTGCCGATTTCAATGAAATTTGGCATGGAGATACTTTGATTCTTGAGGTAGGACATAGGCTACTGTTTGATGCGATAACTGACAAATACGCATATGTATATTGTGAACTACTAAGAGAAGGACAACTTGAAACACCCCGTCTAGGCAGGTTGCTATAGTAGACCAAAACTCAAGACCTTTCTTCTAAAGAGAGGCCTATATAAGTGCAACCAGACTAATAAACTCTCTTGCTGATGATATAACTGCTCTTGGCTGATGAACTTGTTGTGATGGTAGTAGATATGTTGTATTAAAATAACTAGCTACTACCCACTACTTGAAATTCGACCATGATTCAACTAATTTTCAATCTATATTATATACCTATATAAAAATGTTATGTTGGTTTGTGTACGCTTCAAAAACTCAAAAAGTTCTGCACCGATCGAGCTGAAATTTCAGAATGATTCATAATCCGCATCAAGGATTGTTTTTATCCAATTTTTGCATAAGTCACATATCCGCGACCGCGAAAAAACACGAAAAAACCGACATAAACGCGGGCGGAGCCGCGGGCAACAGCTAGTAATCTATAGATTTCGTAGAATATGCTAAAGTTTTGTGTGAATGTCTTTTAATATTTCTGAGAAAAATTTAAAAATATATTGGTTTGTATTAAAGGCAAAGTTTTCTTAGGAATATGGAAAAGATTAAAGAATTTATGTTTGATTTAACATGGGCAATTTACCTTTAGGGGGCAAAACTACTATCAAAAGCAAGTAATCTACTAAATAATCATATAGTACAGTTTGCAGACCCCATCCTCATACGTATTCCCATTGCTCCAAAATAGAAATTTCTCCAATTAATCAATCCCATATTCCATATTAACCTAACAGTTAGCACAAACCGCACTATTTATATCGCAGCCACGCGCGCCCTGACCAATCACCGGGCTGCGATAGGCGCCCGTTTGAATTTCGAATTGCTACACACACATATTTAACTTTACCGTTACGAAAGCCTCTATTTTAAATCTCAAGTACGTTATGACATTGAGATACGGTTCATTATTATTTGGTTTTTAAGTTGGTTGTTTATAGGGTACCCTGGTAAATGAGTATTGCCTTTGATTTATGCATTTGTTCGATGAATTATTCTCGACTGTGTGTCGTCGGTTCACACTAGGATAACTTAGTTTAAGTCGACGTTTGTATGTTGTTATGTATGCCAAGTGAATATATATCTCAAATTTAGTTTAAATAAAGTTTTATTTCGAATGAGAAAGTATAATGAACTTTGAAGTGGTTGGTTTATTTAGCTTCTTACCTAGTTGCTAGCTGCCAACATTCAGTCAACATTTTCAGGGAAGGGGGATGGGGGCGTGGTGTTGGGATATGGGCTTCTTCCGGTATTCTCACTTATTCGGTGAAACACAGCGCATGCAGCTATTTCACACTGGTCTTCTGTGAGGCCGTGGTATCACTTCGGTCAAGCCGAGAATCACATACCGGAAACCCAATGATATAGAAGCATCTCAATAGACCGCCATGATGTGGGTCACCATGTCACATTGTTTTCATTCGCAAAGAACATAGCAACCACTACTCTTGGTGTCTCATCTAATAATAAAGTTGAAGAGTTTGTTTGTTTGTTTGAACGCGCTAATCTCAGAAACCGCTGGTCCGATTTGAAAAATTATTTCAGTGTTGGCTAGTCCGTTTATCGAGGAAGGCTATAGGCTATATATCATCACGCTCAATGAAGAATGTTTCAAAAACGGGGGAAAATTTTCCCGCTACGGGCAATTGAAGACGCAAACGAGGTTGCGTGGGTCACCTAGTAATATTATAAAGCTGAAGAGTGTTTTTGTTTGTTTGTTTGAACACGCTAATCTCAGGAACCGCTGGTCCGATTTGAAAAATTATTTCAGTGTTGGCTAGTCCGTTTATGGAGGAAGGCTATAGGCTATATATCATCACGCTTATACTGATAGGAGCGGAGCACCAATGAAGAATGTTTCAAAAACGGGGGAAAAATTTCTCGCTACGGGCAATTGAAGACGCAAACGAGGTTGCGTGGGTCACCTAGTAATATTATAAAGCTGAAGAGTGTTTCTTTGTTTGTTTGAACGCGCTAATCTCAAGAACTGCTGGTCCGATTTGACAAAATCTTTCAGTGTTGGATAGTCCATTTATCAAGGAAGGCTATATATCATCACGCTAAGACATAGGAGCGGAACCCCAATGAAGAATGTTTAGAAAACGGTGGGGGAATTATTACGCTACGGGCAATAGTAGACGTAAACGAGGTTGCGAGGGTCAACTAGTATACATATAAAAAAATAATACAGTTATCATGTATTTATATGTTGTCTATGAAGTGGGTTTAGATATAAAGAAAGTAAAACGTATATTACCAAGGCTCCAATTCTGTCATTGCGCACAGAATTTATACGTTGATTATTTTAGAAAATGAACATATCTCTGTCACGCGTCCAATGTGAGTTCCTGAGATAGCGGTTGACAGATGGAGTAATGCTCTCGTGTATACGAAATCTTGCTTTTCTTACGATTTATGTGCCGCATTGTGGATATTTCATGTTGATTTGAGGAAATGGATTATTCAAATGTTATTATTGCTGTCGCTGTAAATATCTAGGACTATGTTTCTTACATGAATTATTTAGAGATTTCTTCGTTGAATTGCTCAAAACCAGTATCTGTACTAATCATATCATATGACTATATTTCTGTTCAAATAGGAGTAGTGCTCCTAAATTCCTACTATTTATTTGTTTTCATCATCAACAACCAATCGCAGTCCACTGCTGGAAATAAACCTCTATAATCAAGTTTCTTCTTATTTATCAAATACTTCGATGATGCAATTTTATTTAAATACTTTTTCCTAATCTAATGACTTTTTTTTCTGGAATTAAGAGGTAAGCGATTACCGCCGCCCAGTCTGTTTTCCGTAAACAATGATATAATTAAGGTGCAACCGATCATAGTGTCAAATCATGGCTCTTCAACAGTTTTAGTACTCTTTTTTTTCTTATGGATTAGGTGGCAAACGAGCAGACGTATTACCTAATAGTAAGCGATTACCACCGCCCGTGGACACCCGCAACACCAAAGGCGACACAAGGGCGTTCCCTGCCTTTGGGGGATGGGGGAAGGAAATTGTGAAACGTTTTCGAATTTTCATTGTCTCCGAATTTCGAAGACTGTGTGTGTGTTTATTATTATAATTCATTTCTTCTCGTATTACCTGATCACTTACAGTTAAAACGAGAAGAAATGAATTATAATATTAATAATAATAGACACATACACAGTCTTCAAAATTTTCAGAGCAATATCAATAATATCTATGTACATAAATGTAAATGCGTGTTTTCTTGTAAGTATTTATTTATTAAGTATGTATACCATATTTGATATTATAAATTGGAAGGTAACTCGGTCAGCCTCTTACGTCTCCACCGTTCAACTGCTGTACCGATTTCAATGAAACTTAGCATGGAGATACTTTAATTCTCGACGAAGACCGTAACAACCGACATAGACTGCTCTTCTCTTTTGGTAAGAGACGAGATTGTTTAATATTTAGTTCATATTGTACAATCCTCAACTATTATATAGCTTATCATTACGCATAACACCATCTCACTACGGTAGACTGAATGAAGAATGCATGTGACATTAAGAAAGTCTAAAGTAATTTTTTGCAAGAAGCTTTATAATAACTAATGGTCGTCCAGTGGCCAAAATTCGACCATAAATCATTAATTTTACTGCTCTACACATAATAAATATTAACTGTATCTTTCTTATTCCTCCGTTCGCATAATTTAAAGGGGTGCAAAGTTTTTACTTTATGTACGAGTATTTACTTTAGATAAAATAATCCTACTAATTTTATAAACGCGAAAGTTTGTGAGTATGTAAATATGTTTGTTGCTCTTCCACACAACAACTATTGAATGGATTTTGATGAAATTTTACAATAAAATAGCTTATAGATACATCAGAATAACACATACGCTGCAATTTTTGAGCCCTCTGTGCAGGGGATGCATGGGGGCAGAAGAAACGCCGCAGCACGTTCTCACAGAATGTAGAAGTGTGGCAGACCAACGGGCGGACATCCTCCAATCGGCATCACTCCCGGAAGCATGTAGTAACCTGAAAAGGCTGTTGAGCTTCTGGGACGAAATAGGTTGGCTGGAGTAGGAAGATTACTCACGTAAAACGGCCCAATGCTAAGGCTAAGTGCGGAAATGGCCCGGTAAAACAAAAAAACAAGGCTATAATTTATAAAGATACTAGCTCGCTACTCGCCTCACGGCGTTGCGTGTTTTAATTATTAAATATAATATAATTATTGCCGTACCGCGGGTAACACCGCGGGTAGCACCTTCAGCTAGTATTATATATTTATTTTAAAGTATAACTTTTTACAGACAAAAGAATTAAAGTATTTTGACACCTAAAACCTTCACACACTTTTAAGTAGGTATTTTAAAATTACACGGCTCTTGTGTAACTGGGTATTAGTTTTACTTCACAATTGGGGGCGTTAAAAGTAGTTAGCGATATGATGAGCTAACACAAGTAACAGTTAAGTATGCCTTGTCAAAGTCAAACGCTTCGTATAAGTACTTAGTGAAAAGTGGTCGCAATCTACACCGATGATACATACGACGAAATAAGGTGAACTGTTTCCAGAACTGAATATATATAAATAAAATTAAATATCAAAGTCTAATTTCAAATTAACAGGTTTTTTTCTAATTGCATATGTTTTGTCTGCCTGCCTATTTGTCGTGAGTAATCGCTGGAATCCCTAGACTGATTTTGACAAGACTGTCGCCGAGAGAATACTGATTATATAAGGAGTAAGCTAACGTAATACTAAGTAGGCTATTTTTTATCTGCTTTTATTGTTGTAAAGATGCAATATTGACTGCACGTTTGACCTAGCGGTCGCCACACCGCTTTTTACTGCGCTAAGTATTGTAGGTTCAAATCCCACATAGGACAACATTTTCTGTGATCCACAAATTGTTATTCTAAGTCTTCGTGTCCGTTTCGTATATGTTTGTAAAGTCCCCTGCGACACAGGATGTATATCCTAATGCGGGAGTTGTCTTTAAAAAAAAAACAAAAACAACAATAGCGAGTAACATCGCGGGTCTAAACTAATATTATAAAAATTAAGATATTTATTTGATTGAACCCGTAAATCTTAGAAATTACTGGTTCGAATGGAAAAAATATTTAAGTACTGAATAGCTCATTTATTGAGGAGATCTACAGACCATTTAATTTCACTACAGATCTACGAGCCATAGGAGCCGTGTATCAGTGAACATTGTACTTTACACGCGGAAAATTTATTCGCTTAAAAACTGACCTGTTTTTAAGCGAATAAATTGTTGTGTATAAAGTTGCGTCTCAGTCAATTATATTTTTGATCACAAAATGTCAAATGAATCGTGTGCCATGTCATCAAAGCCACGTCATTTCACTTTCATATTTTGTTGCAAGCCTCATAAATTTTAGTTTTTTTTTTTTTAATATTTAGATTTAAGTTTTTCGTTCTGTATTCTGTAACAAATAAAGTTTTATTATTATTATTATTTATGTGTGAATGTATCTATGCCCCACCGTTGTACCTAAACTACTGAACTGGGCTTAATGCATGAGGTGTCAATGGATTTGTAATAACGGTTCGGGTGTCTTAGGCTTCTACATATATTTACTGTGATAGTTTTCCTTTCATTCAACACCACACTTGAAAATCTTTCACAAGAATTCGTCGTACAAACATTATCATACGAAAGCCGATACGACACATCTAAGCGGGGGTAGACACCCCGAAACTACCCTTATCGCGGCAGCCACTTACACTAGTTTTAATTAGTCTCGCATTTTGTGCCAGTCGAAAATTAATCAAATTATGTATGTTTCAAGCAAGGAATTTGGATGGTTTGATGTATCAATGCACAGGACTTGACAATATTACAAAATATTTGGTGAAATGAAATTTGACTTAAACTTCAAACCTTCACTTTCTGAGTTGATGTGAAAATCAATTGTATTGTTGTTTTTTATAAGTATAAGTTAACAAATCCTTTACTTTATAACCTAGGCACACGTATAAGAAATAAAAAAAAAAACAAATTGAATACATACCTTTATTAAGGTAACTGTCCTTTTGAAATGTCGCTAATCTGAGGCATTTCAAATTAGTTATCTATCCATCATACCTTTATACGAACAATTCTTCTATATATATTATCTGAAACTCGTAAACGGCTCAAACCATATTCATGAAACTTATGGAGTTTCGAGGACAATAAATCGATCTAACCACTATCAACTTTTAGAAAATTTACCTAAAAAAATCCGGTTATTCAATTACTTTTCATTAATATTACTAGTTATACGACCTTCAAACCTTCAAGAAAAGAGCGTACTCCTTCCTAAAAGGCAGGCAACGCACTTGTAACGCCTCCGGTGTTGCGGGTGTCCATGGGCGGCGGTAATCGCTTACCAGCAGGCGATACGTCTGCTCGTTTGCCACCTATATAATAAAAAAAAAGAATGACATAGATGTACTGGTATCAAAATTACTAATGAATTTACTTTAATATTATTAATATTAATACGACACATAAATTACAGACTGACAAACTACAATTTATTTGGCTAGGAACCCTGTCGCGGTAGCTACGACAACCTCTCAAGCTACTGAATTATCACGGGAACTTCAATAGCGCGATACAGAACCCATTACAATTTATCGCCTGGCTACTTTAACATAACATCATCCATTCTCAAGGTGTCTAAACGCGTTCGCAGTATCGAAAGGGGTGTAGAGGGGTGACAACATAATGCCACCACATGTCAAATTGTTCTAGTTTACTTCATATAGCTTTTATATGTGACGTACATGTGCAAATGCCTGCTGACGGAGGCTTTCATTATTTTCAGGATGTATTTCATATTGTGTTTGTAGTTTTGACTTGTCAAATGAGATGTGCGAACTAATATTGTTGGGCTGTTGGGTGTATGTTTTATATAACTTATGTTAATACTATGTTGCCTTAATTTTTTTGTAAATAAATCATTCTGTATAGCTGTCGACATAGTTTTTTTTTTTTATTTAAAAAATAAAACTCCTGATTTAGGAATATACCTCATCCTTTGTCGCGGGGACTTTACAAACATACATGAATCGAACACAAGGAACTCCAAGACTGCGAACAACATATTTTAAATCACACAAAGTATTATCCCACGCGGGGTTTGAACCCCCAACACTTGGCGCAGTTGAAAGTTGCGTGGGGACCGCTCAAATCACTTGGCCAACCGTACAGTCAAAATCATTGCTAATATTGTATTTTACAGAATACATGACATTTATTTTGTAATTATTTCTTTTACATATATTTTTCCACGTTGGATTTTAGAACTAGAAGCGTAATTTATGACAGTGAGTAAGTAAAACTATGCAAGTACAGTGTAAGGTGTCGGTGGGCCTTTTGAAGCATGGACCATGGTTTTAAGTTAGCCTGTCCATACAGACGGCATACGAGACCCAGCCAGCAACTAATCGGTATTAGTCAAGATTAACGACCCGAAGTGCAACACTACCGCCAGCAGGATATTTGGGTAGGCCGTAGAGACACTCACGCCCACTAGATAGATACTAAGTATGTACTGGCCTAGCCTAGACTATACTTATATTTCCCATAATAATATTTGGCTTAACCCGGGAATCGAACCCGAGACCTCATGATCAGCTGTCTCATACGCTAGCTACTAAACAAAAGAGGCAGACGAGGCTCATATATACATACAATGTTTATAGATTCCCGCTGAAAATTATCTTTCACAATATTATTATTTTAATGTTAATAAGATATTAAAGATATATTTATTTCAAAAGTTTCAATCACTTGATTCATCGGATTGAATATATTTCTTTCACTAATTATGGCGATGATTTGATGGTCATGATTCGATGAGATTCAAGAGTTTCATAGTCAACGTTATATAATTTAATTTGATCATGGATAAAGTTGATTTTTATTAAATTCACTGTGCACTTTAAATGGGTTAAATGCCCACACACATAGAAATTACATTAAGTTCAAAAAGTCCTTCAAATAGACATTTAGTACGACAATTAAAAGAATGATTTCACAAAACACAAAAATAAAAGTTCTTTCAAGAATTACAAACACGCATTTACATATTTTCCTAATAACTTCCTGAGCGCGGTGGTATGCTTAAGCATCTTTTTTTAGCAAGTACCAAAAAGTCGTGTGAAAAATCCCAGCTAAAACTCCATACACAAAGACATCTATCTTTACAGTAGCTGAAACTACCCACCTATAGATTTTCAAGTGCAGTTAATAACGACTTAGCACCCCTCCACACCCCCTACAAGCCCCCGTCGTCTGTCAAACATATGACAAGCACAGATTTCGCTTTGTACTTGTCAAAAATATCGCAAACAAAAGATACGGGTATGAGTAAATGAAGTGAGCTGATATATCTAGTAGAGATGTGGAATGTCGACGGATTTAATCGTAGAGAATGGTAGAAATGACTTCGATAGTTATGATAAGTATCAAGATTGCTTAGGCACTATCAGTTCTAGTAACTGTCAAATTTTGGTAAAAATGTGACAAGTGGTTAAATAATTTTTTTTTTAAGGTGATGGATTTATTTCCATCGTCATTAGTAATAATAGCATTTTATAGGCCCCTACTGGTTGTAGGTCTACCTTTAGAAAACTTTGCTCTACTATACCAGAAGGGCCAGATGATGCACGGCATGAAGATGTGTGGCTAAATGGTTTGATATAGCTTTTAGAAGATAGAATGTAAAAGAAAATAGAGGTAGTCCTAAACAATGGCTTTATTTCTCAGTGGAAACTGTGGAATGAGCTGTCGCCTGCGGTGTTCCCGGACCAATACGACCTTCAAACCTTAAAGAAAAGGGCGTACTACTTCCTAAAAGGCTGGCAACGCACTTGTAACGCCTCTGGTGTTCTGGTAAGCGATTACCGCCACCCATAGACACCCGTCTATGGGTGGCGGTAATCGCTTACCATCAGGCGATACGTCTGATGGTCCTGCTATATAATAAAAAATAAATAACTTTTTAGTTGAGCAGATATAATAAATAGAGTAGGTAATGTGGGTAGAATTTCTAGAATATTTCCATTAAAGTCGTTTTACCAAAATATTTTTCAAAATTAATACAGCAAATGTCACTCAGGACATTATTTCAAATTTATTGCCACCCCATTCATTAAAGTTTAGTTGTTTAAACGCCTGCCAAAACTATTAACCTTCTTTTTCACTTCGCTGTAGATGGGTAAAAAGTAGAAAATTCAATGTTATTAATATTCTACAAAAACACCTTGCTGTAACATCGGTATATACGAAAATTTTAACTACATCTGGGTAGTAATTCCCGCTCACTATATTGCGTACATTTAGTATTTCTTATTCGCTTCTTCATTCTTATCGATGTGCTCCCACCACTACCCCACAATATGTAGGCACACAATATAATATAAGTGACGTATCGCGCACCAACACCCGTGCGGGAAGTATGCAAAGAAGTTGCCTCTACGCCGCCCCACCAGTCTTGATCGTTGACGAAACGCCTCGAGGCATACAACTTCTGACAGTTCATTTTGAGGCAAGATATTTTAGATTGCGCGGGTTTTGATTTTTGTCGTGTTAGAACTGTGTCTGTTTAAATGGTTGATGTGTATAATTTTGAGGGGTACTTGAAATTGCTAAAGTTAAATTTTAACTGTTTGGTATGTTTTATTGTTAGCTGGATTAAACAATTTGAAGAAAAGTCTTTGATAGGATTTCTTTATATTCAAGTTAACCCTTGTATTGTTTATTTATTAGCATTTCGTATTTCATTAAATATGTTAAATTTCACTAAATGTTGAATTCGTGAAAAGGATTTAACTGTAATCATGCTTTTAGTTAATGACTGATCCTCGTATATAACGATAACTCTATAAAACAAATCATGCTTATAATTATCTACATACATGGGCCTGTCACAGTGCTTTATTGTGCCTTATAAAAAGCATGAGCATAATTCAAAGTAGTCCCTATACTCATTGCGAATGCAGACAACGCAAAAATGCAGCATTTTGACCCCCACCATGGCGGCCTATTGATCTCAATAGGCTGCATTATTGGATATCGCACTCATAAACATAACACGACAGTACGAATACTGTGATTTTAGGTTGGTCTTGATCTGGTTGATCTGAAAGAGTAGTACCACCCCTGTCGAGCCATCTCGTTCATGCTGTCGTATTTCGGTCTATCTAATCTAACAATTAAGTATTCACATAATTTGTGTTTTAAAAATATTGGATTTGTTTAACATACCATAATAATCTAATCACAGAGCAAAAACTCAAAAGTGTTATTTGATAACAGGAATTCAAGAGATTCTGCAAAGTGATTTACCAGAATGTATTTGAAACAAATACTATTTAAACCTGCACTTGCTCACAAAGTTGTGTACACTCTCAAATATCAAGAATATTTTCACTACACACATATCGACAGTAGCTCCAACAATAATAGTTCCGTATCCCATTTGAATATTAGAACATCCATCTACTGAAGATTTTGCTGCCTCCCTACCCCCTAACTCACACACACTCACGTATCCGTAGAAAGAAGTACGTATGTGAGCGTATATATGTACGATTTAATAGATTTTTCTGTCGTGGCTTCGCATTGTTTGGGAAAATTAATCAGTGGTTCTCGAATACGGTTTGTAGTTCTGGAATAATGTGGAGGTAGATAAAATAAGTATCAAGAATTATGGTCTTGGACGGTTTTGTTAGCGTCCGGTAATTTTTAGAAAAGTTGAAATCATTTTTGTTTTGTTTGTTTGTTGTGGACGGGCTTGTTGGTTTGTAGTGGTTAGTGATCCTGACTGCAAGCCAGAGGTCATGCGTTCGATCGATCTCGATCATATGTTTTTTGTTGAGAGACCGTTCAGTATCAGTAGTCCGATTACCATGGTACGGGCTTTGCCTAGTTTAAGTCCGGACGGCCGTGTATGTATGTGATAAATGAGAATGTTATTATTATTCTTTCGACAAAATTTTATAAGGATGTTTAATATATAGGTTCAATCGTTATATTATGTCAAGTAATCTAGTATAAGTCTAGTAATAAGCCCAAGTAAATCACATTGCATCACATATGTGTAATATAACTTGTATAATACGTACCTGTCAATGATAATTTCTATCTTGCATTGTTTTATCTAGACAAGTGTATATAAATACCTAGGTCTACAAATGTATATAATTTGATTATTTAAACCTGAGATAAATAGAAAATGGCATGGTATGGAATGTTTATGGGATTTACTTCGTTTATAAAGTAAATAAATTCTAATTGGTTTTATGTATTTCTCATATTTTAGAATTTTAATGAAATTGTTTTTTTTTAAATATTCTTACAAGAAAAGTAGAGTCGAAAATCTGTCATTTCGTTGCATACATATTTACGTAAAAACCACTAATTACAATTGATATGAATTTTGATGAAATACCAGTCGACAAAGACGAGGATAGGATACTTTTGGTCACAAATATAGGACTTGTATCATATTCATGCAAATAAATATATTGTATTATGTATTGAAGGAGGTCAAATAGAGGTGAAAGAGTTTGTAACATCGATTTCAAACAAATAAAAGGTAAGCACTAGCTAGTTTTCTTTCATTTCCAAATAGAATAAACAGCAAACTATATACTAAACTGTATAATGTATAAAATAGATCTTTATTGCCAAAGTCTTAGAGTAGATATTAAACCCGACACCTGCAAAAAAACTCGAACATCAAAACATCAGATCTTCAACATCTCCCGAACAATGAACAAGAGAATATTTCACCCCTTCGTTCATCCCCTAAGTGGTTGTATATCTTCGCCGTTATTGTAAACATATTTCAGCCGATTCAGCCATATCGCAGTATTTGAAGGCATTTATATTCATTCGCCATAACTTAACTGGTAAGTCGCGGGATTTTCGATTTTTATGTCTGCCGTTTAGGGATTCTGTGTTTTGTAATGTTTTGGAAAGTTTTCGTGAAATATAAACAACAGCGGTGAATATTCCTTGTGTACTTTCTAAACTGTTAAAAGAACATCTGTCTAAGAAATAACAAATGAGATCTTAATAAATAGACCACATTTTAACATTATGGTTATTATAATATATTTGAATAAGCTATTGCTCCCAGTTTTCACTGTTTCGATGGTTTACTTCTCAAGGTAATCACCCTTATCGTCAAAAAATGTCTACTGCTGTCTATTTAGACTGATATATCCAGCCATCCTTAGTTACTAAATTTATAAAACACTTAAGTAAATTATAAAAAAAGAAAATAATAATGATACCTACATTGAAATAAAACAAATTCCCAATTTAAAACTCTTAAATATACAATGAGTATTATAGTCTAAAACTCTAAATCATTTTACAACAATGTAATTAAAACCAAACGAAAAGTCTATCAATGCTACCATAGACAATATAGATATATTTTTTTATATTTTTGACGCAACGTATGCAAAGCGTCGGCCTGCAATCCTTCACACTTCTTTGTGTAGCTCTCTTTGTCGCATCTTTGTTGTATCAAACGGGCAGCGTGACAAATGGAACGACAGAGACATCGGTCCCGTTGCAATATCAGTTTTCGTACGTTCTGGAAAATACGCCAGGCTCGAAAATGGAGTAGATATAGAATTGTGAAGAAATATTTAAAAAAATAATGAGATTAGTGTGTGAGTCTGTATTTTATGCAGCTAATAGACAATTTTAAGAGCTTTATTTATGGTTTTGAAGTTTTATTTCAGGTTTTCATGTTTTTTTAAGTTTAAATGAAGTACGATGTCTTTATGTTTTATATGACCTTTTGTTTTTTGTTATTAAATATGGGGCAAACGAGCAGACGCATCACCTGATGGTAAGCGATTACTGTAGCTCATGGACACTCGCAACACCAGAGGCGTCACAAGCGTGTTGCCGGCCTTTCGGGGATGGGGAGAAGTTCGGGGGAGGGGTTGGGGATATAGGACGCCGGTATCCTCACTCATTCGGTGAAACATAGCACAAGCACTATTTCACACTGGTTTTCTGTGAGGGCGTGATATCACTTCGGTCGAGCCGGCCCGTTCATGCCGAAGCGTGGCTCTCCCATGGCCTAAGTGAGAGAGCCACGGTGTTATAATTAAGTTAGATTTACTAAAAAAGAGTCGTATAGTAAGCATAAAAATATATTCGGTCTTTTTGATTTAATGAAAATTCTACAATGAATTAAATATATGCGAGATGTTGAAATACATTCTGAAAAGTGAAAGATAAATTAAAGTAAAATAACCATTACGTAACATTAAACCAATATTGGTTTTTAAAAAACAATTCTTCACTTGACTTTATTGTATATGGTACATAAACTTTATTTTAATGAAAAAAAATATGAAAACACATTTTTGTAACAAACATATTACAAGCTTTTATTTCATTTCACCTGTCCCGATGTTTGTCTGTTATCAAATCTTGCAAGGTAAATTTGATCCACCGTCCGATATCCGATTGAGCTGAAATTTGAAATATACCTTTAGTTCTGATGTCAATGCAATTATATATAAATGATTTAATTATTGGAAAAAAAAAATATTATTCCAAAATGACGGCCGTAACAAAATGGCGGCGTACATATTTCTGAACAACCCACCCAATATGGGTATCAAATGAAAGAGCTTAAAGTATTTTTTTATTAACAATACTTGTTTATAAAAAAAAAAAATTAATCACTTGTTTTAAATTCAAAATACGTCTTATTTTTTAAAACTCATATAGGCGTTTCAACTCCACAGATATTTTAAAACTTTGTACGCTTTATCAAAAGCAACGGAAGCATTTCATCGCGACGGGGCAACTTTGCATTAAAAAATATATATTTTATGAGGTACTTTATATCGACAACGCATTGCAGACTTTATGAATACCATTTATTGCCTTGTACGGCGTTCGTCATATTCGGTATGAGGGTGGCATATAAATTTACCGATTTATATTATAATCGATGGTGTAAATGAGATTATGGAAACTGGAGTGTGTGGGAATATATTTAAACGGCTTTTCGTGAATATTGTATTAAATGTGATGAGTTTTGCAATACTACATTTTTTTTTGTTTACTTAAATCTATGGTATTTGGAATTCCTACTAATATTATATTAGGTAATGCGAAAATTGGTATGGATGTTTATTACTCTTTCATGCAAAAGCCACTGAAGTGATTTAGATGAAACTTCACAGTAATGTAGTTTATATATCTGTATAACAAATAGACTAATATATACCGCGATTGCCGTTATACACGTGGAGCCACGGGCATAAGTTAGTAAAGAATAAATTAAATAAAATGATTAAAAAATTCCATGGTAATTTTTCATGGGTGGGTACGGTCTATTGGTTGGTAAACCAGAGGCGTGATAATAATAATAATTTATTTACACGAAATGCACTCATTCCACCTTGTTTACAGATAATACAAGTAATTGATACAATCGATTTAAAAAAAATAACAATCCGTTCGTAAGCAAATTGAGTGCATCTGAATGAATGAATGATGAATAATGAATGAATTGCATCTGAGTGTTTGTTTATTCAGAAATAATGAACTAAGTGGTTCTAAAATTATAGTCACCAAAATATAGGTTTTTCAAGAAACTTCTGTGTAGACAGAAGTTTTTTGGTTCTTTGGGGATAAAAGACGTAAGTTTTTTTACGAATTAAAAATCATAGGTTCCTTTCATATATTAAACCACAGACATCATAAAATGCGCTAGTCACATTGTTAATCATTATTCCTCATGGGCACAGTGGTAGTGTATGCGACTGCCGTGCTTGAAGCCACGGATTTGATTCCCGGGTCGGCCAAATTTTTTTTATGATCTCCAAAATTAAATATTTGTTTCGGAATTTAGGTATTTTTATGTATGTATGCATTTACAAAAAAAGCATATATGTATTTATATCAGTTGTCTATTACCTACCCATAACACAATGTGTTGTGTGTTAGAAGTCCGAAAATATGTATAATTATTATGGAATCATATAAATTCTTAAAAAAACAACATCCGATTAGATTATCCATTGTTATAGACCGTTTAAACTCATTGCATGTCGTTGAAATACAAAAAGTCATGTCGGGTGATCTTCTTAGATTCAACCAGTATGTTTCACCATAAAATTGACAATAACCATACTAAGGCCATCAAACGTGGCTCGGACAATATAGCAGATCAAGATTATGAACTAAAAGAGAACATGTAAGTGCTGTTTGTTTCAATGTTTTAATAAAGGTTGCACTGGGTTTTATTAAAGGGGTTCTGTACAATTATTTTTACAATAAAATCCTGATCTGTTTAGACATAATTGAAAACATGAGATTTTGAATTTGGAATTTAAGTCAAAGCTGTGCACTCCAAGCTGTATGCTAAGCTATTTTATATTTTATTACGAGTTGCTAACACTTCTTTTAGTTTTCTTGGATGTATTGATTTTAATTACGTTGAATTTAGTATATTGGTGAATCCTCATTTTAAAGTTACACTCACACCAACGTACTCACACCTATATTCACACGAAGAGAAATTCACTTTACACTTTTCATTTTGTTCTTTATACTTTAGAATTATTCTATTTACTTTTATAACCAACGTCACTTTGCTAATACTAGTTAAGTTGGAATTCCTTATATATTCTTAGTTCGTCCAAAAGTTCGTATCATATATCTATGTGCTATATGCCACTGTGGGGGAACGGGAATCATGTCCCACCAACACAAAGGGAGGATCCTCCGACCAGGCGAGGTGATCATGCCTGGCGGGCTACTGCCGAACAGGTGATGTTGGGATGTTGTATATATGCTACTCGGCGTGAGAACTATTTATTGCGCGATTCGGGATTTGTAGTTTCTTCGTATTGTAGGTTACTCCGTAGTTCAGTGTAACTCCGGTAGATGGCGCTGTAGTATGTTATTTGGTATGTGGAGGTCGCCACTGACACCTCACCCGATGAAAGTGCCTACCACCACACATACACGCCGATTCAGGAGTTATAAGCTAGTTGTCAGCCTTTGCAGTAAGAATCCGATTGTCTTTTCTTAAAAGATATCTTATCGATTCGGCAATACTACAGGGGACAATTTAAACTTCTGAAGATTTACATATCTGTGCATTTTACTTAGTGATTAATATTATAATGATCATCAGAAAAGAAAACAACATTTTTATCATTCGATATATTGAAAAAAAGAATTAAATTATTTATTTTCCTACAGAACCCTAAGTGGTGGCCATTACTCATACCAGTTTCGTCACTCATCGTTCGGGATATGATTACGTTTTATACCTTATTCTATAGAAGCGGCCATATTGTCATATTGTTGTGTGATGGTAGATAACAGCCGCTGGTTTAGGCAATTCCACTCCGTAATGTTATTTATGAACAGTTAAATGTTCTTATTATTGTAGATAGGTAATGGTGTGTTCACATTTGTGTTTATTATTTTTATTATTAGCTTCTGGTATTTTACTAGCTTATTTATTTATTTAATACATCATGCACTCTAGGTGCATTGGCGGACTTAATGCCTAAGGCATTCTCTACCAGTCAACCATCGGGTGATGCAGAGAAGACAAGAAGTGGGTGCATCTTGTAAACAAAATGTATTAAAATAAACATATCTGGCATGGCTTATTCTTGCCTAAGACATGCTAAAACATTAAAGCTAAAGCAGAAATGGGCCAGTTTCATCGGAGTGATATTTAGGCTTCACAGTAAAGTAAGCAAGTGTGAGAAATATAGAAAAGAGTGAATGTGTGAAATATGTTTATCCACATTATGGCGGCCTAGTAAAATGCTTATTCACGCACCGCTTAAAAGACTCCGAGGAAACACGTGCGATGGTAGTGAGTTCCAGATTTTAACTGATCGGGACAGAAAGGAAGAGCCGAACCGTTTAGTTCGAGAGCATCTGTTGACTGCCTCGGTGGCGTAGTGGTAGTGAATGCGACTGCTGTGCTCGAGGTCTCGGGTTCAAACCCTGGGTCAGACCAAGTCTTTGTGTGATCTACAAATCAAGTACAAAAAAGTATATATGTATGCATATCAGTTGTGCTAGTACCCATAACACAAGCTCTGCTTAGCTTGGGACTAGATGGCGTTGTGTATTAGATGTCCGAAATATTTATTTATTATTTATTTATTTATCTGTCGGTTACTCTAAAACGTGCTAGTGCAACCGATCAAGAGCATCCAGCAAGTACTGTGTGTACTGATTTTTTTATCGTATTTCACCTACCCCTCTTAAATTTTGTAAGAGAAACGGTAGTAAAGTACACGTAAATCTTACCTGGTTGTTGTTATTTTATTATATATTTTGAATATCTAAACTTAATATTACACATTCTAAAGCAACTTTGTCTGTCTATCAGTCTGTAACGCTTTCATGGCTAAACCATTGCACCGATTCCAATGAATTTGATTCTTGAGGAACAACGTAGGCTACTCTTAGTCTTGAAATTTAATCTATAATATAAAAATAAATCGCTGAATGTGTTGCTAAGCGCAAATCATGAGAGCAGCTAAACCGATTTCGCTAATTCATTTTTTAGAATATTCATTGAAGTTCGAGGATGCTTCTTACGCAGAAAGAGATTTCAAAAATTGCCTGAAAAAGTCTAAAAACAACATTTTTTTGTACTCATATACCTACAAACGATTCGTAATAATATTTTAAAGTCAATTTGAACTTTAATATCATAACATAAAGTTCAAGTGTTAGTGGAGAGGTTCCGAGAAGGCAAAACAATTGAGTAACGTTAGTTTCGTGTAAATAGTAACAGAATAGATTCTTTAATTGTTTAGTGTTTTTAATACTTACGAGTATTATGCTATTCAGGACGTCGGGTCAGCTAGTATTACAATAAACCTCAGCAACAGAAGTCTCAAAAAACTAAGCAAAACACTCAACACTTCACCAAAACAACTCGAAATTCTTTTCCTACTAAATTCACGAACCAATCTCACCGCAAACAACACTAGAAAAAATACGATTTGTTTTTTCCCAAAGCTGCATTCAACCTGCGTCTGTCTCATCCATATTCCATGCGATGCATATGCATGCATGCATTGTAATCCCGATACGATTCTTTGATCTGTGGAAGTGGCTTCGAATGGGACTAATATACCGTTATGTGACTATTGTCAACCCTTGTTATTTGTTGGGCTTGTGTTTTGTGATTCTCTTGTTATTTTTTAAATTATTATAATTGAAGTGTTGGCGTAGTGGTTACTTATCCACGCTGTTAAGTCAGAGGTCGTGAGAAGAAAAAGTATTTGTATTAAGAGTAAATTTATATGTTTAGAGATCGATAGAGGGTATCAGCAATATATTTTTAAACGGTTAAGGGTTTCATTATTATGCTTTTAATGCAGATAAGCCAGACAGTTATTTGTGAGGCAAGTGAAGTTAACATTATAATACTTATAAGTTATAAAATATAATACTCAATATCTAGTCCATTGTAGATTTAACTACTTCTAGGTGGAGAATTCCGAGGCCAACGGTACTCTTATGAGTCTTGACTCGTAGGTCTTCACTTCTCTGTTTCTGAGGGTTTTTTTTTTGAATAGGAAGCTAACGAGCAGACGCATCACCTGATGGTAAGCGATTACCGCCGCCCATAGACACCCGCAACACCAAAAGCGTCACAAGTGCGTTGCCGACCTTTGGGGGATGGGGAGAGGTAATCGGGGGAGGGGTGGGGGGTATGGGCCTCCGGTATCCTTACTCACTCGGTGAAACACAGCGCAAGCGCTATTTCACACCGGTTTTCTGTGAGGCCGTGGTATCACTCCGGTCGAGCCGGCCCATTCATGCCGAAGCGTAGCCACAAGCCTCTCCTTTGAAAGGAAGTTATGGCCGTCTATACTACACTGGCCCTATGGGTTGTTATAGGGTTAAATTATTAAAAAGTAACGTTAAATATTCTATGTTTAAATGAAAATATGATCTCGTAATATTAGTACGTGCAACACTACTTAAACCAGTATTCTCCCTTCCTGTGACAATACTCGCAATTGTCCCTAACCCTTTGATCTCTGATTACTAATGATGATCAGAGCTACGTATTCAATCACTGAAGCATATTCATGAGTGAATGATGAATGTACTAGATGAACGAGGAGTGAATGAGATGACTTATGAATTTGTAATTGGTAGAGCAAGCGGAATGAAGAGCATTTTTGTTTGTTTTTAATTTGCGTTTGTATTTTTTATTTTTTGATATTTGTCTATTTGTTTATAGTAAATACAATTTATAGTTATTGAATATTAATAGTTAGTTAATAAGCTAATCAGACAAATTATACTGGTGGCTAAGAATTGTACAGACTTTTAGTTTTTTGTATAAGACACCCTACATACTGACACTACATTTGAACTTGGCAGAAGGCAATGACGAGAGAAGTAATAACATTAATTAAATATTTATCAATAGCCTGTAACAGCCCACTGGCTAAATATATAAGCTTCTTTTAAGAAGATATATTTTGACATACCTATATACTGTGGCGACTTCCACATGTAACACAACAATAACCTACTACAGAGCCATCTACCGAAGATACACTGAACTACGAAGTAACGCACTACACGGAGTAACTACAAATCCTGAATCGCGCAATAAAATAGTTCTCGCACCGATTAGCATATATATATACAACATCATCAACTGTTGGGCAGTAGCCCACCAGGCATGATCACCTCGCCTGGTCGGAGGATCCTCCCTTTGTGTTGGGTGGAACATGATACCCGTTCCTCCACAATACTATAAGGTGAGGCAGACAGGTTAGTATAAGGTATGTTTCAAGTTATCGTTCTTTCTGTAGTGCCGTTGTGCTGAATAGCTTTGTTCCCTTACGACTCTCTTACGATGCGTTAGTTAAATAGCGGTAGTGACACTCCGTTTACTTAATACAGCATTATATGGATACTATTTCATTTTATTTTTTTTATGTAATAGGTGGCAAACGAACAGGCGTATCGCCTGATGGTAAGCGATTACCGCAACAACAGAGGCGTCACAAGTGCGTTGCTGACCTTTGGGGGATGGAGAAGGGGAATGAGGGAGGGGTTGGGGTATGGGCCTCCGGTATCCTCACTCACTCGGTGAAACACAGCACAAGCGCTATTTCACACCGGTTTTCTATTTCACATACCAATTATCTAAATGGGACTACATTTTCTGCAGCAAACTGTGAGCGTCTTTAAATCTCAGTCTACTCCTTTAGCGATAGTCATTAGTATATATACGTACACAAATTAGTATAACTCATTTTTATTGCTGTGCTCGTCGTGTTTCTTTGATCCTTTAATATTGAAAAGACAACAGAAAGAAATTAAACAAAGCGAAAAGGTTATATATTGTACTTTTAAATAGACAAATAACAGCAAATTTCGATTTATTACACGAAAATACCAATTCAAATTTTAGGTCCACGAAATTAAAAAAGAACCTGTTCTCCGAACAAAGCCGATATTTGTTACGGCGATTTTAATTTAAAAAAAGTTTGTTAATCTAAGTATAAAGAGTACAACCACAAAGAGAGTGGATCAAAACGATGAAAAATTATTGAAAGGGGGTACCGACTGAAGGATGGGGGGAAGGGGGAATCGACTGTTTGAAATATACATCGATAAATTTACTGTTCGTTCAGGAATAATCACCTTTAGGTATACGTAATAAAGTCCAAAGTTACTGATTATTTTGATTCTGGTATGAAAAGAGTGAGTTAAAATTCCGCGATGGGGTGGTCGTGTAATAATCGTGATTTTTTAATCAAATTTCATCTGTACAAGGGAAGTGGGGGCTATATTTTTTCATTATTTAATTTTCGGTCGGTCGCGTGTTTTTTTTTGTGAACACTCCTTGAAGCGACAGCTATGTTTGAACTGTGGTTTCTAACGATAGTGAGTAGTCACACCGTCGCGAATTTCTTTCTGCAAGAAGTAGAAATCAGGCGTTTATAATTTGCGATTTACTAAATTATTTCTAAACTTTAATTACTTATATATGTAGGGTAAAACCAGGATAGATGCCGCAACGGGATAAATGCCTCACATCCAAGAAACCTAACTTCCCAAAATCGCAACTAAGAATTAATAGTATAAGTAGGTACCTCTGTCACCCTGTACCTAATTCATCCATGAGCTGTCATGCTTTGAGGATTTGTTTTGCTCATGTGTATATTTATATCCAAAATGAGCTTCACTAACACGTAGAATTTTTCAAAGTTACTATTTTAACGTTGTATAACTTTATAAGTAGTAATAAATTATGTTATATTTTTTATTACGTCAATACACTGGTTCATTAAGGATGCGTTTAAATGTAAATAGTTGCTATTTTGTTTTTAATTTATTTAAAAAAATAGCTGAGCATCTATCCCTATCAAAAAGGATAGTTGCCCTGATTTTTTGGAGGGATAGATGACCCTAAGGACGGATAGATGCCCCTAAGGGCATCTATCCCTCCATACACCATGTGTACCCATATATGTTCTTGTACTATTACAGTCAGCTTTCGATGAAATGAATAAAAAATCCTTGGGGGTAAACGAAATATTCTGATGATTTGGTATTCTATCTAGAATCATGCGCAGGCGTTTTGTTGCTAAAAATATAACGTGATTACGAAATACTTATAGAATATTACGAGATTTGATTTAGCTCTTTAGGTATTTTTATTTAGGAAAACTTCACATTTTGGGACTGCCGCGTTGATTTAACTGGACGGCAAGCGATTGCCGATCAAGTGGTCACGGGTGCGAATTTCGGGTCGGACTGCTGTTGGGTTTTTATTTTAAAAGTTTTACGGAAGATGGCGGTAATTCCCACCCGTGCCTCGGAACACTTTAAGCCGTCGCGTCGGTACCGGTTGTCATGAACACCTTAGGACAATCATTATTGAGATACTAGTTCGACCTTCAAATTCAGTTCACCCGCAGGATTGCGGAGGTCTGATGCCAGCCGCTCCATATAATAGCTGATATTCAGTTATTTCACAAAGAACTAGTAGCCGACCCCAATTATTCTTGGTGATAAATAATATTTAATTTAAAAAAGTGTAAGTATGTTTGTTGAAACTTAACAATTAATATTAAAAACTAAGATTTAATACTTTTGTTGAGCAAATAGTTTTAAAATTTATTTATGGTTGCTTGTATCATATTAAAATTAATGTTTTTCGTAATTCAAACCATGTTTCTTGGAGAATTGCTGTTTTACACAGTATGAAGGGCATCTATCCCGCACTACAGGCATATATCCTCCTTGTTATTTTCATGGTGGGGCAACTATCCATACAGGTAGGCGTCTATCCCAAAAAAAAGGGTTTCACAGAAACCTACATTTTACAAAATCTGTAATTAATAGGTTAGCAAAAACAAATAATAATCCAACTTAAATAACTAAGCTAGCTACATGCATAGAAATTATCCATTTAAAATTAATATTTTTAAAATTATGAAGGTTTTTCAAAAAGTGGGGCATCTATCCCGGTTTTACACTACATATTAGATGTAGAAATGAGTACCGTGTCGCTGTAATATTTTAAAAACAATACAATTTTAGGTCTAAGGTTTCGATGAAGGTCACTAACATATACGATTATTGTAATTAAATCAAATTTTTAAGTAAACATAAAGGTTTTGTACCTTACAAATTTTATTGAAGAGGTACCAATACATTGATTCCTTATATAGTTGATAGACAAAATGATATGGGTATGTAATAAACAAAAAAATATTTATATATGTATTTACAATATATTTAAATATATATATGTATTTATATCAGTTGTCTAGTATCCATAACACAAGCTCTGACTAGCTTGGGACTAGATGACGTTATGTGTTTAAAAAATAACATAAATTTGTTTTCACATACAGGCAAGGGTCAGGAGAGTTCTTTCCTCCTACATTGGATGTGCCAACTGATACATAGTACTTTGTAGATTTGTTGCTGTTGTAAATTGAAACGCTTAGCTAATTAAATATAGATACTAGTTTGTTATTGGCCTTCTGCACTTCTCCCGAGTATTAGCTTTTATAATGCTAATTTTCTATTCTTCCGTTCACATAATTTTCGTAAAAAGGGGAACAAAGTGCACATTACTTATTTGGTATAAGAGACACAGATACGGGTCAAGACCACGTAATTATAAGTGACTACCGCCTCCTATAGGCACTGCAACTTAGAGTACACAAGTGCTGTAAATATGCTATGAATACAGCTGGTGTCATTCAAAAGCACAGTGAAAAATAACAGGTTGCTTAACAGTAGTAGCGTATTGAGGCTCTAGTATAAGGTCAGGTCGAGCTGGCCTTTTGTGACGAAGCATGATTCTTTGATTTTGAGTGTTTCCCCGGCCTATCCAAATGTCCTGCTGGCGGTAGTGTCACGCTTCGGGTCGTTAATCTTGAATTATACCGGTTTAGTAAAACGATGGCTGTTGCTCATCTATATATATAAAAATTAAACCCGTTTTCCGTTGTCAAGACATAGCATGAAAACGGCTTGACCGATTTGGCTGATTTTTTTTTTGTAGTTTTCTAATACTCTGTACAAGGTTCTTACGGAAAAAAATATTAAGAAAATCTCTCAGAAGGATTGAAAAATATATATTTAATTTTGCATATTTTAATAAAAGCGCGTTACGAATGTCAACGTCATTCAATTTAAAACAAAAAACTCTGTGGTGATCTATGACACCACAGACATAACCGCGCTAATCGATTCCAATTCAAATTGAATAGCTACGCATACATAAGATAGGTCAGCTATACAAAATAAAGTAGTGCATCAAATTTACGCTAAGGCGGTACGAAGTTCGCCGGGTCAGCTAGTACATAATATACATAGAAAACACCCAAGTTCTGAAACAAACATTTGCAGAGTATACAAACATTTGGTCCGACCCGGGAATCGAACCCGATAGCTCAAGGACAGCAGTCACATATACGCCTACTGCACCACCGAGACAGTTAAAAGATCACATGACCAAAGAACGTTCTCGTCAGACAGCTAATGATACCGTACAACACAATAAACGACAACCCACTCGAACACTCGGTACCTATAGATAGATTACCGCCGAACACTAATCCTCAAACACCTATTAGAGGAACAAAACCCCGGAAAATCACTAAAAAAAGCACGTGAATTTTCCCCAGTATCAATTACGGGAACAGTGAGGTGAATTTAAAATCACTTGTCGATATGCAAATGCGAAACTGGTTCAATGAGGTCCCGGGGTGTCCCGGGACGGGACGCCGACATCGATAGGATTTCTTTTTTTACGGTGCTGTTACGGGATGGTTTTCCGATGAGCGAACATTAGGAAAGTTGCTCTATTATCTACTGACATGTAGTATTTAAATGTTCATTTCACAATGTTTCACACCATTCACTAGCTTCTTCGACGAGTGATTTGTGATCCTCAATGTTAGGTCACAAAGTGTTGAGTTTGATTCCTATCCAGGGCAAAATACTGTTTATTTATTTATTTATTTATTTATTTATTTATTTATTATTTATTTATTTATCTACACTAATATATAAAGTTAAATAGTTGGTTTATTTGCTTGAACGCGCTAATCTCAGCAACTACTGGTCCGATTTAGAAAATTCTTTTCTTTAGCGCATTTATCGAGAAAGCCTGTAAATTTATATAAATATAGAAACTATACAAAGTATTTTCAAAAAATTAATGAAGTAGAGTAACTTTCCAGCCACTTAATCGACACCAAAGTTCGAACATATATTTATAGGTTCGCTAAAACCATCGGAACGTGTGGGCTCAAGTGGGCCCCTCACACTTGTCTTCCGTCTCATTTCCACACTTGTCCAGCTGTATGATGATGTCCTTGTTCAACGGCCCATTGAAGGGTATCGAATGTTCAACGCAACAGGTAGTATCGGCTTCAGGAATAGGGTTGGCAGTTTGATTGGTTTTAATTCATTGGGATTTTATGACAATTATTGATGTTAATTCATATTGTTAGAGTGACATAAGTAAAAAAATATTTAAATTATGAATTATAGTCAATGATTCCCTTTTAAGTAAAGGCAAGTTTTTTTTATTACCTCTGCCCATGGAAACCCGCAACACCAGAGGCGTCTTAAGTGGCCTTTTAAGAAGGAGTACGCTCTTTTCTTGAAGGTTTGAAGGTCGCATTGGTCCAGGAATACCGCAGACGACAGATTACTTACATTATTATTGAGTTTCTTTCCTGTTTTTCTCTATAGGAATAACATTTTGAAACTGTGCAACTAGAGTCATTCATATAGCATTTCAAAATTACCTGAAAAGCCTACTTGAAATAAAAACTTTTCATTAAAGGCATTTGTTTTACATGTGCTTACTGGATTTCTGTTCTTATTATTGTTTTTCATTAAATGAGAGAGGTTATTGCACTTCCCTTCCCCAATTCGCACTTGGCCCTTGAAATAAATAGGCGATTTTGCCCAAATAATTGCTAAACTTAAGTGGCAGTGGGCGTTAATACATACATACGTACATAGCTCGCAGAAGACGCATCTGCGTTGGTACGCCTCCCAAGTGAAGGTTGCAGGCAGCCGTTGGATGCAGGTAGCACAGGACCGTGGAAGAAGGCGGCTTGGAGGAGGCTTATGTATAGCAGTGGACGTCTTTTGGCAGAGATGATGATATTCTATAGGCGACGATAGTAGCTTACTTACACATTTGACCCGTTTGCTCACTACACCATTAAAATTACTCTTCGTTGGTTGATAAAGGCAACTCATAATTATTAAAATATCAACGAAAAGTTTTTGTAAATTAGTAAAAAGTAATTTGTAAAATTGTTTGATGCAGTGACAACCCTATTTCGACTTATCGTTTTTCAGCAGCGGCGGGCCGTTCGACGTCCCGTTTCGGAAGCCCGATATTGATAGCTTAACAGGTGTGAACTGTGCACCGGGCTTTTTATATTACGAGACTTTTATGGGCAAAAGGTTAGGCAAAGTTGGTATGACTTGCGACCTTTTAATACAGAAGAGATTTATCTTTTTAAAAAAATAATTTTGAATTAATAGTGAAAAGTTTTTCGTCTTTTTAGTTCTGTTAGGATTTATTAAGAGTGCACGGTCGGTCTAGTGGTTTAAGCGGTCGCCACGCCGCTTTCTACTGCGCCAAGTATTGTGGGTTTAAGTCCTACATGGTACAAAACTTTGTGTGATCCACAAATTGATGTTGTGAGTCTGGGTGTTCTTCGTGTTCGTTTCATGTATGTTTGTAAAGTCCTCCGCCACACGAGATGTAGATATAAGGTTTGTCTGGAAGAAAATGCCTGTGGCATTAAGTCCGCCTTGTGCAACATGTTTGCAGGAAGTTTTAATAAATAAATAAATAAATAAATAAATATATTATTAACGCAGGAGTTGTCTTTTGAAAAAACGTTAGGTTAAGATTGAATCTTTTGTAGTCTTGAGCTTCTAAATGGTTCACTTGTAATTGTTTAAAATGACGTCTGTCACTGTCAAGGGATGCGATGATAGAAAGTTAATAATAATTATTTTATTTCATTAAATCTAGTCCTATCTTAGAAATTTATAACGGCGAGAGTATTTCGAAATTGGATAATACCATTTGAACTTCATTCTGTCAATCGTAGGACTACTAAAAACGGACATACGTAATAATATTATTCACTAACATTTGCTCGGTCCTCTGCAATGTATATATGTTGTCGTGATAACTTATGTATATATAAAATAGCCCATGTCTTTCCTCAAGAATCAAAGTACCTTCATGGCAAATTTCATTGAAATTGGTGCAGCGGTTAAGTCGTGAAAGAGTAACAGACAGACAAAATTAATTTCAACTACCAATACTTTTTCGAAGAATGAAAAAGAAGAATCCTATCCCCAACACTAGTTTAAAAACGAGAGATTAACAACTAAAGTAAAATTGCTATAAAACAAATCAATATAAACACATTGAAAAACCGATAGCAATCAATTACATAAACAACCTTAAGTGTTGAAAACATCCCTTATCTGCTGTCGAAGCCTTTCCCATCAAATGTTAACCCTTCAACGGCTATACCCAATAAATTGACTTTACACGCCCTGACCCAATCACTCGATACGAACCTCTAACCCTACATAGATTGTCCTTGACCTTGAACAAAGTGAGGTTCCCTTATAAGTACCTTCTTGAACTTTGAAACTTTCAGTAAATTGGTTGTTTGTTTATAGATAGTACGTGGTCAGTTTAGTTAATAATTTATCCAGAATTCTTCAACAGGTGTTGGAACGGAGGGTTAGGAAAGTAGGATAACTTGCTTGAATATGAAAGTCGTTCTTTATTATATATTTTTATCTATCTTTTATAGTATCCTGTTGCACATATGCTTCTAAGTAGAATAAAGGTTATATAAGTTACTTGTAGCTTTTAATTCAAAATAAAACATTGAGAAAATGATGACTCTGGAATATATTACATTTAGTTATCATCTACACATACACTCAGCGAAGTAAACTTTTACCGAAGGGGAGCCACGCTTTAGCATGAACGGGCCAGCTCGACCGGAATGGTACCACGGCCTCACAGAAAACAAATGTATAACAGCGCCTGCACTGTGTTTCACCGAGTGAGTGAGGATACCGGCCCATACCTCAACCACTCCCCCATTCCTCTCTGTCTGCTGGTTTGTCCCTTATTACATAAAAAAAGAAAGCTTGACCAACTTTTCTACTAAATACTTTTCTATTGCGTTGAGTGTGATCCTCAGATTGTTTTTGATGGTGTTATTTATGTACGTTTCATGTAGGTATGTTTCTCAAATTCCTTTTTTTCTTTTTATATAATGCCCTGCCGCAATGACTCCACACTGCCCGATGGAAAGCATAAACAGAATCCAAGAGTAGTTGTCACCACTCATTGCGAATGTAGACATTTAGCGGCTTAGTGATTGTTCTTCATCATTGTGCCTCTGGTAACGCACTCACCAACTAAACACAACAGCACGAACGTGTCATTTTACGGTTCTCAGAAGTACCAGTTGTCTTTTAAAAACCCAACAAAAACAGTAAAACAATATATGGTAATTAAAAAATGGGTGTTAAGCTTTTCATATCCTAAGGTTTAAAATAAATAAATAATATTTTTCGGACATCTAACACACAACTTCATCTAGTCCCAAGCTAAGCAGAGTTTGTGTAATGAGTACTAGACAACTGATATAAATACATACAAACTTTTTTCTTTGTAAATACGAGTACATACATATTATACATAGAAAACACCCAAACTCCGAAACAAATATTTGCAAATAATACGAAATAAACATTTGGTCCGACCCGGGAATCGAACCTGAGACCTCAAGCACAGCAGTCGCATACGCTATCACTACGCCACCGAGGTAGTACGTAAGTATACGTATCCTCAATAGCTTAGAAACGCATGAAGGACGTGCTTTCTCACGGTAATAACTTCACCCACATACAATCATTACTTCAAAATATATTATGAAATCATTATTTTACTCATATAAACCTTTATAACCTACCAATCATCGATTGGCTATGCTCTATCGATTTTACAGTTGATTCATGAAATTGGTACTTTTACAAGTCGAAGTGATTTCCTATGAAATCTATAAGTTTGCTGTTCGGTGGTCTATTGTGGGCCTAAGGCTGTTTCTATTAAAATAAGTAGGTATAATATTATGTATAAGTGTAGAGTACCTGGATAACCAAGCATAGCTCAATTTTTTTTTGTAATTTTTTTAAATATGGATTCTAGTTAAATTGGATTATAGCCCCCGAAGCCCCTGCATACTACATTTCAAGAAAATCTTTAGATCCGATTATAATAATATATATATGTCGTAGGCATATTATCAAAGCCGTGATATTACAATTTAACTAATGATGTTATAATTAAACGGTAGATTGTCAATCGACTTCGTTTCTTACAATTTAACGATCTTGTTTTAGTGACATTGTAAGTTAGGTAAGGGTTTTTTTTTTAATGTCAAGCTTTTTGTTTTAAGAGAAATAAAATAGAAAATATAACCTAACCTACCCGCTTGTTGAACGGGGTCGTTTAGTAAAATAAAAAAATATAATTAACTATATTGACAATGTACCGTTTATTTACAATATTACTAGTGAAATTATAATATCAGGGCTTTGACAATATGGCTACGATTTAAACAAGTATTGCTCGTATAAAGGTATTAGATTAGAGATGTAACATTTCTGGAGCATTTTGTTGTCTGCGGTATCTTCTGACCAATACGATTCGAAGTCGTATCGTCTCCAAGTTTCGTGAACTCGTGACTTTTGAGTTGCTCGTCTGTTTATATTCATTTCATGTATTTAAACATCAAAAATTAAGAAATATATTTTGATTCACTAATCGCATTCGGTAATCGGTTGTTTTTAAGATTATGTCAATATCGTAAAACAAATTGGGTTATCAAGATTTAGACGTAAAAAAACACACTCCTGGTTTTAAAAATATTTATATGCGATAAGTGCTCACCATTAGGTCAGTCCTGCCTACCCGTAGACAAATGTGATTGCTTAGTTCTATGATATTTTATATGAAGTAGATACAAGGGAGTAATAGGGAGTGTTCGGAATTGTGCTTACTTATTAACAACTATTCACACTTAATACTAATTTGAATCATTATTTTAGTTCAAAAGCATTTATTGAAGTACATTGGCTCTTAAATAAATTAATAATAATACACGAACTATCAAGCGCAGGGCCGTCAAATCAAAATACTTTGATCTTCGTACATACTAAGTATATGTACATATATATAGTACTACAGTGGCTATTGTTAAACTGAGCGAATAGATAACTTTGAGCTTTAGCTATGTGCTGCCACGTATCGCCTTTGAGCAGTCCTCTGTGAGAAATATCGCCCCGGGCTTTGAGGTGTAGACTCTACATAGTATAGAATTGAAATAATTGTTTTAAACTTTACTAGATATTATATATTTTACCGATGATTGTACCGCCAATGATCAATTATTGTTAAATATTGATTATATCTAGATTGATGGTACCTACTTATTTAAGTTAATGTGCTTCTAAAAATGTCAAAATTTTATCTTTTTTATTTTAAATTTGATTATTACTGATGCTAATTTCATGATTAATAATAAAAAAATATTATAAATATTAAATTACAAGTTCGGATGTTTGTTTAAGATTCCTTGTTTCTCATTTTATTGTTTTTCTTAAATGTTTACTTTATTACAATAAAATCGAGTCTTTTCATCTCGTAAATTTATAGGTTTATTTTCATTTTTCGTTAACAACATGCTGTTTTCAACTTTTGATAATCATCTATGTAAAGGTTGTGCTTGATCAATCATTTTTTTTTTATATTTCATTAAGGCGGAAGAAAACACTAAAAAAATACGAGGATTTTTTATTAAAGTGTTATAGATCAAAAACTTTTGACAAAACAAAGTCTGTTAAAATAAATCAATACAACGTTTGCCAATTCTATTATTAATATGGTCTATGCTCGTTTGATCTCACTATTATGCTAAGTGATGTGTGGCTAACTTCTTTGTAGAGAGCGCGGACATTGGGCGATAGTTCGTCTAACTTGTTACTTTAGCTTCGTCTATTAAATACGATTACTTCAGTACAAGAGTAACTATAATATATTAACTATAGTGATAATATAAACCAACGTCTACCTGAATAGAAGGGACACTTAAAATGATACTAAACCAACCCGTCTGGCCAGCGTGATATGGTAGGCCAACACCTCCTTCCTAAAGAGACTCTTATGTCCAGCAGTGGAGTGTTAAATGCTGTTGATGTGATTATGACATCTACCTGGTCTCAGAGTAGACAAACCTTGAAGTATAGCAGCCAGACCGCTGATAAACATTTAAATATATTTAACTAGCTGACCCGGCGAACTTTGCACAGCCATACATTTTTTTGTAAATATTTGCCAAATTTCCATAAAACATTCTTTTTAGTATTGTGTATGCAATGAATCTAGAAATGCAAAGTGAGTGGTTAACTATAGGTGAGTTCTGCATCCCGTTAGCCCTGAAATGGCGCACCTTGCTATATGATTGGTCTCCTGCCCTATTAAAATTCTATCTGAATGCCTTCCAAATGACCCTCCCAGACCAAAGTAACCTAGTGAGATGGGGGAAAGCATCTGAAAAATCTTGCTATACGTGTGGTGAGGCAGTAGGTACTGCTAGGCACTTACTGGTAGGTTGCAGGGTGCTGCTTGATAGGGGTTATTACTCACGCCGACATGATAGAGTATTAGAAATCATACGTGAAGCAGTAAGTCTTTCAGTAGCTAGAGCCCAAAAAGGATTGACTACAAATAAACGAGAAATTAACTTTATAAAGGATGGCTCAACTACCAAATCTAAAAGCAAGCCTTTCTCAATCCTAGGTACTGCACCTGACTGGACTATTTTGATGGATACGTATGATAAGCACTATAAAATCCCAGAGGATGTTGGTGTTTCGTCATCCAGACCGGACATATTCCTTTTCTCTAGACAAATTAAACACATAATATTAGTAGAGCTTACTGTTCCGTGGGAAACTAATATTCCTAAAGACCATAGAATAAAATTAAATAAATATTACGATCTAACAACTGAACTTAACAAAAATGGCAATGTGATTAATTTATACGCGGTAGAAGTGGGAGCGAGAGGTATACCAGCTAAATCTCTCTATAACCTTTTGAAAGACCTTGGCCTGTCGAGATCTGCAGTAAGTTCTATTTTAGAACGAGTATCCAAGGCTGCACTAACAGGTTCCTACCAAATTTGGCTAGGTAGGGCGGGAAACTCGAGCAGTGAAGGTGACCGTTGATGCGTATCTTAAAGGGGGCCTCCTTAAACCTACACCTAGGTCGTAAGTCCTGGGAACTGCTTTGAGTTTCTCCCTCTGCCACACGATGGACCCGGCACCCGCACGGTGAATCCATGGAGTGCTAAGAAGTTTGTCTCCCTATAGGGTATTTATATACTTTCGAGCCACAATGAACTCTATACACTTTCTTCTTGGTCGACCTGGTGTGTTCCTGCTAGGTATTTTTCCCTCAAACCTCAGGAATTCATGTTGAGTGTTCAAAAAGGCCACTTTCCTGTTTATTATAATATACATCAGTTCCCTCTAGCACTTGACTCGCTCCAGCAATTAGATGTTGGATATAAAGCTAGTCATCAGGTCCTGAACTGGACTGGAAAAGTATCACCAATTGAAAGGGGCCGCTCATGATTGCTAGGAATACCGTCTACTGACCTCCATACTTCATTTTGAAGATGGCACTCCATGATGATGATGAATGAACTCTATCTATTCGATTTTCACGTTTATTTACATGTGTATTTCACTGTCGTGCTTAAGATAGCATAGTTATTAATATCAAGCTTAGACCAATAAGAGCCGAGTATATTCCAAAACAGACGCAGTCAAAGTTGCGTGGGTCATCTAGTGCATATATATAATAATATAAATGTAATTACCTGTAGATAAATAGTGATAAATATTTGGAACATCTGACACACGACGCTATCTAGCTTCAAACTAAGCAAAGTTTGTGCTTTGAAAGGTGGATTGACTGATAGCATACTTATATAGATTTTTTGTAAATATAGATAACTTTATCATATTTCAAAATTGCCTTTTAATCGATATTTTGTAACCTAAGACAGTAGAATATATCGATTTAAGCCAGGGCCGAAATGAAAACGCCACGACCGCATTGCAGAGTGTTGTATACGAACAATTAGAGCTCTTTGTCCAATATTCAATAGCGCCGAGTGCCGCCCTGTAATAACGCCTCTAGTGTTTTGAATATGACGTTGAGATAATATGGATACGACCAGTCACTAATGATAATCTTACCTACTAATACTTGGAATTTTAGCTTATTTAAAGTAAAAACTTTGTGTGCTTTCCGGGTACGGTTGCTTAGGGAAGTACCTGAACTCGGTCGCTAGGAGGGAACTGAGTCCCGCCTGCCACCACTGCGACTGCAGTGAGGACTATGCCCATCACACGCTGGCGATCTGCCCCAGCAGTCATAGGAGGAGATATCTTGCTACCGGTCTTCGTACGCTCCATGACCGGTAGCGATAGTAGTTTTACCGTGGAAGGAGGCGGCGGACAACGCCCGGGAGAACGACCTCCACTCAGACCTAATCAAAAACCACAACTGTTTGTTTATGGTTTTAAGTTTTCATTTCTGTTGGCAGTTCTCCTACTACAACTGCTTTGATTTTTTATTCCTCATTTGGCAAGTATAAGTTTATATCCAGCAGTGAACTGCATAAAGCTGTTGATGGATGGTATAGGAAAGCAGTCTAGCAGGCATGTCACCTGACGGCCCATACCTCAACTCTGTCCATAGATAGTTGCAACTAAAAATACCTTAGAGATTTTGACACCATATGAATCCCCTGAATCCCCTCAAAGAAGTTTGTACTCCAGTAAATTCACTCAAGCCCCCTTACTTAGGAGAGGCCTAGTCCAGCAATGGACCATTAAAGGCTTTTGATGACAAACTTCACTCATTACATTAAAAATAACAAAAAAACATATTCGGCACCAGTTTCCTACACAAAAAAAGGTATGTCTAAGTGTCTGTTTATTCCAGCTTATCTCTAAAACAGCTCGATCAATTTTCATGGATTTCATAAGAATTTTACCTTCAACATAATGTGCATAATGGAACGACCTGTAAATAAGTCAATATTTATGTTTTATCTAAACTAAGATAAAAACACAATACAATAGTATATGCCTTGTTGTTAGTTTTAATGAAATAAATAAAGAAAATAAATTAATTCTATAGTAAATAACAAAATTAAATCCATATTATTCTTTCTTTAGCTATTCTAGATGGACAGTGGCCGCTGGCGAATCTAAGCTTTCGCACAATTTCCTATCGTTGCAGGCAGTGGCTGCACCTTTCTGCCTTGTCGAATTGCACTTCTGCTCGAATATACCTGTATGCAGTACATGCAGTGAGTGTTGCCAGAATAACCTTTCCTACTTGTATGGATCGCCATATTTCAGAGTCAGTTTTATCCAAGTGTGCCAGAAGATAATAGAAGAAGAGAATGTATTAGTATATGATGTCCTATATGAAATACGTAGGTTTTTTATTGATGTCAATATTCGTTCATTTTTTTACACATTTTTTTAGCTTTCTTCTCTCCTCCTCCATGTAAACTTTAACTATGACAAATTGCATTATCCTCCCATTCAAAATTTTCATGAAAATTAGTATATTCGGTCTTTTTGCTTCTATCCTCGTAGTAATTTGAAACCTAGCAGAGTAACAAATATCCATTCAAGATTATAACCATACTAGCTCTCGTGATTGTCTAAGTGGCCACTTACCAGCCCTTTAAATATTCGTAAGTGACTGCACCGCGTATTTGACCACCTGAAGGGATAGTAGCCTATGTCCTTTCTTAACAACCAAAGTATCTCCATGCCAAACTTTTTAGCCGTGAAAACGTAACAGAGAGACAGACTGAGTTACTTTCGAATTTGATAATAATAACAAATATTTCGGACATCTAACACAACGCCATCTAGTCCCAAGCTAAGCAGAGCTTGTGTTATGAGTACTAGATAACTGATATAAATACATATATACTGTTTTTTTTTAAATACATACATATTATAGATAGAAAACACCCAAACTCCAAAACAAATATATGTAGATCACACAAACACTTGGTCCGACTCAGGATTTGAACCCGAGACCTCAAAGCACAGTAGTCACATTCACTACCACTGCGCCACCGAGTCAGTAATAATAGTATGAATTAAGATTTCACGATACATCCATAGCTAGTCGTGGCTTTTGAAATGTAGGTATCCATAAGCGTGGTAGTCGCTTATCACAAAAGAAAGGAAACATTTATTTATTACTAACACAAGAAGTTTGTACAGTCGTATATCTCAGATATAAAGACTAGGTGTATACCTCTGCTATGACAAATACTCCTATCCTGCATTATTATAACTGATAAAACGTTTCATCTCCACGCGAATCATCTCAAAAATGATACTCAAATAAACATACTATATAAAATATGTAGGCGTCGTGTGTGGCCATTAAAACCGCGTATCTGCGGCTCCTGGTGCGACGTAGCGATTTATTTTAACACATTTTGTTTATAAATGATATAATGCGATACTGCGAGCGTTACGCCACAGAAAACCGTCTTTGTAACGAGGCCTTCGGTATTTGTATAGAGTTGATAAAACCGGAAATTGATTTTAGAGTATTGCAGTTGGCCTTAATAATAAAGTTTTCTTGAAGAACCAATAATTTGCATCATAAATGTATGATAAGTATCTATTATTAATTATTTAATTTAAAACTAAATGAAATTTTATAATGTTTATAGATATAGCTCCTACGAATTTATTATAAAGAGTTAATAATAAGGTAATATATCATCATCATCTGCCTACCCTTTTCCCAAAATTATTTGGGGTCGGTGCAATGAGCTTTCTTCCTCTATTCTCCTCTATCACTCGTCAGTTCACTGCTTACTCTCTTTCTGGCTATATCCCCTTTCATGCAGTCCATTCATTTTTTCTTTGGTCATTCTCTACTTTTATATCCGTCGACTTCCATACTTAAAACTTTCTTAACTATATGTTACTCATCTCTACGTATCCTACTTTTCAGACACTGATGCTACTTTCAGGCTCTGATGTAGTCATTCTTCACCTTATCCATTCTAGTCACACCACAAATACATCTCAACATTAGCATTTCAGCTACATGCAGGCATCTCTCATCCGTTATCTTCATTGGCCAACACTCAGATCCATGCAGAACGACAGGTCTGACAAAATCAAAATCAAGATTTTATTTAAAGTAGTCCTTTGTACCCACTTTTGTAACGTTACCATAATGACTCTAGTTGCGAACAGACAGACTAGACAACTGATATATCTAAATCAGCCACATGTCATTTTTTTCGTAATTAAAAACATAGAAAACACCAAAATTTCGTCCTAAGTTTAAAGCATTCATAGGAACATTTGATACAACCCGGGATCTGAGACCTCAAGTACAGCAGTCACATACGCCCTCTGCACCACCGAAGCCGTGTAAATAAAACGAATGGTTGTTTTTACTATATAGGGCATAAAGGAACTAATGGGTCGTCTGTTCGGAAAGTACCTCCAACTGATTCCAAGCCGATACAGTCTTTGAGGTGTAGTTTATCTAATGGTTTAATCCTACCAAAGATATATTTACCAGCCTGTATGCTTATATTGCAACTTTATTTCTACTTACACTGAATATTTCACGGGGCACTCAACACCTCTATATAGATCCCCACATATGGGGTGCTAAGAACGCTCACGTACATTTTCTAGCACTCCGTTTTATGTAGGGCATTTATTCTTAGAGTACACCCCTGTCTCCGGGGTGGTTCGGCTACCCTGTTGTGTACCACACTTTATCATCGCGTATTGATGTTTTATTTGAACTGGTTTCATTTGTATTTGTGTAATCAGTTTGATAATAGCTGGGTTGATAATGATATACGAATATAAACACACTAGAGTAATATGAACAGTTCTGGTGTATTTTGATAAAAAGTTGCTACTGATTTTGTTTTTTTTTTAATGATTTTGTCAGTTTATAGATTTGCATAATAAAAGCAATACGAAATTTAATGTACCATTCTGTACATATTTTTAATAGCTATTTAACATTTAATAAATTTGATACCTGTCTTATATCTGTAAAAAATATAGTTAGTTATAAGTATCAATAGAATAGCTTTAAACTGAATCAAGTATAGCTTTAAACTAAATCAAGTATCGACCACCAGGCGAATTCTAACCAATACAATGATGTATGGATGTTTGTTACTCTTTAACACAAAAACTACTGAACGGATTTGGATGAAACTTTTGATCCATCCTAAGGTTGGCTTTAAGGAGATTGCTTTTAACATTAAAGCCGCCCTTTATACACCATATATCGGTCATTTTATGTACTCTCTTCTAACTCTGTAATATGATGTGTAAATAAAGAGCTATCTATATAAATATATAGATAGCTCTTTATTTACACATCTGAAAACATCTGAAACCCGGATATAAATGTCTTATTGAGTAAATAGTCAATAAGACATTTATATCTGGTTTTCAGAAAATATGTAATGTACCACTCTGTCTAATTTCGAAGCCTATTTGCGAGATGATCATTATTGCTACAAATCCAAAAGATCATAGAGTAAGTAAGACCTTAGATGAGATATTAGTCGTCCCTTTTATATAATTAAGCCTTCTGATGACATGATACCATGACTGTCTCCATGATTCGGAGGTCACGTTAAGCAGTCGGTATCATAGAAAAAACAGTCGTGAAGCTTAGTAGGAAGCCTTTGGGCGGCTTAAAAACATCCAACGGCAAGATTACGTAGCCACAGCGTTGTCTTGCCAGTCCTTAACCCGCACTCGACCAGCGGGGGTACGTATAGCCTTAACCCTCTCCTGACCCGAGCCCAGCAGTAGGACTTTTTTTTTTTTTTTCTCTTAAAAAGACAACTCTCACATTAGGAATAAACATCCTGTGTCGTGGGGGACTGTACAAACATACATGAAACGGACACAAAGAACATCCAGACTCGGGACAACAATTCGTGGATCACACAAAGTGTTGTACCGCGTGGGATTTGAACCCACGACACTTGGCGCAGTAGCAAGCGGCATGCGACCGCTGAAACCACTCGGCCAACCGTGCAGCCAATTATGGATTGTTGATGATGATGAATCCTTCTGAAAATCAAACCCATGACCTTTGGCTTAATACATTGGTTTGCCAACCTAAGATTAATAGACCAATCAAGTTCAAATATTATTCTAATTATAAAATAGAACAAGAAAATGTTTAACAAACTATAACCCGACTACGCAAGAACTTTAAATAAAATGTATAAAGTCTATGTCATTAGCTATTATTTCGAATCCATTGACACCTTATTCATTAAAATCCATATAGTAGTTAACGCACTATGGGGCATTATACAATGCATCTGAAATAAGAATAGGGACGTCAATGACCTCTATCTGTCAAATGCCCCTTGAAAAGTACGATATACAACAAAATCTTATTCGCGATTTTCCCAAAACTTTCTGCCGCGCACAGCAAAACTGTGGAATGAGCTGTCGCCTGCGGTGTTCCCGGACCAATACGACCTTAAAAAGTTTAAGAAAAGAGCGTACTCTTTCCTAAAAGGCCGGCGACGCACTTGTAACGTCTCTGGTGTTGCGGGTGTCCATGGGCGGCGGTAATCGCTTACCATCAGGCGATAAGTTTGCGCGCTATATAATTTAAAAAAAAAACATGCTTTTTCAAGGTTTTTAAAGGTGTTTAATGATATTTTTTCAAGGGACAATGTGTTTAATAATGTTTCTTTAAGGGACATTTGACAATTAAAGGTACAAACAGACATAGGCTGCTACTGCCTCAACTTTAACCCTTCCTTCGCCGTAGTCAGGCAAAGCGTTTCGCAGAATTCTCTTTTTGTGAGAATATTACAGTAAATACAAAGAAATCCATGTTTTCCTAACATTTTAAAGTCTGAAGTATTTAAAACAAATTAACAAAAACATTGAACAATTGCTTGGAACAAAAAAGGTTGAAAGTTTTATTTAAAAACATTTAAGTTTATCTAGTTCTACAGAAATTCTTAGCATCTGTTTGCTATGGAACCTTAGACAATATTACATATGCTTTAATATATTCTTAAAACTTTTGTAGACTGGATAAGTCTAGAGAATATTTATAATTAAAATATTTGTAAGGATAGTCTTGTTGGTTAGTGAACCAACTGCTGAACAATAGATCGCGTGTTGAATCCTGACCAGGGACAAATATATATATTTTATCGGCACGTACATGTTTTTTTTGGTTTAAAAATAACATACTTATATATATTACTAGCTGTTGCCCGCGGCTCCGCCCGCGTTTATGTCGGTTTTTTCGTGTTTTTTCGCGGTCGCGGATATGTGACTGATGCAAAAATTAGATAAAAACAATCCTTAATGCGAATTATATATCATTCTATAATTTCAGCTCGATCGGTGCAGAACTTTTTGAGTTTTTGAAGCGTACACAAACCAACATAACATTTTGATATATACAGATAGATGTGTGTTTCTCCAATATATATGTAAGATTTCTATTTTTCTTTAAAACAACAACTCCCGCATTAAGATATACATCCTGTGTCACTGGGGAATTTACAAAAATACATGAAACGGACACAAATAACACTCAGACTCAGAAGAACACTTTGTGAATCACACAAAGTGTTGTCCCGTGTAGTATTTGAACCCACAACACTTGGCGCAGTAGAAAGCGATGTGGCAACCGCTCAAACCACAAGTCCAACCGTGCAGACAAAAGTATAGGCTCGGCTTAACTAGATGTATTAAGTTATAAAATACTTATTAATATCAAATATTTCATAGGTATTTAATGATAAATCAAAATAAATAATCAATGCGACGATCTATTTACGAAGTTAGTTAAGAGAGAAGAAATAAATAAAATAAAATTTAGAAGGATTGATTCCCTACACTCAACTCCAAAAATAATAATTTTCGTAGAAAATACATCCTGACATATCAACAAGAAACACACAGCAAACACTCAATCACATTTGTCTAATACAACAATATATTCCTCCTTTTCTATAGACGGAGCAATTTTAACCCTTACGCTGCGAAGGGGGTACTCTCTTACCCCGCGCAGGGTACTTTCATACCCCACACGAAGGTGGCGATTTATCAAAGTATTTCTCACCTAATAAATAACGCACATATTCGCTTTATATTTGTATGAAACAAGTAATATTTTAACTGGAGGCTTAGATTCTGATGGTGTTGTGTTTTGAGAATGGAATTTTTAATAGCGAAATATAGGCTCTTTTTATACGGCACTTAATTGGTTTTTGGTGCTAGTAGCTAGGAAGTATGATTTATATTAAATTGCTTTAATCAGTTTAAGAAAATAATGTTATGTCTAAATATACAATAACAAGGCAAAAGTAATTGCCTTGCTAATACATTGAACGTGATTGAATGTTAATGATTTTTCCTTTATCAACACTAACTAGCATGTCTCATAAAAAGGAATAAATTTATGTTATATAATATACATTTTTATATGTTATCATAATATTTTAGTATAATTATGCTATTCTGTTTCTTCCCAAATAAATGTGAACTCAGTTTACAAAAAGTTTTGATTCTAACAAAACATAAACACACTTTAAAGATCATGAAATAGGAAATTATTTTCTAAAAAAATCAGTATAAAAATTAACAGATCAAAATTTAGTAGAGTTAGTTCAGCACGAATGGACCAGTACTACGCTCCCACAGAAGATCAATCTAACATAACAACATACGTGCAGTCGTGTACCGTTGGTGAGTGCGAGACTGGAGGCCCAATAATGCTCTCACTAGGCTGCCATAGTGTGGGTCACCATGCTGCATTATTGGATTGTCTGCTTTTGCAATGAGGATGGTGACTACGATTCTACTCATGTTTACCAGCAGACATAATAGTCACAAAAGAAATATGTAGCACAAAATTAGCAGTTATTAAGAAATACGTTCATCTATTTTTTGAGTACTCATAAGCTCATAAAAAAATAAAATTCTAAGATGATATGGGTATAACTCATACCATCTTTGAATTTTATTTTTTTAAATACTATCATTATAAAATGTACTTAAACATAAGGTGCATATTTTTACAGTCTCGCTATTAAAATGACGAACGCTGTATTTTTCTTTCTTCTCACCCTTTTTTTCTGAAAATCCAATAGCACTCCAGTGTATTAAGTCTATTGAAGATTTATATGAACAAAAACTGCTACCCGCTATTTTAGTATTATCCCGAACAGAGCATATCTTGGCGACATTTTTGCATACCTCGGGGGAGAAAAAAATATTTATCTTAAACCAACAAACGTAAATGGATCCGCGATCGAGAATATTTTACTAAAATGTAGAGCGTATTTTATATTGGTCTTTGTGTTTGGTCGCATGCCATTCGGTATTATGTCGTAAATCATAATATTGGAATATTTTTTGAGGTATGATATGAAGTTGGTACATTGTACCCTTATTGAAAGTTACTGTGACAAATGATGCGTCATTTTAGGGTTACTACTTTTCGTATATTGAATTTGAGATTGCGTTTGACAATTTAATATTGTTATAAATCGAGTTAGGTATGATTATCTGCATTTTTGTATTAAATATAGTCAATATTTTGTAGAACTACACAAAAATCGGTTAGTTACTTACGACACGGTGTTTCAAAGAAATCATAGCTTACTTTGTCTTCCTTTCATCCATCTTCTTCTCATTGATAATTTTGAGTCTCATAATGTAAGTAGCACAGAAATTGTACAATATTTTTTATATATTTTAATTCGATTTACAAATCAAGTGTATTTTTGTACTTCGAAAAACAGAATTGAACAATTATTATTTATTTGCACGAAAAGCTGGTATATGATATTTTACTTACAAAATTATAATTATGACTGATAAAAAACGCTCAATAATAGGTTAAAATACAATATATAATGCAATTTACATATTTCCAAACAGCAAAAAAAAAAAAAAAAAAATACTTTCCGGCAACGCACTTATGACGCCTTTAGTGTTGCGGATGTCCATGGGCGTCAGTAATCGCTTACCATCAGCCAATAAGTCTAATCAAAACCGAATGCTTATCACCAACCTTATGCCATCAACAGCAGTAAGAAGATTTTGGTGTAGTTTACCACGCTGGTCAGACGGATTGGTATAGAATTTGTTTAAATTTTTCCTTCTCAACATATAACTTACTAAATACATTTCAAGTACCATATCACTAACCACTGTGAAGGAACGGGTATCATGTCCCACCAACACAAAGGGAGGATCCTCCGACCAGGCGAGGTGATCATGCCTGGCGGGCCACTGCCCAACAGTTGATGTTGGGATGTTGTATATATGATAATCGGATCGAGAACTATTGCGCGATTCAGGATTTGTAGTTACTCCGTGTAGTGCGTTACTTCGTAGTTCAGTGTATCAACGGTAGATGGCTGTAGTAGGTTATTGTTGTGTTATGTGTGGAAGTCGCCACACTACTAACACATCTTTTAAATACACAACTAAAACACCATAATTATATTAAATGAACACCAAAAAACAAGACAAAAAGCAAGTAAACCCTCTTACATCGAATATCCATTGTTAGGAAAGACAAACGATTGTAAATTCAGTGGAGAGTGTTAAATCAAGCGTATAATTAGCTCAAATATTTGGCCAAGGTTCCTAACAAAGAAAACATTGGTAAGACCTGCGATCGTCGCGGGAAAATCGGTCCGATAAAATGTCGCTCTATATCTAATCGAATATATTTATGCATAACAAGCTTTGTAGGGCCCGTGGGTATGGGGGAAATATTTTTCCCCCGGAACAGCTCCGGATAAGGTCTGGTTCCTCCCAGAATAGGGCGCGAGATGCGGCCGGCCTCTGGCGTCCTACTCTAGGTCGGAGTACTTTTTAGTGGAAACACCACATACTCCTGGCTCGTGTATCCCCGTTTTATAATAGTACCTTCTTCATTAAACCACTGAACTAACTTGACTACCTAACTAATTGCTAGTACCATACCTCTGAGTACTGGCTGTTATTTTCAATTTTACTTTTTCGACTTCGTGGCAATGAAACATTTACAACAAATTTTATCATCTAATAACACTTCTGCCATTATAAAAGCAACATTTTAGTGGCCACCGTAACAAGAGGGGTAGCCAAAGATACCCCATGTTTGTTCGGCGCCCCGCCGTTCGGAATCCGCCTCCTACAAGATGCCACAACGTTTGCCTAATGATTTGTAAGTTAATACTGCGTGTCTACAATCTATTGACACAAAAAACACCTACTTATCTATAATAACATCTTTCTTAACAGCCTCATACGACTGGACATAAGCCTCTCCTTAGAGCAGATTTTAGTCTAATAAACGTGCATACACTAACAAAATTTTGCAGTTTTTAATATTTTTGTCAAAAGTTTTTACAAAGCAGTGAGGTAACAAGCAAACGTACCACCAGATAGAAAATAACGACAGATGTTTATGGCTTTGAAATGAGAATACACTCCTTACGCTCTTTACTTCTTGGTCGTATCGGTTCAGAAATGGAACAAGCGACAATTGGTGACACAGGTAATACTACGAAAAATTTTTAAATTTCGTTTTTATGTGAGGTCATGATATCAGTCTGATCGAGCCTGATCCACATGTCTCAAAGAATTGGTTATCTTCTTCAAGCCCTGACATGAATCGCATTTCTTTAGGCCAATCGTCTTTTTGAAGCCAATCTTTCTTTAGAACAAAATCAGTATTGTAAGGGATATTATTATATTATATATATTACCGTGGGAGAGCTATGCTTCGGCGTGAATGGGTCGGCTCGACCGGAGTGATACCACGACCTCACAGAAAACCGGTGTGAAATAGCGCTTGCGCTGTGTTTCATCGAGTGAGTGAGGATACCGGAGGCCCATACCCCAACCCCTCCCCCAATCCCCTTTCCCATCCCTTCAAAGGTCGGCAACGCACTTGTGACGCCTTTGGTGTTGCGGGTGTCCATGGGCGGCGGTAATCACTTACCATCAGGTGATACGTCTGCTCGTTTGCCCACTATTCAATAAAATAAAATGAAAATAAATATATAGAAAAATAGTGAATTCGAGCAAACTACAATAAAATATAACGCAACAATCTGATGGGTAATGATCAACAGCATCTCGAAGAGGTGTTTATCTGCACTGCAATTGTATAGAAAAATCAAAAGCACTTCAGCTAACCATATAATAGCTAACTACTAACTAAATACTACATCGTAAACTATAGTGATGTTTACATAAAACAATCGATAGTTTATGCATAATAAATGTGTTACTGCTCCAGCGAAGAGCAAAGGGTCCCAGTTCAGACACGCTTCGAGAAAGATTAAACATTTCGCGGGAACACTATTAATCAGATCGCCGATTGCACTGACTAAACAGCAATTAGGGATGTAAGTATAAGTAGATTTATCGATATCGAGACGATGTACTAAGTAAAGGTTACAGACGTCAAAGTAAGTATAGAATCTCCGGTCTCAGTATATCAAACTAAATATAGCTATTTGTTTCAGACATAGCTCAGTACGATCCCTAAATGTAATAAATTTGGTGGATATTCCCTTTTCCGTATTCTTGGTTTCACGGATGTTTGCTTTTTATTTCTAAGTATATATTGAAACTTGGTATGTATGTGCAGTTAGTACTCGTATACTTAAGACTAAAATATTGCTTAATAGTCAACCACTATGTAAAATTATTATCCATCACCTAATATTTTAATGATAAAATGTGTATTCTAAATATTTATATATTCTAATAAGAGTCAAAGTAGGTCCACGAGTCTAAAATATCCGATTGTGCCTTAATGAAAAGGTGACTACGGACATATTTTATCTTATCACTTTTCTTCAATTCATATTATACAATTAAAATTTATTTGTTCAATTTATCGACACTGTCTCATCACTAGCCCAAAACCCAAAGGGATCACGCCGTCTCTTGGTTAGTGTGAACTAAATGAATCATTAATAATGCAAAGTTAACGTGATCCTTACCGCAGACATCGATTTCGATGCGCGCACGCCCCCTCACTAGCGTTTAGTTCTGTACATAATTTATAAAGTATTGGTCCTGATTGCAGGTGTTAATGTGTTAACACCTACACTACGTTCGCTTAATATTTTATTAATACAATGCTTAGAAAAGTTATAGCTAAGAATAACTGATGGTGTACAAAATCAGAATCCAATTTTAAACAAGCAATAACCTGTCCTGATTTCTAATGGACAATTATATTGAATTAGAAAACGAATTAAAAGATTAGAAACATCTTTAAAAAGATTACCAAACTTTTTTGTATTAAAGATAAGTCTCGATGGGATCGGAAAAATCTAATAATAGTAGGTATACAGTAATAGTGACATGGAGAAAAAATGTGGAAAATTCTCTTTACAGAATAAGTGTTCACCCAATAAGAATAATAATGATTAAAGTTGATTCAACTTACCCTTCCAGGTAAAAAAAAGGTTAAGAATTTCCAAGAATAATCAATAAGAATAAACATAAAGTAAGAAACGATTACCATCGCAAATTCTCTTCGACAAAATCCTAAAAGCATGTTCTACAAGAAATGCCGCCATGCCAAAATTGCCCCTTAACAAACAGCATTACACAAACATATCAATAAATAACATAATTTCGTCACAAACAAAGACACAATGCGGTACTGACCGCCACCCTACAGTTGACAGCCGCCATTTTGAAAAGGGCTCGGACATGACATCCCAACAATTCCAGGGCTGCCACAACGACAAATATTTATCGAGGTACATTCTTGGGTTCTTTTTTTAAATAAATGTAAAAGGGGTTTGAACTTCGAATACTAATTGAGAGAGGATGGATTTGTGTCGGTTTGAAGCGGTTCGATGCGGTTGTGCTAAATGCGGGGTAATTGGGTATCGAAAGGTTGTGTGGAATGTGTGGTTTACCGTTCACCTGAAAGTATGTGAGAGGGGGACTTGAAAATTCCGAAGGTTTTGTCTACATTTTGTTGTACACTATAACTGTTGTATACTACGTCATACATAGATATATGTATAAGTAGATTCTCGTGTCACGTTATTGCTCACGATAAACTTTGAAACTACCAAATCATTTTTCTCTTTTTTTTTAAAGGAACGATGGCGTGTCTAAGATAGGATAGACACTTAAACCAATAGGAGCCGATGATTGAAAAGTGTTGAGAAATTGCGTGTATTATTAGCTAATATTTTATGTAGGTATCAATAATTGCAAAGAAAACTTTTTTTTCCATTTCTTAAGATATAACATTTTGATTATGCGACACAATTTTGGTGCAAATTAATACGCGTACCAACCCTGTCAGTCATCAGCAGATGACAATCGTTCAAAAACCGGACGCCTGAGAGCCGTGTGACGTGACGTTCAATATCCCTACAGCCATTAGTTAAATAGCTGTCTTATCTTGAATCGAAATAGGACATCGAGACGACGTCGTCAAACAGTTGGGGCAGCCTTTGGAGGAGTGACCACCAACTGCTAACAATATACAAGTTGAAGTAGGCAGTTGGTTGAATATAATATGTAATACATACCTAACACTTGAATTCATAACTTGGTTTTAAAGACATTAGTGTCTTTAGGGAAGCATATTATCCGTAAACAAAAACCCTGTCAATTAACACCACATTTTCATTATATTTTTGTTGTTGAGGTTCTTTAAACCAAGCTCGAAGGACCATTGTTTCTTGGGTGGTTCATTTGATTATAGTGAAAAACTGTCTACGATAGCAAGTTGAACTATTTTCTAACTCGCCTACCTGTTTAGGTATTATTTATCATTATTATAGGTTATACCTGAGACTCAAAAATCGAGCCTTTGTAACACGTAGGCGGACCGAATAGTTTTTTTATATTATTCAAATACATACAGTACCGTTTTATAAGTCTATTAATGAGTATGTAATTTTAAAGATATTTCTTTTAATTTCCTTAATTTATTAGTTTAGGCATTACAACCTGCTAAAGCTAACGAGTTCTGCCAATTATACTAAACCTTATTTGTTCGTCGACTTTTCAAACCCAAAAACAGTCGTCACAATCCACAAACATGTCTGGACCACCTGCACTTGTAACCCTACATCGCCGATAAGGGTCCGCTGCCTATCCGAAAAGCTTTGTCAATGACAAATAGTTTGCGCTCCATCCCGTCTGGCATTTTGACAATAAATAAGATATATCAAGGAAATGTATCCCACTCGCGGATTTCGAGTTATAAATGACATGCAATGGACAAGAGCATGGAAGGGTTGAGGATTATACGTGTGGTTTCTATGATTGATCGTTGTTTGTATTTTTAGTTGTGATTAGTCTAATTTGAATCAACAGAACTTACGAGGTCAAACGAGGACATGGGTCATGTGATTAGTAATGACCACCATCGCTTGTGTTCGTATCAGAAAAGGGGTGATCCGGTAGAGAACCAAGATTATCGACATAGCCCACAGGATTGGACCCGCCATATTAGCCGCAAAACCGATAACCGTTGGTGTAAGCTTCTTGAGTAAAGATCGCATCTGGGCAAACGTAGTATAGTATACTCACAGGCCAGTTGGAGTAATGATTTATGTTGGAAGTCTGACAGGAGCTAGATGCGAGTAGCCAAGGATGACACCAAGTGGCGTGCAATTGGTGAGACCTATGTCCAGCAGTGAACTGCTATAAACTGATGTTGATGATAACCGCCTATGGGCAATCAAGAACGTAGCATATTAAAGACAGTTTAAAAAAAACCTAAGAATTCGAGAGTCATCGAGCTGATTAAATTTCGAAGTGCCATTACAAATTTGTAATATTTATAAATTGACAGTTCAAAATTTGTGTAATTTACTTATTGTACAAATTAATATTAAAAATTCGAAACAATCTCTGTCGGTCTGTCTATTACGGTTTCAAACGAAAGCTTTTTATTCTCATATAACATTTATTCAGCTACATAACAGTGTAATACAGATGAGTAGCAACACTCCACTCAGTCAACAAACACGAGCTCGAACTCTCAATCCAACATCGAAAATAGAGAAATCCTTCCGGAATACTCAAAATTTCCTTTCGCCATTATTCATATGTGTGCCATTACCATGGGGTGTTAATACATTGTGACTTATTGGCACCATCGTTCATGGACACCCTTCCTTTCTATAATGTCCGCTTCTGAGTAAGCTAATGTGAGATTTCGAATGTTTTGTATTGGTGTAAAGGGTTTTGTCATTACTTTCGTACGTTATAGAATTAAATTAACAAATAGGTGTAAAATGCTTTGCACAATGTAGACGTGGTTTAATTATAATTAAATAACCAAGACTTAGAAATAGTAGTAACAATTTTTAGTTCTATTAGAACACTACCTGACTCAGGCAATCTTGCCTGGCTCCTATTGGTTTAAGCGTGTTGTTACCTATCCTATCTTAGGCATGGCAGCAAAACGCACATTTTAAAACAAGTGGAAATCGGATGTAGTTTCAGAGTTCATCGTGGTCAACAACATGACACGAGAGTTATATATATTTGATATTACAATTTACAATTATTGTACTGAATATAAGACTTAATGCTTCGTAGCGACAGAAACTTACTTAGTTTCTTTTAAAATTCTATCTATTTTAATGTAACGAGACTAGCAACTATAGTCATTAATGTAACGTTTCAAAAGTGCCTAAAAAGGCCTACTTCAAATAAAACCCTTCTTTTCGTGGGAGAGCTACGCTTCGACATGAATGGGCCGGCTCGACCAAAGTGATACCACGGCCTCACAGAAAGCCGGTGTGAAATAGCGCTTGCGCTGTGTTTCACCGAGTGAGTGAGGATACCGGACATCCCCCTTCCCATCCCCCAAAGGTCGGCAATGCACTTGTGACGCCTCTGGTGTTGCGGGTGTCCATGGGCGGCGGTAATCGCTTACCATCAGGTGATACGTCTGCTCGTTTGCCCATAATTCAATAATAAAAAAAAGCTATTTGATTTTTATTTTGTCCCCATCGGCGTACTTAAAATTTTGCATTCTTTTGCGTTTAAGTTTTAAGGCCTCCACGTAATTAGTATTACGATTACCTTTGATTTGTCTCTCGTTTTATTAATTACAAGCTGAACATCGCCGCGAGGTGAAGCTAGTATCTTTATAAATTGATGCCTATGTGTTATTCTGATGTATAAGCTATATTATTGTAAGCTTTCATCAAAATCCATTTAGTAGTTTTTGCGTGAAAGAGCAACAAACATACTCACTTACATACTCACAAACATTCGCGTTTATAATATTAGTAGGATGGTCCTTAGGATTGGTGACTTTGAACGCAAGTGAAACTAGAAATGTGCTAGAACTTGACTAACTTTTATACATTTTAGAGGTTTATTTAGCAGAATTATATGAAATCAACAAAATATTATAAAAATAAAACTTTTTACTCTGGTTTTATAATTTTTATTTCACATAATGACTCATTTTTCCACTACCAAAAGTGGACTGACAGGAACTACCAATGAGCCTTGTCTCGTTCAGCACTTTTTTGTAAATAAAATATTTAAACAGAATAAATTATTAATAAATTTATTAACATAATCGAATCTATTACTTTCGCAATGTTAACAATTTATTTTAAATGAAATGATTTTTTCTAACACAATAGTTCGAAAATGAGATCGTTAATGCCTTGACATTCCAGTACATACTGTGGCGTCTGTCTGTGTCGATCTATGATTTTTAACTGTAGCTTCAATTTAACGTTCATAAATGTGACTTAGTGTCTTAATTGAATAAATGATTTCGAATTTGAAGTTTCCTTCGTATTTAAATTATAAATTATAATTTTATTTTAATTGTAATTATTTTTTGTAACAGTATAACTTTAAATTATCCACTATAGTGCATATTCTGAGGGAATTTCATTAGGAAGAAGAAAGAACCATTTTTTTTTAAATTACATACCTAGAAGTAAAATGATGCCAAACTTGAAATCATTAATACAAAAAAAACTGAGCAAAGTAATTCCATTCCCGATATTTGACGTAAATATATGATTGTTATGACGTCGGCCCGCACGTCACCCCACATGCAAATTGGGGTGACCCTAGATATATGTCTCCAAAGCATGTTATTTATTACAAGCTATGATATTGTCAAGGAGAGAGGATTACTGAGACTCTATTGGGGTATACTGTTTCTTTTTATTACTAGGTTTTTTTCAGGACTTTTTCTTGAGTTGTTTTACTTCACTGAGATATTACAGGCGGTTTTTGATGCTTTTCAATTGGATATTGTTTACCATTTTATTGGTTTTAATTATATTTTTAACTGACTGCAAAACAGTAGAAGGTTTCATGAGCCACTGTATTTTTTTTTTGGGTATGTTCACGGATTAATCTGTCAATGTGGACCGATTTTGAAAAAATCTTTTTGCATTCGAAAGATCATGTCACATAGTAAACTAAATAGAGTCATTTTAGTTTACGCTTTTTAGTATTTCTAGGCAGGGAGTTTTAATAAAAGTAAATTGATCCAGCCGTACTATGAATACACTATAAATATAAATACTCACACCTAAAATATACATCGTAAGTTCTAAAATGACACTCATGACAAATGTCCTTTACCGTTTGAGAGCCACGCTTCAGCATGAATGGGCTGGCTCGACCGGAGTAACACCATGGTCTCACAGAAAACCGGTGGCACAGCGCCACCGAGTGAGGATACTGGAGGCCGATATCCCAACCCGTCCCCCCATCCCCCTCCACTTCCTCCAAAGGCTGGCAACGCACTAATGACACCTCTGGTGTTGCGGGTGTCCATGGGCGGCCGTAATCGCAATCTTCATATAAAAAAAAATGTCACAGAGATCAAACTTTATTTTAAGGACTATACGATCAAGGCAAATGTTCAGCGGAACCTTATATTTAAAACCCATACGTAACCACATAACCCTAGTAAAAAATGAAGTTAAAACCCGTTCATCAATCCCGCTATCTCCAACCTGGTTGACCGTCCTAAGTCCACGGCTGTCGTCCATCCATTTATCAACCGACGATTACCAACCCTTGCCTCGAGGATTTCGTAAAGAAAAATGAACGCCAATCGCTCGTTCGGAATTGGGTAAATAAATGAATGGGGTTTAAGACAATTGACTATTACACTTGGTGTTGGATCTTATCTGTACAAATAAATAAATGTGCCTATTTGTAATTTTAAATTAAAAGATTATCTTTGAATACATATGAAAGTATATGGGTACGGTGCTTACATCACAAAATCATTTTTTGGTCTGTCTGCCTATTTGTCCGTTACTGTTTGTTTCACCTAATTTCTGGAACGGCTCGACTGATTTTGAGGGAATTTTTCTAGCAGATAGCTGATGATAAAGGGAATAATTTAGACTACTTTTTAAGACTAACTTCGACCCACACATACTACAACAAATTCTCTCTGAAGACTTTGTAAAGCCGACTGTACACATGTAGAGATGAGTCAGTATTTGGCACGTGTATCGAATACGCCGCGTGTTGGGATCATACCGGACAGTGGCCGGACATCGAACGGGCCCGGTCGACCGGACAATTGCAGTTGTAAAGCATAATACAGACTACACAAGGATTTATTGAATTACAATTTAACAAGTTGATTAATAGTAAGCATAGCTTCGTACACGGTTTAGAAGACTAGCAGCGAATGATTGTATTCCAGGACATGGTAGGTACTATCGTCAAATTTGAATCATGACCCACCATAAGTTTACTTTCTTACAGACATTCAAATACAGTTAGGTCGATATTGGCGTAAACATGCAGTTCCATGGTAACCATCTTGTTATCTGTCATTTAATTCCATAGAGAGTTTTTTTTAATATTTATTAATTTAGAGACTTTAAATAAATAAATAAATATTCCGGACATCTAACACACAACGCCATGTAGTCTTAAGATAAGCAGAGCTTGTGTTATGTTGTGTAACTGATATAAATACCTATATACTTTTTTTCATAAATACATACATATTATACATAGAAAACACCCAAACTCCGAAACAAATATTTGCAGATCATACAAACATTTGGTCCGACCCGGGAATCGAACCCGAGACCTCAAGCTTAGCAGTCGCGTACGCTGCCACTACGCCACCGAGGCAGTCATATGGTAATATGTTAGTCCCATTATACCTTATCCTATGTTATGTTGTATTTAATATCAGCTCTTGATACGTAAATAAGTCAAATGGAGCATTTGAGGTTGCTCCTAAAATATTGGTATGTTTAATACCAATATCAAAACTATTTAAATCGTATCTACGCACCAACGCCTCTATTTGTGTTCGATACTTGACACACTTCGTCAGCAGGTGTTGGACATCATAACTATATACATAGTTATCTGTTGCAGTATCCAAAAAAACATTTGATCTGAGGATTAATTTAATTGTTAAAATAATTTCCGTAAAAAGGGGTACAAAGATTTTACTTTACGTATTGGTACATAGATAATGTTAAGGACGATTCAGACACTGTGTAAACTATCCTTAACATTATTCGAAATTCGAATTCAAACCAATGAACGAGCAATGCATTCCCTGTGCTAAAGTCATCTTTTTATTGTTAGTTGCAATTTTGAACTTTATTGTGGATAGCAATAAAAGTTATTTGAAGTGTAATAAATGTTGGTTATGAATACAGAATTGATATTGTGAGGTATTGGGCCGTGTTGTCACACATGCTGTTCGTATTAAACGATTGAGTGGCTGAAGTTTATTTTAAGTTCGATATACTGTGGTACTATTTATGAAGGCTTTTGCCTGCGGCCTCCCGCACGGTTATTTTGACAATAAGTAGCCTATCTATATCTGCCTAGACAGAATAGAGTCACTTTGGTAGGCTCATACATGGGTGAAACTGAAAGTTTTCTCAGTTACATTTTAAACATACATAGATTAACACACATATTTAAATGTGATCAGTAATTTATCGTAACATACTTATAGGTACAAACCAAAGTTAAGACTGTTACAATAAATTACTGATCACATTTAAATTGGTGCGTTATTCTTTTTATGTTTCAGTAATTTAAAATTCTGCATCGCGAACGTACCTACTAGAATTTTTATTTAATATGCTATTTCTTAACTAACAAAATAATGTTATTTTTTTCTTATGGAATTTGGGGCAAATGAGCAGTCGTATCACCTGCAATTACAACATATGGAGGATGGGGAAAGGGAGATGGGGGAAGGAATTGGGTGTATGGACCCTAGGTATATATATAACACAGCGCAAGCGCTATTTCACACCAGTTTTCTGTGAGGCCGTGGTGTCACTCCGGTTGAGCCGGCCAATTCATACCGAAGCGTGGTTCTCCCATGGTAAAACGTTTATAGTGGAACTATAACTTAACTTATTTAAATTCGATTACAGTGATTCGATACGAGTGAATTTAGTATAATTTTGCAATGCTTTACCTGAAACTATATGAAAAAATCTATAAAAAGAAGTAATATATCCAATTAATATATTATAATTGCACTCGACTTGAACGCACAGACAATGGTCACATAAGTGGCGTGGCGTGGCGTGAATAGTGGCCACTGCATCGCTCCATTAGCGATTATTGTACTAGTTTTGTACTAACAAACTGGACGACCACAGATATCAGACAACTGGAAGGAACTGCAATTAAATTTCTTGATAATAAGGTAAGGTATGGTAAATTGAGGTTATTACCTTAAAAGTCAGAGGGTACGATTTTAAGCTAGGAGAAATATGTATTATGTATACGATTATTTGTTCTGAATCTGGTTGTAATTTAAGTATCTATAGTGGGTAGGCAAGAATTTAGGAATTTAAGAATGGTTTTGTATTTTTTTTTAGAAACGGGTTTGCTTGGTAAACAAGAATTAGCTTTTTTTCTGTAAGTGAAACAGAATTTAAAGTCGTGAAAAGTTTTTAAGACACCTCATTCTACCAGTTTCTAGATTGAGAGGTGAGAATAATACCATATATGAATGTACGATGAAAAAACTTGATTCATTGGCTCAGTGGTAGCGTATGCGACTTCTGAGCTCGAGGTATCGGGTTCGATTCCCGGGTCGTCCCAAATGTTTGTAAGATCAACAAACATTCGTTTCGGAGTTTGGGTGTTTTCTATGTATAATATGTATGTCTTTACAAAAAAAGGATAACTATATGTTTTAAATAAGTTGTCTAGTACCCATAACATAAAAACTGCTTAGTTTGGAAATAGATAACGTTGTGTGTTCTATATTCGAAATATTTATTTAATATTTATTATTCAGGACCAACTTCGCCGATTATGTTCCCTGGTTGAGTGCATTTGACAAATTACATCACAAAATATATTCTGTAAACAAGACGCGAATAGAGAGGACTAGTTTTTTTTAATAATTTACGAGGTAGTAGAGCCACGCTAATTTCAGCACGAACGAGCCTGTTCTATCGGGGTTGCACTACCTTCTTATCGTAGACCAACTTAAAATGACAGACAGCGTCCGTGCTATTATGTTTAGTGTATTCTTGTATCTGCTCAAAATATATGATATGTCGTTCGTTTTTAATCATTTTCTTAAAAGTAGTAGCTTGTGTAAACGCACTTAAAACCTGTCATATCTAGCGACTCTACATCTCCACAAATGGACACAGCCCTGCCAAATTCTTTGTTCATATTTACTCTGAATATTATTTATTGCTATCGTATCGACTGCGCTCAGTGACAGTGCCAAGTGCACTATTACTTTGGCGAATGAAGCCTCTTCCTGCGAGACTTTATCTCTTTGTCTTGTAACAAAATTAAACTTTGAGTTTTTGGTACTGAGTGCCAATTTTGTTTTCATATTGAAATTAGTTTGGCAGATTTTTGGCTGTAATTTTTTAATGGTATTGTTTTGATTTATATATTGAGAATTTAACTAATAATCTGGTTTTAATATTAATATAAGTAAATTCAAATGAAAAATTGAGTACAAGTAAATAGTTCTCTAAAAGAATTTAAAAAAATATATTCGAAATGGCTGAGAAGCAAATGGGCTATCACACGCTAATAATAACTAATCTAATCAGACTAATCAGTATTCTGTACATTACCAGTGAATTGTCAATACCTCCAATGTATGAAAATAGGTTTAATTAGGACTTATAACTTCAATAAGGTGTTTTCCAATAAATAATGATTACTTTGGGTAATCTTCTATCGAGATCGTATGAAAATGAAGATTCTACACGAAATGCTCAGCGGACCATGGACTGCCCCGAGTTGCTATGCAGAATTGGCCTTAATATTCCTAGAAACTGTAAGCTTAGGCCCTATTTGATTTGTTTGTGTGTGCATATACTTAGCCAAAAGCTATAGCTTATATATATATATATATAAGCACACACAAACAAATTAATGAATTCGAATAACAATTTATAATTAAATACACACATTGTTTTTAAATATAAATTGTTATTCGAATTCATTGGTTGAAGCTGTGTATACGCATAGTGGCAAGATGTTTAGTAATCATGTTGTGTGTCATAGTGTTCTAAATAATATAAAATAGTTTCTCAGATGATTGAAACATAATTGTTTATTGTATACGTAAATAATAGAAAAAACTATATAATTTAACTAAATTATTTAATTAGCACTTGGTCCTTCGAGCCAGCATTTAATGCTCCATCTTATCTTTTAAGTGCAACTGCGCCTAAAGTGCAATCAGTTTCCCAGAGTTATACAGTTGTTGAAACTACGATACAGTTTGTCTTTCTTAGCTTTACGTTTTAAGACACGATTCACACATTGTTTTATGTTTAGCGTATACTGCATTGATGCTAGATCGTTCAGAGTATGGCACTAGAGTTTTATAAATTTTATAATATAGATTATACTGGATGTGATCTTGTCAACTTGAATCTATGGATGTGGTTAATACTCAACCTTTTAATTTAAATGTTTCCATTAAGTTCTATCATTGTCAATATTAATACTGTTTACAGTTGCATTAAGCTCGACAGATGTCGCTATACCAATCTTTGAGATCACGGTATGGTTTGGTTACCAACATCTTTATAAAAGACACAAAGAGTATAAATAATGGGTTCCTGTTAAACCAGAATATACTGTGATTTTTTTTCAAGTTCTTATAGACAAACAGTTCAGCCAGGTCGGTCTAGTGGTGAAGTCCCCCGCGATACAGGGTGTTGTCTGTTTAAAGAATAAAATCTAGTCGGGAACTTCTCAGGGCCAATACATCAAATCACTTTACTTCTAAGAGCAGAAGAGCAGCAAAGTTATTCAGAACTTATGGATTCTGATATAATACTAAAATGATTTTCTCAGTACCCTAATAGGAGCGATGGACTCGTAAGGGTACTTACAGAGTGCGGTGATGCAATCGCTGCTCTAAGGCCACCTTAGACACCATACTTTATCCGTACTCACAATTAGTTGCTGCGAGATGGCAGGTAAAACTATACGACAGGGTAAGGCGTGGAGTTATAACTACACACTAGAAATGAAACTTGAGGTAGACTGGACCTTCATAGGCATAATAATATACGTAATCAATATATCAAAATGAGCCACAAAAATTTTGTGAAAACTCTAGTGAGTTTAAACAGAGTCAACTATTCTAAAGTATACTGAAAGGATGTCAAGTAAAATATCAAGTAAAGAAAAAGCTAATAAAATATCGCGACACCATCTTGAGAAGGCGGTTGTAAAGCTACCACAACTACATAATTGTTAAGTTTCATATGTAAGTACATTGTCATAAATATCTTACTCAAAATTATATTGAATAAAAAAACAAATTCTTAAGCCATCAACCCTTACCAAAAAAATATAAGCATAGTCCTCTCTACGTGTTCTCTGTGTCGAAGCCCGTCGCCGTAGCACAAGTCGTTAGTAACAAACTCCACACATTTGTGTCACCGGATACAATCCCATTATAATTTTAAATTTTAGCCTCATTTATTTACGTTTGCACCCAATGTGGCGCCCGCGCAATCTTTGATGCGTCTTTGATATCGCCCACCACTTTCAGGGAAAGTTAAACACTTATATTTTATAATAAGTTCAGTGGTTGACTAGATTTATTTAGGGATGTAAATATTGCGGAGATTTTTACGAACAATTATGTTTTTGTTGAATCGTTGGTGGATTCCTGGTTTAAACAAGGTTGCCTAGCCGTTTTCTGTAATGGCGTCAGTCCCAACGCAGAGCAGCTAACTGCGAAGGGTTTTAGGCGCAGCACCGGTTTTAGTGCTCTCCGAGGCACGTGGGTTATGACCTCAGCTTCCAAATTCCGGACTGTTATTAATTTTCTATAATTAGAAAAACCCCATAACACTTTTTGACTGGAAATCGAACCTGACGCCTTTTGATCGGCGGTCGCATGTACGCTAACCGCTAGACCAAGGAGGTAGCCCAATATAAATGAGTGTTATTGTCGTATTAATAATGAAAAAAAAAGTTGAATTATTTGAAGGTTGATATCTGAATATTTGTAACTCATTTTGTATTGCTATGTTTCAACTACCAACCACTTTGTTTCATCAGATCCTTAGGTAAATACATAGATGATTTTTGCTACAGTATAATTAATTGCTGGTAGAATACTTGTATTGTACAATGCTTTAATAGATTTTAACAAAAACATTTTTCGTGTTTTAAATTAAATATAATGAGAAACAGGAATTTTTTGCACGTTTGCGCGTACCTATGCAGGTCCTCAATCACACCGTAATGTAACATAAAATAAAAACATCATTAGCCCGCGGTGCGCTCTCTAAATTATGAAATAATACGCCAAGCGCAGGTGTGACCTCCGCTCCTATTGTACATTACTTTTTTCTCTTATTTTTAGGGTTCAGTGGTAAATGTGTTCCTGTAATATTGACGGGAACATGAAAGGAATTACAATTTTTCGTTTATTAAGTTTACTTGTGGTCAGTTTTCTTCTCAAAGATTCCTGCTTATTGCTAGATGTATTTACATGGAGAAAGGAATGCAATATCCCTCCTAAACAAATTTAAACAGGCCCAAGACGAACATGACAGATGAGGACCAATCAGGCGATGTGATCATGCCATATGAGTAATACACTAATCGGTGTGTCTTCGTTAGATGGATGAATGTTTTACAGAATGTGGAAGACAATATACCACCGCTGAGAGTAGTATTTCATTGACCCTTATCTTATCTTATCATTAGATGACTATACTTTTAAATTAAGGCTCTTTTATTGTATCGATATTTATCCCCGACAATATGCAATATTAAATTATGTACGGAACCTGTTCTCTCTAAATTCCAGTCGGTCATGCCTGGTGCACAGTTTATTTGTAAATTTTCACATTATTTTACATTTTTCTAAAGTTTCACGTACGATTCCGTTCCCCTGGTGGGAATTGTTGTTGCCACACAAATAATAACCGCTGACTTCTCGCTTGCATATCTTCATTTAGATATCATTGTTATACACTATTGTGCAGAATTATGATAAGTTTATATTTAAAACAGAAAACCTCAAACCTGCAAATGATTCAACGTCATTTTCAACTAAATTCAACCAAATAATTACGTATGTGTTTCATATAAATTCCATGAGTTTTAACTTAAGCCAACAAGTGTAAATTATTATTTTTCTTAAATTCCATGATGGGTTAATTTTTAGTAATGCTCATATCAAAATAAAAGTACAATTTTTTAACTGAAATTTTTCTGAACTTTACTGAAGTTTTTACGCTAAATAACTATGTAACCTCTTCGCTGACACAGACGGGGCGTAATCCTATCCGTCCGTCGAAGGGAGTCACTCAAAACAATGCACTTTTGGGTGATGAGTTTCCTGAAAAATGTAAAGCATTTAGAGTGGTCAAGTCAATCAACTCCTGGCATTGATATTTGTTTACACAAAGGAATCGTGAGCGCAGTCTGCAAATGAAAAAGAAGGCAATCTGGAAAAAAAATGTATTATTAGTTTGTTTTGAGTTTTAAGGTATAAAACCAAAATTAGCGAATAAAATTATAATTAAAAATTACTAAAATCCAAAGCCAAAAGGGGCGATACACCTGAGCTTACACACGGAGGAATGGGACGAATGGCCCAGAAACACTAATTAAATATAAGTGGAAATATTTTAATAAGTTTACGTGGGCACGACGGTCTCTGTTTAAAACAAATATTATGTCCGCTTGCACTGTACGTTGACTCTGGGCCACGAAAATAGCGACAATGAATTTAAAGAATTTAAGAAATCCATTTTTTTAATATAGGTGTTATGTTACTAAATGTTTAAAGTAGAAAAAAAAACAGCAATGTTATTATTTGTACAAAGAAAAAGAAATACTACACGGTGAAGAATTTACCAGCCAATGGTTTAGTGTTTTCTGTAGTTCATTATGGCAGAATAGAAAAACAGATTAATATAATTACATAAACAATTTAGACATGATGTTCGACGATATTTCTCATGATGAATTTTAAATCTATATTAAAGCTTAAGAGTTTGTTTGTTTGAACGCGCTAATCTCAGGAACCGCTGGTCCGACATGAAAAATTCCTTTAGTGTTGGATAGTCCATTTATTGAGGAAGGCTATAGGCTATATATCATCACGCTATTACTAATAGGAGCGGAGCACCAATGAAGAATGTTTCAAAAACGGGGGAAATTTTCAGGCTACGGGCAGTATAAGACGCAAACAAGGTTCCGTGGGTTAGCTAGTTTATAGATATTTTTTTAAAAAAAACACCCACGTAATCACAATTTTCTATAAACCTTCATCAAATAATAATTAGATTAGATGTTTTTTTTTTGCAATTGACGTTATAGTTAAGTAACTTAGTACAGTAAAATTGTTTAACATCCAAGAGTTTTCATGTTCCTGGAATCGCTATCGCTTCCGCTTTATTCTTGGCTGCAACACAAGCGTTGAATTTTAATATCATTACTTGTGCTGCGTTTTTAATTTTATAAAAGCAGAATGTTTCTTTTGTTAGAGTTACTTGTATTTTGTATTCGGTGCCCACCTGTTTATGTTGCGTACTTTATGTAGGATTTTATATAAGTCCAATACGTATTTATTTAGTTTATTATTTAGTTTTATTTAGTCCTAACTTTGACTGCTTTATTAACACGTGTAGTTTAAAAGCTCTTATGTTTTGGAAAAAATTATTGAATAAATGCTAAATCACTTTGGTGTGTTACTCTTTTTAGAGTAAGGTATTCAATTGTTAAGTTTATCTAATGAGTGTATTCCTAAATAGAGAAAAGCTTGCATCATTATAGATGCCTACTTATAAATCTAATGATATGATCATGAATGTATAATAAATAAATAAAGTAATTTTTCAGTCCAAAAACGAGGGAACTTTTTTTTTAATTTGGTCTACGATTATGTCAAAGTCAATTTTAAAATACCGTTCAGTTAAATGTTTTAATAAAAGTAACTGTGACGGAATGACTTAAATTAAACGGTGTTCAATGAAATTCTGAAGCTACCCCTTTCGACTTAATTTCTCAGCACCGATCACTAATTAACTCTTTCCCCAGTTCCCTTTCTCTATCAGTGACATTAGCAATTTTTACCAATAAACCAGTAATTGCTGTTACCGAATCCTCATTTCTCACTCAATCAACATCTTCAGTGGTTTATGACTTTCGTACCCCGACACTTCAAGCGCTTCTAGCAAATTTATTCTTATATAACGTCTAACTTTATTAAAAAGGGCTCGCTATTGCAGCGCTGTAAAGTCACGAGCATTCCATCGAGGAGTTGGAATCAAAAATTTAAATTGCTAACATTCTTCACTCGTTCACTCTTTATTGGTGTTCTTATGCTCATTGGAATTGCGGTTCTTAATTTTATACGTGACTCTGCTTCGACTGATTAAAGTCTCTTGTTAAGAAATGTTCTCCTTAATAATGTCAAATGTCTCATATAGTCTTAATAGCCATGACACCGTGTTTTTTAAATAATGTATTAATTTTTTTAATAAATCAGAGTTAGTTTAATTTCTTGTGTATTTAGGAAACTCCTTTTTCAAAAGAGATTTGGACTCGATGATCGTACTTTAAGTCGTCTTTTTTAGAAGTTGAAATAAATATTTTTGAAATACTAGTGACGATTGAAAATGACAAACACCGTTTTGGTAACACGCTGTATATCGGTTACACACAGATACTCAAAAAATCTTCACCTTTGGATAGCATGTTTTACACAACATTGAATTAACCTGAACTTTTACAGGAAAATATATTTAAATCTCGATACTTTCTTTAATTTAACCGAGTCCACAAATCAAGGGGAACTTCGGAAAACTTTTTAATTTAACCGTTCACTTTTTTTCAAAGGTTGAGGAGGACAATAGGATAAATTTGTCCGTTTCTATCTGTTAGGGTAAGAGAGGGTTAAAAGAACGATTTTCCCCATTCTATTTAAACAGATTTACACAATGCCTTGGGCATCCAATGGCTTCCAAGACGATATTTTGATATCTTTATTGGGATCGTGCAATATAATAAAATATGTTTGTGAAAAATAGTGGCAATTTGAATAGCTAGAGGGTCGAGGGTCGAGAAATAATGACCACGAAACTGATCTGATCAGGGAATAGTGTCTTGTTTTTTTTGAGTGTGTAATATTTATTCGTTACTTATAGGTTTATAAATAAAAAATAAAGGTATATCTGGTTTGTAAAAGTATATAATTCGTTTGTAAACTATAATTTAGGACATGAAGGTCATATTTATTAACTACTCATCTATCTTCTATAATCTATAATATAAAAATGAATCGCACAATGTGTTGGTAAGCGCATAACTCAACAACGCCTGGACCAATTTGGACAATTCTTTTTTTAAATGTTCGTTGAAGTTCAAGGATGGTTTTTACGGTGAGAAAAATTGGAACAATGACCGAAAAAGCCCTAAACAGCCCTTTTCTTTTTCCCAAACAAACGTTTTCTAACTAAAACGTAAAGTCAATTTGAGTTTTATTGCTATTGTCTAAAGTTCATATATTACAAGCACTCACTCTTGTCTAAGCAATGTAGGTGTGTTCCTAACGCCAATGAGTCAATTTGCACTTTATTACCGCTATGCAAAGTTCAAATTCAATCATATCTATCAAAACAGTGTGCATATGTGCGTTGGAGTAGATATTCGTTGGATAGTCCATTTATCGAGAAAGACTATAGGCTATATGTCATCACGCTAATACTAATAGGAGCGGAGCTGGAAGGATGTTTTAAAAAACGGGGAAAAGTTTTCACGCTACGGGCAATAGAAGACGCAAACGAGGTTGCGTGGGTCAGCTAGTTAAATATAATTTTAAAATAAAATTACAACATTTTTTTGTTGAATAGCTATAAATGTGTATGTCAATAAAACCCTTGTAAAACCAAGACATATAATTATCACTCCTTTGTCATAGTAACTCTATTATACATTTAAAAATCTAGATGTAGTATAATCGTAATTGTAAACAAATATGTGGTCAACTACAAGCCTTAAATTGAAACGTTCTTGAATTGAAAGGAAAGAACTACAAAAAAATATTTGATATTATCTCCTTTATTACATTTAAATTAATAAAAGAATAATTCATTTTACTTTTTGTTCATACTACCTGTTTAAAGTCATAAAACCATGGACTCTCACAAACATTTAAGATCGAATTGAGCTATATCCAGGTTTCTTCAGTCAAAGAGAATAGTAATTCATTTTATTCTATAAATTTCCTAATATCAGTGCGATTTTGTAAAGACCGATCCATGTACAGAGAATTCTCGCTCTATATGTACAAGTCAATTAAAATATTGTGACTTCGATCGAACGAGAAGTGGTATTATTAAGGCAAAGGATTATTAATCTTTTCATTTTTAAATATTATTCTGTAATGACTTTGGTTAGAACATAAATTTATTGGTGGTGATTCTGTTGTTGTCAATTTCAAATTTGGACATTTTTTCAATTGGTCAATTTCAAAAAGGGGGGGTGGACTGGTTCGCGTCCGTAGGAAGATTACCTAAAGAATACCCTACACGTACTCCCTGGGTGGTGCCAAACGAACCTCAACGCCGAACCTCGGGCGGCGGTTAACTAACCCGATCTGGCCTAACCAGCCAGTTAACAGTGGGTGTTAGGAAATGAATACCCACGCCCGCAACCGCAAATCAGCGATCGGGAGTCTTGGCTTCATTGTCCGGACTGAGAGGAAGAAAATCTCTTAAATAAATCACCCCAATTCCACGGTGGGACACGTGCCAAGGGAATGCATTACTGGTGGGAGATCAGTACCGAGCGCCAACCTCGGCGGACCTGGCAAACGTCGTTGAATATCGCCCTCTTGGAGGAATGGGCGTCACCCTTCAAGTGACCTTTTATGACGGCCCTACTCGTGGGAACAAAATGAATCCGAACAATGAAAAACAAAATCAAAACAAACCAAAGATGACACAACAACTACTACAGAAAAGCATATTTACACGTGTAAGGAGCAATTCAATTGGTGCTTTATCAATTGAAACACGAAAACAAACAAGTTCAAATGACGGGGTATATGTAGAAACAAGCATATCTGACACGAATGATGATCGAGCCAAAGAAAATCAACGGTGGCAAAATGATCAGGTGCCTATAAAAAGGAAAGCGGAGGGTAGTCCCGAATGGACGAAGAAAAATAATAAGGTAAATAAGACAACTTATGTCGTATCAACAGAAAACAGATTTCAAATATTGGAATCTGTAAATAACGATGAACCCAGCCCACAACCTAAGGAGCCTAAACCGCCTAAACCAGAACCGATATTTGTCACGGGAGTAATGAATATAACAAAACTAAAAGAACTTCTGTCCTCGATAACAAGCAACGATAAATATACTACGACAACTCTGAGGTCAGGACACATAGTCAAAGTAATGCCTGGTGACGTAGATACATACAAAATCATACGAGCTAACTTTATAGAGAACAATGTTAGTCATTATACATACAAACTTAAAAGCGAAAGAGCCTATAGAGTAGTACTGCGTGGTTTGCACTCGTCAGAGGACACAGATCTTGTTAAAAAAGAGCTTTTCGAACTTGGACATGAAGTACGGCACATCACAAACGTAAAACATAAAACCACAAAACATCCGCTACCCCTGTTTTATATAGATCTTTAGCCCAAACACAATAACAAAGAAATTTTTAAAGTCAATAGAGTGAATTACGTGAAAGTTTCATTCGAAGCACCATACAAAAAGCTAGACATCTTACAGTGTAAAAGATGTCAAAGATTCGGACATGCAAAAAACCAATGCAATAGACCTTTTCGATGTGTAAAATGTGGGGAGGAACACCCAACAACAAGCTGTGTAAAGAGACCTGACACTGAGGCAACTTGTGCGAACTGCCAAGAAAAACACCCAGCAAGTTACAAAGGCTGCATGAAATACCAACAGTACAAAGAATTAATTACAAAAAATAGGATAGGCAAGAGCAAAGAAACTGATGAACACAGAAACACCATAATACAAAATCGCAAAAACCAAATACAAACTGTAAAAGAAAACCATCAAATTAAGAACTATATATAGTACATTCAATCATTCGAAACCAAATGTGACTTATGCACAAGCGACGAAACATGAAAACACAGCAAGGTCATTAACAGACATCAAGGACTCAAATAATTATGGGGAATTGCTGGACGCCATGTTTAACAAATTTCAAAACACAATAAACATTATGTTAGACAACATGATGGATCGTATGATCCAATTAATTACAGGCCTTTTAAAGCACCCCTAAACCTTAGAATAATCACCTGGAATGCCAATGGGCTAACAGAACGTCGACAGGAACTGGAACTCTTCCTGAAACTTGAAAGAGTCGACGTAGCGTTAATTTCAGAAACAAGATTTACACCAAAAACTCATTTTCAACTAAAAAATTACATGGTGTACGCTACAAATCACCCTTCAGGTAATTCACATGGAGGGACTGCAGTCATAGTAAGAAAGAACATCAAACATTATCTATTTGGGAAAAACAAAACCGACAAGATACAAGCAACTTCGGTCAGGATCCAGGACAACAAAACTGAAACAACAGTATGTGCTATTTACTGCCCACCCAGACATCTTATCACAAGTGAGGAGTTTAAGGCCTACTTTAAGACGCTAGGAAATAGATTTATCTGCGGTGGCGATTGGAACGCAAAACACGTTTTCTGGGGTTCCAGACTAACCTCGCCACGAGGTCGACAACTTTATGTAGCTACGAATGACCTAAATCTCCATTGCGCATCACATGGAGTTCCTACGTACTGGCCTGCGGACCCGAAAAAGGTTCCAGACCTATTAGACTTCTTTGTCACCAAAAATATACCGCACAGACAAATATACGTAGAAGAATGTACAGACCTGTCTTCAGACCACACACCAGTAATTATCAATTTGCACTATATGGTCAGACAAACTGAGTACCCACAAAGGCTGTACAACCAAGGAACAGACTGGGACAGATACAGAACAATAATATCAGAAACTTGTAACTTGAACTTGCCACTAAACGACCTAGATAGCGTTGAAACAGCTATTGAAAGGCTCAGTAAGCTTATTCACTCAGCGGCCAAAGAATCTACGCCCTCACTAAGGCCAAAAATAACTCAAATAGCACATTATACCAAACTTATCAAGGATAAAGTAAGTGAAAGAAGACTACTGCGGAAAAAATGGCATTCTACGAGATATCCTTGTGATAAAAAAGCTTTCAACAAGGCCTCTGAGGCACTAAAACACATGTTATGCCAAGCTGAAAACGAGTTACTACAAAAGCAATTACACGATCTCACTCCCAACAAGGATACCAACTATGCTCTATGGAAAATAACAAAAAGGCTCAAACGACCAAAAGAACATATACCACCCATAAAAGCTCTAGATGGCAAGTGGGCAAAAACCGACCTTGAAAAGGCCCAAGTGTACGCGGAGTACCTAAAAACTGTTTTTAGCCCTTTACCAAGCAAAAATCCTGAACACGACAAAGAGATCTCCGAATATCTGGACGCTCCACTGCAAATGAGCTTACCCCTAAAAATTGCTAGCCCTAAAGAAGTATGGAGAGAAATCTTTAAACTACAGAGGGGGAAAACATCTGGCTATGATTTGATCGACGCACAACTGCTGAAGCAGATGCCTACAAAAGGCATAATTCACATCGCGGCCATCTACAATGCCTGCCTAAGGCTAGCGGTTTACCCTACTCAGTGGAAAATTGCGCAGGTGATAATGATACCCAAGACAGGCAAACCGCTGCACGACGCAAGCTCTTACAGACCCATAAGCCTGCTTCCGGTGTTGGGTAAAATCTTCGAAAAAATTTTGCTAAACAGGATGCGCCCCTACCTACCGGAAGTCATTCCTCTTCACCAATTTGGTTTCCGAGAGAAACATGGCACTATAGAGCAGATTCATCGTATCACGGATACTATAAGTCGTGTACTAGAATGCAAACAGTACTGTTCTGCTGTCTTTCTTGATATTAGCCAGGCGTTCGACAAAGTGTGGCATGAGGGACTTCTCTACAAACTTAAGAAGCTACTGCCCCATTCTTTCTTTCCGATTTTACGATCATACCTATACAGTAGATGCTTCGAGGTGAAATTTAATAACGAAGTTTCCCCTTTAAATAAAATACTCTCAGGAGTGCCACAAGGAAGTATATTAGGACCCATCCTATACTTGCTTTTCACTGCAGACCTTCCAACTCACGCTGATACTATAACTTCCACTTACGCGGATGATACAGCCCTTTTATCCGTACACGTGGATCCCGCGATAGCAACAGCTACCATTCAAAACCACATCCATAAAGTGGAGAAGTGGTTAGATAAATGGCGTATCAAAGTCAATCAAGGAAAATCTGTTCATGTGACCTTCACCCTGAGAAGGCAGACTTGTCCCCCAATAAAATTGCATAATGAAGAAGTTCCTCAAGCTGAGGATGTCAAATATTTGGGTATGCATCTGGATCGAAGGCTCACCTGGAGAAAGCATATCTGGACCAAGCGTAAACAGCTGGATACAAAAGTCAGATCAATGTACTGGCTGATAGGACGCAAATCAAGCCTGTCACATGAAAGCAAGGTAGCTATTTACAAGACCATCCTTAAACCAATCTGGACTTACGGAATCCAGCTGTGGGGTACTGCTAGCAATAGCAATATAGAGATTCTGGAAAGATTTCAAAGTAAGACATTGAGAGCCATGCTAGATATACCATACTATGTGAGCAATAGATATATGTACGAAGACCTAAAGGTCGCAACCGTCAAACAGGAGATAGCTAGATATAGTGAAAGCTATCAGGCGAGATTATCAACTCACGTCAATGAACTAGCATCCAAACTAGAAGGCACGGGAAGTATCACACATTCCCGCTTGAAACGACACAGTGTCTCTACACTTACCGTGAGATTTGACGACATCAGATAAAGGGGATTTACAGGAATTCCCTCTGATAACATGACATAGGTGAAAACGTCATCCGAATGGCTTATTGTGTGGACACAGATTACCAAGTTACAGAAAAAAAAAAAAAAAAATTAAAATTAAATTAAATTTGTTGTTGGATTATATACTGTAAGCTCATACGCTTTTAGTCCATTTTTCGATATCCCACATCTCAGTGTTCACTATATTTAGTTCAGTACCAACTAAATGTTGATCAGAGGTAAACGCTTGTTTATTAGTAAAATAAACTAAACTCTAAATGTTAAGTTATGAGTAATCATAAGGTAAGTTAAGTAAGTCGTCATGTATTTAGATGAAATCTTAATTTAGTGCGACATGTCAAGTTTTACGTCACACATTACACGTTTTAAATGTTCAACACAGGAATAGCATAAGAAAAAATATGGCCTAAGTGGACTGCCTCTGTGGCTCAATGGAGTTTGGGTGTTTTCTATGTATAATATGTATGTATTTACAAAAAAAAAGTATATAAGTATATATATCAGTTGTCTAGTATCCATTGCTTGTGTTATACAAGCTCTGTTTAGCTTGGGACTAGATGGCGGTGTGTGTTAAATGTGCGGAATATTTATATTTATTTTATTTTTATTTAATGGTAGCGTTTGCGACTGCTGTTCTTGAGGTCTCGGGTTCGATTCCCGGGTCGGACCAAATGCTTGTATGATCTATAAATATTTGTACCGGCACGGGCGTTTGGGTGGTTTGTAAGTATATTAAGTATGTATTTATACAAAAAGGTATATATGTATTTATATCAGTTGTCTAGTACCCATAACACAAGCTCTGCTTAGCTTAGGACTAGATGGCATTGTGTGTAATATGTTCGAAATATTAATTTATTTATTTATTTAACTAATTTTGTTTATACCAAAATAAATTTACTTTTTTAAGTAAAAAAAAAGCGTGTGTCTCTGATTACCGTTTATTTGGTACTGTGTTTAGCACAGTACAGTGACAGCTAAGGTGTATGATATCGAAAAATGAACTGTAAGCAGATAAGATTAATGTTTATAATTTAACAACGAATTTTAGTTTAGTGATGGTAACCACAGAATCAATTATCAGATTTATTTTAAATTAAATGAAGGTCAAATACTTTAACCACTACTTTACTATCTCACCGATTAAACAGCCTCTAAACCATTTTATGCCTCCAATTCATAGAACCAAACCATAAATAAGGACACCCCATTGAGGAGTATCTTTGATAAATAAAGTGGACGTTGTGAAAAAAAATCCGAAAAATCCTCGAAATATCCGACCGCTAACAGAGTGACTTCCGAACTCGGATATTTATGGACAGAAGGGGTGTTTTATTGCCCGCTGTTCCATTTTAGCCCACTTGCCCCCGGCCATCCACACTTTATAGTGGTGAATCTACACCGAAGTGTATTTATATTCTTCATTCATACATTTTTAAATTTAAATAGTGAATATTAAAAAAATATGCACTTAGCCTATTCATATTTTTTAATAGTATATATAATGAACGCTTCTGTTAAAGTATATTACTTATAAGCTGTCGTTACTTATACTACTAATAAATCAAACGAGTGAATGGCCAGTAGATTATATATTTAAGCTAGCTTAGATTATTAGATATATTAGAGCATTTATTAATATGCAACTTCGTTCACCCTTTTTACGACTAAAGTATTGACTTACAACTTTAGTAAATGCAGCCAGTACTATTGATGCAAATACGATTAGAGAAATAATGAAAACGAAAACGCACAGGTATTTAAATATATAAAGTTTCAAATTAATGCAGATCTTGTAACGTCCGGGAACACCGGGGTTCCCACACTGTAGGTGGCCCGAGGTATGTCGGGGTTCCAGGGTTTTCCATACTAGGGTGCACCTGGCTCCCTGGGTCCTAGTACCCAAAACGGCCAGCGGTTTTAGTCGGTTCGGATCCGACATGCCACCACACTTTGATATTATTTCATAATACAACTTCTAAACATCGATATAGTTATACGTAAAACAAAAGCTTTTTATCCCTTTTACCGCAAAATATGCAAACGGAGGAAAATGATATTTGGCACAGTTCAACGTTATATAGAGAAGGAGCGCAAACAGCTATAAAATAATTAAAAATAATTGCATTGTGATCGATTTCGTCTACGGGCCAAGCACTAGTCATAATAATTTATATATTACACTGTGTATACAAATTTCGCAGTTAAATTCAAATGATGTTCATGTCGGTGTGACATACACCTTCGTTTTCGACATTCAGTAAAAATAAGTTTATTTTATCAGTATATTTATTCGTTATAGTACCTTACCCTAGCTGATAAGACGAACGTATTGTGTACTGGAACTACTTTGGTTTTGACAGGTCATTTCATTTTTATTCTTTTTTTATTACGATATTGTGATAAGCAGAAAATATTAGATCAATTGCGTAGTTTTGAAGGTAAAATAGGTGTGTTTCCATCACTCCTAGATGAGCTAGGCTTTCATCAGCATGTGTCCGATAGCGAAAAGCTTTTGACTAGTTTTAGGAATTATAACGTTCTTTGAATGCGAAATGAGGTTAATGAAAACGGTGATTTCTGTAGTAATATATAAACATTTTATCTCATGAAAACATAGAGTTTTAATGATTGTTTATTACTACGTGCTGCAAAGGACTTTTTTATTTCATGTGAACTTTTAAATTCAAAAATGTTGAGTGCACGTTTGGCCTAGTGGTTAAGCGGTCGCCACGCCATTCCTTACTTCGCCAAGTGTTGTGGGTTCAAATCCCACATGGAATAACACTTTGTGTGATCCACAAATTGTTGTTCTAAGTCGGGGTTTTCTTTGTGTTCGTTTCATGTATGTTTGTAAAGTCCCCCGGAACACAGGAATTATTCCTAGAGATGGAGATGTCTTAAAAAAAAATAGTCAACTTTATAAATTCTTGCGTTATATATACATAGTATATATAATTTAAATTACGACACAGAATGTGTAATAGACATTCTTCAATAAAAACTGACTAAAGCACCATTTATCTAACACAAATATCAACGCTAATACACAAATATAAATCCACCCCGATCCCAAAGGGGTTGATAACACTTACCCCGTCGATAGCCAACGATTTGCTACCACCCCTAAATTGGCCGGAAAGAAGACGTGACCGTATATCCGGACAGTGTACGGCTATAAAAAATATCTTTGAATCAGTTTGTAGATTGTTTTCGTGATGAGTTTTACCTACTTGGATATTTGTTTTGATGGAAGTCGTGGAAAACCGAAGTGTCTTCATATAATTTAAAATTAACTTTTTTGAATTCAGTTTTACGTAATCACAATCATTTTAACAAAAAAAACCGACTTCAAGAACTGGACCAAATTTTAATGGGACTACACGGGAAGCACAAACTTTCAATTAAGAAAGAACCATTAAAATCAGTTCACCCAGTCGAAAGTTCTGAGGTAACAAACGTGTAAAATACAGGCGAATTCAAAACCTCCTCCTTTTTATAAGTCGTTTAAAAATCATCAGCTGCTAAAATTGTAAGTTTATAGCCCCATCGGTCGGTCAAATAAGCCTATAACTTGACTGCCTCGGCGGCGCAATGATAGCGTATGCGACTGCTAAGCATGAGGTCTCGGGTTCAATTCCCGGGTCGGACCAAATGTTTGTATGATCTGCAAATATTTATTTCTTAGTTTGGGGGTTTTCTATGTATAATATGTATGTATTTACAAAAAAAAAGTATATAAGATTTTATACCAGTTGTCTTGTACCCATAACACAAGCTCTGCTTAGTTTGGGACTAGATGGCGTTGTGTTAGATGTCCGGAATATTTATTTATTTATTATTTATTTATCAAGTAATACTCAGTGAGATCTTAACGTCTAAAGAGTGGTGAAGTTTGTCCTACTGTTATTATGTTGAAGGTCAACATCAGAATCAAGAAACATAAGAAAATCATTAGAATTTCAGGCCAAAAGTAGTAGAGCTGAGCTCAACATGAACCTGGCCGGCTCGACCGGGACGTTACGGGTCTTCAGTGAGAACATTGTAACAGCATTCGTGCTAACGTGTTTGGTTGGTGAGAATGATAACCACTATTCTTGGATTCTGCTCATGCTTCCATCAGGCAGAGTAGAGTCACTTTAACAGACTATTTAGACAAAAAAATGTGAGCAATAGATAAATCTACGAAGACCTAAACGTTGCCACCGTCAAACAGGAGATCGCTAGATATAGTGGAAGCTATCAGGCGAGATTATCAACTCACATCAAGTCGTCAATGACCTGGCATCCAAACTAGAAGGCACGGGAAGTATCACACATTCCCGATTGAAACGACACAGTGTCTCTACACTTACCGAGAGATTTGACGACATCAGATAAAAGGGATTTATAGGAATTCCCTCTGATAACAAGACATAGGTGAAAACGTCATCTAAATGGCTTATTGTGTAGACAAAGATTGCCAAGTTACAGAAGAAAGAAAAAAAAAATAGAGTACAATAGGATGATTGATTAATAGCTTCTTTTACTTGTTTAAAATGCGATCGACTAAGTTTTTCTTAAACGTAGAAAATAAAACCCAAAATTAAAATGTAGACAATGTAGTAGATAACCTCAGCATCCCTCAAAGTCCATCTAAATCAATAGCCATAAAAAATAACCCTCTCCACAATCAATTTAAGCAGCAGGGCGATCCCGGACTTATAAGTTTTCTTCCGGCTAATGTTGTTAGTCTGACCACGAAGCCCACGATCTCACTCCCACGGGTGAGATTTAGCAATAAATTGGGCAAGTTAAGTGATTCCCCCTTTCAATCTTTCAATGCCTCTGTGGTTATTTTTTACGAGCGGCCGTTTTTTCTTTCATAATTTAGAGGGTGGATTCGATTTAGGTTGATGTAACAATGTTTGTTAACTTTACGTACCTAATCATTCTTGCGTATAAGGCTTTTTTAAAAGATATATTTAAAGGTATATGTATGTTTGTATGTTCTACCGTAGAGTGTCTGAATTCATTTAAATGAATCATTTATCAATAGATTTTAATAATAGCCTGTGTTAAACATAATTTATCATATTTTTATTGTAGTCGGTTAAAGGTTAAAGATTTTTTGAACTTTTTCTTGCATGTGAAGGGTTTTTTAAGATATTTTATTTTGGCTCCACTGTAGTCGAGTAGTAAAAAATCACAAATTTTAACAAAAATACCGACTTGACACGACACGGTCACTCACCAGCTTTCAAATAAAAAAAACATTCAAATCAGTTTACACAACCGAAAGAAATGAGGTAACAAACATAAAAAATATAGTCGAATTGATATTATTTACCTCCTTCTTATTTAAAGTAGGTTAAGAAACGCATGTTAAAAACTGAACTTCAAAACTTTTCAGATCCAATGTCGGGTGACACAATACTACGAAAAGCCCGAAGGACCAAATGTTTCCGAATCAAAACGGTGGCCAAATATTGTAAAACATTTAATTTATCAGTCAACTAAACTGATAAAGTTTCATCATTGTTGCCATCCCATAATAGCGTAGCCAGTGACCCAGATAAGTGCGAAACCCAATATCTAGTGTTGTCCCATAGAAGAAGCATCGAGGTGGTATTGTACCAGACCCATTGAGTATGTGAATACGGTCACCGAAGTGTGACCGACTCGGAGGCTGCCTTGTTCTTGTTTTATTGAATGGACGCAGATTGCTATTATGTACCCGTTTTAGTTATAGCTGATGTTTTTTTTCTTCATTAGAATAATTGATTAATATTAATTGATTATATTGGCATTATTTGAAATACAGTACTAAGGACCTGATATAAGAGTATGTAACCAGGTACAGGTAAGAATTTAAATGATTTTATTTGCTGTTTATTTTTTAATTTTCCTTAGCAGTTGCACTTTTGCATGTGTATGCTTGTTCGCTTTATACACTACTGAATAATATATTTTTTATCAATTTTCAAAAATAAGAAGATGTCCGACCATAAATTATTTTTTGTTTAAAGACTATCGTCCGGCCTCATTGTTTCTAGTATTTAAGCATACTATGTTTACAATCTATTACAACATTGTGGACATCAAATAAACGATATGACTGCACGGTTGACCTAGTGGTTTAAGCGGTCGCTGACGCAGGTGCTTTCCGGGCACGGTTGCTTCGGAAAGTACCTGCACTCGGTCGCTAGGAGGGAATTGAGTCCCGCCTGCCACCACTGCGACTGCAGTGAGGACTCGGCCCAGCATACGCTGGAGTTCTGCCCCGCCTGGGCGGAGCAGCGCCGGGCCCTCACTGCAGTCATCGGAGGAGATCTGTCGCTACCGGCCATCATACGCTCCATGGCCGGTAGCGACAGCAGTTTTACCGCGGTCGCGACCTTCTGCGAAGAAGTAATTTCGCAGAAGGAGGCGGCGGAGAAGGCCCGAGAGGACGATATCCACTCGGACCCGATCCGCCGCCGGCGCACGGGGCGGCGGAGGCGCGCCTATCAGCGCCTCATGCCGCCCTGAGTGTGGCCGCGGATGGACGGGATGGGTTTTCCCCTCCATCCGCATTACAGGCCAACCGCGAGGGGGCGACGTACGCGTGTGCCGTGGGTCGCCTAAATCGAGATTTTAACAGCAGACGATGCCCGCTTCAGTGCGGGCAGGCGCTGGGAGGCGTCCGGTCGTGTAATATCTGCGATTCCCGGACCCCTCCCTTCTCAGGCGCAGAGTTGGCACACCGTGTGGTTTTAGTCGGTTCGATTCCGACACACCGCCCCGCCGCAAACCCCGGCGGGGTGACGGCCCGAGGGGGTTTCCCACCCAAAAAAAAAAAAAAAAAAAAAAAAAAAAAAAAAAAAAAAAAAAAAAAAAAAGTGGTTTAAGCGGTCGCCACGCTACTTTCTACAGCGCCAAGTGTTGTGGGTTCAAATCCTACACGGGACAACACTTTGTGTGACACACAAATTTTTGTTCTGAATCTGAGTGTTTTTTTGTATCCATTTCATGTATGTTTATAAAGTCTCCCGCGACACTGGATATATATTCCTGATACGAGAGTCATCTTTTTAAAAAAATATGAATGGTTGCCCAATGATGCATAAGCATCACTAGGCCACCACATTTAGATTCTGCTTATGCTTTCCATCTGGCAGAGTAGAGTCACTTTGGCAAGCATATATATATATATAAAGATATATAAATCTTTAACAAAACTACCAGCCTGTATATGAACGGGTCACGACAATTGTACAAATGTCACGTGACACGCGAGCATTGTCCACGCACCGCCATTGTGACAGCCGCGTCTTTGTGACTGCCGCGCTTGGCCGCCCTCACATCGGAGATGCGCAACTACCGTCAAATGTGGTTAATTTCACCGTTCGACTTATTGGCTACAACTTGTTTAGTTCGATGAATAGTAATAATAACTTGACATATGCTACACCTGGAGAATGCACTGTGGTAGACTGTTATAAATAAATACTAGGAGCTTTAGTATGTGTATTTGTCATATTATTATGAATGAATGACATTTTATCTCATCTTCCTAGCCTTTATTATTCCTAAGATTATTTGGAATCGGCTACTCATGGAGTTCAACTGGTTTTACCCGAATATCAGTTTTTCCACGGAGCACGGACCTCCGCAACCCTGAGGGTGAACTGAATTCGAAGGTTGAACTAATTGTCAGTATTTTTGAGGGCACTGACTTACCAATAACGATTGTCAAAGGTGTTCATAACAACCGTGACCGGTGACTTATGGTGATCTTCGAGGCACGGGCGGGAAACACCACCATATTCCATACTCCGGGTTTCTATTGGGAATTTTTTGTAAGAAAAACCTAATAGCAGTCCGACCCGAGAATCAAACCTGAGACCTTTTGATTCGCAGTCGCTTAAGCTAACCGCATACACCGATTCTTTTACATATATATATATATCCTCCTAGCCTTTATTATTCCCAACATTATTTGGGGACGGCTACCACTTCAAACGGTTTTACCTGAATATCAGTTTTTCCATGGAGCATGTGGCATCGGTCCTCCGCATTCCTAAGGCTGAACTTAATTCGAAGATTGAAATAGTTGTCGATATATTTGAGGGCGACTTCCTAGTAACGATTGTCCTAGGTGTTTATGACAATAAGTATAAAAGAACACTAAAGTTCAAAATTTACTAAGTTATGGGATAACCCTATCGCGGTAAAGAGTCCTATGTCCTCCCTAAATATCCAAAGTATCTCTACGCCAAATTTAATTGAAACTGATCCAGCAGTTTAGCCGTGAAAGCGTAACAGACAGACAGAGTTACTTTCGAATTAATAATATTGGTATGGAAGTATAGACTAGCCTAGCCTACTAGTAACCGACCGTGAATTATTTTAGGAATAGTAAAGGCTAGGAAGATAAGAGTAAGTAGTAAGAATTATGGACTAGTATGGATAAACGTAGTACCACTTTGTGTTCAGTAAATTTTACGTATTACTAGTTCTTTAAATTCTTCCCTCAAAAAGAATATTTGATTCAGACTTAAACAAGACTAAATATTTCAGTAATTTAATAAAAAAAAGCTCTATGCTCATTTCGAATTCAAGTACTTTTACATTTTTATTCCTTTAAAAATCGAAGTAAAACAATATCATCTCTAATAAAAAAATCATGGCAACCGAGGGATTAAAATGAGAAGAAAAATTAACATCAAAGACAAACAGTCGTTCGACTAGAGATCTCGAAAATGGCCATCAATAATTAATCAGCCATCTCGTCTTGAAATTAGCCACCATTTGAGGGTTAAACAGAATCTTGTGTAAAGAAAAAAATTGTATTTTTTGAGCAAAGCAACCCTGAGGGAAATTTTTATATAGGAACTCTGACGGTCTCGATCGACTGGGGATACATAGATCTAGAAACGCTAGAAACGCTACTATATATTGTAACATTAAATATTTTCAGTTACTTTTTCAGGCGTAGTTTTTATATTCATAGTAGACATTAATGATGTAAAGTATTATGTTTTATTATAAATAATCCTAAGCATAACATTTAGATAATAACATCGACAAATAAATCCCTCGTGTTTGAATTTGTATCAATTTAAGGTTCAAAGGTTTTAGTATAGAGGATATTTTTGATACACATTCCGAAATTAATAAATAATAAATATTTTTCGGACATAAATAAAATAAATATTTTCGGACATTTAACACACAACACTATCTAGTCCCAAACTAAGCAGAGCTTGTGTTATGGGTAATAGACAACTGATATTAATACATATATACTTTTTTTTTGTAAATGCATACATATTATACATAGAAAACACCCAAACTCCAAAACAAATATTTGCAGATCATACAAACATTTGGTCCGACCCGGGAATCGAACCCGAGACCTCAAGCACAGCAGTCGCATACACTACCACTGCGCCAACGAGGCAGTCATGTCAAATTAATCATCTGTTTATTTTTTTGTTCAAAATATCCAAATATTACCAAAACATTATTTACTTTTAATTAGTTAGTTACTTAGTCTACCTTAAATAACTATAAATTAAACGTTATTGTAATATTTCTCTATGTCCGTTCCTTGCATACCTGCAAGTACAGAAATGCGTTTCCTATAATTCAGAAAAAGAGTATTTCCGAAGATTGCAAAAATACATATAAACAAACACAGTCAGAACGACAACGATGTGGCCATTTTCCTCCAGATCTGTTGTAAATTATTCATACTCCTTTTTTATCTTATTTTACTTGCTAGTTGTCCGAGTCTCCGAGTTCGTCCGAGTCACTTCTAGTTTCTCTCTATAATACACTACAGACCCTTCGCGATGAATTAATGAAAAATGAAATCGACTTGGCAAATTTAATTTTTTCCCGGCCGTACAGCGAGTTTGACTGGCTGATCAGTGCTCCGTGACGGAACGATTTCAATGCTTTTTAATATTGATTGCGTGTTTGATCTTCGTTAATTTGATTACCTATGTAATTTGGCCGGATTGGAGTTACTTGATATGGAAAATGAGAGGAGATGTCGTTAGATACGAAGGGATTTTTTCATCAGGTCTTTTACTTAGCTGTATTTTTCATTGATATATATTTTTAATTGGGTTCTAAACAAAAGTAAAAGTAAAGTAATGAAGTGCAGCAATGCATTGCGATGGGCTGATGATGATAATGATTTATTGGTTTATTTATCAGGTTTGCTATTTTTTTCTTACGGTTTGGCACGCTTCGACATGAAGGGGCCGGCTAGACAGGAGTGATACCACGGGCTCACAGAAAACCGATGTGAAACAATGCTTGCGCTCTGTTTCACCGAGTGAGTGAGGATACAGGAGGTCCATACCCCAACCCCCTCCCCCTATCCCTCTCCCCATACCCCAAAGGCCGGTAACGCACTTGTGTAGTCTTTGGTGTTGCGGGTATCCATGGGCAGCGGTAATTGCTTACCATTAGGCGATGCGTCTGCTCGTTTGCCCATATTCTATAAAAAAAAACCTATCAGTTTAAACTCTGCTTAATTTCCAGAAACATCAACAATTATCTTACATCCCTAAAGTTTCTTTAACTTTTTAGGGTTTGCCTCGTTTCACTTAAGAAATCTTCGCTCAAGTGTGATTCAATTGATCAATATTGATTATCTAATAAATAACCCTTTTGATGAAATTTAAAAATAAACGAGAATCTATAAAACTGTTAGGTATAAATTTTTATCCAAAGCCCAAATCACTCATCCTATGAAAAAAAAAACTTCAAAACATTCCACTTTACACACCCTCGGGCAAAATACTGCCAATCTGTTGATTAGCTACTTTTTATATTTTTTGGGGGTGACATTAAGCACAGATTAATCGCCCCCATTCCCATAGGAGGGAGGGGGAGAATTTTATACTTCGAATTAATGACTGCTTAATTTTTTTTTCTGCCTCAGGGCGACGATGCGTTAATGCACCACTATTGACGGAACTTTGGGCATCCTACCATCTGTTACGATTTATATACATTTGGAGATTAAACAAAACAAAAATACAATAACAGTAAATAATAAATAACAGGTCTCGTCGGTGGGGCAATAAGTGTTGTTGAGTTTTGTCTTATGAGGCTCGGAATATATGAGTTTGGCACTCAGAGTACGTTAGGCCGTCGATCCCGGTTGTTATAAACATCTATAGCAATCGGGATTGGGAAGTAAGAGCCCTCAAATATACTTACATCCAGTTCAACCATCGAAGTTAATTCGCCCTCAGGTTTGTGGAGGTCCAATGTCAGTCGCTCCTTGGAAAAACTGATATTCAGGTAAAACCGGTTGATCTAGTAGCCAACTCAGAATAATATTGGGAATATCAAAGACTAAGAAGAAGAAAATAATGACAGTGAATGCTTCCAGGTCTGTTCTATGCATTTATTTGTACCTTTAGTAAGTTCTAGAAAATATTTTTTTTATACTGAATAATAATACCTAGACATACCTTTGCCCTCAAAGTGGGTAGATAATTATTTGTTTCTAGATTAGTATTTGGGATCACCAGTGACTAGATCAATACGTCTGTCATAAATAAATATCCAAACAATCTCCTGATGGTTTCATGAAAGGTTGTTGAAATGGTGCATTCTGAAATTCATAACTTTATTAATAATAATAATATTTATTGACATTAAAATAAAATAAACATGGTTTTACATTCACTCATTTTCACTGATGACAATTTTCAAATGTAAACCAAATCTTAGGTTGAGAACTGTACTCCTAGATAGGGTACTAAGCAGCCTGTGATAAGGAGAGAGGAGAAATTTATGAATCAAATAAAACAATTGTTAGATGCAGAATCTCGAATACTAATAAAGTTCGCTTTATATCTCTTTTAATGTCGTTTACAGTTCTTTTTAATAGATAACAAGCGATAACACTAAGACTAAGGTAAATACTAATCGGGAATCAAACTGTTAATTTTATTCCTGGTATAAGCATCACGTCCGTCTAAACACATGTACATGTAATAAATGCGAAAGTTTTAGAGAATCCATAGATGTTTGCTATTATCTTACGCAGAAAATACTTAACGGATTTAGATGAAACTGTATAGTAATATAGTTTGTATATCGGAATAGCACATAGTGTTTTATTTACTAAGTGTACACTAATATCAATCTAACGTATTTTTCTGTGTAACGTGCATGTAATCATTCATTCATTCAATCATTCATTTAGTAGTTTAAACGTATACAACAATGCAAAAAAAAATACGAGGCAGTCTTGGGGACTGGCGATAGAAGTGAAAACTGAATAACTTGTGAATTGTATCGTCGAGCTACTAGCGTATTAGACGATCACGCGGATTTTACACTTTTTGTGTACCCAATATAATATCCGATGATGGTCACCTAGCCGATTACGGCCACGGCGGCCAGTTTCAACGGAGACCAGCCAACTGCGCAGATATTATAGCGCACAAGTATGTAAGCAAACACAGATGCATTCTCTGTTCCCTTTCTCTAATAATCCGATGGGACGGTTAACCGACACGACCGGGAAGAGAATAGGCACAGGACCGACAGCTTTACGTGCTCTCCGAGGCACGGGGTGCAGACCTGAACTTCCAAATTCCGAGCTGTAATTAAGTATTTCTATAATCAGAAAAACTCAATAACACTTTTGGCACGACCCGGGATTCGAACTCGAGACCTATTGATTGGCAGTCACATACGTCAACCGCTAGACTAATGAGGCAGTTAAATAAATGCAGTATACAAATATGGCTCATGGAAAGCGTTGCGTGACGATGACGCGAGTGCCATGATTGTTGTTCAGCCAAAAATTGCTCAACGCCGCTGGTTTACACTTTTCAGGTCGCAAATCGAAATTAAAACCGAATATTAGCCGAAATGAATTCGAATTGGTACAAATAACTTGGGAAATTTCATCCCCTGTCCCAAGCGTCGTTTTCTACCAATTTTTATTTATGTTAGTATTTTTAAAGGTTAATTCACGAGATGGATTTTTAAGGGTGGCATTGGGGGTAGATGTGAATGCGATCGTCTTTTGAAATGTGATTTCGAGATTCTTGTTTGCAATCGTCGAAAATGTAACCTTAAATATTTCGTATATTAAAAAGATGAGATAAGATTTGAATGGAGTATGATGAAAAGGTTTTAAAAGGTGGCTTGCTGGTCTAGTGGCGAGTGATACTGACTGCTGAGATAGACTTTGTGGGTTCATTCCTCACCTTGATCAAATTGTGGTGTGGGGAGCACGGTCACATGTTTATGTCTGAATGTAATTTATTTATCATTCTTTATCAGTCCACTGCTAAACATGGGCCTCTCATGTATGTATTTGGCAATATTTGACTGCCTCGATGGCGTAATCTAAAATGTCATCATCAATTATCTGATAGTGAAAGTTCCGTCAAAATCGTTCCAGCCGTTTCAGAAATTAGTTGACACTAAAAAATCAAATGATATTGTTGGTGTGAGTACTGTATATAGTTTTATATCCATGTAATGAAAAGCTGTTAATTTGAAATTACAAACAGACATTTCAATTTTATTTAGGTGTATTTATAAATAGGTCTTTACCTATGAAATTGCGTTTCTTCAGTACTGGTCATTTCAAATAAAAAAAAGTTTGTAATGGCTCTGTATTCTAAATTCAAATTAATTTTGTTTTAAAACCATGACATTCTATTTACAAACTCAGACTTTTGCTTTTTGATTAGCGTTGTATTTTCATTACATTTGAACATTTTTCGTCATAATGGATACTTAAAAATTCGTATAATTATGGAATATGAGTTCAGTCGTGGCACCAACGCGACACAAACGGCACGTAACATCAAAAACGTTTACGGAGAGAACTGTACAAACGAACGCACAACCCTTTATTGGTATTCCCGGTTCCGTTCTGGAAATTTTGACTTGAAAAATGAAGCTCTTGGTCGTCCGGAGACTTTGGTTAACAATAATGAATTAAAGGCGATTGTGGAAGCTGACGAAACTCAATCTACAGCTGAGCTAGCAGCAGCTTTTAATGTAAGCATCAAAACAATATTGATCCATTTGCGACAAATTGGCAAGGTAAAAAAACTTGATAGATGGGTGCGCCACGACCTTAACGATCGCCAGCGCAACGTACGCGTCGAGACCTGCCTTTCGCTGCTCAACAGGCAAAGAAATGAAGGAATTTTGAAACGAATAGTTACGTGCGACGAAAAATGGATTCTGTTCGACAATCGAAAGCGCTCAGCAAGTTGGTTAGACCCTGGTTCAGCACCAAAGCAATGCTCTAAACCAAAAATGACCCCTAAAAAGGTAATGGTCACTGTTTGGTGGTCTAGTGCGGGTGTGATTCACCACAATTTTTTACAAAACGGCATGAGCATTAATGCAGATGTGTACTGTGAAGAACTGGAGAGAATGATGGAGAAGCTTGCACATCTGCAACCAGCTTTGGTCAAACGGTCGTCCCCACTGCTCCTTCACGACAACGCGCGACCCCATACTGCTGGTTGGGGTTGGCTGGGGTTGGAAGCTCTCCCTCATCCGCCATACTCACCAGACCTTGCACCTACCGACTATTACTTTCCCAAAATTTAGACAACTTTTTAGTGGGTAAAAAATTCAATTCCCGAGAGGCAGTACAAAATGCCTTTGAAGAGTTTGTTGCCTTCCGTCCAGCTGATTTTTACAAGAAGGGTATCAACAAACTGCCAAAGCGTTGGCAAAGATGCGTCGATTGCATGGGTGATTACTTCGAATAACAGAAATAAAAAAGTTTGAAAAAATAAGTACTTTCACTTATTGCATACAAAACGGCAATTTCATAGGTAAAGACCTAATATATTATATTGATGTAGATCAATGCAAATCAATGAATACTTTAAACCATATGTGTTACAGTGGTTCATTTCCACTTTACGTATATAATAATATGCTTTAATAAGTTGCGAACGTAGTCCAATTCTTCCTAAGTATGTACAAAAGAAAAGAATAAATCAATTGAAAGCGCTGTGATTATGAGCGATCGTTAATTTTTATCGACAGCATCGCCGTTCAATGAAGGAACAATAGAGATATATCCTCAAAGGAAGCATTAACATTAATCCTGAAACGAACGGCCGAACTGAATAAATCGAGCATGAAAAAGAACATAAAAATTAACAAAAAAACAATAGAATTAACATAGAAAACATCTGCGACGGAATTACTATGGAGAGAGCCTTACCATGGGTGTGAAAAACGTTATAATTAATATCTCACAGTTTTACGTGAGTAGTGTAGTTAATACTATCATCATCATCATCATCATCATCATATCAGCCGCAAGAAATCCACTGGTGCATGGAGGCCTCCCCTATTGACTTCCACATTAACCGGTCGGTAGCGGCCTGCATCCAACGAGTCCCCGATATCATAACCGTCCACCTCGCGAAAGTTCTTCCTACGCTGGTTTAATAATATGATATTTAAAATAAATATTTTTTTTTTCTTTAGGCGTGTGTAATCTTTGTCGTTCTGAGTCTGGACAAGTCTTATGGATTAATAAGAAAACCGCTATTAATTGCAGCTAAGTATAACGAGCTGTATAATTTTTCCCTGTTATATACAGTAGAGTCACGCTGATATCAGCACGAACAGGCCAGCTCGACCGGGGCGGTACTACCATCGCACAGATGATCTACGTAAAATGACAGTATCAGCGCTGTTGTGTTTCGTTGGTGAGTGCGAGACCGAAGCCTCTATGATGAAGAAGCATCACTAAGCCGCCATGGTATGGGTCACCATGCTGCATTATTGTATTCACAATGAATATGGTGATCACCACTCTTGGATTCTGCTTATGCTTTCCATCAAGCAGAATAGAGTCACGACGGCTTAAAACCTCAACCTCAGAAGGCTCACTTATACATAAAAAATAACCCATATATAAAATTGTTCTTTCATTCAATATCTGTTGAACTACACGGATCTACTATGCTACTACAGTCAAAATTACGAAGAGTATATTATAGAAATATTAAAACAAACGGTAGGGGCTGTAGGCCGAACCGCATTGATTCCTGAGTCTCACTCCCCGAGGAAAAGAATTTATCTCGTGAGCGGTAATGAACATTAAAAATAAAATGGCGATCCACCCCCAATTTCGTAAAGAGTGATATCAAGGGTTTTGTTTCAACGTACTAAGACTTAGATTCTATTTTATATTATATAAATTGTGATCAATAATATTAAGTTTTACATTGAAATTGTTTTATTTTTCTCATTCCAAATTTTTTCATACCATTTATGGGAGACTGGACGGGATGCTGAAGACCCAGAAATGGGTGTAACGATGCATTGAACTGAGGGTTGGAGATTCGAATCCTGCTGCAAAGAGTATGTTAATGTGAAGTTGTGTCTAAATTTTAAAATGATCAATGAACAACTCTACGAATTTGTGATTTCATAGTCAAACAAACAACAATCGATTTTTTCTGTTTACAAAAATTTCATAAATTGGTGACAGTTTGAACACGTTTAATGAGAAGATCTATATTCAAATTCAAGTGAAGCAGATACCTACATATATACAAGTGAGTTGGAAATCTTAGGGTGACTTTTAATTAGGGGTGACTGATATAAGATTTAACGATGGAATTAATGGATTTTTCCCGACTTCGCAGAAGCTAATTGTGCGTTTTACGACAGATCATTAGACTTTATACGTTGCTGTCATTTATTGAATTGATTATTTTCTGGTTAGGTGAGTTTCAACGTCATTAATGGGTATTCAGAAGGTGTCTTAATACATTTTTTATCTTAAAAATATTATCGTTATTGTTTCGTAGTTGGGGGATGTTTTTAGATAACTATTGCTTTATTAGTTGAAAGATGTGATGGTTTTTGTTTACAAAATGATAGCAATTGCAAAGATAAATTGTTTTTGTGGTGTCGAAATCGAAATCAATTTGAAACAACTTTATTTCTTTTAAAAATAGACAACTCCTGCATTAGGAATATGTCCTGTGTCGCGGGGTACTTTACAAACTTACATGAAACGGACACAAAGAACATCCAGACTCAGAACAACAATTTGTGGATCACACAAAGTGTTGTCCCGAGTGGAGTTCGAACCCACAACACTCAATGCAGTAGAAAGCGGCGTTGCGTCCGCTTAAACCCCAGGCCACTAGATGAGATCTTAATCTAGGCAATGCAACCAAACTGTCTATAAATAGATTTTTCAAATTTTATATACGTATTATAAATACATTAACCTATTCATAATATAGATAGTGCTCTTCCCACTAATATTTGTCTAATGTGGAAATCAATACCATTGTGGAATTGTGGAAAAAAACATAAGTGCACTCTCTGTTCCCTCACTCCCACACCACCCTGGAGAGATCAGGCGCAGGACGACCTCTCCCCAGAGAGCACGTAAAGCCATGATATTGATAGTGGCAATCAATGCAATTAAAAATGTAAAACAAAATTTTCTTTTCTCAAACAAAGGAAAACCAAAGACCTCAAAATAAACTTAGTTACATTAGATACATATGATGTCGGTCCTCCCTAAGGGTGTAAATGTAATATTTTCCAATAACACGTAATCGGCCGATGTCATTACTGTCTGCGCTAACATATATTAATAAGTTCCTACCCTCACAAGGGTAGTTAATGAGGGGTGGTATTGATGTTCGCCTCCTGATTATTGGTTTTGTTGGATATTGTGCAAATACTACAAGGTTCATGTAATAACATAAAATAAATATTAAAGAGATAATATTGTTCAAATTTAAAGGAAGCAGATGTACATGACTGTCTGTCCTATGGTCACAAAGTCTCTTCTTTTTATATGAGCTTGCCAAAGTGACTCAACTTTGCCTGATGCAGAGTATGAGCAGAATCCAAGAGTGGTAGCCACTTAATACATTGCGAATGCAGGCAATACAACAATGCAGTATGGTGACCACCGGCCTCCGGTCTTGCACTCACTAACGATACACAACATGCTGTCATTTTAAGTTGGTCTTCTGTGAGAGGCTATTACCTCACAGGTGGAGCTGGCCCGATCGTGCTTGTGTTCTAAAGGCGCATCTCCACCGAAATTGCTGGCATTTCAGTGTTTCCAACTGTTTTCAACTCTTCAGAAAATCGCCAACTTTTGTTTCCGTTAAGTCCACACCGATTCGTCAACAATTTTATAAACATTTAAGTTGACAACAAGCTGTCTCCACGGTAAATTGTCTTCCAACGACGATGACATGTGTAATGTGATGTGTTTATTATTTCATTAAAAAAACACAAACTTAAGTGTTGGGTACGATCAAGCATGAAAGGAAGAAAAATATATGGAGGGATTGAACTATTAATTGTTTTGAGAAGAGATTATTTGTTAGTAACCTGCATTAATAATGAACAAATTAAAAACTTTTATTGTATTTAAATGCGATTTAAATGCATTTAACAACCCGATTGATTCGTTCGTCCGCGTGTCAGGTTTGTTTATTTTTGTTTCCAACTACACGTCTCCACAAAGCCAATGAATATCTGGCCTTGCCAAAATGACTTTATTCTGCCTGATGGAAAGCATAAGCAGAATCCAAGAATGGTGGTCGCCATACTCATTGCGAATGCAGACTGTCTGTTGTTTGTAAATTTGTTTTCACACAACCAGGATTTTTCGTTTTATTAATTAACTTGTTATCAACTGCGAATATAACTAATTTATCTTTCATGATATTTCCCAGACAGACAGATATGATAGTCAAATACAATGCCATCTATTCGTGTATTATTTCTCAAGATTAACAACAGTAATCGTAGCTCCATGGGCGCCATAAAACGGCATCGATGGTAAAGAAATACCATTAGCGACGTGTGGCGCGAACAGATAAGTAATAAGTAGGAACATACATACAAACAGGCTTTGTTTGATTGCAGATATGCGATAGGTACTGGAAGAGACTAAAGAAATTGAGAGTAAAGTTTAAATAAACACGTTTTATAGTGTTCTTCTTTAAAGAAAGTTCCAGTAATCACTGTTAGGATGTTGCATCCTTATGTTACCAATGGTAATTTGTATTTTCTAGTAGTAGTATTTTGTAGATCTTTACTAAGAGTGCCATGGAAGAATCCTTTGAATGTCGATTAGATTGGTTCGGTCTGCGATGTAATAAACATTGTGTTATCATCGCTTATAAAGTATACCACCTCTTTTATCCATCGTAAGGAATGTAATACTAACTTTTAATCTATCGCTGTTTTAATATACAATAAATAGTTTATTTACTACATTTACTTATTAAAATATGGATGTTTATGTTTTTGTGTATGTAATTACTGCTTAATGACTCTACTCTTCCTTTGAAAAGCATGAATAGCGTCCAAGATTGGTGGTTGCCATCCTCATTGCAAATAAGAACAATGTCCCATGGTGACACACAATATGGCGGCCCAGTAAGAAGCTCTTTCACGCCCCGTTTCAAGTACCCGTACATCACAGTGGGAGGGAAAAACGTGCACTGGTTGGTACTGAGTTTCAGGTTTTGACTGCTCAGCATAGGAGTGAAGAGCTGAATCACTTAGTTCAAGAGCGTATGTCTACCATTCTAAAGCGATGACTTTTAAAACCAGCACGTGTTGTCGAGTAGAGGAAGGGAGAAGATGTAACAATGTTGTTATTGCATACTAAGCCTACGGTCAATGCAACTTAGTCAAAACCTCAGCAACTCAAAGATATCTCCTTAGTACTTTATGTGAGGATGTTAATAATACGCATAAATAATGAAATAAGATTTTTTTCTTTAAATTTTTTAAAATTTAAATTGATGTTTCTAAATTTATACTGTACACCATGCAGTGGTCAAAATTTGACAACATTATATTGTAAAAGAGTGGCTGGCAGCGGATGCATGCGGACTGCCCAAGACCGGGATAGTTGGCGCTTCTTGGGAGAGACCAACGTTCAGCAGTGGACGGCAAATGGTTGAAATGAATATTGTAATCCGTGGGTATAGCAAATCTGATCAAAATTTCTACTGAACCCCCTATACCTTTGTACAGTTGTTTTACATGTAAATAACACGTAAAACAGTTGAATTCTTCAAAATATTATTCAAAATTTAAACTTACTTCGTCTTTTTGTAAAATTATGAATCTTACTTTTTAATATAATAGTAATTAATTTTAAATTACTTGTCACATCCAGTACAAAAACAAACACCATCCAACAAGGGTAATAACAACAGTATGCTTCATAAACCACCGGAAACCGTACAAACGATTACCGCTGAAATTCAGTTACTGTACTAATATAATAAGGCTTATTTTCGTTTGTGGCGATTCGCAGTAATTTCTAATAAGATAATAGCGCGTCTTTTCGATATGTGAACGTAATGATCGGAGACGATGAGAATTGATGGGCCATTGCGTTTTTGGGGCACTTTTTGCCACTATAGGGATATAGGGAAAACTGCCTGTATTGTGTATTGAGATGGAGCACTTTACCGTGGTGAAAATTCAATGAATTACTTCTAAAAAGGGCTAGTAGCTAATAAGTAACCGCTTAGATTACTAAATTTCAAAGTTAAGCCAATTTAGTCAGGTTAGTCTACAGATGGGTCTGAGTTACCAGTTTGAATCAAAATGCTGCCATTTTCAAGTCAATAATTTTATAACCAAGCAGACAAATAATATGATCTATTAATAAGGGCAAGATAACCGTCAATCGGATACATTATATTTTTAAATAAACATAGTAATCTAAATACTTGACTGCCTCGTTGGTCTAGTGGTTAGCGTAAGCGACTGCAGATCAACAGGTCTCGGGTTCAATTCCCGGGTCGGACTTCTGTTGGGTTTTTCCTACAAGAAATTCTTAATAGCAGCCCGGAGTATGGAAGATGGCGGTGTTTCCCGCCCGTGCTTCGGAGGGCACGTTAAGCCGTCGGTCCTGGTTGTCATGAACAGCTATGGCAATCGTTATTGGGAAGTCAGTGCCCTCAAATATACTGACAACTAGTTCAACCTTCGAATTCAGTTCGCCCTCAGGGTTGCGGAGGTCAGATGCCAGTCGCTCTGTGTAAAAACTGATATTCAGGTAAAATCGGTTGAACTGGTAGCCGACCCCAAATAATATTGGGAATAATAAAGGCTAGGAAGATGATGATAGTAATCTAAATACTTCTAAATTTTAATAAATAAATAAATATTCCGGACATCTAACACACAACTCCATCTAATCCCAAGCTAAGCAGAGCTTGTGTTATGGGTACTAGACATACATATATACTACATACATACTCATATACTTTTTTTTTTCTTGTAAAAACATACATTTTATACATAGAAAATACCCAAACTCCGAAACAAATATTTGCAGATCATACAAACATTTGGTCCGACCCGGGGAATCGGACCCGAGACCTCTAGCTTAGCAGTCGCATACGCTACCACTACGCCACCGAGGCAGTCAAATAAATTAAGTTAATTTAATTAAGTTATAAATAAATTATATCCAGATAACAGAATAAGAGGTCGTACTCATCACAGAATTACTTGTCCTGGATGGAAATCGTACTCGTGTCCTTTGGTTTAGTAGTCTGGGTCAAGTAAACAATGCAATCGTTGACGAAAATATACCAACATACATTTTGAATTGCCTGATGTTTCGATAAAGTTGCAACGTCAGTTCTTTTAATTCCTGTATATACATAAAGGTCATATTTTAATAGTCAGCAAAATTATAATTTTAAGACTTATCATTCCGAATGCTATATTATTCCTTTGCAAAATATATACTCTCCCAAAATAATTAAAGACATATTCAATTAAACAGTGTATTTTGAGAGCAACGAGCTCGTATAGAGAAAATCCCTGTACGGATTGCGCTGCAGATCTGTTAATGTGTATAGAAGGATTAGTGTTTGGTTTTAGTTACGGCTGGGGACACAACAGCTGATGTTTCCTAGCATTTATTCTAGGAGTTAAGGTTATATTGAGAGCTCTTTAAGATACGCTACGTCTCGTATTCGATCTAACAGCGGCCTTATCAAATGTGACGGTACCTGTTACTTCGTCTTCTTCCACCTTGATGTTCTAGGTTACACCGGGTTACTCGGCTACGGCTCGAAGAAGGCGTGTGTTTTTAATCAATTCGAGTCCCACGTAACTATCTCAACGAATGCTTGATCTCTATAAAAAAAATTAGCACCATTATATAAGTGCCTGTGATATTTTACACACTACTAAATATAAAAGTCCTAAACTCAATAGATTTTAACAAGATTTTTAGGTAAAAATATGAAATTCATCACAGCAGGTCAGATGAACATACTTGACGATTCGTGAAATTACAATTATTCTATGATTTGTATTTATTTGAAAGTTACAGGAATTTTAGTTTCACAATTTTCATGAAGGCAATGGTCAGTATTTATTAAGTACCTACTGTCATGTTATCACATTTTCAATAAAATTGTTAAGTTATACTGAATGTGGATAAGTTCAGAACCGCATTGAATATTAAATGAGTACTCCAGTCGTTTAGACGGATTAAACGGAGTTTTTCACAAAACAATGAAATATATAGTTATGTCTTTCTTTTTGTAGTAGTATAATGCCTAGAAAATACCTAATAATGTAGGCATTATTAGTAGTTTTCTCTAGTGAACACTCAGCCTTATAACATTATTCCGTCCAGTGCTGAATATACCCCAACATTTTTCGTCCGAGGCTTATGGCTTTTAGATTTCGCAATGTTTCCTAAATATAAATAATTTGTGCCACTACGTCGTTAAAACAGTATTTGTAGGAATTATTTTTGTGTGTGTACTCAGCTTAGTTAAATATTATATCTTTTTTTTTATTTATATTCAACCGACGGCCCAGAAAGAGAATTGTGGTTTTTGATAGATATTTCAACTAGCTGCGCCCCGCGATGTTACCCGTCGGCAAGGCCTATCTCCAACAGTGGATGTCTTTTGACTGAGATAATAATGATGATTATAATATTTGTATATTTGCTTGTATTAATAGTCTACTGCAGGATAAAGGTTTCTCCCTAGAAAATAGGTTTTGGGCTACTATACCAGACAGCTTAGTGTATAGATTTTGTTATAAAATGCATAATTTTGATATAAAAATCTCGTGTCGCGGTGTTTGTTACCAAACTCATACGAAATGGCTGGACCGATTTTTATGAAATTTTATGTGTCTGATAATCGGCCAACATTTTTCTTTCCCTTAAATATGTTTTTTTATGGCAATACATCGTTTGCCGTGTCAGCTAGTTTGTATGTAAAAAAGTAAATATAAATGTTGAACACCTGAAACACAACGCCATCTAGCTTTAAACTAAGCAGAGCTCGTACCTATTACACATAATATGTTTATATACTATAGTATATTTTTTAATAATAAACCGATCGATTGTATAATATTAATCGATTTGTGTTCAGATAAAATCAATTTTAATGGTCGTCTGACATTCTCTTCTTACTGAAAACATTCTTCATCGTGAAAAAGGATCGATGGGGCCCCATTACCGTTTGATATCCCATAACCATTAAATAAGTCAAGAACTAAGTAACACCATTACTAAAAACCCATAAGAGAAGGAAAATAACGTATAACCGAACATAATCTTATTTATTGAGGGGGGATGTCCACGAAGGGGGTTGTCCACAAATGGGATTCGATGAGCCAAAGGAGCACTTAACGCTTTGATGTCCACCCGGCACATCCTCCCCTTTATTTTATGAGGGATGCGGATAAACTGTATAAGATCTAGCGGGTAGCTGAGCGTTTTTGAAATGAGTTTCAAAATCCGATCTTATTATTCTAAAGTATTGTTCTAAAGATTTAGAAAAACTGCGGAGCAAATCTTATGTAAAGAATCTTAAAAAAATACTAGTTTCTTATCTGATTCACAATTTTTATTTTGATAACAAGAAATACATCTTAGAGTCTCTCTCTTTCTCTCTTCAGTCTGTTTCGACCCTGGGGGTGTAGAACTTCATCAACGTAAGGACTCCACTCATCGCGATGTTGTAAGATTTAGAGTCAGATTTTTCTTACTATCATTTTGATGGCATCATTTCAATGCGTGCGTTTTTCTTGGGGTACACTTTTGGTTACATAAGTCTAAATAAACTTAGTGTAATTATTGCATATACATACTCGCCGATTCTTTACTAATATGTCACCAACCTTATTATCACGTGTGGTCGCCCAGAAATTTCTTTCTTTGATTATATGTCTCGCATTACACTCATTTTGCCACTAATATATGATTTAGGGGTGAGCAGGGCTCTTCCTAAGAGATATGGTTTATTAAAGAAGTACTGCTTTTGTCACTATCGTTGTTTCGGCGTCGTAATATGGACGAAAACAGGTGCAACGCGTTAATTTCACTTAGTGGCTCTGTTGGATTATAACTCATAATTATATATGAGGATATGTAACAAATAAAATTCGGTGGCGCAGTGGTAGTGAATGCGACTGCTGTGCCTGAGGTCTCGGGTTCAAAAGTGTGTGAGAAAAATCTACAAATATTTGTTTCGGAGTTTGGATGTTTTCTATGTATAATATATATGTATTTACAAAAAAACAGTATATATGTATTTATATCAGTTGTCTAGTACCCATAACACAGGCTCTGCTTAGCTTGGCGTTGTGTGTTAGATGTTCGGATTATTTATATGCCTATAAGTCGCAGAACAGACCGGAGATAAACAGGTTCTTGAGTGGAGACCGTGTCTCCGCAAACGCAGTATAGGACATCCACAGACTAGGTGGAGTTATGAAGATGTATGAGAATGAAGAAAGCTTAAAATAGTATTACTATCTAACAACGTCTGTGAAAATCAACAACCTATTTCCAATATCTAAATGCATATATATCAACTAGTAGTTGGACAGTTGGTCCCAATCACATCGTAACGAGAATTCCTTGGTGAGCTGGTGATTGAGAGGGGTGGGGGAAGGGCCTGAGATTGAAGACACCTCCGTCAAGCAATCGAAGTCGGTGTTTAATTAAATACAAATCAAATTATTTAGCAAGACGCTTTACTTCGCACGGAAGTGTATAGAGCTGTAAATTTATCGTTACTGTTTATTAAACAAGTGTGTTTAATAAATTGTCAAGTAACGTCTCAATTTTATTCCAATGAAAATAATCTTTAATTGTATTTTTAGTTACTTTGCTTTCAATGTAATAAACTAAAGGATTACAAATATACTTAAACAAATGTATTCTAGTTTCAACCACTCACATTCTAACAATTTATTGTAAAGTATAAAATCAATTTTAAAATACTTACATAGAGAATTTGAAAATACTGTATATCTATAGAAAATGTATGTCTATCTACAACCGCCCATTTCCAAGAGCCTTGTGCGAAGAAAAGAGAAACAAACACACTATTATGTTTTGTATCAATATTATAGCCTCTATTATTGGTTGTGACTATTATCAGCTCTATATAAGTCTTTGGTTCAAGCGACCAGAAGAGCTTGCTTCAATCAACCGTCACTCGACACTGCTGAGGCATCTGCATCTTCGATTTACTTACGACACCCAACTTGGAGGGAAATTTATACAGTAGGCACATCCTGAACATTATATGTAAATTGAACTTGATGATCAATAAAACAGGCTGTCTCTACCTTCTAGAATTAATATTTTAGAAAATCAAAGATTTGTGTTATGAGGACAGCTCTTTGTATATCTGGGTAATTAATTTATACATATTTAGTAATTATAAGACTCCAGTGATACAGGTAATACATAAATTCATAATAAAATATACTGAACTTAGTTTATTTAGTACATAGATGTGTATTTTTTGGTTTGATATTTTAAAAATCAACAATATACTGGAATTGGGTAAAATTTAATATAAATTTATTAAAAAAAAAGACTAGGACGTCCTTAATGTCTATACACGTTTGTATATTAGTTTTTACCCTTTTGAGTTAATCTAAAATCATTTTCTTACAAATTACAAAAATCCTACTAATATTATAAACGCGAAAGTTTGTAAGTATAGATGGATGGATGTTTGCTACTCTTTCACGCAAAAACTACTGAATGGATTTTGATGAACCTTTACAATAATATAGCTTATACATCAGAATAACACATAGGCTATAATTTATAAAGATATAGCTTCGCCTCGCGGCGTGGCTGCAGTTATTGTCGTACCACGGGTAGCTTGTTATGATATAAAATTAAGAGGTATGTGCTATGTATGTACAGAAGATTTAATCAATACACATCTTGAATTATAATATTATTTAACAAAAGAAATATACAACCACTTACTTACCGACTTCAACTAGAAAGGGTTTAAGAATTTCCAGTCGTCCAAAGTTAGAACAAACTTATATATGCAAGTCTGGCGGTATTGAAAACACAAAACAGCTCAAGAAATTAATTGAGCCGAAGAAAACCTTTCAAACAAAATTTTGAACAGCAATTTTGAATCTTAACGAACAAGAATTAAAGTCCATTAGATCGTATAATGTAATATGCATACAAAAATTCTTAACTTTTCAGGTCGTCCTTTGCCGTTTAAATTTTGCCTTTTTAATGGTACGCTTGAATTATGATTCAGTTGTTGGTCTGGTTTTAGATTTCTCCTCCATCTTTAAAAATAAATAAAATTAGCGTGTCTGTTTGTAATATTAATATAACCCCCTTAAAACTAAATGCATTTGTATATATATACAGTACATATACCAAATTGTCATTAAAAAAAAACAGTCTGTCTATTAGTTTTGGCTAATCTCTAGAACGGCTGGACCAATTTTGACAGGACTTTCACTAGCAAATAGCTGATGTAACAAGGAGTTACTAAGGCCACTTTTTTAAGACTATCTTTGCTCCGCGGTATTTCTCGTGGTTGTAAACGTACGTATGTATAAAATTGGTGGGTAATTTTTATTTATCCATCGTATGTGACTGTAGTTGACTATAGCCCTTGCTATATAACTTGATCTCTGTGACAGTATGACAACGGTGTCATTTTGGGACTTGTGATACACATTGCAGGTGTAAAAATTTTATATTTTTAATGTATTCACTGCATTTCATTTGTGATAGAACTGGCACAGAAAGATGAAATATACGTGATAGAAAATGCAGTCAATAGTTTAAAGTTATTTCGTAGATTTCTTGCCTCGGTGGCGTAGTGGTAGCGTATGCGACTGCTGTGCCTGAGGTCTCGGCTTCGGTTCCCGGGTCGGACCAAATGTTTGTATGATATGGAAATATTTGTTTCGGAATTTGGGTGTCTTCTATGTATAATATGTATGTAATTTACAAAAAAAAGTGTTTGTGTATTTATATAAATTGTTTAGTACTCATAACACAAGCTCTGCTTAGCTTGGGACTAGATGGCATTGGGTGAAAAAAATAATAATTTCATAGCTATATGTACAATATATACATATATTTTTCAGTATAGTATAGTATTTTTAAAAAGATTTGATATTTATTTAAGAACTGTATTAGTAAATAATTAAGGAGATTTAAAAGGAGTCAATGAACTTGTAACTTTTTAATCGCAAGAACCTATGGTCTATGGTGGCCAATTACTACTAGTTGATCCATGTACTAGTTTGATCCCTGCTATAAAAATACCAAATTATAGGGCTCCATAGCACATCTAATATTAACAGTTTCAAGAAAATTACTGATTTTTAAATCCATTTCATTAACAGACTTCAATAGTCACTGTTGTATATAATCCTCTTTTAAGATAGAAGGGTTGGTATAGATATTGTTACAACTTATCTTTTTCTTTACAGTGATGTGGTCCTGTTGCACTGCCTCGTTGGTCTAGTGGTTAGTGTAGATCAAGAGGTCTCGGGTTCGGTTCCCGGGCCGGACTGCTGTTGGATTTTTCTTACAAGAAATTCTTAATAGCAGCCCGTCCGTGCCTTGGAGAGCACGTTAAACTGTCGGTTCCGGTTATCATGAACATCTATGGCAAAAGTTATTGGGAAGTCAGTGCCCTCAAATATAGTTACAACTAGTTTAATTTTCGAATTCAGGTCAGGGTTGCGGAGCTCCTTAGAAAAACTGATATTCAGGTAAAACGGTTGAACTAGTAGCCGTCCCAAATAATTTTAGGAATAATAAAGGCTAGGAAGAAGAGAGTGAGATATTGTCCTGCATAGTATGTTCCAAAAAAAATTTTTTATTCCGTGTTTAGGTGTTCTTTGTGTCCATTCCAATCCTCCGCAATATATATCTAATGTAGGTCTTTAAAAGAAAAAAAAACATTTTCACTCTTATTAACTTTTTATGTTGTTTACTATTAATTATTGTATGTATACCTTCTGAAAGATTTATCTACCTACAAAGCAAGTAAACACATTTCCCACAAACCCATGTACACAGTATCTACATCGATGGTATTAAAGTATATGTCTGAAATAGACGAAGAACCGCATTAAGGAGTTAGCCCGGGGCACTGCTTCTTTTTAAATGAAGAGGAAAATTTTAATTTCCTATCGCGTACCGACCCTAGTGATGCGGTAACATTGAATGAATATGTCGATGTTTTATTCAAGTTTGGTACTTTTACTTTAAAGAGACAACACTTATTTCAATAATCTCTTAGTGATGTACAGAAATTGAAAAGTTATAAAAAGAATTAATTATAAAACAACAGAGTATAACTTACGTTAATAATAAACAAAACACAGAACAGAAACAGTTTATGTGTATAGTAGATTCAACATCATTTTTCTTAGGTTGAAGTAATTTAAATGATAATCATTTTTCGAGTATTTCCTGAATCCTTTAAGCTCCGCACGTATTTCTTTTTAATAAATAATACTTGGTTATATTTCAGTGACAACTTGAATGTAGCCTCAATAAAACAATAAAGTAAAATCCGCCTATAGTACAAGATAAACAGAAAAATACCTCACTTCAACATTTTTAACAAACTTCAAAATTGTCGACACAGTAAACAGTCTTGCAAATCAATGTCATTTTGCTACCCACTTTTGTTTACTCAATGTTTAAACATTAAATTCCAGAAGGTACTAATACAAAATTTATCACGACACTCGACCATGCAACAATCAATTTGACATCAATATAGAATAATTGAATAACTGCGATACGTCGGCGATCGGGCGGTGACACATACGACACCAATGACATATAGTCATTCTGTAGCGGTGATGTCACGCAATTGGCACAAAATTGATCCAATACGTGCACAATCAATTTGTGCATATAGTAATAGTGTCGTGTTTTATTGGCATTTATTGTCTTTTAATTGTATGGCGCCGCGTTGTTTTTGGTGATGATGTACTTGATCATGTGAACCGATAGATAATGGTTGTAATGAACATGTCATTGATGACGAATAAGCGATTGAACTTGTCAGTTTGTAATCTATTGCAAAAAAACTGTTTTGTAAGCCTGTTTAGCAGTATTTTTATTTTATACTAGCTAAACCCCGCGGTGCTACCCGCGGTACGACAATAACCACAGTGAGGCGAAGCTAGTAGCTTTATAAACTGTAGTCTATGTGTTATTCTGATGTATAAGCTATAAATGTAAAGTTTCATCAAAATCCATTCAGTAGTTTTCTGCGTGAAAGAGCAACAAACATACTCATTAACACACTCACCAACTTACGCGTTTATAATATTAGTAGGATTTAAAAACGTATATTTCTCAGTACACTCCATGAATTTTTAGAAGAAATACACGAACAAGAAGATAGTTTATTATAATTTATTAAGATGTGGGCCGAAATAAAGTGGGTTGTACTTACTAAAGTATTCTCAAAGAAGTTAATTAAAAAAATAATAATGATACACTAATAAAATATAGGTATTAATTGATACATTTGTAATGTATTTAGAACATTTCAAATTTGAATAATTCACTAGAGTGCTAGTTCATTGCGTGCATGACAGAAAGCAACCAACATTACTGCAGATGTTGTTAATAAAAAATAATATTTACACATGTGAGAATAAGAGAGAAACTCAAGTGATCACCAGTCGCCTTCTGTAAATTACAATTAATTCTTAATAATTTTTTTCGCAATAATGTATCGATAAAATTAAACCCAACACTATAACTCCGTCGTTAAAAATATTGCTGTTTGAACGCAGAGTTCGCTTAGCGTTTTAATAAATTTGGAAAATTAAAGATTCATATCTGATTCGCTTCACTAGTTACACACCAAACTCCTCCCCAGAGAAGGAAATTCACTGTATTTAAAAATGTTATGTAGTCAATCTAAAATATGCACATACTTTATAAGTTGTACTAGGGAGTTTTTATTGGTTCTTCTGAGGGTAGATTGTGGCCTATTTCTTAACTAATACGTCGGCTTAGCGGTTAGTGTTTTTGACTGCTATTGCCAGAAGTTGTAAATTCGATTCACATATTTGGATAATCGGAAACTGTTTCCAGTGATAAAACTTTCAAAATAGATACTTATTTTAACTACCTATCTAAAAATTCTCTATCTATTTAAAAATCTCTTTTTGATTAATATTGGGACGTCATATTATACGGAAATTTCTATGGAGAAAACATCTTTCTATAGGGAGATCTACGTCTAGCATTAGATGATTAAAAGCTATTGATGATGTTGTACGTTACTTGTCTCCCTAAAATAATCAAAAAAATTCAACACAAAAACAACCGACTTCAAGAACTGGACCAATTTAAAATATGAAACCTCACGGGAAGCACCAGCTATCAAATAAATAAATAATCATCAAAATCGGTTCACCCAGTCGAAAGTTATGAGGTAACAAACACGAAAATAAAATACAATCAAATTGATAACCTCCTCCTTTTTTGAAGTTGATTAATAATAAACAATGCAACTGAATGCACAGACATCTTTTAAGAAGTCGGTTAAAAAAACCACCCTTAAAAAGCTTAATATCTCTGTAAGTATAATAATTAGATAAAATCTACACACGGCTATAATATCTAACGAACATTTTTTTATACTGTTTGTTTGAAGCATGTTTTTCCACCTACCCTCAGCCACTGTATCAAGTAGTCTGTTTAGAGATGAAAATTCAGATAAAAACAAACATCTCAATCCACCCTAAGTTCGTTAGTATTCTTAATGAAAAATCGATTTCAAAATGGCGACTTGGCGAAGGTGCGATCGTTTTAGGGTTCAGTTTTCAAATTCTTTTTTTTAATTATAATTATTATAGGCAATACCTCTACTTTTCAATAAATTTCGTAATAATTAATCTGGCATGAATACATATTTTTGTAGTATATTTTTCAAATATTTATACCACCTGATTTTTGTCAGTTTTACACCTTTCTCATTTATGTCTGGAGATGTCTACAGTTATGATTTAGAAAATTAGAAACTTTTGAGTAACCATAAAAATTTCTCGTTCTACTAAAAAAAAGTAAAAAATCACCTTATTCTGTAGATAAATAGCACACATCTATGTTTAATTCTAAACAACATGTCAATGTTGTGTACTTTTTGTTAAAGATTCAGTTTGAATGAGATCACTTCTTCACGCATCGCAAGTCAATTGACATTGTGTAATTGAGCCCAGTATAATATACCCAATATGACATTCAACACCGCATAATAGTTAACACCAATCGAAATAAATTTATGAATGGTGATTTACTACTTTTAGTACATATCACGTTTAAGTCACGCGTTTTGTGACTCGTGAGATGTAAGTGTCGTACCAACATCAATAGTTATCTAGGTGACGAGTTTGTCACTTTAATCCCGAAGATGTATATTTAACACGACATTTAAAATATAATAATTTCATTATCTCCAGCCTATCGCAGCCCACTGCTGGAGGTAAGCCTCTCCAATTGCAATGGTCTGATCCTCAACTTCTCGCATCCAGCTCCTGCCTGCAATCATCACTTCACCTGGCGTGTAGACGTCATGCACTACGTTTGTAGAGACGCAGTAATCATTCAAAAACCTATAGTAAGCCGCACCGTAGTAAAGTATCATTTGTCTACATCAGAAAATTAAATCATACAGAACCCATGTTAACATTAAAATTCGCACTCGCTCGTTTTTTTATTTACAAAGGAATCGAACTCCCATCTCTTGATTACGTCTTCATTTGATATTTATTTTTAATTAAGAAAAAACGGGAACGTAAAGCGTCATAGCTAATTATTTTCTTGGTTATCTTAGTGAATGATTTATTCATAGCTCCTCCGTGGTCCAGATCTTTTTTATTCGCTTACGGATAGATAGCCGTGGGGTGGACTTGATTAATTTAATTATAAATTATTTTTGAATGATAACGGAAAAATATTAGATAAGTTTGGTGCGAAAATTATTTTTCGACGATTTATTGCGGTTCTTCGTAATATTTCGAGATTTGGTACCGATATTCCACTTGTGGAGATATTTAATTAATATTGTTTTAAGTACCTGTCGGTAGTTATGAATTATACATAGACTACTGTACTACGTAATTATGTAGACTAGTGGTCGCTCAATAATCGAAATTCGGTCATAATTCTTGTTTTTTCAGCTTTCTGCAGCACTCCTCTGTATACACTTTAACTGTGCTAAATTTCATGCGCCTCTGGTTTTGAATTTTCGTCAAAAAAGTATGGATGGATGATTTCGAGATGCAATTCCTACCAAAACTCATAAGAATGTAACCAGTCAATGGTTAATACATATGCATCTATTTTAACAGCTTTTGTACTTTTCTTTAAGTGTTTCTTATATTGCATTTCACTGAATGTGTTAAATCATAACGTGTCTGGATACGTTTTTGTTATATTTAGTTATGTATGAACCTGCCAAAGTGACTCTACATTGCCTGATGGAGAGTATGAGTAGAATCCAAGAGTAATGTTCACCAAACTCATTGTGAATGCAGACAAAGCACAAATGCTGCATGGTGACCAACAAGCACCCAAAGCATGTACGTCCTGGCTGCGGTATGGTGAATTTTTCGGCTAAACCAAAGTTTTGTCTATGTGATTATGGACAAAGTAATCATGACGAATAACAGTCCGAAGTATATCCTGAAAGATGGTACGATCGACATCTGTCGGGCATGTCACCGTCCTGGAGAATCTATCAGGCATATTATTTCTGGCTGTCTCGCCTTCCCTGTACCCGAGGTCGGTGCTCTACTACTTTATATATTAAATATGTTATTGTATATCTTAAAAATGAAATCAATATGTATAAATTTAATGAGGAGAATATAATATATATATAATAACTGCACGGTTGGCCTAGTGGTTTAAGCGGTCAAGTGTCGTGGGTTCAAATCCCACGTGGGACTTCACTTTGTGTGATCCACAAAGTGTTGACCTGAGTCTGGGTGTTCTTTGTGTCCGTTACATGTATGTTTGTAAAGTCCCCCGCGACACAGGATATATATTCCTAATGCGGGAGTTGGTAAAAAAAAAAAAAAAAATTGTAATAAAATATTTCGTACATATGACAAAACGCCATCTCGCCTCAGGCTAAGCACAGCTCGCAAGTACTATGAAAATTGGATTGACTGATATAATACTTAATTATTATTATTATAAATATAAACATACATATGCATAGAAAACACTTAAACTCTGAAACAAAAATTTGCAGATCATACAAACATCAGGTCCGAACTGGGAATCGTCGCATTTTTTTTTTTTTTTTTTTTTATGTCTTGTCACCACTGGTTTCATTTGTACTATATTAAACTAATGTTAAAAAAATGAAAGCTTGTATTTTCAGTGTATTAATACACTACAGAACTTTAATAATAATGCAATGTGCAAACAGTGCATGAAAAGAATTAAACTTATAAATAATTTATGATAAATATTAAAAAATCAATCAATCCTCATCAGATTCGTCACTCGATGAGTCTTCACTATGTGGGATGTTATCGTCATCTTCAGAACTATCGGTATCATACTGTTCAGATTCTGTAAATTTTTATTTTTTTTATAAGTTTTATTTTCGGATGAAAACGTTCGTTCTTACGTGAAGAATTGCACATGAAACACTCCATGATGACGATCACTTAACAGCTTCGAAAAGAGAGCTCGACTAAACTAAAAAGATAAAATAGTCGTTAGAGCTGATGCTTAAAGGAAGTTGGGCGGGGATAGTAGGTCTTACGATTTTATACCTGAGGCAAAATCACACAGTTCAGCATATTATTATTTTTGATATTGATATTGAACTAAATTGAAATGTATCAAATGTTTTTTTATAAGGTACTGCAAAAAGATTATACTGAAAAAATTATCGCTACAAACATGTATTATTATCATTTTCATTAAATAAGCTGTAATATTGTATACGAATTTTCCATTTTAGCAATTTCAAACAAAAGCTGGCGAAACTTATGTACAGGACTTCGACATGATATGTTTTCAAGACTTATTTGTTTGAAATTTCGAAAATTTCACTTGTAATTAATCGTTTCCATTTTTTTTGTATGCCGATAGTTTCATGGTGTTATACATTTGATTCTTAACAGAAAAAAATAAAAAAGAAGTTGTTATTAATGAAAAAAAGATTAACATAATCTTGACAACTTTCGAGTGTAGGTCTCAAAAAAATTACCAACAAATTTGTATGCCGATGCATTTTTTATAAAATATATATATTTTGCAAGCCCCAAAACAAAAATCAGCTTGTTGTTAATAAATTTTTTCAAGTCACCATTTCGACATGTTAGAGCTGGGGGTCACCCGGAAGGTGCCATTCAATTTGTATGCCACAAGTTTTTCTCAGTTTTCCATCGTATTTTCTCAAAGTATTGATGTTTAGAAACTGTTGTTATTTAATTTGGGACACTCATCAAATCAACGTGTTTCGCTCCCTATCCCGCTTTTTCCTTCCACTTTCAGAATTTGGCCCAATAATAAAAGTTGGGTGTCTCGTCAAAACGAAGCTGTGTATAAACTTTCAGCCTGTTGTCAATCACTGAAATCCCTTGTTCGTGGGCCCGTGGACTATATGGCGGCCTAGTGAGATGCTTCTTCACGCTCCGCTTAAAGGACCCGGGTTCATAGCGGGAGGGAAACACGTACGCAGGTAGTGAGTTCCAGGTTTTGACCACTCGGCACAGGAAGGAAGAACCGAAGCGGTGAGTACGAGAGCGTATGTCTACCACTCTGAAGCGGTGACATCCAAGACCGGCACGTGTTGTCCTGCAGAGGAAGGGAGAAGGGGGGACCAGTTGGAACAGCTCTTCGGAACACTCTCCATGATAAAGGCGATAGAGGACTGCCATAGAGGCGATATCTCTACGCAACTGCAGTTGCTCAAGGGACTCGGTGGTCTGGGGACTGCCGACAATGCGGATGGCTCGCCGCTGCAACCGGTCGAGAGCGTCGAACAGATACTGCGCGGCTCCATCGCAAAGATGAGAACAGTACTCTACGCACGAGCGAACCTGGGTCTTGTAAAGCAGACACCGATGCTCGGGCGAGAAGAACCGTCTCACCCTATTAAGGATACCTAGCTTCCGCGAGGCCGCCCTAGTGACACTCTCAACGTATTCGCGAGGGTTGAGATCGCGGCTGATATCCATGCCCAGGATATCGAGCCTACCTTGTAATGGCAGTCGAGTGCTCTGAAAAGTGGGAAGGGGAAGGAATGGAGACTTTTTGGCAGAGAACGCGCACACCTGTGTTTTCTTGGCGTTGAACTCGACCAGATTCTCAGAGCCCCATTGAGAAATGCGGTCCAAGTCATGGTCGAGTTGAGCGACAAGTTCCCGTCGTTTTTTATCAATATCTGCTAGTCCAGCTGTGGGATGTCCAAAATATCACCCATGAACTGTGCTGTCGTCTGCATAGCAATGAATGTTGGCAAGAGCCAGCATACCATTGATATGCAGAAGAAACAGCGTGGGTGACAGGACGGACCCCTGAGGTACTCCAGCGTTGATCAGCTGAAACTCGGAGGCCGCACCGTCGCAAAGGACTCTAATGCGGCGCTGATGCAGAAATGCGGCAACCCAGATGCAGAGTTTGGGGGGTAAACCGTATGCCGGTAGCTTGGAGAGAAGCGAACGGTGCCAAACCCTATCAAAGGCTTTGGCCATGTCAAGGCTGATTGCCAAGGATTCCCCATGCCTGTCAATAGCTTCACCCCAAAGGTGTGTCACATACGCTAGAAGATCACCCGTGGATCGGTTCGGTCTAAAACCATATTGACGATCGTTTAGTACGGAGTGATCCTCTAGGTAGTGAATCAGTTGTTTGTTTATTATCCTTTCAAATACCTTGCAGAGAATTGAGGTGACGGCTATCGGACGGTAGTTTGCCGGGTTTGAACGGTCGCCCTTTTTGGGGATGGGTTGAACATTCGCCTCTCTCCAGGCCATCGGGACAGTTCCCGATGAATACGACAGGCAATACAGGCGCGTCAATACCGGAGACAACTCTGGTGCACATTTCTTAAGAACCACCGCTGGGATGCCATCGGGTCCACTGGCTTTCCGGACGTCGAGTGACCGAAGCTCCGCGCGGACATCATTCAACCGGATGCGAATATCCCGCATCGTAGTGTCGCAGGTCGGAATGGTAGGCGGATGCCTGCCACGGTCGTCGATTCGGGAGTTAGCCGCAAAGAGATCAACAAGCAGTTTTGCTTTCTCCTGCGGCTGATGGGCGAGTGATCCGTCGGGGCATTTCAAGGGTGGTAGTGAGGACTGGCAGAAGTTGGACTGCACGGCTTTAGCCAATCGCCAGAACTTTCGGCTACCCGTAGGGTGTGCGACGAGTTCTTGGCCAAGCCGCGCAATGCGCTGGGCATCCGCTCTAATGTAAGCCTTCTTGCATTCCCTTGTGGCTTTGTGGAACGCTGCTTTTAGTTGACCAACGTCGGGGCAGCCGCGAGCGTGAGCTCTGGTCCATGCGCGGTAAGCCGATCGCTTTTGCGCAAAAGCATGGGCGCACTCGCGATTAAACCAGGGACGGGTCGTTGCGCTGGCGACCTCACTGTAGGGAACATAGTATTCCATTCCAACAGTGATTTCGCCAGCCACGGCAGCCGCAGTTTGCGACACATCTTTGTCTTTAAAGCAGCGTTGAGCCCACGGAATGGATGCAAAATAGTCCCGCATTCCATCCCAGTCCGCTGACGAGTAGTGCCATAGTCGTCTTTTCGCTGCCACTGGTCGTGGGGCGGCAACTAAAGACACCGTGGTAGACACCAGGCAGTGATCGGAGGACCCCAAAGGGGCGAGCACCGATATATCGTACTGCGCTGGGTGTCTCGTCAGCAGAAGGTCCAGCAAGGAAGGCGCTTGACTCTGTATGTCTGGTATCCTGGTGGGCTGGAGTACCAGCTGGGTGAGGTCATGCGTGAGAGCGAATGCGTGGACAGTCCGACCCGCGTGGTCAGTTCTGGAAGATCCCAACCAAGACTCATGGTGGGCGTTAAAGTCTCCCAGAAACACCAGTTCGGCGGTGGGAAACTGCTCCTGCGCTTTGTCCACCGCCTGACTGAGATATTCAAATAGTCGAGTTGTCTCAGAGTCTCCGGAGTGGGATCGATATAGGCACACGTAGAATCGGCTCACGGAGCCAATATCCACGTGCAACCACAGGATGGAGAAGGATGGGTCCTCAAGGCAGCGGAAACGGCGACAGCAAACATCCGCCCTAACGAAAAGACATACCCCAGCCTTCGCGAGGAAGCACTCCTCAAGAACGTAGCCGGGATAGTGTAGATATGTCGTGTCGGCAGGGCGGCGTATTTGTGTCTTCGTTAGAAAAAGCATGGCCGGCCGTGCCGTCTCAAGGTGCTGGTGGACGGCGTTGAGGTTTGCATGGAGTCCACGGATGTTTGTGAACTCCACCTCAAAAAGCGCGTTGGTGGGTGGATGGAGTGCCGCTGTTGAACGTTTATACTTTTTCTGTGCTGCCATGATAAAAAAAGGGGGTGGGGGATGGGGAGCGTAAAAGGCGCGACAGCTGTCGTGGCTGTGCAATACTGAGACTCGTAGTGCTGTGTCCTCATACAACAGTGAGGCATGACGGTGACCGAACCGTCGGACGGAAGGGCCCCCGTACCCTCCCGGAAGTGGTCGCCTGGTCCCACCGTCCGGTCACCAACCGGCACGACGAGCCACTCCGTGGATTATGCGCGACCTGACGGGGCAGCCTCCCAGGGTGGTTAGCCGCGGTTGGGCCCCTCTCTATGTCGCGGGCGGCCAGCGGCACCACCGTTTCTACGGGTCTCCCTGGCCGACGGTTCGATCCAAGCCACCCTCATCATGACTCCACGAGCATTACACTGCTCTCACACTAACCACGACAACTGTCACCCCTGCATCATTGGGCCACCGGTCTCGCACTTACCAACGAAACACGACAGTACGAAGCCTGTCATTTTGGGTTGGTCTTCTGTGCGAGGGTAATACCGCCCCGGTCGAGCCCGGCCCATTCGTGCTGAAATCAGCATGACTCTACTACCTGATGACGCTGATGATCTGCTACCACTGCACCACCGAGGCAGTCAATTCTCATGGCAGTTACATCTTTTAAGTTAACGTCTGATCATCTACCGCTTTTCTTTTTTGTCCTAGCCATTTCTCATTATTAAGGGTCGGCTCTCCACGTTCTGCGGCGCCAGGTCAATCTATCCTGGGTTGTCGAAATGTTTATTTGGACAAGCTTTAGAGCTTGCCAATGCCACGATGGCCTGAGTCCTTGGCCATCGTGGCCCCTTCCATCCCTTCTCAGGCGCAAAGTGGCACACCGTGTCGTTTTAGTCGGTTTGATACCGACACACTGCCCCGCTGCAAACCCCGGCGGGGTGACGGCCTGAGGAGGGTCCCACAGGTAAAAAAAAGGGCTTGTTTCACGACATGTCTTTCAGGGCATCTCCTGACATGACCGAGCTGCTGAAAAAAATTCTCACCACAATCTTTACATCAATGTTATAAATGTAGCTATAAAGTCAAGTGTTGCAGTACTGTCATACACTATTTATAGTGAGCTGAGGTCCCCCGATAGACGACTAGGCATTAATTAAAACGACAAAACAAAATAACAGTTGCCTTCACTTGCAGTCAGAATTCACACTATTCCAATGCGAAAATTAATTAAATACTGGCTGTGAACGTAGGTTTAGAATCTTAATAGATGTGACTACTAATTGAGAAGCTATAGATTTTATTTTGAATAAATTTAATATAATCATTGTCCTATTAATTATGTCGAAATTGCAAGAAAACTAATTTTCAATAGAGCAGTTCAAATGTTGTTTTAACGATAATAAAGTTTATCAATAAAGAAATCAAAGTGTGTGTGGATGTTCAAACTTTCTCTGACTGCTTTATTATGTCAGTGTAAACTAGACTAACTGCAGATACGACAATACTCGTATAAACAGGGACTTTTTTTATGGAATAGGGGGAAAACGAGCAGATGTATCGCCTGATTTAAAGCGATTACCGCCGCCCATGGATTACACCCGCAACATCAGAGGCGTACAAGTGCGTTGTCAGCCTTTGGGGGATGAGGAAGGAGTTGGGGTAGGGCCTCCGGTATCCTAACTCACTCGGTGAAACACAGCGCAATCGCTATTTCAAACGGGTTTTCTGTGAGGCCGTGGTATAACTCCGTTCGAGCCGGCCCATGCATGCCGTAGCTCTCCTAAGAAGAGCGTAGAAGAGAAGCGTAGACTATCGATAAGATAGAGAAGGAGATGTTTTTTTTAGGACAAATTAATACAGGAAAAATCTTTACACTAACTATAAACAAATTTGAAGTACGAGAGTATATGAATGATATTTATTTTCATAAGTAAATATTTTATAGATATTTTCAGTCACAAATTCGATATTTTTATAGATAAGTAAAGTTTAGCGCTGTAATTGTTTAAATAAGTACTTATCTCATTATTAATTTATTTGCTAAATACATAATTGTTAATTGACATATTGAATGTAGTTTAAATTTTAAATCGACTGTAGATCCAGTGATTTCGACCAAAATTCTGTGCGATGATTATATTTTGTAATATAATATAGGTACATGTATATAGTATATACCCAGTATATTTATTTAGAAATACCTATATGCCCAGCCCCCTTTTTTTTGTGCGGAATTCCCCTCGGATACCACGAACCAGGTGCACCCTAGAAAGTAAAACCCTGGAACCCCGACGTACCTACACTTTTTAGAGAGCTCCCTCCTGTGTGGGAACCCCAATGGTCCCGTTACTGTCCCCCAAGGGCGCGCACGCTCCGCGTTGGAAAAAATAATAGAAAATAAAAACTACAAAAGTTAGTCACAAACAAGCATATATGTATGTTTGTAACACCTGCACCCGAAGCTGACGCTTATGAAAGTGTATATAAATATTTGTGCGGTAGTATTTTAATATACTTTCTACATAACATATATTATTTAATAATGGTGTGGATCAACTGAGGGTTGTATTTTTTTAAATTTTATTCCTTGAATCACGAGTCTCATCTAGAGTCTGTATATGTTTGTCGTAGGCGAGTAGACAGCGCGGGCCATAAATTGAGGTGTGCTGTCAATTGCACCCGTTCGCCAATAGTTGCGGTTCGACGCCGGGCCGTGCTCATGCGGTCGCTGTACCAATGTTACACATTTACACTTTTTAAAAAGGGCTTTTTTAATGTATTTGTATATTTTGTTTTCTTTGTTAGTTTTATGATTTTACTTAGTATGGTAGTGATGAGTTATTTGGATTGTTACAAATAAGTTCTCACATCGATTTATAATTTTATCAATAAATAAATAAATAAATATTCCGGACATCTAACACACAACGCCATGTAGTCCCAAGCTAAGCAGAGCTTGTGTTATGGGTACTAGACAACTGATATAAATACATATATACCTTTTTTTCGTATATACATACATATTATACATAGAAAGCACCCTAACTCCGAAACAGATATTTACAGAAATAAATCAACAAAAAACAAACTATATTTGTACTAATATTATAAAGCTAAATTGTTTGTTTGTTTGGTTGAACGCGCTAATCTCATTAAGTACTAGATTCCGATTAGGAAAGTTCTTTACATATCGTAGAAGTATATAAGGCTAACAGCAGAAAGTAATAATAATACGAGTATATATTGCAACACAAGTTAACTCCTTTTGAAAGATTCCTGCTGCGTAAGTAGTTCAAACTTCATAAAACAAATATGAAAAAATTGTTCCCCTTTAAAGATTCTAAAAAAATATCCACGACACGTGTCACGCTAATAGGAGACGCAGGCGGTATTGCGTGGGTCAGCTACTTAAAACACAAAATTCAATAATACGAAATGATAGAAATCCAATATGATCCTTCCATGTGGGTATATTCAGGTACACTTGATATTCGACCTAATTACAAAGCGATACAAATAAATTTGTGTTATATTAGATTACAATAAAGTCATGCATTTGGACAGTATCCAGCAAGCCTCGGTAGCGCAGTAGGCAGCGCGTAAGTCTCATAATCTTAAGGTCGTGAGTTCGATCCTCACCCGGGGCATAACTTTTTATGTTTTTTCATACCTTTAGAATTTTCTTTTTCAAAATTTTCGATTACAAATGTTAATAGAAAAGTAAAAATAAGAACCAATTATTGAGTATAGACTGGAATAACGACTGACACGCGCTTCCTGTATCATATATACATTTAGAGAAATTAGTTTTCATTGAGTTTTTCTTACATTAAATTTTTCTATCTACCTAGCCTAATCCCAAGATTATTTGGCTACTAGTTGCACCCGGTTTTACTTAAATATCAAGTTTTTCACGGATCGACCGGCATCAGACCTCCGCAACCCTGAGGGTGAACTGAATTCGAAGGTTAAAACTATTGTCGGTATACGTATTTAAGAGCACTGACTTCTCAATAACGATTACTATTATTGTTCATGGCAACCGAGACCGACAAGGCATGGTCGGGTAACACCACCATTTTTCATCTTTCTTACATTAAATAATAATGATAATACATATTCACAAAATACATACATATAATTCACAACGCTATCTAGTCCCAAACTAAGCAGAGCTCGTGTTATGGGTACTAGACAACTGATCTAAATACATACCTTTTTTTTATATATACATACATACTATAGTATATAAAAGACCCAAACTCCGACATAAATACTTGCAGATGATACAAACATTTGATCCAACCCGGGAATCGAACTCGAGACCTCAAGCACAGCAGGCGCTAGCTTCGCCACCGATAGCTAATATTAATTTAAAATAATAATTTAAAAGTAGCAACTAATGATGTAAAATAAGTAAAAGTTATCAGATAGTTATTACAAAAATTATTACTTTAATGAAAATAGTACAACTAAATAAAATATATCATGAAATACAGATTAATATACATTACGCCGCTGTGCCTAGGCTCTGCAGGCAATACAATATGTTGTCTAAATCTAAAAACTTAGACCTCAGTGCTTCACTTTTAAAGTATAAGTGTTCTTTGAGGAGTATCTTTCTGATGTGTGGATGATGCTGTTTATCAATAGTTGACTAGCTATCCATGATTGTGTTGAACCGTGTTTGTGATTTTAATTCTTAATTCACTGTTTGATAGAACTTGTTACTAGTGTTTGCATGCTGTGGTCTCCTGTAATTGAGGGAGTACACCGAAATATTGATGTAAATTTTAATTTTAAGTTATAGTTGTGTATAGCCTTTGTTGGAGATCCTTAATCCTTAATAAATAAATAAATAAATCGATAAATTATAAAAGAACTCGACGCAACCTTTATACGAGCAATTTTTATTAATATATCTATACAAATAAATAAAATTGGAGTGTCTGTTTGTAATATTAAAATAACCGCTTTTTATTAAATGCATATGTATGTATGTATACACGGTACATAACAATTTATTTTTTCAATTTTTGTCTGTCTGTCTGTCTGTTTGTTCCAGCTAATCTCTAAAATGGCTGGACCGATTTTGACGCGAATTTCACTGATGTTACAAGGCGTAACTTAGGCTTACTCTTTTAAGACTAGCTTAGCGTCGTAGCATTACCCACGATACGACAATAACCGTTCGTAACATCGCGGGGTTCAGCTAGTTTAAATATAAATATGATCTGAATCTTAGAAACGGCTCTAACAATTATCTTTAAATTTAGTATGCAGGGGATTTCTGGGGCGATAAAGCGAACTAGCTAGGATTCATTTTTAGAAAATCTAAAAAATAGAGAAATCCTACTTTAGTTTCTCAATATTTTAACTAACTTCAAAAAGTTTTTCACCTAGATTTTTTTTATTTTTCCGAGTCTTTGGGGAATTTTGTTGAGAACGATGGTCTGAAGTCCTGGAAGTTTAACGTTATATTGGTCCTTTACGCCCTTTATAAGTAGGTAGACCTATACTTGCTACCTTACATATTTTGCCGCGCTTATATTTGATTATCCTTATGTGTTCTGTATATATTGTCATACTCTAAATGCCATCACTCATTCTTTATTGCAGTGTATAATTTCTATATAAACTTATGTTTCCGTTATCTTCTACCGTAAATGTCGTAAATATATTTCACTTGACGAAATCCACACACGCAAGTGAACAATGCTAAAACTGATACATGGTAAAAAAAATGATAATTTTTATTTTATTTCGTAAAATAACTAACAATTGTTCAATTGTTAACTGTATTAAACCACGATTAATAGCTAATTAATTGTAAGTTTTATTTTTCACAATTACAATTGATCAATTGTTAATCATTAATTGTTAATTCAACTAAAATTTGCCCAATACTGTCGCAGATCCACTTCTTGCTAGTGCATCGGCTCCGTCGTTCCCGAGTGAGTTTTTATGCCCCTTGATCCACGAGACTTATACTGTTTGTGGTACGTACCTCTGTCAGGGCTCTGTGGCATTCGTAAATTAGCCCTGAGGTTGTGGCATGACTCTGTAGGGCTTGGAAGACTGTATCATGAAATACAAATTAATATACATAAACTGCCTCGGTGGCGCAGTAGTAGCGTACGCGACTGCTATGCTTGAGGTCTCCAATTCGATTCCCGGGTCGGACCAAATGTTTGTATGATCTACAAATATTTGTTTCGGAGTTTGGGTGTTTTCATGTATAATATATACGTATTTACAAAAAAAGAAAAACTAAAATTAAGAAGACCGAAAATTAAGAAGAGAAAGTATACATGTATAAAGAAAAACTAAAATTAGTTACTTTAATTTACTACTACCTACTTCAAAAATTTAGTTTTCCACCTGTAATTTTTTTATTTTCCCCAGAGCTTATGCTTAGCTATTTATGACCCGATTATTTTTCTGGAATTGTACTGAAAATAGACAGACAAGTACCACCATCCATACTTCCTACTAATATTATAAACGCGAAAGTTTGTGAGTATGTTTGTTGCTCTTTCACGCAAAAACTACTGAATGGATTTTTATGAAACTTTACAATAATATAGCTTATACATCAGAATAACACATAGACTACAATTTATAAAGATACTAGCTTCGCCTAGCGGCGTTGCCCGCGGTTATTGTCGTACCGCGGGGTTCAACTACTATATTATATAAATGTGAAAGTTACACTGTCGGTCAAGCTTTCACGGCCAAACCGCTGCACCGTTTTCAATGAAATTTTTCATGGAGATACTTCGATACTTGAGTAAATATATAATCTACTCTTTACTGCGAAAACCACCAAACACGCTGGCGTAGTCGTGGACAAAACCTAGTAATATCTATATAAAATTTGACTGACCAATGCATGGTTTTGTAAACACATTATCACATCAACTGCCTTTCATACCCCATAGACCTCTCTTTAGAAAGGAGGTAGGTAGTCTACCATATAAGGTTGGCCATACATTTTGTGTTCATGGCATCTATCTACTAATATATATTTTTATGTAGTGGGACTATCCTGGACTAGTATTTATAAGACGGTACTGTATATAACGTTTTCAGTAGCAACATCTTACTACGTTATTAATTTTTAAATATTTAGTGATTATGATCCTCGTGGTCGGGATTGTGTCATTGTGCTTATTCTAAGATAATATTGGACAGAATAACAATGGCTGGCATGCTCTGCATCGTCATTCGTACGTCCATATGAGTCCAAGACCATTTTGTCTTTCCAGTCATACAGTTCATACACTGTTAACAATTATAAGTAACTCTGTACTACATAGGCAAATAAAGTTTTTTTATTCTTATAACTTATTAGCTGACCCACGCAACCTCGTTTGCGTCTTATATTGCCCGTGGCGTGAAAATTTTCCCCCGTTTTTGAAACATTCTTCATTGGTGCTCCGCTCCTATTAGTAGTAGCGTGATGATATATAGCATATAGCCTTCCTCGATAAATGGACTATCCAACACTGAAATATTTTTTTAAATCGGACCAGTGGCTCCTGAGATTAGCCGGAACAAACAGACAGATATGTTTTGGTATGTGTACCGTATATACATTCATATGCATGTAGTAGAAAGCGGTTATTTTAATATTACAAACAGACACTTCAATTTTATTTATTTGTATAGATTCTTTGCAATACTGATGCTGTATAGTTAGACCCTTTCCTCAGCTCTTACAACCGTACGGGATTATTAGGGTTGGTGTCACCTTGTTGTAACACCAAATTCTTCAGAAACGTCCTTCAACCGCGCCAATGTTCCCATAGAAATATACCAGTACAAATAGTCAGCAATCGAATTATTTAGCTCTAAATCAATTGATGTGACTCATTCACCATTCATATCTACGAACAACGCTAAATAATTGCTGTGAGAACATGAAACTTTTTATATGTGACCTAGATATGTTTAATGATTGTTATTGGCTGTTTTGGGACGCAAGTTTGAACTCAAAAATGTATAGATCTAATTTATTTTCAACTAAATATCATGGGAAATACTGACTAAAATTAATGGGTGCTTTGACGTGTGAACTTAGGTGATTATTTGATTTATTCCACTATGTTCATCTGGGATCACCCAGTTTAACATAGTATCAGGAGAACCGAGGAGAATTTATTTAATAATTAATTTAGGTATACCAACAGCACACATACGATACAAAAAAAATATACAATAATATTTTCTAGTATGCATGCCTATTACAGGTACACACAACATTCACAATAGATTAAATAAAATACGCCTAACAAACAGTGTTAGTAGTGAGGTAACTTTTACAAAAAACAAAATAATAAGGACCTTAATATTACTTAATTCTAAATTACAATTACGATGCTCTTATTAATATAAAAGATGAAAAAATAAAATAACAGAAGTAAGACAGGAAAAGATATTAATTTTGGTTAGTTTTGTTAATATTATCAGCTTTAGAGCGTCTAAATTTATTAAAAGGGGCATGGATATCTATGTCTCTCTCGATTTAAAAATATATTGCCGTTAGCTATGCCTACATATTTCTAAATAACCATACTTATGTACAAATTCCTAATACATTAGAAACAAATAAAGATCACTTAGCCAGAAATTATAGCTATATTGCCAAAGTCACCTTCAAAACATTAACAAAACGCCATCAATATCACAGCAAAAATTTAGAACGATCAAGACAATTACTCGAATCAGGTTCTCTCATTCAACAGCAATCGATTCATTGAGTAACGGGTAGCGGGTTCAATTATACGATCACCGCTATATTTAGACGTTCAATATTCATTTGATCATCATCTACTGGATCTAATAATAGAAAATGCATCAGGACCACGACAGTACCGCGTGCTTTGTTTATTGATAGTGGGCACGAGGTATGTTCTTAGTTAGGGACTTTTTGGTTTGGTATAGAAAATGTTGTAATATTTGACGACTACAAGCGAGAGAGTATTATTGAAACTTATTTATCGTTTGGAACCTGAAACAGAAGGCTCGTTAGACAATAAGTGACAACCAATAAATAGTACTACTTTTGAATACGATTGTTTATTGTATATACACGTGTATTTGAGCACATACATTAATATTATCTTATCTTACCTACGGACACCTTCTTTTTCCCGTGTGGAAATCCGCTAATATACCATCTCCTGATGATGTCGGACTCGAACCGCCTAAAACTGCACGCCATCTCGGGTATTAGGAGCCGAGACAGATGGCTTCATCTGTCACCCTCAGGCTTGTTATTATGGAGGACGGAGATCATTTTCCATATTGCGGCGCCTGAGGCGTTTGTGATACTTGGCCCGGGCCCGGGGCTTTCGGACCGGTCCTGCTCCGCCGTCTCCTTGGCAAGCATAACTTGCTCCCAAAAAGAAACTGCGGAGTTCCACGCGCTCTTGCTACGCAACATGGCCGCAATTATATTACCGAGCGTACCCATGAACACCAATAACTAAAGAGTCATAAGTTGCGTTGCGAATCGCTTAGAATCCCCTCCTCCCTCTAATCAGGGAAAATCAAGGCCTAGGCCCTGAAACCTCAACAAAACGATAAAAGCAATGAAACAACTGCTAAACACCGGTTATCTGTGGTGCCGTAATATCACTACGTTTAGTCAGCCAGTCACTGCACAGACAGTATGGTGATTTAGACAGTCACTGCACCGTTTTTCACTACACTGAGTGTTTTAGGTTTCCCCCCATATTGCGTGATATTTCGTGTGATCCAAATTGTAAATCTGAGTCTGTTTATGTCTGTTTCATGTATGTTTGTAAAGTGCCCCTGAACAAGGGATATATTTCTAAAGCGGGGGTCATCTTTTTAAAGAAAAAAGTTTACTTAAAGAAAATCCTCTAAAGTAATTTATATATGTTAGATTTCTCTGTGATATTTCAAGTGGCGCTTATAAAATTAATTATTATCTATTAACGCCTGATAAAATTAAACGAGCAATTAATTATGTTTATTCATTTGATTATTCGTTTCGAATTGGACACTATTACGTGCTCGAGCAGAATCCATAAAGAGGAATACACCTTATGAAATCGATAGCGATCAACATTACACTTGTTACAATAATGAGTGCTCGTAATAAATTGTTACATACCAAACCTCCTCACAATTACAACACTCATAAATTTTATTATCATATCGGTTTCTGAACTTACCATCACGTGATTTCATAAGTACTTTTTGTGATATACGGAACAAACGAACAAATAGGACACCTGTTGTTAAGTGGTTACCGCCGCCCATACACCTGCAACTTCATGAACTGGACTAAATTGAAATGGGACCACACGGTAAGCCCTTCTAAATAAAAGAAGAACCACCAAAATTGCTTCACCCAGTCGAAAGTTCTGAGGTAACAAACATAAAAAGAAGACTGCACGGTTGGCCGAGTGGTTTCAGCGGTCGCCATGCCGCTTGCTACTGCGCCATGTGTCTTGGGTTCAAATCCCACGCGGTACAACACTTTGTGTGATACACGAATTGTTGTCCCGAGTCTGGATGTTCTTTGTGTCCGTTTCATGTGTGTTTGTAAAGTCCCCCACGACACAGGATGTTTATTCCTAATGTGGGAGTTGTCTTATAAAAAAAAAAAGAAAAAGAAATACAGTCGAATTGAGAACCTGCTCCTTTTTTGAAGTCGATTAATGAGTTGGGACTCAGTGTCTGTTGTTGTGCTTCTCTACTGAGACACTAAAATATTAAGTATCGTGAAGGTCGTGCCACTTATCACTTTACTCACGATACAGAAACCACCGTTTGAGTGACTCCCTTCGCTGGTGTGACTCTCTACCAGTCAAGCATTGGGCAACGCAGAGGATCGAGAAGAATTTGGGCAATACTAAAATAAACAGACTTATAAATATATCAATTATTTAAACTGGATGACTTAGTGGTTTAAGCGGTCGCCACGTTGTTTTCTACTGCGCCAAGTGTTGTGGGTTCAAATTCCACATTGGACAACAATATTTCGGATTTCGGACCTCTAACACACAACGCCATCTACGAGTAGTCCCAAGCTAAGGAGAGCTTGTGTTATGGGTACTAGACAACTGATATGAATACATAAATACTTTTTTTTTTTGTAAATACATACATATTATACATAGAAGAAACCCAAACTCCGAAACAAATATTTGTAGATCACACAAACACTTGGTGCGACCCAGGATTTGAACCCGAGACCTCAAGCACAGCAGTCGCATTGACTACCACTGCGCCACCGAGGCAGTCAATGTGTCAAATATGTGTTCCACAAATTGTTATTCCGAGTCTAGGTGTTTTTTGTTTATTTTTAATTGTAACAGTGTTTATGGCCAGACTAAAAAAATCGACAATCTTATTGGCAGTAAAACTGTATTGTGCGTGTGCCGTTGAAGTCGCAGAAGTCTAATTTACATGTAAGCCTCGATAGGCTCGTGTATCCTTCTAACAATAACCATTTTTACACGTGTAGAGAACTAGATTGTTCCGTACATCAGTGCCAGGACGGATTAAGGGTGGGGAATGTCACTATCATTAGGCACAAAAGACAACAGTATCTCTGGTAGAACAGCAGTGCAAGGAGAAGGAAAACTTGACACAAATCGTTTTCTCTTCTCACGAAATGCCTATGTCTAGCAATGGTCTAAGAAGGCTCTTGATATGATGTGCATGTATTTCTGAAGTCTTTCGTGTAGTTAATTGGTTATGGATCAAGAAACGCCAAAAGACTGCAGGGCTTCACGGAGACTTCTGTCTTAGGGAACAACCGGATACCTGAACCTGTAGAATTAACACTGTGTAGTAAACATCGAATTTTATTCGGTTCTATTTGCTTATATCAGCCGTTTTGGGAAATTACTCGTTTGATTTACAAAAAGTATTAATATATATGTCTCATCTAGGTTTCAGCATCAACAAGAGGAGTTGCAAAGTACCTTATCAGTATCAGCGTTTTAATTACAAAATTCATAACATAAACCTGTTCATTTTTTTAGCTGTACATGAACTGCTTAAATAATGACATTCCATCAACAATCCATAACGTCCCACTGCTCGGCAACATGACAATATTAACATAATTATTTAAAAAAATATCCAAAAATATATCATAAGAGAAATCATGCATTTGTTTTTCTTTCTGTATTAATCTCGCCTTTTAGTCTCTGGGCAATTTTTTTTTATTGAATTGGAGTGATTTTAAACGAGCAGACGGTTCGCCTGATGAAGGTGCGCTGCAGGCCTTTGGGGGAGGAGGCCTCCCCTCATCCCTCTCCCCATGGAGAGGGATGAGGGGAGGGGTTGGGATATGGACCTCCGGTATCCTCACTCATTCGGTGAAGCACAGCGCAAGCGCTATCTAACGCCGGTTTTCTGTGAGCCCGTGGTATCACTCCGGTCGCGCCGGCCCATTCATGTCGAAGCGGCTCACCTACTCTCTTGGCTAAAGACATAGTGTAAAGGAGTAACTTTAATGGCGGAAAGAAATTAGTGCCTTTAGCCAATTTACAATCGCTAGCAGCTCTATTACCTTATATTATTGGCTTGTATCTTGTATATTTGATAATGACCACGTGACTTGGCATTGAGAGACTTCATTCCCAATTATTTGTTAGTTTTCTATTAACGTTTACGTTTCAGGAATGCAACTTGGATAGGAGACTAGGAGAAGGTTTGTCCAACTTCCAAACTACGGGCTGTTATTAAGTATTGGCCCGGTTTGGTAATCGAACCCGAGATTTGACCGGTAGATACATAATATATGTACGCTATCCGCTAGTCATGAGCAACGACAACAACGAGGCAGGCACGTTGAACACATAATGCAAAGTGATGTCAATAATTTATCCCTCATTTTTAAAATAGTAATAAAATTGAAAACTGAAACAGTCTTTCTGTTTTAGATTTTTAGGTTGTGCTAGACTAATTTTATAAAAAAAATCTTGTTAGCGACATCTATACGTTTATTATTACACTATTTACCACACCAGTTCATAAATATTGATTTGTTGCCTTAGTTCACTACTTGTTACTCAAGATGGCGCTACAAAAAAGAGACTGAACAAATATTTAATGTTGTATATTATAATACATAATATTTACTATTTACATACCATACATTAATCAATATACAAAATAAAAACTAATTTCGTATTTACGTCTGTTTTTCTATTTAAAAACAGTTAATAAATTAATGATTTCTGTAGCGACATCTGTGGCTATAAATTTAAAACTTTAACTGTAATTCGATTACCAACATTGTTGTAAAGTATAACACATAGATGTCACTACATACTTATATTATCCATTATTTTTTTTACAGGTAATAGATTTATTATTGTATGATGTTAATAGATATTTAAACTTATATTTCTGATACATATTACACATGGTTACCTCATCTTAAACCATGAACAGCATTCATATTGTTAACTAGACTTCTAATAAATGTACAATTTTGTCGTAGTACAATTTGACTAGGCAGAGGATCGATTGGATTTCATTTACTTGACTCTAGCTCATTATTTAATTATTAGATAATGAGTTTATTAGATTCTAATAGACAAAAAGGACCAGTTATTTTGAAAGAATATAGTAAATACATTAATAAACAAATAACAAGTTTGTAGTACACCATTATACAGTACATGGTCATTATATTGTTAAGCTCCTATAATACTCGTAGTATCAATTGGTGTACAATAAAGTTTATTCTATTCTATTCTACCTTACAGAGTTAATTCTTAATATTTATGTTGACCGCAGATCTGAGTTATGTTGTCTTAGTTGCCTACACCCATTAAGATATACCATAATGGTATAATAGATCAATTCCTTTAGCCTAGACAGAATACATAGGCAAAGTATGTAATGGACAATAATATTCACAATATTTCATGCATTGCATTGTATTGTATAGAATACCCGAATTATATACATTGCCGCTAACAAATATACATAATATGAATGTCGAAAACTTCTCCAACAATTTTCATGAAATTTAGTATGCCGGGGGTTTTGGATCGGACGAAACCTGTCACCGCCAGCATTGATCGCAGCAATGCTGGCGAGAGGTGAGGGATAGGAAGCCACGGTCTCCTTCTGTGAAGACGTAATGCTCCAGAAGGAGTTCGCAGAGCGTGATCGGGAAAGGTCCGATCCCACTCGAAGGAGTCGGCGAAGGCGAGTGGGGAAATATGACCGCTGCAATAGACTCTGGACAGGTGACACCACGGTTGCTTACCTTCGGTAATACATAGAGGAGAGGAGTAATACAATATTATTATCAAAACTTTTACGATGTTTGTGGAAACATCGTAAAAGTTTGTAAAGTTAAGTACAAGTTCTGCTTAGGTCTCAAACTAAGCAGAACTTGTACTATAGGTACTAGACAACTGAAATAAATACATATACAAATACTTTTTTTGTAAATACATACATATTATACATAGAAAATACCCAAACTCCGAAACAAATATTTGCATATATTTAATAACTGTAAATAAAACTCGGTAATGGTAAATCTCATTTAACTTTAATTTATATTGTCTTAGAGGTACATTATTAATATATATCTATTTACAAACTTATGTTCTAATGAATACAGTTCAAAGTTGTACTATGGTACATACATGTATTGGTTGTTTTTTTTAATTATTTTTTATTCGAGCCATAAGAAGCTTTTGTTGAGACTTAGTTATAGGATTTATATATTTTTTCAAGAATTGTGAACAATATAACATTTTATAATACTCAAATTTATCTAATTTGATTATTATTCCTGTATGTACCTATTGGTATAAATCTCATGGAAATGTGCTTAGTATTTTCTGAGATCAGCATATTTATATCATATATTATACAAGTCAAGTTATACACTGTGTACATTTAATTATCACATTCAAAGCTCGTTACAAATATGCAAGTAATATTTTCATTTTCTACTTCTAATCATACAAACAAACATACATAAAGGAATTACAGCATATAAAGTCAATGACCAGCTGTCAAGTTCATATACCTACAATTAAAAATTACCATGGAGGGAACAAACTAGACGTGGTTAAAAAAATAAGAAGTTTTACTTTAGCATTTTGTCTTAATACTTGTATAGGTTTGTGGAGGAACGGGTATCATGTCCCTCCAACACAAAGGGAGGATCCTTGCGACCAGGCGAGGTGATCATGCCTGGTGGGCCACTGCCCAACAGTTGATGTTGGAATGTTGTAAATATGATAATCGGCGCGAGAACTATTTATTGCGCGATTCGGGATTTGTAGTTACTCCGTGTAGTGCGTTACTTCGTAGTTCAGTGTATCTTCGGTAGATGGCGCTGTAGTGTGTCGCTGTTGCGCTGCATGTGGAAGTCGCCACAGGTACGTAGTAATACGTACATCAAAAATTACTGCTATTTTTTTTAATGAAACTCATTGTAAAAGCAGTAGTGACAGCTATTACAATTACTGGATATAGTTGGACCCTAGTGAGAGACAAAAGCCAGATGTTATTTTCACTGGCTATAAAGTAAAAAAAAATGGAATTCATAATTGGTCAGTTACCGGCACCGATCTTGAGCGCTGATCTTCACCTTTTCCCTTAGCCCCGTTTTACTAAAGTAAAACGAAGTAGGGGATCTTTTTAATAAATGTTTAACTTTAACTAATTGGTCTTCTATATTTAGTTCATGCGTCAAACTTATTGTAGGAAGCCAAGGTGCCAGGTGAGGTGATGACTTGTGCTAGCCGCAAGAGCTGGATGCGAGAAGGCCATACATCATCGTAGTGTGTCGTGAAATAGGCTGATATGGTTAAAACGAATAAGAAGTAACGCATTAAAGTTACGAAATAACTTCTTGCCTATTGTTTTGATATATTTATTTTCAACTACTACTAAGAAAAACAAATTGATGTATGCTATGACAACATAAGAGATAAAATGATTGGCCACTTGATAAGACACGAAAAACTAATTAAAACAATACTGGAAGGAAAGATAGAAGGCAAGAGAAAACGAGGAAGGCCTAGATTATGTTATTTATTGTAAGTAAAGAAGAAAGTCGTGACCTATCAAGAGGTCAAACAGATCGCAGAAAATAAATAGGAGTGATGACTACTCTACCGACAAGAGTATGGCCCTTAAATTGAGATACGCAAAGTGAACCCTACTCTGCCGACAAGCGCTCAAGATTGGTGCCGGTGCAAATACAGGTACAATATAAAAATATGTATTTCACATTATAAAAGATGCTCCCCATTTCATCTCCACAGCAAATTAGTCTGAACAAATTTTTTTTTTCATTTAAAAGTCCCGACGTCGTAGTCACAAAATCACAGGCCTGGTATGTCCTATTGCGGTACAGGCCTGTTGATATAGCACATCATGAATATTTTCCATTCTGACTGTTTTGGCGACTCCAGGTGTTGGTAGACTTAGAACCGAAGCTAGAAGGGACCCCAGTAGGCGTGAGGGGTGGGCTCAAGGGCAGCAAGTTAGTCGCAGGGTGGTACACCTTTGCAGACATCGTTGTGTCATCTATAAAAGAAAGAAATTGATATTTTAATAATGTATAAGCATGGTGATAAGTTTTCACGCTGATTAGAAAAAATACCATTGCCCAACATCCACAATTGGGCCACGATCTGCTAAGCATGGTCACATCGCTTGAAAGAAGTTCTTGGAAAGACTTAGATATTTGGACACTAGGTACAGTCTATAGTGAGGTACTCAATCGGCCGAAAAATGTCCATTATATATAAATACTAGCTGACCGGACAAACGTTGCTTTGCCATAAAAAGGAATGTATATTTTAGGGGTGGGTCTTTAAAAACCGTCATGGCAAAATAGGGGTTGATCGTAGAGGGTTGAAAATTCAGGGTTGTATGTATTTTCTAATGCTGTATCATAAAAAAATGTCTAAAAATAAAAAAAAAATAAGGGGGGGGAATACCCTTAACATTTAGGAGGATGAAAAATAGATGTTGGCCGATTCTAAGACCTACCCGATATGCACATAAAATTTGATAAAATCGGTCCAGCCGTTTCGGAGGAGTATGGTAACTAACATTTTTTTTTTTTTGTTTATTTGTAAAAGGACTTTGTCGCTGAGCGACTACATCGTCCCGTATGGACATCAAACAATACAACTTAACATGAATAAAAAACATAAGTGAACATGACTTAAAACTAAACTAAGCTACATTATGGAGGAGGCTCTGGCAACACCAGCCGCGTAAACAAGTGACTTTATTTTATCGGTTAAATTCGGTGGTTTTAAGTCGTTTTAAGTGATAAATTGCTAATAAATGTGAAGCATACGTGATAATACTATAGCACCGTTGTTATCTCTGAAATATTCATATTATGTGACTAAAATTTTTCATAAAAAACAGTGTCAATGTTTACATTTTGATTTGATATAAAGATCAAACACGTGAATAGAAATATTTTAAACTGTTACAAAACTGCCCTACGTTTGTCAATTGAACATATAGTAATATCGTTGCTAGGGGTACATTGATTCCGGTAAAAATTGTCAGTTACGGAAAAAGTATTTGAATTTTGAATCATACTGAACATTGTTAAGTTGCCCCCACTGGCGGCACCGATATTCTCGTCACCAACATACCATAGACAATATAAATCCTCTGTGTGGTGCGCCTCAGTAATCGGACGTGCGTTTTGTGATTGCAAAGTGTTTTTCGAAATTCATTTTATAAGTTTGTGATTGGTGCAGACTACTAAATTAAATTTCCTTGTCGCACTAAGTATTATCTGGTAGCTTGACTCCACCCTTTGGGCGGATTCCGAGTGAGATAGTCGATCTATAAAACATTATCGGCTACGGGATACTGCTGTTTATTTGGGCGCTTAGCAGCGGTACGAACTGTTTACATCTTATCACTGCAATAGCAAGGAGTATAATATATATTAATGCCACGCGTCCAGCGTTCACCACCCAGCGCCCCTTCTTCAGAGGTTCCACAAACACATTCAGAACCGGATTTACCGCAAGCCGTTTCGGACCAGTCGCATGATAGTGATGCGGTCGATGTCTTACCGAGAAGCAAGCGGCCCCGTAGTGAACTTTCACCAGAGAATGCGATTTGGCGAATTTTAAAAAAGATTTGACAGCTGATATAATGGAAATATTGCAGGGGTGGCAGGAAAACCATGATAATAATTTGATGAAAATCATAGAAAACCAAAATAGTATTCTTAACACATTATCATCTGAAGTTAATAAAATCAAGATGCAAAACGCGGATATTTTAAAGTCACACCATGAGATTAAAACATCTATTGGGTTTGTTAGGTTAGTTGAAGGAATCATACAGCGATCTAATTGCCGTGATTTCTAATATCGGCAAAGCCATTAAAGTTAACATCTCGTCTTCTGATATAAGGGACATCAGACGTTTGCCGGGGAAACCGGGGACTGGAAGAACAATTATGGCTGAATTTACCCATGTACAAACTAAACACCACTATATATCAGAAATAAGAAATTATAATAAAAAACTTGTAAAATCCGAAAAGTTAAATACAACTCACATCGGCATTCAAGGGGAAAAGCATCCCATTTTTGTCTCCGAGTATCTTCCGCCTTCACTAAAAAAGCTGTTTTTCCAGGCACGTGAATTTGCCAAAAAATATAACTACATATATAGCTGGACGGCTAAGGGTAATATCTTTGTCAGAAAGGAGGATGGAGCTGGTCAAGTTCTTATTAAATCTGAACAATGTCTTATTGACTTACAGAAAAATGTTTGACTAGCTTTAGGTTCATCTGGGCGATTGTTACTTTGTTATGAAGAATTGTCTACAAATATAAATAAGAACTTACATTATACACACACTTACACATATACATATACTATACATCTTATAGTCACCTTCACCGACTACACACATAGCAATGAACTCACGTATTCTGTCTGGACAGTGTATCTACCACTCATATTCAAAACAAAAATACACAATATACAAGTATAATGTCAATGGAGTCACTTTGAGGTTCAATGTATCCGTTTTAAGATTACTAGATACCGTACAATTAATAATGACAATATTTTCCTTACCCGTAAATTGCATGTACTATAGTTATGCGATGACTACCTTTTTATCAAATGGCTAACACAATTGAACTGGATAGCCTATCTACATCTAAATCGCATATTTGTAGGGCACAAGATTGTGGTAAGCACCTTAATTCACTGAATAAATCACTCACAGTTATACACCTAAACATACGAAGCATCAATAAGAACTTTGATGAATTTAAAATATTATTATGCTCTCTCAAATTTAGCTGTGACATACTCATTCTAACGGAACGCTGGTTATCTAAGATCTCCACTTTGCCTATGTTGGATGGATATGCGAGCTATGCAACAAATAAGCTACTCACCCATAATGATGGGATAGTCATGTACGTTAAGAATAGTCTCAAACGATACGAAGTGTATGAACCTTCATTTCAAGACTCTAATTGTCTTATCTGTAAGATAGACAACAATAATGTAATTATAGCTTTATACAGACCACCCTCGTACAAGAAAATAGATAACTTCCTTGATAGTTTCAACCATATTTTATCCAAACTATCTTCTTATAATAACATTATATTGCTGGGTGACCTAAATATAGATATTAAAATAAATAGTTCAGACAGCCGTGCCAACGATTACCTAAATCTTGCAGCTTTACACGGCCTCTTACCAGCTCATCAGATTCCGACTAGACTAAGCAACTGTTTAGATCATGCATTACTTAAAACCCATTACACTGCCACAACATTAGTAATTGAATCCTCTATCACTGATCATTATCCTGTTCTGCTAAGCCTCAACCTGACTCGGACATTTCCTAAGTTGATTGGTAGAGTTAACTGTACGGACATGAATGCCATTATTAATGACATTGAAAAGACGAATTTTTCTAGCATTATTTCTATGGATGACGTAAATGAAGCTACTGATTCATTCACATATACTCTCAGATCTATCATTGAATTACATAGTAAAACCGTTAATGTTCCTCGTAAGACTCGAATATTAAAACCATGGATAACACCTGGATTACTGAGATGTGTACGTAATCGAGACAACATACACCTGAAGCTTAAAAAACAACCTAATAATACTATTCTGGAAATCACTTATAAGCGCTATCGCAACTTTTGTAACAATCTACTCAGAACACTTAAATGTGATTATGAACGATCTGAATTTGCTAAATACAACAAAAATCCTAAAAAAATGTAGGAAGTGATTAAAACGGTTACTGACACTGCTGTTGCACGTTCCAATGCAGTGGACCTACTAAATGCATATAAAGACAAAAACGCAGCTATTAATCATATTAATAGTTACTTTGCCAACATTGGTGGCAAATTAGCCAGTGAAATAAAACCAACACACAGACCAAAACCAAATTTTTGTACTAATTTCTCTCCTCTGAAATCCATGGGATTATTTGAGGTTGACGAAACAGATATAAATAAAGTTATTAGTAGCCTCCGTACAGATACGGCTGCGGGATGGGATGACATTCAGACTAGTGTTTTAAAATCTGCTAGACTATATCTAGTGCCAGTAATAACCTACATATGCAACCTAGCATTGAGGTCTGGCACTTTCCCTAGGGCTCTAAAAAGATCGGTAGTAATACGAATCTACAAAAAAGGTTACAAAGGTGAAGTGGGTAATTATAGACCCATATCTATACTTCCGGCTCTGTCGAAGGTCTTGGAGAGAGTCCTCAATAATTATCTTACAGGCTTTCTGGAAGAAAATAACATCATTTCAAAAAATCAGTTTGGCTTTAGAAAAGGCATGTCTACTCAAGATGCGATTGCATCATTTACGGGGCTGGCGGTACGTAAGATAGACGATAAACAGAAATGCCTTGGCATATTTCTTGACCTCTCGAAGGCCTTTGATACTGTTTCTATCCCAATTTTGGTTAATAAGCTTGAATTGGTGGGTGTCAGAGGAGATGCCCTAAAAATATACACAGATTACTTGAGGGACCGCACTCAATGTGTTCGCATTGGATCACATATCAGTAAAGAAGTTTCGGTGCATTGTGGGGTCCCACAGGGGAGCATCTTGGGCCCTACTCTCTTTACAATTTACATCAATGAGCTTTGTAATATTTCGTTTCCAAGCTCTCATATCTGTTCGTACGCTGATGATAATGCTATATTGGTTTATGGCAGAACCTGGTCTGAAACTATAATCACTGCTGAGCGAGCTATCAGCGTCATAAGCAGTTGGCTTGCACATAATCTCCTGACACTAAATGTTGAGAAAACCTACATACATGACCTTTGCGATAAATCCATCTAGCCAACCTGCGGAAGACCTCATCACAATAAAAGCTCACACATATCCTAGCAACAGTCTCACATGTTTGTGCCCCTCCTTAACCAGAACCTCATCCACAAACTATTTGGGTGTTACCCTTGATCAATGTTTAAACTGGAATGAACACATACAAACTTTGACTGCAAAGGTTAGAAAATTAATATACGTTTTTAAAAAGCTACGTAATTCTGCAGACCTGTCTATTCTTAAAACAGTTTATACATCCCTTTGCGAATCTATCATCACATATTGTATTCCAGTTTGGGGAGGATCTCCTAAGACTAGGTTCATACACATCGTGCCACTTATCACTTTACTCACGATACAGAAACCACCGTTTGAGTGACTCCCTTCGCTGGTGTGACTCTCTACCAGTCAAGCATTGGGCAACGCAGAGGATCGAGAAGAATTTGGGCAATACTAAAATAAACAGACTTATAAATATATCAATTATTTAAACTGGATGACTTAGTGGTTTAAGCGGTCGCCACGTTGTTTTCTACTGCGCCAAGTGTTGTGGGTTCAAATTCCACATTGGACAACAATATTTCGGATTTCGGACCTCTAACACACAACGCCATCTACGAGTAGTCCCAAGCTAAGGAGAGCTTGTGTTATGGGTACTAGACAACTGAGATGAATACATAAATACTTTTTTTTTTGTAAATACATACATATTATACATAGAAAAAACCCAAACTCCGAAACAAATATTTGTAGATCACACAAACACTTGGTCCGACCCAGGATTTGAACCCGAGACCTCAAGCACAGCAGTCGCATTCACTACCACTGCGCCACCGAGGCAGTCAATGTGTCAAATATGTGTTCCACAAATTGTTATTCCGAGTCTATGTGTTTTTTGTTTATTTTTAATTGTAACAGTGTTTATGGCCAGACTAAAAAAATCGACAATCTTATTGGCAGTAAAACTGTATTGTGCGTGTGCCGTTGAAGTCGCAGAAGTCTAATTTACATGTAAGCCTCGATAGGCTCGTGTATCCTTCTAACAATAACCATTTTTACACGTGTCGAGGGCCCATATCGACACACGATACAAAATTTACATAACTAGATTGTTCCGTACATCAGTGTAAGGACGGATTAAGGGTGGGGAATGTCACTATCATTAGGCACAAAAGACAACAGTATCTCTGGTAGAACAGCAGTGCAAGGAGAAGGAAAACTTGACACAAATCGTTTTCTCTTCTCACGAAATGCCTATGTCTAGCAATGGTCTAAGAAGGCTCTTGATATGATGTGCATGTATTTCTGAAGTCTTTCGTGTAGTTAATTGGATATGGATCAAGAAACGCCTAAAGACTGCAGGGCTTCACGGAGACTTTTGTCTTAGGGAACAACCGGATACCTGAACCTGTAGAATTAACACTGTGTAGTAAACATCGAATTTTATTCGGTTCTATTTGCTTATATCAGCCATTTTGGGAAATTACTCGTTTGATTTACAAAAAGTATTAATATATATGTCTCATCTAGGTTTCAGCATCAACAAGAGGAGTTGCAAAGTACCTTATCAGTATCAGCGTTTTAATTACAAAATTCATAACATAAACCTGTTCATTATCTTAGCTGTACATTAACTGCTTAAATAATAACATTCCATCAACAATCCATAACGTCCCATTGCTCGGCAACATGACAATATTAACATAATTATTTAAAAAAATATCCAAAAGTAAATCTTAAGAGAAATCATGCATTTGTTTTTCTTTCTGTATTAATCTCGCCTTTTAGTCTCTGGGCAATTTTTTTTTATTGAATTGGAGTGATTTTAAACGAGCAGACGGTTCGCCTGATGAAGGTGCGTTGCAGGCCTTTGGGGGATGGGGAGAGGGATGAGGGGAGGGGTTGGGATATGGGCCTCCGGTATTCTCACTCATTCGGTGAAGCACAGCTCAAGCGCTATCTAACGCCGGTTTTCTGTGAGCCCGTGGTATCACTCCGGTCGAGCCGGCCCATTCATGTCGAAGCGGCACTCCTACTCTCTTGGCTAAAGACGTAGTGTAAAGGAGTAACTTTAATGGCGGAAAGAAATTAGTGCCTTTAGCCAATTTACAATCGCTAGCAGCTCTATTACCTTATATTATTGGCTTGTATCTTGTATATTTGATAATGACCACGTGACTTGGCATTGAGAGACTTCATTCCCATTTATTTGTTAGTTTTCTATTAACGTTTACGTTTCAGGAATGCAACTTGGATAGGAGACTAGGAGAAGGTTTGTCCAACTTCCAAACTACGGGCTGTTATTAAGTATTGGCCCGGTTTGGTAATCGAACCCGAGATTTGACCGGTAGATACATATATGTACGCTATCCGCTAGTCATGAGCAACGACAACAACGAGGCAGGCACGTTGAACACATAATGCAAAGTGATGTCAATAATTTATCCCTCATTTTTAAAATAGTAATAAAATTGAAAACTGAAACAGTCTTTCTGTTTTAGATTTTTAGGTTGTGCTAGACTAATTTTATAAAAAAAATCTTGTTAGCGACATCTATACGTTTATTATTACACTATTTACCACACCAGTTCATAAATATTGATTTGTTTCCTTAGTTCACTACTTGTTACTCAAGATGGCGCTACAAAAAAGAGACTGAACAAATATTTAATGTTGTATATTATAATACATAATATTTACTATTTACATACCATACATTAATCAATATACAAAATAAAAACTAATTTCGTATTTACGTCTGTTTTTCTATTTAAAAACAGTTAATAAATTAATGATTTCTGTAGCGACATCTGTGGCTATAAATTTAAAACTTTAACTGTAATTCGATTACCAACATTGTTGTAAAGTATAACACATAGATGTCGCTACATACTTATATTATCCATTATTTTTTTTACAGGTAATAGATTTATTATTGTATGATGTTAATAGATATTTAAACTTATATTTCTGATACATATTACACATGGTTACCTCATCTTAAACCATGAACAGCATTCATATTGTTAACTAGACTTCTAATAAATGTACAATTTTGTCGTAGTACAATTTGACTAGGCAGAGGATCGATTGGATTTCATTTACTCGACTCTAGCTCATTATTTAATTATTAGATAATGAGTTTATTAGATTCTAATAGACAAAAAGGACCAGTTATTTTGAAAGAATATAGTAAATACATTAATAAACAAATAACAAGTTTGTAGTACACCATTATACAGTACATGGTCATTATATTGTTAAGCTCCTATAATACTCGTAGTATCAATTGGTGTACAATAAAGTTTATTCTATTCTATTCTACCTTACAGAGTTAATTCTTAATATTTATGTTGACCGCAGATCTGAGTTATGTTGTCTTAGTTGCCTACACCCATTAAGATATACCATAATGGTATAATAGATCAATTCCTTTAGCCTAGACAGAATACATAGGCAAAGTATGTAATGGACAATAATATTCACAATATTTCATGCATTGCATTGTATTGTATAGAATACCCGAATTATATACATTGCCGCTAACAAATATACATAATATGAATGTCGAAAACTTCTCCAACAATTTTCATGAAATTTAGTATGCCGGGGGTTTTGGATCGAACGAAACCTGTCACCGCCAGCATTGATCGCAGCATTGCTGGCGAGAGGTGAGGGATAGAAAGCCACGGTCTCCTTTTGTGAGGACGTAATGCTCATGAAGGAGTTCGCAGAGCGTGATCGGGAAAGGTCCGATCCCACTCGAAGGAGTCGGCGAAGGGGACGCAATAAAGGTTGATAGCCCCCCAATCGTCACCTAGGAGTTGCTGCAGCCACAGCTTGGGGAAATATGACCGCTGCAATAGACCCTGGACAGGTGACACCACGGTTGCTTACCTTTGGTAATACATAGAGGAGAGGAGTAATACAATATTATTATCAAAACTTTTACGATGTTTGTGGAAACATCGTAAAAGTTTGTAAAGTTAAGTACAAGTTCTGCTTAGGTCTCAAACTAAGCAGAACTTGTACTATAGGTACTAGACAACTGAAATAAATACATATACAAATACTTTTTTTGTAAATACATACATATTATACATAGAAAATACCCAAACTCCGAAACAAATATATTTAATTACTGTAAATAAAACTCGGTATTGGTAAATCTCATTTAACTTTAATTTATATTGTCTTAGAGGTACATTATTAATATATATCTATTTACAAACTTATGTTCTAACGAATACAGTTCAAAGTTGTACTATGGTACATACATGTATTGGTTGTTTTTTTAATTATTTTTTATTCGAGTCATAAGAAACTTTTGTTCAGACTTAGTTATAGGAATTATATATTTTTTCAAGAATTGTGAACAATATAACATTACTCAAATTTATCTAATTTGATTATTATTCCTGTATGTACCTATTGGTATAAATCTCATGGAAATGTGCTTAGTATTTTCTGAGATCAGCATATTTATATCATATATTATACAAGTCAAGTTATACACTGTGTACATTTAATTATCACATTCAAAGCTCGTTACAAATATGCAAGTAATATTTTCATTTTCTACTTCTAATCATACAAACAAACATACATAAAGGAATTACAGCATATAAAGTCAATGACCAGCTGTCAAGTTCATATACCTACAATTAAAAATTACCATGGAGGGAACAAACTAGACGTGGTTAAAAAAATAAGAAGTTTTACTTTAGCATTTTGTCTTAATACTTGTATAGGTTTGTGGAGGAACGGGTATCATGTCCCTCCAACACAAAGGGAGGATCCTTGCGACCAGGCGAGGTGATCATGCCTGGTGGGCCACTGCCCAACAGTTGATGTTGGGATGTTGTAAATATGATAATCGGCGCGAGAACTATTTATTGCGCGATTCGGGATTTGTAGTTACTCCGTGTAGTGCGTTACTTCGTAGTTCAGTGTATCTTCGGTAGATGGCGCTGTAGTGTGTCGCTGTTGCGCTGCATGTGGAAGTCGCCACAGGTACGTAGTAATACGTACATCAAAAATTACTGCTATTTTTTTTAATGAAACTCATTGTAAAAGCAGTAGTGATAGCTATTACAATTACTGGATATAGTTGGACCCTAGTGAGAGACAAAAGCCAGATGTTATTTTCACTGGCTATAAAGTAAAAAAAAATGGAATTCATAATTGGTCAGTTACCGGCACCGATCTTGAGCGCTGATCTTCACCTTTTCCCTTAGCCCCGTTTTACTAAAGTAAAACGAAGTAGGGGATCTTTTTAATAAATGTTTAACTTTAACTAATTGGTCTTCTATATTTAGTTCATGCGTCAAACTTATTGTAGGAAGCCAAGGTGCCAGGTGAGGTGATGACTTGTGCTAGCCGCAAGAGCTGGATGCGAGAAGGCCATACATCATCGTAGTGTGTCGTGAAATAGGCTGATATGGTTAAAACGAATAAGAAGTAACGCATTAAAGTTACGAAATAACTTCTTGCCTATTGTTTTGATATATTTATTTTCAACTACTACTAAGAAAAACAAATTGATGTATGCTATGACAACATAAGAGATAAAATGATTGGCCACTTGATAAGACACGAAAAACTAATTAAAACAATACTGGAAGGAAAGATAGAAGGCAAGAGAAAACGAGGAAGGCCTAGATTATGTTATTTATTGTAAGTAAAGAAGAAAGTAGGGGTCGTGACCTATCAAGAGGTCAAACAGATCGCAGAAAATAAATAGGAGTGATGACTACTCTACCGACAAGAGTATGGCCCTTAAATTGAGATACGCAAAGTGAACCCTACTCTGCCGACAAGCGCTCAAGATTGGTGCCGGTGCAAATACAGGTACAATATAAAAATATGTATTTCACATTATAAAAGATGCTCCCCATTTCATCTCCACAGCAAATTAGTCTGAACAAATTTTTTTTTTTCATTTAAAAGTCCCGACGTCGTAGTCACAAAATCACAGGCCTGGTATGTCCTATTGCGGTACAGGCCTGTTGATATAGCACATCATGAATATTTTCCATTCTGACTGTTTTGGCGACTCCAGGTGTTGGTAGACTTGGAACCGAAGCTAGAAGGGACCCCAGTAGGCGTGAGGGGTGGGCTCAAGGGCAGCAAGTTAGTCGCAGGGTGGTACACCTTTGCAGACATCGTTGTGTCATCTATAAAAGAAAGAAATTGATATTTTAATAATGTATAAGCATGGTGATAAGTTTTCACGCTGATTAGAAAAAATACCATTGCCCAACATCCACAGTTGGGCCACGATCTGCTAAGCATGGTCACATCGCTTGAAAGAAGTTCTTGGAAAGACTTAGATATTTGGACACTAGGTACAGTCTATAGTGAGGTACTCAATCGGCCGAAAAATGTCCATTATATATAAATACTAGCTGACCGGACAAACGTTGCTTTGCCATAAAAAGGAATGTATATTAAAATATTAATAAAAATTAAAAACCGTCATGGCAAAATAGGGGTTGATCGTAGAGGGTTGAAAATTCAGGGTTGTATGTATTTTCTAATGCTGTATCATAAAAAAATGTCTAAAAATAAAAAAAAAATAAGGGGGGGGGAATACCCTTAACATTTAGGAGGATAAAAAATAGATGTTGGCCGATTCTAAGACCTACCCGATATGCACATAAAATTTGATAAAATCGGTCCAGCCGTTTCGGAGGAGTATGGTAACTAACATTTTTTTTTTTTGTTTATTTGTAAAAGGACTTTGTCGCTGAGCGACTACATCGTCCCGTATGGACATCAAACAATACAACTTAACATGAATAATAAACATAAGTGAACATGACTTAAAACTAAACTAAGCTACATTATGGAGGAGGCTCTGGCAACACCAGCCGCGTAAACAAGTGACTTTATTTTATTGGTTAAATTCGGTGGTTTTAAGTCGTTTTAAGTGATAAATTGCTAATAAATGTGAAGCATACGTGATAATACTATAGCACCGTTGTTATCTCGGTGAAATATTCATATTATGTGACTAAAATTTTTCATAAAAAACAGTGTCAATGTTTACATTTTGATTTGATATAAAGATCAAACACGTGAATAGAAATATTTTAAACTGTTACAAAACTGCCCTACGTTTGTCAATTGAACATATAGTAATATCGTTGCTAGGGGTACATTGATTCCGGTAAATATTGTCAGTTACGGAAAAAGTATTTGAATTTTGAATCATACTCAACATTGTTAGGTTGCCCCCACTGGCGGCACCGATATTCTCGTCACCAACATACCATAGACAATATAAATCCTCTGTGTGGTGCGCCTCAGTAATCGGACCTGCGTTTTGTGATTGCAAAGTGTTTTTCGAAATTCATTTTATAAGTTTGTGATTGGTGCAGACTACTAAATTAAATTTCCTTGTCGCACTAAGTATTATATGGTAGCTTGACTCCACCCTTTGGGCGGATTCCGAGTGAGATAGTCGATCTATAAAACATTATCGGCTACGGGATACTGCTGTTTATTTGGGCGCTTAGCAGCGGTACGAACTGTTTACATCTTATCACTGCAATAGCAAGGAGTATAATATATATTAATGCCACGCGTCCAGCGTTCACCACCCAGCGCCCCTTCTTCAGAGGTTCCACAAACACATTCAGAACCGGATTTACCGCAAGCCGTTTCGGACCAGTCGCATGATAGTGATGCGGTCGATGTCTTACCGAGAAGCAAGCGGCCCCGTAGTGAACTTTCACCAGAGAAATGCGATTTGGCGAATTTTAAAAAAGATTTGACAGCTGATATAATGGAAATATTGCAGGGGTGGCAGGAAAACCATGATAATAATTTGATGAAAATCATAGAAAACCAAAATAGTATTCTTAACACATTATCATCTGAAGTTAATAAAATCAAGATGCAAAACGCGGATATTTTAAAGTCACACCATGAGATTAAAACATCTATTGAGTTTGTTAACCAACAGTACGAAGAGCTCAAGACTAAAATAAAATTGTTTAGAGAAGGAACGCCTCCAACTATTGCAAAACCATAAATCACTGGAAATTAAGTTAAAGGAGATACAGCTTAGCTCGCGTTGTTCTAGCATAGAGATTCGAAACGTACCACCGAAAGAGAAGGAATCATACAGCGATCTAATTGCCGTGATTTCTAATATCGGCAAAGCCATTAAAGTTAACATCTCGTCTTCTGATATAAGGGACATCAGACGTTTGCCGGGGAAACCGGGGACTGGAAGAACAATTATGGCTGAATTTACCCATGTACAAACTAAACACATGATAAAAACAACATGATATATAGTGATAAGAAATTATAATAAAAAACTTGTAAAATCCGAAAAGTTAAATACAACTCACATCGGCATTCAAGGGGAAAAGCATCCCATTTTTGTCTCCGAGTATCTTCCGCCTTCACTAAAAAAGCTGTATTTCCAGGCACGTGAATTTGCCAAAGAATATAACTACATATATAGCTGGACGGCTAACGGTAATATCTTTGTCAGAAAGGAGGATGGAGCTGGTCAAGTTCTTATTAAATCTGAACAATGTCTTATAGACTTACAGAAAAATGTTTGACTAGCTTTAGGTTCATCTGGGCGATTGTTACTTTGTTATGAAGAATTGTCTACAAATATAAATAAGAACTTACATTATACACACACTTACACATATACATATACTATACATGTTATAGTCACCTTCACCGACTACACACATAGCAATGAACTCACGTATTCTGGACAGTGTATCTACCACTCATATTCAAAACAAAAATACACAATATACAAGTATAATGTCAATGGAGTCACATTGAGGTTCAATGTATCCGTTTTAAGATTACTAGATACCGTACAATTAATAATGACAATATTTTCCTTACCCGTAAATTGCATGTACTATAGTTATGCGATGACTACCTTTTTATCAAATGGCTAACACAATTGAACTGGATAGCCTATCTACATCTAAATCGCATATTTGTAGGGCACAAGATTGTGGTAAGCACCTTAATTCACTGAATAAATCACTCACAGTTATACACCTAAACATACGAAGCATCAATAAGAACTTTGATGAATTTAAAATATTATTATGCTCTCTCAAATTTAGCTGTGACATACTCATTCTAACGGAATGCTGGTTATCTAAGATCTCCACTTTGCCTATGTTGGATGGATATGCGAGCTATGCAACAAATAAGCTACTCACCCATAATGAGGGGATAGTGATGTACGTTAAGAATAGTCTCAAACGATACGAAGTGTATGAACCTTCATTTGAAGACTCTAATTGTCTTATCTGTAAGATAGACAACAATAATGTAATTATAGCTTTATACAGACCACCCTCGTATAAGAAAATAGATAACTTCCTTGATAGTTTCAACCATATTTTATCCGAACCATATTCTTATAATAACATTATATTGCTGGGTGACCTAAATATAGATATTAAAATAAATAGTTCAGACAGCCGTGCCAACGATTACCTAAATCTTGCAGCTTTACACGGCCTCTTACCAGCTCATCAGATTCCGACTAAATTAAGCAACTGTTTAGATCATGCATTACTTAAAACCCATTACACTGCCAAAACATTAGTAATTGAATCCTCTATCACTGATCATTATCCTGTTCTGCTAAGCCTCAACCTGACTCGGACATTCCCTAAGTTGATTGGTAGAGTTAACTGTACGGACATGAATGCCATTATTAATGACATTGAAAAGACGAATTTTTCTAGCATTATTTCTTTGGATGACGTAAATGAAGCTACTGATTCATTCACATATACTCTCAGATCTATCATTGAATTACATAGTAAAACCGTTAATGTTCCTCGTAAGACTCGAATATTAAAACCATGGATAACACCTGGATTACTGAGATGTGTACGTAATCGAGACAACATGCACCTGAAGCTTAAAAAACAACCTAATAATACTATTCTGGTAATCACTTATAAGCGCTATCGCAACTTTTGTAACAATCTACTCAGAACACTTAAATGTGATTATGAACGATCTGAATTTGCTAAATACAACAAAAATCCAAAAAAAATGTAGGAAGTGATTTAAACGGTTACTGACACTGCTGTTGCACGTTCCAATGCAGTGGACCTACTAAATGCATATGAAGACAAAAACGCAGCTATTAATCATATTAATAGTTACTTTGCCAACATTGGTGGCAAATTAGCCAGTGAAATAAAACCAACACACAGACCAAAACCAAATTTTTGTACTAATTTCTCTCCTCTGAAATCCATGGGATTATTTGAGGTTGACGAAACAGATATAAATAAAGTTATTAGTAGCCTCCGTACAGATACGGCTGAGGGATGGGATGGCATTCAGACTAGTGTTTTAAAATCTGCTAGACTATATCTAGTGCCAGTAATAACCCACATATGCAACCTTGCATTGAGGTCTGGCACTTTCCCTAGGGCTCTAAAAAGATCGGTAGTAATACCAATCTACAAAAAAGGTTACAAAGGTGAAGTGGGTAATTATAGACCCATATCTATACTTCCGGCTCTGTCGAAGGTCTTGGAGAGAGTCCTCAATAATTATCTTACAGGCTTTCTGGAAGAAAATAACATCATTTCAAAAAATCAGTTTGGCTTTAGAAAAGGCATGTATACTCAAGATGCGATTGCATCATTTACGGGGCTGGCGGTACGTAAGATAGACGATAAACAGAAATGCCTTGGCATATTTCTTGACCTCTCGAAGGCCTTTGATACTGTTTCTATCCCAATTTTGGTTAATAAGCTTGAATTGGCGGGTGTCAGAGGAGATGCCCTAAAAATATACACAGATTACTTGAGGGACCGCACTCAATGTGTTTGCATTGGATCACATATCAGTAAAGAAGTTTCGGTGCATTGTGGGGTCCCTCAGGGGAGCATCTTGGGCCCTTCTCTCTTTACAATTTACATCAATGAGCTTTGTAATATTTCGTTGCCAAGCTCTCATATCTGTTCGTACGCTGATGATACTGCTATATTGGTTTATGGCAGAACCTGGTCTGAAACTATAATCACTGCTGAGCGAGCTATCAGCGTCATAAGCAGTTGGCTTGCACATAATCTCCTGACACTAAATGTTGAGAAAACCTGCTACATGACCTTTGCGATAAATCCATCTAGCCAACCTGCGGAAGACCTCATCACAATAAAAGCTCACACATGTCCTAGCAACAGTCTCACATGTTCGTGCCCCTCCTTAACCAGAACCTCATCCACAAACTATTTGGGTGTTACCCTTGATCAATGTTTAAACTGGAATGAACACATACAAAAATTTGACTGCAAAGGTTAGAAAATTAATATACGTTTTTAAAAAGCTACGTAATTCTGCAGACCTGTCTATTCTTAAAACAGTTTATACATTCCTTTGCGAATCTATCATCACATATTGTATTCCAGTTTGGGGAGGATCTCCTAAGACTAGGTTCATACACATGGAGCGTGCTCAGAGAGCGGTCCTTAAGGTCATTTTTCGGAAACCCTACAGATACCCTACCAGTCAACTCTATAAGGACGCGGCATGTCTCACCGTTAGGCAATTATATATGTTACGAATCTGTCTCCACCGACACAAAACCGTGCAGACAGCAGATTTAATTTCAACAAATATTGTAAGAAGACCCAAACCCCCGTGCAGTATTGTGGGCTTCAGAACAGCCTTTGGTAGGAGAAACCTAGAGTATCAAAGTGCAAATATCTACAACAAACTACATAAAATCATGAATCTTCAATCTCAGATAAAGTTCAAAATTAAACTTAAAATTGAACAATGGTTACAATCACTCGATTATCACGACACAGAGAGCCTTTTGTAGTTCGCCGAGATAGACGGTGCAACACTTACTACACACACATACACACAAACACATATTCACACACACATACACACACACACACACACACACACACACACACACAAACACATACGCAATCAAATACATGTTTATTTATTTTTTGTTTTTCTTTTATCGTCCATTATAACCATTACATTAATATTTAATTCCATAATGTTACAAATTAAGTTCACTTATACTGCATCGCGTTAAGCGGAGCCACTAATTCCTCAAAATACAGGAATACCTAGTTTGAGGATTAGGGGTCTTATTTAATGGTCTGCCGTACTAGCCAATATACTTTGCCAATGTAAGTAAATGACTTTGTAAATCCCTTATTGTATGGTTAGGTTTATGTAATAAAATTATTATTATTATTATTCTCTTTATTTAATTATATATACATATTAATTACATTTTTTAAATACATAAAAAAGATAAACAATAACATAATTTATATTTAAAAATATAAAAAATAGTAGACCACCGACTTCGGGTACAGGGACCAAGAAACCGGTGGTTAGGGCTCCAAAGACAGGAACCTCCTCACTATGCGTGCCGTGTCAAGAAGGACTGCTTTCTGTATCAGACCCTTGATCCAGCCCCCTAACGTGAGCCTCTTAAGGTGTTGGTCGAGGCTCTTGGCTATCAATCCGTGAGCTGATACGACTATCGGAACAATGATCACCGAATCCACATTCCACATATCGACAATCCCGTGAGATAAATCCAAATATTTTATTTGTTTTTCTTTTTCGACTTTCACGAGATTCTCGTCATGAGGAACGGCGATATCGACAATCATTGCGAGGCGCTCTAATCGATCTATCACCACAATATCAGGCTTATTGACTACAATAGTCCTGTCTGTAATAATAGATCGATCCCAATATAACGTAGCACGACCATTCTCGAGAACTGGATCGGGCACATACCTGTAGTATGCTCGCACTTGATCCGACAATCGTTGTGCCGAAACGTTGACAGCTGGCTTAAGCTCCTGAAACAGAGAGACTAGTCGAACACGGTACGCAGTAAGGTTCGTCCCCAACTCTGTAGCCCGAAAATATGCCCGCATGACATTCTCATTTATAGAATGTGTCCACTTCATGCGGCGCACATCACCACCGGCAGCGGGGGCCCTGTTCGAGGTCAATGGTCCTCGGGATCCCAAGCTGGTCGGTGGCCGGCCTCTCCCCTGCCGACGTACAGGTATTGGCGACGTCGGCGGAGAGAAAAACTCGTCGCTTGAAGAAGAGCTCGACGCCTCTGCACCAGCCGGAAATTCTATTGCTTCTTCCGGAGATGGCAAGGCGGAGCGGAGCGACGAGTCCGGGGATGTTAGCTGTGGTCTCCGTCTAGCTCTTGTTAGCATCGTCGTTATTAAAATTTATCAAATATTGTTTTGATATGACGTTTACGTTTAAACGTCATGTCTTGTTGAGTAGATATTTCTGTTTCATTTTTGATTTATGCATTTTATTTCTTCGTTATATTTATTTTATAACAATGGTATGTTTAATCTGCTTGAAAATTATTGTTGTTTGTTATTTTGTGCTGTTCTAAACAGTAAATATAATTTATTTAAAAAAATATTGTTTGATAAATTCTGACGGCTTTAAGTGTTGCTAGTTTATTATTATTATTGTGTATATAAGCAGTGCTGGATTAACCCTTAAGCAAATTAAGCAATTGCTTAGGGCATCACGTCTTGGGGGGGCACCAGCACCAGAAACAGCAAAAAAGCTCGATGCTTTATCAATATTGTACTAGAGTCAGATATGCTAAAAACGTTGGACTTAAAAACTATTTTCCGCGAGTTTAATGCCCGAAAAAGTCGCAAGTCGTATAACAATTTTTTTTTTAAAAATGCTTTGGTTTTTATTGTATGTAATACCTTCTCCACGTACGTCTTTCGACCTTCATACATATTCTAAGGTACGTAATTTATGATACTAGTTTACTTATGGATAGGGGGGCCCCAGAGGTGTGGATTGCTTAGGGCATCAAATAGTCTTAATCCGGCACTGTATAAAAGCAAAAATCAGCCAATTTAATTACCTGTCTAATTTCGTTTGTTGTTGGATTAGACAACACTCCATTAAAATAGCCAACTAGTAGTCTATTTTTCCCATCAAAAAATGAAGCTCTCAGCCGGTCGTTCCGGACACATTCCATCAAAATGTGTTTGACATCTTCTATCACACCGCATTCCAGGCAATTAGGTGACGGGACCCTTTTCATCAAAAACGCAAACTTTTTTGATGGAATGTGTCCCGAACGCAATCTTAGTACAGTTTTCAAATTATTTCCACCTAATACTATGTTGTCTATCCATGGTAGTATTGAAATTTGAGGCTGGATTGTTCTATACCAAATACCACACTGACGCGAACGTTCATCAAAATATTCTTGCCAATTTTTTAAGCACATATCTTTTACTACCCTCAGTTGGTCTGAAAAAAGGGGTACCACGTTTGTGGGAATTCCGTCATCAGCAGCCTGATTAGCAAACATGTCCACGTGTTCGTTTGCTTTTATCTGAATGTGGGATGGTATCCACTGGAGATAACTAACATATATATATATATATAACTAGCTGACCCCCGACACCTCGTCTGCGTCTCCAATTGCCCATAGCGTGATGTTATAAAAGGTGAACAAATTTGGCTACCATAAAAACGGTTATAGGAAGCCTAAAATATAGATAATATATGCTATCGGGGATTTTATTTAGAACTTTTACGTACATGATTTTTGCAAAACTTTAAGCGGTTACGCAGCGCACGCAACAGAAGCTCTCAAAAAAATACCCCTCGATTTTAAAACATTCTTCATTGGAGCTCTGCTCCAATTGGTTTGAGCGTGATGATATGTCATTCCTCGATAAATGGGCTATCTAACACTGTAAGAATTTTTCAAATCGAACTTGTAGCTCCTGATATTAATGCGTTCAAGCAAACAAACTCTTCAGCTTTAAATATTAATATAAAAGATACTCGTAGATGAACTTTTAAATTATTTAACGGATTTTTACGTTATTTAAATGTGTGTTTTGTTGGTGTGCCCAAGATTGGATAGCTAATATCACGCTTAAACCAATATGAGCCTAGCATGATTGAAAAGAGATGTCTACGAAGTTAGGTGGGTCAGCTAGTACTTCTATAAATATTATTACTTTGTCTTTACGATTGTGTAGATAAATTATATCCAGACACAGAAGAAATGACTATGTTCATCACACAACTATTTATCCTGTGTGAGAATCGAACCCACGATCTCATAGAAGAAAGGATTACTATTCCACAGATCGATTGACGTATTCTATAAACAGTTTTGATACTTACTACTCGAGAACGATCGACTGTACGAGTATTTGGAACTTTGATCCTTGTTTGGCGGCATTTTGGAATCTGTAACAACATTAAAGAAATATTATTAATATGATCGCTCACTTTTGTTATCATATTCAACTTGAACATGGAAATACCATGTTATGGATCATGATAGGCTGGAGCGATTATAGTGATGCTGTACCACCACATCGAAGTAGTCTAAAGCAATTTCTTCATTGCTGTTCCTCTAGAGAGAAAAGTAGTTCTTTCTGCCTTAATTTAAGCTAAATTGTTGACAGTACCGTACTTCGTGTGGTGACGGATTTAGAAAACAGTGTGTCACCACCCCTCTATTCATCCGGTCGGTGTCAATCGGATGAGTAGGGCAAATAGCCTTTAACAATTCACTGCTGGAGATACTGCTTTTTTTTTTTGGAATATGGGGCAAACGAGCAAATGTTTCGCCTGATGCAACACCAGAGATCACAAGTGCGTTGCTGGCCTTTGGCGGATAGAGGGAAGGGTTGGGTTACAAGTTGTATTTCTCTTCGTCGTGCTGTTGTCTTGCGATTTTGTTCCCTCAATCGAACTCTTATCAAACTCGTGGGGTTAATAGGGGTTATTGACACTCAGTATTCTTAATCGGTCACCACATGAATGCCTTATCACATAAAATACTTAATGCTGCACGAGTATTTCCTACTTTTAAGATATTGATTGCACTTAAATATACATTTCACTGACTGCCTCGGTGGCCTAGTGGTAGCGTATGCGACTGTTAAGCTTGAGGCCAAATGTTTGTATGATCTGCAAATATTTGTTTCGGAGTTTGGATGTTTTCTATGTATAATATGTATGTATTTACAAAAATAAAGTAGGTATATAAGTATTAATATCAGTTGTCTAGTACCCATAACACAAGCTGCTTAGCTTGGGACTAGATGGCGTTGCGTGTATTATTTATTTATTTTAGTGCAGAAATAAGTGCCTTATCAAGTAAGTGTGGTCGTTCCATTATCTAGCTCACTGATAACTTAGGTTAAATATCACAGTAGTAAATTAGTAAGACTATTGAACTAAAAGTGAATTGCGTTCAAAAAGCATCTATTAGAATCTTATCAGGTTTTTGACCACAAATTGTGTGAAAATCGATAATGGAAAAGTATAAAATTGTAAAAACAGATTGTGTGAAACAAATATATTATTTATGATGCGTGCTAAAATTAAAAGCTTGTCAATAGATATAAACAGAATATATATGGTTTTAATGGATTAGGCGCAAATCATCTTAAACATTTCCACAATCTAGGTTGTATAAAATAATATTTACCAAACCAAAACATATTTTTTTGAAATGAAAAGGTCTATGGTATTTTTGGATGGGTAGTAAATATATGTAAGTTATTATTGACATGGTCACGTGACTTGTTAACGCTTGAGCCAGCTTTAAATGTATAGTGCAGCTATATAATATACTCACTACACATGCCCTAGGTCGACAAATTTTAACTTAAAATCGAACAAAGAATATGATTATCTTAATAACAATTGTTTGTTTATATGTAGTTTTAAGTTGTCACTTCTGTAGACAGTTTTTTTAACACCCCTATCCTGTAATGTTGTCTGATTCAAAGCATCTTTCTTTCTTTCTTTCGTTAGTAAATATTAATAAATAAATAAGAAATCCTCCCCTGTAGCGTAACAAGACTGCATTATGATATCACAGACAATCTTAGCTATTAATAATAAATGATGGTATTTATCTTATAGACGAGGCATCAGTACCATACATCTTAGAAATTATTAAGACCCTTACATACTATGTGTCGACTGTCGGGTCCGTATCGTATTTTTGTAAATTTTCCTCAACACTAAGATAATGTACCTACTATTGGTTATGGATTGATTAAATATCTTAAAAGTTAATAAATCTGGTTAATATTTTTTTATTTATCAGTTAATCACTGTACTGCAAGTTCTGGATAAACAAAATTTGTAGGTAGGTTCGTAGATTCGATAGCCATTTTGTACACAAAATTGTTCAATGAGCATATGTCTAATGAGTAGTTCGTTAAAAAAATGGGTTCATTTAGCAAAAGATTAGTATATTTATTAGTTTTTTAGGTAACTATAAAACACGCTATCCAAGCCTTTAAAGGAACATTAAGAAGTCTAGTAAGAAATGTATCAAAATGCTATCTATTATTATAAAAAAAAATATATACATGATAAATGAACAAGGACACCCTGTATCACATCAATGTGTAAGCTCCCTAATGTTACATTTATTAACCAATTTTTCCCTTGAACGATTCAGTCTTAATGCCACGATATAACGATAATGCATAGCAATACTGTATTGATGACACAATCCAAAAACAAAATGACATATAACACATCTTCCTGTTGAGCAAAAAGTACTCTTAACGATCTTCAAAGACAGTCGATAATACCATCCATCAAAATTTCATAAAGTTAAGTTCGATACTTTCACACAGTGTTATCATATTTTCGTATATTGATACACATGTTATAAGTAAAACAAAGAAGTAAAACATATTAAGCGCTATTGCATTATAATAAAGTTTAATTTTGACTGTAGAAATTTCTTACTTATGACGTAAGATTAATTTGAGTGGCGTTGTTTGAGGAGATTTATTTCATACGAAAAGAAAAAGACGTACAAAGGGTGGTGGGGGGGGGGGGGTAGATATTTGTAAAATTGATTATCTCTGACGTTCTTTTGATAGTATCCCTTTGATTGTGAGACACCCGATCGGTTTTAATTGAATTCTTCAGGAAAGGGATTTAATGCTTTGATTTTTGAGGCTTTTAGCGATTATCTTTGTATCTTTAAAGGAGTTTGATGGCTAATAATTTAGGGTGGGTTCTACTGAAGGAAATAAAATTTTGCTCTTATGTTCATTTTTTTTGTTAGTTTATACATATTTTATGTATTGACAAAAAAATTACTATAGGACTACCGGAATATAGGACTATAGGAAAACCGAATCAAATATTTTCAGGTCATCTTTTCCAAATAACAAAATATTTTTAGGTCATAAAATAAACATTTATTCAGACCTAGGAATTCAATTCTGGATCTAAAGCACAGTTTACAGTGATTAATCATATTCAATTCATACTAGGCTATTCTAGTGTAAACACCACATTTTGTAGGGTAGGCTACATTTATATAAGATAGCAACCGTATCGGAACGTCGCTTTCACACTGTGCGCACTGTGTTGAAAGTTCTCTATAGTTGAAACAGCCCGCTGTTTCTGACGATGATATAACATGGATACGGCAAATTCGCAATTAACTACTCAATTTTAATTAAAGCATTGAAAAAAGGGAATATAAATTCCGGTACGAATAATATATAAAATCACCGTGGGAGAGCCGCGCTTCGGCATGAATGGGCCGGCTCGACCGAAATGATACCACGGCCTCACAGAAAACCGGTGTAAAATAGCGCTTGCGCTGTGTTTCACCGAGTGAGTGAGGATACCGGAGGCCCATACCCCAACCCCTCCCTCATTCCCCCTCCCCATCCCCCAAAGGTCGGCAACGCACTTGTGACGCCTCTGGTGTTGCAGGTGTCCATGGGCGGCGGTAATCGCTTACCATCAGGCGATACGCCTGCTCGTTTGCCACCTATTGCATAAAAAAAAATATGGGCAATTTGAAGGTGGAGTTACTGAGTGAAAAGTTTGAGAGTAGCTGTCACGCTCTTAAACTAAAGGTTAAACTCTTCTTTCTTGTGCCGAGCAGTTAAAACGTGGAACTTTTTTCCCTCCCTTTAAGATCCTGGGTCATCTAAGTGGAGCGTCAAAAAGTACCTCGATAGGCCGCCATATTTAAGTCACCATGCTGTTAACTTTCGCAATGAAATTGGTGGCTATTACGTATGATTTTAATCTACTCATTATTCTTTCCATCAGACGTTGTAGAGTCATTTTGGTAGTTTTTTTTAAAATTTAGCTTTAAGTTGTAAATAAATCAAAGAATCTATCTGATACTTTCATTCAGTGGTTTAATATATTTGACACAGTCACTTAATATTCTGATAACTACATATCGAAATTGTAGTCTTATCAAATTTGCTACTTGCAAAAAATCTATTTGGTGATTTTTACTTCTGTGTGATATATTTTTATACGTTTGTTTGTGTAAAAGTCTCCGATTTTATGATATTTATACCGATAGAAAAATATAATGAGTAATTGGAAATATCTTAAATCATTTTTTGATAGTGAGATAACCAATCACATGATTTGTGATAACAGATAAATTGCTTCAAACGTAATGGATAAAAACAACAATTATCAAATTATTTTATGATGTGTGCAAAAAATATAATAAAAATTTATGAGTAAAACAGAATATGTGCATTCATTTACCTTTCGGGTTCGTGACACACAGTGCACTGCTAAGGGTAATAACATAGACTTGTAAAATTAATAACAAGATGTATATGTATTATGGGGAGGATCGAAAGAGGCGATTAAGGAAGCAAACTACGCAGTTCCACATCACTGCAAAGAGTATGAAAATTTGAAACCAACCTTACACCAAGCCGTCTAGCCAGTGTGGTATACAATAGTGGACTGTAAAAGGCTGTTGATGACGATGACGAAATACATTCATGTTTAAGGGTACAAAATCTTTAAAGGCAAATTGTCAAGCAATGAATAATACATTTTATACATATTTAAATCAGATAGCGTACTAAAACCGTATATGATAAACACAAAAATATTATAGATATGAATCTAAGTTCTTTTGATTGTTTATTTGCTGTTTTTTACGCATTACCGACAGACTTCTTGAAGTTTCGAAACTTATTGTTACATTATATAAAAGAGAACTCTTCACTCAATGAATAATTATCGGATTCATAGAAACTACATTCATGCAAACGAAGGCGGAGAACAATGTTAGTTACTTGTTAATGGCCGTGAAATAACTAGACAATTCTAAATGTTTTTCATTCAATCATACATTTTAAATCACGGAAATACAGTTTTGTGCGAGGCCAACAATTAAAACGCGTTTCGTTTCGTACTTTACTTATAATTAAGTTTATTGCTTGATATTGCATAAATTACTTCTGTATTCATCGTTCTAGTCTTTATTATGCCAAATATTATTTGGGATCGGCTACTAGTACGGCTACTACTGCATTATCAATCGTGAAAGGTGTAGGTACATATACAATCAAACTGCTGTGCATTTGTGTTAACAGGTTATCAATCCAATTTACGTTGCACTTTAGAACACACGATTTGCCTTGGTTGATTATAATATCGTCCATTTATTTAGTCGATGTCATATTTTTTTGTTAATATATGTAATAATTTTTCTCCAAAGATAAGAACTGCCACAATCAAAAAATATTTTTTAAATAAGTATATTGTGTGTGTTACTCAAAAGTGGGGCAATGACCGAGAGAATGATGGACTTGTCATATCCTCTTATGTCCAACGTTCTCTCCACATTGTTCGTACTAGATGCAGGTTCTGCACGTATTTATTTATTTACCTACATTGCATCGGCGACAGCCATTTTGTTATCAACTAAAGCGTCGGCATGTTTGCTTGAAACGCAACCGAGATGTTTGATTGTTCAGAATTTCATATTGTATGTGACATTTTAGTGTTCGCTAACGAATAATATATTGCATTTATGTGTTTTCATAATAAAAGGTAGATAGAGGTATATTAAATGTCCAATGTTCCAGTCTTCTTAGTGTCAGTTACGTAATCGAGGCAAGCCTAAAATCGTCAACGATGTATTTTACACCATTATAACGTCATATTGTAAGTGCATGTGTTTCTATGTGTGTTACTTCTACACTCTTAATAAAAATAAAATAAAAATAAAATAAAATAAGCCTTTATTGCTGTTAGATTTTACCTTATTTAACTATACATGACTTTTAAGAGAAAATTATAACAATAGTGATGTAAACCTATAAATTAACTTAAACTAAAACAAATTCTCGGCATTCGGATTATCTTTCATCATTACAGCTTGTCTTTCGACAAAGGCCTCCTCTAAGGATTTCCATTTGTTTCTGTCCTTTGCTGTACGTAACCAATTTGGCCCAGCTATTTGCTTCAAATCGTCTTCCCATCGCTTTGACTGTCTTCCTCTACTTCTTCTGCTTTCTCTTGGGTACCATTCCGTTATTATTCTTGTCCATTTCTCTTTCTTCTCTCTCATCATATGTCCTGTCCAACGCCATTTTAATTTTCTGCATATTGATAGAACTTTTCCAAACTTAGTCTTTCCTTTGATCTTTTTTAATTGTATTTTATCCCTTCTTCTTACTCCCAATACGCTTCTCTCTATCCCATTCTGACATATATTTAATTTATTTTGTTGTTGTTCAGTTAAAGCCCAAGTTTGGCATCCGTATGTTAAACATGGCAGTATGCAAGTATTAAAGACTATTCGTTTGTCTGCCATAGGCATTTCTTTATTTTTCATTATTTCGCTCAATGACCAGAATCTCTTCCAAGTGTTTGCTATTCTTCTTTCTAATTCTTTTTGCATGGTCTCAGTCGGTGATATTAATTGGCCCAAATAAACATATTCACTTACATATTCCAATTGTTGATTATTTACTGTTATATTTCTTTTTGCGGAATTTGTCATCACTTTTGTTTTGGTTATATTCATTGTGAGCCCTGCATTTGCACTTTCATCAGATAATTTCTGTATCATTTTTTCCAAGGCCATCGGACATTCGGAGAAAAGTATTAAATCATCAGCAAATCTCAAATGACTCAGTTTGTCTCCGTTTACATTAAGTCCGAAATTATCCCAACACAGTCTCCTAAAGATCATCTCCAACACAGCTGAGAATAACTTCGGCGAAATAGGGTCACCTTGACGGACGCCTTTTCCTATCGGGAACTCTTCCCCTGATCTTTCCAGCTTTATTTGTGCTGTGCTTTTCCCATAGATTATCTTTAGTATGCGTATGTACTTTTTATGGACTCCTTGTTGTTCTAATGATTCCCATATGTAATGGTGTTCCAGGGAATCAAATGCCTTGTTGTAGTCTACGAAACCTAAATAATATGTTTTGTTATATTCCCTGTATTTCTGAAGTATCTGGCGTAAGACGTGTATGTGATCAATGGTCGAGAAGTTGCTCCTAAATCCAGCTTGTTCCCTTGGCTGGTTTTCATCAAGAGTGTTAGTTAATCTGAATAATAATATTTTGGAAAACACCTTATATATATTAGACATTAAGCTTATTGGCCTATAATTGTTAATATCTCCTTTGTCTCCTTTTTTGTGCAACAGAACTATCACTGATTTTGTCCAATCTTCTGGGATAACTTCTGTTGTTATTATTTCGTTAAACAAATTGGTTAGCTTAGGGACAATCATCGGCATGAATATTTTAAGGAGTTCATTGGTGATTTGATCGGGACCGGGTGCTTTTCCTAACTTTTGCGAAGTAATAGCTCTTTCTGTTTCTTCTTTTAGAATGGGTGGTATAGGTTCAGTATCTTTATCATGCATGTCGTTTGTCATAGTCGTAGGAAGTTTATTATTGTTACTTGTATATAACTCCTTATAATATTCCGTAGCAATATTTAAAATATCTGGTCTTTTTTCAGTAATTCTTCCTTGTCTGTCTTTCACATTTGGCATCCAATTATTTTTCGATTCTAATTCCTTGAACGCTTTCTTTACTCCGCCTGTTTTCTCAATATGATAATGAAAAGTATTTGTCCTTTTCTGCTTTCTATCTTTCCTTATATTTCTATTGATATTTTTACTTATTTCTGCGATCTGTTTTCGTGTTTCTTTGTTTTTATTGCCTTGTAAAAGCAATTTTCTTTTCTTTAATAATATAATTGTTTCGGTGGAAAGTGTGGCTTTATTATTTGTAGACACTTTTCCGGCTTCAGTTTTGAGAGCATTTACAAAATCGCAGTATGTCGCCTCAATTGATTTATTATATTTTTTTTCTTCTCCACTCTCTAGAATTTCTTTTATGCTGTTACTTATTTCTATGTTATTTTTAATGTTAATGTTTATATAGGGAACCGATTTGGTGTGCAGTCTTCTACTTTTCTTTATATGTGTCCCTCGTAGGGTAGTACGAATCATTTTATGATCTGAATTAAAATTCAGATTATGCAAAATTGACAGGTCTTTAAATACCTTTGGTTTATTGGTCATAATGTAATCGATTTCGTTTTTAAATAGTCCATTTGGGGAAGTCCACGTCCATTTCTTATTCATTTTCTTTTTGAAGTAACTATTCAGGATACTCAGTTTGTTTTCTAAACCGAAGTTAACCAATCTTTGTCCGTTTTTGCTTCTCTTGCCATTACCGTGTCTTCCTACAGTGTACTCTTCGCCACTTTGACTTACCCCAATTTGTCCATTGAAGTCACCCATTATTATTATATTTTTGTGAGCAGAATCAACAGTACTTTGTAATTTCTGATAGAACTCTTCTATTTTCTTTATATCTTGTTTTTTATCTGCTTCAGTTGGCGAGTAAACCTGAATAATTGACCATAATTCATCTCTGCTATTTTGCACTGGGAGTTTGATGTTAAGTATTGCTATTCTTTCAGATATGCCTTTTAGTTCCTCGATTCGGTCGGTATATTTCCTTTTAATCAAAAAACCAACACCGTATTGCCCTGGTGTTTCTCCCTTGTAATGCAGTAAATACTTCCCGTGGTCTTCTATCCCTTCTCCTAGTCTTCTCATTTCACTTATTCCAATAATATCCCATTTAATTTCATCAATTGCAATTTCTAGTTCAATAAGTTTTTCTGGGGATTTAAGTGATCGTGTATTAAGCGTCGCTATGTGTATGTCACAGTTATTATTCCTTTTTTGTTTATTTGTCCTTAGAGGGTGTTGGTCGTTTTCCCCCACGATGACCAGTCGGCTTGGGGAAGGGTGTGTTTTTCTAATTGAATTTATTTTTGTCACTTTGTTTTGTTGTACTTTCCGATTGCCGGGAATTAGTTGCTACTGTTGCTTGTTTGTAGGGACGTCAGTAAGAGAGTTAGATCTCATTCGCATCACATCGAATGCGTTGGTTCTATTGGCCTTAAAGGGCACGGTGACTTGCTGTTTTTTAGGTTGAAAGTCTGAAGAATGCGGTGAAGATGAAGTTTCCCGTTTCCTTTTCTCGTAAGTTGTTTCATTTTCCCTCACTACAAGCCTATCATATTTCAAAAAAGCTATTTTCCCCTTTTTCCTTTCTTCTATCAACTTTGGCTGTAACGCCTTCCTTTTGGCCAGTACTTCCTTTGGATAGTCTTCAGTGACATATATCTCCTTAAGATATTTTTTATTTTTCATTATCTCATTCTTTTTCCATCCGTTTACGAAAGAACAGAAAACTGGTCTCGGTTTTACACCTGCTATACTTCTTTTCCCTATTCGATATAAGTTATTTATTGTATTTTCTTCAATATCAACATTTATGTCGCTTTTAAAAGTTTTCTTTATCATATTCATTAATTCTAATGTTGTTTTCTCTTTTTCATTCATGCCAAATATAATTATATTGTTGTTTCTTTTTTCTCTTTTTAAATATTCTATCTCTTTCTCCTGAATTTCTATTTTTACCTTTAGGCTTTTGTTTTCTTCTATAATAGGGATTAATTTTTCATCCATTCTAGACATTATATTATTTGTAATGGATTGAGTGATTTCATCAGATTGTTTTTTCATTTCCAATTTCATTTTATCAAACAAAAGTTGGAATTGTGTCTCCATTTTATTAATTTTACGTAAAACGAAACGCAATTCCAAAACGATAGAAAGTTTTTCAATACTGGCAACACTGACATATATGATATTTAACCGTAAGTTACTATTTTGTATTTAAGGCAACTTAACAATGACTTCACTAGAACTGTCAAAAACGAAGAAATATCACTCGCGAAAAAGTCTATGGTCTAACCTCAAAACGTTGTTGATATACTTTCTTCTTTGTTGTGGTGTAATGTACAAATTACGCCTTCGTTGATATCTCCAAACCTTTCAGGCCTCCTTGTTGATATTGCACGGTACTATTTTGGTGTGTATGATGTTTATAAGCACTTTATTTTTTAGTTTTTAGCGTGACCTTAATGACGTTGGTGTTTACACTTCGAAGACCGGCACCGGAAAAAAAACACTCTTAATATAATCGGATAAATATTATTATATTTTTTTAAGTTAATTCTAATTAGCACCTTAATCCCGAAAACAGCAGAAACCGAAAAATAGATCAACTCATCGTGCACAGTGTATATTCTAGATTGGATTCGAATCCACGACCTATTTCGGACATATAGCACACAACGCCATCTAGTCCCAAGCTAAGCAGAGCTTGTGATATGGGTACTAGACAACTGATATGAATACATATATACTTTTTTTTTGTAAATACATACATAGGATACATAGAAAACACCTAAACTCCGAAACAAATATTTGTAGATCACACAAACACTTGATCCGACCCAGGATTTGAACCCGAGACCTCAAGCACAGCAGTCGCATTCACTACCACTGCGCCACCGAGGCAGTGTTTTCACCTATCATTGATATAAAAGTCTATTAGTGAACGTCCAGTTTCACAAGTCAAACACATTCTAAATAGTTGAAATTCATCTTTCAGACATCCTGTCGCATATGCAAATAAACATCATAAACAGAATCATAATATGATAAATCCTAATTCATCGTAGTGTGTCAGTAATTTACTGATAGATACAGAAATTTTATTTTGAAACGTGACAAAATGCACTTGAAAAGTGACTGATAAAAATATCACTTCTTAATGCGACATGAATGAATTAGGAGCCATTTATAATGTTCTTTAGTTGATAACGTGCCTAGATTATTTCATAAATACACGCATTAAAAGTTATCTAAGCTTTTAGAAACTATACCGAGTGCCTTAATATCTCTTGTTAGTATTACTATTGATTATAGATATACTATAAGTATTCTTAATTTATTTTTATATAGGGCTTCGAAACCCCTTCACCCATCTCTTTTCCCCATCTCCTTCCTCTTCCCCCAAAGGCCGGCAACGCACTTGTAACGCCCCTGGTGTTGCAGGTGTCCATGGGCGGCGGTAATCGCTTACCATCAGGCGATACGTCTGTTCGTTTGCCCACTATTACACACGAAAAAAAAAGTGATTCTACTCTGCCTGGTGACAAAATTCTTATGCCTAAAGAACCAGAATTATTGTTCTACATTGAGTTTGATTTTATTTTTAACAGCATTATCTTCTTTCTACATGCGGAAGCTTATAATTTGCATATAGAGAAGCATTATTATATGTATATAGTAAATTAAGGTTTAAACAAAATGATGGAAAGCATTAGCAGAATCCAAGAGTAGTGATCACCATGCTCATTGCGGATGAAGGCAAAGCAATAAAGTAGCATTTTATTAGCGATCTATTGAAATGCTTCTACATTAGTGGGCCTCCGGTTCATCCTCATCGAGACTTTATCATCATCCTTAGCTAATAGACATAGCCACTGCTGGAAAGGATCGACTGTAAGGGAAAAACTAAGGCTAGGACCCCCTAAATTCTCCACAACAGTCAGTCAGTAGCCTCCCGCTACCTTCACGAGAGTACTTTCTCCTATAACTCCATTAACATTCTCAACGATATTCAATTCAATTTCTGAGTTGCGGATAAAACGGAAATCCCCGAACAACCGAAATATTTTAAAAAGAGATATAAAGTTTTACTGTTTTGTTATGTGTTGTAATTGTAATCGCATTACCAACCAAGATATAGCAAGTTGTAGCCCCACCCAGTACTGAATGTAAGCCAACTAGTATAACAGGCATTCAGTTTATGTTGTATAAGGTTGACTAAAATGCCATTGCAATAACACTTCGTTCATTTAACCTTGACCTATAGAATAGATTCTGTGTATATCTACAGATTTCTGCAGATTTAAGATTTAATTATAAGTAAAAGTCGAGATTTAAAACTTTTAAATTTATTTTCACAGGCAATGGAATTATCAGTTGGTTTATTAATATCGTTTACTTGCATTCTACAATGTTGTAAATCGATGGTAAATATGTCACGTTTAAAAACTAGAAATAATCGTGGGCCTTGTAGGGCAATGACATGGACAGCAAATCACAAGCCACATAACATCAAATAATATTACTTAGTTTAGAATTGAGCTGCTCATTTTACATGCTGTACAATTTCAATGTTTATTCATTTCTTTTTTAACGTGACGATAAAACATAACGTGAAATATATTCACCTTTAATTTAAGTTATTCAAAACTTTTTACGTACCAAATACAATAACTGTGACTCAAATTATATTGGTTGCATTATAAGAATATTTTCTAGACTTTAAAAGAGACGATAATCCTTGAGTTCGATTCGTCCTTTTCTGTTTGTTCAGTAAGATTCGATAAAAATAATCGTTTCGTTGTAATCGATCCAGCCGTTCTTGTGTGATACCGTGACCAAGAGAAACAGAAATTCATCCAAACTCAATGTCATTAATTTGAAAGTAACTCAGTCTGACTGTTTCACGGCTAAAATGTTGCACCGATTTCAATGAAATTTGGCATAGAGATACTTTGATTCTTGAGGAAAGACATAGGCTATATTTACCGTGATAATCGACATACACGTATGTAGAACCGCCGGCAAAATCGATCTACAATACATTATCAACTGAAGAAATCTATTGTTTTACTCAAAGGATATGTAGCCTATATATTAAATACATTTTATTTATATATATTAAATCTATTTACAACATCTAATATTATTTATACACATATATTATATATCACATACACAAAATATAAACATTAATACGAACAAGTATATTATTTCAATATTTATATCGTGCATTGGAAACGCTCCGTCGGCCCGCCACCAAAACCTGTTTCGTTGAATTCTTATACAGACTCTGCGCTCGCGCCGCATTCCTCAGTCGATATTTACCTATGTCGCGCGAAGCTCATGTCGCTCATAACACGGTCGGTCGAACGTATTAGTTACGCGTTCAGTTATAATATTGTGATTTGTATTATTCTCTTGCTATCAGTATCATCTTACTTACTCCTTCATTCTAATTTCTATGTGCTTATTCTTCGTGTGTTGTGTGAACTATTTCTTATGTGTTGCTATGCAAAATAAACTAAATTTATTGTGTTACTTGCTTGTGCTTCATTTCATATCACACAGTTACCTCACGAACAACCATAACTGGTGACCCCTAACAGGACATACAAATAGTTAAGATGAGTGATAGTAGTGATTCCGCAAAAACAGTTAATTCAAAACCGGACGCCAACATCGCCACGCGGCGCACTCGCAAAGTGCGCGTTTCCACTGACCGCGAGGACAATGTCGTACGAAAACAAAAAATTAAAGTGCCATCGTTTTCACCTGAGGATCCAGAGTTGTGGTTTGCACTTTTGGAAGGTCAATTTGAGAGTCAGGGTATCACGGATGACAATATTAAATTCACAAATGTCACAAATAATTTAGACCTACAATACGCCAAGTCAGTAAAGGACATTATTATTAACCCGCCGTCAATGAACCGGTATGAGAAAATAAAGACCGAGTTAGTCAAGCGACTTTCTGCTTCTCATGAGAAGAAGGTGAAACAATTGCTTACTCATGAAGAACTCGGGGACAGGAAACCATCTCAATTTCTCCGACACCTTCAGGACTTGGCCGGGCGTTCTGTACCCGATGACTTTCTCAGATCCATATGGAGCAACCGCCTTCCTCATAATATCCAGACTGTGCTAGCGTCTCAACCCACTCATTCTTTGGAGCAACTGGCAGACCTAGCAGACCGCATTCAGGAACTGGCAGCACCATGTACTGTCGCCGCTACGTCTAGCAGTGGACATGGATCTCACCAATCGGATGAAATCGCGGAGCTTAAGAAGATGGTGCAGCACCTAACCATGAAGCTGGAAGAGCATACCCGCGTAGCCTGCTGCGCCGCCGACCAATCTAGATCTCGTGAGCTCCGACGCCGATCATCATCACGACAGCGAAGCCGTTCCAGTTCTAGCTACCAGAAGTACCCTATCTGCTGGTACCATGCCAAGTTTGGACCACGGGCTCACAACTGCATTAAACCCTGTGACTACTCCTCTTCTAAGGCGGTAAACAGCAGGGGCAGTCGCTAATGGCGACTGACGACTGTCCTTCCGCCTCTGGTCGCCTCTTCGTCACCGACCGCAGCAGCAACCTCCGTTTCCTGATAGACACTGGCAGCGATCTTTGTGTTTACCCTCGTTCTGCACTTCGGGAGCGTCGGTCCAAGACGGATTTCCAGCTAAGCGCCGCGAATGGATCGACAATTGAAACTTATGGCTTTATTGAGCTTACTTTAAATTTAGGTTTAAGGCGTAGTTTTATCTGGCGATTTACTGTGGCCAATGTTACCAAACCAATAATAGGCGTCGATTTTCTGTGCTTTTACAATTTAGTTGTGGATTGCCGCAACCAGCGCTTGATAGACAATACTACTAGCTTGTCTGCCTGTGCTTTTCTCGCTAAAACTAATATTTTTTCTGTAAAGGTTTCGACTGGCGACACGCGTTACCACGACATCTTAAGTAAGTTTCCTGAAATTACACGCCCTTCAGGCACACAGACGTTTCCAAAACACGACACTGTTCATTACATTAAAACTACACCTGGCCCTCCTGTTTCTTGCACTCCCCGAAGACTGGCTCCTGATAAATTAAAAATTGCCAAACGGGAATTTGAACTCATGCTTAACAACGGTACGGCGCGTCCTTCTGATAGCCCCTGGTCTTCTCCTCTTCACCTGGCGCCTAAGAAGGATAACGGATGGCGGCCTTGTGGAGATTATCGGATGCTTAATGCGCGGACAATACCAGACCGATACCCGTTGAGACATATACACGATTTTTCCCACGCTATAACTGGTTGTCAAGTTTTCAGTACCATCGATCTGGTTAAAGCTTACAATCAGGTCGCGGTCTTCGAAGCTGATATACAGAAAACAGCCATCACAACACCATTCGGCTTGTTTGAATTTCCCTTCATGACCTTTGGGCTAAGGAATGCTGGGCAAACATTCCAGCGATTTGTTGACGAGATGACGAGAGGCCTCGACTATGTATATCCATTCTGTGATGATTTTTTAGTATTCTCGAAAGACCACACCCTCCACGAGACCCACCTTCACCAACTTTTCACCCGTATGAAAAAATATGGTATACTTGTTAACACCTCTAAGTGCGTTTTTGGGGCATCTGAAGTATCTTACTTGGGATATCAAATCTCCGCATCTGGCACCAAACCGTTGGAATCCAAGGTTCTGGCTATAAAGGAGTTCCCAGTCCCCAAGACAGTTCGACAACTCAGACGATTCTTGGGGATGCTCAACTTTTATAGAAGATTTTTACCTCACTCAGCTGCAATACAAGCACCTTTAAACGCCCTTCTGTCTGGTTGCGTCAAGGCATCTCAATCGGTTGACATATCCGGAGAGGCGCTGTTGTCTTTCAACCAGTGTAAGGAGAGCTTAGCTGACGCTGCACTACTTGCTCACCCAGATTGTCAGGCCGAGCTCGCTCTGGTGACAGATGCGTCCGACCTAGCAATGGGTTCAGTTTTGCAGCAATATAAGGATGACATGTGGCAACCTCTAGCGTTCTTCTCGCGAAAGCTGAGCCCCTCCCAACAAAAATACTCACCATACGACCGTGAACTTTTGGCGATTTACGAAAGTATAAAATACTTTCGGCATATGCTCGAAGCGAGGCATTTCGTAGTTTATACCGATCACAAGCCCCTTATTTATGCTTTCAGTGGTAGGAAAGATAACTGCTCGCCTCGACAGTTTCGCCACCTCGATTATATTTCGCAGTTCACGACCGACATAAGATACGTTAAGGGCAAGGACAACGTTGTCGCTGACCCTCTGTCACGTGTGGATGAGCTGCAAATGCCAGTTGACTTAGACGTTCTGGCTGCATCTCAAGCCTCGGATGATGAACTGGCTCAACTTTTGAGAGAAGAATCGTCTCTGCAACTGAAAGAGTTGAGCATTCCTAACACCCAAACAAAGCTTTATTGCGACGTCAGCACTGCTTCTCTAAGGCCTTATGTGACGAAACCCTTCAGGAGACAAGTTTTTAATAGTCTTCACAGCCTCAGTCACCCAGGCGCTAATGCGAGCGCTAAACTTGTGGCTGAGCGTTTTGTTTGGCCTGGGATACGCCGAGATTGCCGTGAGTGGACTCGTCAATGTCTGGCTTGCCAACGTGCCAAGGTCCATCGACACACGTCTTCTCCATTGGGCGTATTCGATGTTCCTCGCACTCGATTTACATTTATCCACGTTGACATAATCGGCCCTCTCCCTATATCACAAGGCTATCGATATTGCTTCACAGCGGTGGATCGTTTTACTCGCTGGCCGGAAGTTATACCTATGGTTGACATGACAGCTGAGACGGTTGGAAAGGCAATAATATCCTGGATATCCAGATTTGGATGTCCCACGGATATTGTCACCGATCGCGGTCGACAGTTTGAATCGTCACTTTTTCAGTCCCTTGAAAGAATGATTGGATTCAAACATCGAAAGACAACCGCGTATCATCCAGCCTGTAACGGGCTAGTGGAACGATTCCACCGCCAATTGAAAGCAGCGATAATGTGCCATGCCGATAGCAATTGGGTTGATGCTTTACCCTTGGTAATGTTAGGTATAAGGAGCGCTTTTAAGGATGACTTAAAATCGTCACCGGCCGAATTAGTGTATGGAGAGCCGTTACGTTTACCTGGTGAATTTTTCCAGGCAACGGTTCCTGAAAATACCGATATATCGGACTTCACTACGCGTTTGTGGCATTTCACTTCGAAAATACGACCGGTACCAGCTGCACGTCATAGTAAAGACAAAATCTTTGTACACAGAGATCTGAAGACATCCAGCCATGTATTTTTAAGGACCGATGCATTACGAGCTTCTTTACAGCCACCCTACACCGGCCCATATAAAGTCGTTGAACGAGGTGACAAAACCTTTAAAATAGTTGTGAAAGGGAAAATTGTCACGGTATCCATAGACCGCCTCAAACCAGCCTATACACTGGTTAATCCATCTCCCGATCCTATTTCCACTACAACTCCTGGTTTAAGGCCCGATCCTAGTTCCCTGCCAGATCCTGTTCCCTCAGGACCTAATTCTCCAACTCAGGATTTCCGAAGAACACGTTTGGGTCGTAAAGTCCGCTTCCCTGATTTTTACCGCCCGTCGTGACGGTCTTGGGGGGGAGTGATGTAGCCTATATATTAAATACATTTTATTTATATATATTAAATCTATTTACAACATCTAATATTATTTATACACATATATTATATATCACATACACAAAATATAAACATTAATACGAACAAGTATATTATTTCAATATTTATATCGTGCATTGGAAACGCTCCGTCGGCCCGCCACCAAAACCTGTTTCGTTGAATTCTTATACAGACTCTGCGCTCGCGCCGCATTCCTCAGTCGATATTTACCTATGTCGCGCGAAGCTCATGTCGCTCATAACACGGTCGGTCGAACGTATTAGTTACGCGTTCAGTTATAATATTGTGATTTGTATTATTCTCTTGCTATCAGTATCATCTTACTTACTCCTTCATTCTAATTTCTATGTGCTTATTCTTCGTGTGTTGTGTGAACTATTTCTTATGTGTTGCTATGCAAAATAAACTAAATTTATTGTGTTACTTGCTTGTGCTTCATTTCATATCACACAGTTACCTCACGAACAACCATAGATATGACTATATATCTACTACAACTACAACAAAATCTAATTTATGTTCAGTCAAATTAGAATTATCAATTTGTCATCAAGAAAAATGACGTTTCATGACATTTTTGTCATCTATTTATAGTAGTTATCTAGTACATGGCGTAGGACATAAAGACCTCTAAATATCTGAATGTTAAAAGACAAACACCGAACACACCGAACCCTTTCACAGACGATGTTTAACCTTATCAGTCACTGCGCTGTTGAAAATGATAACAACTTACACGGAATAACGTTACGGGATTCCTTCAAACTATTTTAAACATAAGTCAAGGCCAAGAGTGGTCACCACACTCACTGCTATTGCAGATAAAGCAAAAACCATGGTGCGAAACACATTTTTGGGTTGCTCTTCCGCGAGAGGGTAGTGTAGCTCCGGTCGACCTGGCCGGTTTGTGCTCAAGTACCTTGAGGTCTATTTACATTCCTAGAACTGTCATTAAGCATATTCTCAATGTAAGATATTAAACATTGTTGTTGTTGACTGCCTCGGTGGCGCAGTGGTAGTGAATGCGACTGCTGTGCTTGAGGTCTCGGGTTCAAAACCTGGGTCGGACCAATTGTTTGTGTAATCTACAAATATTTGTTTCGAAGTTTGGGTGTTTTCTATGTATAATATGTATGTATTTACAAAAAAAAGTTTTTTTTTTTTTATTTCTTTTTTTTATTGAACAGTGGGCAAACGAGCATACGTATCACCTGATGGTAAGCGATTACCGCCGCCCATGGACACCCGCGACACCAAAGGCGTCACAAGTGCGTTGCCGACCTTTGGGGGATGGGAAAGGGGATGGGGGGTGGGGTTGGTGTATGGGCCTCCGGCATCCTCACTCACTCGGTGAAACACAGCGCAAACGCTATTTCACACCGGTTTTCTGTGAGGCCGTGGTATCACTCCGGTCGAGCCGACCCATTCATGCCGAAACATAGCTCTCCCACGGTAAACGGTATGTATGTATTCATATCAGTTGTCTAGTACCCATAACACAAGCTCTGCTTAGCTTGGGACTAGATGGCGTTGTTAGTTAGATGTTCGAAATATTTATTCAACATTGACAATAAAGTGATAATATTGTACTACCTGCACCCTGCGGTTGTTACTCTACCTTGCTTATTCCACGAGAATACTACATTTTTAGGTATAAATGTAGCCTATATGCTATTAGCCTATAATCTATCTCTATGCTACATTTAAGACAAATCCGTTCAGCTAGTTTTGCATGAGAGAGTAACAAAAATCCTCATTAACTTTCGCATTTTAATATTACTAGCTTTTGCATGGGATCTGCTCGCACTTATGTCGCAAGAAGTAGTCTACCTATGTACCAAACAAGTTGGTCCAAGAGGTGAGAGCCTGGTGATCTGTAGCACAGTCTTTCCTAATATAGACACCAGACTCTCACAAAGGAATAATTGTCACATATTGTATTGTATTACCTCTGTGAAAGATCTGTGCCTACCTTTGTGAAAGTGTAATAAATAAATATATTATTATATTATGTGTTATTTTATACATGTGTTATGTAAAGTTTCATCTAAATAACGGATTTAGATGAAACTTTACATAACTCATTACAGTTTCAAATGCAAGTTTGGCTAAGCGGTCGCCACGCCGTTCTCTACTTCGCCAAGTGTTGTGGGTTCAAATCCCACATGGATTAACACTTTGTGTGATCCACAAATTGTTGTTATAAGTCAGGGTGTTCTTTGTGTCCGTTTCATGTATTTTTGTAAAGTCCCCCGCGACACAGGAATCATTCCTAGTGCGGGAGTTGTAAAAAAAAAACGATAAACGAAACAGTAGTTTTTGAGTGAAAGAGTAACAACCATCCATACTTGATGATGCAACACAAACTTTCACATTTACAACATTAGTAGGATTAGCAGGGAAGGACGTGGTTGTGATTGAAATTAATCAAAAATACTTTTTGTAATCTTAGTAATAGCCGCTTTATTATGAGAATACGTATATTTAGATCGAGAGTAGGTCAAATCTTATTTTGAACAAGTTTTTATTACAAGAATTGACCTTCAATCAGAATAATAGTGTATATTTTATTCCATACGTTATATAGCTTAGTGTAGAACCAGATAATTCTATTTATGTAAAGGATATTACCGATTTCTTATCTAATCTTAATTGTCCGCCAACGCACACTGCACTTTACACAAGCTTCTATTAATAAAGCAATACTAACATTTTATTTCTAGTTTAGAAATTCATCACTACACAAATGCTAATAAGTTTGTGAACGTGCCAAGTATTTCCCCAAAAAAACTAAGTTTTAAATTTAAAAAAGAATTCGTAATGCGGGGAAGTCCCAGTTAATTTAAAAAACACATTTGCGTTACTGTGCTAACCTTCACATAGCACCTTGTGGTATCAAATAATAATAAAATATTATCTTTACCAACTTTATTATTAATACCTGTGTGTATTTGCCCCTGATATTTTTCTGAGTCTGTGTTATCTTTGTGGCCGTTTCATGTATGTTTATAAAGTACCCCACGACACAGGACGTATATTCCTAATGGAATATAATATATCTTTCTAAAATGAGAAATAATGAAGTGAAATTTGGAGTTCTGTGCTGCTGTGGGCCGACCGGACCGGAGTAATATCAAGGCCTAACAGAAAACCGGTGTTAAAGCAACCACGTCTTTAAATCCTCTCGTACATGTTAATTATACCTAATAATTCTACTGTCCTACTTAAGAACTAAACGCAAATATTCAGCATATATCTTGATATGCCTACGTATATATTTGGTTTAAAGATTTTCCTCATCACACTTACTCAGATTGCGCAATCCCTCCAAATGTAACGTGGTGTAATAATATAATTTCAACGAAAATAGTTTTTTTATACAAGTCAATAACCGACCTGGTATGCAACAAGGACATTGAAAAAATATACATGTCTAAATTGCTTGACCAGACTGACTAATATATCAACGCGTAGTACAAGCTGGGGCTACAAGCTTGAAATTTTATCAGCCAATTTTTATTATGGTGTAAATATCCACAAATAAAGGAATTTTACTCCTAAAATAAGGGATGAACTAAGTATTACTTTTACCCTTTTTTTTTCTCCGTGTACCCTCGGATACCTCCTACTGGTGGCATGTCGGACTCGAACCGACTAAAACCGCACGCCGTCTTGGGCACTATCCCGACTGTTTAGGAACGCCGATGTTCCCTTTGCTGTCCCCTAAGGCGCGCACGATCCGCAGCGAGCGCGCCGTCACCTGGGCCTGCTTCTGCTAGGGTGACAGATGGCCTCATCTGTCGAGATTACTTTTACCCTAAAAATTTGTTCAACTATACCGGATATAGGATAGTGACAGATTAAGAATTAAGGGTCTGTCGCTACCCCTACCCATCCCGTAAAAAAAGGCTAAGGTAAAAACGATGTAGCATAACTTTACTACAAAAAGAAGTTAAACTTGAAACAAACCCTTGATTCACCCATTAATATTTTTTTTTATAGAATAGGGGGAAAACGAGCAGACGCATCACCTGATGGTAAGCGATTACCGCCGCCCATGGACACCCGCAACACCAAAAGCGTCACAAGTGCGTTGCCGACCTTTGGGGGATGGGCCTCCGGTATCCTCACTCACTCGGTGAAACACAGCGCAAGCGCTATTTCACACCGGTTTTCTGTGAGGCCGTGGTATCACTCCGGTCGAGCCGGCCCATTCACGACGAAGCGCGGCTCTCCCACGGCAAAATTAATTATTAAATGTAGTTAATGAAAAAAAACAATGTTCCAAACAATGATTTATGTTTCGTGAATATATTATTATTTTGAGTAGGTAACTTTAAAAAAGTGTTTGACGTAAAATCTCTTGATCCGATAATTCTTTATAACATATAAATTAAACAGTAGATTGAATCTAATCTTTCTCAAGTTCATTTACTTTTGGTATACTACAAGATATACACATTACACTTCCTATTAAAACTAACTTTTACCCGCGACTCCGGCTGCGTGTTCAGTTCAGTAGTTTCAGAGATTACCCCCTACAACCTCACAAACTTGACCTATTTATAGACAAACAAAATCCGTAACTTACACATACAGACGTACAGTCAGACATACATATGAGCCAAGATACTTCTTTTCTTCTTACAATGTTAAAAAATACAAACTAAAAAAGAAAAGAAAGATAACAATCTTAGATATTTTTAATTTCAACATCGAAGGACATTAAAAGATAGCGTGGGGTGGGTCGCCAACCTTCCACGTAGACCCACCAATGATCCTAAATTAACGTCGCGAGGGGACTAATCGACCATTTTTTTCCCGCCTGATTACGAAAGGCTAATATTGAACCCCCTACCCCATTGGCTCAAACAAATGTTAACCCTTTATTCCTACTTTCCCCTTTCGAAAAAAACCCATAAAATATATCTAATTAAAAAATATCCCCGTCTAAGGTCTGACGCTCATAAAGAATGTCAATTAAGGCTGCGACGCTTTTTTCTTCGGTAAGTATAATTTTTTTTTCGTAATAATTCCTGTCGTACCGCGGCCGCGCAAGGGTTAAGATAGCAAAATTAGTATCGGTATGAAATATTGAGTAATTTAATATTTGTTGGCCCTTTCTGCCTCAGTGCTTCGGTTTGATGTTCCTTTTTTATCAAATTTAACATTAGGGTGGTAAAACACAAAAATTTGATTGGGTAAATAAAATATTACCATTTAGAAATGTTTCTTGTTTATGTTATAGTCGTTCCAATAGTTTATTTAACTTTTGACAGCTCTAATAATTAATCAAATAGTGATACCCTGACCCGTTACCTATTCGATTTCTTTCATCGATCGATTTTATGCATTAAGAAGTTTTAATCGATTTAACAAACTCATTATTTTCGTACTTCATATTTCTATGTGTTTCAATGTGCGACCTCCTTTGTCAAAATAAAGAAGAAATGGATTAAAAGAATGTTGTTCAAATATGACGGTTCTATGTCATGAAAAAATATATAAAAGGAACTGAATTTTCAAAATGTATTATTGTATTGTGTTGTAATTCAGTGGTTAATATTGTATTTGTTAAACTATTGATGATCTTTATTAAATCTCTCTATGTCTATTTTAAAATAATCTACAGTATTTCAATGAGTAACCTTCAATATAGTTGAGTATTTATATTCCTCCGTATTGATTTATTTGTGAATTCTCACGTTTGGTTGAGTTGAGCGTATCGTTCCTGCCTTCGTTACTGTCAAAATGCCAAAAAAGAAAGTACTCAAAGGACAAACAAGAGAGTTTGTCTTGCGACTTCGTGAATACTTTGAAAAGGAAAGCCGTAATGGTGGGCCTCTTATACCAGTGACTCAAGTTAGAGACCGTGTTGCAGCAGCATTAGGTATTAGTGCTCCAACAGTGGCAAAAATAACAAAAGAAGGCTACGGCAGCAGTGGCATGGAACAGAATAAGCTATCTACACCTAAGAAATAACGTCCGCCTAGTAAAGTTACAGCCGTTGACAATTTTGACGCTGATGCTATTCGTCGTCATATATACGACTATTACCAAAGAAAAGAGATTCCAACATTAAAAAAATTAACACAATCTCTTCGAAATAGTGGTTTGTTCCGTGGTCAAAAATCTTCTCTGACAAAGGTATTGAAAGACATTGGAATGTTATTCCAAAAATGTGACAAACGAAAAATTTTAATGGAACGCAATGATATTGCTTTGTATAGATGCGATTTTTTAAGACAAGCAAAAAAAATAGAAGATTGGTCGAATGTTGTTTTCACAGATGAAACTTGGCTCAATGCGAATCATACGCTGTCAAAAACTTGGACTGACAACACCGTTGGCTCCACTTCTACAGTACCAATGGGAAAAGGCGAACGACTGATTATTTGTCATGCAGGAACAGTAAAAGGATTTGTGCCAGGCGCTCTATTAGCTTTTAAATCCCAGAAAACAGGAGATTATCATGAGGAGATGAATTCGAACGTGTATGAAAAGTGGTTCAGAGAAATGCTTACATCACTCGAAGAGCCATCAATAATATTTATTGATAATGCACCTTATCACTCTCGTCAAATTAATAAAATACCAACACAGGCCAACAAAAAACATGAAATTATAAACTGGCTCCGTGACAATGGCGAAGAGGTGAATGAGTCCCTACTAAAAGTAGAGTTAGTAAAGATATTAAAAACAAAGAAGCTGCCAAAACGATACGTCATAGATGAAATGGCAGCAGAGCATGGGCATACCGTCCTCAGAATTCCCCCATATCACTGCCAATATAATGCAATTGAAATGATCTGGGCACAAGTTAAAGGATATGCTGCGAGGAACAATACAACTCCTCCTTTCACCGCAAGAAAAATGCTGAATTTACTGAAAAATGCGTGTGAAAAAGTAACTCCAGAAAACTGGGCGAATGTTGTAGAAAAAACAAAGAAGGTGATAATGTCGGATTGGGATCGGGATGTTGCATTCGACAATTTATCTATCCAAGAAATGATAATCAATATTACTGAGAACTCAAGTGATGATGATTCCTGGTCATACGAAGAAGACGATTCTTTATAATTAAAATTAGTATTACAGTACCTCTTTTGGTTGTTTTATTTTTAATCCGTAAATTACTACGAATTTCAACATTTTGTACCTGTTCATTACAAGTAGGTACCGCAGGTAGTTTTTATTTGAACCAACTATAGTAAGTCTAAACAATTATTTTAGATTCATTAATTTGCGGCGAATACATTCGATCCCATTACTAGGTACGAGTACGATGGAACTGTTTTCATTACGCAAATTATTTATGCATTGAAACAGAGACATTTAGGGCATTTTAATGCAAAATAATAAAGCTTTTTACGTGATTTGATATAAAATATAATCACAATAATTTTATTGTATGTTTTATTAATATAATCGATAATCGATTTATTTCAAAACCGTTTTTATAGTCTGTGGTCATTAATTACGAATGACACATCCCTAAGTAGGCGGAGCCCGCCCATAAAGTACAGTATTATCTGTAGTACATTGTATCAAAAATTATTACAAAACTTTATGTGCGTGATCTGTCAAAAGTTAAATAAAGTATTGGAACGACTATAAAGAGTTAAGCTTATGACTTCTGCATCACAATTTTTAACTAGAATAGAGCAAAAACGTTATCAAGTAAAAGTTTGAACACTACAAACGGAGTGAGTAAATATTTTGGATAAAATAAACATACCCCTTGTCCCCCGGTTCAATAGTTTAGACGTAAATACGTAGCATTAGACAGTGGCATATACAAACATACAGAGACTGGGAAAAATATTACCCTTCCAGGCATATATTGGCATATGGTGTAGTTGTGCATTTGACTACGATACAGGAGTAGAGGGTTCGATTCTCCGTTTGTTTTATACCATAGGTGGCAAACGAGTAAACGAGTCAACTGAAGGTAAGGGGCTACCGCCGTCAATGGACATTTACATTTCTTGGATGAGGATATTATATTATCGTCATGTGCTTAATTTTTTTTTTTAGATAGTAGTCCCGCATTAGGAATATAAATCCTGTGTCGCGAGGGACTTTACAAACATACATGTAACGGACACAAATAACATCCAGACTCAGGACAACATTTTGTGGATCACCCAAAGTGATGTCCCACGTGGGATTTGAACCCACGGCACTTGGCGCAGGCGCGGCGTAGTGACCGCTTAAACCACTAGGCCAACCGTGCAGTCATTCGGTTTTCAGATTATAATTAAATTGAGTCTAGAATGTACGGTGTGATACACATGTCTCATAATATTATTATAATAGTATTATCTGTATAATATATGAACTGTTTCCTTCATGTTTCGCAACATAGATAGACCTACAAATTGACAAACAAGAATTACGCTTTTAAAAAGTCTTAACCAGATATCTGTGTGAGTTTGATTATTTGTTACGCTTGCACGCCTAAACGATTGAACCTATTGGAAACATTATTTCACCAATAGAAAGCTACTTTCTCAGATAGTTATTTAAGCTATTTTTGATCACGACAACCGGCATACATGTGGGTACAGCTGCTAACAAAAATTTGTTTATAACATTCTGCAAAATAAAATGTGTTCAATTTCTTTGTTCTGAAGGGACTATAATTTAACTATATTTCGATACGAACATCGTTACTAGTTTTGTCAGTATTATAATTTAATTACGATGCGTTTTTTTTTCCACATCACCTTACATACGGCCGTCTGACTCCAAATTAGATCAGAGCATAAAACGATAGCTAGTAATACGATGATCATTCTAGAGTTGAATGAGGAAATTTATCCAAATACAGAATATATAAAAACATTTATAAACATTAAAAAAATCCCTAGTCTAGGATAATATACGGATCATTGTGGTTTTCGTCGGTTTGATTCATACATACCACTTCATCGTGAGGTAATGATCTAAAGGGGATTCCTCTCCATAAAAACAACCAAAAAAATTTACTATATTATCCAGTCTTTGGACTTAATTCTTAGTATTAACAAAAAAGTATAAAACTCTTCTATCAATTAATCTAGCTTTCATAGAACAAGCTGTGCTGTGTTTAAATCTTTGCGTCAGATGTCCGAAATATTTATGTATTATTATTTATTTATTTTAATAACGTCAGCATTGCAGGGTTAAAAAAAATTAAATAGAATAAGAACATCTTTAAATTAAATTTCAGGAAAAGAGTTTATAAAATAAGGCGTAGTAAATAATTTGAAGTTACTTTTTATCGAAACGAGGTGTGTTTGTCGTGCACTAATTCAATCTACGACACGAAAAATATCGTTGAGATTAGTCGCCGGTGTAAAAAAAGTCACCGGAACAAGATGAACCGTCGAGTGTTTAATTCAAGCAAGGTTCCGTATATATATTACTCTATCACTTAACCAAGAGTAACGCAAAATAACATTAACAAAACATGACAACTGATTTGACACAAACGTCTTTAGTCATTTCACTCACTTTTAATGTACTCGTGTCTCTACTCTGCTTGATGGAAAGCATAAGCAAAATCCGAGAGTGGTGGTCACTATACTCATTGCGAATATAGATAATACAAGAATGCAGCATGGTGGACCCACACCATTGTAGCCAAGTGATGTTTTTACATTTCACTTGTTATTATCTGTAGTATCTATGATTTAATGATTTTATTGCATTGATAAAATATATTTTATGTTCTATTTACATGCTTATTTTTTTTTATTTATTGAATAGTGGGCAAACGAGCAGACGTATCACCTGATGGTAAGCGATTACCGCCGCCCATGGACACCCGCAACACCAAAGCCGACCCATTCATGCCGAAGCATAGCTCTCCCACAGGTCGATCTTTATATGAACAGACGTTGAGGATAATAAAAACTTATATTTATCTAAACTTAATGTATCAGGACTAAGAATTTTTGTGTTTCGCTAATATTTAGGATATTTTTATCAGGAGATATTTGATTAATGTGATTGATAACTTAATGCAAGTGAATAAGGTTCAATATCGATCAGTCTAATTTTAACGCCAAAAATGGTTGTAATATGAATGTGTGTTTGGTTTTTGAGACGATTTATTCCAGTGTTAACGGTACCCTAAAAACTTGGTCGAACCCGGGAGAACCCGTGAAAAATCTTTATTAAATCCCTCTTGAGCTTAATAAGTTCATTTGGCAAGTGAAAAAAAAAAATTTTTTTTTCGCCTTTTTTGTAAATTAGTAAACATTTTCGGCGATTTGTATAGCTTTACTTCGGGGGTAATTAGTGATTGTCTGTAGGGGGTGTAAAAGGGGCGTATGGGGTGGCCTATTGGCGAATTAAATTATTTTTTCCGTTTAACTAATGAAGGGGAACGAAATAAATGTGGATTTAGAGATAAATTCGTGTTAGTTAAAGTTAAGACACGGTAATAAATTTGTATTTTTTTTATTTCGTACGCAATTTAGAAAGCTCCCTTAAATTGGGTATCTCAAGACTGGTGTCAAGTGACACACCCGAAGAATATAGAAAAAGGTAAATATTTTGAAACACGTAAACTTGTCCTAAACTCAATGTTTCTCCTTTAAAATACACTCTATCTGAATTGAAAGTTATAGTCAATATTTATTAGTTTTTAAATATAATTTCATAATGAGTAAATCTTTACAGATACATATTATAATTTCGGAAATAACTCTGTATGTTTCGCTTTCAGAATTAAACGGATCAACAGATTTGGACGAACTTCGGTATAGAGAAAGCTTGGACTTTGGAAAAGGACATAGGCTACTATTTGTCGTAATAAAACGATATACACGCGGGTGGAGACGCAAGCAAAAGCTATTTATAAATATGGGAACCTAACCACAGGACAAACAATTAAACAAACACTGTTTCTTAGAAACTCATGTAAATTACGAACATTTTATTTTGGCGCGGGATAGGTTATGTCCCGATTTTTGGGGAAACCTGGCCGGACGCCCAAAGTAAAGTTAGTTAGTTAGCTGCAGGTCTGTATCGTTAATAAATTGGCATGCAATAAAAAAAACATTATTTCATTACAAATAGGAAATGGCACTAGTTTTTTTTTACGAATTAGGGATAATGTAGAAGATTAATAAAAAAATTGCGAATTATTTTGTTTCTTTTTTTTGGTCACTTACTCATGTGTCATAATTTATGATTAATTGCGATACGTTGACACGTTTTTTACTTTTCCCGCTTTGAGGAGAAAAGCATGCTCTTTTACTAAAAAGACTTAAAAAGTCTAAGTCAAAAGTAATTGAAATAATATCTACAAAAATGATTTATAAACCAGTACAGTATATTGAGATGTTTATGACCTTAGTTAGCGAAGCGTTCGGCCGACAATGAAATGTCTAAAATAACCTACTAAATGAGAAGGCAATGACCTGACCCAGAATGATTCATTAAACAAAATCATACAACACACCATGTCTGCTGAACGCAAACGGATAATTCTTGGAAATAATCTGCTCTTAATTGTCTCTAAGACATTAAACATCTAACTGGATTATGTAACTTTAATGCTTTATACAATTTAAAGCATTTTAACTTATTGTTTACCGAAAGAATTTGATGTTTTTTTATGTTGATGGATTGGTATAAAATTTGTTTCGATTTTCCCTAAAAATACAGTAACAAAAAATCTGTCCGTGACTTCAACTCAACGTACACTACGATACGTAAAACCTTGTCAAGGCGTTCCTACGCTTCCGTAACCTAAATACAAAGACATCCTTGAACCAATTATACTAATTACATATTTGTAATACCTAATTACTTCGGAAAAACCAATCTTTGATTTACTATTTATTTATAATTATTCGTAGTTATTTGTCATAGACTTGGATATGATTTTTTAAATGGAATTCCCAAGTGTCAATGTCAAAATCAGCTGTCACAGTCACAGTTGATTTAGTTGCACTACAAAACAACTTCGATGTTTCTGAACGTGTCTCTCGAAACACTTGACATTGGCGGAATCTCTGCGTTGACTCTACACGCGAGATAGAGTCCATAAACAACCAATAATAATAATAACTTCGATGTGCTGAGTATCTTTTCTAATATTATAAATTCGAAAGTAACTATGTTTGTTTTTTATGCTTTCACGACTGAACCGCTGCACTGATATCAATGAAATTCGATTAAGACGTTCCGTGTGGTGTGGGATTTAGAATACAGTGTCATAGTGCGTTGTATATATTCCATGAGTGTCGTAAGAACCGACTAAGGGAGCACATTCAGGAAAACATCACTACAATTAGAAGGAAAATCCTTTTAATATTTTTTTTACGTGTGAAAACCCTCACGGGCCGTCACACCACCGGTGTTTGCGACGGGGTGGTGTGTCGGAATCGGACTGACTAAAATCACAGGGTGTGCAACTCTGCGCCTAAGAAGGGAGGGATCCGGGAACTGCTGTTATTAACACATCCGGAGAAGGAAAATCCTGCACCAATCCGTATGGCCAGCGAGATATGTGTCAATGTCTCCTAGCGGGCAAAACCTTTGCTATAGTAATCAGACAGCCGAAAAACATTCTTATATATTTCTTAACTAGCTGAACCTCGCAGTGCTATCCGCGGTACGACAATAACCGCGGGCAATGCCGCGAGGCGAAGCTAGTATCTTTATAAATTGTAGCCTATGTGTTATTCTGATGTATAACCAAAGTATATATTGTAAAGTTTCATTAAAATTCAGTAGTTTTTGCGTGAAAGAGCAACAAACATACTCACTTACATACTCACAAACTTTCGCGTTTATAATATTAGTAGGATACATACATATAGACACAGAATAAACAATCGTATTCATCAAACAAAGTTTTGCCATTGTTGGAAATCGAACCCACAACCTCGGGATTAGCAGTCAGGTCAATAACCATTAGACTAACAGGTCCATCATTAATTAAGAAATAGGATTACATAATTAAAAGTAGAACTGATAAAACATTAATGAAAGTTCGCTGTACGCTCAGAAACTTATCACCGGTACAAGCAAATGATAAAACATCTCAATCAATCTTTTTTTATTGTTATCTTTTAATAAATATAAAATTAATTAATTAAAATAATAATCGATCGCGATGCTTTCCAAGAAGTGATTACATTTTCCTGTATTTAACGAGACACATAAACATTGCATAATAGCACTTATTACTATACACAGTAATATTACATTCCTAAAATCGTCAGTGGGATTTGCGGTCGCAAATTGGAAAAATATTAAAATCTATTTATTTTGTCGTCACATCATCTTATCATATCAAAATATTATTATCATCATTAATTAATATGCCAAAGAAACGCTGATATTACTCATTAAATACGGGTGACCAGGTAAACGACCGCTACTCATGGCCACCTGCACCTCCAAAAGCATCAGTGCGAGGCACAAGAGGGGGAGGTCTTTTAGTAACTTTATTAAGTCGATGAAAAGCCGAAAGCAACCACAGAATTGCTGGACATCTGTGGACAGATTACTCTGGTGGAGCTGGTTTGCCCTTTTAACCAAGATGAAAGTGTTTTGACGACGAGATGACGTGATTCTCATATACGAGTATGTATGTCAGTTTTCTAGTAGGGGGGGGGGGGCTGTACCTGTTGAAGCAAGGACTACACATTATAATATCAACAGCCTTTTACATTCTCTCTCTCTCTCTCTCTCTCTCTCTCTCTATCTCTCTCTCTCTCTCTCTCCTTAGCAAGAAGGTTTTAGTCTATTATATCACACTTATCCGATTGGTTGGTATAAGATTTATATCAAGTTTTCCTTCTCCTTGCAGTGATGTTGTCCTGCGTGTTTAGCACCCTTAGTCGCCTTAGGGTGCAAACCACGCAGTGGGCCTCATCACGTGAGTGTCATAAGAGTATGACACCCACGGGATGAACAGAGGTAGTCTAGTGACGCTATACCACATTAGGACCTATCTACTTCAACGATTACATAACTTCCTTTATATATATATATATATAACTGATAATACTCGTATTATCTCTGTTATCATCTAGAAGTGATTAAGATTATTTTAGGGTAAAGTACACATGTATACCTAATTTCTTTGCTGCCCAATTTAATCTCATATATTTGCTGTAGATATGATAATTTGTACTTATTTTATGATCGGCTTGGGGCCATAACAGTAGCTGGCAGTATTCCAAGGTCTTTATAACGCTGGTTTTTACAATTTCCTGTGTACCATCCGTGGTATACTGTTTAATTCGCGTCGTGATACGTGAAATCATTGATTCGTGATTCCAACAGCAGATCCGTAGTTTTGTATCTATTTTTCTATTTGTGTATTGGTTTAAAAACTGTTAGTATTAGGAAATTGTGATCATTATTTTTTTAAGACTATCGATGAATATTAAACTATTTTATTATTTAATAAATCTTTGGTATGAATGATACTAAGTATTTAAAAGAATTGTATATAATCTATTTCACTTTGTATATTTTTCAGGAAAATATACTTAGATTAGCTTACCTCTTATAACAACAGTTGAAAATAAATACGGAACCCGAAACTACGTATTGTTCAATGTACCCTTTGCCAAATTTTCTAGAATGATGTGTCAGTGTTGTACATATATTTATCTTAGTTATTCATAAATACCGCTAGCAATACCGTTATCGGTATTAGGTACCGAAATACTACCGTTATTATGTGTGTGGGTGATATCAACATGTATCTATACCTACATAGACATATCGGACTTGCGGTTGTCTGACGACATTCACCTTGAAACCTTACTGACCCAGATTGTGGTTCAAAGCGTGACGTTTACTGATTGGGGTGCAATTAATAGTGCGTAATATTGAGACCCAATGTTTTTTTTTTATTGAATAGGTGGCAATCGAGCAGATGCATCACCTGATGGTAAGCGATTACCGCCGCCCATGGACACCGGCAACACCAAAAGCGTCAGAAGTGCTTTGCCGACCTTTGGGGGATGGGGAGTGGGAATGGGCAGGGGTTGGGGTATGGGCCTCCGGTATCCTCACTCACTCGGTGAAACACAGCGCAAGCGCTATTTCACACCGGTTTTCTGTGAGGCCGTGGTATCACTCCGGCCGAGCCCATTCATGCCGAAGCGTAGCTCTTCCACGGAAAAGTATGATGAAGAAGCATATCAATAGTGAGCCATAGTGTGGGTACATGCTGCATTGTTGCGGTGTTTGCATTCGCAATCAATGCAGCAAGTCTGTCTGCACACTTGTCTGTATGATATACATATATATTATGGGTAGAAATGTATGTATGCAAACATTGGTGAACTCAATTATCAGTGCCTTCTAATGATATAAGGGCAGACATATCATTTATGGTACGTGACTACCTCCACTTATAGACACCTGCAATTCAACAGTCTAATGTGCATTTGACCTTGAGTTAGCAAACTGTTATCTTAGCCTAACTCGCTAGACAATAAATTGCTCCTACAACTGGTTTATAAACATCCGTACTGATGTTATTCACGAAACACACAAAACTCACCAAAATTAATATCTTTTCCTGTCTTACTTCTGTTATTTTTTTTTCATCTTTTATCATTAATAAGAGCATCGTAATTGTTATTTAGAATTAAGTAGTATTAAGCTTCTCTATTATTTTGTTTTTTGTACAAGTTACCTTACTCCTAACACTGTTTGTTAGGCGTATTTTCTTTTATCTCATATAGTGAACGTTGTGTGTACCTGTAATAGGCATGCATACTAAATAATATTATTGTATATTTTTTTTAAAAGTGTATCTTATGTGTGCTGTTGGTATAGTAGCTTTGTTTGAATGTTACGACGACGAAATTTACAAAATAAATCTTTGAATCTTACTATTAACTGCGATAACTGAGACACAAGAAACCGTGGGAGAGCCGCGCTTCGGCATGAATGGGCCGGCTCGACCGGAGTGATACCACGGCCTCACAGAAAACCGGTGTGAAATAGCGCTTGCGCTGTGTTTCACCGAGTGAGTGAGGATACCGGAGGCTCATACCCCAACCCCTCCCCATCCCCCAAAGGTCGGCAACGCACTTGTGACACCTCTGGTGCTGCGGGTGTCCATGGGCGGCGGTAATTGCTTACCATCAGGTGATACGCCTGCTCGTTTGCCACTTATTACATAAAAAAAAAAAAAAAGTGGATAGAGTCACAGGCAATATCAGTGTAGTATGTATATAAACATATACATAATATCAATTAAAATCAGCCTTGAAGTTATAAAATTTGCTGTTTAAATTGCACGTATGGCTTAGCAGTATAAGTGGTCATTTCGTCACTTCCTACTCCACTGTTTCGTGTTCAAATCCTACCACAAATTGTTGTTGTGAGTTCTCTTTATGTTCGTTTCATATATGATTGTAAAGCCCCCGTGACACAAGAATATTCCCAGTGGAAGAGTTTTATGAAAATGTGCACAAATTAATGATGACGTGATCACTTGTATTAGACTTATTGGTGAGAACCCGCTATTTTTCGCATTGCAGTCATGATCACCCATGAGTAACATTAATTTTCAATTACACATCTCCACATTAGAAAATGGTCTGAATTTACATCAAATAGAGTAAAAAATGACCCTGCAAATCAAAGAAAGTATTGAATCAATGATGTCTAGACTATCTCCAGTTAGGAGGCGTCCATAAATTACGTGAGGTGTTTTTTTAAATTTTCTGTAATGGTGAGATGTCGTGAGATTTTATTCAACCCCCTCCCCCATGGAGAATCATGCGCGGTCTCAAGAGAGACTATTGGAACCAACATGTCCATATGATTTTCAGTAAAATCATCTGCTCCTTCAACTTCGTTCTGATCTACACTGTACGGTAAATTCAGATTAAATTGAGCTATTTGGTTAAAAAACAAATATGGTGGTTTGACAGTCAGTAGATGTATAACGTCGAAGTATGAATGAAATAATTTTCTTTCGAACGAATTATCGAATGATCTTAATCGTATTACGCTTAAGATTAAATCTTAAGCATGTACAATCTGGATTAAATGAACCAAAATAGTATTATTACTTTTTGAAAAATTGCGTGATATTTGCGAGACCCCCCTCTCTCCACCGTACGATTAGATAAGATTTGACTCGACCTCCCTCCTCCCTTTAAACATCTGACGTATTTTACGAACGCCCCCTTAGAACGGCCATTAACAACAGGTCAGTCTATAGTAGCACTATGAGCTATTTGAGATATTACTTTTAAATCGTTTAAATACTGCCCGATCTATTCATATTTTAGTTATAACAGCAGAATCATCGAAATATTGTTATACCTGTCTCAGTACCATAGCGCAAACGCACTTGTAATTATTATGTTACTCACTCCTAATCAGCATACCACTCTTTATTGTGACTCAGACAATTAGGAGCTTTCTACCTGCTGTGCCATGATTCATTGTAGGACAACCTTTCTTTGTGTTCTTCAAAAGAATGCGACAAAAACCCCACGATACATTTTCGACGGTCTTTCGGCAAGAATCCATTTTTTTAATTTGTAAATATCATTGTAGTTAAATGCACATTGAGTTGCTTTCTATGAATCAAAATGAGCAAAAAAGTGGACAAATATTGAAGACCCTACAGGACAGACCGTATGTCTCTTACTTTGGAAATAATAGGAGCATATAAAGCCTTCATTGTTTGTCTAATTGTAGAAATAAAATAGATTCTGACTGCCTCGGTGGCGCAGCGGTAGTGTATGTGACTACTGTGCTTGAGGTCTCGAGTTCGATTCCCGGGTTAGACCAAGTGTTTGCATGATCTGTAAATATTTGTTTTATAGTTTTACGTGTCTACTAAGTTAAATATGTATGTATCAACTAAAAAAAAAAGGTTGTATGTATTAATATCAATTGTCTAGTACCCATATGTGCTATATATTTATTTATATTTATTCTGAAATAGCATTCAAATCTTTGACACATTTTGAAACAAAAATTAATGAAATCTAAGAATTTCCAATTTTATGATCCCTAATAATTAATTTCATTATGGTTTGTAGGTTTGTTTTGGTATTATATATGTATATCAAATGATATTTTCTTTCGACCACAAAAATATATAACATCTAGGTGTAATATTTACGATTGTGTTTTATTTACCACAATTGATCCAATATTATTGAAACGCAAAGTTAGAACACTAATTTCTCATGACTAACTCGTCCAATTTAATCTATCTTTATAGCCATATTCAGTCTTGTTATCTGCTTCAAAAATTGCTAAGCCATCATTTAAAGCATCTCTAACATATAACATAGTAATGAAATCGATTCCTCACGATTAATCGTGATAGACTCGATATTATTCTGTAGACACTACACCAAGGAATGTCGATTCTAAGTAAGATTACAATTGGTAATACTCACACGTGCTCAGAATTGTTTTTGTATAGTATGCAGTTGTTTGGCGCATTGTATTTTAATTGTTGTCTTTGTGTATTTGGATTTCAATACGATTCTTAACATTAACAGTTGACTAGCTTTTGACTGTGGCTCTGTGTTTGTTGGTTATTGCAATAAAGAGAAGCCTATGTATTTATTTCTTAGAATACAGCACAATAGATATTGTCACATTATAATACGTTCCTTATTTTCTACCTTACGTTTGAAATTACAATATTAATGATACAATTACAAGTGTGGATGTTACAATGATGATCGACGGTTGATGTTAATTGATAAATGACTCTATCAATACAATTAATTTAATTAATTTATTTATGTAAGCGTAATTAAGCAAGTATGGCACAAAATCACTTTACTGGCTATAAGTGGTTAACATATCTAATGGATGCTTGCAATTCGATAGTTACGAATTCATTGCTGCATTATAAAATTAAAGAATTGGGGTTTCTGCTCTTCTAACGTCACTTAGTCAACAAAACTACTTTTCTTGTAAGTATTTCTTCGAATAGGAATTAACACCCAGAATCCGAATTTCCCAATAATGTTGGTTGGTTGCGTAAAAATACAACATTGCATTATAAATGTCAGATACTGATACCAAACTTTAAATATAAACAAAATACTCATTAACACAGTTACTAAGACTGTGTCTTTTGTTTTAACTATGTTTGCAAAATATATCGGATTGTTATTCGGTCATAATTCGATTATTTGACAACCATGCGTAATACATAATGTTGTAAATCTACTTACATTCTATATGTATGAATCATTAAAGGCCCACAACACCTTTCGCCAAATCATTCATAGTGCTAAAACTTTCACTCCATATTGACCCATCGTCATTGATTATGAAATGTGTTGACTCAAATCTTCTATAATTTCATATATGTTAACGAGTCACATCATTTTAAGTCTAGGTGACTAATGTGTGTAATTGTATAAAAAGGTTTGTTGCAATATTTATATGGTAACAAAATCATTAAATTATATTCCACCTCTCACTTTAAGGAAAGTCCAGCGGCTTTAAAATGTCATGATAGGTTGAACAATAACGGTTAATCCTATTTTTTTTAAATCACGGTTCTTGATGCTAGTTTTGATGTTGTGTAATCATAGTAAAAAATTTGCTTATTCGTTAGAGTATTTTATAAAATATTCTCAACAGTTTTTGAACTCCAAACTTCAGTAGGTCAGTAAAACTAGAGTATTGGACTATAACCGAAGTGGTTTGAAACTAAGAACTGTCGCGTCAGTTATCGATTAACATTGATATGTTTTAAATAAATAAACAAACGCAGTTGCGTATTCTAGTTTTTGAGTACAAAATAGATATATTTATTTGCCTAAAGGTCTAACAGTCAAGTTGTAACATTGAGTTTTGATACGTTATCTACCTAACCTAGATACAAAAAATTATAGTAAATACTTAATACTACAGATGTTTCCTTGATAGAAGCTATTTTGAAGATATTGACTCTTCTATGACCTACCTACCTACATTTGTCTTCTCTTAGATAACATCCATCAATTCTTCAAGTTTATATTTTTGCGTAGGTAAATATGTGTTAATGCGAATCTTAGATGTATCTCAGCATAGTTATCTAACCTGTTGTTAAGTAGGTGAAGTATGTTTTAAGTGGACTTGGCAGACGAGCCCATGATCTATTTTCAAGTAATCTGTTATTGGACATTTTAAGCTACGGAGACGGTTGTAATCGTGGTTGTGATCAATACAAATCCAATCGAAAACATTGCATGCAACGCTCCGCTTTTCAGTCTAAATCCATACCTATATTATAAATGTAAAAGTAACTCTGTCTGTCTTTCCGTCTGTCTTCCTGCTATCAGGGAGAAACCACTGCACCGATTTCAATGTAATTTAGCATGGAGATATTTAGATTTTTGAGGAAGGATAACTGTCAAACACGTGGAGCTGTCCGTAAAAGCTAGTATTAATCTATGTACGACCATGAGTATGATATGGAGTGATCCTATTAATCCTGTGGGTCGGAAAATTTAAAACAGACCCTATATCGTCCATTCTGACCGGTGTAGTGTAAGGGGAGGCCCATATTTAGTCATTGGGCTACTAAAGGCTGTTAATGATGACGATGACCATACGTATACTTAGCAAGTGTTGTGTTCATAAAACCTTACTAACCTAACAATACAAAGATTCTTTATGATAATTATCAAGCTATTATGTTGAAAATAGTACCAGTTTATACAGTAAAAAACCCGATTGTTAAGGAAAATTAAAATGTTAACCGTAATCTAGATGAACTTGGATTTTTTGATGTGGAATCTTATGAAATTAGACGATTCTGTATTCTTAACTAAAATATTAGTATATGTATTTATTGTACGTATTCATTCCAAGATTATAGGTTATATAAATTATTATTTATTCAGTCCCTAACCCGCATTCAGCCAGCGTGGGGACGTATGGGTTTAACCCTCTCCTGAGAGGAGACCCGAGCCCAGAAGTGAGACGTTATGGGTTGTTGATTTATTCCAACGTTACATTAAAATTAGAGAAGTATAATTGTCGGCCTTATCGCCAACTTCTTACAGACAACCATTGGATACTAATTGTATATTGATCTACTAGAATAGATAGATAGATAAACGCTTTATTGTACACCTTAATATAAAGAAATAATATTACAATAATACAAAAACAGTGGTACAATGGGCGGCCTTATCGCAGGCTGCGATCTCTTCCAGGCAACCTTAAGATGGACCATACTAAGTAACTCGTAGTTTGTTGTGCACATTTACAAATAGCGTATAAAATTAATGCTGCTAGATGTAGTGGAATAGAAGCTTGACAGGTAAGAACTTGCTTGGTTGTCACTTAGTGGTCATAATATGACAAGATTATTACTGAAGATCTAAGACAACTAAGCAAATTCTGTTTCAAGAATTTCAGTCATTTCTTAATGAACATAATTGGACTTCTTTGGAACAAAAATAAAGGATGGTTTGGTAATTTCGGTATTTTATTCATATTGGGAAGCTTAACAAGCGAACCAGTCACAAACGTGTTGCTGGTCTTTGATATGAGAGCAGATTCTTTTCTTCGAGTATGTTTTTCAATAATCTGGTAATACAGTTCCTAAATAGTTTGAGATCACCGTATGTAAATTTAATAAAATAATAAATATTCCGGACATCTAACCCACAACGCCGTCTAGTCCCAAGCTAAGCAGAGCTCGTGTTATGGGCACTAGACAATTGATATAAATACTTATAAACTTTTTTTTTGTAAATACGTACATATTATACATAAAAAACACCAAAATTCCGAAACAAATATTTGCAGATCGTACAAATAAAACATTTGGTAAGACCTGGGAATCGGACCCAATGACCTCAAGCTTAGCAGTCGCATACGCTACCACTACGCCACCGACGCAGTCAGTATCAAGTTGTCATTATTATTTATTTAATAATTTAATGTATAAAGCCACAGTACGAAATTCCCATAGGTACTAGACCGATATCGAAATGATTTAGGTACTAAGGAAATTATTTACCTTCTTATGGAGGAAAATCATCATTTCTTGACCGCAAAGTTGATATTCCCTTAATAATAAACACGCCACTCATTTATGACTAATTTACAAAACGCACAAATTTTAAGTATATTTACACGAAAAGCGACTCTATTGAGAAAGGGATAATGTTCACACTTGTAAACAAGTAAATGCGTGACATTTAAAAAAAACGACCTAGTGCCCACACTACTTTCATAGCATTACAGTCGCACTCTCGAAGTGGGCAGTAATAGTAATGAGAATGAAACCTTATTGTTTGAGTGTTAAAGTCGATTATAGTACAATGGATATACTTATAAACTTTCGCAGCTCGCAGCTTGTTAATGTAGGTATATGGCAAAACCAAAAAAAAACAACATTAATCCCACATTTTTGTTTACAAATTTAAACATTTACTTAGCTTTGATGCAGTCATTATATTAAAATCCAAACTTGATAAAGTAAAGGATTGTAGAGTACTTATTTTTATTTTTCTTATGATGTAAGCAAGTTAAAATATTGTATATTGAACTTTACAGTCTTTCGTTAAAGTTGAAATTTCAGCCAAGACAACCGCCTGGTAAGAATCACTTTCGTTTAGGAATCGTTCCACTTAATCCGCTATAATGTATACTCAAAATAATAAGTAAATAATTACTCGCCGGAAAGTCCAATTGTTCAACGATGTTCTACCGATGCTACATGCAGTTCAAATTATTTTATGAGGCCTAATGATGTAGAAGCATCAATAGACCGCCATGATGTGGGTCATCTTGCTGCATTGTTGCATTGTCTGTATTCGCAATGAGAATAGTGACCATCAATCTTGGATTTTACTCATGCTTTCCACCAGGTAGAGTAGAGTAGAGTAATTTTGGAAGGACCTTCTTCTTCCTAGCCTTTATTATTCCCAATATTATTTGGGGTCGGCTACCAGTTCAACCGGTTTTACCTGAATATCAGTTTTTACACAGAGCGACTGGCATCTGACCTCCGCAACCCTGAGGGCGAACTGAATTCGAAGGTTGAACTAGTTGTCAGTATATTTGAGGGCACTGACTTCCCAATAACGATTGCCATAGATGTTCATGACAACCGGGACCGACGGCTTAACGTGCTCTCCGAAGCACGGGCAGAAAACACCGCCATCTTCCATACTCCGGGCTGCTATTAGGAATTTCTTGTAGGAAAAACCCAACAGCAGTCCGACCCGGGAATTGAACCCGAGACCTCTTGATTTGCAGTCGCTTACGCTAACCACTAGACCAACGAGGCAGTAATTTTGGAAGGACCAAAAATAATAATTGATGTTTGTTGGTCTTAGTTACTAAAACTCGGGAATGGCTAGACCAATTTAACTAATTTTAGTCTTTAAATATTTGTAGACATTCAGGAATAGTTGGAAGTTGTTCAGGTTGGTTAGTTACTAATATAGTTACGTATTAATATGTCCACCAGTGGACGTCTTTTGGCTGAGATGATGATTAATATCTAAAAAATACGTACAGCAAGAAAGAGTTTAAATTGAGCGAAAACCGTCTTCAACGTTCTCTTGAATAAATCTGACGGCCTCTACTTACTGGCAGGAACGAAATATTTCAAAGTGTACTTCCTCAAACACCTATTATACAGTTTCTTTTTCTGATTTACCACCACTCCACAGTTTAAAACTACTTTTTTAGCTTAATAGTAGCATTTGTAAGCAAAATTATGTACCAATATATAACACAAGTTAGACCTTACCACACGTATTAGTGTTCCAAAAACAATTGTTTCATATACCTTGTAAAACTACATAGTGTATGGTTGTTGTAATTTTATTTTATTATTGTTATTATAATATCTACTTTAGAACTTATTAAGCTGATGAAGTGAATAGCCAACAATATGTAAAACCCATACAGAAAAGGTAAGTATTTGTTACCTGACAATACTAATAGAAAAAAAATGTATTGATTGGTTTGAAGAAGCTGGCCGAAAATATCTTAACGCCCGACGCAAAAAGAGCTTGTATCTTAACTTTAGAGCTCTATCTGTTTGTTTGTCTATGGCATCCTAGCTCTAAAATAGGAGACGGATAGACCGATTGGAATGTGTTTTTTACTTTATGATAGGAAATAAATGTGATATCAACAAAAAATAACGAACAAACAAATCACGTACATTTAAACACAAAGCGTAAAATTTCTTTGTTATCGCTGACTAATACTTAATTAAGATCGTATCAGAACAGTTAAAGAGCGTTTGAAAAGATTGTAGACATTTTTTTTAATTGACTGAATAGTTTGCGAAATAAAATTATCATATCTGTTAGCCAAATGATTTTTGACTCTTTCAAAAACATTTAGTCGAAAGCGTTTTAAATATTTTCGGTTCAATTATAAAATGTACGCATTTTGTACACTTTATACATGTCAATGTCAATTTGGCAAAGTACAAAACCTATTACAGCTAACAGTATGTCTCCTTTCAATTTCAGATTTTACATACTACTAGAGTCACAGTACCAAAATAACGACAAATAAGATAACACATTCTTACACAAACTAAAGAACAATTAGTCAACATCTGTTTAATAGTGAAAAATTCCCCAAGTACCTATTATTCTTCAGTTAATTCATACCAATACTAAGTATAAATTTGAAAGTAACTCTATCTGTGTGTCTGTAAGGCTTTCACGGCTAAACCGCTGCACCAATTTCAATGTAATTTGACATAGAGATACTTTTATTCTTGAGGAAGGATCTAAACTACTCTGTACCGCAAGAAGTATGTATATGCTGTAGCTATAGCAATTATTATAAGTCTGTTATCTTCCGAACGTGTAATAGTTACTTTGACGACATTATTTATTTTATAATTATTAATTTATTATTTTGACATCGATAGTACATAATATGTTTTAACTAAATCATTATGATATTTGTTCTTTAAAGGAAAAAATAATGTGGATATTTTAACATAAAACAAGAAATGTTGAATAAAAAAAAACTGCAAGGAGAAAATTTAAAAGTAATGCACTAAGTTCGAATCCAAACATGGCGTAATTTACGTTTTCAAAAACTTTTAAAATATGTAACAAATATTTATTTTGTAACCTACTTTTACTTGATTTTAAAACCCTACTCGATCCTACTATAAATTAATATTTTCGCCAAACATCACCCTTTTGTTATTTCTTTGAAATAGCCATCAAAGGATACTTGAGTTTTTGATACATAAAGGATTAACCAATAACTTAAATGACCAGACAGCCATTTGGAAGGTAAATTTATAAATAAACATACTATATACGCGCGAAAAAACATAACCTTTCGTTAACAGTCGGAGGAAAAACGTAAAAAATTAAACATCGAAATAGCAAAAATGAAATATCCCCCGCAAAGATTAAAAATAAAATAAAACCAAAAAACTTACAGTGAGGCAAAGAGGTAAGCAACGAAATCCAAAACTGGAAAGAACACCACAAATACTGGCACAAAAAACGAAAAATAAATAATTCAAATAATATTTCTTAAATTTCGAATTGATTTTGTAAAGACGTTCGATGAGCAACTGGACGTTTTGCGGACTGATAGCTGCGCTCACTTCGATACAGAAGCAACCATTATTCCCAACCGAATTTTAACCTTAGACTCTTAAACACAAGGTTTAATTTCTGAAACAAACTCAAAATTGTTCTACTGTGTGAAACTGTCCAAGCTGGTATTGAGGTCAGTGACGTCTTTTTTCTGTGATACAAATTCGCGGAACGAGAGAGTAATTGAAATTCGTATAAGAAGGAAAGAGAGAGGGCATTTCCTTGTCATAGAGAAATTGGTTAAGCGTGGTCAGTAATTTAGTATTGTCATATAGATCCTTGTTGAAGATACTTTCAGCGGCTTCTTAATGTCTATGGCTTTCAATAGAAATGTTCTTGTTGAAAAGAATAAAGTAACTCTAAATTTCTAAAACCTGGTGAATTACGTCATACGTAATTAAAGACTTAACTACCTTGTAAATAATAGAGAACCCGTTTCTGAACTATGAAGATTTTTCACATTGAGTGGGTAGGTCCCCGGTATCCTCACTCACATGGTGAAACACAGCAAAACAAAAGAGTGGTGTAAATGTCCAGTCCGAAAATAAAAGAAAGATAACTTCGAAGGAAGCTACTTGCAAATTTATCAAACGTAAGTAAATATCTGCGACAGAAATCAAACTTATGTGTAAGAAATTTTGGTTTATCTGGGCACAAAGTATTTGAACGTGGATATCTTAAAAACTACTTCATAAAAACGAGTAATTCCTTCAAATATATTATATTCTTTGGTATCCCTATTTTCATATCAACATACTCGTATGTTACAAAGCTAAAAGTGAAATTATATTTTGATGAATCAGCCAAAGAATGAAATTTCGAAGAATTGCCCATAACTGAAGTCAAGTAATTAAAATACCGTCACGTTTCAATGATCATCAGTGCTAATAGGATCACTGATGATTGAATAAAACAGAAAACTAACAAATTTTCGTGTTTTCAAGATAAAATACGTGGGGGCCACATCACATCGCCACCAATTTCTACAACTCCAAATTTAGAGTTTTCGGAATTGATGATGGTGGCTCTCTCCTCATTGACAGCGAAGTCAGCCCTGTCCTGGTAACAAGCAATAGTTTAGACTGTCAGATTTGACATTGCTGCTTTATTTAAAAGTTGACATTTTAGTAACTGCAAGAATAAAAATCATTACTTTCAATCCTATATCTATTAAAACCGCCTATTTCGATCCACCAGTAGATCAAACAGTGCTATGAAGTTCACTGTGATCAACCATTAGTTTGGATGGATCTGGAACTATTTTCATCTTACTTTTATGCTCCACTGGTGGATTCAATAGCATCCATGTCGTTTGGCAAGATCTGAAGTTGTAGACAATTTACATAGGAAATCGATGAGATGGACATTGCCAAACAAATAAATATCGGTGAAAACAACTGAATATCGCCAAAAGAAATAAAGTTCGGTAACAAGAAATGAATATCTCAACAATGTTTAATCAATAACTTTAAGTCGATCACGCGGTTTTCCTCTACTGCGGTGGCCCCAATAGGAATGAGGTTTTCCTCGTCATTACAATGCGTACCTATGGTGTAACTATGAGTAAAACGCCTAATTGTTGTTTAAGATTAAGACTGAGGGTGCTGGTTCAGATGAATAAAGAGAGTTGCTCAAGATAAACGTAGGCGTGGTTGATTTTTCAACACAAACACTTTTTAATATACGTTTAAATACAATTAATATGGGATAATTGGCACAATTAATTGGCCTATAAATTTAAATATAAATTTTTAGTTATTTTAGTGACAATAGCAAATCCGTTGGACTAATAGTCAATGCCAAAAGTGTGAACTTTTGTGGAGGGATCAACTAGCTTTTCCGTTACGTTCGGATACATCGTGAGCAATGAAAGCGGTGAAAAAAACGAAGTGTTCAATTCTTTACACTATCAAAAGTTTACCCGATAATAAGGCGTTATTTGGGAATTGGATAATAAAGACGCAACATTCAACCGTTAAACGACTGCAGCGCCGGAAGGACATGTCGTCGCAGATTAGGTTATACCTTTACATTATAGTTGTATTGTAGAGGAGAGTATCAGACAAGTTGTATCATCCAAACAAGTGCATCATTCTCAATAAAAGGCAGAAGAAGAATTTAACAAGTGTTTAATTGAGCACCTATTTAATACAGAAGTTTTATTGGTACACAATAAACAATCTTGGGTAAGCAATATAATTGAAAAAATAAACATATTGTCGTCGAAAATAATACCAATGACCTGATTTAAAAAACGAAATGTTAGTTTATGGATTCATGTAAAAAAAATGTTTTGTTTAGTAAACAAAAAGTATTTTCATCCCCTATAAAACGAATATTCACACATGGTCTAAATTTTCTAGGACCTTCACGAGAACTTATTGAACTTTACAAAAATTTATAAGTTCTTATAAAAAACACAGTTCTTAATTTTGGCATGGTTCAGATCTCTTTTATTTATATTGACTAGGTACTAGAAGTACGCCCTTTTGACATTGTCATTCAGAAAATGGGTGGCGATGAGATAGTGATAACAGGGATGGCCATATTTGATAGTGGGTGTGGTCCCACCGTATTATAAATTGAAAACACAAAAACTGTACAGTTTTGTTCTTTTATTCAATTATCAGTGATCCTATTAGCACTGATTATCATTGAAACGTGACGGTATTATACTTATTCAGTTTTGGACAATTCTTCAAAATTTATTTCTTTGGCTGATTCATCTGGTCAAAATATAATTTCACTTTCAGCTTTGAAACATATGTTCATATGAAAATAGGGATACCAAAGAATGTAATATATATTTGATGGAAAACTCGTTTTTATGAAGTAGTTTTCAAGATATTCACGTTCAAGTATTTTATGCCCAGATAAATAAGAATTTCTGTCGCAGATATTTGGTTGCGTTTGATAAAGTAGCTTTCTTCAGTTATATCTTTCTTTTATTTTTGGATTGGACATTTACACCACTCTGTTATTTATTAATGTCTTTTATGGTTTAATTTTTGTCCAATGTGTTGACAAAGGGTCCAAAGGGTCATGACGATAATGGCTTTTTGTGTATCCAAGTTTTGTATTTTGTGCTAGAGGGAAAGAACTAATAAATTTTATGATTCATATGATATTTTGACCATAGGAACCAAGTACAGATGAGTCAGCATTTTACCTGACATCCTTACTTATAATATATAAAGACTGAAGTAATATCAGTTTCCCACATGAATCTGTAACTTAAGCACAGATAAATCGGATATATACTTTCGTAAAACCGGGAACTAAGACAACCAGCTGCTCGCACAGTTTCTAACTTATCTGTTACACACCCAGGCGTTAGATCAGGTGCCAGATGGCAGGTGAGAAGCCAACTTCTCCCACGCGGAAAGCCAGACTCATTATTATTATTTATCTTAAATAATACACATTTTTTTGGTAAGCAGTCAATCGATTTCCTTTCTGCAAAGTCTTATCATATCAAAGTTCAAAGTCCTATCACTTAGTCCTGAAAAATGGCAGACAGAAACGTCATATAAATCAGAAGAACATACTTCAACTATGTTTTATTTTGTGGACTGCACTTATTTCAATACTATCATATTTCACCCCAAAAAACAGGATATTTATTAATGGGTTATAGAAATATAACCATAGAAATCGAAAATGTTGTCTCTGAAGAACAATTCTTAGACATTCAATGCTGTTGATTTCCGTATTCCGGAATTTTGATTTCTAAATTCTGAAGTTCTGATTTCAATGTTCAGGAATTCTTGGTATTCTTCGCTCTCTTAACATCTCTGGGTGGGGCAATTGATTGGTTTTACAATGTTTGGAGATCAGCATCGCATTCGTCTCGAAGATTCTCTTTCTTTGTGGTATAATGCTGTCGGTGTCCCGTAGAATGGCGTTCCATCTCCGTTACTCTACGCAATTTTCTAAATCTCTATTTCTAATAATTCGTTTTCATTCTACCGTCTCAAAATGTCTTTAAACAGTCGTAACTCCTGGACCGTCATATAATCTACTTGGAAATAACTAGCCAACTTGGCACATATTCATAGATAAAAATTAAACAAACATAAGTCAATAAAGAAAACTAAAATTTTGCATTAATAAAATTAAATCTTACGTAGCAATATGTTAAGAAAATGTCATTCTGAAAATGCAAATATATAAAAAAATGTAAAATATGTCGCACGCCTACGATATACTAGAGCACATCAATCCATTTTCATCCCCTATCCCCAATCCATAATCACATTTCTTATTAAAGGTACAGTTACAATTTGCCTTACCTAATGTAGAAAATAGATATGTAATGTTTATGTATGAAAAATATATATAATTTGTAATTTTATTGGGGTTTTCTGAGTATAGAAATTCTGAATTTATATTAACAGCCTAGAGTTTGTAATTTGGGGTCTTAACCCCCATACGTTGGAGACTTCATAAAGCAGGCGATCCTGCGCCTGATCTCTCCCCGGTCGTGTTGGATAACCGTCCCACCGAATTATAAAAGTGAGGGAACGGAGAGTGAACCTGAGATTGCGCACACATTTTTGCATTGTAAAATCTCCTCCGGACCCCAGAAATTTTATACCACCGTTTGTGGACTGCCCTTTTTTTCATGTAGAATCCCCCACGGGACGTCACCCCACCGGGGTAAACCGGCGGGGTGGTGTGTTGGAATCGAACCCACTAAAACCACTCGGTGTGCCACTTTGCGCCTGAGAAGGAAGGGGTCCGGGAACTGCTGTTATTAACACAACCGGACCCTCTCAGCGCCTGCCCACGCACACGTGCGGCTGGCCACTAAAGCGGATGGAGGAGAAAACAAATCCCATCCATCCAAACAAATCGTGTCCTTGGACATCGCCAACGCCTTTAATAGTCTGCCATTCAGCTGCATCAGGGAAGCACACCACTACCACGGGGTGCCAGAGTACCTGAGGCGGCTGGTGGCAGACTATTTAGAGGAGCGCACCGTCGTGTACGAGGACCGAGATGGCGTCTTGAGACGGCGACCCATGTCGTGCGGCGTTCCGCAGGGGTCTGTCCTTGGACCACTCCTGTGGAACGTGGGGTACGACTGGGTCCTTCGAAGTCGTCTGCCTCCCGGGCTGGGCGTAATTTGTTACGCCGATGACACACTTGTTACAGCCCGGGGGGCGAATTACCAAGAGGCGGCGCGCCTGGCCACCAGAGGTGTCTCTCTCTCTCTCTGTACGAGGTACGCGAATGGCGTGAAGCCGCTCGCCGAGCCACGATGGCTCGTTGGTCGTCCCGACTGGAGGCTCCACGCGCTGGCTTTGCCACCGTGGAGGTGCTCCAGCCGGTCATCCTCGGTTTACGTGCTTTCCGAGGTACGGTTGGCATTTGTGCTGAAGTCAAAGTAGTAAAGTAAAGGAATTGACTGCACGGTTGGCCGAGTGGTGTCAGCGGTCGCCATGCCGCTTGCTACTGCGCCAAGTGTCGTGGGTTCAAATCCCACGCGGTACCTACAACACTTTGTGTGATCCACGAATTGTTGTCCCGAGTCTGGATGTTCTTTGTGTCCGTTTCATGTATGTTTGTAAAGTCCCCCACGACACAGGATGTTTATTCCTAATGTGGGAGTTGTCTTTAAAAAAAAAAAAAAAAAAGAATTGCGCAACATTACACGTTCTGACTCAAAGTTGCTAGGTATTACATTTAATTCTACAATACTGAAATTAAAATGCTTTTTTTGTTTTTTATTATGTTCTTTTGTATCTATCTAATTTTATTTTTAACGTCACCTGTCTTACGACATATTTAAAAAAATGTATGTATTGTTTGTGCTGTTTTTACCCAATATGTACTTGCGGTAATATGATTCCACGTGTACAGTTATGTATGAAGTACGGAATGTAATATAAAGATATCTCCTACCAAAAGTGGTCAGGAATTAATAAAATTAACCTATAGTGTTTCTATTACGCAACCATTTACCAATGCCGCACAAACGTCTTGCCCAAAAAGCGTTAACTATCCCAGTCTTGGACAATCGTTGCCCGCGACTTTGCTCTAAACGTTGGTCCGTCAAAAGGACACCTTGCACAAGTTCTCATAATCACAGTGTTGCATCTCACGACCACTCAGAGACAATTCAGAATATTTCTACTTCATTCAATTTCTAGGCTAAGAATAGTGCGTCTACAGGCAGTTGTTTACTGTAGTATGAAGTTGTAATTTATATCATTTGGATAGCAAAAATGCCGAGGTTCAAGTTCACAACTCTTTTATCAAAAATAATTTAAACAAGATACACCATTTTTCTTCCTTTATTCTGGATAAGGCGAAGGAAATTAAAAGAAAATGAGTGCAATAGAAGCAAAGCTTGCATTACTGAACTTAACTTAATTCTGACTAAGAAATTCCTAGCGTAACCCGGCTTTACAAGGAAATCTTTAAAATTCTAAGATTATCTCTATCATAAATTAAAAAAAAACATATTGACATAATTTGCCTTCCGTTACCCTAATTTTATTTGGGATCCGTGCAGTATGAAGGTTGCCTGAAAGGCAAAGGCCGCCTTTTGTACCTTACATTATATATATTTGTCATCTTATGTCATGAAAATATGTAATACGGTGTACAAATAAACAGTTTTCTATCTATCTATCCATGCCATTTCACTAATAACTCCCTTCATAGTCGTTTTCTCTTTCTCACAATTCATCCACTTCATTTTCCTTCTCTCGTACCCTGTAACTCTTACCTAATACAAACCTCGTCATATTTTCCACATCTTTCTGCTTAACACGTACATACCAAGATAACCTATTACTTCATAACTTTCATACAGTCGCGTTTTTTTCAAACTCCCTCGTGTATAGGTCAGTATTGTGTGTGAGTGTACGTCAGGATTGAATCCTGACCTTATCCAACCGAGTCTCACCAGACATACATATAAACTTTGCTCTTAAATCAGTCTCTCTTTCAGTTGAAATCGCATTAAAATTCATTACGTAGTTTGAAACGTCGGAGGCCTACACCCTACCCTTCCCCCATCCCTTTTCCCATTCCCCCAAAGGCCGGCAACGCACTTGTGACGCCTCTGGTGTTGCGGGTGTCCATGGCCGGTGGTAATCGCTTACCATCAGGCGATACGTTTTTTTTTGTTTTTTATAGAATATTGGGCAAACAAGCAGACGTATCACCTGATGGTAAGCGATTACCGCCGCCCATGGATGGATGGCCGCAACACCAAAGGCGTCACAAGTGCGTTGCCGACCTTTGGAGGATGGGAAAGGGGATGGGGGGAGGGGTTGGGGTATGGGCCTCCGGTATCCTCACTCACTCGGTGAAACACAGCGCAAACGCTATTTCACACCGGTTTTCTGTGAGGCCGTGGTATCACTCCGGTCGAGCCGACCCATTCATGCCGAAGCCTAGCTCTCCCACGGGAAAAATCTGTCAGAAAAAAAAACGTCTGCCCGTTTGCCTCATATTCCATAAAACAATATCAAAGCGTACAATAAAAAAACAACTTCAATACGTAAAGACGACCACTTTATAAACGTAAAAGGATAGGTCGAAATCAATCCATATTTATTGCGTCATAAACTGAAAAGGCAACATTAAATTTCACTAGAAATGTAATGTTCATGTAAATTACCTTATGCTGTAAATTCTGTTCTATTACTATTAATAAGCAATACTTTCAAGTTATGTGACTGATATATTTATCTTTGTTAGTACTATAATCTTATAGGGTATTTACACACTTATGAATTTATTTTGAGTTATGATTTTATACGTATTAATCATTTGGGTGACGGATTAATATATATTCATTTCACAGGTGGGAAACCTAAAACTAAGGCACGATAGTGTAGTAGGGAAATACGTGCTTTCTAAGGGTGTATAAGAGTGGTTTATTAAAACCTATTGATCATTTCATATTTAAAATTTGTTAGTTATGGCTGTAAAGTGTACCTTTCTCCCATAACCGCGCCAAATCTGATTTAAATCGGTGCAGTAATTTAGCCGTGAAAACTTACTAGGGACATAAATTATAAATTAATGACGTTATTACCGTCCACATTAAAAGTGTGTACTGTACCTAAATATTTTACCGATAAGATATATGTGAATGATAAGGAAGAGATCACAAACGGTATATAATCTGATTACAATAAATGGCCCACTCACTCAACAATTAGTGCGGAGACCAAACTGACGTGTGTATTAATTTAGTAATAAAGCTATAGTGAATTTTCGGAAGTATTTCTAAAACATTGACCAGTGACGAATATCTATCGATAAATAATGCACGACCTCGGAGAAAAGGCGCTACGTAGTAAAAATGGTCTCGGTGAGTACAATAACTTAAGAATCTAAGTTCTGATTGGCAGTTCGACTGCCTCTGTGGCGCAGTGGTAGCGTATGCGACTGCTGTGCTTGAGGTCTCGGGTTCGATTCCCGGGTTGGATCAAATGTTTGTATGATCTGCAAATATTTGTTTCGCGTTTTGGGTGTCTTCTATGTTTAATATGTATGTATTTACAAAGAAAAGTGTATATAGATATGTATTTATATCAGTTGTCTAGTACTCATAACACAATCTCTGCTTAGCTTGGGACTAGACGGCGTTGTGTGTAAGATGTCCAAAATATTTGTTTATTTATTTATAGTCATATAGTAACATAGGCCGTCGAACCAGAGGATGTAGACATATCGTCTTTTACTGATAAAACAGTCTGTTATTTATGCGAGAGTCTGTATTTAGACTCATATACAAAAACAATCTGTCATTACGAACTCACACATAAACTCATTATATGTCATAACAGTGTAATGCGTAGGCCCATTTGGACTTATACTTTGACAGAGGATAACGCCGGCGTATGTGTACTTAATACCATGTTGCTTAATGATTCTAGTTTATGATTTCGCGTTCGATAGACTCTTAATTTGAATTAGATGAGTGTTCAGATAACCATAAATTAATAATATAATTTAGTATAATCACAATCTTATGAAGATTGTCTTTCTGCAGTGGTGAAAATCTGTAAATTATGATTGATTACTATTTAAATCATACATACTTAAACACGGAACTGTATTGTCGAAGGGGTAGGCGTTCGGCCTCAGACAGAGAATGCACCTGTGCACCTGTTGCACCTGTGGTTGGGAAATATGTGCAACAGTTGCACAGGTGCACCTTTTTATTCTTTCCCTCGGGAATCGAACCCGAGACCTCAAGCATAGCAGTCGCATACGCTACCACTACGCCATTTATGAGCATAAGATAGAGATATTTAGACATTTCTTTTATTTAGAAAACATTTCAAATGTAATCTATGTCTATCATCAAGAATAACACATATATCACCTACAATTTAAGATTTTGTTAAAAGTAAATGAATTTAGTATCATTACATCTTTATCAACAGTTTTTAAAATCCCATTGTTGGAACCTTTCCTTAGACATAAGGTTTTGGTCTATTATACCACGTCAGTCAACCGTGGGAGAGCCACGCTTCGGCATGAATGGGTCGGCTCGACCGGAGTGATACCACGGCCTCACAGAAAACCGGTGTGAAATAGAGCTTGTGCTGTGTTTCACTGAGTGAGTGAGGATACCGGAGTCCAATACCCCATCCCCTCCCCATCCTCCAAAGACCGGCAACACACTTGTGACGCCTCTGGTGTTGCGGGTGTACATGGGCGGCGGTAATCTTACCATCAGGCGATACGTTTGCTCGTTTGTCTCCAATTCAATAAAAAAAAAGTCCGATGGGTTTGTATAGTGTGTTTCAAGATTTTCTTCTCTTAAGCAAGTGATGTGTCCTGCGTTGTTTGCTCCCTTGGTCGCCTCTTACAACACAATTACATATATTTAGTATCACATGCATACTTATCATGTGAAGGTACAATTTGTAATGATCTGTGACGTCATTACAAATAAATAATAAATAAATATTCCGGACATCTAACACACAACGCCATCTAGTCCCAAGCTAAGCAGAGCTTGTGTTATGGGTACTAGACAACTGATATAAATACTTATATACTGTTTTTTTTTGTAAATACATACATATTATACATAGAAAACACCCAAACTCCGAAACAAATATTTGTAGATCACACAAATATTTGGTCCGTCCCAGGATTTGAACCCGAGACCTCAAGCACAGCAGTCGCATTCACTAGCACTGCGCCACCGAGGCAGTTGAAATGATAGCAATGAAGAGGCTAATTAAGGATTGCCCGTATTAAAAGTATCTGTTACCATTGCCGTCATCAAAAATAGGTAAAATGAGGTAACAAACCATAATTTCAGATCCGTGAAGGATGAATCACAGTAAAAAACCAAGTGTCATAAACAAAGTAACGTTATCTGATTAAACCATTACGAATGTAATGGATGTGTGTTATTAAAAGTAAGTACTAATTAGTACACAGACAATAGACACCCTTAAATGAATAGTATGAACGTTGTGAAATATACATTAGTCGTGCCTTCGATTGTTCAGTCATGACGTAACGAACTAAACTGACTCTTAAACAACTTACAAGAAAAAGTGTATTACACGACTACGTAAAAAAAAAAGACGTGTGGCACTCGGTGACTGCCGCGGTAAACTTTTTATCAACTTATGCAATTATAATTATATATTTATTTTATTTATGCAGTATTTTTTTTCTTTGTTTTTTTTTCTTTGATTGATGAATTAATATTCAAGTTACACTTTGAGCGTGGTGACCGATAAACAAAAACAAAAACAAAACAAAAACAAAAAGTTCTGGTATTTATCGATAGATGGAAAAACTAAAAAGGATCACCGCTGTGCCGGTCGGAATCGGGGGTGTTAGGTTGTTTTCGTTACGGAATTTTTGTTTTCTGTCTCCACGCTCAAGGCCCGCGATAGAAGCTATGCAATAGCTTAAAATATAGTCGTCCCTGTTACCGGTGCTATTGTTACGAATCAATTGACCAATCTCATTTATAACAAGCGGTTTAGTAGTTTAGGCGGTACGGTCAAACCTACAATACATTCATAATCTTCCAATACTATTACCGTTCCTTTTTGCTTCGCTGTAGTCGTATAAAAATAAACTTAAAAAAATGCTAAAGTAACTGCTGAAGAATAATTGGAAAGTAGTGATGTAGGTCTCCCCCAAGTAGCGCCAACCATCCCGGTCCTGGGCAGTCCGCATCCATCCGCTGCCAGCCACTCTTTTTAAGTCGTCAAACCATCGTGCCGCATTAGACCTACGTTCAGCAGTGGACGGCAAATGGTTAAAAAAAAAAAATAAGTGATGTGATACATACAGACAAAACAACATTCCTTGTATATGATGACGATGTTCTCCTAGCCAATTACGGCCACGGCGACCAGTCTCAACAGAGAGCAGCCAACTACGCAGGAGATATTATAAAAAAAAAGTCAGTTAATTTCTTGTATAAGTACCTACTATGCAAAAGTTCTATTTTTTATATTCATAAGCCTACTAAAGTGATTCTACTTTGCCTTATGGAAATTATGAGCAGTATCCTAGAGTAGAGGTACTGAAATAGCTTAAATTATCGAACTATAAAGGGACACTATGTAATTGTGGATTTGAATACATATCCATGTGATTACTTCGTAGATGTCCACTCAAAGAGCGTCAAAACACGGATATCTATAAAAATTGCATTCGAACATGGGCTATGGTTGTCACTTACTCACAAGTGATCGTCCCTATACCATAGAAATATGTTTCTGTCATGAAAAATTATACCTAATATCATCACGACGTGACGTGTTGATAAGAAGTGAGTGTCAACAGTGTCAACGTGTCCTGTCCTTTAAACAGTTCTTCAGTAAGTAAGCATTTATATAACCACTCAAAGATAATTATCTAACCGTTATAATAGTCGGGGATTCCAATTATGATGTAAAAGACAATGTTTAGTCAGTAGTAATTGTCAGAAAGCTAGGACTTCCCTGCAACGGCTTATTCAAGTTACAAGTTACAGGTATGAAACGCTCTCGAAATATTACTCACAATTCATCCGTAATAGCAGCATTTACTGACTGTCTCGGTTTTGCAGTAGTAGCGTATACAACTGCTGTGCTTGAGGTCTCCAGTTCGATTCCCGTGTCGTACCAAACATTTTCGTGATCTGTAAATAGTTGTTTCGGGGTTTGGCTGATTCTTATTTATAATAAGTTTGTGTTTATAAAAAACATAACTGTATTTATATCAGCTGTTGGGTAATGTACCATACTATGTACAAGCATCGCTTAAGTTGGAACTAAATGGCGATTAGCGCCACGTGTTAAAAAAAATGTTCTTTAAATTTTCTAAAAGCCAGCTCCTGTTGCTCGCTATTACTTCAATAAATGTAACACTTGTTTTTGTACTTACCGATTTGTCAGTACAGTCAAGTGGGCTTGCATCTTTATGTCTATGTGTTGACATATTAAGAATATGGATAATCACTATCTCCATTCATCCCGTGTCGTAAGAAGTGAATTAAGGAGCAAACTACGCAGGAACACATTACTGCAAAGAGAAGAAAAACTTGAAACAAACCATACATCAATCTGCCTGGCAGCGTGATAAAGTGGACCAATACCTTCATATTAAGGAGGGATCCACGTCCGCCAGTAGACTATGTTTATTCGTGTTATTATGTCGGCATAATCGTCATCATCTCGCTGCAGTCCACTGTTGGACATAGGCCTCTCCCAAGGAACACCACAGAGCCCGATTTGCTTAAGAAGCTGTTATTACTCGTATGTATTACTAGCTGACCCACGCATCCTCGTTTGCGTCTTATATTGCCCGTAGCGTGAAATAATTTTTCAAATCGGACCAGCGGTTTCTGAGATTAGCGCGTTCAAACAAACAAACAAACTCTTCAGATTTATTATTAGTGTAGATTAGTAAAACATAATTTAATGAGTCAACGGAGGCGTCGTTACTTAAGCGTTGACCTCGCCGTTTTCTACTAAACTGAGTGATATGGGTTTAAACGTTACATGGGACAACAGTTTGGGTGATCCACAAATTATTGTTCTAAGTCTGAATATTCTTTGTCTTAGATTCAGGTGTGTTTGTAAAGTACCTCGCGATACACGAATATTCGTAGTGCGAAAATAATATATATATAAACTATAAATCTAATCCAGATGTACTCTTCATCTCATTCTTTTTTCTCTTTGCCAGGATTACAAGCAAGAGTGTTCCAAGAAGCTACACGGTTAGAAGACCCTTTGCCACCTCCACAGCCTCCGTCTCCCATTACAAAGGATTCCGTATTTAAGTATTATAAGATAGCATCATTAAGAAATGAACACACTCAAAGAAAGAAAAGCAGCCACTTAGTTAAAAAATCTGGAAATTCTTAGACCTAGAAACAAACGATGTAATTAATCAGACTTAAAGCTTGGTACTATTCCATAATGATCGGATGCGATTTAAGGATCAAAAGGAAAAAATTCTGCTGTACACAACCTGTATGTTTTCGGAAGGAAACTTGACCCTAGTCTCAGGGAGCCTGGGACTAGAGTCGATTCCCTTTTTGATACAATGTCTATAAAAAATGACAAAATATATTGAAAAATTATCTTTTAAAAATTATTAGCAACTTCAATACCAACGCATTGATAAATTTGTAATATCTATATTCTTAAAATTTAGATTTGGCAAGTATCTCAGAGAAAAAAAATCCAAATTGGTTCATCAATTATGGAGTGCTGAGGAAACAAATTTTAAAAACATACAATCAAGACCTATTCTTTTTTGGAGTTTTGAAGAACGAAGAGCTTATATGATCTGAGAATTGTATAATATATTAAGAAATTGTAATGTAAATAAACTTTTAAGAAATCAGAGTGACGCAAACATAACAACATTGTACTGCTGAGAAGTATGAAATTTGTTACTGTTAAAGTTAATAAGGAGAAGTGCAGAAAACAAAAAAGGTCGAATTTCGTCAGCTGGGTGGCTACTATTTAAGAAAAAAAAAACTATAATTTAATAAACCAACCTAAAATATGAAAACTGAATAAAATAAATAGACATGTTCCTATTTCATGTGATGTCGTATTGTCAATCAACAAGAAATTTTGCATCCAGATTCCCAGTGATACAAAGAAAACCGACAGGGCTTCTTTTTTCAGCCAGAGAGAAGACATTACTATTTACGTAAGATAGAAAATGTTATTTTAATCACATGTATTAAAAATTTTAAAATATACTGTTTTATACTCATCGAATCTATTTTTGTTCATATTACTCGTTTTGTTCAAGTCAGAGAACAGTTCATAGAACAAAACAACGTCTGAAGCTCTTTAGTTTGTTAAGAATTATTGTAGTTTTGACGATAAATTAATTTCAATATTATCTTATCGATGAGAAACTAACAGTTTTAGTCGATAAAATAATTTTTGATTATGCAATATAATCAAAAAGTTTTAGTACAGGAGCTTGAAGTTGGTGCCAGGTTACTAAGAGCGGCTTAAATCTTTCTTCTTCTTAAGAATAGTCTTGCATAAACTTCAATCTGATCAAATTAGGATAGGTATCTATATATAAGACTAAGGCAAACTTAAAATTACGTATAGAATGGGATAGCGATGATAATTTTTACTTTATGTAGCTATTTTGCATATAAAAATATAAACCATTCAAACGGGCAGGCAAAATATATAATATAAAATGATTACCTCCACTCAAAGATATGTGCAACTGCAAGTTTATATTGTAGAATAAATGCTCTATGTTTAAATAATATTATAATGCTGTATACATTTTAGAACTGAGATGAAAGTGACTGTATCTTACCAGCTTTAAAATTTACCAGTTTACTAGCTGACCCACGCAACCTCGTTTGCGTCTTATATTGCCCGTAGCGTTAAAAAATTTCCCGGCTTTTGAAACATTCTTCATTGATGCTCCGCTCCTATTAGTAGTAGCGTGATGATATATAGCCTATAGCCTTTCTCGATAAATGGACTATCCAACACTGAAAGAATTTTTCAAATCGGATCAGCGGTTTCTGAGATTGGCGCGTTCAAACAAACAAAGAAACAAACTCTTCAGCTTTATTATTAGTATAGATTTGTTTATAAAACATAAAGTGATTATGGTGACCTCTATAGACTCAAAGTTACTTAGTAACATTTATGAAACACTTTTTTATTCAAAAACTGCATTGCAAAGCATTGGTGGCCCTTAATGACATAGGTATTTTCTGCCAGCCAACAATACAGTGGTGCAGACTTGTGTGTGAAGAGTTATACTATAAGCTATATATAAATATCAAAAGTAGCGCCTGAAATCAACAAACAATCAACTGCCAAAACTATACAATCACATGTAGATTTATAAATACACAAGTCATTTAAATAATAATTTAAAATAATAAATAAATTATTTCCGATACCGAAGTCGCTGAGCACTTGACGAAATGCATAGCTGCACTATTATATACCTATCATATACCTACATTAATTGGTAAGGAAATAGTTTATAATCAAGTTCTGATCAAAATATTCTTCAATGTTTTGTTTGGAATGTTTGGTACGTCCTGTTTCACTGACTCATATTTTGAATAAGACTCATATAATATCTAGATATTACGGGTTCAGATAATCAAAAATAAAACCAAAACCTGGTCTTGTGCTATGAAATATTTATAAGGTTCTGTCATAATTGACTGCCTCGGTGGCGCCGTGGTAGTGAATGCGACTTCTGTGCTTGAGGTCTCGGGTTCATCTTGGGTCGGAGCAAGTGTTTGTGTGAACTACAAATATTTGTTTCGGAGCTTGGGTGTTTTCTATGTATAATATGTATGAATTTACAAAAAAAAGTATTTATGTATTAATATCAGTTGTCTAGTACCCATAACACAAGCCTTGCTTAGCTTGGAACTAGATGGCGTTGTGTGTAAGATGTCCGAAATATTTATTATTTATTTTATAAATAACTCAAAGTAATTAGAGCCCATGTTATGCCACTCCCATTGGAGGTCTGTATTCAAAGAGAGGTTTAAACCAGTCTTATTATTTTCTTTACTATACCTGATGGAAAGTATGAACAGAATCCAAGCTGCGGTCACCATACTCATGGCAACGTGGCTCTACTGCCTTGGGAGAACGTGGTCAATGTAACGCCATGTATATGGTAGAAAGTTGCTAATTATGTCAACATCACAGTCAATACAAGGGCGAGAATTATAGGACTGATACTTAATCAAGAGTTCAATGTACGAGTTTTTTCGTTTTCGTATAAGACAAAATGGTTCAATTAATAAATAGAAATCAATTATACAATACTTGCCACTAGTGGAAGATTATAATTGTTAACGTTTGAATGTTTAAAAGTCTTTCAGATTTTATTTATTTAAGTTTATTAAAAAAATAATGACCACTTATAAACAGTGTGTATTATGACCATTATTAAAATTAAATGTTCCTGATTCAGTTTGTTATTATTTCTTTATTATTAGACTTGACATGGATATGAGTAACTTTTTATAAAAAATCTTGAAATAAAAGATTAGTACCATACATTCGAAAAGAATAGTTAGAGTATTAACATTAAGAATCAAACTCGTCTAAATATAAATGTTAATTTTCTATACCTACATCATTAACTTCTAAGAATATTTCATTAGGTTGTTACATTTAAACAACTTAAGTAATTCTTTAAAATTATTGTACCGAAATGATTCATTCCCCTTGTAATTTGTTCGCTTTTTCAGTTCATACATTAACATATTATAAGAATATAAAAATAATTATTTAACATAGGTTAGTTAGTAAGGTTCACCTGGTAGAAAAGTTTTTTTTTATTATGTAGAGAGCAAACGAGCGGGCGTACCGTTTGATGGTAAGCGAACACCAAAAGCGTCACGAGTGCCTATGTTTCACACTCGTGGTAGAGCCGGCCCATTCATGCCGAAGCGTGGCTCTCCAACGGTAAAGTGCACGTGTAGACAATTAAAAAATACAAAATTGGCGTGGTCACTGTTAAGCATGCTCTAGAGATTAGCTTAGCACTATTGCATTGGAAATTCCCTCAATTCCTTTATTTTTATACTTACAATAAATCTAAGTATGATCATTTCTTCTACTAGTTAATTTCATGATTGAAGAAGCCCAGAACAGCCATGTCGAGAACTGAACTCGCAAGAGTTATCTTCTTTTTAGCCATTTTTGTCGACGTGTTACCGATGAACTTTTTATTTTGGTCTGATTTCCTTATATACTTCAACTGAATTTGAACAACTTCACCATTTGGCGTCAAAGGTCGTGGAGGCGGCAAGGGATCCAGTAAGCGTGTGGCTTCTTGAAACACCTTCGCTTTCAGTTTTATACCTGAAATTATTTTAAGAAACGAATAGAATAAAATAAACTGAATGACTGACTAACTGATTAATGCAGCCTTGACTAAGTGGTTTAAACGATATGGGACAACACTTTGTGCGATTTTTAAATTGTGATTCTGAGTCCCCCGCGACACAGGATTAATATTCTTAATGTAGGAATTGACATTAATGATGAAAGTAAACTCTATTGTGTACCCATTTAGTACATCGTACTAACAATAGGTAGTAAGGGCCAGTTCCAGCCCTTGCTGGTAAAATCTTTTCTTTTGTAAATATATACACTTTATACATAAAAAACATCTAAGCTCCGAATCAAATATTTGCAGATCATACAAACATTTGGTCTGAGCCGGGTATAGAACCCGAGACTTTAAGCACAACAGTAGTATACACAACAACTGCGCCATCGAGGCAGTCTTATGCTTATTGCCAAAAAGCCACAATGATAAGTACAGAAAGTCAATGTTAAATGACAGCTCGCGTGTTTCGTTTGTGAGTACGAAACCGGAGGCCCATTATGCAGAAGCATCACTAGGCCGCCATGCTGCATTGTTGCATTGTCTGCAGTCGCAATGAATATGGTGACCACCACTCTTGAAATCTGCTTATGCTTTCCATCAGGCAGAGTAGAGTCAATATCAAGTCTTACCGTGGGAGAGCTAAGCTTCGGCATGAATGGGTCGGCTCGACCGGAGTGATACCACGGCCTCACAGAAAACCGGTGTGAAATAGCGTTTGCGCTGTGTTTCACCGAGTGAGTGAGGATACCGGAGGCCCATACCCCAACCCCTCCCCCATCCCCTTTCCCATCCCCCAAAGGTCGGCAACGCACTTGTGATACCTTTGGTGTTGCGGGTGTCCATGGGCGGCGGTAATCACTTACCATCAGGTGATACGTCTGCTCGTTTGCCCACTATTCAATAAAAAAAAAAATATATGGCAGGGTTATACATAAAAATAATAATACAAGAAAACCAAATAACTATGTAATACTGCGCAAATAACCAAATAACTAAGAGTTTATCCTTATTCGTTTATAATACGACAAGGAAAACATGCTACTCAATTTATTATAACTAATATATCCAGAATTAAAGTGTCTGAAGAAACTGTAATTTAAAAAAATATGTCTATCTGTTTGCCCGAATTTTCTCCGGAAAGTCTGTACCGATTTGGACGGAACTTTCGCTGACAAAAGCTGATGTTGCAAGGAGTAATTAGGGCTTTTTATTTGGATAAAAGGGGATACATGAAAAATAGTGATCATTATGCATTGGTAGTGGAGACAAATGCTAATGCAATATTCATAGTTTAATCACGACAATAAGTTATTTCCATTTGTCGTACATGAAAAGCTGGACCAATTATGCTAATTTTTCTAATGTTCTGCTCAACTTTCTAATTTTTTTCTATCATAAAAACTTTCTCTCGACTAAAATAATCACAACAAAAAAGGAATTGTCGAAATGAGTGCAACTGTTCACGGGTGATGTCATGACTAAGGGAAATATAGATTCATTTTTATGCATAGAGATATCCCTCTTTATATACTTTAATGATTATATAAAATGTAAAATAATTAATTGAGTTATCGTAGTATTCCTGAAGGGTGTAATCATCAGCAGCAACAAGCGATCCTATGCTGGCCTTAGGCCGTAATACGTAATTTTTCCAAGATTGTTAAACATAAAGGGCGCTATTGCACTTGTTTCTCTTGAGATGAATGTTGCTGTAGGTGCTGAAAATCACTTTATATGTTCGTTCACTGCCTATTGTACGAGTATAAAAGAATATATGTGTATATTAACACCTTCAAATGCAAACAAGAAAAATGATCTGCTAAAAGAATTTTACAATACAATTTAATAAACATTCTTTGAAACAGATACGAACCCAGGATCTTTCTCTTGCGTGCGATTCGTCCATTATTGAACATGGTTGTCAATCTCCTTTCTCGATTCAAGGTTCTAAGTCTATCACAAGTACTATATCCTTCTTTGTATATTTACAAATGTTATACGTCTGTCCGTTCCCTAACGTTTATGAGAATGAGTAATATGTTCTATACGTCGAATCAATAGCGTTCAGGATTTAGGTTTGTATCAAGTTTTCCTGTCCGACCACCGAATAACAGAAATCTATGCATTGAACAAAACCGCTAAACAATATTTTCTATAGAGATTATATTAAAAATAAACATACATTTGTTTTAAGTTACTTGTAAAGTTAAACCTCTTAATGGTATTTTATTCTTTTTATAAATGTAGTTTTTAACATTTACAGATTTTGGCCAATGTCTGGACATAGGTCTCTACTAACAAGGGAGGATTTGGCCTGCTATTCTACGCTGGCCACATAAGAAAGCCTAAAACAAACTCTATAAAATATAAGACTTGTTGCAAGTAATAATAATAATATATCACTTTATTGTACATCAGATGCATTACAAGGTAAGCTTAAAATTAGGGAAGTACAATTGGCGGCTTTATCGCCCAGAGGCAATCTCTTACAGGCAATCATTGGATGGAGAGAAAACATGAGTAAGAGAAAGTGTTGGGTAGTGTCCGGTGTAAGAGTAGGAAAGACGAAAAATAAATAAATAATGTAATAAAGATTATAGAATACCGTTATAGTAATACAAGTATTATTGCTCTTTGCAATATGTCGTCCTGTGAAGGCGTCTTCCTTGATCTCTCACGAGTTCTTGATCAGTAACCACAATTATCAACTACCCGCTATAATAACCTTTGTTAAGATGGAAGTAAACAAATACTTTAGTCCGTGACAATTTTATTCATAACTAGCTGACCCACGCAAACTCGTTTGCGTCTTCTATTGCCCTTGAAATTTTTGCCCCGTTTTTTAAACATTCTTCATTGGTGCTCCGCTCCTATTAGTAGTGGCGAGAAGATATATAACGTATAGCCTTACTCGATAAATGGACTATCCAACACTGAAATAATTTTTTGAATCGGACCAGCGGTTCCTGAGACAAGCGCGTTCAAACAAACAAAATCTTCAGCTTTATAATATTAGTATAGATACAAAAATGAAATAAATTATCATTACATTATCAAGAGTCTTTACTAATTGACTGCTGGAAATAGGCATCTCCTTTGAAAGCAGGTTTTAGGTTACTGTATACATATATACAAATCGAATGTGTATAGAAATAATGTATTAAATATAAAAGGACATATAGTTTAATTTAAGATAAACGACATTTAAGTAATTTATTCCCAAAGGGGTAAACAGACGCGTATGAATCCACATTTTGTATAATAAAAACAACCACAAACAACAACAAACGTGCTGATGAATGTATGTATCCTACTTATATTATAAACGTGAAAGTTTGTGAGTATGTAATTGGGGACGTTTGTTGCTCTTTCACGCAAAAACTACTAATATAGCTTATACATCAGAATAACACATAGGCTACAATTTATAAAAATATTAGTTTCGCCTCGTGGCGTTGTCAGCGGTTATTGTCGTACCGCGGGTAGCTAGCAAGGATCAAGGCATTTTGAATAGATTTTTTATACACTTATAGATTAGTGTAATATTGTGATTTATCCAGAAGATTCAATGGAATGTACGATAAAAGCTTGGGTGACAAGACTAGCATGTCAGTTTATGGTATGGTGGAGCAAGCAAGTGAGGAACCTTCCTTCTTTAAGGTAAGTCGGTACCACCACCCGCTTTATTTCTCAGTGGAATTGAAATCAAGAGGAATGTCACTAATAAAACGAGCAGACGTATCGCCTGATGGTAAGTGATTACCGCCGCCCATGGACGTCCTCAACACCAGAGGCATCACAAGTGCGTTGCCGGCCTTTTAAGAAGGACTCTTTTCTTGAAGGTTTGTAGGTCGTATTGGTCCGGGAATACCGCAGGCGACAGCTCATTCCACAGTTTTGTTCCATGCAGTAAACTGTACATCATCATTATCATCATCATCAACAACCCATAATGTCCCACTGCTGGGTCTCCTCTCAGGGGAGGGTTAAGTCCATACGTCCCCAAGTGGCCGAGTGAGAGTTGGGGACTGGCAAGACAACGTTGTGACTACATAATCTTGCTTTGTAACATTTAATAAAAAAAATATTCAAATACATTAAAAGCAGTTACGTAGTTTAACCACCACACGGTGGAACAAACTAACATACATAGACTGCAAAAAAATTTAAATTAATAAAAAGAAAAATGCAAATTAAGTATATGAACACGTGGACTTTTTACGTATGTGGCCTCAAAACTACGTGTATACTTTATACGTGGAAGTTTTTGCGTTAAGTTATTTGATTGCATCATATTTACCAAAATTACAAGTTTTAAGTTGGATTAAAAATGACATTAGAACTCTATATTGGGTAATCCAAAAAGGCGGAACATGAATCTTATTGCAAAATTTCGTTCAATGTCATATTAGTAATACACGAATATATAAATGTTTGTAACAATCAGGTAAAAAGCAGTCTGAGATAGCAGGAATGCTATGTCCGGGCAATGAACTCCGTGAAACGGATGATTGGTTGCTTAAAAGGCCAGGGAAGTCGATTTCTAGATGAACTAAAAGAGGCTAAAAAGCCCTCCGTGTATGCTCTTTGGACTCACATCATACCATCATTATTATAATTTATAACACATTTAGCCAATTCTGATACCATCGATCAGTGATAAAAAATATGACCCGTTTAGATATTGTCTTTATCTTGATTAATAGCTTATTGATTTTGGTTCCTAATTAATTAGATTGTAATTTTTTTAATTTTGTTGATCATATAATAATTGTGTCATCAAAATTAACCAAATGACAATATGACTGACTGACACTTATTTCATTTTCTTTTTTTAATGCAAACCGCGTTAGGAAGTTTTCATGTGTCACGGGGACTTTACAAACATACATGAAACGGACACAAAGAACACCCTGGCTCAGAACATCAATTACTAATTGCTTACACAAAGTATTGTTCCGTGTGAGGTTTGAACCCATAACGCTCTGACTGCTAAAACCACTACGCCATCGGTGCAGTTAAAATATTATATTGTATGCTAATCAGAAATAGGTCAGTGTATATGTACCTTTATGCCCTCAATTGGACAGTTCATCTATTTTTAGTAGCTATTGGCACCAAGTAGTGTAATCAATAAGAGTCAATTTATATTACTGTCCTAGTAATCATTTGTTATCATAAAACATACATACCGTGTAGAAAAATCGTATTTCGAACCGCTCTTTTCAACAGAAGTTTCTAAAATATAACCTTATAAAATAAAGCCTTTCCTTCATATGAGAGTATTAATATAGTTTTTTTTAATGTTTCCAATACACATTCATTTACAGATATAAAGTTGAATAAAGCACCACAAGGATCTGCAGAGTTTATCTGTGTAACGATGAGTCGCTAAGATCTAGTGTATTACATAAATTAACACTCAACATGGATCTAAATCCATGTTACATATCATCCTTGCAACACATAATGTCGTTCACCTTCGACATATAGGTTTTCCATCTTATAGTTACATTAGAAGGTATGTTTATCTTCTTTTACATCATCTTCGCTGGCGTTTCATTTAAACGAGTAGGGATTAAATAATCGTCTACTATTTCACCGTACAAGTTATTAGTTTTCGGCAAGAAATATTTGTTTTAGATATAATTTTCTTTAGGTCTACCGTGGGGGACGCCTGCGCTGTGTTTCACCGAGTTAGTGAGGATACCGGAGACCCATACCCATCTCCTCCCCATCCTCTAAAAGCCGGCAACGCACTTCTGACGCCTCTGGTGTCCATGAGCGACGGTAATCGCAGACCATCTAGGCGATACGTCTGCTCGTTTGCCTCTTATAACATAAAAAAAAAACAAAAAAAAAGGTTATTTGATTTGGTCTTTTCAATTAACAATCCAGGTTTACAGAAAAATTTTAGTGTTGCCATATTTGAAAAGGTCATTATCCTTGAACTGCTGTTCAACATGTTTGGCACTATACATAAGTACATATATTATATTGCTTTAATTTTGTTGTGCAATACCAGCACACTAATCGTTTACAATTAAGATCGTAGTGTAATTGCTATGGTATTTTACTAAAATCTGACTAAGAATTATTTACCAGTACTTCACCGACTTCTTATCATCGCTCTTTTCGAGAATATCAGCGTGACTACACATTAAATTAATTCTATTAAATTTGTAATTGTGGTTTCAGTTTTCAATAAAATTAAATGTCATTATCGTTCAAAGTGCAAAAGAATATTTAATTACGAAGTTAATGGGTAATACCTGAATGAAACATTGATGTTGAATGTATGTACAAGGGCTTGTCCTTCTTCCATGGGTAAAATCACACGCAATCGGAGTTTACGGTGGTAATTTTATTTGTCTAACAATAGCGTTATAAGTATATGTTGTCTTGTAAGACTGTACTTTGTATGACAATTAGTTGTTTTGGGTTCGATGAATATAAATAGAAAAAAAAGTGTTTAATTTTTTTTTTCTTTACAAAACGATTTTCTTACCACGTTTAAACGGAATATTTTCATTGTCATGTTAATTACATTGATATTTTATTATTTTCCATAAATTTTCAGAAATAATCTTGTTGCAAGTGCTCTTTCTTAGTATGAGATTTCTGTAAAAAAATACATATGTATTTTAGAAAAAGCGCCTTACGATATTAGGCTCTATAGGTATTTACACAAACAAAAAAATATGACGACACTTTGTAGTAATATTCTGTCCCATTTAGTTCTATAACGTTTAAATCATTATTTTATTGATTATTATATTAAAAACACAAATTAGACAACTAAGATGAAAGAAAATACCTTAACAATCCTTATTGTTCCATTTATCACTCCAGAACAAGTTAAATTCCCATATCTGGTAACTACATTACAAGTTTCTCCAACTGACCACATATATTTACACAAAGGGCGTCACGGAAAACTTCTTCAAGCATAGCGTCATAATCTTGTACGGAACCACTGTCCGGCTACTCCAGAACTTACCCATAACTTGAGTGGACCGTGTTAAGTTCTGGCAAGTTTGTTACACATACCGACTTTCACACAATAGGCCTTCGAACAGTGAACGAGAAGTAATAAATCGGTTAATATCAAAGGGGTGTTAACTAACGTATTGTACACTTAATTAAGAAGCGTTTGAGGGTTAAAATTCGACCATAATCCGATTCTTACCTATGTCTTTCTGGTGCAAGTTGATTGGTAGACTGTCAATATCTCGTAATTGGGAAAGCTTGCAGCTTCCTCTAACATAGGACTTTTATTCTAAGTGGTAATCTCCTTTGAAAACGCCTATCGGTGAAGTAGTTGTGTCGGACTTAAACCTATACTATAATAGACTATAAATCACACGCCATCTCTGGTACTAGCCAGGGAACCAGGTGTACCCGGGTAGAAGACTCTAGACCAGGTCGGATCCTGTAACTTGTAGATAATCCTCTTGTAATCCGTGATAGGTGTGGTGTCTATTAAGGGACGATCTGAAATTACCTGGGTCCTTTTCAGAGCAGGCCACCAAGTGTAAATAGTAATCATAGAAGATTTTTTTTTTTAAATAAAAGACAACTCCCACATTAGGAATAAACATCCTGTCTCGTGGGGGACTTTACAAACATACATGAAACGGACACAAAGAACATCCAGACTCGGAACAACAATGCGTGGATCACACAAAGTGTTGTACCGCGTGGGATTTGAACCCACGACACTTGGCGCAGTAGCAAGCGGCATGGCGACCGCTAAAACCACTCGGCCAACCGTGCAGTCATATATCTCCAATATACTTTCTTTTCCGAGTAATAGCTATAATTAGAGTCTTATTATCAAGTCCCAATTGCATTTTTAACCCTCTCGTCGCCAAAAGAATTTTTCAACACAAATTGGGTGTTAAATTGGTCCGCGACGTGACACTCGAGTATTGAGGGGTTGATTAACAAACCCTTCTTTAGTTAAGAAGACAAGTTATTTCCAACTTGTCTTTTTAAAAATGTAATGTTATTAAACAAGAAAACCGATTAAATTTACGTAGAAGTAAGAAGAAAAAAATACTCGATTAGTTCAATTCTCTGTGGTAGATTAAAATGTTTTTACGTACCTATTATTTTTATCATTCAGCGTTTTTAAATTTAATTGGCTTAAAACTCTATATCTTTCTGTACAATTTGAGTCCAATAAGTAGGTATGTTTATATATACTTAGCATGTTTTCGAAATAAGAATAATTTTTAACAATGCCTTTCGCCGTGTATATTTAAATGATGTGTTTCATAATTTTCAATTTCAGTGACATTTTTAATAGCTATTAGTTTATATTCTTAAAAGATAATATTTTCAGAATTCCACCCATTATTCGCTTATTTTTTATCTTGACATTAGTTTCAAATAATAAAAAACTAAGTAATAACTTAAATATTATATCATATTCATTATCACCACACATGATACGCAACGCTAAACGCCGCCATATAATTCTAAATTTAGAAACCTCTTCAGCTCCCAATGCGTGGAAATTCCTCGGAACTCTCGGCATTGGTAAGCAACAACGCAAGAGGTCAAAATGACAATTGGTTTAGATGACATCAACCAACATTTCTCTACCTCATCTCAGATAGATCGTCTAACCAAGAGTCAAACCTTGAGCTACATAGCTAGTCTGAACCAACCAGACATTGAATCCTTTGATTTTTCTCCAGTATCCTCTGAGGAGATCAAAAAGATTATCCTGTCCATCCGTTCCAATGCTGTGGGATGTGATGGCATTAGCCGTCGAATGATTATTCCTATCCTGGATCACGTTCTACCAGCATTATCCCATGTTATAAATTTTTCACTTGACTCGGGAACCTTTCCCTCACTTTGGCGTAAGGCTTACATCATTCCTCTACCCAAAAAAACCAACCCCTCAATCCCTGAACATTTCCGACCTATTTCCTTACTTCCTTTTCTTTCCAAGGTCCTGGAGGCTTGTGTTCATAGACAGCTCTCACAGTTTGGGTATGGGCACAATCTTCTTAGTCCTTTTCAATCTGGGTTTAGACGCGGTCATAGCACAACCACAGCTCTCCTCAAAGTGACCAACGACATTAGGGAGGGTATGGAGGATACTAAAGTCACAGTGCTGGCTTTAATTGATTTCTCTAATGCGTTTAATACCGTGTGTCACGACATCCTACTGGCCATCCTCTCCAATCTTATGGTCTCCTCAGAAGCTCTGGAATGGTTCTCTTCCTATCTTCAGGGAAGTCAACAGTGTGTACGTATTGATAGCTCGTCGTCAAGTTGGTGTGATCTCCCCACCGGCGTCCCTCAAGGTGGTATATTATCTCCTTTATTATTCTCAATATTTATTAATCTCGTAACCCAACATCTTCAGTGTGCGTATCACCTTTACGCCGATGACTTACAAGTATATACACAGTCGAGTGTTGAGGACATATCTTATGCCATCGAGAAAGTTAACAAAGACTTGGACTTTATTAGAGACTGGTCAGCGAGGTTTGGTTTATCAGTTAATCCAACTAAATGTCAATTAATTGTCGTAGGGAGCAAACAAATGCTGAATAGGTTGGATATGAAGGTCATCCCACCGGTTGTTTACAATAACCAGACCATACCTCAGTGTGCAGTTGTGAGGAACTTGGGGCTATATATGGACTCAACACTCGATTGGCGAGCTCAGGTTGCACATGTCAGCCAGAAAGTCACTTCGTGTTTACGCGCTTTATATCGTCTCAAGAACTTTCTTCCCACTAAAACCAAGGCTACGCTTATGCAGTCCCTTATTATTCCCTTGATCGATTATAGTGATGTGTGTTATTTCGACCTGAATGCAGACCTCCTTAATAAACTAGACCGCCTTCTTAATAACTGCATTCGATTCGTTTTTAATCTTCGCAAGTATGACCATGTGTCTGCTTTACGTACCCAATTGCAGTGGCTCCCAATTCGACAGCGCCGTAGCTTGCGTGCACTCACTTCTCTTTATTCTTTTCTGAACTCCCCATCTTTACCCGAATACCTCTTACCTCACTTCCGTCTGCTATGCTCTAATCACGATCGAAACCTTCGGTCAAGAAACAATATGCTTCTGTTATGCCCCCCTCATACGTCCAACTTCATTAATTCATCCTTCTTTGTGCAGTCAGTTCTTCTCTGGAACGCGCTCCCAACCGAAATCAGGATGTCTACAAGTCGCTTCACATTTAAGATGAAAGTACGAGATTTACTCCGTATTGAATTGGCGGAACAGTCTCAACAATAGTTCTCCGACTGTGTAATTATATGTTATATGATATTATATTATATTTATGTGTGTGTATATACTTATTTATTGTGTAGGGTATGTTGTATTTCTATGTATCTATGTATAATATTCAGTATTTAATTGTATATAGTAGTTGTATCCAATACCATCTTATCAAATGTATTATGTATATTTTTTCTTACGCACCACCTCATCATATTCTCACATCACCTTAAGGTTGACTGGCAGAGAATGCCCTATGGCATTAAGTCCGCCTTTGTGCAAAATGTGCATCAAGTTTAAATAAATAAAAAAAATAAAAAATTATCATGTGGCCTCGGTGGCGTAGTGGTAGCGTATGCGACTGCTAAGCTTGAGGTCTCGGAAATGTTTATATAATCTGCAAATATTTGTTTCGGAGTTTGGGTGTTTTCTATGTATATATTTACAAAAAAAAATATTTATAAATATTTATATCAGTTGCCTAGTACCCATAACACAAGCTCTGCTTAGCTTGGGACTAGATGGCGTTGTGTTAAATGTCCGGAATATTTATTTATTTATATTATTGTTATTTAACAATTTTTAATATTGTAAGTTAAATTGTGACTACCTATTTTTACTGAATAAATTGCAAATAGTCATTGTAGTTGCATCAATACTTCTCTATATACACCGACTACAATAGCAATCTTTGACAATAGTACCTTGAGTCGCTTAATTTCAGTAGGCGTTTACGTCTTTACGTAGGGTTGATACGTTTTTAGTTATTGAAATAGCGCTTGCGCTGTGTTTCACCGAGTGAGTGAGGATACCGGAGGCCCATACCCCAACCCCTCCCCCATTCCCTCTCCCCATCCCCCAAAGGTCGGCAACGCACTTGTGACGCTTTTGGTGTTGCCGGTGTCCATGGGCGGCGGTAATCGCTTACCATCAGGTGATGCGTCTGCTCGTTTGCCCCCTATTCAATAAAAAAAAAGTTACAATTAAACACGGAGAGAGCAAATAGACATGATCCTGCTATTTAGCTTAAAATACTGTAGTTCTGAAGTATAGCCTGATTTGGAGCCAATACCATAGCGAGTCAAGTTCGGGAACATGAGGGTAGACTTGAACTGTGTGATACCAGGGCTCCAAAGAAAGCCAATGTTGGCTGTTGTACTTAACATTTCATTCAGTGGTTGAGGTTTCCAGGGCCCAACTGTTTTAATTCTGAGTGCATATACAGGACGATAACGTAAAATTTCTTGAGGGATTTGTGTATAGTAATTTCAGAAAAAAACTTTACACCGAACGAACTGTGATGACCTAAGCATTTTGCGTTCCCTGGGTTTTCGTTAGTGTACCTATTTAGTTTCAACCCTAAGTCAGTATATAAATCCATATACACTCTTCAATTTCTTTCTATACCTTCTGTCGCTCGTCACAGTAGTAAATTTTTAGGGTTTATTTTACGACAAACCACCCCCATTGAGACTGTTAGTAAACCCTTAGTATTTTACACCTGTCGAATCACGGCTTTATAGGTTTTTATAGACTTTTTACGATTGTGGTGAGGAGTTATTGGGTGGGATACATTTTATGAGAAATCGGTAAACAAATAATTAATTGACCAAAGTGTTTCGAAATCTATCGCTTAATTACCATTGTCCAATTCTACCGCCGTCCATGGACACCCGCAACATCAAAGGCGTTTGGAGGATAGGGAGGGGGATGGGGGAAGGGCCTCCGGTATGTATGCTAATTGGTACGAGAACTTCTATATCGCAATTCAGGATTAGTAGTTGCTCCATATAGTTCGTTACTTCGTACTTCAGTGTATCTCCGGTAGATGGCCCTGTAGGTATATCTTTGTTGTCAAATGTGGAAGTAAGTCGCGACAAGATATTGCTTTGGATTTCAACTTGATAACTTTCATTAAGTAATTATACAAATTGTCACAAAATATTTGACATAAATATTTTCATCAAAATATTTTGCCTAATAAATAGACGGAACTCGCTGCGTACCAAAGTTACATAAAAGCGCAATGTTACAGCTCAGCATTTTACGAGGCTGTCAAACCGTAGTAATGTTTGAGGTCTTCGCATGCACATCTTCGCGTTATGGGCCGATGCACTACCTTCTATTGCGTCATTGTTTCATGAAACACTCAAATCGAGGTTGTAAAAAAACGAAATCAAATCTGGATTATTTTAAGTATTTTGATCTTGACTATTGAGAGTGGCTCAAGAATTTGAAACTGATGCCGTAACATTAATTAGACAGTGTTTAGACTGGGGCTTGAAATTAATTCATAAACTGAAATAAACCTACCTTTAAGTTATGTACTTAGTTTTCTGGTATATAATAAAGCAATATATTATTATTATAAAGTCATGCTTCAGAAGCAGATTTATTCATTTGTTTAATTTTTGTTCATAATTTTGAAGTGAAAAGTGTCTTATTACGTGTGAATTTAGACTTTTTTAAACCGAGTACCTAATTGAAGAGCAACAAATTTAATCATCTTTATTTGTGCCTGAATTTCAGTGCATAGCAATACTCTATTAAACTGATAACAAGTAGTGGTAAAAAACAGGCAAGCAATGCTGGATATGAGTGAACTTATGCTTCTTTGTGTAATAATATAGATTTTTATATTCTGAATTTTATTTTATATTGTGGTTTAATGTAGGTATAGTGACTTTTACTATATCTACCGCAAACGATGATTTACACTCATCATCTGCCTAGCCTTTAATATGCCCAAGATTATTTCAGGTCGGCTACTAGTTCAACGGTTTTTACCTGAGTTTCATTTTTTCCTGCGTCTGCAAACCTGAGGGATAAAACCAAATTTAAAATATTCATTAACAATTAATCAATCTGATATTTTTACTCTATGCTTACCAGCACTTGCATAGCTTTTAAAAGTCTTCACGTTTGCCCCTTATATCACAAACATTGAATGTGTGATGATGCCCCTAGCGTGCTAACCTAAAGATCCTGGTCACGGCACCATATGAGATGATGCCTAATCGCGGTCTAACCTACGATCCTGGTCACGGCACCATATGTGATGTTGCCTCCTAGCGTGCTAACCTAAAGATCCTGGTCACGGCACCATATGTGATGTTGCCTCCTAGCGTGCTAACCTAAAGATCCTGGTCACGGCACCATATGTGATGATGCCTCCTAGCGTGCTAACCTAAATAACGGTCAAGGGACCATATGCGGTGATGCCTCTTAGCGCGCTAGTCTGAGTAACGTAATAGATCGGCTATCGGACAAGGCGTTATCATTAAAACATCACCAGCAACTCTTATTTTGAAGAGTTGGACCTGCGCCCACGCCACCGCGCAGTTCTATAAGACTCGTCACCAGACTCGTAGTCTTTCTACTGGTATAAACACCTCACGCGGAACAAAGGGAAAGATTATTGACAATTAAGCACATTCCAATTGATTTGTTCTGATCGCGCTTTCTCCCATTGTGCACTCAAGATCTAGGTGGAATCAAAGCTCTTTTACTCTAGGCTATCCGTACGCACATCAAACCATAAATGAATTATGTACTATTTGGTGGTTACATTACCATATGCTATCGCTACTAGATACAGCAGTATCTGGGAGCCATTATCTGGACATCCCTTCACGTTCAGGACTCGAACCCGAGTTCTCCCACCGACGCTAACCCGAGGTATCGCCTGATTCACCTACGGCAGCCCTAAGTATCCCAACATTAAGACTCCTAGCACTCAAGAGCACAGCCTACACACCCGCAACCACTACATCTCCACACATATATATACATCACGACCTAGAACATACCATTCTTCACAAACAAATGCACAGATAAAACCAATTGCAATGACTAGTTCAAATAACTGTAAAATTACATATAATTATTTACAATCAATACGATACTCAGACCGGGACACAATACCTATTAACCTTATCATCCTATAAAATACGAAAGAAGGCAGGGACTCACCTGAGTTTATCCAATGCTATATACTTTAACTTACTCAATATAACGAAGATTCGCCCGGCTCGGACTCTGAGTCCTGTCTCTCGTGCAGCCCCTGAGACCCCGTCTTCACCTTTCTAAGCTCGTAAACTCACTCCTCTCTCCTCCGATTCTAAAACCCAACTCCTAAACTGTCTGCCTCCGTGGTTTTAAACCAACTCCCTCATGCCCGTTTCATATTTTCCCACAAAATCTCCCATAGAGCAGGTACAGACCCTTTTTTACTACGTTCAAGTGAGTCACAATTCTAAGTAGAATTTCTATTTTATCGCCACCAGATGTTGAAAGATTCTTACAATTGCGTTTAAAAGGAAATAACGTTTCTAATTTACGATCTATAACTTAAAATAGTTTATCAGCAATGTCAGACCCTTATGAGGAGACCTTTTGAGTGTAGTTATTGTATTTAGACTATTGTTTCAATCTAACAAGGCAACCATTATTTGTAAGTTTAAATTACATGGAGCCGACCTCGTATCACATTTTCCCCCCTGAAATTCAGACGCGAAGAGTATTTCTAAGCGTATGGGATTTCACTTTACTTTAAATTGTATCCAGTGATTGAATTAGAACTTTGTCTAAATTATTTTTAAAACTTATGGCATGATTTGATATAATCGCATAAGTGTATGATAATAATATGTATGAAACTTTACACGTTCGGAAATCAGTTTTGCAGTCACGTTCCAGGCTCCTCTGCACACCTTCAAACCCAATAATGTCAGAATACTTCCTAGCGGGTGGTGGTTCTCCTGAACTAACCGCTGTATAGGAATGTGTCGATAATATGATTTGGTTCCACTATTGCGTGGTAATAGAATGGGATGATAGGCATGGTATCGTAGCATTTGGATACGTTTTACCAACCGATACCAAAAGGTAAGTTTTGTTCGATATGGTTCGATCGATTTAAATTAGTTATTTCCATTAAACAGTTTAGAATTCAATAATTTGATCCAACTGTGTTGTCCTTTTATGACTGGTACAAATAAGTTAGTCCCAACGGCTTATTCTTATAAGACCTATCGATCTCTTACAAGATATTCCTAGTGGTTCATTCTTATAAGCCCAAATAAGATTCCTATTAGGTAACTGATAAAAGTTATTTAGCTAATGCGCTTGGTCTATTCCAATGCGCTCGGTTGTTTCATACCAAGTAGGTAAATTAATTATTATAAGTGGTATATTCTAATAATACCCACTGAATTCCTATCTAACTACTGTTATAAGTTCTTTGAGAAATCAGCGTAACAGGTTTCAAGGTGTTATTCAAAACGTGCTATTTGTATGCTCGACCATTAATTGTAGTGTAAAGCCATTCGTTACATTAACTATTCCAACATCTCGTTTTGCCCCCTACGCCTATATTACACCATACGCTCCTTTCATCTTTAAAATTATTACTATCAAAATGTCAGCTTACAATAATTCAATTAACTACCTTACAAATGCAATATCTTATAAGATTATACATGACTAGTAGCTTTGACTACTCCACGTTTCCCTGCCCTTACAACATAAGAAGTTTAAATATCTCGAACTCGCGAGTATTAACTAAGGTTACTTGATACAATTAACATGCACGCCTTTTCGCTTGAAACTATCTCCTTAGCTGTACAACTTCATTGCTCCGGCGGTCTTCCCAGGCTCCAACGTTGCTCTGCCACTGCTCCGGTTTCTTTGTAGCTCTTTTTCTTATAATACACCATTTGCTTGTGTTCCAAGCCGCAGTTACGAGGATCAGCAAGTCGCGACGAGTTGTTGGCACTGTACCATACCCCCTTTCACTGGAACACGATAATACCACAGCAGAGGATTTGTTTTGAACTGTCTGATATTCACGATATTTTCTCGTGACATCAACTCAACATATTTTATTTAAAATACACACATGTGTGTGTGTGTGGATGTACACTTCCCAAATTTAAAATTGTTATTTAAACTATTATTGAACAGGAGTCCTATAACCAGCATCTGCATTCTAAATCAATTTTTTAATGACATTTACATCATCGGCATTATGTTACACCTTTGTGTGTGTGTGTGTGTGTATTATTACACGTCTAATTAGTAAAAGAGTTATCGATTTATATGAATGACATTTCCATCAAAGGCATTATTGTACACATTCATGTGTATTCTTACACGTCTAATTAGTAAAAGAGTTATCAATTTATATCAACGATGTTTTAATTATGGGCATTATTGTACACACTCGTGTGTATTCTTACACGTTTAATTGTGAAAGAGTCAATTTATAACAATGACGTTTCCATCATCGCCAGCCCTGTATGTACTCATACACATCTCTAAGTGCCCATTATTCATCTACACTTTACTTCACTAGGATGTCCATCATCATCCTCTTTCTGCACACATACACTTATAGTAATTAGAGGACCGTCAATCAAACTGTTACTTATCTATAACTACCCACCCCGTAGTTTTGTATATGACCAACTCTAAACTTAAACTTATCTTTGATCATAGTTCGCAATTTAATGATCCCACTATTTTGAAATCTATATTAGACTCCCTATAGGTAAGTTAATCTTCAGTCATCATCATCATCAAGTCATTTACTTAATATCCTTCCATGCAAGAGTCTAACTCGCAAGTTGCACTAATGAAGTTACATTAGTTATCCATCAAAGTAACATCTCTACTCGTAATATACTTTTACATACATTACTTGTACCTGCTGTTATACTGTGTCTCTTAATCAAACGATGCAAGTTACATTAGCTCATTAGCTATCCATCAAATTAACATCTTTTCGTACTCTTAGTCATTTACTTAGTATCGTTTCATGCAAGAGTCTAACTCGCAAGCTGTACTAATTGAAGTTACCTCAGCTTTCCATCAAAGTAACATCTTTACTCGTAATATACTTTTACATACATTACTTGCACCTACTGTTATACTGCGTCTCTTAATCGAAAGATATAGTCATCATCATCATCAAGTCATTTACGTAGTATCGTTTCATGCAAAAGTCTAACTGGCAAGTTGCACTAATTGAGGTTACATCAGCTTTCCCAAAGTAACATCTCTACTCGTAATATACTTTTACATATATTACTTGCGCCTGCTGTTATACTATGTCTCTTAATCGAACGATACAAGTTACATTAGCTATCCATCAAATTAACATCTTTACTCGTAATATACTTCCATCATATTATATTACTCACACCTGCTGTTATACTGTGTCTCTTAATTGAAAGATACTATCATCAGCATCATCATCATAGAAATGAGATGCAAGTTCAGTTTCATTTACTTAATAGATGTGCTACCTACTGCCACATAAGTAACACCTATGTATTGTTTGTTCACAATCGACTACTACCGAGTATGTACATATACGACGTTAACTAATGTTACAATTGTCGTATACATAATTAGTATAACCAATAATTATTAATTATCCAACTTAAAGACGTCAACCTAACTACGACTAACTATAAATGTCACCTAAAAATTGGTCTGACAACTTTAATCAGCTCTATGTTTATCTAAAACATTGAAGTGTTACCCCAAGTGCTTGTGTGTGATTTAACATATATGTTTCATAAACTACATATCGCAACCGTGTCCAATTCAAATGCGTTGCTAATTAGATACTCTAAGATTAGGAATAACTTTACAAACACATTTACGTAATTTAGCTTAGGATTCTAACCCAGTAAGCTATTACAATAAGCGATTCTCCCTGTAGTCTTCTCTCGCGGTTCATCATTTAACGTACGCCTAACTATTGACGCCATTGCTATCTTACGTTATGATGCTAGCATTTAACTAACATCTAGCTTTCGTAATCGTTACCCGCACGAGCGTACAAGAATAAACCTCATATAGCTACACTATTTAATCTAGGAGTCGAACCCAGTACACTTAAACTTTCAAACATCTGGCTTGCCAAAACTCATTGGCGACAGCAGTTTTTTTTTGTCTTCCTATCCCTTTTTTTTTATGCACTTCCTTTTTTCTCTGTACCTGTGTCACTTCTTTGTTTATTAAAAGAATATTGTTTCTTGCATAGACCCTAATTTAACGGTGCAACGCGTAACAAATGTTATAACATTTTTTTCCGGTACATAATTGCACCCATCTATTGTTAACACAAGACAAATGCGCCTTATGTAACGCAACCATTTAATTGCCCGTGTGTATCAAATGTAAAATATCATTTTTATATTACACACTATTCCCCCCGCATTTTACGATTTGTTCATATCTTACTGTATTACTTGTGATGCCTATATAACCAAATTATTTATCATAACCATATCATCATCATCAGGACCAGTGTTTATAATATATGATTATTCCAGTTATAACCTATATAAACAAACAATATTGGGTTATAAGGACGTTTTAACTCGTGCAATAGTGTTTATTGCACTTATCTCTTGTTAACACAAAGCAATCCGACACAATGATTTAGTTGCCGTGAGTCGGACCTAGAAATTCAGCAAGATAAAGTATATAATTTTTCATATTACAAACTATTCCCCCCGCATCTTACGATTTGTTCCTATCGTATTGTATTCATTATTGCAGCTTGCAATGCTTTTCACTACAATCATGGCATGTGTATGAATACCTATGATTGCAAACGCAGGATTAATTATTTATAATGTGCATATATTAACATATATTATTTGAAAAATGAAACTTTATCATGCATACGTTGGCATGTTATTTATTTTTCTCTAATAACCGTTGCAGTTTAACATTTTTCGTTAGTTTATAAACGCTTGTCTAATGTCTCGAGAACAATAAGTTAATGAAACTTAAACTCATTACTTATGATACCTTTACATACATAATCAACGTATCTATCATAACCATAGTAGGACAAGTTCTTTGGTTTTAAAAAGACACCTCCCGCATTAAGAATCCTGTGTCGCGGGAGACTTTACAAACATCCATGTAACGGACACAAGGAACACCCAGACTCAGGACAACATTTTGTGAATCACACAAAGTGATGTCCCACGTGAGATTTGAACCCACGGCACTTGGCGCAGCGATACAAAGGTTATAAAAACGTTTTAGGACGTACAATAGTGTTTTAATTGGGGGTCGAACCCAACTATAAGAACATTTTAATATAACTTGCAATAGCGTTTAACTAGGTAAAGAACCCATCAATCTACATTCACTAAACGTGCGCGTTGTATTATATTACTTGTGATAATTTAAATATATTTAAAGTACACATCGTAATCATAGCAAGATAAGTGTATATAACATATAATGATTTCAGTTATAACCTACTTAAACCACGATACAGGGTTATAAAGGCGTATTAAAACGTGCGATGGTGTTTAATTGGGAGTCGAACCCAACTACTACATACACTGAACGTACGCGTTTTTTCCCCCCTTACAAAGTGACTGTAAGACATTCATTAATATTTTATCTTTACGCATGTGGTTTAATTGGGAGTCGAACCCAACTACTACATACACTGAACATATGCGTTTTTCCCCCCTTACAAAGTGACTGTAAGACATTCATTAATGTTTTATCCTTATGCTTGTGACATTACATTAATCTGCCTCAAATCTAACATGATAAGATTTACCATCATATACTATATATACTATACATATACTTAATGAAACTAAATGCCATGCAATTCATAATTACCTCCACATAAAATAGATCTTGCTATAACGTCTTTAGAAACAACTTTGTTTGTCTGGGCGTCGAATCCCATACCACTCATGAAATTTATGAATGAAACTACACAGAACATTCAACACTGTAACGAACAGTGTATAGCGAAACTTAAACAAAAATTTGTCATCGCTTGCAGACACCCATATAACCTATATCTGCTCGTTCATCTTCTTTCGCAGCACAAATATGTTTAAAATTATTCTAAAGTCTAAAACTTAGATATTAAGTATTAAATCTAGCTTAACTAACCCAACACGTGGTGTGGTGTAGTTTAGCACAGTTACATCTAACGCAGAATATTTTTTAACAGAACATAACTTTGTTATAACACTATGCAATATAATGATGAATGATACCATCAGAATTCTGTTGTTAAACAGTACAAATATAAGTGTAAATATACACTTAGTATATATATTTATGTATTATGTGTAATACAAAATACTTTAATATTTATTAGTGTTTTATACACTAAATATAAAATATCAACTAAGTTGTGGCCAATGATTTAATGATCGTCTACGTTGTGTTGTGTTTGTAGTAACCCTTGTAAGTTCATCCTCGTTGCACTGACGTAACAAATACGGCTCAGTACATTTAATGACGAGGATCCTGGTCACGGCCCCATATGTGATGATGCCCCTAGCGTGCTAACCTAAAGATCCTGGTCACGGCACCATATGAGATGATGCCTAATCGCGGTCTAACCTACGATCCTGGTCACGGCACCATATGTGATGTTGCCTCCTAGCGTGCTGACCTAAAGATCCTGGTCACGGCACCATATGTGATGATGCCCCTAGCGTGCTAACCTAAAGATCCTGGTCACGGCACCATATGAGATGATGCCTAATCGCGGTCTAACCTACGATCCTGGTCACGGCACCATATGTGATGTTGCCTCCTAGCGTGCTAACCTAAAGATCCTGGTCACGGCACCATATGTGATGTTGCCTCCTAGCGTGCTAACCTAAAGATCCTGGTCACGGCACCATATGTGATGATGCCTCCTAGCGTGCTAACCTAAATAACGGTCAAGGGACCATATGCGGTGATGCCTCTTAGCGCGCTAGTCTGAGTAACGTAATAGATCGGCTATCGGACAAGGCGTTATCATTAAAACATCACCAGCAACTCTTATTTTGAAGAGTTGGACCTGCGCCCACGCCACCGCGCAGTTCTATAAGACTCGTCACCAGACTCGTAGTCTTTCTACTGGTATAAACACCTCACGCGGAACAAAGGGAAAGATTATTGACAATTAAGCACATTCCAATTGATTTGTTCTGATCGCGCTTTCTCCCATTGTGCACTCAAGATCTAGGTGGAATCAAAGCTCTTTTACTCTAGGCTATCCGTACGCACATCAAACCATAAATGAATTATGTACTATTTGGTGGTTACATTACCATATGCTATCGCTACTAGATACAGCAGTATCTGGGAGCCATTATCTGGACATCCCTTCACGTTCAGGACTCGAACCCGAGTTCTCCCACCGACGCTAACCCGAGGTATCGCCTGATTCACCTACGGCAGCCCTAAGTATCCATTTAATTTAATTTGATTCATAAAAAAATGATTTCACCAATCATTTAACATTCTCTATCAAATTTGTCGTAAGTAAAGGGCAAGATAAAATATTTTAGTACGCCTATTTTCCGGCAGTAAAGTGTGGTCAATCCAGTTGACGCATATAGGGGGATGTCCCGTTTTTATGTCGTCATAACTGGGCACCCTACTTCCGTAAAGGTAGGGTGTATTGCTCACAAATTGTCCATCTACATTTTACGAGGTACTGCGTCGATACTGAATAAATGTTGGATTGTTACCATGATTTTTGTTGTGGTTGATGAGAATTTGGAGACTTTGTTACACGGCTTACGTAATTCTAAACACAGGAGAAGATTATCTACTGATATGTTCAGTGCATAGCAATACTCTTTTAAACTGACAACAAGTAGTGAATGAATAAATATATAAACATACGCCCTCTGGCTAGATGGTGGGACGACTTACGCAACCACTGGATGCTGTAAGCATCAGACCGGGCTTAGTGGTGTTCCTTGGGGAAGGCTTATGTCCAGCAGTAGACTGCAACGGGCTAATGATGATGATGATGTTCAGCTTCTCCTAGAGATGTTAATTGACATACATTGAAAATTATGACAGTAGTAATTTGAGACATCACAAGGATCTCAATTTATACCATTTTATTTTGTTCAATCATCTTTAGCTGAACATATCAAAAAAGAACGTATTCTTTTTTGATATGTTCAGCTTCTCCTAGAGATGTCAACTAATAGCCATTTTTAATCATCTCAACTTAACACTGGAAATACTGGGTATACTTAAATTAGAATATATTTTAAGAAATAAACTTCAAACAAAATTTATGATTGTATGTATTTACTTACGAAATAACTACGGTCGAGCCGGCCCATTCATGACGAAGCGTGGCTCTCGTCATTATTTTGATTTAATGTGATTTAAAATTTTTATTTTTACTTCATTCCGATGAAAGAATATAATTCTTTCATCGGAATGAAGTCAATTATTTTCGTTATATATTTTAAGCACCAAAACTACCCATGAATTTGGGTTTATACAGTCAATTTGTTCATTCAAAGGTTGCCTGCCAGACATGGCTTTTTAGCGATAAAGCCGCTGTTTGTATATAGTCATTATATTGTTAAGCTCCTATATAAAACTGTGTCAATTGGTGTACAATAAAGTTTATTCTATTCGAAGTAGAGACCATAGAACTTCCATAAATAAATCCAGAAATACGGTTCTTGTTTTTCCACAATCAACAGAATTTTCCCAAAAAACATCTTTAACAAAATCAAGGCTTCTAGTAAAATCACCAATCTCTACAAGAATGACCAAAGCCTCTTACATTCCTCTCACGTCTCATCCAGATTCGTCATGCTCTATAATACGACTGATGTCTCTATCCTTCAAACTCTACCTCGCATTCGTCACTTTTATACCTTTATATTTACCTAGGCACGCGTAAAAGCCGATACATAGAACTTCAAACCATTAGAGAGTGCAACATTATTTAAAAAATATTTTTACAAAACTTTTAGTACTGATAAATAAATAGTGAGAAAACTCAATAACAATCATCATCATCATATCAGCCGCAAGAAGTCCTTCCCTAATGACCTCCACATTGACCGGTCGTTAGCGGCCTGCATCCAACGAGTCCCTGCGATCTTAACCAGGTCGTCCGTCCACCTAGCGGGAGGTCTTCCTACGCTGCGTTTACTGTCACGTTAATAACAATAATAATTATTTATTGTAACACAAAGTTCATCACAAACCAATAGTTACACTAGTAGACTGTTAAGTTCGTATAGTTTAGTAATATATGTTAGTATGTGGATGTGAGTATAAATGTGTGAGGGTGTATGATTTTCTGTGTGTGACATTATTCAAGTTTTTATTGGAAGGTTTCAAATTCCAAATTCCAGTTGCTATAATTTTTAATTGAATTAACTGGATGACCAAATTAGACTTTTGACTAATCATATTTTAGTATTTCGTGGTTGGGCAGTTTTTTCATCATGACCGAAACACAATAGTCGATATTGTAATCACTGCATAATTTTCAAAAATTTGATCAAATTTGAAAAAATATTAGAATTTCTCTTCCACGACGATCCTGGGTCCTTTAAGCGGGGTGTGAATAAGCATCTCACTTGGCTGCCCTAAAGGTGGGTCAACATGCTGCATTGTCCACTTTCTCAATGAGGCTGGGACAATCAGGCAGGGGCCCGTCAGGCATGATCACCTCGCCTGGTTGGAGGATCCTCCCTTTGTGTTGGAGGGACATGATACACATTCCCCCACAATTCATATCAGTTGTCTAGTACCCATAACACAAGCTCTGCTTAGCTTGGGACTAGATGGCGTTGTGTGTTAGATGTACGAAATATTTATTTATTATTTATTTAATGCTTTCCTTTCATTGGTGTGTAATCACTCTTGGATTTACCATTTTTGGTTGCTAATACTTTTAATTTTTTTTTTTAGTTTTTTATCTTGAAAAGTTACTAAAGTGTCATGTCATATAGCGTATCTAAACTGTAATCACAAATCATTTTCGACGGCTCTGTCTAGAAATTCTGAAGCCACTTGCAATAACAGCCAAAAGTATCACGTATAAGACATTTGCAGGCACAGCGCGGGATGTATGCCTTATTGTGACGGTTCGTGACTCTTCCCGACGGATTTTTACGAGTACCGCGATATGTGGTCACCGATGTCACTCTAATGAAGCCTTTTTACGACTTTGGCCCAATGTTGGCCATGCAGTTGCGTATATGAAGCTTGTTGGCTTAATAAATCTTAATAAAGCCTCCAGTGACTGGTGACTGATGAATGTGATGTCTTGAATTGTTGCTGGAAACATAAAACTAATGAGAAGCAACTGTAACACACGTATATGTGATATAGGTCGTAAACTTCTGTGATTTAGACATGTTTGTTAAAATATTGTACCCTATGCTTATGTATTTTATGTTCACTTTCGACTAATGAAAAGATAAAAATAGGATTTAGTAAAGTTGTTTTCAAAGTATTTGAGGACACTGATACTTACTTCCTAGTGACGATTGCCGTAGATGTTCATGACAACCGGGACCAACGGTATAACGTGGTCTCCGAGGCATTGGCGTAAAACACAGCAGAAATTCTATACTCCGGGCTGTTATTAAGATATTTTTAAGAAAAACCCAACGCTTTTGGCCTGCCGGCCCTGAGAATCGAACCCAAGACTGGCATTTACACACACTAACCGATAGTCCAATGAGACAGTCATTGGTTGATCATTACAAAAGAACGAAAAAGAAAGATAACGGACTAAAAATATATCGCAAAAGACCAAACAAACATTTAGATGAAATAAATCCGAGCGTCACTTAGCGCCCCATCCACTTTCCATATCTAACCGCGATGCAGCGCTATTACGCACAGATCAGACATGCTGATCTAAAGAAAGACATCAATAACACTCCCCTACACGTCACAATATCACATTCGGTATACATCAAGTATTGAACATTAGCTGAACGGAAATATACGGGTGGGTTAAGTCAGAACAGGCGCGCGGCGTTTTTAGAAGGTACGTACTAAACTAATTTGTAAATCAGGTAAAAACCAAAAAATATTTTAAGCGTTTCTTGCGAATGGTCATTTGGTTGTTTTCCTTTCACCACTTAACTATGTTTACATTTAATTTTCACTTTTTTTTATATGTGGAATAGTGGGCAAACGAGCAGACGTGTGGCGTGATGGTAAGCGATTACCGACGTCCATGGACACCCTTAAAATCAGAGGCGTCACAAGTGCGTTGTCGGCCTTTGGGGGATGGGCAGAGGGATGGCAGGAGGGATGGGGTATAGGCCTCCTGTATCATCACCCAGTGAAACACAGCGCAAGCACTGTTTCACACTGATTTTCTGTGAGCACGTGGTATCGTTCCGGTCGAGCCGGCCCATTCATGCCGAAGCGTGGCTCTCCCACGGTTAGACGTAAAGGACATATAATTATTGTGAGGGGTAGAAGGAATAATGAGCGGGTGAGCAGTATTCATCCTTAGAAAGTTATGATTCTGATAAACGAGGTAGTGGAAAGAGAAGAAAATTGTTATAATAACGACTACACTGCTTATAAAACAATATAAGCAGCTGAAGCCGTTGATAGTCTAGTAAACCATTAAAATGTGTTTTTAAACAATGACATCCTTTCATATTCCGAAATCAAATTAAAGACGTATCTTCTTCCCGTATATTTTCTAACACTAAGAAACTCTTTTTATTCTTACTGCACTCGATTGTCAACCCTAACTTCCGAGTATTAAGTCTATTTTACTTATATGTCTTTTATGTCATTTTTGAAAGGGAATATATCGAAAAGAAATTGTAAAATAAAATCAAAACGCGATTCGTTTGCTCTCAATTTGTTAAAGAACGCGGTGTTATGCGCCCCTGGCGGTTGTAGGAGTACGAACATGTGTATTTGTACATGAATTCTCTTTTATAAGTGTTTGCCCTTAAGTGAGATTGAATTGGGTGTCTTTTCGTTACCGTATTGAGGAAATTGGATCGTGTTATGTTACCGTATTGGATGATTCTGTGAGGTAACATGTGTTTCTGCCTTAGGTGATTTCTTTTATTGGTGTTGGTATTTGGCAAATTGATATGTATTGTGCCGTAGAGAAATTTTCTTGAAGAAACAATATTAATTTAAAACCAGTGATTTCATTATTTTAACATAGGTATAATAATACTTATGACACCACAGACGGTCATCCGATCTGAAAACCCATCTATAAAAATAAATAAAACTGGAGTGTCTGTTTGTAATATTAATATAACCGCTTTTTACAAAATGCAGATGTATGTATACACGGTACATTTACCAAAACAACATTTTTGTCTGTCAGTCTGTTTGTTCCGGTTAATTTCTGGAACACCTGGACCGATTTTTACATATGCATTTAGTAAAAAGTGGTTATTTTAATACATATTTTTTTTAAAGACAACTCCCACATTAGAAATAAACATCCTGTGTCGTGGGGGACTTTACGAACATACATGAAACGGACACAAAGAACATCCAGACTCGGGACAACAATTCGTAGATCACACAAAGTGTTGTACCGCGTGGGATTTGAACCCAAGACACTTGGCGCAGTAGCAAGCGGCATGGCGACCACTGAAACCTCTCGGCCAACCGTGCAGTCATATTACAAACAGACACTCCAGTTTTATTTATTTGTATAGATGTATGTACTAGTTAGGGGCTGCTTAGGAAATTGTTCGTACCAAGACTACGCTAAATATTTTTTTTTTGTAATAACCAGTAATCTATAAAAACAAAATTTTAATATCAAGTACACTTTAAAGCAATTCTGCTTCAAAAACTCTCCAGCGTTCACAATGTCCAGGCCTCAACGACTTCATAACAAACTCAGGTATCAAACAACGCTTCGGTTCGCGCGCAGAATAATAATGTCTGTGATATATATTCAGACTAATATGACGTGCCTTTGCCTCCGTCACTGGTGACATTGATTTGCTTCTTTTAAATTGTGGACGGCAAATGCACGAGAGAGACAGTTTCAGTATGTTAGAAGGGTTTCTTTTGACGATCTTTTACTTCGAAACACAAAAAAGTTATTGTTTCATAAATATATTACATAACTTGCTGAACTCCGTGGTGTAACCCGCAGTTATTGTCGAAGCTAGTCTAAAAAAATTAGCTTATGTTACTATTTGTGTCATCAGCTACCTACCAATGAAAGTCTCGTCAAAATCGGTCTAGCCGTTCCAGAGATTAACTGGAACAAACAGACAGACAGGCAAACAAAAATTTGAAAAGTGATATTTTAGTATATATACCGTGTATACATATTATGCATTTAGAAAAAAACGGTTATTTTAATATTACAAACAGACACTCCAATTTTATTTATTTGTAGTCCAATTTTATAGATTTGAGTACACGGTTGAACCAGTGGTTTAAGGGGTCGCCTAGCCGCATTCTACTGCACCAAGTGTTGTGGGTTCAAATCCTACACGGATCTATCTGTTCGTTAAGTTACTGCCTTATAAAAAAAATAGATTTGCGCAATGTGGCAAGGGTTAAAGTAATTCGTTTCACTACGATTGTTTCTAGGCATGTGACCGATTTCAAGGCAGATGAAGAAAGATGATAAAGTTTGTTATAATTAGTAAATAAAGGATATAATAATAAATATGTAATGGGAAACTGAGACTAAAGTAGTTTGAAGAGAAAAGGTAAACCATTCGCTCAGTGATTGAAGTGCTGCTGGTTGATTATTTCGTCTCTACCTAGATTGCTCTTTCAACATCTCTCAATTGATTTCAAAAAGGCAACCAAGGTTATGTGTTTTTTATATTATAGGTGTAAATGAGCACATAGGTCACTTGAACATCAATAACTAAAGACCCATATGGGCACCTATAAACTTTTACTCCATTTATAGTAAAATTCTGATGGCAGCATGTGGCATAAAGTGGTCCACTCCTAATACAGATAAATGTAGTGAAGGAGAGGGATTTTTGATGGCAGCGCGAGGGACGAAACTATTTATATTGAATTTGTTATGTTATACAATTTATTATTTCGCGATTGCCAAACGATTTACCGCATACGTCACCGGCTTGTTTGTTTATTCAGGTAGTGGCATTTGAAGGGTAACTGTGCATTTATGTGTTTTTGATTATTTTTTCGAAAGACTGTCCCCATTTCATGTCATCCACATTTTATATATTTTTTAACATTAATTTCATCACGACGACGACTTGAAGATTCGAAGACTATAAATACTTGACATTGGCAGAAATAGCTGATACGAGTGATCCGGCTGGTTGCCATTTCATCAAAAGAAGAAGAAGATTATTTATTGTTTAGGAATAGTAGCTCTCTGTGGGACATATGCCAAGGAAAAATGAAATAAAATACCTAAGTGAAGAATATACTTCACAACACATTACTACAATAAAGAAAACTGAGAATATTCTACCTTATTAAGCAAACATCTGCACATAGGCATTTCTCTAAAAAGGAGGTTTATACCACGCTACTCAGGTAGTGGTTAATTTATTATTAACTTTTATTGAATAGGGGCAAACGAGCAGACGTCTTGCCTAATGGTTTTATTGTCGCCCATGAACATTCCCAACACCAGAGACGTCACAAGTGCGTTGCCGACCTTCTAAAAAGGAGTGCGCTCTTTTCTTGAAGGTTTGAAGGTATTGGTTTTGTTTCAAGTTTTTCTAATCTTTCCAGTACTGATTTCCTATAAAGTTTGCTCCCTTAAGATCTATAATATGCATAAGGGTGATGACATATCGTATTTTTAATCTGTAGCTACGGACACAGCTACCACTACGGCTCTACCCTAAATAAGATTGCAATGACTGCCTCTGTGGGGCAGTGGTAGCGTATGCGATTGCTGTCCTTGAGGTCTCGGGTTTGATTCCCAGGTGGGACCAAATGTTTGTATGATCTGTAGATATTTGTTTCGGAGTTTGGGTGTTTTCTATGTATAATGTGTATATACAAAAAAATACATCAGTTGTCTAGTACTCATAACACAAGCTCTACTTGACTTGGGACTAGATAGCTTTGTGTGTAACATGTACTAAATATTTATATTTAAAAAAAAAAAAAATATTATCGCAGTGTTTTTGATTTTTTACCTAGACTTAATATTTTTTTAAGTAAAGTTTTCATGTAATCGTTAGATCATTGGTAATGTTTTAATGATTTTTATTGAATATTCGACCAGGTACGAAGAATAACTTAGGTCAAAATAAATATACCTAGCTATTATCGATGTAATACATCTATGCCTGTATACCTACCTATATATACCTATAATAGCTGTGCATATGCACACGGACAGTCACCTAGTCGCTTTTTTCTGAACTGAGTGTAGTGGATTCTATCTCTATATATACACAGAACAAATTTCAAAGTATCAGTTACCTTGAAAAAACAAATATCAATACCTACATGCAAGTTAATATTATATGTTTTATAACGTAGATAACGTTCTGCTAGAAGAATTGTGTGGTACACCACAAATGGATGTGGACCGCGTTTCCGCAAATATAGTGAGGGACGCCTTTCACAAGATGATTGGCAGAAGCTGGATGCGAGCAGTCGAAAATCGATCAGATTGGCTTGCAATTAGAGAGACTTATGTCCAACAGATGGAGATGAACGTAGATGATTTTCCAGAACAAAATCAGTATATTTATTTATTTATACAGCTTTATTGAACACCACTAAATAAAACAAAATTTACCTACAGACAAAACTACATAAAAACTACAATGGGTAATAACAACAGGCGGTCTTATCACTCACGGCGATCTCTTCCAGATTACCTTTAAACGGATATAGGTAGTTCTGTAATTAGAAACTAAAAATTATTACTAAATTTGATACAAAGTATTATAGAACTTCATTGTGTATATTATTATTCATCATAAAACTAGGAGAAGATAAACTTAGTATCCCGTTAAAAGTCATCTCGTAAAATCTTCAAGTTTCCGTTACGGATGTAGTCGGAGATCGGAATTCAAATTCGAAAAATACGCTCCTTTCCGCTTCCGGCGTTTGATTCCTTCAGTGATACGTCGTTTCCTCTACGCTGTATTTGTAGCTGCACTTCTGTTAACGTCTCCGATTTCAATACTTATCCTACTACTATTATAAAGGCGAAAGTTTGTAAGTATGGATGTATGTATGTATGGATGTTTGTTACTCTTTCACGTAAAAACTACTGAATGGATTTGAATGAAACTTTACCACAATATAGCTTATACATCAGAATAACACATAGGCTACTATTTATAAAGATATAGCTTCGCCTCGCGGCGTTGCCCGCAGTTATCATCGTACCGCGGGTAGCACCGCGGGGTTCAGCTAGTAATATATATCTTCCTATCCTTTATTATTCCCAAAATTATTTGGAGTTGGCTACTAGTTCAACTGGTATTACCTGAATATCAGTTTTTACAGAGTGACTGGCATCTGACCTCCGTAACCCTGAGGACGAACTGAATTCGAAGGTTAAACTAGACATGACAATCGGGACCGACGGCTTAACGTGCTCTGCGAAGCACGGGCGGGAAATACCACCATCTTCCATACTCCGGGCTGATTAAGAAGATGATTAAGATTTTTTTTTAAGTAAAATCCAACAGCAGTCCGATCCGGTAATCGGACCTCTTGATCTGTAGTCGCTTTCGCTCACCACTAGACCAACTAGCTTTTTTTAAAAATCGCATGTAGCATTCGATACTGAGTGTTAGTTTATACAGGGTGTAAAAAGACTACTACCGAAAACTTGGGGGTTGCAATCAGACCATTGTACTGAATAGCTTTAGCGAAAAAAAAACTCAAAAAAAATGTTAATTTATCTAAGTCGTTTTATGTTTTTTTCTGCTTACATACACATAGTAAAACATAACAGGACCCAAACTACCTAATTATCTCATTTAGAAAACCAAAAAACAAAGAAAATCAATAAAACAGTAATGTATTTTAATATCAAAACAGCTGGCCGGGTGAGTGCAATAACCGCGACAGAGCGCGCGGGCGTGTTAAGTTGTACATTGCTGGCTTCTGAAATTAATAAAAATCTTGACACATTGTTTTTTCAAGCTACAATTTTTTTTAAAGACAACTGTTTGTTTTTTTTGATAAGTTTTGGGGTGCTGGATCAGCCCCTTTCGTTTTTGGTAGTCGTCTTTTTACCCCCTGTATTTTTTTTTTTTTTTTTTTTTTATGTCTTAGCTGCCAAAATGACTCTGCTCTGCCTGATGGAAAGCACGAGCAGAATCCAGGAGTGGTGGTCACCATCCTCAATGCTAATAGGGACATTGCAGCATGGCGACCCACACTATGGCGGCCTAGTTTATTAATATACTCGTAATAACAATAAAATATATTAAGCTCATTAAAAATGATTACTTACATAATTATTCGTATGTTCCTTATAGGCTAAAATTCCTGTCATCTTTTTAAGTACGACATGGTTCTTGGTAGGTACGTAGGTTAACTTTTTTATAAGAAACTTCATGGATGGCCGCACCTTTATTTGGCACACATATAGTAATTTATAAAATCCCTATCAGAAATTACAAAATGAGATTTTGCTCTAAATATACTTGTACCTAACATTTTTAGCCATATACACGCTGTTTCATATTGAATACAACGACATCAACTGGAAAACTCACACATATAACAGCTTGCATATACGCCTTTCTCAACGCGACGTTGCTTTGGAAAATTGTAAAATTATATCGAACATAAATTCAGGCTGAGAACAATGTGCCCCTTATGTTATCGACATTTAAGGATTTTAGGCGAGGTGTCATTTAGATGCACGATAAAGTTGTTATATTAAGGCATTTATTTTATTTCATTTTATTTTAAAATTATAGGAAAACCTATAGCTGAATTGTTACATTATACGAACTTAATAGGAAAATAGAAGGTCAATAACATTTTTTTAAAGTTAACAGAATAAATTAGTGGAAATAAATAGAAATATACATTCACATAACAACACAGATACAAGCAAGATAGACATTATCGATAAATACTCGTAGATATCATTACTGCTTACAAGAAGCGAAGAAGGAGTCAGTCAGGGTTTTCCTGAGCTGGTGATTTCCATGCAGAAACAAGTCCATATCAGCACTAAAACATATTTTATTTCTTAGCGGCTAAAGAATTTACACTTTCTTCAAAACATCGGTCCATCGTGGCACAAGGTGCCTTACACTACGTTTGATTCAAGCCAAGCCAAGTTCCACTTCAGCGTATTGACTCTCGTTTTCTGTCGAATAACCTCATTACGAATTTAATCGTACAGAGAGATACCCAACATCGCACAGTGAGCTACTTTAAACTCGCGGACAAACCCGAGGGTGAGTGCCCACGTCTCGGCTTCGTATGTTTTTTTTTTTTTTTTTTTTATTGAATAGTGGGCAAACGAGCTGACGTATCACCTGATGATAAGCGATTACCGCCGCCCATGGACACCCGCAACACCAAAGGCGTCACAAGTGCGTTGCCGACCTTTGGGGGGATGGGAAAGGGGATGGGGGGAGGGGTTGGGGTATGGGCCTCCGGTATCCTCACTCACTCGGTGAAACACAGCGCAAGCGCTATTTCACACCGGTTTTCTGTGAGGCCGTGGTATCACTCCGGTCGAGCCGACCCATTCACGCCGAAGCATAGCTCTCCCACGGTATAAAAAATATATATAATATGTCATTACAGGGGTAGTACACACTGGTTGTATACTATGGTCTTAAGCGATTGTTAATCTCAATCATTTAATGGGAAACTGAAACCCATTTCAAAATAATAGGTACACGTAGACAAAAATTTACAAACCAACTCATAAATGATTGATTCATATGGTAATAAACATAAAACTACATAAATCACAATGTCCTAGTCGAGTCGACTTAGACATTGTGATTTTGCTCATAGCTCGTGTTTAGCAATTCTTTCAATCGGTGTTTTGTACCGAGGAAGTGAAGTTACAAATGCCAAACCATGCTCTCGAGTCGAGTCGACTCGGACAGAGTGATCCTACTTTAGTAGACTTTACTCAAAGGACCCCCTTTGAAAGAGGAGAGTTTTGACTGCCTCCATGGTCTAGCGGTTAGCGTATGCGACTGTCGAGCAAGAGGTCTCGATTCCTGGCTCGGACTAAATGTTTGTGTGATGTGCTAATATTTGTTTCGGAGTTTGGGTGTTTTTTTATGTATAATGTGTATGTATTTACAAAAAGTAAATATGTATTTATATCAGTTGTCTAGTACCCAGCTCTGATTAATTTGGGACTAGATGGCGTTGTGTGTTAAATGTCTGAAGAATATAACTATTATTGTTATTTCTGTTCTATTTGTGGACTTAACAAAATGCTGTAGCCATAATATTTTTTTCCTTACTTCATACATATATTAAAGTCTACAAAGTTCACTCTTTTCGATTACAACAGAACCCCAAAAAGAAAAATACAATTTTCAATAACGAAACCGCCAATATCCCCTTATAGACGCTTCGCATGTTATTATTAAATGTTGCATGTATTAAAATTTACAACAGATACCACCCCACTTATTGTGATGTCGATTTTATTGAGGATCTAACGCTACCGTGTTCATGGATTGTAAATTTTTATATCTTGGATTGATATTGTAATGGCAACATTGTGTTTTTTATCTATTAGATTTTGTTTTTGATTCTTAATTTGAAAATTATGTTCGTAATTCAAACTTTTTTATAATGCTATACAAATACTGTTCTTTTTGTGCAATTTGTAACATTATAAAAGATCTGTTATTACAGGCATGTGATCTACTTGTGATTCCCGTAAATATATCAAACAGTAGCGAGGATATTTCAGTTGAGGCTTTTGTTTATGTTATGTTTTGTTATCATAATTGTTATGGCAAACTACAGGAATCATTAAGCCTTTTAAATCTTATTTAATTTGTATTTTTTTAATTATCAATTACACTTTTTCTTGAACTCAAAATAAGTAAATCAAAAAAGAAAATATGAATACATTAGAAATTTTGGGAAAATTGTACGAAATTACAAATTAAGGGACATTTAACCTAATTTTAGTAAATTTGAGTTAGTTTTTAATCTTTCGACTCTGGTAATTCCTACTGATACCTATTACAAACGTGAAAGTTTGTGTGTATGTAAGTGAGTATGTCTGTTGCTCTTTCACGCAAAATCTACTGAATGGATTTTGATGAAACTTTACAATTATATAGCTTATACATAAGAATAACACATAGGTTACAATTTAAAAAAAATACTAGCTTCGCCTCGCGGTGATGCCCGCGGTTTTTTTCGTACCGCGAGTAGCACCGCGGGGTTCAGTTGGTTAATAATTGTACAAATAAAATGTAGAGCGCCCTGAATCGACAATCTACCTTATTAAAAGTTCAAACAAAAACACCATAGAATATCTGCACAAATTTACAAATATATTTTTTTATTGCTATTCTATGCAATTTATTGCTATCCATCCAACATTTATCTCCATCCAACAACTATCTCCTTACTACCAATCCTATACAAAAAAACATCCCAATAAAGAACAAACTCACAAACAAAGTCACAAATTGCTTTTATCTCTTATCTATCAAATAAAATCCATATACAATTTCAGTAACATATCCTTGTTAACACGTTTTCTTATCTCAGAGAGCGATTGTCGAACGAAGATTGAACCAATTTAACAAAAGCAATGTATGAATGCGTAAACCCTTACTGATGTAACTCTCGATCTGTCAGGACAATTTTTAGGCTTCTGATAAATTGGGGACGAAAAAAATTAATATACAACTTCCTCTTTTTAATTTAGTTTTTTTAAATTACTATATAACTAGTTACGGTTTTCATGTGTAAAAGTATTAAAATTTGTATTACGAATGTGAGTTTGCTTATATACGAGTATATATGTTTTTATGTTACTTTTTAACACAAGCAAGTAAAGAAATAATATTCATTAAACTAGTAAGTAGGTCCATTGTAACAATTAAATAGTTAATGTATGTATATATAATGTACTAGCTGTTGCTCGCGGCTCCGCCCGCGTTTGTGTCGATTTTTTCATGTTTTTCGCGTTCGCGGATATGTGACTGATGCAAAAATTAGATAAAACAATCCTTGATGCGGATTATATATCATTCTGAAATTTCAGCTCGATCGGGGCAGAACTTTTTGAGTTTTTGAAGCGTACACAAACCAACATAACATTTTTATATATATAGATGTGTATAAGTACAGGAAAAAGTTCATCAATTGTGATCTTAACAAAACTTTTGTTTAATTAAAAGATTTTAGAAGTTAGAATTTACAACGATACCGTATGAATTGTCCCAATTTATTGGCAACAATCAAATCAGGATTTAAGGGTTCATGCGTGTGTCTTTTTAGTTCGATACATATCTACTAAGGGATCGATGGAGGGTGCGTTAAGGGGAAGATCTCCAAATGGCTTATACGAATATGCTAATATCGTTGTATTTTTTGTTCGCTTTGTAGATTGAGTGGAAATGTTTTGTGGTAAAAAGTAATGGTAGATATTGAACTCGTCGTGAAATTTTTTCTTCGCATTTGGCCTAGAGGGTCTGCTGGAGGGATATATTTCTCCTCCAATGTTCACTGTAAGGCCAGTAACGCACTTAAGTTCCTTGAGTTGCAAATGTTCAAGGGCAGGGGTAACCATATACAAATTGTCAATTCGCTTGCCCTCTATACCATTCAAAAGCAAATAGTAAAATCATGGCATACCGCAGTAATTATATTCACTCTCGACAACATTAACTAATTAATATTTCGTAATGCCTAAGCGCGGATCGCTAAACGCAGTGTGTCAATTTGAACACAAATCCGATTCGCATCCATCACCGATCGCGGCATTAGCGTTAGCGCATTAATTAACAATTAGCTGGGCGTGCGTCAACGCGTCCACGTGTCCACGCCACACGCGCTCTGAAGGGTAATAGGGCGAGGTCTCACTGAGAGCGATTTAGTTAAAAAAACATGTACAGTAGAACATACCACCTGCTCCTTTTAGAAGTCGGTTAAAAAAAGCTACGATTGATGTGTTAGGATAAAAAATGTAAGTTTAAATCAATCAATCAGCACATGTGGGCATAATCTTGAAGTCGCGTTTGTTTATGTGCACTGAAAAACCATAGCATTTAATAATTACCATTACACTTATAAGTTTAGAATTATGACTAATCTGAATAAAATAATAATATTTATAACATTAATTTAGAAGTTTATGAGATGATAGAGATCTTTGGACTGCCGTTTTGACGCGTTGCAGTTAAATAAAGGAGACCAGCATATAACTTCTGTTTACTGCGCCGGATTTTATGATAACCAATCTATCTATTAAAAATAAAAATGAATCACCGAAATGTATACAGGCGCATAACATCCGATCGATTGCACCAAATTAGATAATTCTTTTTTAATGTGTTTGTAGTTATCAGGACAGGGTTTGCATGTAAGAAAATCATAATAAAAACCAAAAGTGGTATATTTTCTTAGACCGCAACTGAACACTACCTGTGGGAAGCTGAGATAGGTATAATTACTTAATCAAGTTTTTCGGAACTTTATAAATATTTACAAAAGAAGTATGATAGTACGAAGTTCGTCGGGTCAGCTAGTATACAATATAATAATAATCCCAAATTATAACCACAAAAAAAACCGACTTCAAGAACTGGACCAAATTGAAATGGGACAACACGGGAAGTACCAGCTATCAGAAAAAAACATCAAAATAAGTTCACCCATTCGAAAGTTATGAAGTAACAAACATAAAAAAAATACAATTAAGAACCTCCTTTTTTGAAGTCGGTTACTTAAGCTTCCTTTACTTCTTCTTCTTCTTTTGATGAAATGGCAAATAGCCATCACTCATCACTAGGATCAGTTATTTCTGCCAATTGCAAGTTTATAGTCTTTAATTATAAGTCTTCAAGTCTTTGTCGTGATGAAATTAATGATAAAAAAAATATATATAATGTGGGTGACATGAAACGGGGACCGTCTTTTGAAAAAACAAAAAACGATCTTCTAGGCTTCCTTTACATCGCTCACAATGGAACCGTATCATCACTTTGACGTTTCGGACGCGTAATGAAGTTTGTGGCGTGAGGTTGTCAACGCAACGCGGCGCTGACAGGGACAGCGACACCGGACACCACCCGGATACCATATTGTGTCCAACTGGAGAGATTAGTTGTGAAAAATTGATATATCATGCGAAGGTTTATTTGTCCGAAGGGTGATTAAAAACTAAAAGGATTAATGACAAGTATAGGATTTTACTTCCAGTACTGTCCAAATTCTCTCTCTTAGTCATTGGCTTGAATCTATTTAAAAAAAAAATCGTGCATCTAACACACAGCGCCATCTAGCCTCAAACTAAGTAGAGCATCTTGTACTATAAAAACTAGATTGACTGATAGAATACTATATAATATACTTTTTTTGTATAAAAACATACGTATTCTACATAAAAAACACAAATATTTGGCACTGCTCGGGAGTCAAACTCGATATCTCAAGCACAGCAATCGCATACTCCACCACTGTGCCACCAAGGCAGTCAAACCACTTTTGCAACAAATATAAAGTAAGCTTTAACTAACCCTTCGATTCTCTTCGATATTTTATCAACTGTAAATCGTTCATCCGGCTTTAAAATCCGCACACATTTTATCGCAATCATTTCTCATGAAAGTCGCAGTCGACAGTTCAGCTCATCGATCGACTCGAAGCAAATAGATCGTGACAAATTTTACACTCGCATGCTTGACGTTGTTTTATGGCTGTCTTAATTCTTTTAGTGGTGTAAGTTATAAGCTTTTACAAGCAGCTGTCAAAGTGTTATTATTTTTTGTCAAATTTAATATTAAAAATAATAAAATCACAATGCCTGCTTGACACAATCTAAGTAAAGCTTTTTTGAAAGATATTCACATAGTTATTGCTTGACATTTATACAAATTCGAATTTAATTAATTAAAATGTAGTCTTCTAGAATAGTAAACTTAGACCGATCTATAATTAAAATATAAATACGTTATTATTGTTCTTATTCATATAAACTTATTTAACAGTTTCCGTTATTTGCGGTTTTTATAGTAAAAGTTGAGCTATTATAATATTATTATAAAAGTGAAGTATTTAATTTCACTGTTGACAGGACGGAATCGTTTATCAAACTAATATATTGTCGCTAAGGTCTATCACGTGGACCACTCACATACTCTTCCCACTGTCGAAGTTTAAAGACCTTTTTAAAAATGTATTTCGATTGTGAATTCAAATAAAAAGTTTTATTTTATTGGATGTGGTAGCTTTAGAGTCTTTTAATTTTAAATAACCCGTTAATAATAGTTCTAGTTGATTTGAGTTTTAAAGTATTTGTTTATTGCATTTTTATAGTGACTGTAATGGTTTTTGAATATAATTTTTGAACAAATTAATAAAAAATGATGTGAAACGATTATAATCTGCCTGCCAACTAATCTCAGATCATTTGCCATTTTTATACATTCTAATTACAATACCAAATATCTTAAACAGTACAGTAGTTTCTTATGTCTTTAAATACTCATGATTGTAATAACAGCAAAACATTTGAAATATAAATTTAGTATCTCAGTCATTTTCCCTGGGAGAACCACGCTTTGGCATGAATGGGCCGGCTCGACCGGAGTGATACCACGGCCTCACAGAAAACCGGTGTGAAATAACGCTTGCGCTGTGTTTCACCGAGTGAGAATATACCGGAGGCCCATACCCCAACCTCTCCCCCCATTCCCTCTCCCCATTCCCCAAAGGTCGGCAACGCACTTGTGACGCCGGTAATCGCTTACCATCAGGTGATGCATCTGCTCGTTTGCTCCCTATTCAATAATAAAAAAGAAAAAAAATAATAAAACTTTATTTAACTGGCACTGAGTTTTGTAGTGCAAAGTCAATGAAAGTAAATTTATTATTATTTTTTATCAAAATAAATACAAAGGCCGAAGGAGAGGGGGAAGAAAGGAACCTTTCTTCCCCCTCTCCTTCGGGGAAGGGTCATAAATAAAACTACCACATTCCATACATTCGTACCTCGCACAATTGCAGATGATATACAACCCCGCTCAGCTCTTATTGAGACGCGAACGGATGAAATATTGGACGCGGGCATTACCCGGATCCGACTTTGATCCAGTGATAAATATGGTGCGAATGTGACGGTCTCAAGTGCCCCCCGTGCTAACGTATCGGGAATTTTAAACGAGTGCGTTTTTAGGGTTATTTTGAATAGTATTTCTTTTTTAAAGAATTACTCTGTTAATTAAAGATTAGCATCGCTGTTATTGGGAAGCCGTTGGATGGCATCAGCACAAGACTGATTGTTGTAGAGATGCCAGGTAGAGTTCAGTACTGGACATCTTTTGACTGAGATGACTTTGATGCGTTGCTCATTGTTTAAACTTTACTACTTAACGTTTAAATACAATAATAACTTATCGTATAACATTGACTGTCTCGGTGGCACAGTGGTAGTGAATGCGACTGCAGTGCTTGAGGTCTCGGATTCAAACCCTGGTTCGGATCAAATGTTTGTTTGATCTACAAATATTGTGTTTCAGAGTTTGGGTGTTTTCTATGTATAAAAGTATATATGTATTTATATCAGTTGTCTAGTACCCATAACACAAGCTCTGCTTGTGTTATGGGTACTGGTTTGCTGCTTTGGGACTAGATTGCGTTGTGTGTTAGATGTCCGAAATATTTATTTATATATGCATAGAATAAGATCTCGTGTTTTAAATTAAGTAACAAAACGCGTTAAGGGTCTCTGCTTCATCTAGTACCCTTGTGTCCAAATTAAAACTTTTTTTACACCTCTACATTGGTATATAATAGGTCTTTACCTATGAAATTGCGTTTCTTCAGTACTGGTCATTTCAAATAAAAAAAAGTTTGTAATGGCTCTGTATTCTAAATTCAAATTAATTTTATTTTAAAACCATGACATTCTATTTACAAACTCAGTCTTTTGTTTTTTGATTAGCGTTGTATTTTCATTACATTTGAACATTTTTCGTCATAATGGATACTTTAAAAATTCGTGTAATTATGGAATATGAGTTCCGTCGTGGCACCAACGCGACACAAACGGCACGTAACATCAAAAACGTTTACGGAGAGAACTGTACAAACGAACGCACAACCCTTTATTGGTTTTCCCGGTTCCGTTCTGGAAATTTTGACTTGAAAAATGAAGCTCGTGTTCGTCCGGAGACTTTGGTTAATAATAATGAATTAAAGACGATTGTGGAAGCTGACGAAACTCAATCTACAGCTGAGCTAGCAGCAGCTTTTAATGTAAGCATCAAAACAATATTGATCCATTTGCGACAAATTGGCAAGGTAAAAAAGCTTGATAGATGGGTGCCCCACGACATTAACGATCGCCAGCGCAACGTACGCGTCGAGACCTGCCTTTCGCTGCTCAACAGGCAAAGAAATGAAGGAATTTTGAAACGAATAGTTACGTGCGACGAAAAATGGATTCTGTTCGACAATCGAAAGCGCTCAGCAAGTTGGTTAGACCCTGGTTCAGCACCAAAGCAATGCCCTAAACCAAAAATGACCCCTAAAAAGGTGATGGTCACTGTTTGGTGGTCTAGTGCGGGTGTGATTCACCACAGCTTTTTACAAAACGGCATGAGCATTAATGCAGATGTGTACTGTGAAGAACTGGAGAGAATGATGGAGAAGCTTGCACATCTGCAACCAGCTTTGGTCAATCGGTCGTCCCCACTGCTCCTTCACGACAACGCGCGACCCCATACTGCGCAACAGACAGTCTCCAAGCTGCAAGAGCTGGGGTTGGAAGCTCTCCCTCATCCGCCATACTCACCAGACCTTGCACCTACCGACTATTACTTTTTCCAAAATTTAGACAACTTTTTAGTGGGTAAAAAATTCACTTCCCGAGAGGCAGTACAAAATGCCTTTGAAGAGTTTGTTGCCTCCCGTCCAGCTGATTTTTACAAGAAGGGCATCAATAAACTGCCAATGCGTTGGCAAATATGCGTCGATTGCATGGGTGATTACTTCGAATAACAGAAATAAAAAAGTTTGAAAAAATAAGTACTTTCACTTATTGCATACAAAACGGCAATTTCATAGGTAAAGACCTAATATACCAAAAGGATAAGCAGAAGCGTATTGACACTTCACATTATCCAAGGAGTCCTGTTTCCATCTACGTTCCACCAATCGCACCTTGCTACGTCATCAACATCTTTAAATCTACCACTGCGTTACATAGGCCTTAAAAAGGAGGTTTCGACCTACTAGACCTTTCTGGGCAGCTTAATTGGTAATGGGTTATGTTTCAAGTTTTTCCTCACTTTGCAGTCAGACCCTTAGTCGGCTCTTACGACTCCCATGGTATGAACAGGGGTGGTGATACTCGGGTGAGGTGCGCGCTTAGTCCACAGCACTCGCGCCCCACTTTTAGGGGACAGAAACTGAAACACAGGGTTTTTCACACCGGAGGGGGCCATTTACAAACCGTAGATAGCCTGAGGTACGTCGGGGTTCCAGGGTTTTCCTTTCTAGGGTGAACCTGGTTCTCCGTCATCTAGTACCCGAGATGGCGTGCGGTTTTAGTCGGTTCGAGTCCGACATGCCACTAGGAGGTGGTATCCGAGGGGATATTAGCAACAAAAAAAAACAAAGGGGCGGTGATATTGCGTATTCTTAATCTGTTAACAAACGTTCTAACTAATTGACTGCACAGTTGGCCTAGTGGTTTCAGCGGTCAGTACGCCGCTTGTTACTGCGTCAAGTGCCGTGGGTTCAAATCCCACGTGGGACATCACTTTGTGTGATCCACAAAATGTTGTCCTGAGTCTGGGTGTTCTTTGTGTCCGTTACATGTATGTTTGTAAAGTCCCCCGCGACACAGGATGTATATTCCTAATGCGGGAGTTGTCTTTTAAAAAAAAAAAAAAAATTATTTAGTTTTTTTTAAATGACTAATGAAATTTCATAAAGATCAATTAATGAGTACTAAAATGTAAGGACAACATGAGCTGAACCGCATATACAAATTTGTGGTGGTACATTCTTAATCTTGTGATGGTGTGACAACACTGGGCCCCTCGTTTTTAATATCCTCTGTATAATAAATAGGTTAACATTCCCTTTATGAAGGAAAAACCTATTAACGAACGGCAAATGTATCAGGGGTCCTATTTTGTAGACGCTCTGCATTTTTTACGATAGAGATTTTTTCGAGTGCGATATTTTGGAATAATCACTAACGATGATTTTAATGTTAATATATGTGCCTCTTGAATTCTACTTTGTTTTCATTGTATAATTATCAATATCTAATAATAATTGGACACATTTCACACCTGTTTTATTCTAAATGTAATATAGCTGGGGCTACGATATTCAAAATAACGATATGGATATACATATTTTTTATACATTAAAACAGCTTACAGTACAAATGATCATGCTCTTAAGTGGTAATCAAACCACAAGATTAAGATGCTAAGCTAATTATAACTCTTCATAATTTTAGACTAGCTTTAAGTAGTCAAGAATGAAAGCATTTTCATGCCAAATTTTATTGAAATCGGTGCAGTGGTTTATCCGCGATAGCGTAACAGAAAGCGTAGTAGACTTACTTTTGAATTTGTATTAGTTGTAAGTATGGATATTAATATTTTATGACAAAATTTTAACGTAAAAGAAATATAAGCTAATATACTAATTTACAAATAGCCGTTATATTTTTATGAATATTAATAATATTATTTAAGTTAATCAAAAAAGCATAATATGTATGTATTCAATATGTAGGCTGATGATGTTGATGAATATACATGAATAAATTATGTATGTAGAAAATCTTGCAGGTGACATAACAAAACTTCGTACTATTACGTGTGGCACAGCCATGGCCTCCCCAGAATATTGTGTAAACACCCCAAAGCGAAATGCGACAAAATAAAATATCTATTACTATTAAGGATAATGACGAGCCTTCTTAAACATGACTTAATATCAGTTGGGAAAAATATTACGCTCATCAGCGGGACTCAGCGTACCTTTTTTAAAAAGAGGATATTTATTTCGTGTGCGATATTTTTGTCGATGTCATTAATTGGTAATGATGGCGAAGGATGTTGATAATACTATTACTTTTGTGTCTTTGTTTTTTATACCGTCATAGCGAGAGGAGGTCTCTAAGTCTACTTTGGATTTGGAGAACGTATATCTCAATTACGTTTTATGGAAACTATTGTGTGGACAAAACTAACATGCATAGTGTACAAGGTTTTTTTATGGTATAAGGGTAAAAGAGCAGACATATCGCCTGACGGTAAGCGATTACCGCTGCCCATGGACACCAGCAACACCACAGGTATCACAAGTGCGTTACCGGCCTTTGGGGGATGGGGAGAGGGATGGGAGGAGGAGTTGGGGTACGGGCCTCCGGTATCTCACTCACTCGGTGAAACACAGCACAAGTGCTATTTCACACCGGCTTTCTGTGATGTGGTTTCACTCTAATCGAACCGGTCCATGCATGAAGAAGCGTGGCTCTCCCACGGCTCTTCAGTACCAGTAGGTCACACTAGAACTTGTTCTATATGATATCTTGTGATGATGTACACCCAGCTGATTTCGGCCACGGCGTCCTGTATTAGTGAAGACCAGCCAACTACGATGGAGATTATACAGACACCAAACACAGATGCAGCCTCTGTTCCCACACTTTCATGAACCGATGGGACAGATACGCGATACGACCAAGCGTTCTTTGGCCAGACCGGGCGACCCAAGGATTGAAACCAAGACCTCTAGATCGACAGACGCGTACACTTACAGCTAGAACAAGGAGGCAGTTTTAAGACATCTTGCATTATCACATATATACCTAAAAGGTTTGCAGTTGTGGCGACCTCCACATCATCATATGCTACAGCGCCATCTACCGAAGTTACACTGAACTACGTAGTAACGTACCATACAAAGAAACTGCCAATCCTGAATCACGTAATAGAAGTTCTCGCGTATAACATCCCAACAAGACTGCACGGTTGGCCTAGTGGTTTAAGCGTTCACTACAACACTTGCTATGCGCCAAGTGCCGGGGGTTCAAATCCCACGTGGGACATCACTTTGTGTGATCCACAAAATGTTGTCCTGAGTCTGGGTGTTCTTTGTGTCCGTTACATGTATGTTTGTAAAGTTCCCCGCGACACAGGATGTATATTCCTAATGCGGGAGTTGTCTTTTAAAAAAAAAAAAAAAACCTCAACTGTAGGGCAGTGGCCCGCCAGGCGTGATTACCTCGCCTATTCGGAGGATCCTCCCTTTTTGTTGGAGGGACTCGTTCCTCCATACAGTCTTATAAGGTGTAAGGGTGACACGAGCTAATTTTTTTTCACGAGGTTATGATTAAGAACTGTACTAGAATTACATGTATATTTCTTCAAATTTGGAGAGACCTTGTACGGTACAGTACACAGAACAACTTGGAACTGATTCTGTTAGTAACCGAGTTATCCTGTTGTCTATAATTGCTTATGTAGTACAGTTTCTTGTTAGGCTACAACCATTTGGTCTGAAGTGCGGTTCTCCTAATTAGGCAACTAGGTAACCTGTATTTAGGTCTTACGGACAACTCTATTGACGTAATTTTTGCGCTTGAATCCAATTTTTTGTCGTTGATGGATATAGAATCTAAACCAATCTAATAAGATTTTTTTTATTAATATATAATTAACCTAATTTGTAAAACTTTACTAAAAGATTGTTAGACAGAATACTTTAAATTATTATAACTACTAAGTACCTACTTCAGCTAATGTAGATACTACAAGAATAAATAATACTAATAAATTAAGTAATTAATTAATTCTTGACATTCTTCTTATACTGCATTTATTACCAGACATTTGAATTTTGTTAAGTTAAGGCGATCTGTGTTTACATTGTTGGAGCATAAATAATTAGTATTTATTATTTTATTACATTTTGAACTTTTTTTTTTTCTGGGACCAGTATATATGCACACATTGCTTTTACTCCTTGATGTGTAAGTGATTGCAACCTTATATGCTATGGACTAATTTTTATTATTTTATTAGACAAAAAATAGATTTCCCTAACTTTAATATTTCTTTAGACCGTTCTTAGCCTTTGTGTTTTGGTTGCCTTAACTTGCACATATAAGTATTGTTGTCAAAAACAAACAAACTTTGTATAAATTATTTGAAAAGATGGTGCACATGAGTTTCTCACCAGCTCTTCTCATGAATGCAATACCCATCGGAACTGGTACTTGGATTGATTTCAATTTAAACCTTTGAGTTGAATCGAAATCAATCTAAGCTCCGGTAATTCAAATCATTGATTACTTGAGTTACATCCTTTTATCACTGATCAATTCAGTACTTGAGTTTTATTTTATATTTATATTAATAATGTTTGATGTTTGTATTTTTGACGTGTGCAAGTGCCTTTTGGGGTCTATGGAAATAAATGATTTGACTTTGACTTTGACTTTGAATAAAAAAAACTTTTTAATACCTATCTTAAAAGTGAGATGTTTAACATATTATTAGTGTTATAAATAAATATCATTTAAGTTTTAATACTATTATCAAAGTGTTACTTAACTACTAATGTATAGGTATGGCATGGTATGATACAAAAGTAATGAATAAAAAGCTAATATTACAACTACTATATCGTAACTTTGACTGCAAGTTTGGCCTAGTGGTTTAAATGTTCACTACTGCGCCAAGTGCCGTGGGTTCAAATCCCACGTGGGACATCACACAATGTGTGGTCCACAAAAATGTTGTCCTGAGTCTGGGTGTTATTTGTGTCCGTTACATGTATGTTTGTAAAATCCCCCGCGACACAGGGTGTATATTCCTAAACTGCTTTTTTTTAAATGTGTATTCATGCAGCCGTAATTATTACAAATCAATTGACACGCCATTCATACAAATTGGTCAAGTAGATGAAACGCAACGATAGATTACGCAAAACGTACTCGTATATAGACTACTAAAATTATTACCGTTCTTTTTGACTTTGCTTTAGTTGATTAAAGCAATAGTGCCAATGTAGCAGTTAAACACTGCTGCTATACCGATCTTACTGAATATACCTTACACACCGTACGCCCTGGATCGAAAATCCTCCAAAAAAAAAGAAATTAAGTCTCAGTCTACACCAACGCTGCAGGGATGAAAGAGAAAAAAAATAAAAGTAGCCGCTAACGACAATAGTTCGGAAACAATCGTTTGTCATCCGTCTGTATTACGCTGACTGTATCTTTACGCCTCAATAGTAACTGTACCGTCAGCAAAACTCTTACAATAATATTCTTGTTTTTTTTATATTTGATGGTCACCATACTCATTGAGAATGCACACATTGCAGCATGGTGACCTACAATATCGCAGCCTCTTGAGATGCTTCTGCATCATTGGACCGTACTTCTTTATTACTCCTCAGTTCACTGCTTGGTCTTTTCTAGCCATATCTTTTTTACGCAGCCCTCCCTTATTTTCGTGTTCAAAATAAGTTTAAACACTTGGGAGAACCACGCTAAGACATGTATGATGGGCCGGTTCGACCGGAGTGATATCACGGCCTCACAGATAACCGGTGTAAAATATCGTCTGCGTCATATTCCACCGAATGAATGAGGATACCGGAAACCCATAACCCAACCCCTCTCCCCATCCCCAAAAGACCGGCGACACTTGAGACTTACCATCAGGCGATACGCTCCTTGTTCCATAAAAAAAAATCTGCTTATTTCTATACATCAGATGTTGTATTTCTATGTGTCTACATGTATTTATAATTAACCTCATAACGTGAAACAATGTCAGTTTTAGTTCTTATCTAAGACTTTAATTTCTGAAAATATAATAATCAAAAACGTATTATTCGTGTATTATGTCATTTTATTATTTTCTGACCGTATAAAGGAAAAGACATGGGTAAACTCACATCATTATCGAGTGTTCGCCGAACGTATCTTAATCGACGGGGAAAACATTGTACTGTGGTTAACTGGACCCCTACTATTGGTGCATTTTATCTATGAACAGAGATAATAACCTCTGGAAAACTCACAATATATTTCTAGCAATTGTTTCTTCAAAGTGAGGTTTTTAAGTTTTTTTTATTAGAAATAATTTATCTATGAAATGAACCGTTGTTATGAAATGTAAAACAAAATGTATTTTTTTTAATACAACTGTAGACTTAATATACAGCAACGTAAAGAATATAAAGAGCATAGAAACTCAAGATTATAATTTCGAAATCCAAAATGTGTAATTGTATATTTCTTTTGAATAATATAAAATTATATATATATTGATGCTTTGGACAGGTTGCATCAGCTATTTCTTTTACAGTCAGCACATAACTACGGTTATAAAGATAATATGGGGAATCACGATTGTCATTGATGTTGACATTCATACTCCGGTCTCTTATTAAGAATCCTTAGGTTTTTTTTTTTGAAAGACGGTCCCCATTTCATGTCATACACATTTTATATATTTTTTATCATTAATTTCATCACGACGACGACTTGAAGACTCGACTTGATAATTGAAGACGATAAATACTTGAAATTGGCCGAAAACATAGCTGAACCGAGTGATCCAACTGCTGGCATCAAAAAAGAAGTTAAGAACTCTTACTAAGAAAACGTTTATACTACTTCTGGCCCGACCCGGAAATCGAATCAGAGATCTTCATATTCGCATGTGTAATCGATAGACTAACGTAGCTGTCAACTATTCACTAGTTTATCACACGCAATAAATTGTAATTTGCGAGTTTTAAGGTCGAATGTGTAGTAGTGGTCACGGTTAACCCCTCACAATCTCTGGTACATTATTTATAGAGTAAACTTTGTTATTGTTTTTCGTTATAAGTGGTATAATAATTTATAATATAACAATAACAGTTGAAGAAAACTTTGTATCTAAGAACTTATGTTTTTGCTTGATCGGTGATTTAATGTTACTTCGGGATACGGATTTGTTTGGTTGCGAAGTGCGTTTTGATATAAATCAACAGAGTTAAGAATCAAACTTTGTCTTTTCTTAGTATTAACGTAGAATCTATTCAAATAATTTAGATTGAGGTGTCTGTTCGTCATTTCAAACAAACAGCTTTTCAATTAATGTTTAAGGAAGTATTTACGGTACGTACGTAACATTTTTTTATCTGTCTCTCTGGAACGACTGAACCGATTTTGACGAGGTTTTCACTGCCAGGTGACGTAATAACTAACTTACGCTACTTTTATTTTAGACTAAGGGCCGATTTTTCAATGACCAGATAAAACTTATCGGAGAAATAAACTATAAGACGGCACAATTATGGACACTTTATTTGTAAGAGTAAGTGTCTGTAGTAACGTGTCCTTATTTTTGCCATCTTATAGTTTATTTCTCCGATAAGTTTTATCTGGGCATTGAAAAATCGGCCCTAAAACGTGGGAGAGCCACGTTTCGGCATGCATGGGCCGGCTCAACTGGAACGATACCACGGCTCACGACAATACCTCACAGAAAACCGGTGTGAAACAGCGCCTGTGCTGTGTTTCACTGAGTGAGGTTACCGGAGATTACATATCATACAAACATCTACCCGGGAACCGAACCCGAGACCTCAAGCGCATCAGTCGTATAAGCTACCACTGCGCCGAGGCTGTTAAATATTGTCCAACTGATTCTTTTTAAGGATTTTAAAAACTACCCGCATTTACAGCTTACAAACATGTTAAGTACTATTTTTAAAAATGTTCATAGGTTTTTTTGGTACAGTTATTAACCAAAATAACTTCATCACCAACAAAAAATAAACGCATTAAGACCAACCCTTCGACAACCGTCATACAATTAAATCAAAAACACACGCGGCATCGTTTATTAAAATTGACAGGCACCACACCTGCGCCGAAGGGTTAACGTACACAAATTGATTCGTATACACTGTGTTATTAAAACATTACACGGTTAAATGTTGCCTTTTGTTGTTGGTGGGGGTAGCGACAGAGGGTTAATAGTGTTAATAATGATCTTTGTCGATGTGATTCATGATTGTTTTGGACAATTAATATCAAATAGACATATTACCTTATTGTTGTGAGGTAGGTTTTATTTGTACTGGTAATACGCCAAGTGCAGATACTGATGATTTTGAATATACTTACTTGAACAAGCAAATACATACTAATATTATAAAGTAGCTGACCCATCCGTACCGCCAGTTATTTCGTAATTATTTTCTATATTTTCAAGTACTGCTAAGTCACAGGTTCTTTTATGTAAAAACAACACAAGCAACAAAAAGACGTATCGCCTGATGGTAAGCAGTTACCGCTGCCCATGGATACCCACAACACCTTTGGGGATGGGGGAAGGGATGAGGGGAAGCGTTAGAGTATGGGCCTCCTGTATCCTCACTCATGCGGTGAAACACAGCGCAGGCGCTATTTCACACCGGTTTTCTGTGAGGCCTTGGTATCACTCCGGTCGAGACGGCCCATGCATGTCGAAGCGTGGTCCCACGGTAAGTAGTCAAGGTAGTACATCAGATCAGTTAGTACAATCGTGGACTAAATTAAATTATAGTTCCAGTTTCTAATAATTTTATTTAATACAAACCCATAAAAAAATAACATCATTGAACATATATTCGGTTATCAAAATGCTACAGTGCAGCGTTCAATCAATATATATCATAAAATCGTAACTGCTCGCTGTTTGTACATGGAAGATATATAAGAAAAACTATTATAAGGGGCTTTATGAACGCAATAGAATACAAAACAATTTTAGATTTTTTGTACGTTTGTCTGTACATTTGTACACGCTAATCTCAGAAATAGCCTTACCGATTTGCATGTAGTTTTCACTAATGCGTTGCGGTTTGTTCCGTTTAACTTATAGTGTTTGATTCATTTCAATCGGTTCACAATCATCAATCGTTATATCAGCTTAAAGGATTACCTCGAAAACCAACATATACGTGACCAGGCAAAAGCTAGAGGAAAATAAATTTAATGTTCTGATTCTTTAATCATAGTTATCTAATACTAAGGTCAGTCTATTCAAATTCATTTCCCATTTTCATGAACCCTTATCCCAAAACTATTTGGTAAATTATAATTTTTCGACTAATACGACCTAAGCAAACGTATAAATAATGTAATTAGTGAGAATTAGTGACTCGTAATAGTATAATAATATCGTGGGCTATGGCCCTCCAAACAATATGAAGGATAAATATTTATTAAAGGTCTTGAAAGTGTCCACTACTGGGTCGAAAACGGGATGCTGGAAGAACGGACCAAATGGATGTGGTTGTCTCCGATTGTGGTAACGTGTTTTTGCAAGATTTCAAAGAAATGGTTTAGACGAGGAGTATTATTTATAAGTTTTGAGTAAGTCTAGTGAGTCTAAAGTCGGAAATAGAGTTCTCTCTAAAAGCAATTATTTTTGTGAATGAATGTGATTGATAATATTATTAGAAAAGTTTACAATGGGAGAGCCATGCTTCGGCATGCATGGGTCGGCTCGACCGGAGTGATACCACAGCCAAAGAGAAAACCGGTGTGAAACAGCGCCTGCACTGTGTTTCACCGACCGAGTGACCGAGATCACCAAAGGCCGGCAACGCACTTATGACTCCTCTGGTGTTGATGTTGTCATTGGCGGCGGTAATCGCTTACCATCGTTCAAACATATAAAAAAAAATATAATAAGCCAAAATCTTCTGTCTCAGGAGAGGCTTATGTCCAGCATTAGACTCTTAAAGACTGTTAATGATGACGATCAGCTTTTTTTTCCAGCATTTCTATCTTTTCGAGAAGATATTTAAATAAAATACGATTTGACGTTTTTATTCAATGTTCAATCAATCTGAATAAAAATATACTCTTTCCTTTGAAATTCATTTTAAACTAGCAACAAATCACATCATTTTTATGCTAAAACTTAACTTACATCACATAAAATAGTACACAATTTCTCGCCGCTATTATCACCAACAATTACAGCTTTAACTAGTATACTACACGACATAACACATCTCTTCACAATGAAGGTTCTGGTCTACTATCAGACAGCAACAGAATTAAAATAAATGCATTCAGATCTTAGTAAATATAAAGACAACGCCTTGATTAGGAATATATAGACATATGACTTTACAAACATGCGAGAAATGTACTCGAAAAACGCCAAGACTCAGAACAACAATTTGTGGATCGCACACAGTATTGTCCCATGTATAGTTTGCCCCATAACACTTAACGTAACTTGAACAACTATGCCATTTATGAAGTAAAATATTACCATATCCAAAATCTACATTTAAATATTCGATGTACGTACCGGTGGTCAGTAGCGCTAATATATGTAGCCCTCGGGGCGCCCTCCAACAGAACTGTCATACCCTGTTTTATTATTTAACTACGTACTACCACGATGTTTACTTACAGTACAAGGCGATGAAATTGGCTCGCTTCGGTATTGAGTTTTAAACGTTATTTCATTGACCAGAGGCAAGGAAATGTTATTTGACTTTAAACTAGTCATTAATTTAAAAGATTTTATTACTAGTAAATATGTACGACGCCATTTTCTTACGGCGGCCATTTTGGATTAATAATAATACCGATTATATATGTATTGTCATCAAAACTAAAGGTATATTTAAAATTTTAGCTCAATCGGAAATCGGGAAGTGGATCAAATTTAACTTGCAAGATTTGATAACAGACGAACTAAATATTAGCTTGTAAAAGAACAATACTTTGTCTTGATTTTAACATAGTTAATGATTTTTTTCTATTTAAAATTTCTTTATATTGAGTGCCACATGAGTAACTTACTCGTATTTAACATTAGGTTTGTCAAAATCTCTCTGTCATGTGTTTCATAGAGTGGAATCAAGTGAGGAAAAATAGCTAGTTTTTTTTTAAAAGATTACTCCTTCATTGGGAATAAAATGAAAAGAAAACAAAGAGCACTAAGACTTAGAACAATAATTCATGAATCACACAAAGATTTTTCCATGTGAAATTTAAACCCACAACACTTGGCGCAGTAGGAATCGAAGTGGTGACCGTTTAAACCACAAGCCAACACAATCGTAAAATAGATGACAGTCGGCTTCTATTATCGCTCTAGTCTATTATCGATTATCATCTATATATCAGTCTTATATATATATACACATACACACATACGGTGGTAGATAAAAAGTGTTGAATATTTTTAATGTGTTGTTATAATAGTTTGATCTTTTTAAACCGATTTAAAAAAAGAGGAGGTTATGAATTCGACTGTATTTTTTTACGTTTGTTTTCTTCATTCTTATTTTTTTACTTGCGACTCCAGTTCTTTGTCGTAGTCTTTCGTTTGACGTATGCAATTGCCGACCAGGTTTCGGGTTTGAATCGCATTATGGGCCAAAAGTGTTTTGAGTTTTTTCTAATTATAGAAATGCTTAATAACAGGTCGGAGTTTGGAAGTTGGGCTTAACCCCTGTGCCTTAGAGAGTACGTAAGACTCTCATTACCGCCCCTGATATCTCCCAGCCTCATATTGGATTATGAGACCGTGGGAGAGCTATGCTTCGGCATGAATGGGTCGGCTCGACCGGAGTGATACCACGGCCTTACAGAAAACCGGTGTGAAATAGCGTTTGCGCTGTGTTTCACCGAGTGAGTGAGGATACCGGAGGCCCATACCCCAACCCCTCCCCCCATCCCCTTTCCCATCCCCCAAAGGTCGGCAACGCACTTGTGACGCCTTTGGTGTTGCGGGTGTCCATGGGCGGCGATAATCGCTTACCATCAGGTGATACGTCTGCTCGTTTGCCCACTAATCAATAAAAAAAAAAAAAAAAATGAGAGTGAGGGAACAAAGAGTGCACCTAAGTTTGTGCACACACTTGTCCACTATGATATTTCCTATGTAGTTGGCTGGTCTCCGTTGACACTGGCCGCCGTGACCGTAATCAGCTAGGAGAAAATCATCGTATACGTTTGTAGAATCGCATTTTAGGCAGAGGCGTGAGTGTCTGTGTCGGTTCCAACATAAAATTACTATTGAATTAAAGAAACGGTTCATATTTACAATTGAAGATTTATAGTTATAGATATAGCTTGGTTTAATTCTAAAACCATATTCAAGCCAATAGTTATAAACTAAAGCAATAATCACAAATTTAGCAAACAAGTATTTAAAAGGTTTCGATCGCGTGTATCACTAAGTTAACCCATTACTGTTAACGACCGATACATAATTGCTTCGCAGTAAAGGGTTGAACTGATAGATGCGTGATTGGGCCGTGCCCTTAGAATTAACTAAATTGCCTACTTTGTTATTTAAATACTGGAAACCATGTCATTATGACCTTGCGTATTTTGTACTGAGTTAGCCTTTGTTTATAGCACTTACACATATTAATGATGATCGAAACCCTTCTCGAAGGACCATTGTAAGTGACCATTGATGAAAGACTATTGTTTTTATTGTGTTGTATTTATTTTACCGTGGATAAAAAGTGGCTTGATCTCAAATATTATGTACAACTCAAAGAAGTTAATAACGACATTGTTTAGTGATTTTAAATATTTGATTGAATTGAAATTAACTGGTTTTAATTTTGCAATTTATTTCCCTAAACAAAACAATATGTCTCTATCTTGACTACCTCGGTGGCGTAGTGGTAGCGTATGCGACTGCTAAGCTTGAGGTCTCGGGTTGTATTCCCGGTTCGGACCAAATGTTTGTATGATCTGCAAATATTTGTTTCGGAGTTTGGGTGTTTTCTATGTATAATATGTATGTATTTACAAAAAAAAGTATATAAGTATTTATATCAGTTGTCTAGTACCCATAACACAAGCTCTACTTAGCTTGGGACTAGATGACGTTGTGTTAGATGTACGAAATATTTATTTATTATTATTTATTTATTTATCTACCTCTTTAGCCATTTAGGCGTGATAGTATGCATACACATCAATATTATTTACACTTTCGACTACGTAAAATTACCTGCATACATGTATTCATAAATGTATAACATAAATAAACCATTCTGTATGTGTTCAACGCCTCAACTTTACCGCATTATTTCATAATATATCTTATTTCTTTTCACTGATAATTGCTATTCCCAAAAGACCCAAGACACACTAATAGACGTAACTCACGCACCTTGTTTAATATTTCGACTAAATAAACGAACTAATATCAATATTAGCGGTTGTTTCTATTTTCCTTTATATCAATAGAGACCTCGCGACACTTTGTAAATATTCAAAATATAACGAACACTAAATAGAATGATATATGTATCAATGGAAGTGGCCCAAGCGTAGTTGGTCTTATTTTTTTTGGATTTCGTATCAGGTAATGACGATTGAGAAACAATGAAGGCTGCTTCATCTAGTTAAACACAGATATGAACCTACTCCTAACTAAACAAACAAGCATTAAGATCATGTGAATTGTTTAACAAGTACCTAGCAGTATAGGTTTGTCCAATCTTTTTAATTTTATTGTTATTCTGGACAGTTGGATAACTGTCCAGAATGACGTGGATACGTCATTCTGAACAGTTATTCACGTTGGAATTTGTAGACAATCTAGAATCGCGAACATAAATCATCTTCGTTTAGTTAATAGTTTTCCAATTGTGATAATTTTGGCATGTCTCATGGATTTTTTGATAAGAGATTCATCATGAAGTACCGCTTAAATCGTTAAAGGTGGTAAAATTTTACGCGGTACAATAACAATGAAAGACTATTCACTATAATGAAAGACGAGCTTCAAATATTCTTCTTTATAATGTTTTGCGATATCTGAAAATCGACATCAGAATCTCAGGAAAGTTTATACACAAACCACGTCCATGCCTACTTGTGTTTAGAATTGTCTAATCCATTTACTCTATATCGATGCCCATACTGACAAGGTCCCTAGACAAAACTAGTAATGCGACCCCACGTCGCCTATAAAGAATATTTAATAAGTGTAGTCAACAGATCATTGTGCGTGATAATATGTTACTGACACGCTATTGTCAACTGTTAATTGTCATCGTAAATATGAAACTGAAAATTTTTACATTTACTGAAAGCTATTTCTTATGTTTTAGGATTTTACTTACTATAATTTAAAACAATTCATGAATTGTAAATTGTACATACAGCGTAAATTGTAAATTGTACTCACAACGATTCTAAAGAAGTGAAACTTCTTTAGAATCGTTGTGACTTCAAACCGGATGCAACGGAAAAAACGACAGGTAAGAGACACAAATACAAAAAGTCGCATGTAATTAGTGAGCCAGAGCGAGAGAGCAAATGCCAGTCTCTTTCTTTTGTCGATTTACTGAAGTTACACTTCTATCGTGTGTGAATCGCACACACACCTTTTTTTTTCAGAGACATTGCTACTAGGTAAAAGATTTCGATGAGAGTGTCTTATATCTGTCTGCAATTATGTATTGCTACTTATTGTAGTTAGTTTTTTAGACTGATACAAGCACTGTTAGGTAGAAGTTGAAGATATAGCAAAATAGATTAGTAATCTTAGTAAGGAAAGCCGAACAATATATTCCGATAGACTGACGATGATAATTAAAGAAAGCTGAAAGTAAGGTATGTAATTTTCAATGTCCATTGATACATCTGTTCATAACTTTAAACAAAAACGATATATTAAACGTAATCTGATAGACTCTGAAACCTTTCATATTTAGATTACTATTAAACAAAACAACACTAGAGAATGGAAATTGTATTCTTATAATACTGGTAGTGGAAGAGTACTCCGGCTGGGCGAAGTGATCATGACTAGTGGACTACGGCCCAACGTTTATGTTGCTATAACTGACTTTATTTTTCGTGTTATTTTGGGCTTCAGCTGAAACTCAGCGCTGTGTTTACTTGCAGAACCGTAGCATTAGTTAAGCTGTGGCATTTTAATCACTTGTTTGTTTTCTAATATGTTTTTTTGTTGTATAGACTTTGTTAAATGATTTATTTTTCTCTATTGCATGTTTATTTTGTGTGAGTGTGTCTAATAAATATTTTTCTTTCTTTCTTCATTGTTCAATGTGTGTTCGTTACTGTAGTGGTTTTTTCTTTCGTATCATTCTGCCATTATCTCAACACAAATCGATAAACAAAAACACCACAGAGTAACGCAGGCAGTATATCAACGCCGGTCCACCCTCGAAATCGAACGCAGGCTCTTCATAAGAATTGATGTGGAACATAAATCAGGGAACGACATCCTTCTGTTGGTTCGTACTACGCCCAAACACTCGACTAATAGGGATTTATGGTACTGGGTTGTGTACACAGATGGTTTTTTTTCTGGGGATTAAATTTGTGATTAATATCTAGTCATATATATCAATTACAGATTTCTTTCGTGAAATTTAACCGCTTCGACCGACAAATCTAACCTTCTATGCATTTATGTTTAAAAAAATACATTTTCATGTTGTCAGTTAATTCTGCCTTACACCGAGTGAGTAAGGTTTCCGAGAGCAACACACTTATGACTAGTTGTGAACCTTGAGTTGCACGTGTCAATGGATGTCAGAAGCTACTTGTCATTAGGTAACCTGTCTGAAGTTTGACACTTTATAACTGGAACTTTTTGGAAGAAACACAACAGCCCAGGTTTAAGTGAACTGAAATACAGTATAAACATCCTAACATGCAAACATCAGAATAAATGTAACTTGATTTAGTATACATGTGTTGTAATAACAACATTAAGTTAATACAACATGTGCAATCACTGATAATTAACCTATGTATGTGTAAATATATTTTTGTTATAGTTATGGTTTCAAACCCATCTTTTAGATAACCTTACTAAAACACACATGTCATCGTTTCACATTAAAGAACATAATAAAATTAATAAGTAATTAATAATAATGTATGTACCTCTGTACATGAGGTTTCATAACACTCCTTTTCAAGCAGTCGTGTAAAATACGATTTCCTCGCATAGTCTGTACGCTCACAACATCGGACGAATGAAGCATTAGTGAGAAGCCACATTTTTACCTATCACACGCATTTTTCGATGCTCGATCTACTAATGGACGAGTTTGATCACACGCACAACGTAGCCCTGGCATACGTTTGAGTTTTAGTTGTAATATATTTAATAAAAGCCAATATTAAACTAATTATAAGTTAGAAATATATTTATAACATAAGTCTTGTAGAATTATGTCATAAAAGTGTGGGTCAATTCATGCAAAATATAAGTTCATTTTATTATTTTCGCTTGTTCCTCAACTTATTGTTACACTTTAAATAAACTATGGACATAATTATTGTACTTCTATCAAAAATAAAGTACAATTTAAAAGAAATATCTCTGTTTTATTAGTTTAACTTTAGTTTACTCACAGAAGTTGTACAAACTGACACTTGATTTTTCAACCATCACAAAACTCCTTTTTTAAGTCCTATACTACCTTCTAACAATACAATACAAATTCAAAATAGAATATATTTTCAACCATTAGTCCCACCAAAAAAATCTAATCTAACGAAACCCGTAAATAAATCACATTGTTTACACATTATCACTTACCACGTTTTCCATCACCCCACCGCTGTGTACCGATTTTGACAGCCCATATCGTTGTGAAAAATGTGCCGATATATATCAGACAATTACAAAGGTGTTAACTGAAAAAACTCGCTTTTGCCATCATGGCTTTCGACAGATTTTGATTTGATTTTTTTTTTTGTAACGCGGACACGTCAATTTATGTTGAACCAGGATTTATTGGTGTATTTTACTTTTTTTCTATTTTTACGATGGACAAAAAAAATTCTCGGCCTATAGGAAAAGCTTATCGAAATGTTTTGCCATTATCTCTCGTATGTTATTTTCTGGTTTCGGTCAAGACTGTTAATATCACATTTACTATTATTATTATTAAAATATTCATATTTTAACGGCAGAATGGCATTATTTTTTTGCTATTTTTCTTCATTATAAAATAGTCAAATTTTTATATTGTTATCCACAAAAAGAAGAGAATGAAGGGAAAGGGGACCGCTGGTGGCATTTTACCATGAGCGTCCCCGTGATTCAGAGGTCACGTTAAGCAGTCGGTCCCGGTTGTCATCATAGGATAACAGTCGTGAAGCTTAGTTGGAAGCCTTTGGGCGGCTTAAAAACCTTCAACGGCAAGATTACATAGCCACAAACGTTTTCTGCCAGTCCCCAACCCGCTTTTGGCCAGTGTGGGGATGTATGGCCTTAACCCTCTCCTGAGAGGAGACCCGAGCCCAGTGGGACGTTATGGGTTGTTGGTATCCATAGAAAGATGGAATAAGAAAGCTAAAACTCACAAGAAGTGCACCAAATATGGATAACGATTCAAGAAGTATTCAGAAAACCAAGTTCACATTACAAAGAAAGTACAACACTATCCCAAAACATTTTATTACGGTATGAAGGGTAAACGAGAGGATGCGAGGAGATGGTAAGTGATTAACACTCTTCAAACATCTTAAACACACAACTCAAAATATACAAGTTCACAATACAACCAGTCGTTTTCTTGAAGAAAATATCCCCTAGGTAAACTGAAAATCAATAGCGCCAATTCGATACCACCCCTATGATTAACCCTGGGATATTGCCCGTGAACACGCTAAACAAGAATCAACCATAATCTTTACTGATCAATCATTGACTAGAATTTGGCCATGGGGTAGTTTTGGGATACTAACTAATGTCGTATTCGTTTCTTGTCTAATTAACATTCTTAATTATTCTTTTCAAAATATACAAGCGTTTTCTTGCAGTTTCACCCGGGTCTGTGTCGTTCATAGCGATAAAAATAGCCTAGCCTATAATGAGGAAGAACTTCCTCAAAAATCGAAGTATCTTTATGTCAAATTTTATGGAAATCGGTGCAAAGGCTTAGCCGGGAAAGCATAACAGAAATACACTTTCGAATTTTTAATATGTATTATTTCTTCGTAAATGGTAAACATCGTTGCTAAAAGAATATTTAAAGATCCAAAATATACACGTATTCTGTAATTATATTGTAAATTTAAACTACATAAGGTCTATTGTTCCATAAATAAACGAATGAATGAATGACATAAATAGTCGTTTTGCCTGTACTCCGAGAAAACATAACTTTGTTCAGATTTTTGCTAAAGAATGTCTCGCAGTTCAGTCTACCTCTTCACATAGGCTTTCTCTGGATATAACACAATGTAATATGTTAGAGGAGGCCTGTGTGCCGTATTTAGGAACGTATAAATAAAGATTTGTAACACCACAAGTTTTATTACTGCTTATTGTCTTGTATAGATAACAGTTTCCCCGAAAGCCTTATAAGGAATACTTTATTCTGGATTTTTCTAACACTACTCATGACCTAAATGACTAAATAAAAAAAAAAAAACATTAATTTCAGACGTTAATAGTTTTAGGTTTATTTGGGTTCAACAATGAAACTCCACATTATACTGATTCAATCAACACAATACACACGTTACACAACTATGAACTTACATATACAGTTCTAGCTAAATGTGTCGATACATTTTGTCACCGCAGGGAACTAAACCTAGAACCGGACAGTCGTATAGCTGTCGTGTACATGGTGCCGCCGGTGAAATCGTCCGTGACGCCCTCCGCCGTCGTAACACCCCGCGTCAATTAGAATTAGGGTGATTTTGTAAACCACGATCTCGTTTACAAATTTTGAGAAATACTTGGGTTGTTGATTAATGAATTTGCAAAGTTTGGAACAATTTCTATTACCTAATTGTAATTATGTTTCTTTTTTAAATTATTGAAACATATATTTGAATGCCTTGGTGGCGCAAAGTATATGCGATTACTGTGCTTGAGTTTTCGGATTCGATTCTCGGTTTGAAATAAATGTTTGTATGATCTATAGATCAATACCGCATACAACCGCTGGACATAGGCATTGGCCTATGTGAAGTGGTTATAGACTGCAACGGGCTGATGATGATAATAATATTATGACACACATAATGTGTGTGTGTGGGTCATGTCATGATTGCCTCGGTGGCGTAGTGGTAGCATATGCGACTGCTAAGCTTGAGGTCTCGGGTTCGAATCCCGGGTCGGACCAAATGTTTGTATGATCTGCAAATATTTGTTTCGGAGTTTGGGTGTTTTCTATGTATAATATGTATGTATTTACAAAAAAAAGTATATAAGTATTTATATCAGTTGTCTAGTACCCATAACACAAGCTCTGCTTAGCTTGGGACTAGATGGGGTTGTGTGTTAGATGTCCGGAATAATTATTTATTAATTATTTATTATTTATAATTAGACACACAAAATATTTTTTTAATTTTTCTAAATAATCTCGTCGAACTCTACACATTTCTTCCAGCGATGCACAATATAAGAACACGGCAGTCCTCTATGGCCACCTTTACCACGGTGAGTGTACTGAAGAGCTCTCCCAACATATCCAACCTTCTCCCTTCCTTTACAGAATAACACGTGCCTTGACCTTGGAAGTCACCGCCTCAGAGTCATAGAAATACGCTCTCGATCCAAACGGTTTGGTTCAACCTTCCTGTGCCGAGCAGTTAAAAACTGGGACCCACTATCAGCACAAGTGTTTCCCTCCCACTATGATCCCAGTTCCTTTAAGCGAGGGGGTTGAAAAAGTAAGTAAGTTGAAACAAACCCTATAAAACAAGTCTGACCTTCGTGATATAGTGGGCTAGGGCCTCCTTTTTTAAGAAAGGCCTATGCCCAGCTGTGGAGTTTTGGAGGCTGTTGATGATGGTAATAATAATGATAATTTTTGAGACCTAACAGATTTTTGAGAATTATTTAGAATTTTAGAGACCGACAGAGCATTTGTGTCAAATGAAAGCCAAACTCACAGACTCTAATTTTACAGCCAATATTAATGCCCACTGAATCAGCATACCAGTAACACAGATACAAATTTTACTCGTACGTATATTTAATACTGAAAATTAATTTCAATAATACGAAAGATTTCCGTAGTGTAAATAAAACCATTTCATTATTTTTAACACAAGGCCTATAAAAGCCATTGCCCTTACAATGACTTATCTGAAAGATAAGGCCGTGTACAGACAGGGTAAATGCTAAATATAAATATATTTATAGGCTCTCTTTGAGCTACGCGACACATCAACGATGAGGAATAATTATTCAAATGTAATAGAGCAATATTCCAGACGAAGTACAGACAGCAGAAAAAAATCATTTTTTATTTGGTTTGTTTGATATTGGTACTGAAATACAAAACGTCAAACGAAAGTCTTGTGTGTTTACGATTAAATAAGTTTAATATTTCTGTCATTTAGCAAGGTTTTTCTGTTGCTATGACATAGGATAGGAAGATCATGAGTGAAATGTCAAACCACCTGTAAGACTGTTAGTCTTAAAGTGTAAATAAAACTCTAAAGAGGACATTCAATTCGATAAGACACGTACAAGCGGTAATCTTATTACAGCCATCATTAGAGATTAGATGGAGAAATCGGAATACAAACAGAAAACAATACGAAACGAAAATTCATGAGCTATTTTAGTAAATAAGAAAAGGTAGAGCATGCTATATTTACATACCTGTATTTAATTAGCTCCAACTTCTTTTCTTTTTTCATCGCTTGGTGTACCTAACACCAGGCGATGATAAAAGAATTACGGCAAGACACAGGTCAATAGAGAAATTGGGCGAAAACACCTGAATGTAAGTACAACCTATTAATGTGTTGATAATTTCTCTTCCCTGTTGTTGGCAAACGCATTATCACCAATAGCTAGATTTTATTGATTAAAGAAATCCACATTTTTTCAGCAACTTCAGGTCTTAATACTCACATATCACAAATACTGTATAAGTATGTTTATCAGCACTCTTGTTACCATAGCATAAATTCTAGTTTACGATCAGATACACGGCTGTCTAATCTGTGAGATGTAGATAGTGCTAGATATATTTGTTAATATTAATTTCTAAAAAAACAAGATTAAAATTCGAATATTTTGCTACCAGTACGAGGTAGAACATTACTGAGGCCGATCTCTGAGCTAAAATATGATTATCGCTCGCCACATTACTGACAAATGAGATACAAGCAGACGTACCTTCGATATCATCATTTGTAGTTGTTTGTGCCGCTTTATTTGCGCTTAGTTGAGTTGTTGGGCCCTGATGTGAGGTTATTTAACAACAGACTGACATCTCATTATATAATTCTTTAGTGACCAGAGGTCGTGGGTTAGACTAACATAAGGACGAGTGTTTAGATGTAATTTGTATATAAATATGGATGTGCTTAGTAACATATATGTGTGTTTATCACTTAAATTACCATAATACAAGGTCTGGCTACATTGTTATACGAAACCTATGAGTGAGGCGTCTCATTGTTACTGTGACATTTATACTCTCGATTGTCAGTACTTCATGGAACTTGTTGAAATACATTCTAGAATTAAACTCACTTGTATTTATTTATTCCACTATTTTTATTTACTTTAAACCTGACCGATTTCGCCCTATGGCATTATCAAAGATTATTTGATTAATATTTCAAATAATAACAACTACATGATTTGTTATTTGACTTGGAATAATTTAGACATGTTATAATTTATAACTTGAACGCCTTTAAATTCATTTAATTTAAATATTAAGAGGGCATAATGTAATAACTTTAATGTTAATTTTAATTTGTAATGTTATTTAAAATTTAGTCCATTTTTTATCGATTTTAATTATCAAAATACATAATAATTTGAAGAAAAATATCTTAGAATTTGGCTCCATCTGATCCGAAACAAAAGGATTATGAAAAAATCTCTTGATTCTGAAGCTTCTACACCAAATTTCATACTTGAAGACTTATTTTATATTTTGTATAGGAGATCCATCTGTATAATTATCTACATGGTATCGCCAATCATCTGTACGACCCTCAACGCTTACGGCGAAAAGGAAAAATGCGCAGTTGAAGAGTATTCAATCTTTCAACCGACATAATTATCGTCAGATATCCATGCTCAAGTTTTACTTGGATGTGGAATGCATGGAAGTGATTGGGATGTAGTATTAGATGATACTTAAACGTAGTTGAGTTGAGATACGATTGTAATGTTTTCTTTTCAAGCAATTAAATGCCTTTTATTTATTTATTTAATTAGTGTGAGCCAGCATTTGCAAGCAAATCATTTGTTTAAGGAGCAGAAGAAACTGACAGTCACACTTATAGAAATATAATATTTAAAGGTATATTCGGGAACAGCCATCTTACAATTTCGTAATTTGTTTTTCGTGTAATGCAATGTGTGGAGAGAAAGAGATAGAGAGAGGAGAAAATTGCACTCCTATATAACTTTTATCTTCTCGTGTTGTTTAACGAGCTCTTTCAACTCTACTTTTACTGTTTTAACTCTTTCATCAGGCAGATCAGTCATTTAGGAAGGCTAATATAAAAAAATGCTAATATTTAAAATATATTAATGTAATATCACACACTCACAGCAACCAATGTCATTCAAGTCTTGAAAAAAAAGTATTATTTTATTTTTTATCTAAGTTTAATAAATTTTTCGATCGGATTATTATATGTTATAGATTTTATATGAAAATGCATTATCGAAAAATATAATGAACTGTTCATCATTCATTTCCCTGTCTCTTCCGTTTGTCTTTTATCTACCCCACCACCCTTAGGCGGTACGGGGATGGCAGCAGGGTGGTTTGTCTCTTGAAAAAGTCTCAATAACTCGCCAGCGCGGAACGCGAATGACATCGTTAGTGAGAGTGGCTGAAGAAAAGGCGAACTATCTACTCTCTATGATACCTATCGGTGTGATATACAGGCTGTTTAAATAGACACATACCACGAGCGGAATGAGATGTATTTTAACGTTGATCCCTAAAACTGATTTTAAATTGAAAGTTTTACGACTAACATAAATTAATGTACCAACTTTAGATCATGCTTTAAATCTTTGAAAATGTTTTTTAGTTAAATACTCCACACACATATTTCGATGGACATGTTTTGGCTAAGACTCCAAATATAAATAAATAAAATAAATAAATAAACATTTCGGACAATTTAACGCACAACACCGTCTAGTCCCAAACTAAGCAGAGTTTGTTATGGGTACTAGACAACTGATATTACTGACTGTATTTAACATATATACTTTTTTTTGTAAATACATACATATTTCGAGGATTTTGAGAAGACTAAAATACTATCGTAGATTTCCTAAAATATACAGTTATTTGAATTTTTTCTAAGTTAAGTATCAAATACTAAGAATCATAAGAAAAATCGTTAACTTACGATAAAAACCTGATAACTGTACGTTTTATATGCAGATACCTAACGTTTAGCTGTCTCTACTCACATGTATTTCAATTGACACGGTAAAAAGTAGTCCATGCATTTCCTCCAAAACTAAAGTATGTATGTTAAACCCGTACTTTCATACTAATTTTTTCACAGAAACCTTAATTAGGCAAAGGTAGAAAAGGGGAAATTTACTAATGGGATAGAAAGTAATCTTTAAAAAATATTGTTTTTCTATTCTATTCATTTTATTTTTCATCTAAGTCTTATGATTTTACCAAAACCGTAAACATCCTGTAGTTCCAAGTATTGGCTAGATCTAAATAACGGTGTCGCGTAAAAAGTCGCGACTGTGTTCATTTCGCGGACTTCCCGATCCAACATCACCAGTGTAAAGTACACCTTAATGTTAGTGCCTTACGGTTATAAACTGCCTGACAAGGACAGCGTGACCCATGTTATTAAAGGGACACTTGAGTTGGTTGCGTGATCACGCATCACTTGCTTACAAGTACTGAATGTAATTATTTTTGGATTATTTTGATGTAAGCATCGGTAGTTTTTTTCGTAAATATGAGACTGATCACATTATTGAAGAAATAACAGTGCGCTTTTATAACTTATATGAAAAAAAAATCATTAAGAAAGTGACGGTCGATGACCGTATTCGTTAAATATCTCCAACATCCAAGCTCTGGGCTGTTAGATATTTCTTGTAAAAAAACACGATAGCACTTTTTGATCCGATCTTCGTATCGAATCTGAGATCTTTTGGTTGACATTCGCATATGCTAGTCGCAAGGTCAAGACAGTTAGAGGGTTATCAAAACAAATAAAATTTTAAACCTTCTAAAGTCAGTTATATATTACCAAATATAAACTACGAAAAACTATTACATTCCTATTATTGTCTACCAAACTATCTAATGTACCCTATAAATATTCCCATAAAGTAATCTTACGAATCAACTGCAGATTATTGCATGCGATAGTAAAACGGTGAATTGTATTCAAACCTTAATTCAGATTCCTGTCTGTCAGCAAGATATGAAATTTTGATCTAGGTCTAAAATTTATATCTAGGTATAGAGCTAGATAGATAAGCAAGTAGGTTTGCAGGGTCACGATATAGCCTTCCGTTTGTGCAGATGTATGTACAGTTTGGGGTACCTTCCATGGTTTGTGGAAGGCAAACCTCGCGGTAACTTTTTTTATAAATGAGCCTTTTATAAATTGTCTCTACTCGGCCTGATGGAAAACATGAGTATCATCCAAGAGTAGGCCACCATATTCATTGCGAATACTGACTAATACCACTGACAATTTATTATTCATACAATCTATACAAAATATAAATAAAATTAGAGTGTCTGTTTTAGATATTAAAATAATCGCTTTTTATTAAATGCATCAGTATGTATACACGCTACATATACCTAAATAATATATTTTTTCAATTTTGTCTATCTGTCTATTTGTTCCGGCTAATCTCTGGAACGATCGATTTTGACGGAACTTTAACTCACGACACTGATTGGTAGCTGATGATAGAAGGACTTACTTAGGCTACTTTTATAGACTAGCTTTGCCCCGCAGCGTTACTCGAGGTACGACAATAACCGCGGGTAACACCGCGGAGTTCGGCTAGCTAGGTATATATTTCATTAGTGCTAATACTAACCATGAATATATAAGTTTTCTATAAGACCTTGATATCATTACCTGTATGAACCGCCCTATATTTATTAGAGTTATAGTCGCCCTATATTTGTTGTTATCTTTGTATAATTTATATTTAAACATCGACAAATAAGCTAAGTTTTTCTTGCTTAGAAGCAAACTCGCATTAATTCCATTATTCTACTAACACATTAGCAGCGGTACCTGCTTATCAAGGTAGACTTGCAAATACGCGTTTCCGTACGATTGCATTATAAATTAAAATGGAGGACACTAAGTGTTGTTTGTAATGTTGCGACATTAATTAACCCTTTATAGCGTCTATAGCATTAAGTCATGATAATGTATTAACGGAGCATAGGTATGTATCTAGTTAAAAAATCTGTCGTAGCCAAAAGTGAAGTGTATCGTAGCTAAAATGCTACGACGTAGACATCTACGTCGATAATAGTTGAACTTGATACGGCACAAAAAAGTTATTCCCACATTTTCTTAGCGTAGAACTCCACGAAGAATTAAAAACAGTTTCTATCGTCATCATCATCATAGGGTGTCATCTTCAAATTTAAGTTTGGAGGTCAGCAGACGGTATCCCTCGCGATCATGAGCGGCCTCTTTCAGTTGGTGATATTTTTCCAGTCCAGGCCAGGATGTCATCTATTCCTCAGGAATTCGGGTTGCGGCCCTTTTGTATGTGTCCAAAAAAGGCCACTTTCCTGTTTACTATATTAGATATCAGTTCTCTTATCAGTTTCTATCTTAAAATTAAAATAAAAAGATTTGTAGGTTGACAATTGACGAAGAAATTTTTCTAAATTTATCAAGTAAAGAAGCAAAGTTTGAATGAAAATTTTCAAATCAACCAAGTGTGTACAATCATTGGACTAAAATAAGGCAAGTATCGGTAGTATCGGGTCGCAATCGACACGGTGACACGCGACGCTGGCATGCAATAATATCGACTTAATCCACCTCTGTTGCAGCGAATTGATTTAGTACAGCGAGTTAAGGGTTAAGTTGTAATATATGGAGATGGAATATGGATATATTTAACCGACTTCAATAAAAAATGAGGTATTGTTATTATTTAATAAGCTATATTTTACTCGCGTTATTATAAGTGAAATAGTTAGTGATCTTGACTACGAAGCCAGAGGTCGTTGGTTTAATTTCTACCTAGTGAAATAATTATTTGATGAGCAATATCATTTGATCTGTATCTGGCTGTAATTTATCTAAATTTCGTATATATTTAGAAACGTAGAACTAAATATGTTTATCAGCAATTCGTTATTATAGTGAACGTTCTGCCTAGTATGAATGTACAAACATTTATTTTAATACTAGATGACTATATTACAACGAAAACAAGTATGAAATACTAAATATTTTACAAAACATACTTGTAACTACCACTTTGTAATAAATTTTAAAATTCCTTTCTGCGTGTATTTAATATTAAATGAAATATGATAAAATTGACACCATTATTTCATATAATATTGCGAACTGTTAGTTAGGTTGTGTATTGGTATTGCCAGAGGTAGTTAGAACATAGAGTACCTTTGAACTCGTAACTTCGAAACGTGTAAAAAGTCTCTTACTAATTATTAAACTTTCGTGTTCCATGACACATCATTATATTTACAAGAAATAATGATCTCAGGATAGGTATAAAGTATATACCTTTAAATTTTAACTTTCAATTGAATAAGGTCTAGCGAATTAGCCAAGTTTTGATCACGTGACTTAGCATGGAGATACGTCATTCCCATAAAGTAAGTTTTTTATTAAAGTTTACGAAGATGAAGACACTTCGATCTTCGTAGTCAGAGTCAGTAATCACCAGATCTAGAGGCCAATCAAGTATGGTACTTAATACCTATTGTGAGCTTGTTGATTCCCTGTAAAAGTAATTAACAGAAGCTCTCTCCATACAACGACGTCTCAAGGTAGAATCAGTGAAATCCAAAGAATGTCACCGCTTGCATTCATATTGTCTTATCTAATATTGGAGGGAAGTTCACGTCAAGAGCCCATATAATTTATTGCAGGAATATGGTTCCGAGGTTTCATGAGTCAGACTTTACTGCTAGTACTTCGGCAAATAATAGATTGAAAGTATGATAGTAGTCTCGAAATCGTGACGAGTAAAGCATATTTAAAATATTTAATGGCATTTGCTTTTATTGCGGTAAAGTTGTGCAGTATAACGTTATTTTAGGCAAGTATTATTGAGCATAGATATTATTGGCGATGACTCAAACGAATTATGATTGTAACACGTAGTAATTAAAACATAAATAATAATTAAATATTTCGGACATTTAACACACAACGCTATCTAGTCCCAAACTAAGCAAAGCTTTTGATATGAGTACTAGACAACCGATTTTTTAATTGTTAACCCTTTCATATTATACATAGAAAACACCCAAACTCCGAAACAAATATTTGCAGAAAGCACAGCAGTTACTACCACTGCGTCACAGAGGCAGTCCAGTACATAAATTGTAACATTATGATCAAATTTTGTTTAAAATACTTTTACACATGTAACGCAGGGTATATTACATATTTTTATAATAGATACAGATAGTAAATTAGCAATCAAGTCATCACATAGAAGGGATTACTACCACCCATGGATACCAGTAACTCAAAAGACACAATTTTAATGTCATCCTTTAAGTAATTCCCCTAAAATCAGGGTAGCTTGGCTCACTTGAAGAAAAGTATCAGAGTTACTTTACATCCGTTTTCTATGAGGTCATGGTTTCACTTTGGTAGAGCCATCCCATACATCCAAAGGAATCATGCATTCTGAATACCTTATTGATACTCGTATAACGATATCTTAATAAAACACATAGAACAAGAAATAAGCCCAATAAATTAAACTTGAAAGAGATTCTCAACTTTCGATCACGAAGTTCACATAACTGTAAGTATTAACTTACTATTACCTTGGTAATTAATTAATTATAATTATCCAGTCACAAAAAATATTTACCAAATCCTGAAATTTATTCCCATCAGCGTAGGTAAATAGTCTCTCAACTTCTTATACACCAAACATTAGGAGAAAAACTCCGAACAATAATTCGGCGACAATCAAATTCCCTTCGGACAGAATATGTGACCGTAACTAGAGTAACAAATGTAAGGGGTAGGGGGTTGCAATATTTATCTACCCCCGGATAGTAGTCAGGTTTTATTGGGCCGCTGGTCACTTCGGAATTTGTGCTATTTATTTATTGTGTCGTGGCGAGCTGTGACATATGGAACGGGTAGACGAACACACAAGTGTTTTGAGAATATTGAACAAAGTATTTGCTATTATCAAATGTCTGGACGTTAATATTGAAATATTAATATTGTACCTTTATGAAAAAGTAAGTTTAAAATTATTATTATATTTATCATGAGCTATTACAGGTTGTTAGATTTCTTCTCCTGCGTGATGTCTATTAAAAGGTATGTGACTTATGAGTGACATAAATAAAGTTGATAATTTCTGTACTTGATATCGATTAAGCAGCTAGCATTTATATATGTAGGAATATTAAACTACAAATCTATATTACTAGTTTGTGGTGATCATAAACTTTGTTTTCTACTCTGTGGCGCTTTGATGTCGTATCTGTCTTGTCTGTGGTACTAAGCAATAAACGTTGTTTGAACTATCTATTTGTTTCGTGTTATAATTACTTTTCTACAATATCTATAAATATAATATTTGGCAAGCATTTTATAAAAAAGCGTACTCCTTCTTGAAAGGTCGGTAACGCACTTGTGACGCCTCTAGTATTTCCAGTGTCCATGTGCAGCGGTAATCTCTTACCATCAGGCAATACGTCTGCTCGTTTGCCCCCTATTCAATAAATGAAAAGCAGCAGCGGTTTTAAGCTTAATTGTATTTAAATCATTTGACCTGAATTTAAATTTTACAAAATACCTAAAAATGTTTCAAATATAAAACAGTACAATACTGAAGTATTGACGATCGAAAAGATTTCTTACTAATCTACAAAAATTTAGTGAGAAATATCTAAGGACGTAAAAAATCACCATACACAAAGGGTATGTATGACTGAATTTACATGACTTTGTAAATTCTTTTCTAGCACCAATATAACTTACTTTAACCACTATTCTTGAAGTCTAAAATATATGAAGCAGTAAAAAATATATTTTGCAATTACCTTAACACTCTTGTACCCGCCAGTCCACAGGAGTATATTAAACGTCGCAGGAGGCAGACAGCGCTCGCCAGCATTTGGTTTTTATACACCAATACTTTGCCGCATTCTTTCCTACTTTTGTATATTGGATGCTGAAGACTAATTCGCTATATATGTGTCAGCTCTTTCAATAATGAGAGACTTTTTAAACAGCTAAGCCGAAGAGTAGACTAGAATTCACTTGATGATCAGGAGCTTTTGCCGTAATTCCACCCCCCACCCCTCTCCTCTTTGAATCAAGGGTTTTGCTCCAATATGCTAAATCGTAAGTATTGCTTTCTTAGCCACGGTAACAATATTTTTATTCTTTTTTTAAAGTAGTTGAGCCAGTTATCTACAAGTGAAGATACCGTCAAAATCAATGCAATCGTTCCAGAGATTAGCCAGAACAAAAGATATATAAACAATTTTTTTTTTTTTGATGTTGGCCCATGGATTCCTGCTATACTGTGAGGAAATTCGTAAGGGTTACAGTGCTGCATGATCCGCTTAAGGAACAGTTTTTTTATTATGTTAGTAATGGTACATCGACATCGCGCGGAGAATCAGTACGCTGAAGTGGAAATGGGCCGGTCATGTCTCATGACGTACCGATGGTCGGTGGAGCCGAAATGTGCTTGAGTGGAGACTGCGATTAGGCAAACGTAGTGTAGGGCGTTCTGCGGCACGGTGGATTGACGACTTAAAAAGATTGGCTGGCAGCGGATGGATGCGGACTGCCCAAGACCGGGATGGGTGGCGCTCCTTGGGGGAGACCTACGTTCAGCAGTGGACGGCGAATGGTTGAAATGTAGTAATGGTATTCTACATGCCGTTATGCGAATACATCTTCGCAACTAATCATGTCTAATTTCTCTTAATGCTGTCTCACCTTTCTATTGATTTCTACCATTTAGGTAACGACTCATATTTGTTTGTTACTCTATATTAACGTGCTTAGAACTTGGGTCTCAATGAATGTATCAGACAGTATGGAGGATAGGTGAGTAATGTCCGAGGTATTTGTGAAGTGATGTAAACAAATCTTTTTTTTTTTCGAATGTTATCTCGTGGCATGTGAGTGTAATAGTAACAAATTTAAAAAGTGATTTATGTATTTAAGTGGGTCCTGGATGTAATTTTGCGATTTAGTCATTTTAATAGTTAAAATTGTTAAATCATTATGATTGCAAGCTCTCTTCTAGTCTATAATCATATTTTATTTACATAATACTTCTGAAATATAGAAACACACTGGCAATAAATTATTTCCTTTATGAATAAAGCCATTACAAATTTAAATAAAGAATATCACTGATTAATTCAGCTGTCAGCATCATTCGAATATCAAAACAAACAGTTATTGGCGGTAAACTTTCAAAATGGCGGTGCAAATGTGCGGAATAAAATCATCATTAATTCGTGTTTTCGACGTAGGTAATGTGCCACTTGTTATTGGCAACAACCTGTACAGTAAGGATGCTGAATTAATCGACCGTAATATCGAGTTGTAGGACTCTGAAAGAATAACGATAATGGTGTTTGGTTGACTTCAGATACTTTTAGCTGTCTACTTTCTAAATATTTTATATATAGAAGAAGTCACATTTGTAAGTTGTATGGTAGCTTTCATAAATAGTTTAATATTTACAGCATTATCAACAAGAATACCTTTTTAAACTTGCAAATCGAACTAGAAACATATGTTCTCTGAGAACTCTTTGTCCAAAACGTTACATTTTCTATCTAACAAAACTATCTGTTAGATATAATAATTATTGATGACAATTTGATTTATAGTATACGGTATACACAAAAACAATATACAAATTGTAATTACAGTTACAAATTCATAACTGTTATTATAACCGTTATAACAGTTTTGCATTCTAATGTGTAACACAACATGACAAGTAGTGTTATACATTAAAATAATAATAATAATAAATATTTCGGACATCTAACACACAACGCCGTCTAGTCCCACGCTAAGCAGAGCTTCTGTTATGGCAACTGATATAAATACATATATACTTTTTTTTTTTTTTTTTGTAAATACATACATATTATACATAGAAAACACCCAAACTTCGAAACAAATATTTGCAGATCATACAAACATTTGGTCCGACCCGGGAATCGAACCCGAGACCTCAAGCACAGCAGTCGCTTACGCTACCACTCGCGCCACCGAGGCAGGCCACATTAGTTCAGGGACGGACAGAATAATTATGAATTCTAATTCTTTTTTGTCCATCCAATAAGTAGATAGGTATTTAGTTTACAGTATTCCTATTAAAATAAACAGTTTTCTAAAATGATAAGTAATATTTAGATTTTGATTAATTTCTATAGTTTCTCATATCGAAAACGATATTTCATATTAACATCACTATGACTCCGATAGCAGCATAATGACAATTGTGGCGATACAATACAGTTCCCGTTAATTATTCAACCAATATTGTAATTGTATTGTGCGGTCATCGTTCGGTATTAATACAGCTTAATGCGATAATATTTAATTTATTTATTTAATACTTATTGTAATAATTATAACAGATTTAGTAGAAGAAAGGTTCATTGAAATTTCTAAAATGGTTAAATAATTTAGGGATTTTCAATTGTCATGAAAAAATCAAATTTCATGTACGATAATAGAAATTAAAAGTGTTTGTTTTTAACTATTAACAATTAAAATGTAAATAGAGAGACACAGCGCGTCTTTTTTACATCGTTAATCTAAATTATGCACCTTATTATAGGCAGATTTTCGTATCTGTAGTACCTGTCTCACCCACAGTCCTTAAAATATATCTTTATCTCTGTGATAGATGGCTACGGAAATCCCGAAGTACCTTGAACAAGTGATTTTATTTTGCATCACCTACGAATAGATTATTTAAGTGCCAATATTATCACAATCGAAGTGCAATACATTAAAATACAAAAACTCACACACATTCGTTTACTTATTAGTTAAAAAAAATTAAATGGACACTTTTATTTCTAAATATTATTTTAGACCTTCACTCCAGCCACAGTCTATCATAAGTTGTTCACTCAGTGGTGTTACCAAAATATAAATGCGACAAAACAGTCCCAAGTCTGTATCATCTAGTCGCAAGTGTGCATATACTCGGAGACTGTCAAGCGTTGTCGTCCCACGTGCATTACAAGAAGTCCGCCCCGAGCGGTTGAGGGTACAGTCAGCTTTAAAAATACCAAAAGTTTTAAGCAATAATTACTTTTAAAACTTTAAAACCGTAGGTTGTAATTTGATATTTTACTCTCTAGCCCAAATTTAACTTTTAATATACCTACCACTATCCATTGTTGTTAAAACAAGTGCTTAATTACAACAAAAATGATCTCACACTCTTTAGGGAAACAACAATCTTGGTTAAAGTTCTCATTGATCCCAAAGATTGATTGTTAATCTTTGTAATAGATATCAAGTAAATGCCACTACTTGATAGTAACTTGTAGTACCCAGCTCTTAATTCGACGTCAACATATTTTTTTCCTTTAATACCAATACTAATTATCTTAATTGGTGAGCGGAGATAAATAAAATTATTAAATATTGACTATATTTAGATACTGAGTCAAAGAGACACCAAATGCACTTTGGACTATCAGTGGTTCATCGTCAATCACAAACAGTTCAACACGAGAAAATAACATAAAACTTCTTATTGGCCATTTCTAAATAGCATAAATGGTAACTCATTGTGATGTAATATTAGCCAGATATTATAGCATAAATAAATCACATTTGTTTTTTTATTCCAAGAACATACTGCGTTGCGGCCGACTGTACCCCAGCCGGGGCACAATGCAAACAATAGAGCGGGCCAGGAGCGCACAAATCTTAATCTTAGCATTCATTATGGCGGTGAAACGAACCTGAATTTATTCTAGGTAACCTCGCACCGACACGGTTTATGAACAACCGGTAGCTTCACTCCACCTTCGTATAATATTTGAGTTTAAGAATTTTTAAACTTCGAAAGGAATAATTATGCCAATTTACAGGATTGCAACTTTGACGAGATCTTCACTTGGAAAGTTTTGAGTGTTAGTGTCGTAAAAACTGCTTCACAGAATAAACTATAAATTAAAGACAACACAACTGCAAGGAGAACTTGAAACCAACCTTAAAACGGTCTGGCTAGTGTGGTAGAGTAGCCTATGCCTATGTCCAGAACAGTGGAATTTAATACACGAAGCATAGAAACTTAGTAGGTAAAACCAGTTCATAAAAACGAGCAAAGCCTCGTTATATTGTAGTCCTATAACCATATACTACTCAGTTGATCTTAATGGAAATGAGTATCATGCCCATTGTGATGAGTACAGAAAATCACAGAATTTTAGAAAACAATAAAGTAATACGATACAGCAATATAATTTTTGTGTTAATTTAGAGCCTATGCCTATATACTCATGAAGTATGTGGCTTTCTATTGGTAAAATAATTTCAAACTCAAAAACTTTACCTCTTTGTTATGTTAGTACAGATTATTGGAAATCCTAATGTCAGCATGGAAAGGTATACTTATGAATATGATATAATGAATCGACTTTTTTATTACTCTATACTACTTCCTGCAAAATTCAACACTTTTAAAGTAATATCAAACAATATTCAAACTAGACTGAGAATCGAACTCGCTTCTTCCGTCCCTTTAACCACTACAACTCACATCCTCATTCCCTTTACAATTTTTTACACAATACACCTGAAGCGGCAATCGTTTTTCTTGGTAATGAAGGAGAATATTACCCGATAGCCCTCAGGCCTTTTTAATTTTCCACAAGATCACCTACGGGTGAACTTTTTTTTGGTGTCTTAATAAGAGATGCAGGGTTTTTACATCGATTAAGAGTTATGATCGTGGATAAGGCGGGGGTAGTTTTGCGTGGATGGTTGTTTTTGAGGAATTGTTTGAATAATTTTTAGTATAATTTATTTTTGTGTATTAGACTTATGAATAAGTATGTACTGAGTATGTACTCGTATGTAGGGAGTATATATAAATGTGTACAAGATAAATTAAGCATGATAGTAGTTTGTAAAGATTAAATCAATTAAGACTTGATAGCAAAATAGCTTGCTGAAACTTAGTTTACAAATACGAAGAGAAATAAAATAATACTTTATATTGATCCGATAACAAATAATTTTGTTTCAAATGGATCATGGAGGCCTTATGATGCAGAATCATCACTAGGCCGCCATGGTATTGTCTGCATTTGCAATGAGTATGGTGACCACCACTCTTTAATTCTGCTTTCCATCAGGCAGTGTTGGGAAAAATAAAGATTTTCCAGTCAAGATTAGAAAATAACTGGTTAAGAGACTTAAGGTAAATCCAGAATTACTAGTATTATAAATTCTAAAGTAATTCTGTCTGTCTATCACGCTTTCATAACTAAACTGCTGCACCGATTTAAATGCAATATGAAATTTAGAAACTTTGGTTCTTAAGGAAGGACATAGGTAGACGTTCAACAAAAATCTACACATTTCTAAATTTAGTTTTGAAACTTTTTTGTGTAAACATTTGATATACTGTTGACTGCCTCTGTGGCGCAGTGGTAGCGTATGCGACTGCTGTTCTCGAGGTCTCGGGTTCGATTCCCGGGTCGGACCAAATGTTTGTATGATCTGCAAATATTTGTTTCGGAGTTTGGGTGTTTTCTATGTATAATAGGTATGTATTTACAAAAAAAGTATATATGTATTTATATCAGTTGTCTAGTACCCGTAACACAAGCTCTGCTTAGTTTGGGACTAGATGACGTTGTGTGTTAGATGTCCGAAATATTTATTTATTTATTATTATATAAACTTGTGTGCTGTTGTGTTAGTTACAAATGAAGTTTGAAAAGGTTTTTTAACATTGTTCTTATCACATGCATACTAAAACTATTAAACATACCTACATACATACATATTAAGTTAACACAGCAGTTTCTGCTAGTAAGCATCTGTGTTAAAACTAGATCTCATTCTCATATAATATATATAACCACATATATTATATACACTAATATATTTGCATCATACACATAATTATATGACATTTTCATAGGCAATATACTTTTAGAAGAAATCAATACTTTTATATCTCTCATTAATATCATAATCCAAATAAGATGAGGCCATCAATATTATGTGCTCAAGAAGCCCCTTAATATTTTATTATGATATAAAAATAATGTGTCCGCGCCTTTATGAGTATATCTCGTAATTATTATTATAAGTTACAACCTCGTTGGTTGTTCGTTGGCGGTAATAGCGGTTTTAGTTCCTTTTGATTGGATTGGTTGATGTGTCTTGTAACTAAGGTTGTCTGGGGTTTAAGTTGTGTGAGTTATATTGGTAGCTTTGTGTGTTGTGGGCATTGAATGCCTCGATGGCGCAGTGGTAGCGAATGAGACTGCTGTGCTTGAGGTCTCGGGTCTAAATCCTGGGTCTAATCAAATGTTTGTATGATCTGCAAATATTTGTTTCGGAGTTTGGGTGTTTTCTATGTATAATATATATGTATTTACAAAAAAAAAAGTCTATATGTATTCATATCAGCTATCTAGTACCCATAACACAAGCTCTGCTTAGCTTGGGACTAGATGGCGTTGTGTGTTAGATGTCCGAAATATTTATTATTATTATTATTTACAAAAAAAAAATATATATGTATTTATATCAGTTGTCTTAGCTTAACTAGATGGCGTTGTGTGTTAAATGTTCGAAATATTTTATTTATTAAAGGTTTTTTAAGTGAGTATGCTTGTCTATTGATTTGAAAAGACTTTTTTTTTTACAATTATTATAAAAAATATTCTTCTTTAATTAGTTAAAGATTTTTAATGAGAACTATTCTTGTAAGAAATATTATTATCTCGAGATTTTTCATAAAATAGAATTGTAAACCGAGCAGATGAATAACTGTTTAGAGTCATAAATGCTTTCCCGTTCTTCAAATGCCTTCTTTCCAGGAACTGATGGAGGATGTGCTATTACTCTGGTCGGTCTCACCCCTTTAGGCCGAAGCATAACTGTTCAATGGTGTTCGTAGTAATAAGTGAAATAAAAGCAGTATCATTCTGAACACAGTATCGAAGTCTTTATAAATCGGGTTGCGAAATGCCTCTGTAAGACTATTCACAAGGACAAGGAAATATTACAATTTATAAAATAAACATTGTAAACGGGGAAAGTAACTACAGAAACACATGTACGCAATTTTGTTTTGTTTTAATTTCCTTAATAACTTATACGAATCATATTGAAGCAATCTACTAAATCGGAGTATTTTACTTATTTTCTACGTACTGCTCCAACAGAAAGAGTCTACAATTTATGTAGGTACGAAGCTCAGTAGCCCAACATAACACAGTAGTAACTGATCGATATATAAATGGAAGCGAAAATTGCGCTCCGGTACAGTCGGACGCATTTTCTTTTACGACGCCACACTACTGTTTACGTGTTTCGCGAAGATACGGACGATAGCCACGATGTGCGAATATTGATTTGGTTTTGGATGTGTTATGTAGACTTGAAAATTACAAATATAATCGAAAATAATATATTGCAATTTCATCTGCTGCAAAAAGTTGAAAACCATTTTGGTTTATTTTATGTACAGATTGGAAAATAATGTTAATGTATATTTCACATACCTGTAAGTAAAAAATAGAAAGTTGAATGCTTTTTGTGGTTGCTCTGACAGAACATGCGATTACGATAAGATGTTACGTGGTCGAATTGAATGTCTACTACCACACCTAGCATCCGTACTAATATTATACTTTGGAAAGTATTAATATATTCTATCAGGCTTCTACGGCTATTAATAAAAACCGCTGCACGGATTTGAATAAAATTTGACATGGAGATATGTACTCGTACTTTGATTTTTGAGGAATAATCTAGCCTTTTCTTACTACAATAACCGATATAAACGCGGTCAAAAGCTAGTTTAAATATATAGGGTTAAATAAAACTTAAAAAAAAAATTGGATTCTCAGCTTTAGACTATACCAGATTTGATAAGCTTACGTTCTTTGACGAGCCTGTCGCTAGTGGTTACAAACCCTGCTTGCAAAACTGAAGATCATGGATTCGTAAGTATGTACGTGTTATATGTAATTGTGGTATATGCAGTGCTAGTTGGGGATCAGACGGCTGTGTGTGACATGTGGTGAGGTAGGGATTGAACCCACAACGCAGTAGAAAGCAACATGGGGTCCGCTTAAGCCACTAGATCTATCGTGCAGTCGAGTAATGTGAGCTTATTATAGAAATAATAAAAAAATACCATATCAAATTTTTCCAACGTCGCCTCAGCCGAAGTTAATAGCGATCTCGTAATAGCGGTTTGCTAGTTGTTGCCCCATAAAGACATCCCGTAGTTATTGGCCTCCCTTCGTCCATACCCACCGGTACGTACGATTAGCCGTGGTGAAAAATCAATTTGGAACTTGGTTTGTTGTCGAAGGCGTGCGAGTTCGCCATTACGACTGTAGATAAGTGGTGACGTGGATTAGCTGTATATTGGGGCTTCTGTAATTGGTTGGGTTTAGTTATATCTAGGGATTGAGAACACAATGCTGTAGTCGATAGTCATACCAACTACTACTTAAAACATAAAAAGAGAATTGGCAGCTGACAGTTTATCTGCTGCTTATGAATATCTCTAACCTTCGTTCGTTGATGGCTTATGAGATGAGAGTACGACCTCTTCTTGAAGAAACACAACACTAGCTTACCCACGCAACTTCTTCTCTCTCTTTTTTAAAATCTCCTATTGTTCTAAGCTGAGGTCCTTTAACTGCCTCGGTGGTGCAGTGGTAGTTCAGGTTCTGTGCTTCAGGTATCGGATACCCGGGTCGGATCAAATGTTTGGTTGATCTGCAAATATTTGTTTCGTAATTTGGGTATTTTTTATGTATAATATAAATGTATTTACAAATATATATATTTATCTGTGTATTTATTATTTATATCAGTTGTCCAGTAATTATGATCAAGCTTTGCTTAGTTTGGGACTAGGTGGCGTTATGTGTGAGACGTCCGTGTATATATCATAGATCATAGGCTCGCGGGCACGAGAATTATGTGCAATAGATAATATTGTTTAGTGATATCCTCATACACGTAACACACATAAATATATATAGCTTATATTATGTACAAACATGTCTTATTTGATGTCTCGAAACTCGATTGAAACATAATATTTATAAGATCTAATTCTAATTCATTGCTAGTCCATTTCTCCATACTTGAAAGTTAGTAATAAGTAATTAACAAGCATCATGGGTCGTGTTTCGAATATTTTTACTCTCTGTACTAACAATCCGTTGGTGATAAGGAAAGTTCGTGGTTGGGCGCTAAAATGGTGCCATACCCGACTGCGCCCGAAGGAGAGTTATGTTTTTTAATAAATGAAAAATGTTTTTTTTAGTAAATCTTTAGCAGATATTGTTAAACAGAAGATGCAAATGTTATGTAAAATTGATTGCGCGTACTCTGTAGTCTAAACGGTTTGATATATGTGACTAAAGATATATTGTTAGATTCATTTTTATTGTGGAATTAATGCTTGGAACATGAAAATATAAAAAAATTCAATCGTCGGTTGATAAGTTTCAAGTAGACACTTTCTCGATCTCAAATCTTAGGTGTGTGGTTTCTCTTTATTAGTGTGTTTTATATATTGCATAGGGGGCAAACGAGCAGACATATCACTTAATGGTAAGCGATTCCCGCCGCTCATGGACACCCGCAACACCAGAGGCGTCACAAGTGCGTTGCCGGTCTTTTAAGAAGGAGAACGTTCTTTTCTTGAAGGATTGAAGGTCAGAAGGTCAAAGGCAGAAAGTTTCGGGAAAAGTGCACAGTTGTGGACTGCCAACCATCTAGATGATGGGAATGAAATTTCTGTCGCGTAGGACGATGGCGGAAAGAGGCGGCAGGGATCAGTCCGCACAATTCTTTTGAACTGAAATAATAATAATAAAGTTTATTTCTTGCCACAATATAGTAGGTATACATTACATAAAAAAACCAGAAGCTTATAAATCTTTTATAATATTTTGGAAGACTGGTGCCTAAGCTAAGCTTAAGGCTTGTGTTTCAGGACACCAGTGAAGTTGAGGACACCAGAGAAATGTCAACGTTTAGAGTAAAATGACAAGTTTTTTGAGTTTCTACCATTTTTGTTATGGCTCAACGGTCAATTTTTGAAATTTCGGTACTATTCGGCATATTTCGATACGTGATGGGGATCAGGGATTTAACACAGGTTATATATATGATATATATATGAGTTAATTATTGTAGTAGGACCTATTCTAAAGTAACATTTTAGTTGCCCTAACGGATGCAACAAGACGACCCTTTGACATCGACTAACGTATTTAAATTCATAGTCTTATGAAGTTAGCCAGGACAGGGGGTGGTAGGAGGTGAGGCCGGGGTGGCTTCGCGAGAGGGGAGGGGCTTGAGGCGTGACTGTACACTTTTTGGCTTCGGTTAAGTCGGATCACCACTAACCACTTACATGGAAAGGTGCATAACCTCAAAATTGTATTTTCAACTTTAGATATCAAAACTAATCTGTTTAAATTTACGCACTATTCAGATATTTCTATAAAAATGGATCTTTATTTAAATTATTTTTATTTTAAATTTAGTTATTACAAAATATACTCGTATTTTCCATAAAATTACAAAATATCAACCCCCAAATCAGTTATTACGGCTTTTTCTATCTTTTCTTGCTTAATTGATTTCTTTTGTCTGTATTAGCAATAATGACGCTATTGTGCATTGTGTGTGACGCTGTCAATGATCCTCATTTCATGTCCAATACACTGTCTAATAGCTAAAAATTCATTCAACGATATAACCCTAAGAATTACTGACACAGTCTTACAACGGTTTCCCATTCCCCCACTATCTGAGAAGGAGTTAAAATGCTATAGTTCGTGCTGCGGCATAAATTAACAGCAAAACTCGGCAAGGAGCCGCCGCGCATATTATCACCATTTTGTTTAAGATTAACGAAATATACCTTCTCGTTATTCAAAGCTGATTAGCTCGATTTGATGGCTTCAAGTTTATCTACAGTAAGTGGTTACTTAAGGAAGCCCTGGCAGAAACCAGACTGACAACGCGAATTATTGATAGAATGTAATGCCGAGTTTTAGGAACCCAATGTATCAAATTTGGCTCTTTGGCGCAGTGGCATCGTACGCGACTGCTGTGCATGAAGTCTCAGATTCGATTGCCGGGCCGGACCAAATGTTTGTGTGATCTGAAAATATTTGTTTTGGAGTTTGGGTGTTTCCTATGTAACATGTATGTACTTATAAAAAAAATATAAATGTACTTATATTAGTTATACCGTACCAATAATACAAGCACTGCTTAGTTTGGGATTTAACATAGTATCTACTACTACGTGATAAATGACTACACGGATAGTGCAGTGGCAAAAGCGATTGTTTACACTGCACGGAATTGTGGGTTCGAGCCCCACATGGGACAGTAACTTGTATTATTAATAAATTGTAATTTTAAGGTCAGATGTTCTTCGTGTGTGTTGTGATGTATGAATTATTGTTAGGGTAGGCGTTTTGATTTTTTTAATACCGTAGTCTGTGAGTGCTGATCATGGTCTTACAATAACATAGTATTAATAAGTATGGTTAATTTTAATTGTCATCCAATACAAAAATTGAGCCTATTAACTCATGGTGGTAAGCCATACTGCCAGGCTAGAATTAGTTTGAATGTAACTATAATAGAGACTTTACATTTCCAGCTAATCAGCTTTCAATTAGTTTGTATCCGTTCTACTTAAAATTAATCTAATAACTGTAAGATAAAGGATCATTTCCATAAGCCAATAACCTGTTATACAAACGACATTGACCACCACGTGATTCCGTTTTCCCTACTTAATTACCCACATTGGGAAGCGATAAGCTCCATAACACTAATACATACAACTGTTACGGAATACAAAAATATTCCAATCAAGCTACAGTTACACATAATTGCTAGTATAGGGGATAGACACACTGGATATCAAACCGCTAGCGGTTACTTATTATACCACTATCTATTGTTGACCATAATTTATCAATACCTATTGAGGCAATATCCTAAAGAAATGTAAGTCACAATTATTGTCTTATTTATTTTAAGCCTATAAGGGCAGATGTACTACCTGAAGGTTAGTAACTACTCCTGCCCATAAATACCACTAACTCAAGCATTTCCATCTTAGAGTCCTTCTTTGTAGAACAAAGATAAAAGTGTTAAAAGAGTTGCACTGAACTGCTCGATTTATTATCAGACCTTTGATACTCAACTCAATCCATTACATTTATCAAAAAAAGAGTGGGACCAGGGTGTCATGTCATGTGTGAGATGTATTAAATAAAATCGAGGGATAAAATTTGTGTAATCTTTGTATTACACTATCCAATTTTTTTTTTTTTTTTTTTTATTGAATAGTGGGCAAACGAGCTGACGTATCACCTGATGATAAGCGATTACCGCCGCCCATGGACACCCGCAACACCAAAGGCGTCACAAGTGCGTTGCCGACCTTTGGGGGGATGGAAAGGGGATGGGGGGAGGGGTTGGGGTATGGGCCTCCGGTATCCTCACTCACTCGGTGAAACACAGCGCAAGCGCTATTTCACACCGGTTTTCTGTGAGGCCGTGGTATCACTCCGGTCGAGCCGACCCATTCACGCCGAAGCATAGCTCTCAAGCCAATTCCTATTTATCTACAGAATATTACAGAAGCGAGCAATAAATTGCTAAAATTATTTAATATTTTGTTATAACTTACGTTTAGTCTATGTAGAAAAAGTGTTCAGTACTATTAATAATTTTATTCTTTTAAAATTAGTGAATGATGAGTTTATGAAAAAATCGCCTGATATTCGCTAGCCGATGTGATTGGGCCCTTACATGTTGGCTATTGCTACCACCATTGCTATTACTGACCGCTCGTAAAGCCAAACTATCGATAAAACTGCTGGTCCCCTATTGGTATAGGTTTTAATTGGTTTGGTGTGGATATTACATGTTTGGGGAACTATAACAGTAATCTCCGTTTTGTATAAATTTGTTAAGAGAACAGCTGATTGGTTCGTTAAGATTTAATTATTTTATCATTTGTTACAGAGATGGCAAAGAAGCACACATTGCCTGGTTATATTTTTCTATTATTTTACACTATTTCTTTATTAACTAGTAGTAGTGAGCCCCAGTTTTGCCTGTATTTAAAACACATTGCTACTCTTAACTCCTGTTCGGTTTTTGTTTAACCTGAGTATTCGTCATATGTTTTTTCGTAAATTTAATTTCCTTTTTTCAGTTGTAACTAGTCTGACCTTGTTCCATTTATTTAGATGTACTAGCTTTTGCTGGTGGTTCCACCTGCATATATGTTAGTTATTGCTATAAAGAGTTGCCTGTGTTCTTTCTCAAGTATCAAAGTATTTCCATTCTAAAACTCATTGGCTGCCTCGGTGGCTTATGCGACGGCTAAACTTGAGGTCTCGGGTTCGAGTCCCGGGTTGGACCAAATGTTTGTATGATCTGCAAATATTTGTTTCGGAATTTGGGTGTTTTCTATGTATAATAAGTATGTATTCACAAAAATAAAGGTATACATGTATTTATATCAGTTGTCTAGTACCCATATCACAAGCCCTGCTTAGCATGGGACTAGATGGCGTTGTGTGTTAGATGTCCGTAATATTTATTATTATTATTTATTGAAATCGGTGCAGCTGTTTACCCTTGAAAGCGTAACAGACAGATAGTGTTACTATTAAATTAATAATATTAGTATGGATAATGTACGAGATATATAATGTGTAATGGATAAGGTTGCGTTGTTATCCGTGTTTTTAAACTCCTAAAATCATTGTCCTACAATTAAATAAATAAGTCTGTATACCTACAACTTTTAACGTTCTCGAATTTACAACCTTTCTCTTACGAAACCTACTTCAGTTCCAGTTTTGAAGAGACAAACCTACCCCTATACAAGATTAATACATTCACATTCACAACATGGCCAACGGCTATCCAACAAAGCTGTTAACATTATCAATATCGCTCCATCAAAATGGCACCGAGGATAAACTATCAGAGCTATTGTCCGGGGTTCGAGTGCCGACCTTTGGACGCCCCCTAAAACCAATTGCCCGTAAAATCGGCTAACCAAGTGGAAAATATATCCGACCGGAACTGGGTAATAGTGCCTTTTTCGTTAATACACCGGGAGGATCGGATATAGATGGACACTGACTATGTGGAGTTCGGCAAATTTTAAAGAAATTAAAAATTTCGATTTTTTTCAAATGATTTTACTTAATTCAATTCAATCAGCCTATCATGCAGTAGGTTATTAAAATTTATTTATTGATAATAACAAAACTCTTGCACATAAAATGGAATCTAAAATGTTTTCATGTAATTATTAAATCTTGTCCTGATTTTTGTCTATAAGAGATTTAAAAGGTATAACGGTAAAAAGTAGTTTATGTGTTATTCTGTTAATTATGTAGCTATATTTTTGCGTCAAAGAGTCATAAACATTCATACATCCTCACTAACTTTATAATAAATACACATCTAACACAACGCCATCTAGTCCCAAGCTAAGCAGAGCTTGTGTTATGGGTACTAGACAACTGATATGAATACATATATGTACTTTTATTTGTAAATACATACATATTGTATATAGAAAACACCCAAACTCCGAAACAAATAGTTGTAGGTTCCACAAGCACTTGGTCCGACCTAGGATTTGAACCCGAGAACTCAGGCACAGCAGTCGCATTCACTACCACTGTGCCACCGAGACAATCGAAAACCGAAACCATGCTTGGTCACATATAAACCGACTTGACTTGAGTGAAAGATACCATAACCTGACAGAAAACCCGTACTTAGCGATTCTTTTTTTGCTTTCTACCGTGAACCACTTCATAAGGGATCCGAAGTGTGTCTTTTGATTGTATACGAAAGAAAAACATAATGCAATCACAAGCAGGCAAAAAACATAATAATAATTACCCCAAGTCTATACATTATATAATTTAAACCAATAAGGAGGTCGATCTTGCTCTTTAGTGTTATTGAGGCTTGTTTCTAATGCTTACACACCATGGAACAGTTCTTCGTCAGCGACCACGCCAATTTAAGAAATAGGGCCTTGCGTTTGAGATTTAGTTGACTTAAGGTACAGCCTAATTTCTCACATATACAAGTATTTAGTAGAACACCAATTTTTTTTAAGAAATTAAGATAAAATTTGAAAACTCCTAGTTTTTTAATGACCTGACATTCTAATCAGGTTGATTCAGGTTCATGAATAGTTGTGATAAAAAGTGAAATGAAAAGTTGTAATGAAATACGTAATTTTTAAACTGAGAAATATTAAATAATAAAAACAGAGCGAAGCCGCGCGTAATAGTTAGTTAAACGTAAATGGGCAGCGTTTAAAACCAAATCAGATTTAAACTAAATTAAATTCATAAAAATAATATCATAACACTTCCGCACTATTCGTCACGCGCTTAGCTATCGGTCTCTTTATCTTGTCCCGAGAGAAAAAAAGCTGCGTCCCAGAACAAGTTCCTGACCATAAATTCATTAGACACCGTCGACATTTTTTTAAACTCACGTCCGAGTTGTGTATGTTACGGTTAGAAGCGGCAATTTCAAATATTTCATTACACTAACTACCAAACTAATGAGGCGGTTCTTTTCGTAGTGTTTTTAGAATCCAATGGGTGAAATTAGCTATACGATTGTACGAAAACCTGTACAGCTACTTTTTTATGTATGCTCCTGACAAAATGACTACTCTATCTGATGTAAAGCATAAGCAGAATCTAAGAGTGGTGGTCATTATATTCATTGTGAATGCAGACAATGCAACAATACAGCGTGGTGATCCACACCATGGCAGCCTAGTGATGCTTCTGTATCATTGAATCTACAGTTTCGCACTTACCAACGAAACACGACAGCATGAACGTTGTCATTTTACGTTGATTTTCTGTGTGGTAGTACCGTCTCGGTGCAGCCGGCCCGTTCGTGCTAAAAAGCGTGAACTAGCGTGACTAAGGTAAGGTAAGGTTTAACATTGTTTTATTTAAAAGGTTGATGTGTGTGAAGGAAATAGCACTAAATATTAAGGTTTACAATGTTAAACCTTAATATTTAGTGGTATTTTATAAGAAATTTGTAACGATTTATAATTAAATACTGATGTAAACTAATCCTATTATTCTTGATTCGTATCGCTTGGTATGTGGGTGTTAGAGGTCTGATGGCAGTGGCTCTTCGGCGTAGATATTGTTATGATAATAGACTTAAAGTAGACCCCAACCAAGTTTGAAAAATGGCTTAACGAAAGGAAGGAATAATCGTTAAAGATTTAGCGTAAGATTAAAATTACAAACTAAATAAATTGAATCATGACAAATTTTAATAAAAACCATAATAGTGTGTATTCATGTCTATTTTAGGACCTTACTACTTCAGACAAAGCAAGATGTAAATTTTTATGTACAGTTAATTTTCAAAAGAAGTCAATAACAATAAAAACAGTCTACTACTGAAACCCTGAGTTTCATGTCTACATATTTCGATGAACTATATACCGTATAAGATATACTATTTAAATAAAATAAGTTTCAGTACATAATTAATAACTTGCCCAAGTCTAATTATTCCAAGTCTGTGTCGTGGAGCGAGATGCGAGCGGCTAAAACTCCCACTATATCATAATTTATTTATTCTGATGACCTCGCCGAGTGCGACCCTGTTTTTTCACCGGCTAATATATATATTTAAAAAAATATACCTAATTATGTCTCCGTCCCCTTATTGTTTTACTCATTTGCAATATGGCGTTCATTTTTTTATCTTTTATTCTGTTTAATGTCTTTTTTCGGGGTAATTAAAATTATTATAGGTATTTATTGCTACAGACGGCCATTTGGCGTGTTTGTGCGTTCTCCTAATCGTTTCATGTTTACATTAATTAGCAATGCTTTAGGAGTGTTCCCGGGTTTATTGCCGATAATAAATTTTAAGGTTTCCACTCCGTTATTTGATATTTTTTGTGTGTACTTCTCGAGAATACTTGTAATATGTTAAATGAAAATATGTTAAAAGAACAGTAGCAGTTGTTCTTTATCATGAGGCTTATAATGATTATGTTCTCAGATATGTAAAAACCAACTTACAAATAAATAAATATTTCGGACATCTAACACACAACGCCATCTAATCCCAAGCTAAGCAGAGCTTGTGTTATGGGTATTAGACAACTGATATGAATACATATATACTTTTTTTTGTTAATACATACATACGATACATAGAAAAAACCCTAACTCCGAAACAAATATTTGTAGATCACTTAAACACTTGGTCCGACCCAGGATTTGAACCCAAGACCTCAAGCACACCACCGAGGCAGTCAAATGTTATAATCGTATGTTTTTATAAAAGTTCCACACAACGTTTTTTAAAACAACCTCGAATACGTTATGTAAAATCATTTAATAGGCCTAAATTGTTGTTACTTCACCTCAGTTACAATCACTTCTGTTATTTCACAAGATTTTACATTTTCACTAATAATCCGATGACTATAATAATAATTATGGCGGTTCTTTTCATGTATAATCTGTTTTTTGTGAAAACGTGGTATCATTCAGGAAGAAACGGGTCATTTAGTACTAAACCATCACACTCAATACACTCTAGAATCAAACTCACTTGTACTTAATCCACTATTTAATTAGCTTTACATCTGACCGGTTTCGCCTTATGGCATCCTTAAAGGTAATATCTGGTGGTCTATAGCTACTTAATCCTTAAAGGCACGATGAATTGACGACTTAAAAAGAGTGGCTGGCAGCGGATGGATGCTGACTGCCCAAGACCGGGATAGTTGGCGCTTCTTGGGGTAGACCTACGTTCAGCAGTGGACGGCAAATGGTTGAAATGAAAGGTTAATAGTTATATGATAACTTCTGAGAATGTATTGCAACAAGTTCCATCAAGTGCCGACAATCGAAAGTATAAACTACATCATATCCAAGTAATTACCTCATTATAAATCCAAAGTTCTCGACCGCTCTCGAAAGAAACGATTCGGCGTTTCTTTCCTGTCTCGGCACAGGAAAGAACAGCACAGTTACACGTGTTTTCCTCCCACTATGATCACGGGTCATTATGGTGTGGGTCATCATGCTGTATTGTCTACATTCGCAATGAGGATGGCGACCACCACGATTGGTTTCTACTGATGCTTTTCATGAGGTAGAGTAGTCATTATGTCAGTCAGCTTTGATAATAAAAAAAGCTTCTAGCACTTATTATATAGCTACATGATTCAATATTCAACATTTTAGGTATATAAATATCACTTAAACTGAAATTGAAGGCACCGAGCCAGGATAACATTTAATAACTTGCTAAATTGCTGAGTGCAATATCTAAGTTGCCAACATATAGAGTAGCGAAGTCAGGGGCGTCAGGTGAACTCTCTCAATTAATAAAGCAATAATTGACCGCCTCTGGCTGTTATTGGGAGCTAACACAACATTTGGGTCACGAGTCTGCATCCTAACGTATACGGGGATATACGATTTTGATATTTGATAGTAAATAGTGTTGTGCTATTTCAATATAAAGTAAAGTAAAGTAAAGTTTTGAATTAATATCTAAATGTGTTTATTCGTGTTCTACCTACAGACATCCCACATCAGGGATATATCCTGTGTTGCAAAAACATGAAACGGATATAAATATACGAGATTAATTAAACATAATCAGCAAGCTATTGTTTTCCATTTTTTCGTTGTGTATGTTTTACAACATAGTCACCTACTACGCTTCATCATCATCATCAACCTATCGCAGTCCACTGCTGAACATAGGCCTCTCTGATTGTATGCCACTTGGTTTGATCCTCGGCTTCTCATACAGCTCTTACTAGCCGTCTAAACCAAATCAGCACTTCACCTAGCCTGTGGACGTCCTACAATACATTTACCGGCAAGCTGTCTCCATTGAAGAACCCGTTCACCTCGATGATTATCAGTTCTGCGACTAATATGACCAGCCCACTGCCACTTTAGCTTGCTAATACTACGTTTACAGTGTGCTATTATCTAAGCTACCCTGTATATAAGTATCAAAATCATAGGATCGTAGTAAAACACACGAGTCAGTCAGTAATAGCCTTTGGGTGCAATCATACCGAGCGACCGCCTCTACTTTGTGCTGTTTGCTTACAATATAACGTTCGTTATCAATTACACTATTCATTTATACTAATAACACTACTATTGCTTCTTAATGTTGCTATTTAATGGAGGAGAAATATCTTTAGAATAGAAGATAGAGTATGGCGTAGTGGTCTGAACGGTCGCCACGTGCACTAAGTGTTGTGGGTTCAAACCTCACATGAGACAATACTTTATGTGATCCAAAAATTGTTGTTCTGAGTCTAAATCTTCTTTGTTTGTAAGGTCTTACATGAGCATGGCATATTCTTAATGCGGGAGTTGTCTACAAACTAAAAAAAAAAGTGTTTAATGTACTCACAGTTGTTAGGCTTTGATAATGCCATAAGGCGAAACCGGTCAGGTGTAAACACAATTAAAATAGTGGAATAAGTACAAGTGGTTTTGATTCTAAAATGTATAGAAAAGCGTTTATTGTTTATTGTACCTATAGACACATGCAACTTTAAGTCAAAAGGGTTTTACGTCTTAAGGTTGGAAACACACACAAGAAAAAAAACGTAGCTAATTGTTTTTTTTTATAAGAGGTCAATCATAATATTTTCCAACTCCGTTGCCAAAAACGATATTTTTAATTAGAAATTTTAAAAATAGAACGTGTGCGAACATAAAAACGAACATAGAATTACATTTACAAACGATGAATATAAGTAAAACTGAAAATACTTAAAACAATCAAATCCATACTTGTATTATAAATTCCAAAGTCTCTTGTGCTTTCACAGCTAAACTGCTGCACCGATTTCAATAAAATTTCATATGGATATACTTTGATTCATGAAGAAGGTCATAGGCTATTCTTTACCGCATTATCTGACATACACGCGGGCATAGCAGCAAGCAAATGGCAGTTCAAAATAAAAATAAAATCGACGGGTTGCACTCCGGGAGTGCCGGCAGAAGTGAAAACTTGAATATTAACGTTGTGCATTTTTGATATTTTGGAATGGTTAGAGAATAATTTTGTACGAATTGCTTTCATTATCAGTATAAAAGTACTATTATTTATGTGGTGGAATACAATATTCATTTATTGCGCTATCGTACACAAACATGACAATTTATATTACATACACACACGAACATTCGCGCAAGCGCCCTGCGCCGCCTGTCCTGTCACGTGACCTGACGCGAGTTTATACGTCCTCTCTCCATCCGTCTTACGAATTTTCAATCAGGTCACGTGACCTGACGCGAGTTTATACATTTTATCCATTCCAAAAAAGTACACAGCGCCGCTATAGAAGTTTTCACTTCAAAAATATTGTCATTTTTAAAGTCAACACAATGTAATTAGTTAATAAGTTATTGAGAAAATACTTTCAAAAAGTAAGTAAGTAGAGTTCCTTGATATTCCATTTACGATCCTCTCAGCAAAGAATCGAAATTTAAAAAAAAAAACATTTCAATACTTATCTCTCATCGGAACAGAATAATAAATCTAAACTTTTAAAGTGTAACTGACCGAAAATGAAGTCAAACAGAAAAGGGATTTTTGAGAAAGAAATAATCTGTAATCTGCTCAGTGAGGCTTCGCAAAGGGTTCGCGAAATGCTAACTGAATCGTGAGAAACGATTTAAAATGTTATCTTAAAAAAATGGCCGACGTACCATCGCGCACTGATTTCATTAGCGGTGAAGGGTTTATGGGACAGGGGACAATGGAACTAAAGACGTGTACTAAAGGCTTCAACTGGCTGACATATTATTGAATTGTTATTTTTAACTGACATCAAAGGAATTCTTCTTAATAGTGTGTTTACAGAACGTCATTAATTAAATAGTTGCAGTTTTAAATACATACATATCTAATATATTTAAACGACCAATTTTTGTAAATATATATCCGTAGGAGAGCCACGCTACGGCATGAATGGGCCAGTCTCGGCCGGAGTGATACCACATAACACCGAAACCGTCACAGAAAACCGGTGTGAAATAGCGCTTGCGCTGTGTTTCACCGAGTGAGTGAGGATACCGGAGGCCCATACCCCAACCTCTTCCCCCATTCCCTCTCCCCATCTCCCAAAGATCGGCAACGCACTTCTGACGCCTCTGGTATTACGGGTTTCCATGGGCAGCAGTAATCGTTTATCATCAAGCGACACGTCTGCTCGTTTGCGCCTATTAGGTACATAAAAAAGAATAAAACACATAATCCTACATATCAATGAAAGTATTGAATCAATAGAAAAAAAATGACTATCTTCAGTTTTAAGGAAATATAGGTTATTGAAAACGACTATAAATAAAGTTGTAAATACAAACTATCCTAAGAAAATCTTGTACATTTCGTCTTATTTGTACAGTCGCGGGTTTAAATCGAAAATGCAATCCTTAAATAAAAATATGTAAATGTTCTCTCCCGTTATATTTGATTAAGGAGCCAACTCCCTCCAGGACCATTCCAAGGGGTACCCAACAGGCATAACTAATATCAAATTATGAGCTCAGTATAAAGACTTCATAACTTAAAATATTCACAAAAGAGTGAATTAACGTGTAGACATAAATAAAAATTAAGGGCCGGTCAGGTAAAGGGGTACACCCTTAGCCCTTCTAAATATAATTAAGTATAACCCAATAAGCCTTCTCGACAACAAAAACAAAAACCAACGAAATTTTATTATCATTATTTGCATATTAAAATAATTATAATTATACAGCGGAGTTAAGAGGGCGGTTTCCTGGCTGGAAATCCCTTCTGGATATATAGCTGGTTATTTGGTTTATAGCTAAACTGTATTAATCTTAATAACTCCTGGGTTTTGTTGTGATCAAATAGATTAATAAATATAACTCCTTAGTACAGAGAATTTTCATTTGAAATCTTTTTACTTTTCTGAAAAAAGTCCAAATAAGTAGGACTTATGATCAATATATGTGTAGATAGAAAAATAGAAAACTTTATTTGTACTCCATAATATTATACAGTTACAAGAGTACCTACATAAAATGTGAGATTTACTGTACAAAGCGTTTTATTATGGTAGAGCCACGCTTCGAAATGAATGGGCCGGCTCGACCGGAGTGATACCATGGCCTTACAGAAAACCGGTGTGAAAAAGCGCCTGCGCTGTGTTTGACCGAGTGAAACCCTACCTCCATTCCCTGCCCCATCCCCCAGAGGCCGGAAATGCGCTTGTTACGCCTCTGATGTTTCGGGTGTCCATGCGCGATGGTAGTCGCTTGCCATCGGGCGATACGTCTGCTCGTTTGCCCCCAATTCCATAAAAAAAAAACAAATGATGGCCTTGTTGCCGAAAGCAATCTCTTTCAGGCTACCTTAGGATGAATCAAAATGTATAGGAGAGACAATGGTAGATGTACAATTAGTATATTATAACTTAGCTTAAAGTCCCATGCAATACATTACAGCTTAGCTTAAAGCCTTAGCTTCGCTTCAAAGTTTTTACTAATCATTGACTTATTGTCGCAGAGGAGTTATCTACATTATTGTTATGTGAAGAAAATTCTTTGTATTCCGTTTTGAATATATAATATAGTGCACAGAACATTTCTAGAATACTCAAATTTGATGTGTAGAAGTGCAATAAGTTAATTATTTCAATAACATATATTTGAATAAAAGGACAAACAACATGATAAGCCATAGGCCATAGACCTGATTAGTGCATTCTGCTTTTGATTTGGAGAGATAAAACATTAGTTCATACTTAAAATTCTTTTTAGTGACACTTTCGTAGAATTGGGGCCCTTTTTTTCTTTGGGCGGCTACATAAGACTAAACAGGCATTCCACTGACGCCTTTAAAGCTGATGTATAAGTTAATACATGAAAAGAGCGGTCAACTTGAATTGACCCCGCAAAATAATATTAATCATCATGTAAAGGGGGAACACCTCAACCCTTTTCTTGTCGTCAAAATTGATCTGTACCCTATTCCCCACGGTGTGAGGGGGTTATGTGTAATTTTTCATAATTTCACGCGACCTGCGCCCACCGGCGAACACAAAGAAATCAGAGGGACCTTACAGGGTTTCTGCATAAATTACATTATAATATAAATTAATATGATTAGAACATGTGATCGTGGGATTTATGCCAAAGGTTCCGTCGACAGTTTAAAAAAAAAACTTCTGTTCAATCAAACATATTGTTAATAACATTAAATTTATGTACTTTTACACAATTTTAACTTAACATCACTTATTATCAAACAGTATTCAGAATGAATTGAAAACATTTTTTTAATATAATTTAATTAAAACACAGTATATGATATATATACATATATATCTTTAAATACAGGAGAATGTTGATCGCATACTTATCTTATAATATAATAACTTTGGACACGGACTAAATCTTTGGTTTTTCTTCTCTGACGTTCAAACCCAAAAGTGTTCTTCTCTTTGACGACAAATTTTCATGAATTTCAGCTTTTATCTCATAACATTTAAGTTTAAATTTCCTTGATATTAAGTAGAATAAAATGTAAAACTAAGAGACTGGAAAAGTTGGTCCATGAATTACAAACTGAATTCATGAATGGGTGAAGAGGAAATATATTGGCTTAGGTATGAATAATATAACTTATCGACTTATGTTTAGGTATTTCGCTGTAAATTTTAAAGGTTCAATCGACGTGATATAACGGGGTCACAGAATAAACATTTTTTATTTTCACCGACCATATTTCACCTACAAAGTTGGGATTATCAAAGTACGCTAATGCATGTGTCTCTAGAGTCACTAATATAATAGTGTTCTGGGACCGAACAACACTGTGTTTTTTAGTCCCCTAGAAACTACCTCTTATTAAATAAAATTTATTTGCACAGAACGTAGTAGAAGAGATCAACATGAATAAAAAACGCTACGCTGAACGATTAGCCATACATCCAAAACCTCTGGCTACTGAATTGTTAGATATCTCCAAGAACATCAACAGGCTAAAAAGAGGGCATGTTGTCTCATAGGGTAGCTGGCACTGACCTCTGCACCACAAACGCCAATTGCTCACTCATCTAAACTGGTGCATTGGTAGTTTCTATCATGCGAATTTCTGTCTTATAATTTGGGGTTAAAAATATATATAATCTACATAAATACATTTTGGTGGCTATATGTAATATATTAATATAATATTTGCTAATATATCTAGATTAGACTTATTATTTATTTATTTATAATCAAGGTACAAATGCTTTAAAGATTAAACCAGTGATCCTTTCTTTTGCGCTTTGTAAAACTTCATTCACGCGTATTTTAATAAAATCTTGAACTTGATTTTTTTTTATTGAATAGAGGGCAAACGAGCAGACGCATCACCTGATGGTAAGCGATTACCGCCGCCCATGGACACCCGCAACACCATAAGCGTCACAAGTGCGTTGCCGACCTTTGGGGGATGGAGAGAGGGAATGGGGGGAGGGGTTGGGGTATAATAATAATAATAATAATAATAATGTCTTTATTTTCTCCCACAAAATATATGTAACAATTTTGTACTTAAAGCTTATAATGTACATTTTTGTGGGAGTCAGGAAGCCAAACTAGGATAAACCCTGTGCTATGGATTCCTGGCTCCCCCTCACGGCAACATATACATTTCCTTTTAATTAACTTTTAATATTTATTTATGAAAGAGAACAAAACTAAATTTAAAATAAGTAAATGATGTTATTGACGGATTGAGAAAAAGTATTTTGTGTGTGCGTGCGTGTGTGTGTGTGTTGTGTGTGTGTGTGTGTGTGTGCGTGCGTGAGTGTGTGAGTGTGTGTGTGTGTGTGTGTGTGTGTGTGTGTGTGTGTGTGTTTGTTGTGTGTGTGTGTGTGTGTGAGAGAATATATGCAGTATGTATATGTGTTGATTGTATATGGAATGACTATGTATGTTTTAAATGTCATTAAAGGACACAGATGTTTAACAAACAATTTTAAGGAGGGCCTCTGTTTCGTCATAGTCAAGCGTAAGAAGCCACTCCGTGACTTGTCTTTTACATCTCATCCTCGCCATATCAACGACTGAGAATAGTTGATTTGCCCTGTTATACAACCGACTCGCTCTAAAACTGAAAAACTTTTGTGCAAAAGAAGTTTTCACTGCAACAGATTTACAGACTGCCAAATGTCTTCGGGAGATAGTCTTTTCCTTTATTACTGGGTAGTTAATGGAGACATGTTTTCTGAGAATAATTGCTGAAATGTAGAGTTTTCTAATCGTTAGGACGTTTGCTTCTTTATAAATACTGTTTGTGGGATAAAGACGCGGCTTGAAAAGAGCAACTTTTAAAATTAGTCGTTGCACTCTTTCAACGTTCAGAATTTTTGTCTTATCTGAGCCTCCCCAGGTGGAGATACCGTATGATAGAACAGACTGGCAGAGAGACTCATAAACAGTCTTTATCAATTTCCAATCTGTAATGTACCTGAGATTTTTAAATATGGGAACTAGTTTTCGAACTTTCTTTACTAAGTTTAAGATGTGTGCATTAAATGATAAATTTTTGTCGATTTCTATGCCCAGATATTTAATTGAATCAGTTTTTTGAATAGTTGGGCAGGAGATACAGTCTCCAGTGAGAACCTGGTTACAAGTGTGAGCATAGATGTTTAGATTTGTGTTATCTGTTTTCTTATTGTGGATTGAAAACGTAATATATTTTGTTTTAGAAGCGTTTAGTGTCAGTTTATTTAATGCAAGCCAATGATTTACCGTGTTGAAACCTTTTTGGGCTGCACAAAAAGTCTCTTCCCACGTATCTCCATAAAAAGTCAAAGTTGTATCATCCGCATAAGAAAGAATATTACAGTTTTTTAAATTGAGCTGGCAAAGATCGTTGATATAACAAAGAAACAATGTCGGACCCAGAATGCTGCCCTGTGGCACCCCAATATTAACAGGGCTATCACCACTTTTAACGTTGCCAATTCGAACAGACTGAAATCTATTTTGCAGATAATCCTGAAATAGTTTAAGCTGTGTGTTTCTTACGCCCATGTGTTCCAATTTCAGCATTAGTCGCCTTGGACAGACAGTATCGAAAGCTTTCTGAAGGTCTAAAAAGACCGTCAAACACTTTTTTCCATTGTCCATCTTGTCTACAAGAAGTTCAGTGAAACTATGTAAACAATCTGTAGTTGACCTACTCTTTCTGAAGCCATATTGGTTATCTGAAAGAATTCTTTTATCCTCCAGAAACTTAGTCATTCTATTATTTATTATCCTCTCCAGGACTTTAGAGATTGTAGGGAGCAACGAAATCGGTCGGTAGTTTCCAAGGTTGTTTTTGCTACCGTTTTTAAAAATAGGGATTACGATTGATTTCTTAAGGGAGTCCGGAAAAATGCCTTCTATTAAGCACCTGTTAAAAATGTGAGTAAGTGGAGGAACAACAAAATCTTTCACACTTTTAAGTACCTTTGGAGTAATGCTATCCCACCCCGCCCCACAATCAGATCGAAGGTTTGCGATCAGCGACCCAACCTCTTGTTCTGTCGTTTCCAAAAGAAAGAATGAGTTATGGCCTGATGAAAATTTTATGTCTTCTATTGGAAGAGGAGGAAGGTCTGTTGGTATTTTATCAGCAAGTTCCAAGCCAACACCAGCGAAATATGCGTTAACTACGTTTACTGAGTCGTGTGGAGAGGTTTTTAAATTTAATAATTCCGTAGAAGGGTCGTTTGGTTTATTCAAATTATTGATAGCTCTTATAGCAGTCCAGATCTTTTTGTTATCATTGCCAGCATCCTTAAGTATATTACTTTCGTATTTCCTTTTACTTTTCTTTAGTATATCATTGCAAAAGTTTCTATATCTTTTATAGGCTGTTTCTAAAATAAGATTGTTAGGATAACGCTTTAGTTTATAATGCATTCTGTCTCTTGTTCTTATACACTTTAAAAGGCCAACGGTAATCCATGGCTTTAGGGTGGTTTTATTTCTTGAGATTTTAATTTTTGCTGTATTAGTTGTTATCTTTTTTTGTAAGTTTTCCATAAGGAATAACATGCTTGTATTTATATCTACATTATTTTTGTATATATAGTCAAGATTTATATTATTGCAATCATTTTGAAGATTTTGAAAGTTAGTTTTAGTAAAAGATTTTAATTTATTGTAATACATTTGATCTTTTGACCGTAGACAAAAAAGGGTTGGCTCGTGATCAGTCACAGTAGTTTGAAGAACAAAAGTATGCGAGAATTTTTTAGTTTTTATAAAAACGTGATCTAGACAGCTATTTCCTCTAGTCTTCTCATAATGGGCAGGTATTAAACCATAGTAGGAGAGAAGGTCGAGGTATTCAGATGCTACTGTATTTAATTCCACTAAATTAATATTAATGTCACCCATGAGTATTATATTTTTAAACCCTGTTAATTTAGTTAAAAGATTTTGCAATGTCCGCAAAAAGTTATCTAAAGTGGGGAAACTGGGCGGTCTGTATAGCGCGATTATGACTGTTTCAGTACTAATCTTGAGAAGCAAACAATTCGCCTCCAAGATATCCGGCTCCTCTATCGCAAATCCAAGATCTTTCCTTATGTAAACAACCACACCGTCGTTTTGGTTGTAGTTACGTGTCGTTTGGAAACTCGAGTATCCAGACATTTGCGGGATGCTATTCACAAAAGAGAGCCAACATTCTGACAGTATTATAACATCACAAGTAAAATTGAATCTCCTGTGCAATACATTTAACCCAGAGAAATTTTTGTTAAGACTTCTTATATTCTGATGTAAAATTTTTAAGAATGACTTTGGCTTCGATAAAGTAGTTTCACAAGACTCAGGTTCACAAATATGCAAATTCGTTATGTAGCATTTTTCCAAATTTTTTAAATTATTTAAGTCAGAGAATTTAGTATTATGTTAGTTTGATGTTTTGGGTTGCGTATAATTTCTATGATAAAAGAGCAGGCAAGTAGAGCAAAATTGTTTAAAGTGATATGTTGTAGAAGAAGAACAGAGTATATGTGTGTGTAGGTAATGTGTAGTGTAATTGTTACTAAGAAAAAATGAATGAACATGAATTCGGTATAAATAGAAGCAAACATGCAAACAAGAAAACATCTAAAAATAAATATAAAGGTAAACTTAATTAGTCAAATTTTTGTAAGCAGGCTCTCAAAATCCTTTTCACACCTTATAATTACTATTTTGTCGAGTTCACTCTTCCGTAGGAAAACTCGCCCAAGTGTGGTCCAACAGTACGCAAACTTGTGCTCCTTCGAGAATTTCCTTGCCAGGTAGAAAAGGTGTTGCGTTTGTCGCGGCAGATAGTCGGATACGTAGATAGGTGTCTCGGGACCGTTGATATGTAAGTGAAAAGAGTTTAGTTTCTTTTCTTTATTATTTGAATTGAATTTTCTCGTCTTCTTGAGTATGTTATCCTTTACAGTTGTACTGGCTAGGTCGACAACAATTTTGGTGGGTTTGTCCTTTCTGTTTAAACAGTGGACCTCTCTAATATCCGACCGTTTCAAGGAAGCACCAACAGCTTTAGAGGTGTTCAGTACCATCGCGCAAAGATCTTCTTCATTTTCCTCTGACGACAAAGGAATATTCTTGATTTCAAGCTTATTGATATACATCAAACGCTCCAAGTCATCAACCCTTTCTTCGAGCTGTTGAATGCGCTTATGATCATTTTTCTTTTCAGATTCTAAAAGGGCCACTCTTGTTTTCATTTCCTCATACTGTTGAGATACGAAAGTGATAGACTCCTTGATTTCCGAGTTCTGTTTCATAATTTCACGCATCGTATTATGTAATTCAACCAAAGAACTGTCCGTCTTGCCACTACGTATTTCACAACGCTCTGTATGAGAATCAATTAGTTTCTGCATTTCGCCCATCAAACGCTCCTGCTCGTCACCGTGTTTACGCCTACGCTTTGTGATGTTAGTATTTTGCAAATCTGTTGAATTAGTCGCAGATCCACTCTGTCCTAGGTTTGATGTTTGTGATCGCTGGTTGACAACTACAGACGATGAGGATTGTGCGTCAATTGAAGTTATATTTTGTGGTTTGAGGTTGTGAGCCCGCAAATCCACTTCATCACTCGATAAGTTTGTAGGCGTTTTAGGTGGCGTGCGTCGTAGAGGCATTTCTACTCTCGAGTGTTGAGTAACTTTGACCAGAATACCAACATAGAATAGTTACTCTTTTAACTATTTTAATATCCTTTTCCAGCTTTGAAATTCTATGATTTTATAGTATTTGCAGAACTGAACGGAAAGCGTGATTTATATTGTCTATGGTTTTTTTGATGACGAGAATATCGGTGCCGTCAGTGGGGGCAACTTAACAAATGTTGACCATCACTGAGTATGATTAAAAAAATTCAAATTTTTCTTCGTAACTGACAATATTTTTGCTGGAATCAATGTTCCCCTAACAATGGAATTGTTACATGTTCAACTGACAAACGTAGGGCAGTTTTGTAGCAGTTTAAAATATTTCTATCCACGTGCCCGATCTTTATATCAAATCGAAATGTAAACATTCACACTGTTTTGATTGAAAAATTTTCGTCACTTATTATGAATATTCTATCACTTAATATATATATATCACCGAGATAACAACGGTGCTATAGTAATAACACGTATACTTCACATTTATTTGCAATTTATCACTTAAATCCACTTAAAACTACTGAATTTAACTAATCAAACAAAAATCACTTGTTTACGCGGCTGGTGTTGCCAGAGGAGGTAACGGTATGGGTCTCCGGTATCCTCACTCACTCGGTGAAACACAGCGCAAGTGCTATTTCACACCGGTTTTCTGTGAGGCCGTGGTATCACTCCGACCGAGCCGGAAATTTAGTTTACAATACAAAAAAAATGTTGACGAATTATTTTCAATGTAACTGGAAAGATATTCTGAAACATAGAAGAAACAAATCAAAACACTTCTCGCTCCCAAGTCGATCGTTGGGCCAAAGGGTAGAAGCCCCAGTTTTCGGCAATCGGATAATAATATATATATTTTCGCTCCATATTCCTTGGAAGTGCTCTGAATATGATATAGTGCTTATAAATCGGTCGCGACTGCCCTCAAGGGTGTGTTTACTTCGACAGGGGTAAGTTCCAACCCCTGAATTTGCAACAATATTATTTTTCGATAGTTTTCAGTTTTTGTTTGTGATGTTGTTCGTTTTCCTTTTCACTTCTGTTTGTGTCAAAAAATATTCAAATTAGTAGTAGCTAGTATTTGAAAGAGAGAGCCTTAGAATGGATCGAAATCTTTCGAAGAGGTAGCTGTAGTAAATTATATCAACTTGCATTGGAATGTTTAAATATTAGATTTTTAATAGTGGGGGACGGAGCCTTGTCCCTCCAACACAAAAGGAGAAGAGGTGATTATGCCTGGAGGGCCGCGGCCCGACGGTTGATGTTGGGATTTTGTATATGTGCTAATCGGCGCGAGAACTTCTATATTGCGATTCAGGATTAGTGAACAATTTATTTTGTTAGTAAGTAGGTATAATAAGAAATAAGGTTAATAATATTACCATTAGGTATGTGATTACAGTTGTCCAACCACTTTGTGATATAAACATCAGTGTATGTATGGTTGATTGTATGGATGGAATATGAGTGTTATAAGCAGTTACTTAAGCACTTATTATTGCGGTTAGTGTAGTGGATTCTATACCCAATATGTGATAACGTTTTGTGTGATCCTCAAATTGTTGTTCTGAGTCTTGGTGCTCTATGTCTACTTTACGCATGATTATAAAATACTTCAACGAAAAATCTCTTAACTATTGCAGTGTTGTATTTTTAAAAGACAAAATATTATAAAAAGAAATGTTGTTAGGTACATTTCCTGACAATTGAAGTTAATAGAGAATCAAGTATATATGGGTATAGCAGTGCCAAGTATATTATAAAATAAGATCGTCTCAATACCCGCAGTATACTGGCTGTCAATAAAACTTGCCAAATAAATCAACCGCCGCGCCTTCGTGGGGAGTAATATAGTGATACTTTTTGTTTAAGAATGTGTACAAGATATATTCTGCTTTTCCGGTCGTAATTCTCTAAGATATTTCAGATCATTCTGACTATATTTGTTTAAATAAACAGGAGTGCAATTCTAAGTATTCATCCTCCTCTTTTTGTATAGTGGGCAAACGAACAGACGTATCACCTGATGGTAAGCGATTATTGCCGGCCATGGACACCCGCAGCATTAGAGGCGTCACAAGTGCGTTGCCGACCTTTGGGGGATAGGGAGAGGGATGGGAGAGGGGTTAGGGTATGGGCTTCTAGTGTCCTCACTCACTCCGTAAAACACAGCGCAAGCACTATTTCACACCGGTTTTCTGTGAGGCCGTGGTATCACTCCGGTCGAGCCAGCCCATTCATGCCGAAGTGTGACACTCCCATGGTTAGCTTCTTCATGAATGTTCTTTAAAGACATCTCCTGCATTCAAAATAAATCCAGCGTCACGGGGAATTTTACGAAGAATCATGATACGGACACAATGAACAGCCAAACAATTTATGAATCACACAGATTGTTATCCCATATGAGATTTGAATCCTCACCACCTTAGTGTAGTAGAAAGCGGCGTGGCTATCGCTTAAACTACTTAGTCATTCGTGCAGTCAAAAGCCTTGCGAATAAACATAATTTTTAATCCTTCATTATTTCTGCGTCGATTTTGATTAGTATAGTCCTCCTTCCAAATGTCTTAAATAATAGTATTATATATATATATATCAATCAACAACCTCTAATGGTCCACTGCTGGACATAGGCCTCTCCTTAAAAAGGAGGATTTTGTTCACTTTACCACGTTGGTCAGACCGGTTGGTATTTCAAGTTCTCCATCTCTTTGCAGTGATATTGCCAAGCATATTTTGCTCCGCAAGTCACCTCTTCTAACACCCATGGGATACATAGGAGTGGTGATACTCTGTACTTCATCTGTATTCATCAGCACGCGGTGCACCTATCTTTTTTTTTATTGAATTGTGGGCAAACGAGCAGACGTGTCGCCTGATGGTAAGCGATTACCGCCGCCCATGGACACCCGCAACACCAGACGCGTTACAAGTGTGTTGCCGGCCTTTTAGGAAGGAGTACGCGCTTTTCTTGAAGATTTGAAGGTCGTATTAGTCCGAGAACACCGCAGGCGACAGCTCATTCCACTGTTTTGCTGGGCGCGCCAGAAAGTTTCTGGAAAATCGCACAGTTGTGGACTGCCAACCATCTAGACACTAATTCTTGATCACTAAGAACATTCAAAATTATATTACAAAAATTTAATACACAGTAAATTTGAATTACCCTTTATTGTTATTAACAAGATGACATATAAAGACCCCTCTTTGTTTTACCACAAAACAATCTTTACTGAAGCCATTAAGAATACTTTCCAACTCTCAAAGGGCAATTTTTGTTAAAACAACATTAAAACAAAACAGTAGCGTTCATTATGTGTTGGTTAATATACAATAACCTGTGTATTACTGGTTGATATTAAATAACTCAATTCGTTTCTAATTTGTCGACAATTGTTCCCGACAAAGGCATACTCCGAACGAGTGAGCGCGAGTATGAAGGAAGTCGGCTGCTAGGGGGCGCTAGTGGTGAGAAACTGTAAGATGTCGATAAAAATAACAATATAATTTTTTATTTTTTGTTATTTCAATAAAACTAAGCTTTTATAAGTTTTAAGGCTCTTGACGTAGCAGTCAAATAATCTATAAATAAATAAAAAATAAATAAATATTCCGGAAATCTAGTCCCAAGCTAAGCAGAGCTTGTATTATGGGTACAAGACAACTGATACTATTATACCTTTTTTTTGTAAATACATACATATTATACATAGAAAATCATCAAAATCCATTTCTTAATCATCGTTTACAGCAATAAACTAGCATTGTGTGATAATATAAGAAGGCATCGATTTGAGTTGTTATCATAATGTAGAATTTAATAGTCTCCTGCTGGGTCTAATAGACGATAATGGGATGGTATACGGTTTGTATTTTGTAGTGCACTTATTCTGCGAAGATTTCTCTCTTAGTCCGTTTTTAAGACACTTACGGGACGAAAAGGAGTACAGGGGGGTGTTTTAAATGGATTTGGGCAACTGCTTAAACTATTACAATAGTAGTAACTACTATATTTACAGAAAACCGGTGTGAAATTGCGCTTGCGCTGTGTTTCACCAAGTAAGTGAGGATACCAGGGGGCCCATACCCCAACTCCTCTCCCCATTCCCTCTCCCCATCTCCCAAAAGTCGGCAACGCACTTGTGTTGCGGGTGTCCATGGGCGGCGGTAATCGCTTACCATCAGGTAATGCGTCTGCTCGTTTGCCTATTCAATAAAAAAATAAAAATCTATGCCATTTGATTTCAGCTCTAACTTGAATTCTTTAAAATCCAGGTAGTTCTAAACGTGCTAAATGTATCTAATAGATCTTAGACGATGAAATATCGATAATTTATTTCTGTTGTGTCCCCTCCCGTACCCAACAAAGCAAACGCCATTGCCAGTGGCGTTGTCGGGCGGCGCACCGATGCGTTTATAATATTTCATTTATTCGTAATAAATTATAATCGCGAGCATTTGCGCCGAGATGTGGAGACTTAATTTTGTTACAGCCGATGTTTATCCGACATCTTACTACATATTATATACTGTCATTAGAAATTTATTTTAATGAATAATCTTAAAGATTAATTTTGAGGTATAATGACTTGTGCCTTTGTTACACCAGTTATTTATTTATTTATTTATTTATTTATTTATTTATTTATTAAAACTTCCTGCAAACATGTTGCACAAGTTAGTTATAGGTATTGCTATCTCTGACTATTTTAATTCTACTTACCTTCCGAGATCAAAGGCATATTTATCCTAATTGCCACACCCTATTCTTAATTTAATTAGTTTTTCTAAATCAATACTACCTTGTTTCTTTGTCAGGTTTGAAAACGATAACATTACAAGTAAGAAACAGCCAGAAAATAACAAAAAAGATCCGGTCTTTGAAGTGTAAAATACGAAGATGATCCCAATAAATGAAATTGTGGAGGAACGGGTGCTATGTTCCTCCAACACAAAGGGAGTATCCAGCGACCAGGCGAGGTGATCATGCCCGGCGGGCCACTGCCCAACAGTTGATGTTGGGATGATAATCGGCGCGAGAACTTCTATTGCGCGATTGAGGATTGGTAGTTACTCTGTGTAGTGCGTTACTTTGTAGTTCAGTGTATCTTCGGTAGATGGCGCTGTAGTAGGTTGCTGTTGTGTTGTATGTGGAAGTCGCCAAAAAATCGTGAAAAATATCCCTTCAATTTAATTTAGTTTACTGAAAGAAACGCAATGCCCGTTAGCCTAATTGTTTGTTAGTCTGCCTGGTAAGTCATAGAATGTGGGTATAATATGCAATATAGCAGCATGGTTACTGGCTATCCATTATTGATAACTGTACTAAACTTTGTACTCATAGCAATCAATTCAAAACGGCCAAAATATTTTTTAAAAACAATTTATATGAGATCAAACGGAAAGTTAAACGTCAAAATGATTACAGTTTTATAATCGATTGAGTTCTGTTAAAATAAACATACAAAATATAATCAAACTACCTTCATCCCTATCCTCCACCCACGAGTATGTTGGTTATTGCGGTTAAAAGTAGTCTATGTCCTCCCTCGAGAAGCCCCCTCATATAGGTTTACCTTATTAGGTTAATGCTTACGAATTGGTAGCCAAGAGCCTCAACTAATGCCTTAAGAAGCTCACATTAGACGTCTGTATCAAGAGCGGTCACTACACTGCTTCCTACTGCGCCAAGTGCCGTGGGACATCACTTTGTGTAATCCAAAAAATGTTGTCCTGAGTCTGGGCATTCTTTGTGTCCGTTACATGAATGTTTGTAAAGTCCCCCGCGACACAGGATGTATATTCATTATGCGGGAGCTGTATAAAAAAAAAGGGGTAGCTACTTATGTCACGAAAGCTATTCATCAAAGCATCAAATTAAAAATAAAACACTTCAGAGTCTAAACACGTATATTTCGGAGTGCATCGAAGTAGAGTTGGTTCCGACCATTTTTCCAAGGCTTCCTGCTTCCCCCGGACACTGGGCTATAACTCTTAGTATTGTTCTCAACATTCTCAAGGAACCTGTACCGAACTTCGCGCTAACGGAGCTTTTGTTGGCAAGAATTATTGCCACAGAAACGGATAAGTCGTGCCACAGTTATTGTCTGACGATTTTTCGTGTGATAAATTGTTTGTGATTATTCATGAAGTTGAATCAGTGTTTGGTGCTTATTGTGATTATTATAATGATTATCTTCAGGGTTACTGTGGAACATATATTATTAAGTTTGACATACAAAATTTGGCAGTGTTTCACGCCCGTACATCGGAGAGTACGTTAAGCTGTTGTTCCCGGTTGTTATAAACATAAATTGCAGTTGTTATCGGAAATACAGTGGGTTAAAATATATTTAACATACCTGAGACAACATCTAGTTCGCCCTCAATGTTGCGAAGTTCAGATACCAGTCGCGCCGTGGAAAAACTCATTTACTAAAGTAAAATCGGTTGAACTAGTTACCGACACCAACCAATCTGGCTCATGACTGCCTCGGTGGCGTAGTTTTAGCGTCTGCGACTGCTAAGCTTGAGGTCTCGGGTTCCATACCCGGGTCGGACCAAATGTTTGTATGATCCGCAAATATTTGTTTCGGAGTTTGGGTGTTTTCTATGTATAATATGTATGTATTTACAAAAAAAAAGTAAATATGTATTTATATCAGTTATCTAGTACCCATAACAAAAGCTTTGCTTAGTCTGGGGATAGATGGCGTTGTGTGTTAGGTGTCCGGAATATTTATTTATTTTATTTATTTAATCTTGAAAAAAATAAAGGCTGGGAAGAAACAGTTCAAATGAGACTAAATTAAAAATACACCAAATATTTTCTTAATGATGATTATCCTACTAATATTATAAACGCGAAAGTTTGTTTTATTTACTAAGTTCTCTACAGCACGGTGATTTCGAATCACATAATCAGATGTGAAATATGACAATATGTTTTTGTTGCTTAGTGAGTAACTAATACCATTGTTCGATTGGCGATCTTGTCGCAATTCATGATAAAGTCGAAAATTGCCTCCAATCAGAGAGATGATAGGCATAAATATTGTGTTAATAATTTTATCAAATTACGATATCATATAACTAAACATATCTAAGCTTCTACGCAAATGTCTCATAAAGCGTAACAACATATATCAATGAATTGTCCTCGAGTTTAGCTATGTGGTGCGTATCCCGAAAGAGCACAAAAACAGAATTAGCCGTAAGCACATGCATCAAACTGTCTTTCAGAACGTGACATATTTATGGATGTTTTTTACCTGTATTTTTGGAGTTACCTGTGATAAATAAGAAACCTTCAAAACAAACTCTTATTAGCATAATAATAATAAATAATAAATATTTCGGACATCTTACACACAACGCCATCTAGTCTCAAGCTTAGTAGAAGCTTGTGTTATGGGAACTAGACAACTGATATAAATACATACATACTTTTTTTTTGTAAATAATTACATATTAAACATAAAAACACACCCAAACTCCGAAACAAATATTTGTAGATCATACAAACAATTGGTCCGACCCGGGAATCGAACCCTAGACCTCAAGAACAGCAGTCGCATATGCTACCACTGCGCCACAGAGGCAGTCATTATATATAGGTATAATAAATCATTGTTGCTCATCAGTCATATCTACTTACGAATTGGTAGACTCTCAATCAACACTTTAATAGGCTCACATTAGACGGCTTAAAACAAAGGCCTGATGAAGAAGATAGCTCTCTAGGCATAGCCTTTTTAGTGATAAGGTTCTTGTCATTGGGGCCCTTACCATTGGAGTATTGTACAGAGGTATGTTATTTTATTATGTTTTCTTTTATTAGATGAAATATTTAAAAGTAATTCTTAAGTATTTTAAAATAAATAAAAGGAAGAATTATAACAATAACAATTTCATAAACAGTCATCTGATCCTATACTAGGCAGAGCCAGTTCTATTGTGATCAGACTAATGATAAACGTATTTATATATTTAGAAATACATACATTTTATAGATAAATTATACTCAGATATAGAGCAAAAATTGTGCTCATCACTAGATAATTTATCCTGGCTGGGAATGGAGCCCAAGACCTCTAGCTTAGCTTCACTACACATAACTTAGTGACTCTATCGTACATCTCAAGATCAAATGGGTGTATAGTAAATGAATGTTTTCTTTTTGTAATTAAACTTTAGCATATTTGACATTCGTTCAGCTGTGGACGGCGATAGACAGAGAGGCGACATCTGTTTTTCTAAAGGATTTTTTTATTGAAAAAAGAAAATCTTATCAAATTATTATTATTTTATTTTTTATTTTATTTTATTGGATAGTGGGCAAACGAGCAGACGTATCACCTGATGGTAAGCGATTACCGCTGCCCACACGCGATCACAAGTGCGTTGTGGATGGGAGATGGGAAGGGGGGTTATGGGCCTCCGGTATCCTCACTCACTCGGTAAACACAGCGCAAGCGATATTTCACACCGGTTTTCTGTGAAGCCGTGGTATCACTTCGGTCGAGCTGAACCATTGATGCCGAAGCGTGGCTCTCCCACGAAATGAACTACCAATAATTGGCTTATAAAATATAAAATTTAAAGTGGTTTCAATATTAAAAAATCCAATGACACTCTTACAATTAAGACTATCTAACCGTTCATCTCAAAACGAAATTCACAACGCTGTTAAGGCTACGTACTAAAGAAATGTAACGAAAACATTCTTCGTGGTCCTAATACTATGCAAAACTGTAACATGAAAATCTGAAAGGCTTGATTTTCTCTTATAAAAGGTACGGACCCTTCCCTTCCCAAATTGTTGCCTCGTGTTACTTATATTCTCGCAACAAATACATCTTAGGGCTGTATATCACTCGTTGATACGCCGCAATAAATAATTGTGAATACGCACTGTCTGCGCACTCACACAAAACAATTAATTTATTTGTATATTTGAGGACAGTGTTTATGTGTAGGTGTTTGTGTACGAATGGATCGGTGTTCGGTGTTGGAAATATTTAGTTTAACACATATGCGTAAGTGAAGAGGTTTCGTAGAACATTATTTTATTTTTTTCATCTTTTATTTCTTTTATTACATCATATTAATAAGAGTATAGTAATTGTAATTTATAATTAAGTGGTATTAAACTCCTTTACTATTTAAAAGTTACCTTACTCCTAACACTGTTTTTTAGGCGTATTTTATTTTATCTCATATAGTGAATGTTGTGTGTACCTGTATTATATTAATATTGTTCAATTTTTAAAAAAAGTGTATCGTATGTGTAGCACACATACGATACACTTTTTTGATATACCTAATACCAACCTTCAGGTTGATATACCTAAATAAATAAATAAACATATTGTTTACTAACTCACACGTTACTTTAACTAGGAATAAAAAGTTTCATACATACTTTTATCCAGTTTCACACCCTTGGAGTCTGAATTTTGAAAAATCCTTCCTTGTTCTTAGTTTTCGTCATATGAAGAATACGTGTGCGAAATTTCAATTTTATACCGTTAATTATCAGTCAGTCACTTTCGTCTTTTAACTATCTACAGAGAAGAATGAAATATATTATATTTTGTGTATAGAAATTTGAAAACCATAACATTTCACCAGAAAATCACATGTAGTATACATAGCATTGGTTATAGGAATTAGGATAAATTTCGAACAGTCAAGGTAGAGAAGTAACCTACTAATATTATAAACGCGAAAGTTTGTAAGTATGGATGGAAGTTTGTTACTCTTTCACGCAAAAACTACTTAATGGATTTTGATGAAACTTTACAATAATATAGCTTATACGTCAGAATAACATATAGGCTACAATTTATAAAGATATAGATTATTGTCGTACCGCGGGTAGCACCGTTGAGTTCAGCTTGTTGAACATAAAAACGGTTCAAACCAAACGATTAGAAATACTGGATACTCAAAGATTAGTTTAAGTAAATGTATTAAACTTTCAAAATATATTTACTAATTTTTCAACATGTGAAAACTATGAACTCCAAACGATTTTACTCACTTCAATTTACATTGGGCCCTAGTAACTTCAGGGGAATAAAAAATAACTTCTGGGGAAATATAACGAAACAATTTCATGACATGACAGCATTCGTGCTGTCGTGTTTCATTGGTAAGTGCTAACTGGCCCAATGATGCAGAAGCATCGCAATTGGTCGTCATAGTGTAGGTCACCATGTCGCATGGTCGCAAAAAACACTGAACTTAAAAAATACTGCTGCCTCACTCCGGTCGAGCCTGGCCCATATGTGCCGAACAATTCACAATCCACAACAACAATATACGACGAGTATAATCTATTATACAACACTCCTGAATAATCTTATTAAAATCCAGTCCATTTCTCATGCAAACCGAATATTATAGCAAAAATAACATACCTACTCTCCTGCCTCGTTGCTAAAATTTTCCTCGCTTATTGAAAATGCTGTACAGAGTATGCACAAGAATTTTAAGTAAAGAGCGATGTAGCTTTTTATGTAAAATATATCTAAAATATGAACTGGAATTAAGAACATATTATTACCTACTTTAGTTTACGGTCTAAGAACTTTTATTTCTCAATAGAATATTACATTAATCCCTATATTATATGAGAACTTGAAACTATGACTGATAATAAAAATTACACTATAAAAAGCGTATTAAGCATAGGAATAAAAGTAAATAATAAATATCTATAATATTGAAGATGACAAAATATTTTTGGTATATTTACATATATTGAAACAACTTGATTTGATGGTATGAGTTTCTCATAATGGGACCCTAAAGTCGTCGAGCTCAATAGTTTAAAAAATATTAATTAATTCAATTAATATTACAAAAATACTTTTAATACAGTTACAATACAACATTCGCAGCGAAACTTAGTTTTTCAAAGATTCATAAAATTGGGGAAAAATCTACAGTACTTTCTTTTCATTTCAATTCTAATTTTTGTAACGAAATCGAGAATCTAACTAAAACTTTGTTTAATAAAAATAAAATTAACTCAAATTCAATTTAAGTAGGTATTGACTTAAGTTTACGTATTTTCATTACGTATGGAAGTTTTCATAAATTACATCGTCTGCAAACACTTATCGCCATCTAGTGTCGAGTAGCTTACACTAGAAATAATTTTGTTTGGGATTATATGAACGCATTAATACTGTAATAGCTTAACTAACGTAGCTAGTCTAACAATAATTTTGCGTCTACGAAATGCTAATTAATGCTACGTTTAATTTTATTTTCTACGGTTTTAGAACTAAAAATTCCTGTCCGATAAAATGAGTAACGAAGTTATTCGGCTCAGTCCTAACCTGGAACTACCTCGTTAGTCTAGCGGTTAACATAAGCAACTACCGATCTAGAGGTCTGGGGTTCGATTCCCGGGTCGGACTGCTGTTGGGATTTTCTTACAAGAATTTTTTAATATAGGCCGGAGTATGGAAGATGTTGGTGTTTCCCGTCCGTGCCTCGGAGAACACGTTAAACTGTTGGCCCCGGTTGTCGTGAACATCAATGGCAATCGTTATTGGGAAGTCAAGGCCCTCAAATATAATGAAAACTAGTTCAACCTTCGAATTCAGTTGACCCTCAGAGTTGCGGATGATCGATGCCAGTCGCTCCGTGGAAAAACTGATTAACTAGTAGCCGACCCCAAATAATCTTGGAAATAATAAAGACTAAGATGATTACGCTGAAGTGGAATTATGAATAGTTTTATATGAAAAAACTCATACTATACCATTTTTCTTTCATATATACGTAAATTATTTATATTACGAACTTTAATAATTTAATTAAAAACATTTTTTTAATTTATTACAATCTTTTAATTTATTTTTACTTTCACCTGTCCCGATGTTTGTCTCCCGATCAAATCTTGCAAGTTATATTTAATACACTGTCTGATTTCCGATTAAGCTGAAATTTCAATTTTACCCAAAATCAATTTACCCAATTTATGTAGAGTTCAAAATTAAAATTCATTTTATTCTTCATTAAACTAAAAATCTAAAAAAAAAACCGTTTTGTGAAAGGATGTTCTAAATGTCAAAGATTGACTAAAATTACATATGTCACACTTAACAAGTGATTAATTTTATAAATATTTTTTTTAAACAAGCTTATTTTATTTGTTAATGAAAAATAACTTTAAGCCCTATCATTTGATACCCATATTGGTTGGATTGCTCAGAAATATGTACGCCGCCATTTTCAATTAATATTAATACCGATTATATATAATTGCATTGTCATTAGAACTAAAGGTATATTTCAAATTTCAACTAAATCGGAAATCGGGCAGTGGATCAAATTTAACTTGCAAGATTTGATTACAGACAAACATAGGGACAGGTGAAACTAAATAAAAGCTTATAAAATAAACGTGATCTAACTACATACATACAAAAATACCATTTTACAAAACAATCAGTTTAGTGGCGCATTACTGTTTTATGGAAAAAAGTCCATGTTCGTTAATCCATGTGTGACTCTTCGTATTGTCGGTAAGAGTAAGCTAACCCTCTCACCCCTTTCAAAACCCCCCTCATTAAGTAATGAAGCAGTCCAGTCATAAATATTACTTCCTTGGCCCATTCTACTACACAATTTTCGTTTTAACCCGCGGTGACAACTCTTTATTATTATTTATATTAATAACTTTGTTTTACTACTATGTTACGCCTAATGGATTCTTTAGATGTATTTATATTTAGTTTATACCTTATTAGTTAAGCATTAAAGTATTATATTACTTATATTTATTTCTATTATATAACTATTCTCTCTCTAGCTTGAAATTTGCTGAAAGAAAGATGAATTCTTTTCATGTTTTTGTTGTATATTTTGTTATTTGAAGACACAAGATACATGATAAACTGCTCCCTGAAACGTTTTTTATTCTTTAATTTATTTTTGATAAAATAAATTTTGTGGTAACAAACATCTATACTAATAATTAAGCTGAAGAGTTTGTTTGTTTGTTTATTTGTTTGTTGAACACGCTAATCTCAGGAACCACTGATCCGATTTGAAAAATTATTTTAGTGTTGGATAGTCCATTTATCGAGGAAGGCTATATATCATTACGCTAATACTAACAGAAGCGGAGCACCAATAAAAAATGATTCAAAAACGAGGGAAATTTACGTTACGGGCAATAGAAGACGCAAACAAAGTTGCGTGGGTCAGCTAGTAAGTAAATAAATTTCAAATGAGTGACTTTTTCATAATTATTATTTCGAACCGATTGTTACCATAATTACTTGTGTTAAGTATATTATTATGGGTTAAGAATATGGAATGTCACCACTCCCATTCATCCCATGAATATCGTAAGAGACGAGTAATAGAGCAGAATACGCAGGACTCAAGAACTGCAAAGATAAAAAAACTCGTTTGGACAGCGTGATATAGATGCCCAAAATCTATATTCTAACAAGTCTTAGGTCCTGCGAGTGATTGTTTTAATAGCACTTTAAAGATAGCTAATAATAATTAAAACGATGCACCCATAACGAACTAACTAAGTCCAAGAGGTGAAATTCTTAACTGACCTGTTTTTTATCGTATATAGATATTACGTATAAAATTTCCAATAAGTAAGGTAGGCGTGTGTGCTGCTCCGCCCATTACGTATTGGTTACTGGTATCGGTTCGAGTCTGCGCAGTTAAGATATTGGCTTACGAGACTACCGCCCTATATCTTCGCTTAGAGTTTTTCTGCATTATTTTTCTAGGAAAGAATAGGTTTTTTAGACAAAGAAAAGCTAAAGTGAAACATTATAGTTTAAGACTTATCTGTACAGCTGTCAGCCCGTGGCTTTGCAAGTCTTTATGAAGATTCTTTAAAGCGACATAATCGTGTAATTTCTATCTTACTAATAACAAATTATTACTTTTTGGAACGAAGTTCCTTATGGCGCGTTGTGTAAGGGGGCTAGACGGAAAAAATTGTCACGACACAATTTGTTGTCACGACACAATTTGTTGTCACGACACGACGACGACACTTCTATTTCGAACTTCGTTCCATCCGGGTGTCCCTTGACACCTCTCAAGTTTTTGTCTTAGAAATGTCTGTTCAAAACTTATCATGAAATGATGGATGATATTATGTGATCAAACCGTAAGGTAAAGAATATCTCAAATCTTATCTAATTTTACTATTGCTCATGCCAACTACATAACAGTGCAAATAGATACGGTTTGTTGGTATGCTTTTAATCTCCAACTCATTAATTGATTAAAAAACATGAAATTTTGATATGTCGTACGTTTCATTTTAATAAGAAAATACTGTCGCCGAGGAATGCCTTTTGATGCTTTTGAGTCATGGGCCATAGTGTGGGTCACCATGCTGCACTGTCAGCAATCACATTGAGGATACTGACTACCACTCTTGGATTCTGCTAATGCTTTCCATCAGGCAGAGTAGAGTCATTTTGGTAGCTTGAACATAAAGAAAACCTATTAAACTGAATTTATTGATAAAAGAAAAATTAATACATTATCCACTTGCGGTATTAAAAATATCCAGACCTAAAAACGGCCAAGTAAAGTTCATATTTCGTTCGGCTGGCAACAAACTTGTGACTCCACAGTTACAGGTGTTCTTGAACGGCGGTAGTCGCTTTCCATCAGCTGACCTGACTGAACCTCTGTAATAATCATCATCATCAGCTTGTTGCAGTCAACTGCTGGACATAGGTGTCTCCTAAGGAACACTAAAGAGCCCGGTCTATTGCATTCTGAACATCTGCATAATAAAAAATACAAAGACACAGAGTGAAGCTTATTTAATACAAACTACATTCATTCAAGGAACTAAAAGCTTGTTTTTCTAGTTGAAATAAAACCTACACTACTATTTGAAGTCTAAAGATTTCGGATGTTACTATACACCATCACGTATCGAATTAGGCGTGGTCCATTGATAGCTATCAATATGTCGAAAGCCACGCCCCGTTAAAAAAAGCATCGATACGCGCATGCCTGATCGGATTGGTTCAAGTTTCGATGGCATTGAGATGGAACTTTATCGAAACTTTTAGAAGAAAACTTTTCTGAAAGTTCTTATGTAAAATTCACGTTTTATGATGTCGTGCTTGAATCTATGATTGAGCATTTCTTTTAGTATGATTTGATTTCGTTACATCAGGTTTCATTTTATTTTTATAATTTGGCTCAACAACAATTGAATATAAATAAATAGGTATTAATATATTTCATGCCTCGGAGAGCACGTTAAGCCGTCGGTTCCGATTGTCATGAAGACCTATAGCAATAGTTATTGGGAAGTCAGTTTCCACAAATACACTGACAACTAGTTCTACCTTCGAATTCAGTTCACCGTCAGGTTTGCAGTGGTCAGATGCCAGTCGCTTTGTGTAAAAACTGATATTCAGATAAAACTGGTTGAACAAGTAACCGACCACAAATAAAATTAGGACTAATAAAGGTTAGGAAGATGGAGGTATTAATACATGTAATAAACTTATTACCTAGTATAAAAATGTGTAATAGTTGTTATCATAATCTAAAAAATCTGATAATGCATTTATTAATTCATCAGAATACGTAATGTATTAGGTACTAGTATAATTAAAAAATATATATTTGATTTTCTGATAACAAAAAGGTTTCTGTGGCATTCTAATAAAATGCGTTATAAAAAGTTTATGAATATAGGTATCTCATTTTTGATCAATGAAACTACAGTTTGGACACACCTTGCATTAAATCATTTTAACACGACATTCAATATACAGCATTTACTACATATGTAAAACTTAAGCTTACAGAGATTGGTTACTGTGAATTTAAGAGTATTCTTGAACTAATAACCATTACAATCAGTGATTTTTGGATACTATCTATCTATATATTGACTGCCTCGGTGGCGTAGTGGTAGCGTATGCGGCTGCTGAGCTTGAGGTCTCGGGTTCGATTCCCGGGTCGGACCAAATGTTTGTATGACCTGTAAATATTTGTTTCGGAGTTTGGGTGTTTTCTGTGTATGTATTTACAAAAAAAAAGGATATAAGTATTTATATCAATTGTCTAGTACCCATAACACAAGCTCTGCTTCGGACTAGATCGCGTTGTGTGGTAGACGTCTGGAATATTTATTTATTTTATTTATATATATCTTAATATTATATCTAAAGGTTTCCTTCTTATTTTTCGCTGAGATAATAAAATCTATTTATCAGGAGTCGATCAATTTGCTAATTTAACTGAGAATTTAGAAAGCACTTGTCTTGCTTTAGATCTAGAACTCGATTACCTTCTTAACTCTCTCATCATCTAAAACTCTTTACTCTATTTATTAGTAACTTTGACTGTTAACTTAACTGATATTTTATGGCTCGTAAATATGTATGTGGGGCTGTAGGCGTGTGTGTGCAGGCGTGCCGGCCTCGCACGGTTGGCTATCGGAAACCAATCAATAACCAATAACCGGCACCGCCCGCTGCTGAACGCGGCAGGGCGGGCTCGATGGTCAGCTTTTAATAGCACGTTTCATAGGAAAATTGCACCCAGTAGACATTCATTTTGTACTGTACCATGTTTTTTTTTTGTATTGTACTCAATTTTAATTTGGGAAAAATGTTCATATGTAGGAAAAAGCTGTATCAGTGAAAAAAATTAGGATTTTTTTTTATGAATTGTTTGAGTTTAAACTCAAAAGCTACTTACTGCATGCATTTTCATGCAGTTTTTACCAATAGATAGAGTGATTCTTGAAGAAGGTTTTCGTACATGATTTCTTAAATTTGTGAGTATTTTAACTAAAATATAACGATATTTGTTGAAGATGTCGGAAAAAATTAAGCCGCACATCTTGTAGGCTATATTTTATTTTAAATTAAGAGCCCGTGCGAAGCCGGGGCAGGTTGCTAGTTAAGAATGAAATGTAAAATAGTAGTAGCTGTTAAATAGTGTGGCCTTTAAAAATAGTATATAATGTATCAACTGCCTTACTGGTCTAGCGGTTGAAGTATGCGACTGCCGATCAAGAGGTCTCGGGTTCAAGTCCCGGGTCGAGCCAAAAAGTGTTATTGAGTTTTTCAGATTATATAAATACTTAATAACAGCTCGGAATTTGAAAGTTAGGGTCTAAACCCCCGTGCTTGGCACGTAAAGCTAAAAAAAAAAACTTGTGAATTATAATCTCTGCAGCGTAGTTGGTTGGATTTGGAGTTGCGTCCGCCATGGACGTAATCGGCTAGAAGAACATCATAATGTATAAAAAAAGGTTCTCAGAACATGATGTTGAACTTTTACTTGGACTTAGAGGGGCTATTATACAATAAACTGTTTCTTAACCGACACAATGCCTTGGATATGAATGAAAATCTAGTATTAAATTGAAATAATTTATATTTATACGCAATGTATTTATTTATTTACAATCCTTAATATAATTTATTTGATTGTAATTAATTCTTGAATCTTATTCTGCATTTATTACCTGACATTTGAATTTTGTTAAGTTAAGGCGATCTTTACATTGTTGGAGCGTAAATAATTAGTATTTATTATTTCATAACGTTTTGAACGTTTTTTTTTCTAGGACCAGTATGTAGCACATACCTACATAAAAGTACATAAAAGCACACATTTCTTTTACTCCTTGATGTGTAAGTGATTGCAGCCTTATATGCTATGGACTAATTTTTATTATTTTATTAGACAAAAAATTGATTTCCCTAGCTTTAATATCTCATTAGACCGCTTTCTAGCCTTTGTGTTTTGGTTGCCTTAACTTGCACATAGAAGTACTGTTGTCAAAACAAACAAACTTTATATGAATTATTTGAAAAGATGGTGCACATGAGTTTCTCACCAGCTCTTCTCATGAATGCGATACCCATCGGAGCTGGTACTTGGATTGATTTCAATTTAAATCTTTGAGTTGAATCGAAATCAATCTAAGCTCCGGTAATTCAAATCATTTCAATGCATTTAGTATTAGTACCTTTTATAACTGAATTGATTACTTGAGTTTTGTTTTATATTTTATTGTTTGTATTTTTGACGTGTTCAAGTGCCTTTTGGGGCCTATGGAAATAAATGATTTGACTTTGACTTTGACTTAGGGGTAGTTTTATATACCTATCTAGCTTAAACACTTAATTTTCTTCACTATCATTACAAGATAATTTAATATAAAAGACCTTGCTTATTATATTATAATATTATATTATAAAGATATTATAAACGTATCACAAAAACATAAATCACAAAAACTACCCTACTCTTTAAAAGATAACTCAACAAACATCAATTATGTATATTTTGTTTGATAGATATGATACATGAAAATATAATAAAATGAAATATTTTTTTAAATATTTTAATTATTGTTAGCTTGGTGAAGCAATTAATTAGTATCATTATTAATTTAAACTTTTGCTATAAAATTAAAATATTATGTTTTAAAGTTTTTTATTAACATCACTAACAAATAATTAATATATACGTATGTACCTACCTACTATATACGCATAAATAGATCTGTGCTTTCCTAGAACAGTTGATACTCGTAATAAAGGCTCGGCACGTAATACTATGCCCGTAGCATTAATGTTCATTTGTCGGCTTATTATTATTGTCTCTCTGCAAAGAATTGTCTCAAAAGGGTTAATTAGTATGGACGAAGAATTGAATTAAACAGTCACTATGGATTAATATGGATATTCTTCAATAACATTCAATGTAAATTCTTTAAACAAGTTTTTTTTTAATTTTTCCTTTCTTGTAAGATTTATTACAAGTAAATTTAATGGTAAGCGGTTTACAGGCGTGTATTTGCACGACAAAAATACTTTGCTATCTAAATAACTATACTGCTATACAGGTTCTAAGCTCTGATTGGTCTGTTTACTATTTATACTAAAATTTTAAGTAATCAAGTATTAGTACTCTATTTTATTATGTTATGATAAACTACGAATGCCACTAAAGTTACATAATGTATTTAATTTCAATTTAAAGAATAGAAAAACATGTTCCTTAGCCTCAACGAACAAAACTATTGTTGTTTTTTTTTTGCACACAAAAAATAGAATCAAATAGAATAGCTTTTCAACTAGACTTAAAAGTCATTAAAACACTAAACTTGAAGCATTAAAATTTAGAAATCGTATCCATGCAAATCTAACAGCCGTCCGATGGATAACACAATGAGACGACGACAGATCGCGTCTAAAAAGAATAAAAACGAAAAACATCGCAAAAAAAAAGCGCCAGTCGTCGGAGAAAATATCTCTCATCTTGTAATTATTTTTATCCTTTAAGAAAAATAAAGAGGGGTATAGATAAAGGCGAACAAATAATCAGTCGGTCTAATTCATTCATCGCTTTTGTTTGGACTGACTTGTATTGTGCCTAATTTCAATTTAAAAATTTCGTTTATTATTGCGTCAGTGCATGGTTTTGACACTTGATGACTCTTTGAGAATTTGACTAAGATTTAGAAATTAAAATTAGCGTATGTGGATAATGTTTAAAAGTAAATTAAAATCAAAAGTTTTTATGCTTATCGTATATCACCTCCGCGAACAACCGTTCCACCTAGCCAATGAATAGGAATCTGACGGCCAACTTTCTATACTGAAGAGGTAGGTACTTGAAAAAGAAGAAGAATGCATATATGAATTGGACGAAGGCCCAATTATGTAAAAGCATCTAAATAAGTGGTAGTGTCAGCCACTGTGTTGTGGTCTCGCATTATCTGCATTCGCAATTAAGCAATTAATTTCCATTAAGCAGAGTAGAGTCACTATGGCAGGTCCATATAAAAAAAATTTAACACATAAAACAAATTTGTTCGTGTAACTATTTGCTGGTGTCAATAGATGCTTAGACTATCAATTCGTATTAGATTTTCATTAATACGAATCAGATTTCATTCGAAAACTACCTTACGAATAAAACAAATGATGTATTTTGTGTATTTCTTCAATTTCTTTTTAGATTATTTCAGTACCTATTTGCTTTCAATATAAAAAGTTTGATCATTTTTTAACGACATTATTAAGCTTTTTAACGAAAATATATGCAATACAGCTCTTAATAACAGTTGGCACTTCATTTACTCAACACTTTCCTTCCTAAATGAAAACATAAATAATTGAGTGGACTTAATACACTAATAATGGCTTATAACAATAATTAGTTCGGCGATTTTGGCCCGATCCCCGGGGGTCAAGCGGACCGATTGTCCTTTGAAGGGTTGATTAAGATGACCGGGGGCCGGTTCGATTAGAGATTATTATGCAGATGCGATACTATTCCGAATAAACTTATTATATTTCTAACTCCTCCAGTTTTTCTTCTGATTAATTTCGTTGCGGGTTCCAAGACAGTTTAATTTTTCCTAAGACTTTCCGAGTTTAATAATTCGGTGTGTTCGTTCATCACTGCTGTTGATCCTTGTATACAGGAGTTACAGTGGTGGGCGTGTGGAAGGGACTAGTCTCATCTATTCCGAATTAATTTTATTAAAAATTGAAATAGTCAATGGCATATCATTAACAAATACGATTGATTTTAATTAATAAACATTTAATATTCATATTTATTTTAAGGAAAATTTCAACTTATAACTCGGGTATAACTCATACGTAAATTCCAAAACAGGTACATCCCTATCGTTTAACACTCAACATTTTAAATATAGGGTTTTGTCAGATCTCTCTCACGATATGTTTTAGGTTTAATATCATGCTATTAATTGAATGTATTTACAACATGCCTATCTGTTATAATTACCTGATCTATGGTCTGTCCGTAATGGGCAGAGTAAGAAAGGGTAGGTACCAACTTTAATGCGGGTAGACGTACCTGCCTTGTGGATTATCAGAACTCCGCTATTTGTCCTCTCCTTTTTAAAAGTGTTAATTAGGTAACCCTTTGATGTACTTGAAAATGTTTTTCATGGGAATTGTATCATGTGTCTAACAGTACATTCTATTTGTCAATTTTTATTTCTTTGTTAGAACATGGTATCTTTACATCATAGTCAAATGAAAAAGACAACATCATTTTAGTATATTAATTGGTAAGCTTTTATCACTTGTATATACTTGACGTGCTACGAGTATTAAGATACCAATCGTCCCGGATCCTCATAGTTAATTTTTTACTTTTGTGATGAAAATAATTTCGGGTAAGGTGGTCGGTTGATGTTTAAAAGAAAGATATGTCTTTCTTCCACAGATTCTTGCAATATTGCCATATTACACATACGACAAAAACTGCTACTGCTGTTTTTGGAAACAAACAAAAATATAATAAGGCAGGGATTTAAAGCGTGTCGCAATAATGTATTTTACTCTAAGAAAATAATCAAACCTTTATAATCAATACAAATTAATAAAATTTAAGTCTATTTGTAATATTAAAATAACTGTTTTTTAGTAAATACATATATGTACTCACGGTACTGCTGTTTCGTTGGTCTAACAGTTGACGTATGCGACTGCCGATCAAGAGATCTCGGATTCGAATCCCCGGACAGGCCAATCGATTCGATCGTGTCCGTTAACCGTCCCATCAAATTATGAGAGAGCGAGAACAGAGAGTGCGCCTGTGTTTGTGCACTGTAATATTTCCTGCGTAGTTGGCTGGTATTCGTTGAGATTGGCCGTCGTGGCCGTAATCGGCTAGAAGAACATTATTACATGTATCATTTTTTTTTTTCAATTTTGGTCTTTCTGTTCGTCTGTCTGTCTCGGCCAGTGCGAATATAAAACTCTATTTACTTGTTTCAGTAACCCCCTTTTTGACTTTCTTTTTATTTCATTGCGTCAATACTTAAAAGTTACATCACAGTAACATAGTATTTCCAAAATCTTAAATCCCATCACAATACCTCACAAGAAAGCCCTTCGTTAATACATACATACATAGGTACTCAAGCAGCCCTCTATCCTAGATGACCCTTTTGGTTTAGTACCGGACCCGTTATCGTAGATATCCTTACGAACTGACCGACAGACGGTACGGACTTCATTTCTTTATTATTTTAATTATTAATTATCTTTTGGAACTTTAATTTATGTCTTTAATTTATATTGAAGTTGCAGAAGTATAAATACTATTTAGGTGGCAAATATTGATCATTATTTAAAACTAGCTGACCCAACAAACTTTGTTTTTTTTTTCTATTTTTTTTCAAAATATGCGAAGAGTTTGTTGTTTTCGCTTATGCCTGCCACAGCTTCCCATGGGCAGTACAGTTGTGGAATAATAAAAAATACACATCCGGTTTTCTTAAATACAAGCATTGTCCTGAAAAAAAGAATTATCCAATTTGGTGCAGTCGATCGGCAGTTATGCGCGTACATATATTTAAGTGATTATTTTTTTTTATACATATTATTATGAATATACTTATTAACTACCATTAACAGTTATAAGTCCACTATAATTTAATTGTTTGACAATATTTTGTTTCATTTAAATGTGTCTCTGAGGTGTGTCAAATATTGGATTTGAATTTGATAAGCTACTATTTGGAACTAAGTTGCACTCTTAAGTTATGTAAGCTGTTTGTAGAAAATGAAGGTTGTTGTCTATAAGTAGAAGGGGAACGTTATTATCTTTAAAATATAGCTAAATGAACGATGAAAAATATGATATAATGTTAAGTAATATGGGTAGTGTGAATTTGATTAACGTATGGACGCTTTTGAAATAATTGGTGATTCATGATAAAAAGTTGATGGCAGATTTAGAATGCTATATTTCTCAAAATGATTAATCATTATAAAATGCAATGAAAAAAATACCTAAGACTTTGAAGATAAAACATTTTTTTTTTCACCAATCCGTCATCTGGTGATCGTCATTTTCCGGCACACTAGACAAATTCGATAGAAAAATTAAAAAGAAAAAGTTTTGATTCCGTATTTAAATAAACTGCACGTACGATATCTCCCTTTACAGAATAAAGCGAGTAGTTCCCTACAACATAAACTACTATTAACCAGAAAACAAATAATAAATTCAGAATTCGTCCCTGACCGCCCAATGGGCCGTACAGGACCGTATTTAATTGCGATTCGGCAAACTGTCCGGTAGTGGACGAGTGGAAACAATTTAATGTGAAAACTAGCCCTGTGTGGACTGCCCCTTATACTTAAGCAACGTTAGGTAAGAGAGGATAAGACATGTATTGTCTTTCTATTTTATCAGATTTTAATAGAACTTCAATGTTTGCTGCTAATTGCTGATCAGTATTGTATTTTGTGGGCCATGCATAAGTCATTTTCATTTCATTTCATTTCAAGTTTGTCGATGTTGTGCTTACTGATCCTGACTGCTAAGCCGTAGGTCAAGAAAAAATGAAAAAGCTGCATCAGGGTCTAGGGAGAGGTGTCGCCCCTTAAAGGCCATGCGCCAAAAGTGCATAAATTCACATCCAAATCTATACTTGGTGTATACTGGCTAGTTAATCTGCATCTTTTTTCAATCATGGCCGTCTCCTATTGGTCTAAGCATGAATATATCCCCCTGTCTTAGGCACACCACCAAAACACATAGTTCAAAAACATGAAAATTTGTTAGACTATTTCGTAGTTCATCGTAAGCAGCAACGTGATACGAGGATTGTATATTTACTAGATGTTTATCGGCAGTCTAGTTACTATAGTTATCTGGTTATTAATCATACACAAACATACATGCACACATATTTTCTCATCTAAAGGGTAAGTACATACACCCTTAACAATAAAATTTACCTAAAATTCAGTACTGCACAAATCCAGAGTTATGAGAGGCTGGTAATCTGTCCTACAAGCATAGAAATATGTCCTATGTAATTTTGTTTAGTAATGCCTAATATAAAACAATGCTGTATGAGTAATCGATACTTTTTCAATATTTCATACAAGTTCTGTCTAGTTTCAGATCATACGGCCATGTGTTAGATGTTTGAGGTTATAATTTTTATTTTGAATAATTATTTATTTATTTAAACTATATGCACAGATGATGCAAAGGCGGACTTAATGCCGTAGGCATTTTCTGCCAGCCAACCTTAGGGCGATGCAGAGCTAAATAAGGTAGATGCACGGAAATTGTAAATGATATTTAAAAAAAATATTTACTTAATAATACTTAAGTATTTATATATACCATAAACTACTACTATATAACACAAATACATATATATATATATATATATATATATATATATATATATATGCATACTACATACACAAATACATATAACTACATACTATACAATTTTGAAGGGGAGAGGCTAAGATTGTGGTGGATCCGAAAATGTGTCTATAAAATGTCTCTGAAAATTACATTACTTGTTTGCACATAGGTATAAATTTAGTATTAGGTTCTATCCATACAAAACCAACGTATCGTTAGGCTATTACGTACACGGAATTACAGTGGGATCAAATAAGTCTCGGGGCGGGTCGGGGTTCGATTACTAGTTCTGTATATGTTGACTTTTGACTGCTTGCTTTAATGGGTGTCCGGCTCAAATGGTTTACCACTTATTGGTGGGGTGTGACAAATGGGGTATTACTGATTCGTTGCTATGTTTTTGTTTGTAAGTAGTTCGATGGAATTTGGATTAACTTTTATAGTTAAGACTAACTACTGCTTTCGGGGATTCCTCTTAAAGTTTAACAACGCGAGCGGGAAATTCCCTGTATTTTGCAAAAAAATCAGAAAAAACTTTGATTTGAATGTCGCTAGAGTAGAAGGCTGAGTTAATGATAAGTGGTATGAGATAAATCTTTCTTGAACTGACTCTGTGAGTATTAGAAAAATCAAAACATATTTACCGATATAGTGAAACACGATTGCTATGCCATGCGTATTCATGTTCGATTCGCAGATAGAAATATATATATTTACCAGCTTTACCCTTTGACTGCACGGTTGGCCTGGTGGTTAAAGCGCCGCTTGCTACTACGCCAAGTGTCGTGGTTTCACATGGGACGTCACTTTCTACGATCCACAAAATGTTGTCCCGAGTGTGTGTGTGTTCTTTGTGTCCGTTACATGTATGTTTGTAAAGTTCCACGCGACACAGGATGTATATTCCAAACGCGGGAGTTGTCGTTTTAAAAATAACAAAAAAAACTCTGCGACTAAAATAAATATTTATCGTGTCGTCGTTTCTTAAGAATGCAATTATCTCTATGCCAAATCTCATAGAAATCGGTACAGTGGTTTAGCCATGAAAGCGTAACAGATAGAGTATATTTCGAATTTAAAATATTAGAATGGATACAATAGTATTATGTTAGTGTCTCTATTCAAAACCTCAAGAAATTTGCACCGATTGGCCTCAAAAACTTTTACAGAGAAAACAGTGTTCTCCGATAGAGTTCTTAAAATGAAGCTTCGTCTCCTTGTCGCTCAACCATCGTATAATAAAAGAAATATAGGCTCTTAATGCACAAAACAGCCAGCCATAATTGCACATTCATTATCGGGTACAACTCCAATTTAAGTCTGTTAATCAACAATACAACACAAAGGGATCAAAATAAAAGGGGTTCTGTTTGTTAAATCAAGGCTTCAGATAAAAAAAGACAATCTTTGTCCCCCTTTTGTCCCTTTTATTTTTTCTTAATTTCAACTTGATCCCAATCAGGAGTAAATTATAATGGTGAGCTGACTAGAAGAATGTCCCTGTTGTATTGTCTTGGAGTCTGTTTTTTTCTTCGGTCTTTTGAAATCATCGGTAACTTTATAGAGTGGTTAGTTAATATTTTGTTTAGTATTATTTAGAAAATAGAAGGCTGGGCTTACAGGAAAAAGTCACTTAGATTAATCGATTCGACGGTTGTAACCATTTTCTACTGCACTGAGTGTTGCGAGTTCTATCCATAAATTAGCTTGGTGTTCTTTGTGTCCGTTTTAAATGTATATTTGTAAAGTCCCCCGCTACACAAGATATGTGCCTAATATGGGAATCTTTATAAAATAAAGAAGAAATAGAAAATATGCCAAGTTGACCTTCAGTAATTGTTTATGTTCCGAAGTCAATTAGTGTGAGTTATTTCATAATTCTTACTTTTCAGTATACTCCTAATATTTTGCCATCTAAAGGTCTCAGGTACATAGTTATTATTACTATTAAAAACTGTGTACTATTAAAAAAACGTATCTTAATGGTAACTTATCTCATGCAGTAAAATAATTAAAAAAGAAATTGCATTAAGATTTGGTAAGTAGTGTGCAAAGTCCCCATTTATGTCTTTCCATTAGTAGTTACTATGTAGCAACTTGGTAGAGAGTAGCCATTCGCAGACCATGCGCATTCAGTCAAAAGTATAAGCCCAATTGAGCCTACGTATTATACTATTTTGATGTGAAATTCCGTTATGTGTGAGTTAGAAGTGATAGGTGATTTATTTTTGTATATAAGTGAAGTGCAAACAATTACAAACTTTTGTATCAGGTAAAGACGTTATGTTTTGCTATAGAAAGAGGCGTAAGGCAAGGCGACCCCTTATCTCCAATAATATTCATAGGCATTCTGGAGGCTATCTTCAGGAAGTTAGATTGGAGTAAGTCAGGCCTATATATAAAGGACGAATACATAAGTCACTTAAGATTCGCAGACGACATAGTACTGTTATCAGAATCCAGCACCCAGTTACAACAAATGCTGGGAACTTTACATTCGGCTAGTATCAAGGTGGGTCTGAAAATGAATCTCTCTAAGACTATGGCAATGACAAATTGGCGGATAAAAATATTAACAATAGATGAAGCGCCTCTCAAATATACAGATTCATACATCTATCTAGGTAAGCAAATTAGTTTCGATTCTAAAAATAACGAACTGGGAGTGAAAAGAAGAATACAACAAACTTGGAACAAATATTGGAGTTTAAAGGAAATTTTTAAAAGTGGCCTGCCTATTACCATTAAAACAAAAGTTATGAATTCCAGCCTTCTTCCAAGTCTGACTTATGGCTGCCAGACCTGGAAATTCACTTCAAAAATAAAAAATCTAATCACTACCTGTCAAAGAGGACTGGAACGCAGCATGCTTAAACTGAAGAAATCAGACAAAATACGACACACAATAATAAGATCAAAAACCAAAGCAACAAATGCTTTGAAATACGCACAAAAACTTAAATGGAGATGGGCTGGCCATGTCGCGAGGCTTAAAGACCGAAGATGGACCAAAAAAGTGACTTTTTGGAATGGACCTCTAGGTAAAAGAAACCGAGGAAGACCACAGACTCGCTGGGACGACGAGATCAAAAAAGTAGCCAGCCCAAACTGGAAACAGACTGCACAAGACAGAGACAAATGGGCATCATTGGAGGAGGCCTTCACCCAATAATGGGGTTCCTACAAATATGTTATCTAACTAAAATCTAACCAAGTTAGCTATGTTAATAATAGTAAATAAAATAGTAATAGGTAAATAATATAGAAAAATAAATAAAAATAAGTAGGTATTAAGTTCAATTAGTTAAGCGTTTAAATAGTATGTAGTGTCAAAACAAGTATATTAATAACAGTAAAATAAAACAGTAAATAGCTACATAATATAAGAAATAAAGAAAATAAGCAGGTATTAATTTTAATTAGTTAAGCGTTTAAAGAAAAGTAAATGTAAAAATTATATGTAAAATTAATTTGTAGGAAATAAAAGGCTTTTTTATTTTTATTTTATTTTATTAAAGACGTTATGTCTACTCCCCTTCTCCCCTTCTTCTTCTTCTCCTGTGTTGCTCTATGGTACGAGTATATACATTGTCACACCAAAACCATCTTAAGTCACACTCTACCTTAGCTCGAAGAAAATAAATTAATATCAAAAAAATTGTACGCCGCGACTTCGTTTCCTCGCTTGAAGTTAAATTAACTTTTTTTTCGCCTTTTTTGTTTATCGGCAGCCATCTTAACCCCTTCCCTCTGTTATATCGGCTACAGAATTGTCAAAGATGAACGCTATGAATGTCGGTCTAAAATTGAATTTGTTATCGAGATGCCAATTTCGGGTTAACGATTCGATTACGCAGCGAAAAGTGTTCTCTTTTCAAATGTTCGCATCTTTAATGTTGGGTTTAAAAACAAAATGGTACCCGTTGTGGCGGGAATTTCCGTTTCGTTTGAAATGTCAGTTAGTTTATGTTTCATAACTTGAAACAGTGGTTTTTAGACAGTTTCCTTATTTGGCTCTTATTTTTTAATTACCACTTAACTGCTCACCTAATCTGTTTGAATAAGTACTAAACTATAAATCATGGTTGCCTGGGAGAGATTGCCTCTGGGCGAAAAGGCTGCCAATTGTACCTCCTAGTTTTGTGTTATCTTTAAAAGTAATCAAGTGTACATAAAGAGATTATTAATATTAAATTAGAGCAAATGCACTTTTTTTGAATTTCGGATCCTCTAATTAACTATTTTATAATAAAGAAAAGAAATTTATATAAAAAGTACGTTGAAATACATATTCTTCTTCATCTGGTGCAGATATATTGACTGCAATTACGATATAATAACTCGCTTAATTACTTTTTTTAACAAAGATGCTAGTTTGAAATATAACTGTGTAAGATACAGTCATAAAAAAAAAGAAGTCGTTAACGTTTTAATACTAATTAGATACAAAGAATATAAGTTTTTGTGCAGCAACGTTTGCAAGGTTGAAGGTGATGAAACTTATATAGGGGAGCATTAGATAATGTGCAGAACGATCATCGGTCTACTTGCATGGCTTTGTTTTTTTTTATTGAATAGGCGGCAAACGAGCCGACGTATCGCCTGATGCTAAGCGATTACCGCCGCCTATGGACACCCGCAACACCAGAGGCGTCACAAGTGCGTTTCCGGCTTTTCCGGTCGGGATATGCCCGGGGAGCCTCCGGTATCCTCACTTACTCTGATTAACACAGCGCAAGCGCTATTTCACACCGTTTTTCTGTGAGGCCGTGGTATTACTCCGGTCGAGCTGGACCATTCATGCCCAAGCGTGGCTCTCCCACGATGAATTGTTTAAAAAGTAAAATTTCTTGTGGCTGGCGTGCATGTCTTGATCCATTGGTGCAAAATTAACTATGGCTAATACTTATTTACAAAACGTAAATCTAAATTACTCTCAAAAATACTATAAAATCTCGGTCCAAGGATGTCCAACCATTTCACGATATTACTCGTAAGTGTATGTGGTATCACTCTTATCAGTTGTATTCATTGGGCACTGCTAGTGGTTTTATGTTTAGGAGTTGCAGGCTTGTGAGAAAGATTAGTGTGCCTCTTAGAAACTTCACAAGAAAAATAGATTTACAAATTTTGTTTAACCAATTGTTGCATCTGTGGCGACCTCCACATACAGCGCAAATACAACATAACATTCACAGCGCACTCTACCGAAGTTACACTGAACCTCGGAGTAACATAAAATAAGAAGAAACTACCAATCCTGAATCACGCAACAAAAGTTCTCGCGACGATTTTCATATGTACAACATCCCAACATCAACTGTAGGGCAGCGGCCCGCTAGGCATGATCACCTAGCCTGGCCGGAGGATCCTCCCTTTGTGTTGGTAGGACATGATACCCGTTCCCCCACAAATCCATTTCACACTATATTAAAGCTGACTGCAAGACAATGCCCTGAGTATTAAGTCCATCGATATAAAAATTTCGTGCTGACGTTTTATACATTAGAAAATAAATCCCCATAAACCACCTACAAGTCTATTGATAAAACTCGCCATTTAAACATGAGCACATTTGAAAAATCCCGTTCCATTTCACGCAGTAGAGATAACAAAACGCGACACTTGTATTAATTAGCCGTATGCAAGTGTCAACTTGACGCGAGGGGCGACATCCGCTAATTGAAGTCCTCGTGACGGATCGTGGTGAACAATAACATATAGTTCTTGTGGTTATCTGTGGTACTTTATCATACAGAAATATATTTGAGTTTTACGATTATTTTCTTACTCGCTTTTGCCTACAGTACCACTAACCCGCTATTATATAGTCATGAGAGAGCCATGATCAGCACAAATGTTCCAGTTAGTGTAATGGAATCAATATTAAAAAACTGTTTTAGTTCAAATAAAATAAATAAAAAAATACAGCACCATTTCAAATTATGTATTGTCGAGGCACAAACAGCAAAACCTTTCTATTTTAAATTCAGTCAAACAGTTTCTATTACTTTATTTAAATTCTCCGCCATTTAACCCGCGGAAACAATGATAAAATTCAAAATTTGTCGCGCCAAAAATTATGCCGAAACATTTGCGGAGAGAATACAGGCTTATTACTCAAAAACGCCAATCCCCGATCCGGTTTTTGGAAGACGTCAACTATTCGACCGCTCAACGTCTTATCCGAGGCGAATTTGAATAATTTTTACATTTAAAATCATTCCCTACGACAACATCCAAAGGGTAACCACTCTGAATCGCGACCATTGCCAGGAGATAAGGAGAAAACTCGATGTGTGGTTCAAGGTACAGGCGGCAACGAGAGCATCGACTCGTAGAGATATTTGTATAAAACCACTCCTCTATGATGTGGGAGTACGAACTTAATACTACTTCAGGAAAAAATGTATCGATATATAAGTTTACGAACTATACTTAAAACCGGTATTAGATAGGTGGAAAAATACTTAACAGATAATCACTTTATATTATGTTTTAAAACTAATGTTTACTGACTCAAACTACTAACAATCTTAAAAAATATATTTTTTGCATAAATCTACTATCAGATATGTGTAATTTGGTATTTAATTTTATTTGAATCCGAATATCCAAAAATAGCTTTTAAAGAAGTTAATTTTAGAGTCAAATCTTAATTTATTAAAGTCTGTCTTTATGTCTGCTTTGTTTTGCTTTGTTGATTACTACGTGAACCATTGCTACGAGTATTATTCACATTGACAGGCGATTGGTAATACTTACGGAGAGCATCTTGATTCGAGAGTCAATGGTCAGTACCATGGGCCATGGTACGCAAAGTACCTACGTAGTTGACAAAACTCCAAGCAATTCAAGTTCAAACTTATAAAGCTACTTTGCGATTTGTCATCATCTTCATCTTCGCATATCGCAGTCCACTGCTGGACATAGGCCTCTCCAATAGCACGCCACTTAGTTCGATCCTCGGCTTCTCGCATACAGCTCCTGCTTGCTACCTTGCGATTGATTTTGATTAAACCCTTCTTAATTATCCTATCTCTTATAACTTGCACCGCCAAACAAATAAATTCTGAGTGATTCTTTTAATACGGATTTTAAGCAGATTTTCTGTGGAATAAGTAAAAACGAATCCGTCACTCCCTCTAAAGGTTTAACTCTGGTCCGTGAATATTTATAAGTTTTTCTATTATTTTATATTAAGCGTCTTCGGGGATTTCTTGAGCTTTCATTTTAATCGCTCTATAGATTAATTCTAATTTCACTTATTTAAATAAACCTCCTTACAAATATTTCCTTTTATTGTAATGCCATTTTGGAAAGACGAATTAAAACCATTTAAGTACTGTTTAACATTCAATGTACTACTACCCAGTTGCCCTATAGAGTAAACACCGTTAAGAATAACTGCTCAATCATTGCATATTTTTAAAAGCATCAGATATCCAGCATAGAGCTGACATATTAGGCTACTTAATTGCATATACTAGGTACTAATATTTTGAAATCAGAAACAACAAAAATTAATAGCATATCTCAATTTCACCGTACTACTAAAATATGAGATTCAGCATACGATTCTGGTGGCTTCCGGTGAATTTGCATACCCATCCAATTTCATTTCATTTACCAAAACATTGCAACATTACTTAGACGAATAAAGCAGCCTACACACTACATGTAAAATCGTCAGCAAAATCTGACACCGGCTGTACAGAGATAATAATGGCATCGCAACTAGCGCATGATATTTAGCGACGGCCTCCGCGGACTGAAAACCTTTTAATAACAAATGAACTCAAAATTGGTACATGTCAAACGATATTATTAGGTGGATGTCTTAGAGAGTGTTTAGTGTGACTAGGTATCATAGAACTGTGATAGATAACTTTTAGTTTAGAAGTGATTTACTACGAGTAAATGAATTAATTTAAGTAACTTTATAGTCTACAATTTTATTCTGCTAGTATTGTGTGATGGAAACTCAAATCTTTATTTCCAATGATTCAGAACAACGCAATAGGCCACTATATAGGCCGACCGTTTATCTGAGTCCTCGCCTGCGCGGTAACTGGGGGTTTCTTTACTATGACGTCATATATCTTAGGAACTATCTTGGCGCATTTCATCTCGTGTGTATCTCACCAAGCGCCCCCGCCGCCCGCACCTGTCTCAGTCCCTTTTGTCGTCATACCCCCGCGCCCCTGTTACCGCGCAGGCGAGGACTCAGATAAACGGTCGGCCTATAGTATGCATCACCACGCAGCACTATTAAATTGTTTGCTTTTGCACTAAGTATGGTGACCATTATTCTTGAATTCTGCTCATGCTTTCCATCAGGCAGAGGTGAGTCACTCTGGAAGGCTCTAATATAAAATAAAATGTAGGAATTTCGTAATTCCCGATAGCCTCTTCTAAATAGATTTTTTACTATACATTTATTTCTATCTAAAAAAATTGTTACTAACTATATACCCATTATTATAATACTAGCTGACCCACGCAACCTCGTTTGCGTCTTCAATTGCCTGTAGCGTCAAAATTTTCCACCATTTTTAAAACATTCTTCATTGGTGCTCAGCTCCTATTAATATTAGCGTGGTGATTTATAGTCTATAGCCTTCCTCAATAAATAGACTATCCAACACTGAAAGATTTTTTTAAATCGGACAAGCAGTTCCTGAGATTAGTACGTTCAAACAAACAAACAAACAAACAAACTCTTCAGCTCTATTATTAGTATAGATTATCATCCTAATCCTAATAACTATTTTAGTATTGATTTCGACTATATTTTTCATTTTTACTTTTATTTCAAATTAATAACTTGAGACTTCACGCATAGCAGAATAAATTATATTTATTTTTGTACATAAATCTTTTACAGATATTTTTACACATCGGGCTTTATTGTTAGAAAACGCCATCGTGTTACCTAACCGGTATTTGTCAAGATTACCGACCCGAAAAACGACACTACCGCCAGCTGGATATTTGGGTAGGCCGTGGTAACACTTAAAACAATCACAAAGATAATAAATATAACTAATAGAACAAGCCTAATCTATACTCACATTTACATACACAAAGATCACTTTTAAAAACTAAAAACTTTCATTTGCCGCTAATATGACACAGAAAACTATACACGGTGGTGTTATCAACTCTTTAAAAGTACAGTGGGTATCACGACTAAATAATGACTCTAGTGCGCGTATGATTACGTATTATAGCACGCCACTAGTTTTGTTTGCAACGCTACTGCAACATTCATGCCGACTTAGCCGACCTTATTTTCTACCCACACATTACTATAATTAGAATTGGAAATAATAGTGTAAAATTAACATTTAAAACTATTTTAGAAATTTATTTTATAACAGAAAAAAATAAAAAGCCATAGGATGCGGGAAGCGCAGGATCGGTTTTTCTGGAGTGATTTGAGGAGACCTTGGGGGAGTTCAGCAGAGGTCGACTGTTCACGGAGAATCATCACGAAACCTATTTGTATAGTGTTTACTGATTCTTAGGCGGATGCGATTTCCATTCCAGAACAATTATTTTTATGATGATCACGATTCTTTCATCTGAGTTAGGATTCTTAATCTATTTTAGATGTTTATATTCTCTGATCACCATCAAAAACGTATGGACGTACATCACCTTTTATTCTTGAGGCAGTATTGGTTTTGCTTCTACCAGTGACCAGCAGTAAGAGCATTTTAAGTAAATAAAAGTAAAATTGTAATTCAGTAATTGTATTAACAAATATTTTGAATAGCTCTCCCATGCAATTCCTTATGAATAAATTTTTCATGCTTCACGCAACATTGTTGATCTCTGTTCAGCTCCTATTGGTCATAGTGTATATGTATATATATATATTAACTACAATATTATATCCTACTAATAATGTTATAAATGCAAAAGTTTATAACGATGTACAGATGTTTTATACTCTTTTACGCAAAAACTACTCAGCAGATTTGTATGAAATTTTACAGTAATATAGCTCATATATCAGAATAACACATAGACTACTTTTAACGTCCAAAACCGACATATAGGTACATGGGGTAGATAAGTTGACTAAAGTAATGATTGTAATATTTCTAGTGCTTACTGCCCAAGACCGGTCAAATATTGTAGTATAGTAAATATTTTATATATAATAGTAATTAAGTATATATACTACCTCGGTGGCGTAGTGGTAGCGTATGCGACTGCTAAGCTTGAGGTCTCGGGTTCGAATCCCGGGTCGGACCAAATGTTTGTATGATCTGCAAATATTTGTTTCGGAGTTTGGGTTATAACCATAACACAAGCTCTGCTTAGCTTGGGGCTGGATGGTGTTGTGTGTTAGATGTCCGAAATATACATATATAATTCTAGTGCGGAAGCTTTCTCTTCAAAGATGGTTAAATATTTTAAATATTTGGACAATTATTTAACCGCTGCTCAGCGGTAATACCGTAGCAAGTTACGTACTAAGTGATTGCGTAAGTAAAATAATATCTTCAATAAGAGACGACCTCCACTAAACTCACAATAAATCCGTTCTGTGAAATGGCGAGCGTGATAATTGCAATTATAATTAGCAACGTTAACGTGACGGCGTAATGCGTTATACAGTTGTGAAAATTTGATAACTTTACAAATTTGTAGGTAGCAGTAGGCCTGTGGGAAATCTCGGGGACTCATTATTGTTTCTAGCGCGGCCCGGAGAGGATGCGTTGACGGAACTCTAATGTTACCTTTGGCTGATCGAGCTACGAAACATTTGGATACGGCACTTTCCAATATATTGAAATTGCTTATTAATATTGGTCATAAATTTTTTTGACTTCACGGTGCGGTCGCCATACCATTTTCTACTGCGCCAAGTATTGTGGGTAGAAATCTTGCATAAGGCAACACTGTGTGATCCGCAAATTATTATTCTGAGTCTGGGTGTTCTTCGTATCCGTTTTAAGTCTCCCGCGACACAGGATGTTTATTACTAATGTTTGAGTTGTCTTTTTAAAAAAAGAAAATAAATGTTAGACCTAGTATTTGATTTAAGTTTCGGTAAATTTTGTATACAATGATACAATAAGTATATGTACTTATACTTTGTACATCTTTCAACGGCTTAAATAAAATATTATGAACATAAATCTCTACTTTTAAAAGAGAAACTTATATAGTTTCTTGTTGGTACTTCTCTATAGGAATGGCATGCAAAGACTTATTAAAGTAACGTTTTGAAAGTGCCTGAAAACGACTACTTAAAATAAAAGTTGTTTGATTTTGATAACCACAGTGTACTACCATGTAACGAAGGCAAACTGAATGGGCCGGCTCAACCGGAGTGATACCACGGCCTCAGAGAAAACTATTGTGAAACAGCGCTTGCGCTGTGTTTCACTGAGTGAGTGAGGACACCGGAGGCCCACACCTCCAATCCCTCCCCCTATCCCTCAAAGGCTGGCAATGTACTTGTAACGCCTCTGGTGTTTCGGGTGTCCATGGGCGGTAACCGGTTGCCATCAAGCGATACGTCTGCTCGTTTAACTACAAATAAATTAATGGTGGTGTTTCACTGAATCTGAATATCTTGCTAATGAATGTCAAAGTAACATCAACCATTGATGTAAATAGTTTAAAATGTTTTTGACTAGAGAACTTATTTAAAAAAGTTATAAGATTTTTTTTTTGGTTTTCTGACCGTGCCTCCATATTAGGTGACTTACAATTGAAACTAATAAAAGTATGATCAAAACAATCTTTAAAATAAACTAAAAAAATATATATACCTAACGAAAACAAAGAGTACCCGAGAATATGAATAAATGTCTTGTTTTCGAACTACCATCTACGGCGTAGCACAAAATCTACGGCTTAGTAGCTCTACGCAAGAACGTAGCTTGGTAGAGTTGGGCACCACGAGAGCCCTTAAGTGACAAGTTGCAGATGGATTTTTGCTGTTACCAACAATCCCTAATTGAGTGTACTATCGTAATATCTGTGTCAGCAGTACGTACGTATGTTCTAACTCATTAGGCTGTCTTCTTATCGCAGTAATGGGGTATTATAGCCCCTTAAGGGTTCTATTTAAAAGGTTTCTAGAAAAGTTGGGAAATAATTAGGCTGAGTCATTATTTAGTTGAGTGAATAAAGATGTTTGTTTGTGAAAATTTATATATTATAATTTATTACAATTGAGATTTCAACTGTCACTTGATCATTTTCTATCGATCTATTTAATTCAATCTTATTTCCTATCCGAGGCTTGGTATTATTAATAAATATAATTAAATAAATCAAATGAAACTTCGATAAGTATTCGACTACATAAAGTTTTTTTTAATTTACTTAATTTATATTTTTAATAAATAAATAAGTTTTTTTTTTTTATTTCTTTATTCATTTTGTTTATTTATTTAGTTTGGACCTCCGACAAGGAACGCACCTTACATGCTAGTTTCATAACGAAAAAAAAAAGTTTGCTTTGTGTTTCCTCAATCCTTGTTCCGGATCTTGAAACCATCTTGAAAATATAAAATTATGATATTAAATTTTCTCTACACTTTGATAAATAGAACATAATTAAAGTATAAAAATAATGGTACTTATCAACAACAATTGCATCACAACACCATCTAAACTTCGAACATTAAATTCAAATAAACACAAATAAAAAATAACTGAACAACTTCAAAGAGAATTGCCATAAAAATTGTGAATTATTATCTTAGATAAATAATATTGTATTTTATTGCTCTGGTAACACCTTGTGTCTCTTAAACAGGCAAACTTTTAAACATTAATAGGGAGTTCTGGAGTTTGGTGGGATTAATAAAATGCGACTGCCACACTTCTTAATTAATAGCACTTTCTAAAGAAAACAATATCATTTTATTAGCATAACCTGTTAAGAGGTGTTTACAATGGACAAATTTACGGTTTTATTATAATTCAGAAGTATTGCGATTTTATATTTTACATTAAAATTATACTCTAATGAGACTAATTAAATCATTAATATATTTTTTTTCTATGTTGCAAATAGTTATAAAATAATTATTATTAACCTGGTAACTGTAGTACGAGGCTTTTCATAGCGATACAAACATACAGGAATATCCAAATTTATGGTTAAAAAAATCTTTTGCCTCATACCAGACAAGTCGGTGATTATTCCTAACCTGGTGAAACGATAGTCAGTTAATAGATATGCAAAACCTAATGGGTCATTATTTTTTAAATCTTTATTTCTAATTATTGCTATCCTGATTCGCCCTTTTTACATGTACTAGTCGCCTTGTTTCAATACTGCAGAACCGTTACGTCGACTCCATTGTGTCAGTAGTCTCCCTAACCGTAGCCCTAAATAAACTCAGTGATGACAAGTTAAACAAAGTTCAGAGTGGAGCCGTTAACGGTGATAAACTTTTTTGTCAGCTTCGCTGTGTCTTTCCATTGATACATGGAGGCTATTATAAACACTTGCCACTTGAGATATACCATGTTTTGTAGTTGCCTTCAGTAGGTTAACAAAACTCAGCATTTGGTTCCTTCTACTCCCATTTCTCATAGTTGAGGGTCGTGACTTCTTCAAGTTATGAAAAGTTAGTTCTTCAAGTTATGCAATTACTGCCTTACCGGCCGATTGCTTTCCACTTGTTACACTTTTCGACCCTGTACGGGTTCAGGGCTTTTTCTGGCGGTGTCTCGCATCTGATCTGAGATTATTATTGTCTGAATAAAGCATCACGCTTCAAGAGAACAAGAAGTGGAATAACTTTTAAATATTACACTCGCCTCAAGTCATACTGATTTCTATGCTACTATACTGATGCGTGAAATAATGATACTACTTTTTGAAAATTTTCTTCAAAATAAGGAAAAATTAGAACAGCGTTGAGTTTTTTTTAATGTAGCAAAATATACTCTAAAAACTACTATATTATCACTTGAAGACAATTTATAATCATCATCAGCCTATCGCAGTCCACTGTTGGACATAGGCCTCTTCAATCTCACACCGATCCTTGGTTCGTTCCTTGGTTTCTCGCATTCAGCAGTCAAATTCTGGCTGCTGGATGTCTATATGCTTAATTTAAAAACAAAATGCCCACTGTTTTTGAAGGTTTCACTATACATCGCGGCACATAAGTAATCAAAGCTTATAGTATTAATACTCATTAGAGACTTTCAAGCATGATACAGCAAATAATGAGGTCTCAAGCCCATGATTGTGTCGAATGTATTAACTAGATCGGTAAGTAGATACCGTTTGTGCTTATACCTATAAAGCCACTCAATTAAATGATATACTTGGTAGGGCAACAGATAAAACTGCATTTATCGCGATTACAATATGATAGCTATTTTCAATACCGAAGAATCTTATCACCGAACTTCAAATCACAGTAACAAATTGTTTCATTGCACTATTCTCAAAACTTTAAACTTGCCAAGTTAACTCTACAGTGACACAGTTTGCAAGTATTTGTATCGAAAGCATTCAGCTTAGTTTTAAAATAACAAGTAGACGCCAGCGTCTAACTTTGGTACTAACAGGATACAACTGTCAAATATATTTCATAGCAAAAACGACGTCCCCAAACAAACCAACGGACACATTTCAAAATTATTCAAATTACCTAAATCAAAGTTGGACGTTGATACAACTATAATTGTGAATTAACATAAAACAACACTTAGGATTCGTCGCGAAGCCATCTTGAACTTTATTAGAAGATATCCCCGTGATAACTTTGAGAAATATAAATAAAATGACAATAGAATAATTACCTAACACAAACATCGGAGGGTTGGGGTCTGGTTAACCCTTTCTTGTGCTTTTGTTTTCCACCAGACGATATCGTGTTTTTGTGTCTGTATATTTTATTATTATAACAAGATTTTATTTACTTAATTATATGAACACGTGTTACAATATTTATATTGCTTTTTAACCATAGATAGTGTACTAATCTCAAAAATGATTTGTTGGATATTATATTCAAGTTGCGTAGTGTTTTCACATTATATAATTTTATAAAATATGCGATTAGATTTCTCTGAAGACAAGAGAAATCTAATCATTTTGATTCGAGTTACTTAGTCCAGTTATGATGCATAAAACTTTGGACTGTGCCGTCGAATTTTCGTTTTGAATTTCCGATCTCTGCAAAATTATCAAAATATCTGTTCAAATTGATTCGATATTCTTGAAACAAAAAAATATTGATTAATATTAAGATTAAAACTAAACAAAAATTATGTGATGCTATATTGTTTGTCAATCATTTTTAAAAGAAAAACAAAAAGCTCACTCAATCGTCGATCGCATACTTTAAACTTAATATTTATGGATGGAAAATATTAAATTTGCATTACCTATTTTGTAAGAATACATAAAAAAAACAGTATTTTTATCTTTCCTTATTAAAGAAACGTAAGACCACACAATGTTTTGTATTTCACACTGAAATTAACGAGATATGCTATATTATAACGTTTAGACCAAAATCAGACTTATGCTCCTTGTATTATGGTACATATTTGTTAACGATGACCAACTGCACAGTGTTGGGGTTTTGCCTAGGTGGCAATAAAGTGTTGTTATGCAAATAATGATACCGTGGGTATCGCCTCCTTACAATCAATATTTTAATATCCATAGATACCCCACGGAGAGGGGCTCAGTTAATTCCCTTACTTTATTAACAAGATATTGGTATCTGGAAGGTTCTCTTACTACAGCTCGAGAATAAGGAACCTTCTTTAACTTATTTCAGATACTTTAGGTATACTTTAGACAAACAGGGGTAAGTTTCGAATACTGAAAAAGAAATAATGTGAGAGCCAAAATGAAAGATTATTGGAAGTAAATACATATGTTTTGTCATCAAAAATCGTTGCTTTTACCGAACCCAAAACTGACCTCCATTTTAAGCGTACTTTCTTCTTTAAGTTTTGAAGGTCATATCGGGCAGGCAATCGGCCATGTTCTTTTGAAGACGCATGTATTGATTTCTACTTACAAAGTAGACTAGCAGAGACTTCCTTCGACATTAAGTACACCTCTATGGGTCATTATGAATCATTGGTCTAACGGTTGACTTATGCTACCGTCGATCAAGGGGTTTCGGATTCGAATCCCGGGTCGGGATAGAAGTACTTAATAACAGCTTGAAGTTTGTTAGTTGAGATCAGAACCCCCGTACCTCAGAGATCACGTATTGCTGTCGGTACTGCGTCTGATCTCTCTTCGGTCGTGTCGGGAACCCCTCCCGTCGATTTATGAGAGTAACGGAACAAAGAGTGAACTCGTGTTTGCGCACACACTTGTGCACTATAATAATCATCTGTGTAGTTCGATGATCTCCGTTGAGACTTGCCGCCGTGGTCATAATTGGCTAAGAGTACATCATAGGTAATTAGTGCATTAATAATACTGTGTATATATTAAAAAAATAGAAACAAACCACTGAGTTCACCATTCGATATATAAAGAAGAGATGAAAGCTACCAGTTAACTGTGCAGTTATTCATAGTGGTCATGAGACGCGGCTGGTCATTCCGAGTCTTTCAGCGCTGGACAAATGTTGACCGACTCTGAGTTAATACCAATGGTGGACCGTTTGTGTGACAGAGTGAACTTGAGTGCTTCAAACAGAAGTCTTGGGTTATTTCTTTGGTAGTGATTAGTGATTAATTTGACACTTATGAAGGATGAATATAAAACGGATCTTTAATGAAAAGGAATTAAAGACAGGTGTCAACGTTATCATATTTTCCTTAAAAATTGGTCGTTTTTCGTGGGAGAGCCGCGCTTGGGCATGAATGGGCCGGCTCGACCGGAGTGATACCAATAAATAGCGCTTGCACTGTGTTTCACCAAGTGAGTGAGGTTACCGGAGGCCCATACCCCAAGTGTCTCTCTGGTGGTTGGGCGCATGGAGGCGCTGGGCTTACGGGTGGCCCTTGACAAGACGGAGGCCCTGCTTTTTCATGGGCCCCGTCGTGGTCCACCCCCCGGCGCCTCTATAGAAGTAAACTCGGTCCTCGTACCGGTTCGGGCCCAGATGAGGTATCTGGGCCTGATCCTCGACGGTAGGTGGCTCTTCGACGAGCACTTTCGACAGCTTTGTCCAAAGCTGGTCGACGCTGCCTCCGCCCTTGGGCGTCTTTTGCCCAATTTGGGTCTTTTGCCCAATCGCAACTAGACACCTCTACACGGGGGTGGTCCGGTCGATGGCCCTGTATGGGTCACCGGTGTGGGTGGCGGCTCTGACCGCCCAGAACAAGGCGCGCCTCTGGCGGCCTCAGAGGGTATTGGCGGTCAGAGCCATACGCGGATACCGCACCGTGTCCACCGAGGCGGCGTGCGCCTTGGCCGGAACACCCCCGTGGGATTTGGAGGCGGAAGTGCTCGCCGAAGTTTATCGGCGAGCGGCTTAATTTCGGGCGGAGAACGGGTATCGTCCTCCGCCCGAAGAGGTATGCGATTGGCGTGAAGCCGCTCGCCGAGCCACGATGGCTCGTTGGTCTTCCCGGCTGGAGGCTCCACGCGCTGGCTTTGCCACCGTGGAGGCGCTCCAGCCGGTCATCCTCGAGTGGGCAGGGCGGCAGCACGGGACTCTTGCCTTCCGACTGACGCAGGTGCTTTCCGGGCACGGTTGCTTCGGGAAGTACCTGCACTCGGTCGCTAGGAGGGAACTGAGTCCCGCCTGCCACAACTGCGACTGCAGTGAAGACTCGGCCCAGCACACGCTGGAGTTCTGCCCCGCTTGGGCGGCGCAGCGCCGGGCCCTCACTGCAGTCATCGGAGGGGATCTGTCGCTGCCGGCCGTCGTACTATCCATGGCCGGTAGCGACAGCAGTTTTACCGCGGTCGCATCCTTTTGCGAAGAGGTAATTTCGCAGAAGGAGGCGGCGGAGAAGGCCCGAGAGGACGATATCCACTCGGACCCGATCCGCCGCCGGCGAACCGGGCGGCGGAGGCGCGCCCATCTGCGCCTCATGCCGCCCTGAGAGTGGCCGCGGATGGTGGGGACGGGTTTTCCCCTCCATCCGCTCTAATGGCCAGCCGCGAAGGGGCGACGTACGCGTGTGCCGTGCGTCGCCTAAATTGAGAATTTTAACAGCAGAGGGTGCCCGCTTCAGTGCGGGCAGGCGCTGGGAGGGGTCCGGCGTGTTAATAACGGCAGTTCCCGGACCCCTCCCTTCTCAGGCGCAGAGTTGGCACACCGTGTGGTTTTAGTCGGTTCGATTCCGACACACCGCCCCGCCGCAAACCCCGGCGGGGTGACGGCCCGAGGGGGTTTCCACACGTTAAAAAAAAAAAGGCCCATACCCCAACCCTTCCCTCATTCCCCCTACCCATCCCCAAAGGTTGGCAACGCACTGGTGACGCCTCTGGTGTTGCGGGTGTCCATGGTCGGCGGTAATCGCTTACTATCAGGCGATACGCCTGCTCGTATGTCACCTATTACATAAAAAAAAACATTCAGAATGATTGAGTTTTAAAATAAATCTTATAACTACATCTGCATTGATTAATTACTAGCATTTGCCATCAGCTCTGTTGCATGTATGTCGGTTATTGCAGAGTACCCTATATCCTTCTACAAGAACCAAAGTTTCTTCATGCTAAAGTACATTGAAATTCTTGCAGTAATTTATATAATATTAGGTCTTTACCTATGCAATTGTCGTTTTGTTTGCAATAAGTGAAAGTACTTATTTTTTCAAACTTTTTTATTTCTGTTATTCAAAGTAATCACCCATGCAATCGACGCATCTTTGCCAACGCATTGGCAGTTTATTGATGCCCTTCTTGTAAAAATCGGCTGGACGGGAGGCAACAAACTCTTTATAGGCATTTTGTACTGCCTCTCGGGAATTGAATTTTTTACCCACTAAAAAGTTGTCTAAATTTTGGAAAAAGTAATAGTCGGTAGGTGCAAGGTCTGGTGAGTATGGCGGATGAGGGAGAGCTTTCAACCGCAGCTCTTGCAGCTTGGAGACTGTCTGTTGCGCAGTATGGGGTCGCGTTGTCGTGAAGGAGCAGTGGGGACGACCGATTGACCAAAGCTGGTTGCAGATGTGCAAGCTTCTCCATCATTCTCTCTAGTTCTTCACAGTACACATCTGCATTAATGCTCATGCCGTTTTGTAAAAAAATGTGGTGAATCACACCCGCACTAGACCACCAAACAGTGACCATCACCTTTTTAGGGGTCATTTTTGGTTTAGGGCATTGCTTTGGTGCTGAACCAGGGTCTAACCAACTTGCTGAGCGCTTTCGATTGTCGAACAGAATCCATTTTTCGTCGCACGTAACTATTCGTTTCAAAATTCCTTCATTTCTTTGCCTGTTGAGCAGCGAAAGGAACGTCTCGACGCGTACGTTGCGCTGGCGATCGTTAAGGTCGTGGGGCACCCATCTATCAAGCTTTTTTACCTTGCCAATTCGTCGCAAATGGATCAATATTGTTTTGATGCTTACATTAAAAGCTGCTGCTAGCTCAGCTGTAGATTGAGTTTCGTCAGCTTCCACAATCGCCTTTAATTCATTATTGTTAACCAAAGTCTCCGGACGACCACGAGCTTCATTTTTCAAGTCAAAATTTCCAGAACGGAACCGGGAAAACCAATAAAGGGTTGTGCGTTCGTTTGTACAGTTCTCTCCGTAAACGTTTTTGATGTTACGTGCCGTTTGTGTCGCGTTGGTGCCACGACGGAACTCATATTCCATAATTACACGAATTTTTAAAGTATCCATTATGACGAAAAATGTTCAAATGTAATGAAAATACAACGCTAATCAAAAAACAAAAGACTGAGTTTGTAAATAGAATGTCATGGTTTTAAAACAAAATTAATTTGAATTTAGAATACAGAGCCATTACAAACTTTTTTTTATTTAAAATGACCAGTACTGAAGAAACGCAATTTCATAGGTAAAGACCTATTATTAGTATGGATTCGATTCTTAATGACATAATCATTACGTCATCTTTGAACCATATCATAAACCGAAAATAGATTCAAAAGACAATTTTACGCTTTATAATTATACGAAACCTTAACTTACAGGATACCACATAGCGCTAAATTATTCTAGACATATTTATAACTGCACAGTGACTTGCCACAGTAACTCTCCACCCAATCTAAACGAGCCTTTCCCATCCCGAGCATGTAATGATGTCCTATTGACTTGCCGGTCCGAGCATTGAAAGAAACGTCTTCCGGTCAGTGTAAACACAGCCTAATAGGGCGCATTCAGAACATTCAAAGGCACGATTCCTAGTTTCGGTTTCAGTTGAAAAAAGCAATGAGTGGACACTATTAATGGAATACTTCTACGAGTTTTACGGATTAAGGGATTATGAGAAAGAAGGGAAAAGACCTTTATAAATGTCTTAAATTAATATGCATGTAATATTTGTTAATGCAAATATTTTGTAAGGAAAGTTTTAAATGACTGTTTTTATATAACTGTGGAAGCATAGCATTGTTTTATTTTTTATTAACTTTATGCACAAAATGTACAATGGCGGACTTAATGCCAAAAGCATTCTCTACTGGTCTACCGTTGGGTGGTGCGGAAATGAGTGAGATGGTGCACAACTCTTTATGAAGAAAACAATTAAATATAATATAACTGCGTAATTATACAAGAATATATACACACACACACAAACAATAAGACATATATTTATATATACATACACATATACACGCATATTATATATACATACACACACACGTATATACATATATACTCGTATTCATACACAAACATACACATATTCATACCACAATAAATACAGTATCAAATCTGTGAAGGATCCGCTGCATTTCGAGCAAGGAGAGCAATTGTTGATTTTTTTCTTCAGGTAATCCTGTAGTTTTGATATTGTATTTATCCTTTATTCATCTCCAAAACTATTTAATTACCCATTAATTTACTTGCTTTTTAAAATAATTTAATAAATCAGACCTAAATTTTAATTGATCAAAAAAATCTAAATGAGCTATATTTTATTATACCTACTCGTATTATTACGGGACTTATCACCTTTACAGGACAGGATTTTCAAGCGACATACTAAGGTCTGGCTATATACAGAAAACTCTTGTTTACCCAGAAGTTCAAAATAACAGTAAATTAGTAATCAAAATGAAACAGCTTTTAATTCAAGTAAGCCTATTCAGACACTTCCGAAATGATTTTTTTTATTTTTTAAATTTTACACGAATGACTCTAGTAGTTCGGTCCCAAACAGAAATTTCTATGGAGAAGTATCGGAAAGAAACTTCTTTATATCTCTACTTACATTATAAATGCGAAAGTAACTCTGTCTATCTGTATGTCTGTCCTGCTTTCACGGCCAAACTACTGCATCGATTTCAATTAAATTTGGCATGGAGATATTCTGATTCTTGAGAAAGGACATAAGCTACTCTTTGCTGCGATAACTGACAAACCCGAGGGGGGCGCGCACAAGCTTAAAATAATTAAAAATTTTGTAATCATTAAATATTTAATTTCGGTGGTAATACTCGTACTTTTGTTTAAACATGCTTTGATCTTAAATTTAGTGTACTGTGACCATAATAAAAAAGGCTACAGAACCGCAATTTACTTCCAATTTGCTCATGTAATAACGTGAGTGGTCGATGCAAACAAGACCGCAGGCTTAGCCCAGTACCCTTAGACAAGCAGAACTTGTTCAATATGAGCTAATGTAAGTTTGAGTCAACAACAAACAGATGATATACTGGCGTGGTGTTGGAAACTTTCGATACGCGCTATTGTAGAACGCAAATATTGACGTTCTAGGCTTAGTTCTGATGATGTTTCAAACTATATTGATATATGTTTGTAACTGTTTATGGGTTTGAATTTCGTTTATTGTACTAGTCGGGTCGATCCGAAAGTGTTACTGAGATTTTCTAATTATTTTAATTCTTAATAACAGCTCGAAGTTTGATAGTTGTGGTCTGGACCCCCGTGCCTCGGAGAGCACGTAAAGCTGTCCAGCACCTGATCTCTCTCCGATCGTGTCAGTTAACCATCCCATCGGATTAGTGAGGGAACAGAGAGTGCACCTGTATTTGCGCACACACTTGTGCACTATAATGTTTCCAGGGTGGCCGCTGAGGCCGTAATCGGTTAGCAGAACATCTTTATACTGACTTTTTCCCGCAGTTTGACCTGAAACTATGTCGAACAATAGTCTACTGTGTCCTTCCTCAAAAATCAATGTGCATGCAAAGTGCAGTGGTATAGTCCTGAATGCGTTATAGAAAAACAGACAGACAGAATATATTCGAATCTATACTAATATTACAAACTCGAAAGTAACTCTATTTGTGAAGGTTTAATTGTAAAAATGTAACAGACAAATAAATAGACATAGTTACTTTTGAATTTATTATATGAGTATCGAAGTACCTTTAGATATGCGGTACTTAGTGATGATATATAAATCCATTACAACTATTGGTGTGGCACTAAAATTTGACTGCACGAATGGCTTATTTACCGAGTTCCAAAAAGGTGGAGGTTCTCAATTCAAATGTATTTTTTTAAGTTTATTACCTCAGAACTTTCGACCCGGTGGATCGATTTTGATAATTATTTTTTTTTATTTGAAAGTTGGTGCTTTCCGTGTGGTTCCATTTCGATTTCGTCTCTTTCTTGAAATTTATTTTTTGTTAAAATTTTGTATTATTAGTTTAAGTGATCACCTCACCACCTTTTACTGTGCTGAGTATCATGGGTTCTATCCCCACATATGACAATACTATGTGTGATCAAAAAATTCTTATTCTGAGTCTCGATGTTTTTGTGTACCTTTCATAAATGTTTGGAAAATAACCGACAAAAAGTGCATCAATTCCTTCGAAACTAAAGTAAAACTAGTATTTAGTATGTATTTATTTTCTAATTCAAGTTATAGATATACTATTTTTATAAAAAAACACAGAAAACCGGTGTGAAATAGCACTTGCACTGTGTTTCATCGAGTGAGTGAGGATACCGGAGGCCCATACCCCAACCCCGCCCCCTATCCCATCCCTAAAGGTCGGTAATGCACTTGTGACGCCTCTGGTGTTGCGGGTGTCTGTGGGCGGCGGTAATCGCATACCATCAGGTGATACGTCTGCTCGTTTGCACACTTTTAAAAAAAGAACACATAGGTTGCTTTCATCAAGTGCATGAACACCTTTTTTACACTGCTTTTTATTTGAGTTTACCTCACTTGAAAATGATTATGGTTCAAGGAGCAGAAATTCTTGTCGAAAAGCTTTTCGTAGTATCCAGCAAGGCAAGACATGTGTGTTTTCATGTAATTCTAATACGTCAAACAAGTGTCTTTATGTGTACACATTTAGTGAAACCCAAAGAAAGGAATGTTTACCACCGGTACATACCTTTTTTTGCCTAAGCCTGGCTTTCAACATCAGCATTTCATTAACTAATTATTAAATTACATTATGAATTTTCGTGTTAGACCACGCCCGCATTCCCATCTTGTCCAAACATGTTACAATTCATACATAATCCTTAATTAGCCCCACGAACTTCTCTGGATTGATTAGAGATCAAACAATAACCCTTGCGGTGCTAAGCAACTATGTCCAACATGTTCATTTTCAGGTTAAGTACAGTGACCAAGATGTTATGTTCAAAATAGGGATAAGTTAACAAATAATCATAAACTTAAACAGTTAATTGAAGAAAGACAATTGATAAATTATTTCAAATGTCTATGAGAAAATACACATAACTATATGTTTTATCTATTCGCGTATTTGGTTATTGTAACTAAAGAAACTGAATACAAATTTTTATAAGTCTTTAAAAATTTGGGCATATAATGCATCTTACTTGCTCGTCGGTTGAGCTGTCAAAGTTTAAACTTCCATTAAGCTTGTTATTCTTAACCTATCCTGGAGTAGCATATATTTCATAATGATTTTTGTAAAGACTAGTTTCCACTCATGAAAATGTTGATACCATGAGTATGGTGACGACTACTCTTGGATTTTGCCAGGCTCCCAGTACTAATATAAGTATGGTTGCCTGTAAGAGATTGCCTCCGGGCGATAAGGCCGCCAATTGTACTACCCTAGTTAAGTTTTCGTAAATAAGTTAATTTTGTTACTTATCTGGTGTGCAATAAAGAGATTTATTATTATTATTATTATGTAAAAAATAAAGACAAATCGAAAAGGGGAAAATGATAGCCACCCTATTTTCAAGACAGGTCCAACGAGCAAAGGTAAGCAATATTTGCTCGTAAGTTCGTGACTATTGACACAACCGATTTGTGCCCGACCATTACACTAAACATGTTAGAGGAGTTATTAGCACACAATCTAATTGTTGTTTGTTGAGGTGAACGTGCTAATATGTTGAGGTGTGTAGACTGTACTTGTATAATTTTAGTACAAATGTAGTAACGAGAAATGTCCTGTATAAGTATGTGGGGGAACGGGTGTAATGTTCCACCCAACACAAAGGGAGGATCCTCCGACCAGGCGAGGTGATCATGCCTAGCGGGCTACTGCCCAACAGTTGATGTTGGGATGTTGTATATATGATAATCGGCGCGAGAACTTTATTTGCGCGATTCAGGATTGGTAGTTACTCCGTGTAGTGTAGTTTGTAGGTACAGTGCGTTACTTCGTAGTTCAGTGTATCTTCGGTAGATGGCGCTGTATGTGGAGGTCGCCACAAGTACGTATATCGTGGTTTCAATAGTTAGAAATTACCATTTTAAGAACAGCGTCGTAAAAAAGTAACATTACAGTCGATAAAAAGGCAGCATATAATTAACAACTTATTCTTCTGAAATAAAATATACACATATAATGTTTCTTAAACAGCTTTTCTTCAACACACGAAAAACAGTCAGTTTTTGATCTTTTTAACGTCACCTACTATACTATGATTCTATCAATCACAATTATAAATCTGCACTGCCTAGTGGTTTAAGCGGTCACTACGCCACTTTCTACTGCGCCAAGTGCCGTGGGTTCAAATCCCACGTGGGACATCACTTTGTGTGATCCATAAAGTGTTGTCCTGAGTCTGGGTGTTCTTTGTGTCCGTCACATGTATGTTTGTAAAGCCCCCCGCGACACAGGATGTATATTCCTAATGCGGGAGTTGTTTTTAAAAAAAAAAAGAAAGAAAAAAGAAAAAGAAATCTACATTTTTCCACGGAGCAACTGCCATCGAATCTCCGCAACCCTGAGGGTAAACTAAATCCCAAAGTTAAGCTAGTTTTCAGTATATTTGAGCGAACTAACTTCCTAATAACGATTACCATAGATGTTCATGACAACCGGGACCAGGATACGGGCGGAAAACACCGCCATCTTCCATACTCCGGGCTACTATTAAGAATTTCTTTTAAAAAAACCCAACAGCAGTCCGATCAGGGAACCGACCCGAAACTTGTTCGGCTGTCGCTTACGCTAACCACTAGACCAACGCGGTAGACTATAATAAAAAAACCTATGGCAATAATTCCGAGAAATGCTTGATAACATTGATTAATCAAATAAAAAGCTTTTATATATAAATATGTGCCGTAGTGGATGAATCGCGCTAGTCTATCAGTACCATTAAAATAACGCGAGGACAGTCCGCTCGTATTTCGATGGATACACCCAAATTTCCATCAAATATATGGCTCTGTTTAAGGCATGAGATTAAAGCGATTTAGCTATCAACATCCTTACGATTATACAGGGTGTCTCAAAAGAAATTTTATATTTGTTTAGCTTACTGCGTGAACGCTGCGTACTTGAGGGGTGCGGGGGTTATGTCAATTGGTAGCTTGGCTCTTGGGGATTCAGTCGCTATGGAGCGTTTCTCGGGAGCAGACCGCGCGTTGTGCGTGCGAGAGTTTTACAAGAACGGTGATTCGACAACTGTCGCGCGTAGAAAATTCTGCAGTATTCGAGGTTTTCGCCACTTAAATGATGCGCCAAGCCTTCCTCTCATTCGACATTGGGTTAAAAAGTTTGAAGAGACTGGATCAACGCTGGATAAATCAAAATCCGGGCGACCTAGGTCATCAAGAACGGTAGAAAACGTGGAGAGTGTTAATCAATCTGTACGTGACGACCCGAGCCTTTCAATTCGGAAGCGCGCGAGTGCTTTAAATGTGCATAGATCATCATTACATCGCATTATGCACAAAGATCTAAAGCTGCACCCCTACAAAATTCAATTGGTGCAAGAATTAAAGCCCCAAGATGCCGGTCAGAGGCTTAATTTCGTAAATCAGATGATTGAGAGATTTTCAACGTTTACCAACATTTTGTTTTCGGATGAAGCTCATTTTCATCTTAGTGGCCACGTAAATAAGCAAAACTGCCGCTACTGGAGTTCAGCCAATCCGAAACGCAAACATCAGAAACCCCTACACTCGCCTAAAGTGACCGTATGGGCTGCCATGTCGGCGCGAGGAATTATCGGCCCTTACTTTTTTGAAGACGAAATGGGGCGTACAGTTACAGTGAATTCAGAGCGTTATGTGGAGATGTTAGACAACTTCTTGGTACCTGAACTGCAAAACTTTCCTGGCTATAACCAAAGAACATGGTTTCAACAGGACGGAGCAACTTCACACACGTCCAATATATCTCTGCCACGTGTTCGTGAAATTTTCTCAGGAAAATTGATCTCCCGGAGAGGTGACATAAATTGGCCTCCACGTAGCCCAGATTTAACCCCTATGGACTTTTTCCTATGGGGTTATCTTAAATCTAAAGTTTACGCCAATAAACCAACTTCACTGGCGCATTTGAAAGAAAATATCCGTCACAAAATGGCAGCCATCCCTCACTCCACCTGTCGAGCAGTCATAAGTAATTTTACTGTTCGATTAAATGAGTGCCAACAACGTGAGGGTTTACATTTAGACGATATTATTTTTAAGAAATGAATTCCCAAAAAGTGTATTTTAACAATAAATAAACATTTTTTCTATATACCGCTTCCTTTTTTTTTAATCAATCCACTAAATATGAAATTTCTTTTGAGACACCTTGTACTTACTGCCTCGGTGGCGCACTGGTAGTAAATGCGACTGCTGTGCTTGTCTCGGTTTGTGTCATGTACAAATATTGGTTTCGGAGTTTGGGTGTTTTCTATGTATAATATGTATGTATTTACAAAAAAAAGTATAGGGTGTTTTTTTAAGCTAGATAGAACTTTAAATTGTAAAAAGTAACACAAAAAATTAAATTTTGATGAAACTTTTTTTTTTATTTGTTTCAGTATACTCTGACAAATCATCATGAATAGACTCACGCTTGAACAACGCTACGAAATTATCCAAATTTACTTTGAAAATCAGCTCATTTTTGAAGAAATAAGGTCCGATGATGCCACCAGCGTGAAAACCGCACCATACGGTGCATTTTTCTGGATGTAATGGAGTCTGTAGGGTCTGTTGTGGATTGGTCTCACTCCATATGCGGCAATTTTGCTTATTAACAAACCCGTTAAGCCAAAAATGCGCCTCATCGCTGAACACAATTTTGCGATAAAACAGTCGTCTATAAGTTGCGCGAATCGACGACTGATTTTCAAAGTAAATTTGGATAATTTCGTAGCGTTGTTCAAGCGTGAGTCTATTCATGATGATTTGTCAGAGTATACTGAAACAAATAAAAAAAAAAGTTTCATCAAAATTTAATTTTTTGTGTTACTTTTTACAATTTAAAGTTCTATCTAGCTTAAAAAAACACCCGTTATATTCATATCAGTTGTCTAGTACCCATAAAACAAGCTCTACTTAGATTGGTACTAGATGGCGTTGTGTGTTAGGTGTCCGAAATCATTATTTATTATTAATTGTACAGTTGATCAAAACGTTCTTTCTCAGGAGAGGCCTATGCCTAGTTATGGATCATCAAATTCTGTAGATGATAACGATGATGGTTTACATATTTCGTATTATTTAGTTTTTATACACTGAACAATATTTATATCACTGATATTGTTCTAAAAGGTAAAGTCTTCTTTTTCTGTCTCATGGCATTCATATGTAATTTTATTAATTATCTCAGTGTACATTATTCAGAAACATTCAATAATCAATGTCAATCCTTTTGTAATTTTATGACTGTATTTTTTAATATGTCTTCAAATTCGTGATACTGATGCAGTAAGACGCTGCATATCTTAGTTAATGGTTCCCAATTATACCCAAAAGTAACGAGGTCCTCACTAATCGTACATTATTCAAATCGTACTTATTTTATTAATATGAAAAGTGTATTCGTAACTATGTCACGCCCGTGTCTGAGAGCACGTTAAACCGTCGCTCCCGGTTGTCATGAACATCTATGGCAATCGTTATTGGGAAGTCAGTGTCCTCAAACATACCGACAACTAGGATCCAAAGGCTGAAGCCTTTAAATTCAGTTCACCCTCAGGCTTCAAGTAAAACCGGTTGAACTTGTAGCTGATCTCAAATTATATAGAAAATATTAATATAAATGGCTCGGAAGAAGAAGAAACTGTACCCAGGAGATGCAGGTGATTTAAGCGCTGCCGCTTGTCCCCTGTAGCCCTGATCGCATGCGACCGCACCTACAATTTCATATAGACCAACACGAAATGCAAATATGGGACATAAAGGTAATATATCGTGATAACGTTGTGTGGTAATTAATAAAATATGTCCTCTCCAAAGCCCACTAGTGGGCGCGGATTGAGGGCGGTGGTATTAGTTTTGATTGTTTTGTGACATGATTTGTGTGAATATAACCTTCATAGTTTATTTCTTCTTTTAATACTAACCTTTATACACAGTTCCACTCGCCATTCATTTCTCTGGACGAAAAGTATTCTATGTCGCATCAGTCTTATGCTGCATAAAGCCTGCACGGTTGGCCTAGTGGTTGAAGTGGTCGTCATGTTATTTGTGGGTTCAAATCCTACATGGGACAACACTTTGTGTGATCCGCAAATTGTTGTTTGAGTCTGGGTGTTTGTTGCTGTTATGTGTCCGTTTCATGTATGCTTGTAAAGTCCCCCGCGACACAGTATGTATATTCCTAATTCGGGATTTGTCGTTTAAAGCTATTTATGTGAGATTTTACTTTATTATACTTTTCGTCTACCCATAATTTTATTAAATATTTCGTATATTTAACACATAACGCCATCTAGCTTCAAACTAAGCAGAGCTTGTTTTATGAAACCTAGATTGACTGATAGCAAACTTATATCATTGCACCGTCAACTACCACTGTCTCTCCTATACATTTTGATCCACCCTGAGGTTGTCTGGAAGCCTGCCTGCCTGACTTTGATAAAGAGTGGACATGAGTATGAGCTCTTTTCATAAGGATCTACGCATTTTGTAAACGGGTAGTTATGGATCGTCACAAGCAAGCAGAAAATTTTGGTGTTTTCATCTAATTTACCTTGACAATCCAGTACATTCTGTGGCATCTGTTTGTGTCGATCTATGATTTATAACTGTAGCTTCAATTCAACGTTCATAAATTTCACTTAGTGTTTTAATTTAATAAATGATTTTGAATTTGAAGAGATTGCTTTTGGCAATAAGGCCGCCCTTTGTACACTATGTAGTGTAGTACTCGTATATTAAGGTGTACAAATAAAGAGTTTTTATATATCTATATTATATCCTTTTATTACATAGAAAACACCCAAACTCCTAAATAAATATTTGCAGAGCATACAAACATTTTATACGACCCGGGAATCGAACCCGAGACTTCAAGCATATCAGTCACTGCGGCAATTTATCACGTTTTCTTCTCACTTTCTTCTTTTCTATCTAAAAAAAGTCAATTAATATAAAAATCTAGACTTTTACCTAGAATTTCTAAACGTAGGTATATAATGACTTAGATACACGAAAATAAAAAGAAGATTCGTGATTTTTTTAAATTATACTGTTCAGATACGTAAATGTTTACTGTAGTCTTATCCAAAGTGACTTATATTATTATGAATTATGTGTATGTCTTATCCTATTTAGCCAAAAACAGGGCAACAGAAAAAAACTTCATCACTGCTGAACGTAGGCTTCCCCTATTGACTTCCACATTGACCGGTCGGTAGCGGCCTGCATCCAACGAGTCCCTGCGATCTTAACCAGGTCGTCCGTCCACCTCGCGGGAGGTCTTCCTTCGTAAACATCTTATCTCAAATATATTTATTGTATTTTAGGTAAAATGATTTTTAACTACATAAACACAAGCTTGCCAAAGTGATAACTCTGCCTGATGGAAAGCATGAGCAGAATCCAAGATTAGTGGTCACCATACTCATTGCGAATGCAGGCAATGCAACAATATAGCATGGTGACCCATACTATAGCGACCTAGATGATCCTGCATCATTGGGCCTGCGATCTCGCGCTCATCACTTTTATCAAAAATAAAAGTATAATGAACCAAGATCTTACTACCAAGACAACTGATATGAATACATATATACTTTGTTTTGTAAATACATACATATTATACATAGAAAACACCCAATATCAACACACTTCGACACAAATATTTGCAGACCTTACAAACATTTGATCCGACCCGAGAATCGAACCCAAGACCTCAAGCACAGCACTTACGATACTACTTGCGCCACCGAGGCAGTCAAACAATCTCCTCTTCTGGTTTTTTAAAATATTTTTTAAACATCTAAATAAGTAATCTATTAGGTTACGAATAAATTTAGGTAAACGTCTAAAAGTCGAGTCCTTTAAAGTTAATTTTGCAAAATATGGGTATACAAGTACCAAAACCATCTGAACATTACCAACCCCACAGGGGTCCTCGCGTGATGACACAAATCTATTTAATTACACAACCTAACACACATATACAACGCCAGACCATAATCAAAAAGTGATTTATAAAACTAAAAGGTCAAATATCAAAACGACACTATCAACTGTACTGAGTATATTAAAATTCCCGAGTCACATTACATTTATATAGATTATGTTACAGTAAAATGTTCAATACGTCAAATATAATATTGACTGGAATCCTATAGTAGATATTGGAGTGTTCTTTGAAACAAGAATTCAAAACCTGTCTGTTAAACAGAAAACAGCTTTATGAGACTGATAAGAGCATCATTTAAGTGGTTCTTAAGCCTCAACCATTAGGATAGTTCACTTAAATGGTTACTGTTCCCGAAATAACGATGATAAGAACGAGCAAATAATAGTATATCGGTTTTGGAAATAGTGACTGCCAGATCACTCGTCTTCTGCTGTGCTTGTCAAGACAGTACAAGGACGAAAATTAGTTTAAAAACAAGAGAATCACATAGAGATTTTCTAGACAGACACACAGAGTATATTTTTGTTTAGTTTGCCACCACCATCCATTAAAAATTATACAGGTTTGTTCTAGTATACACAACATGCAACACATACCTTTCGGTCAATAACCCTAATATGAGTACCGGGGTTTCTCTCCTTCATCGTCATCATCTTCATTAGTCTACTGCAGGTCACTGCTCTCTCTCATAGCACGCCACTCTGATCAATTTTAAGCTACTTGCTTCCAGTACCTACCAGCCATCATGTGCAATTCATAACTCTCCCTGGCCCGTAAGCGTCCTACACACTCTGCGACTCTTCTATCCCAGCGGTTATCAGTTCTCCGACAAATATGGCCAGCCCACTACTATTTTAGCAGCTTGCTAATCCGGTGGACATCGTCGATGACCTTAGTTCTCTCCTTAACACTTAATAAAAAAAGTTCACATATTTCACGCACAACTCATCCGATTCCGATCTTCTGACAGCTCTAACTTCCCATTTAAATAACAGTCCAGTCAAGTATTTGAATAAAATTTGTTTATTTTACAACAAAAAATAATTTTGTTTCATAACGAATTATATATTTCACTGGCTCGCCAACAAGCTTAACAGCTTGGCGCATATTTAATTTATTGTCATGTGTAAGATGTTGTTGTTTATCTAAATAAAAAAATACATCTCTAAACCCTAAAAAAGTAAGAAAAAATCGCAATAAATATCTTTAATTGTTATTAGTCAAGGTTAGGTTTGATAATGCTTTTGTTCTGACTGCAACATATAGTCATTAAAATGAACCGAGTACTGATATTAATAACGAGGATCGCATGCGTGCGGTCAATTAGCCGCTTACATCCTCTGTGTCATGTTCTATTTGATTTAAATATGGAATATTATTTTAATTAGCTCGCAGGTTTGAATCTAATACATTCTATGGACATGTTCTGAAGCACCTTCTTAAAAATAAAAGAGAGTCGGGTCCTGAATATAAGGTCTACAGAATAGTTCAGTGTGGTTCAAAATGGTGTAGGTGTAGTTCTCATTGGCTAAGGAGCAAATAAGATATTTTTCCTAAGTATCTTTTTGAAAGGAAGGATCCGGGAAGAGCTGCTATTACTTAATACCTCCAGATATTCCTCATTGTCTTTTCTCATATTTTTTAAAGAGAATATAATTACCGTATTCTCCCTCTGAACCGCATTCAACAGAGAGTCTCTCAAATTATCGATATTACCCTTCTTTCATACTGGATACAATTTCTTATCCTACCCCGTCAATTGGCTAATTGGAACTCCATCATTGTGTGTTTTCCAATAAACTTTTGTGCCTGTGAATAAATTGTATGTCTGGTTCTATACAAACTTCAACATTTAAAAAATCCTAATTGACTCTTTGCTTGCAATACAAACTTTTCATCAGGGAACCGATAGGTTCGTCTCTTTTCTATCTCTTAAAAAATACATTTACATGAAAAAAACTGCCTGGTTGGTCTAGCTGTTAATGTGAACGACTGCTGATAAAGAGGTCTCGAGTTCGATTCCCGGTTCGGATTGCTATTAGGTTTTTTTATGCAATTGGGGGCAAAGGAACAGACGTATCATCTGATGGTAAGTGTTTACCGCCGCCCATGAACTTCCGTAACATCAGAGGCGTCACAAGTTCGTTGCCGGCGCTTTGGGCGATGAGGACGGGGATGGGAAAAGGGGTTGGGTGTATGGACCTCCGGTATCCTCACTCACTCGGTGAAATACAGCGCAAGCGCTATTTCACACCGGTTTTCTGTGAGGCCGTGGTATCACTCTGGTCAAGCCTGCTCATTCATGCCGAAGCGTGGCTCTCCCATGATAGAAAGAAGTTCTTAATAGCAGCCCGTAGTATGGGAGATGGTGGTATTTCCCGCATCTTGGAGAGCACGATATGCCGTCGGTCCCGGTTGTCATAGTCACATATGGCAATCGTTATTGGGAAGTCAGTGCCCTCAAATATGCTGACAACTAGTTCAACTTTCGAATTCAGTTCACCCTCAGGGTTACGGAGGACCGATGCCAGTCGCTTCGTAAAAAAAACTGATATTCAGGTTAAACTGGTTGAACTGGTATCCGACCTCAAATAATTTTGAGAATAATAAAGGCCAGAAAGATGATGACATTAATAAACAAAGCGACATTTTTGTTTAACACAAATAGATATATAGTTCTCCTTTCGAAACGTACGTTATAAAATCAATAAATACCATCACCTTTCGACTCGTCATCGGTTATAATATCAAATCATCTATAACCATCGACAATGTATGATGTTAATAGCCGTAAATACGTCACAAGGTAATTTCATCATAAAAATATAATATGCCACTCATCGGACGCACAGGTCAAGCCAATGCAAGGTGCGGTCACACTTTATTCATGTGTGAATTATAGGTTGACTACTTTACACAGAGGACTCGGCGTGCAAAGACTATTTGTGTAATTTTTAAATAATAGACAGTGTACCATGTAATATTCATATTTAGTGTATGCATGCTTGCCTAGTGGTGGAATGTGGCTGTTCCTCATTATATTGTAACACCTCATTGGAGAACCAACTCATTGTATAAAGACTGAAAAAAAAAATTCTAAAACTGTCATTTTGTTTTTTTCAAATATGATTTTATTAAATTTACTTATTTCTTTGCCTCAATGCAGTTTAATTTTAAAAAAATTATGACATATGGACAAAACAATCAGGTGAGTAGTGTCTTTAAAATCAGGAGTTGATTAGGTTTAGGCAACGAACGAATTACTCTACAACGTTTTTGATAGGTCGTGAACATGACCCTGATCGAACCAGCTTATTTGTGCGTATTGTATGGCGTATGGTTTAATGATTTTTCAATAAAGTACCTATAATTAATATTGACAGAAAAAGCTAGTAAAACAAATACAGATCTTTTGGTGACTGATTAAATGCCAAGACAATACATAGGCAATTATTTTTAGATTTCGAAAAGAAAAAGTTTAAATGCTAAACTTCGACTACATTAAACCGAATTTTAGTAACATTTATATGTGATAATATAACAAATCTATTCACACCATTCATTAGTTATTTACATATATCATTTTATTTCAATCTGTTCAGTAGTTTATGCGCCACGGTTGAACATACAAACATACATCGGCTTCGCCGTAGTCGGGTAAATCAAATATATTAATAGGGTCACGCATCTCATTTTAACTAATCAACCTATACGCATAATATCAAAATATGTACATTTAAATCTATTAGGATAATTAAAAGAATCGCCTCACGCCATGAGATATGGATCTATATTACAATAAAATCCCAGTTTAGGGCACACCTCCATGATAAATATATATTCCATGCAATTGTTTAATACGAATGACATGGAGTATTAACAGCATTAGTTCTAATTTTACCTTTAAGTGATTACAAAGGGTTGTTTTGTCATTGTTTTGTAATAGATTCTTGTTATATTGGATACTGAGAGAAGTTTATCGTCACTGTACTTGTTAGAAAGAAACTTTAAATGGGTTTGGAACTTTGACTGAGATTTTGAAGAGTTTAAAAATCAACTTAACACTTTTATATAGAAGAGTACAGTTGAACTTGGTAGTTACTTAATCCCAAAAGCAATCAGTAACAGAATGCAATTCCGATGATAGACAGACTGAACTTTTATACCATAACATGAGAATATTTCGTGAAATCCAAGGGGAGGCGACGTCTACCCGCTCGCTACAGCAAAGCGTTCGTACCAGATCTCAATATGGTGGAGAAGGTAATAATATCCATATTTAAACTATAAGTTCTAAAGTAATTCTGGCTAAAGCGCTGCACCGATTTCAATGAAATCTATACTAATATCATAAAGCTGAAGAGTTTGTTTGTTTGTTTGAACGCGCTAATCTCAGAAACCGCTAATACGCTTTGAAAAATTCTTTCAGTGTTAGATTGTCCATTTATCGAGGAAGGCTATAGGCTATATATCATCACGCTAAAACCAATAGGAGCGGAGCAATAACAGACGTAAACGAGGTTGAATGGGTCAGCTAGTTTGATATAAAGATACTTTATTTCTCTAGGTACGACATGAATTACTCTGTACCACAATAACCGATACACAGATAAACTAGTAGGAAATAATAATAGCATTTATTGCATGAAATCAAAAAGAACACAATATGTTCAACTTAAAACTTGTTTAAGTAATAAATCGTACACAAGATAACCTTCGTTGCTAAACTACGTAGAAACCTGTATTTCGACGTACGGCGCCATTCCCCACAGGAATTTTAACAGGAATTCATAATAAAAGAAAATTTTATAATTTTAAAATAGGAAGTACAAAATGAAAAGTTTGGAGTTAAATACTACTTTTTAGTTTACTATATAATCATCCAACTTACTTAGCTAATCTAATCACAAAAATATGAGTTCAAACAATTGTCGATTTATGAGGTCATTTGTTAAAGTTTTATTTCATACACCGCGGGGTTCAGCCCCGCGGTGTTACCCGCGGTTATTTTCGTATCGTGGGTAACGCCGCGGGGCGAAGCTAGTCTAAGAAATGTAAGCCTTAGTTACTCCTTGTTCCATCAGCTACCTACCAGTGAAAGTCTCGTCCAAATCGGTCCAGCCGTTCCAGAGATTAGCCGGAACAAAGAGACAGACAGACAAAAAATTTAAAAATATATATTTTGGTGTGTGTACCGTATATACATTCGTATGCATGTAGTAGAAAGCGGTCATTTTAATATTACAAACAGACACTCCAATTTTATTTATTTGTATAGATCAACATACCCATTAAAATTTTTTTATTAAATATGCAAACTGCCTTATCTACACTTTCGAAGCTCCTGGATAAAATGCTTTTGTTTTGTGCAAGTCTCGCCCGTCAAGTTGTGTAGTTTTCATTTCTTTTGGTGCAAGCTGTCTGTTCTTTACACCAATTTTGTAGAGACCTAATCAGTACCTATTGAGTTTGGGAATGTACAATGTGATGTTAGTCCCTACCCAAGAGATTCCAGTATTGTTTCGGAAAGGTATTCGGAGATGTACAGTTTGGACTAAAAAAGTGAGCTTCTAGAATACGGGTAAATATAATTGTATGTTGTATGTTATTGGGGAATACCGTGGGAGAGCCATTTTTCGGCTTGAATTTTCCGGCTCGACCGGAGTGATACCACGGCCTCACAGAAAACCTGTGTGAAACAATGCTTTCGCTGTGTTTCAACTTGTGAGCGGGGATACCGGAGGACCATACCCCAACCCTTTCCCCATCCCTCTCCCTATCTCCTAAATGCCGGCGACGCACTTGCGACGCCTCTGGTGTTGCGGGTGTCCATGGGCGGCGGTAATCGCTTACCATCAGACAATATGTCTGCTCGTTTGCTTCATATTCCATAAAAGAAATAGATATTATCCCTCAAGAATCAATTTACCTACCCTACATACCAAATTTCAATGCAATCTGTGCAGTGGTTTAGCCGCGACAGAACAGAAAGGCCGAGTTACTTTCGAATTTATAATAATATATATATATATATATATGTAGTGAAAATATGGATTAGATCTAAATAAAAAATACTGTATTGTATAGTAGGTATGCATGGTCTAGTAGAGAATCATTACTTCTTGAAGTATATTCCACAAAAATACGAATAAAAATAAATACAATTATTCAATGAATCCACGAAACGTCAATAACACGAGACACATTTACAGAGAGCAATATAAATTTGCATACTTTAAAATATTTACAAACATCCCGCGTAAACGTGGATTCTTCAACAAAGTTATTTTGAACTGATATATCAAAATGCATTCTATAGCTTTGTGAAAAGGTTTAAACTCGCAGCTACAGATTAAAAAAAATGTTTAAAATACCAATACCGTTCGTTCCCCAAACTGTATCATGCATTACAAAGACGACATATCAGAGATCAGTGGCCTTTTCGCGCCAAAATAACCTCAAATGTCATTGCAATACAATTGAAGTTAAGATTTTTTAACAGAAAGCCTACAAATGTTTTATAATTTAAAATTCAAAGAAACAATATTGGGCGAGCATAGAAATTCGGTAACATCAGGATATTTTATGAGTGTAGTGGGAAATACGACACAATTTGTAAAAGTATTTTTCTGTTTCAAAGTACATATTACTGAGAGAAATTTATTACACGTCAACGGATTCCATTTTTAATCATGCGTGAGTGTACGTTGCTAAAGCAGGTAATTTATTCTCAATTGTTCTTAGTGAAAATCAGGTCGGTTTTAACTGAATATCCGACCCCAAATCTTGGGAATGATTAAGGGTAGGAAAATGATGTTGAAATATTGAAAAATAGTTTGTAATTACAAAATAACAGTGATTTACTAAACGTACGTACTGTTGTGGCGGAACAATTTAGTAAAAATAAGTTCACTGCAGTTAGAATATAGATACCATTAAGTAATTTATGAAGATCTAAATCAAACTAATTCTTTCGCTGTTTTCAACTGAATGATTAGAGTAACCAGATACCTCTCCCCTCTCTAAACATGACAGGGGGGGGGACACTTCAAATGAATCTTTAATTGTTAGTGACGTACAAAGATACTTAAACTATAAAATTAACTTATTAGTATATGGTTTCAGAATTTTTCTCGTTGACCTTGTACTTACAAGCAAAATTCCTACACAAGAGAAAGGTCAACTCACCCTGCAAAACGACACACGCTTTCATATAAGTACTTGTAACATATGAAAAAGGGTCCCCCTAAGCGATAACAACCCGACCTGTTGTCCAAATCGCAGGAATCTATTGAATAACATCCAATAAAGGGGGCTGACCCTCGCCATGTTACAATATGTTAAGCAATTCTTGACTCTGAAGATTCTTGTCTGATTTGTATTTGAAAAGGTATTTGTAAAAGAAGTATGTTTTATTTTATTTTTTTTGCAGATGGCAAATAAACATTTTGTTCTGGAGTGAAGACCGCGTTCATAGTGGACGTGATATGTAGCGTCGTTTGGCCAGATGCCGGGATGAGTCGTGTAGTGTATGCGTCTATTCAGTCACCTCAATCGGTTACTCGTTCATGCACTCACTCACTCGTTCACTAGCTCATTTATTCATACAGACGAACATTCCCGTACGCACCACCACTGGATGGAGTAACGCGAGCCGTTGGCGAGAGCAGATGTGTTGGTTGGAGGACCGTCAATGACTGGATGATAAAATCAAGAAACCGGGCTGTGAAGTGTGCCTTTGGTGAGGCCTATGTCTAGCAGTTGACTGCAACGGGCTGATGATGATGATGAAATAAGCAAATCTGTCAGGTGATAAGATTTGTTACAGTGTAGGAGCCAATAGAGAAAGAAGAGCACCTCATAGTAGGTAATTACCACCGCCTATTTAAACTTGCAACTTAAAAATCCCAGAGAGTTAGTCCTTTGAGTTTGTAGCGCTACTGCCCCACTGTTGATGTTGGGATGTTGTATATATGATAATCGGCGCGGGAACTTTATTTGCGCGATTCAGGATTGGTAGTTACTCCGTGTAGTGTAGTTTGTAGGTACAGTGCGTTACTTCGTAGTTCGCCACAAGTTCCTACGGAGTCAGGACAGGTTTTTTCGACTCCGGTAATCTCAGTAACTCAGTGACAAGCGACGAAAATATCGGTGAACACATCTTTCACTATAGATAGCAAACATCAGGGCCATTGACAAATTTTAACTTCCAATGATATTAGTGGTTTATATTAGAACTCACAATTTTCAATGTTACCACTACACATATAAAAATGTTTTCAATAACTTATATCTTGCTTTAACTAAATATAGATTATTGAAAACGGTCTGAATTTTCTTTTGAAAATACCTTTAAAAGACTATTTGTTATTTATTTGACAACTACAATTTGACAAATAAAATAATATTATCCTGCGTATCAATAAAATTATTGAATTTATCTCCTGTTAAAACTGGAGGTTTTTCATTATTCATTCATTTTAGACAGCCTCGGTGGCGTAGTGGTAGTGCAGCAGTCGCATTACTGCTGTGCTCGAGTTCTCGAGTTCAAATCCTGGATCGGACCAAATGTTTGAATAATCTGGCAATAATTGATCGGAGTTTGGGTGCACAAAAAAGTATCTAAATATTTATATCAGTTTTCTAGTACCCATAGTACAAGCTCTGCTTAGTTTGTGACTAGATGGCGTTGTGTGTCAGATGTCCGAAATATGTTACTATAAAAACATTATAGATTCTTTTTCTTTTGATGAAATGGCAACCATACGGATCACTCGGATCAGCTATTTCTGCCAATGTCAAGTATTTATAGTCTTTAATTGTAAGTCTTCGAGTCTTCAAGTCTTCGTCGTGATGAAATGAATGATAAAAAATATATCAAATGTGGATGACATGAAATGGGAAAAATAAGCAACATAATATAAGGGGTGTTTTTTTAAGCTAGATAGAACTTTAAATTGTAAAAAGTAACACAAAAAATTAAATTTCGATGAAACTTTTTTTTTTATTTGTTTCAGTATACTCTGACAAATCATCATGAATAGACTCACGCTTGAACAACGCTACGAAATTATCCAAATTTACTTTGAAAATCAGTCGTCGATTCGCGCAACTTATAGACGACTTCGTCATTTGTATGGCGTACATAATCGTCCATCTGAACAAGCCATTCGTCGAACTGTGGATAGATTTCGTACCACATACTCTCTAGAGGATGCAATAACACCAGCACGTCGAAGGAATGTGCGTACTGAAGACAATATCGCCGCTGTAAACGAAAGTGTGGAAGAAGATCCAAATTTATCGATTCGTCGTCGGTCGCAGGAATTGGGGCTCTGTCCGTCCACTACGTGGAAAATTTTGCGCAAAGATCTCGGCCTACACCCGTATAAGATCCAGCTGGTGCAGGAATTGAAGCCACGAGACCATTATATGCGTCGTTCTTTCGCCGATTGGGCTCTAGAGCAGTTGGCAACTGACCCGTTGTTTTATCGCAAAATTGTGTTCAGCGATGAGGCGCATTTTTGGCTTAACGGGTTTGTTAATAAGCAAAATTGCCGCATATGGAGTGAGACCAATCCAGAAAAATGCACCGTATGGTGCGGTTTTCACGCTGGTGGCATCATCGGACCTTATTTCTTCAAAAATGAGGCCGGAGCTCGCGTTACGGTCAATGGAGATCGTTACCGCCCCATGATCAATGATTTTTTGTTTGAAAATATGGATGACATTGATCCGGAGGAGATGTGGTTTCAACAGGATGGCGCTACGTGCCATACGGCGAACGCAACCATCGACTTATTGAAATCAAAATTTGGCGATAAGTTGATTTCGAGAAATGGACCTGTCAATTGGCCTCCAAGGTCGATTTGACACCTCTCGATTATTTCCTGTGGGGCTACGTGAAGTCACTGGTTTATGCTGATAAACCAGCAACAATTGACGCCTTGGAGGCCAGCATTGTTCGTGTTATTCGTGACATACGGCCAGCAGTGCTCGAAAAAGTGGCCCAAAATTGGACGTCCAGAATGCACTTCGTCAAGAACAGCCGCGGTGCCCATATGCCCGAAATCATTTTCAAATGTTAATGTCACGTATTGAACTTTCGAATAAAAAAAAATTTTGATTACAATTTAATTTTTTGTGTTATTTTTTACAATTTCAAGTTGTATCGGGCTTAAAAAAACACCCTTTAGAATAGGTTACTGAAAGCGTAAGTCGTTATGACATAAATCAGGTGCCAACACTTTATGTATCCAAAAGTACGTCAATTTATTAAATAAGGTTGGATACAAAAAAATCTGTACATAAATTTCCAAACAAAACACTATCAAGAAACAGATTTTCTTTTTCACATTACAAAATCTGATGTTTTATTTAAAACGTCGCCAGCTTATAAATACAGGTATAGCATAATAGCTCTTATGTAAGCTCAATAAGGTATGTTTAACTCGTGATCCAGGTAGGTGCACTAGACGCTGAAGAACTGAATAGGAACACCCGCCATTGACATCTGTCACTATTGTTTAAAGAAAGCGTGGCGCAGGAAAGTGTAGCTTTTAATGATTGCAGTTGCTAAAGGTGAGGCTTAAGTGGTCGAATGAGATATTAAAAACGATATTCTGATGATGAACAGAAAGGAATATGGATGTGTCTATACGCAATGTATATTATATAGAACTGCCTCATTGGTCTAGCGGTTGACGTATGCGACTGCCAATCAAGAGGTCTCGGATTCGAATCCCGGGTCGGAGCAAAAGTGTTATTGAGTTTTTCTGACTATACAAATATTTAATAATAGCTCGGAGTTTGGAAGTTGAGGTCTGAGGCCCGTGCCTCGGAGAGCACGTAAAGCTGTCGGTCTTGCACCTGATCTCTCCTCGGTCGTGTCAGTTAACCGTCCCATCGGATTATGACAGATAGGGACCAGAGAGTGCACCTGTGTTTGCGCACACACTTGTGCACTATAATATCTCCTGCGTAGTTGTTGGTCTCCGTTGAGACTGGCCGCCGTGGCCCTAATCGGCTAGGAGAACATCACAATATGATCACGTATCACGTGTATGAATATGTGAATAATTGGATACGAGTATAATAAATTATGCATTTTTCATTAACTTCAACGAAATTTTAGTACAGTGCCGTCTAATAAAGGTCCAAAAAACTATTGAGTTACTAAATTATAATCCTTTATCGTGCAATGCATGTTCACGCACCAATTAGTGGTGAATATTTATATATTTTAATCGACGATTTATGGTTAATCCTGGTATTATTATGAAATTAGATTGATTCAGAATAATTGTGTTGTCACCAAAACTAAGAAATTGACTCGATATTTGATTAGATGATTAGATTACAATAAAAAGTTTAAGAAACTATAGCCCAACTACGTTAAATCTTTTAGTTAATACTAGCTGAACCTCGCGGTGTTACCTGCAGTTATTAGTTTACATATTGTTATTTTTTTTGTTATTTTTTTCTTACAATTAAAATAGCCTATATTAATAAGTGATAATGTAGCATTCAAATGGTGAAAGAATTTTTAAAATCCGTCCAGTACTTTTTGAGCCAATTCGTTACAAACATACTTACATACAAACCTTTCCTCTTTATAATATTAGTATAGATAGTCTACGTTATCCGGGCCATCATTACGAATCTATTGATAGGTCATTCATTAAAATCAGTGAAGTAGTTTAGACGCTACTGTGGAACATATAAACACACATTTAGACAGCTAACACTATTAGTCTTCCGTTTGACTTTTATTATAGAGCCGAGCCAAAAGGAAGGCTCAAGTAAAACAAACTTTCAAGGTTTATTAACCACAATTGAAACTAATAAAAGCATCTTTGAAATCAAACTTAATTCGAATGTATATCCTTTAGCATTAATATCACTGAACTATCCAGGTCATCGTGGAATTAAAGTTAATAACCCAAGAGCAAATAAATCGGAGAGGGAATGCAATTTCCTCGTCCGACTGGCCAATATGTCTCCCAACGTCTCTGGGAGCGTGCAAATGAATAAAAATCAACATCACGCTACCAACACTTTATTACGTCTGGTATAGAGAGAAATAAACTATGTGGACATTGTTTTTTACCGACTTCAGAAAAGAGAAGATTCGCAATTAGTTTTTTTTATCCAACTCAACTCCTGCTTTAGGAATATACATCCTGTGTCGCGGGGTACTTTACATACATACATGACATGGATACAACGAACACCTAGACGCAAAACAAGAATTGTTAGCCCATGTGGGGTTTGAACCCACTACACTTGGCGCAGTAGACCGCGGCGTGTCGACTGCTTAAACCACTAACCGTGCCGTCAAGTAGATTTTCTATTCATGTTTGTCTCCTCAGAATGAAATAAAAAAAATCGCTTGTTTGCGTCCCGCGCATTGTATAGTTTATTCGTTTAATGTTTTATATAAATAATAATTTGATCTGAGTGGTTTCTTTTTAATATTTTTGTATTCTGACATTTTCTAGTGTCCATACATTTTGAAGTGAAAAAAAGGGCATCAACTGTAATTGAGTAAAAGACGTACAAAGAGCAGAAAGAAATAATTCAATTAAAGGTTATTGAAGTCTAATGGGCAAGTGATGACTTCGACATACAGAGCTAAATAAAATTACTACAGCGCCATCTAACAGAGATACCACGAACTAGCGAACTAAACGAAGCAACTACTAAACCTGAATCTCGTAATAAACGTTCGATATAGATCATACGCGCTGAACCCCGCGGTGCTACCCGCGGTACGACAATAACCGCGGGTAACGCCGCGAGGCTAAGCTAGTATCTTTATAAATTGTAGCCTGTGTGTTATTCTTATGTATAACCTAAATTATTGTAAAGTTTCATCAAAACCCATTCAGTAGTTTTTGCGTGAAAGAGCAACAAACATACATCTTCCATCAATCCATATTTACAAATTCTCGCGTGAAAAATATTAGTAGGATCATATGATCATCGCGCTTGGTTGGAGGATACTCCCTTTGTGTTGGAGGGACATGACCGTTCCTCCACAGGATATTGAAAGTTCTATAATGGTAGCTACGAACTTGAAAGTTGACCCGACGATCTCTAATACCTAAGCATAACTGAGAAACAAGTACCTTAAGCATTCCACTAATCCTGCGAATAGAAGCTAGATAAATGTAAATCAATTAACAAACTGCTCACCAGATAACATATCACTATTTATCAGCAAGTTCCAATCGATGTTATTCGATAAATATTTGCATTGATCTAGAAATTGCATCGTTAAATATTGCACATACTGATAATAAAACTCTATCTCAGTAAATTTATTCGTGTTCGAGTACAAACAGACAAATAAACATACTCTTTATTGTACACAAAACAAAAGATAACAATTTACTTACATTATTAGGCACGAGTAATATATGATTAATAAATATCGCAATTTTAAGAGAACAAGGAAATTGAGAGAATAACTCATATTATCCGCATATAACAGTCCACTATTGGACATAGATTTAATAAATTAATCTACTATACCACGCTAAGGCGCTCATAGCCCAGTTGCACTCGGTGATTAGAAACAATTACCGAGGGTAAGCAACGTGGCGCGGTGAGTACCTAGATGGGTGCCCGCTGGTGGCATGTTATCATTCGAATCGGAGGTCACGTTAAGCAGTCGGTCCCGGTTGTTATCATAGGATAACAGTCGTTAAGCTTAGTTGGTGGGCGGCTTAAAAACATTCAACGGCAGGATTACGTAGCCACAACATTATCTTGCCAGTCCCCAACCCGCGCTTGGCAAGCGTGGGGACGTATGGCCTTAACCCTCTCCTGAGAGGAGACCCAAGCCCAGAAATGGGACGTTATGGGTTGTTGATTGATACGATCCTGGTCAGATAGGTTGGTAAAGGGTTGGCTTTAATTTTTCCTTCTATTTGCAGTAGTTTTCCCGCGTAGTGTGCGCCCTTAGTTGCCTCTTACGACACCCAATACGATGAATAGGGGTGGTGACACTTGGTATTCTTAATCCGACATCATACAGGCAAACGTATAAGAAGAAGTACACATATAGGTAGGTAGGTACCTATAGCTATAACTTACATAATACATACAAATGGTATATTAAGTATAACGAGGAAAAGTAATGATTAGATGTATAAAAGAGCGCAGAATGTTAAAACAATTAAATTAAATAACTCTTGGCCGAATTTCTAACAAAAAACATTTTGTAATTTTTTTGTCTCTCTGTCTGTCTATTTGTACCGGATAATCTCTGGAACGGCTGGACTGATTTTTACGGAGCTTTTACTGGTAGGTTTCTGATGATACAAGGAGTAACTTAGGCTACTTTTTTAGCCTAGCTTTGCTCCGTTTCCGGTACGACAATAACCGCGGCTAACACCTCGGAGTTCAGCTACTTTGTTATAAATTTAATACCAGCAAATTCAGTTTGGATCTAGCCTGTTTTGATAGTGACAATTGTATACGTTTTAATTTAAAATAAAAGTAATGTTTGATACAAAAAATTTAACCGTACAAATTTTTGTAGTGTTTTCAAAGCACTAAAAGCCTAAGTTAATTTGCCACGCACAGTCCATTGTACAAAAGATCGCAGAACAAAGATAACAGACAATAATCAAGTTAAGGTCTGCATTGTACCATCATAAGTAAAGGTCGGCCCAGATTAAATTTATGCCCCCCTTAAATAATTAATTCCCTTTAACTTCATTAAGAAACCCGCATAGGTGTAATTACAATGAGCTAAGGAATCTTAATAGTCGAACTGAAAGCGGTACACACGGGTTCTAAGGTTGGTGAACATTTCCCCAAACAGAAATTGAACAAGACTTCGTATCCTGTTACCTAAATAACAACTATTACTACTATTTACTACCTATTACAGGTAAAATAATTACCTTTCACTTCAAGTAACTTGTACTAAGGAAAAAAAAATGAGTGTGTGTACTTTACACGCGTTAGAAGTTATACTTCTTTGGAGTATGGAAAAAAAATAACTAAAATGCAGTAGTGATTAACGATAAATATTAAAATTAATCATAAAGATTTTATTTAAATAAATAATATTTATTTATTCACACTGTTTAATTGCACTATTACGAAAAACGTGTTCTAAATATCAAAATACTAGAATATAGAACTTGAACATAGTTTTCGATTTTCATGCCACCTAGAACTAACTTCACGATGTAGAATTCAGGTGTCGGTGTGCGCGCGCATCGTAAAAATTCACTGTAATTTTTCTCCATCGCGCCAAAAGAAGTATAACTTCAAAAAATGACTTGGCGTTGTGTGTTAGAATTTTTTAATGAAATAGTGGCCAAACGAGTAGACATATCGCCTGATACTGCCGTCCAAGGACATGGATGCAACACCAGAGGTGTCATAAGTCCATTGCCGGCCTTTGAGGGAATGGGAAGGGGGATGGGGAAGGGTTAGGGGCTTGAGAAGTTTGTATTCTAATGTTTCAATGTAAATGCTCTACAAACATTGTTTTCAATGAATAAAAATAAAATATGTTTGTTAATTCATCAAGTCTGTCTGGCATTCCTTGGAAACACGAGTTTTGCATAAATCATATTTATCACTTGAATAACAATACTATCAAATACATACAACTCAAGTGTGTTTTATTTATAACATAATCAATGTTTAAAGTTGGAAAATAACTTTTCAAATATATATTTGCGGAGTTTATAGATATCGACACGAGTGATTTAATAAGCAGAGTCTTTCATTTAGAAACCTAAGAATTAGATGAAATAGATACAGATTTAAATGACGTAGGACGAAGGCCCATAATACAGTAGAGGTATTATGTTTGTCCCTGCCAAAATGAGTCTACTCTGCCTGATGGAAAGCATAGGCAGAATCCAAGAGTAGCGGTCTCCATACTCATTACGAACGCAGACAATGCAGCATGTTGACCCACATCATGGTGACCTGGTGATGCTTCTGCATCATTAGGCCTCCGGTCTCGCACTCGCCAACCAACGAATCACGACTTCACGAACGCTATCATTTCACGTTGATTTTCTGTGCGAGGGTAGTACCACCCTGGTCGAGCCAGCCCTTTTGTTCCGAAATCAGTGTGGCTCTAGTACCTTAAATTAGACTGATTGTCTTTTTTAAGGACATCTCAGCAGACTTTTCAAACATACGTGAAACGGACACAAAGAACATACAGACTCAGAACAACAATTTGCAAATCACACAAAGTATAGCTCCATGTGGAATTTGAACCCATGACACTTGGCGCAGTAGAAACCGGCGTGGCGAACGCCTAAACCACTAGGCCAATAGTGCAGTCTAATAATGCTATGTAAATTTAAGAAGGAATGAGTAACAGACACTGTAAAGGCTATTGACGGTGTATCAACATAATTTGAAATAACCATACACAAATCGCCAGGAAAGGTACTTAGCACTTCTGTATTTAAAGCGTTTCTATTTCCTTACATTGAGTTATTAAGTTACTAACTCACTAGAGAATTTTTTACAGTATTACCAACATAAAGGGAAAATCAGCTAGATTTTATAACCGTATGTTCCACATATAATACAACCGCGCCTTATTCAAGATCACATAATAGGATGGATATATGGGTTACTGTCGGTCAGCCCGTCATGCCACAACAATGAAACATAATATTGTCTTATTGTGCTACCGTGATCCTTGTACAAAGGCTTCTGCAATAAGGCTTTCAATAAGACGCTCAACTGTTCATGAATTGGGATAATATTAGTTTATGAGGAAAGGTTATTTGGCATACAGATGAGGGATATTTTGAACATATTTTTTTGTAAGGAATGGACTTAGTCTTTCATAGAGTGACATAGTCAAATAGCGAGGAGTTTATTATTACGTATGTGGTGAAGAGATTTTGTGTATGGTAATTAGTAATTACGAGAACAGAGAATGGCCAAAGATTAAGTGAGTGTATTATAATGCTTGCATAATTTACTGAACTGATGGTACTGTACTTCTCACATAAGAACAACCTTAAATAACAGCATTTGTGCTCTCGTGTTTCATTGGTGAGTGCGAGACAGGAGGCCCAATGATGTGAAAGTTTCTAAATAGGCCGCTATTGTGTGGGTCACCGTGCTGCATTGTTGCATTCGCAATGGGTGTAGTGAAAAAAAAGAAGAATATAGGTATTATTCAGATGCATTCCTTTAGAAAATAGATTTGTTTGTTTACAAACACAAACCAAATACTAAAAATATAATTTAAATCCATGCGTGCTCAGTTTGATTTAAAAATTACAGTGTATAGATTAAAATAGTCATATTATGCATAAAATTTAATATTATTTAATTAAAAAACTTATATAAATGATCACAATACTAGATTCATGGTAAAACATGCTAGTGCAATGCAATGGAGTTTATTAGAAAAAAACTTCATCGGAAAGCTGAGAAAAAACCAACTTATCCCTCAACCACATTGCGAAAACTATAATATGTATAGACCTTATTCATTAGAGCATAAGAGTAAATATAGCAAGGCATTTATTTTAAGGTTGTAAAGTATAACCTTGCAACTCCCTAGTTAATATTGACTCGTCAACATTGGATTTCGTTTCAAACTTTTCTCATTTTGAATCGAGTCAAACCTTTACTTAAACTATAAACGGTACAATCCTTTTTTAGATATTTAGTTACAACCATTGATGCCATGTCGCAAATGTTTTTATTAAAATTCTGCTTCGTAAAATGTATCTAATTACTTACTTATTTCTTTACTTATTTCTTTAAAGCTAGCTTGCAATAAGTATGAATAGATCAATCAACATAGGGAAAGAAAGATAAGAATTTTAATAAAACTTTTTTTTAACCGACTTCAAAACGGGAGGAGGTTCACAATTTGACCGTGTATATTTCTTTATGTGTGTTCGCTGATAACTTCGTCATTGGTGAACCGATTTTGATGATTATTTTTTAATGGAAAGGAAATATCCCAACGGTGGTACCATGATAAGGACACTAGGATCTGATGATGGTATCCGAGAGGAATCGAGAGGAACTTTTGAAATTCGTAGGTGCGACTAGTGCATTTGTTATTTATTTTATTTTATTTCAAAGCTGGTGCTTTCCGTGTGGTCTCAATTCGTTTTGGTCGTCCTTGAAATCGTTTTGTTTAATTTTTACTTGTTATTGTTTCCAATACACATAAATCTACAAACACAATATTGAAAACTGCACCATAAAAAACAATGCAGGATCTATCAGGGTAACAGCTTGCGAAAAAAAAGATTCAGTAAAATTTAAAAAAACAAATTGTTTGTGATGGATTTTGTGATAGACAAGTTATCATTCTTCTTCTTCTTTTTCCTAGCCTTATTCCAAGATTATTAGGGGTCGGCTACTAGTTCCACCTGTTTTACCTGAATATCAGTTTTTCCACGAAGTGACCGGCATCAGACCTCCGCAACCCCGAGGGTGAACTGAATTCGACAAGTTATCATTCATTAATAAAAAAAAAATATGCGACAAATACCATCGGGTTATCATATGGGTGTCGTGTTAATAACTGCAGTTCCCGGACCCCTCCCTTCTCAGGCGCAGAGTGGCACACCGTGTGGTTTTAGTCAGTTCGATTCCGACATACCGCCCCGCCGCAAACCCCGGCGGTTTGACGGCCCGAGGGGGTTTCCACACGTAAAAAAAATAAAATAAAAAAATGGGTGTAAGTTTATCTTTCGGATAAAACGTTAATATATTATGGCTAAATTTTAAACAGTGAACAACTTGGATTTCACTTCTCATTTGTTATCAACTCGCATTCTTTAAATCAACCTAATCGTGAAGATGAGGTTGATTTAACGAATGCAGTATTGCTGAGAGTAAAATCATGAATAATCTCGCAGATAAATGAATATATATATATATATATTATGATAATAAAAATGCCAACAAATAAAGAAATTGATTTAAAATTATCTATTATATTTATAAATTATATATTGATTATCATGTTTAACTTTGCACAGGTATGACTATAGATAATCTCCCCGTTATCTATTGTCAACATAGAACAAAGAAGTATATTTTATCAGTAGGTTAGTATTACACTGATTTTGGAACCTACGGCTGCAAGTTGCAATAAGTGCATTATGAGTTTCAAAGATAAGGTCGTAATGGTTACGGGCTCTGGCTCAGGAATAGGCAAGTCAACAGCGATACTCTTCGCCAAAGAAGGAGCACATGTAGTTATCGTAAGTATAATTGAAGAAGAGGCTATTCAAACAGTAGAAATTTTTAAGCAATATGGAAACAAAGCGCTTGTAATTCAAACTGATGTCTCAAAAGATGATGAAGCGAAGAATGCAATAGATAAGACGATCGCTGAATTTGGAAAACTCGACATTTTGATTAATAATGCCGGTTTAGGCAGACCAGAAAGCTTATTTACAATAATGGATAGCCTAGATATAAACATAAATGTTAACTTTCGTGCGATAGTAGTCATGACTACTTTAGCCATGCCTCATTTGATTAAGACGAAGGGTTCTATTGTCAATGTATCCAGTATTTTAACTAAATATTTACGAAGAAATTTACAGTTTTATAATTGTGCTTTAGCCAAAGCTGGCGTTGACTGTTTTACTTGTCTTATAGCCAAGGATCTTGGCGAATATGGTGTTCGAGTCAATTGTATAAGGCCAGGACCTGTTTACACTAATCTATTGCCATCTCAAGGATCACCATACACAACTGATGATTTCAAAGATTTAACTGCTTTAAGGAGGTGTTTAGATCCTGAAGAGATTGGAGACTTCATTCTTTATTTATCTAGTGATAAGGCTAAGAGTATTACTGGCAGTGTAATCGATATTGATGCTGGTATGAAACTTGTGTAATTAATTGTGTACTAAGTTTAGAATAAATAAATCAGTTTTATGAGTTGCTTGTTATTCTATATTTTTGTCTTTTACTGTATTAACCAGAGTTTGCCGAACAATACTATTACTAAATATAACGTTATAAATCTCATTTTTTACGAGAATAACTAGTTTGGATAGAGTCATACAAAAAAATCTGATTATACGAGTATGTAAACATTTTATATGTTACCGTGGGAGCGCCCAGCTTCGGCATGCATGGGCCGGCTTGACCGGGGTTATATCACGTCCTCGTAAAAAACCGGTCTGACACAGCGCCTGCGATGTGTTTCACCGCGTGAGTGAGGATACTGGAAACCCATGGCCCAACACCTCTCCCCATCCCCCAAAGGCCGACAACGCACTTATGACGCTTCAGGTGTTGTAGGTATCCATAGGCAACGGTAACTGCTTACCATCAGGCGATACATCTGTTCGTTTGCCCCCTATTGCATTAAAAACAATTATTTTCAATCAATAATATAAAGTATTTTATCGATAAGCGTAGTTCTGAAAAACATCTGTAAGCAATACAATTGTGAATTTGCTGGCTAATCACTTGAAAAGGAGGTTTTATTCGACCTACTATTTTTTGTTTACGTAATTATGATGCGTGTGATGTTAACGCTAATCAAATATGTATCGATTTTGTCTTTTTATTTATTTATTGTAGTGTTTTATGTCCTACGTCTACAGAGGCAACTTAATAACAAAATACAAATTGAAAACAACTGCGCCTAAAAAGTCGATAGATTAGTAAAGTGATGCTCTCATAATAATTAACACGTGTCTGTGATACGAGTATGTCTTAAAAGTATATATTCAAGTCACACTTATTAATGAGGAACTTTTCGCAGTCCATTAGTATTTGTGCACAATCATATTTATTTTTACTTTTTTTATTACGAGTATATAGGGGGCAGATGTATCGCGTGATGATAAGCGATTACCGCCGCCTATGGACACCCGCAACACCAGAGGCGTCACAAGTACGTTGCCGGCGTTTTAGGAAGGAGTACGCTCTTTTCTTGAAGGTTTGAAGGTCGAATTGGTCCGGGAACACCGCAGGCGAGAGCTCATTCCACAGTTTTGCTGTGCGTGGCAGAAAATTTATTTTTGAAAGTAAAGTGTGACATAGACAGTATTTAGATGAAATACAGATTTGATGTAGCATTCACGTATATTTTGTTAGATCACAGAATCCTACAGTTTCCATGGTGATTTAGCCTGCGTCACCACAGCTTTTTTAACATCAAGGATCGTTTCTATATGATATTCTATTTTAAATTTTCAATAATAATAAGTCCTTAATCATAACTTACAAGTAATTAGAAAGCTTGATTTCGTCACCCGCCTATCAAAAAAATTCAAAGGTTTACCTTCTTACTTAAAGTTTTTGAAAAGTCTGTAACTTACACATGTATGAGAAAGAATGAAAACAATTCGGGAAATTGGATATTTTGGTCAATAACGCTGGTATTACAAGAGAAGACAACTTATTATCTGGTAATATAATGGACTCCTGTGACGTGGTATTAGCTGTAAGTCTTCGTTCAGTAATTCTCATGACGAGTATTGCTACACCACATTTAATTCAGACCAAGGGTTGTATTGTATGACAAATTTCTTTCAAAAATAAAATTTTATGATCGTCCACAAATACTAAGAGCATCACTTTACTAATAAATCGATTTTTAGGTGCAGTTTTTTCAATTTGTATTTTAATATTAAGTAGCCTCTGTAGACTTAGGACATAAAACACTAAACTCAATAAATAAGAAGACATAAATCGATTCATATTTAATTAGCGTTAACATCACACGCATCATAATTACGTAAACAAAAAATAGTAGGTCGAATAAAACCTCCTTTTCAAGTGATTAGCCAGCAAATTCACAATTGTATTGCTTACAGATGTTTTTCAGAACTACGCTTATCGATAAAATACTTTATATTATTGATTGAAAATAATTGTTCTTTTTATGTAATAGGGCCAAACGAGCAGGTATTGCCTGATGGTAAGCGGTTATCGCCGCCCATGGACCCACGCACCACCTGAAGCGTCACTAATGCGTTGTCGGCCTTTGGTAGATGCGCAGAGGTTTTGGACCATGGGCCTCCAGTATGCTCACTCACGCGGTGAAACACATCGCAGGCGCTGTTTTAGACCGGTTTTCTACGAGGACGTGTTATAACTCCGGTTAAGCCGGCCCATGCATGCCTAAATTTGGCGCTCCCACGGTTGTATATATTTTTTTTTATATATAAACAGATTTTTTTGTATGACTCGATCAGAACTAGTTATTCTCATAAAAATTAGATTTATAACGTTATATTCAGTTTTAGCATTGTTCGTAAAACTCTGGTTAATGCAGTAAAAGACAAAAATATAGAATAACAAGCAACTCATGAAACTGGTTTATTCATTCTAAAATTACACAAGTTTCATACCAGCATCAATATCAATTACACTGCCAGTAATACTCTTAGCCTTATCACTAGATAAATAAAGAATGAAGTCTCCAATCTCTTCAGGATCTGAACACCTTCTTAGTGCAGTGAAATCTTTAAAATAATCAGTTGTATATGGTGATCCTTGAGCTGGCAATAGATTAGTGTAAACAGGTCCTGGCCTTATACAATTGACTCGAACACCATATTCGCCAAGATCCTTGGCTATGAGACAAGTAAAACAGTCAACGCCAGCTTTGGCTGAAGCATAATTATAAAACTGTAAATCTCTTCGTAAATATTTAGTTAAAATACTGGATACATTGACAATAGAACCCTTCGTCTTAATCAAATGAGGCATGGCTAAAGTAGTCATGACTACTATCGAACGGAAGTTAACGTTTATGTTTATATCTAGGCTATCCATTATAGTAAATAAGCTTTCTGGTCTGCCTAAGCCAGCATTGTTGATCAAAATGTCGAGTTTTCCAAATTCAGCGATCGTCTTATCTATCGCATTCTTCGCTTCATCATCCTTCGAGACATCAGTTTGGATCACAAGCACTTTGTTTCCATATTGCTTACAAATTTCACCCGTTTGAATGGCTTTTTCTTCAGTTAAACTTACGATAACTACATGTGCTCCTTCTTTAGCGAAGAGTATCGCTGTTGCCTTGCCTATTCCTGAGCCGGAGCCCGTAACCATTACGACCTTATCTTTGAAACTCATAATGCACTTATTGTAAACTTGCAGCCGTAGGTTCAAAAATCAGTGTAATACTAACTTACCGATAAAATATACTTCTTTTTATATGTTGAGAATTATCTATAGCCATACCTGTGCAAAGTTATTGCGCCACTAGCTACGAGTACTTTCTTGTAATCATAAATTTGTTTAAGTATTTCGTAAGGTAAATATGATAATGGAGATAATTTTAAATCAATTTCTTTATTTGTTAACAGTAACTAATTTTGAAGTGATTTTATTTTTTCTGCGAGATTGTTCATGATTTTATTAGCAGAAATACTATATTTGTTAAACCAACCTCATCTTCACGATTAGATTGATTTAACGAATGCGACGTTGATAACGAATGAGAAGTGAAATCCAAGTTGTTCACTGTTTAAAATTTAACCAAAATATATTAACTTCGTAACTTTCGAACTTCCGAAAGATCCAATAAAAAATCTACGATAGCTTGTCTTCGCAAAATCTATCATTTTTTTTTTTTTTAATTTTCGTTAGCCTTTTTTTCGCAAGCAAGCAATACACTATTACCCAGATAGACCCTGCATTATTTTCATGGTGTCTGTAAACTTGTGTGTATTGGAAACAATAAGAATTATAATTTAAACAAAAAAATACAGACTTCAAGAACAATCAAATTGAAGTGGGACCACACGGAATGCAGCAGCTTTCAAATAAAATCAAATAAATAACAAATGCACTAGTCACACCTACGAATTTCGAAAGTTCCCCTTTGTTTCTTTCAATGTTTGTTTTATCAGGTCCTAATGGTCTTATCATGGTACCACCGTTGGGATATTTCCTTTCCATTAAAGAAATATTCATCAAAATCGGTTCATAAACAATGAAGTTATCAGCGAACACACATAAAAAAATATAATATAGCGCATACGACAGTTCATTCCACAGTTTCTTAAATATTTCTGTAAATAAATATTTCTGACATCTAACACACAACGCCATCTAGTCCCAAGCTAAGCAGAGCTTGTCTTATGGGTACTAGACAACTGATATGAATACATATATACTTTATTTTGTAAATATATACATATTATACATAGAAAACACCCAAACTCCGAAACAAATATTTGCAGATCACACAAACATTTGGTCCGACCCGGGAATCGAACCCGAGACCTCAAGCACAGCAGTCGCTTACGCTACCACTCGCGCCACCGAGGCAGTTTCTTAAGTTTCCATTCCTCACATGGTATCACCTCATATTATTATGGTTCTTCGATCATACAATATTATGTCAGTGCCGTGATTTCATGCCAAGGTCTCACAACTATAAGCGATAGTGATTATAATAGTGAATGTCGGTTGCCACAAACGCAAGGATCTGGTTAATACAATGAAAGACAAATATATTAAATAAGACGTAATACATAAATCTATTTTATTTATTCCAAAATTACACAAGTTGCATACCGGTATCAATATCAATTACACTGCCAGTAATATTCTTAGCCTTATCACTTGACAAATAAAGAATTAAGTCTCCAATATCTTCAGGATTTGAATACCTCCTCAGAGCAGTAAAATCTTTAAAATCATCAGTTGTATATGTTGATCCCCATATTCGGCAAGGTCCTTGGCGAATATGGTGTTCGAGTGATAAGTATGTGATAAGTGAATGATAGGTGCTCACCCAGTGGCCAAACTCATTTATTATTATTACTTTTAGCCTTCTGCACTCCCCCTCCACATAAACTTTAACTGTGCTAAATATCATAGTCCTCCGTTTGCACAATTTTTCTAAATAGAGGTACAAAGGTTTTCTTTCACGTATCAATATATGAATGTTGACCTTTAAAAACTAAATAATAATGAAAACTTAACAAACGTATTGACATCCAGAACGGACGCGACTGTTAAAAAATGTGCTATGGTTTAATAATGGTCTAAGTGCCGTGAAGATATATATACATATATATATGTACTAGTTTTTGCCTTGTCTATGGTATAATATGTACTGGTTGATTATCGTAGAAATTCGTAGCATGTAGCATATTATGAGATGACATGACATGACAAGTTTCATTAAAATCGATGCTGGTATAGCCGTAAAAATATAACTTAGTGACCTAATTACTTTCGCATCTATACTAAAACTTAAAATTTGCAATGCATTGACTACCACTCCACAGCCGCACCTCCCGCACCACTCTCTCTCATAGGAGAAAGTCGCTTAATGACGCTGCATTCGGTTCAATCTTATTGTGATAACTTTTGAACTATTCGTCCAAATTACTCAGTGTAAAGACAAAGTTTATCTACATTCAAATTTAAAGTAACAAAATTATCAATTTTGATAAGTGTTCGATAAAGAAAAATATTCTAAAATGTGCTTTGTTAAAAAATATGCAATTTAATTGTATTTTTTTTTTATTTTATATTTATATATTGTCGCGGATTTTGTTTAGAACTATTTAAGACAAATAATCTTACAGTAATTATTTATCTTTGTGTACTGTTTATATACTGCAGTACAACACTACACTCTTAAATATTATAAAAGACTCATACCACAATCTATGGGGTACGTGGAGCCAGTAATACTTCTCGCCTTATCACTAGCCAAATACAAAATTAAATCCGCAATCTCTTCTGGATCTGAAGATCTATTTACAGGTGTTGCTTTGGCAAAATCATTAAAGTTGCCATCAATTCCTGCATTCACTAAAATGTTGGTATAAACTGGTCCTGGATTAACAGCGTTCACTCTCACTCCTTTGGGTGCAAGTTCCAGAGCAGATACACGGGTAAAACAGTCAACACCAGCCTTCGTGACAGCATATACAGGATACCGTACCGCTAAATTTGTCATACTGCTAAATATACTTGACATGTTTACAATACAACCCTTGGTCTGAATTAAATGAGGTGTAGCAATACTCGTCATGAGAATTACTGAACGAAGATTTACAGCTAATACCACGTCACAGGAGTCCATTATATTTCCAGATAATAAGTTGTCTTCTCTTGTAATACCAGCGTTATTGACCAAAATATCCAATTTACCGAATTCTTTAATAGTCATTTTAATTGCATTTCTGGCGTCTTCATCTTTGGATACATCTGTTTTTACAACTAAAGCTCTACCATATTTCTTACATTTCTCCGCTGTTTCTTTGGCTGCTTCTTCATTCCAATCAACAATTACCACATTGGCTCCTTCTTGAGCAAAAAGTACTGCAGTTGCTTCTCCTATTCCCGATCCAGACCCAGTGATTAACGCAACTTTATTTTTAAAACTCATTTTAGCCTTATTCAATCTTGTTGAATACTTTTACTTGTTTGAATGAACGACAAGTCTTAATACAATGAGAACGTTTCTGTTACTGATGTACGAGCGATAAAGTGGTTATGTGAGTGGCCTTCTAGAGTGACCGATAATTAATTCTGATTGTACTTCATTACATATAATGTAGGACTTTGCTTCTTGGAGATCGTTGTTCATTATTTGCATGTATATTGATGTAACTGCATTTTACACACTAAATTGACATTTGTAACTACAACTTGAGATACATATTTATTTGAATAATTTTTAACAGGGAATCAAGAAGGCTCAGCAATGCTTATTTTCAGTTATTTATGTGTGCAGTTACCGTATGACTATGTAGTTTTCTTGAGTATTTAATATTACAATCACAGAAGTGAACGTCATAAATGCATTTGCTGTAAAATGCATTGCATTATACTTCAAAACTTATATAATTATGTAACGAGGTCCTATCCAACGTCACATATCTAATGCTTTTCTATAATATTCAAATTATTATAGTCCGCTCCAACTTACTACTGAACTACTTTAGATTGATAGGCGTTCTGTATAACTAATAAGTAAAAAAATGTAAAATGCCAAGTAAAAATTCCTTATGAAGTGGCCCTGTTATGGAATGCCTTTCTGCTGAAAATAAAATGACTGTGCATTGTTGTGCAGGTTTTATTGTCAGCGTTAGTTAGCATTACTTAGTTGACTTTCGAAAAGTAGTAAAGTACATTATCTTGAAAACTAGACAGTAGTTTGCGATCAGACGGCTGTATGTAATTGAAAATACGAGAGTTTCTCGTCGGTTTTCTCCCTACAATAGTTAAGCTGACGTGACTTAACATGAGTTAATTTCCATTCAATTGATTAGTTTTCTAATAACGTTTATACTCTGTGCGCTGTAGCTTGGTGCGGGTGACATTTTCAGTAACACTTCGTTTCACTCTTGAAAGTTGCCGCGATTTATAAATTATGACTGAGTATTTGAGCTGTACCACATTCGCAATATATTAAATCATTAATAACTGTAGTAAATTAAATTAAACCAAACCAGAATGTTCTAATCTACAAATAAAATCAAATTTTTAAAAATTAAGCAGTGTTATGCGTATGACGTAACGCCATAGAAGTATTTAGTGATGGGATGTACTACTACGATGGATAGTCGATATTTTTCATAATAAAAAACGGTCATTTTTTATTGTTAAAATTGGTCTATAATTATAATAGGTCTTTACCTATGAAATTGCGTTTCTTCAGTACTGGTCATTTCAAATAAAAAAAGTTTGTAATGGCTCTGTATTCTAAATTCAAATTAATTTTGTTTTAAAACCATGACATTCTATTTACAAACTCAGTCTTTTGTTTTTTGATTAGCGTTGTATTTTCATTACATTTGAACATTTTTCGTCATAATGGATACCTACTTTAAAAATTCGTGTAATTATGGAATATGAGTTCCGTCGTGGCACCAACGCGACACAAACGGCACGTAACATCAAAAACGTTTACGGAGAGAACTGTACAAATGAACGCACAACCCTTTATTGGTTTTCCCGGTTCCGTTCTGGAAATTTTAACTTGAAAAATGAAGCTCGTGGTCGTCCGGAGACTTTGGTTAACAATTATGAATTAAAGGCGATTGTGGAAGCTGACGAAACTCAATCTACAGCTGAGCTAGCAGCAGCTTTTAATGTAAGCATCAAAACAATATTGATCCATTTGCGACAAATTGGCAAGGTAAAAAAGCTTGATAGATGGGTGCCCCACGACCTTAACGATCGCCAGCGAAACGTACGCGTCGAGACCTGCCTTTCGCTGCTCAACAGGCAAAGAAATGCAGGAATTTTGAAACAAATAGTTACGTGCGACAAAAAATGGATTCTGTTCGACAATCGAAAGCGCTCAGCAAGTTGGTTAGACCCTGGTTCAGCACCAAAGCAATGCCCTAAACCAAAAATGACCCCTAAAAAGGTGATGGTCACTGTTTGGTGGTCTAGTGCGGGTGTGATTCACCACAGCTTTTTACAAAACGGCATGAGCATTAATGCAGATGTGTACTGTAAAGAACTGGAGAGAATGATGGAGAAGCTTGCACATCTGCAACCAGCTTTGGTCAATCGGTCGTCCCCACTGCTCCTTCACGACAACGCGCGAAGCATGAGCTGGGGTTGGAAGCTCTCCCTCATCCGCCATACTCACCAGACCTTGTACCTACCGACTATTACTTTTTCCAAAATTTAGACAACTTTTTAGTGGGTAAAAACTTCAATTCCCGAGAGGCAGTACAAAATGCCTTTGAAGAGTTTGTTGCCTCCCGTCCAGCTGATTTTTACAAGAAGGGCATCAATAAACTGCCAATGCATTGGCAAAGATGCGTCAATTGCATGGGTGATTACTTCGAATAACAGAAATAAAAAAGTTAGAAAAAATAAGTACTTTCACTTATTGCATACAAAACGGCAATTTCATAGGTAAAGACCTAATACAACAGAACATTTATATGGTAAGGTTGCTTAAAAGGTTACTAAGAAAAAATACATTTTATTCATCCAACTCATATCAGAGTCAGGAACATCTGAATTGTCACTCAATTCATCATCTGAATCTGTGACGGATATTATTAACGAACAACAACCTCCCTGGCCTGACTACCCAAAATAGTTTATTTTTGTATGCTTAGACATGGTAATGACAACGAACTCAACAAACAAATAACAGTTACACTGCACAACTGAATAACACACTCATTTTCATAACAATATTAAAGAGAACTAGATTTATGGTGCGAGTATCGTTAGCGATAAAAATGAATTGCATAACGTCACATCCCTTAGTTATGTGGTACTGATAGATGTCAATGTCGTACAGGCAAATGTCACCCGCATCATCCTAGAGCGCAACGAGTATAGAAAATGTCAATTTGGTTAAGCCTGCAGGAGTCAAATTCACGTTACCAGCCGTTAACGAAGGACGCTCTTTCCTTACGAGTTTGAAGGTCGTATCGGTTCAAAAATATTGTAGACGATAATTTGTTCCACAGGCTGGTTGTGCAATGTAGAAAAATGGTTTCATATAATAGATTGCCAAATTGTAATATTCCTGGCAATATCAAGAACTTTCAAAATTTCTGTTCTTCTTTACAAACACATACTTTTGGTGAAGAAACAGATTTATATAACAACTAGCGAAACCCCGCGGTGCTACCCTAGGCACGACAATAACCGCGGGCAACGCCGCGAGGCGAAGCAGTTTTTTTTATAAATAGTAGCCTATGAATGTAAATTGTAAAGTTTCATCAAAATCCATTCAGTAGCTTCTTGCATAAAAGAAATATGCACTCACATACTCACAAACTTTCGCATTTATAAACATTATTCTAACTCAATAAGAGTTGTTGCCTGATGGTAAGCGATTACCGCCGCTCACGGACATCCACATCACCAGAGGCGTTACAAGTGCGTTGCCTGCCTTTTAAGAAGGAGTCCGCTCTTTTCTTAAAGGTTTGAAGGTCGTATTGGTCCGATAGCTCATTCCACAGTTTTGTAATGCAGTTTCGGAAAAACGCACAGTTGTGGACTGCCAACTATCTAGAAAATCTAGATGATAGAGATGAAATGTCTGTCGCGTAGGATGATGGCGGAAAGAGGCGGCAGGGATCAGTCCGAAGAACTCCTCGGAGGACTCCCCATAGTAAAAGTAAAGTTTATTATTATTATTATTTATTATCTTTTAATTATTTAGTAAATACCTTTACATGTATTTCTGTACACTTCATTTGCTTAGGAATTATCAGTAGTAATAAAACAACATTTTGATAACCTTGGTGCACCCTCTGGAGTCATTAGTAGAAATGACTTATATTAAAGATGTGTAGGTATACACATTTTATAAATCCATATTAGTTCAAAAATATATAATGTTAAGTTGGTTTTTGGAGCATTATTTTAAATAAAGGTATATGAGTATCAGGCATTTCCTTCACAACTATAATCATGTGGATTTTTGGTTTCTCTCACAAGCTACACAAGTCTAAATTTAAAACATTAAAAACCCTTATGTTTAATGTTAAAGTTTCTTTATTTTTAAATCAAAAGAAAACAATTTAAATATCTGATATTTTAAATATAATCTATAGTATCAAACATTATTTTAACATCTCCTTAAGTTTGAATTTATTTCAGACAAGTTGCAGTCCATTATCTATGTCAAATGTACAACCCGTTATACTCTTTGCTTTGTTACTTGCCAGATACACAATTAATTCTGCAATCTCCGGAGGTTCCGAACACTTCTTCAGGGCTGTTCTTGCTCCTAAATCATCGTAACTGCCATCAACCTTTGAATTCTTTATTAAATTTGTATGAACAGGCCCAGGACTAATAGCGTTCACTCTCACACCTGATGGTGCGAGTTCTAAAGCAGATACACGAGTAAAACAATCCACACCAGCCTTTGATACGGCATATAAAGGATATCGAGTCACCAAACTTACCACTTTGCTGAATATACTTGACGTGTTGACTATACAACCCTTGGTCTTCATTAAGTGAGGAGTAGCCAAATTAGTCATAAGAATGACGGAACGAAGATTCGTATTCAAGACTTCATCACAGGTATCCATAATGTTACTAGATAATAAGTTTCCTTGTCTGGCAATGCCTGCATTATTAACCAAAACATCAAGTTGTCCAAATACAGCGATTGTCTGTTCCATGGCTCTTTTAGCTTCACCATCTTTTGAGATATCTGCTTTGATAACGAGCACTTTGTGACCAAATTGTTTACAATCACCTGCAGTTTTCTTGGCATTTTCTTCGTCAATATCTATTACGACGACATGAGCACCTCTTTCAGAGAAAAGTAATGCTGTGGCCTCTCCTATGCCCGATGCCGATCCGGTGATCAAAACAACTTTATTTTTGAAACTCATATTAATTGATTTTGTTGTCTTGTTTTTAAGCGTTTTCAAAATGTATTAAATCAATTTAAAATTATCGTTCACTTCTGGCACGAGTTAAATCGATAATGCAAGAAAACATAAAACATTTAAAACGTACTTAACTAACTTATCAACAGAGATACTGACATTATTCGTTATTTACGAATTGATAATAAAGGTGTTCGGTTTTCTCATAAGAAAAATGAATTATATTAATACAGGTAGGTATATATTTTTGGAATGCCAAGTCAAAAGTAGTAACAAAAAGCGCAATGTCGATGTAGTTTCACAAGACAAAAATAAACCTCGTATAAGAATAATTGAAATTATCATAAAAATGAAGTGAATAGAAGAATATTTTTTTTAATAAAAAGCTTTTATGTTTGGTAAGAAAAATACCATTACATGGCAACCTTTAACTTTGGAATCAAGATAAATAACATGATAGGTTTGCGTTGTTGTCTATCAGGATATCTTTTTACCACGGATTTTTAGCCAGCAACCATTTCAAAGCCGCTACACAACATCGCGAGATACTGTAAACTCACGAATAATATTTAAACTCTCCAAATGCTCTGTAACAATCACTATTCCACAGTACACACAGGCCCACAGGCCCAGGTTCCAATATACCTTAGAAGGAGGTACGGACGTGTTACTTCAACTTACGTGATTGTTGCATCGATAACACAGTAATAATTGTTATCTATTTTTATTTTTTTATTCTCGTGAAGATATTTTTTAACAATGCATATTTTAGAATATTTATCGAACTCTTATCGAAATGATACATGGGTCACTTTATGTATTGAATGTAGATAAACTTTGTCTTTACACTAAGTAATTTGGACGAATAGTTCAAAAGTTATCACAATAAGAATGAACCGAATGAAGCGTCACTAAGCGCCTACTATGAGAGAGAGTGGTGCAGGGGGCGCGGGGTATGAGGGGGGGTAGTCAATGCATTGCAAATGATGATGGGTGTAAGTCTATCTTCACCGGCTCTTAGACCATTATTAAACCATAGCACATTTATTAACAGTCGCGTCTGTATAGTTCTGGATGACAATAAGTTTGTTAAGTTTTCATTACTATCAACCTTTTAAACGTCAATGTCAATATATTAATACGTGAAACAAAATATTTGTACCCCTAATATATATGTCAAAATTGTGCAAATGGAGGACTATGAAATTTAGCACAGTTAAAGTTTATGTGGAGGGGGAGTGCAGAGGGCTAAAAATAATAATAATAAATGAGTTTGGACACTGGGTGAGCACCTATCATTCACTTATCACATACTTATCACTCGAACACTCGAGTCAATTGTATTAGGCCAGGACCTGTGTATACGAACCTATTGTCATCTCAAGGATCAACATATACAACTGATGATTTTAAAGATTTAACTGCTCTGAGGAGGTGTTCAGATCCAGAAGAGATTGGAGACTTTTTGAATTTTTTATTTATCTAGTGATAAAGCTAAGAGTATAACTGGCAGTGTAATTGATATTCATGCTGGTATGCAACTTGTGTAGTTTTGGAATAAATAAAACGGATTTATGTGTTACGTGTTATATTATATATTTGTCTTTCACTGTATTAACCTGATTTTTACGTTTGTGGCGAACAATATTCGCTATTACAATCACTATCGCTTTTAGTAGTGAGACCTCGGTATGAAATCACAGCACCTACGATGTATGATCGATGAGTCACAATAATATGAAGTGATACCACGTGAGGAATGAAAAATTAAGAAACTGAGGAATGAACTGTAGCATGTGCTGTTTCCAGTCCAGAAAAGAGCATACGCTAAATATAACGTTATTGACCTAATTTTTATGAGTATAACTGATTTTGATAGAGTCGTACAGAAATCTGGTTTTATGAGACTTTATATGATTGATTGAAAGTGTTAACTTTCAATCAATCATATGAAGTCTTTTATCGATAACGATATTTTATGAAAAACATATATAATACTTTTATTAGCAGCTTTGATTCGACCCACTTTTATTCTGTTTACATATCTTTGATACCATGCCAATCATATATATGCAATATATTTGTCTTTTAATTTATTTATTTTACTGTTTTATGTCCTTTGTCTACAGAGGCGATTAAATGCCAAAATCATTATCTTCCGATCAACCGTAACATAATATGAAAGTAGGTGAAAATGAATTCAACAAAATTTACCTGAAGAAGTGATTTATTAAATATAAATGATGGTCCAAAAATAATTTTACATTTTTTATGAAATATATGAGTGTATAATGTCACATATGAAGACTGCATGGGAAAAAAAATGACAAAACATTATTAAATAGATTTTTTTAACTAGAGTTATAAATGCTAAGGCTCCCTCTAATTGTCACAAAACTACATTATTTAAAACAAACTGAGTTTTATAGTGCTTATAAGATAAGATACTAAACATGATAAAATAAAATAGGAAATAATGTCATTAAGATACGATGCTGCTGTGTTTCAATTGGCATTGTGTGTGCGTATTTGTATGTGTGTGTGTGTGTGTGTGTGTGTGTGTGTGTGTGTGTGTGTGTGTGAGTGTGTGTGTGTGTGTGTGTGTGTGTGTGTGTGTGAGTGTGTGTGAGTGTGTACGGAAGTGTGTATGTCTACTAGTAGCTTTACCCTAAGAAAAAAACCGAAACCATCACCATCCATGCCTCCGTTTCCCCATACGATAGAGACTTCATCCATGACGATGAACATTTACAAGTTTTAAGTTCCATTACCATATTTGGTAGCTAGTACCGTACACTATAGGAATGCTGTGCATGAGGTATTAGGTTCGATTCCCAGGTCATACAAAATGTTCGTATGATCGACAAATATTTGCTTCGGAGCAAGTGTTATTTTCTATGTAAAATATTTTTTACTTAAAAAGATATGGTTTGTGTTAGATATACGAAAATATGTATTTATTTCTATCAAAATGTTAATTTTGCACCGATTAAAGTTAGTTTTTACATGATGCATTTCAACGTTTTGTTTTAGTTATTTTTCACGACAGTTTTTTTTTTGTGAATATGGTGTTGTTTCTTCTTTCACTCCATTTTCAATTGTATATAAAGAATTTGTATGTGTATTTCGTATGGCATGAACTACTTACAATTTTAGTAGTTCACAACACACATACCCGCACACTCAATTACATAAAGTTTACGATACCTCTTTATGTGTCACGTTTTCTCATATATCATTCGTAATACCAATATCTCAGTTGATAAGCTATTTATGAACGTGTTGTTTAAATGAGCTCTTTCATATGCTACGTAGTTCTTGTAATGAGTAAACGATAATCTCAAATTAAGTCAGATTATTCTTAGTGCTCCAATAAGCCAGACAGAGAAATCCCTCAAAATGAGTTTCCAAAATAAAGTTGTTTTGATCACCTGATCTGGATCAGGCATGGGATAGGCAGCAGCATTACTCTTCGCTGAAAATGGTGCAAATGTTGTCATACTTGATATTAACGAAGAAAGTGCTAGCGAAACTGCTGAAAAATGTAAACAGTTTGAATACAAAGTGCTAGTTATCAAAACGGACCTTTCGAAAGACGATGAAGCTAGAAATGCCATAGAACAAACAATTGGTGTTTTTGGTAAACTTGATGTATTAGTTAATAACGCTGGCATTGCCAGACAGGAGAACTTACTATCTGGAAACATAAAGGATACCTGTGAGGAGGTTATGAATACGAATCTTCGTGCCGTTATTCTCATGACTAGTTTGGCTACTCCTCACCTGATAAAGACCAAGGGTTGTATAGTCAACACGTCAAGTATATTCAGCAAAGTGACGAGTTTGGGGGCTCATTATCCTGTATATGCTGTATCCAAAGCTGGTGTTCATTGTTTCACTCGTGTATCTGCCTTGGAGTTCGCACCATCTGGGGTGAGAGTGAATGCTGTTAATCCTGGACCTGTGCGTACAAACATAATAAAGAATTCTAAATTGGATGGCACTTATGATGATTTTGGAGCAAAATCAGCTCTGAAGAGGTGTTCGGAACCGCAGGAAATTGCAGAATTGATTGTATACCTGGCAAGTAATAACAGGTTGTACATATGGTATAGATAATGGAGCGCAACTCGTTTGAAATAAAACAACAACTTATTTATGTGAACTTACAATTACATATAAATCAAAAAGTAGATGTTTATATTTTATGTTCATTAGAGTGCCATGTTTATTTTTAAACCTCTGACCTAACCAGGTCACTGGATAAAAAGTGACTGATCGGTTAGGAAATACCTACCGCAGGGGATTATGCGTGTCAAAAAGCGTCTTGAAAAGTACACATTGGTAGTGGTACACGCAGACGAAGCCACGAGTAAAATCAAGTTCTTAATGTAATATAATACAATGGTAGTTTCATGATGATCGCTTAAGTAGTTTAGTAGTTGCAAGTCGTAACAAACAAACTTACATACATTAATAATTATTAAGATTTTGTAGGAGTACCCATCTTTTAGGTACACATAAATGGTTAATCGTGTGTTGCTAAAACTTTTTGCACAGGACACTATAACGCCTTCCATTTTAGGATTCATAGAATAAACAATTTTTTATAGTGTCGTGATAATCATGAGCAAATTTGTATTAGGGTATCTCACGTCATCATAATAAGCCCATAGCATTGTACTGTACTGTACTGTACTTGACATGGGCTTCCCCTAGATCGATCAACAGCTTCTCGCATCCATCTCCTGCAAATAACCGTATGAAAAATTGTTCAAACTTAAAAAATCGTTTATCTCAACTGTAAATTATAACCGCACAAATTTTTTAAATAGCGGTCAAAACTATTTTCCCCAAGACCTAATTATTACTTGGTTTAATTAATTTAATAGTATTAACCATTAGACTCACAAAAATGGATAGCTGTGTGTTGCTGCAACTTTCCACATAGGAGGTTAATATTTAAGGTACATACTATAAATCACTGTGAAAGTTTTTCTTAAGAACTCTTGTAACGGTGTAGATATAATTAAAAATACTATGCTAATTTATATATTAAGAAATCTCGCGTCGGTATTATTGGCCCTTGTAGAATAGGTACTCTCATCTGAAGACAGTTTTGAGAGCACAATCGCATTCCATCAAGAAATGCAACAACATTTTGTCAAATCTTATATTATGTATGATCTTGAATACGATCAGTATCAACGAAAAGTCAACAACCAGTTTCTAGAGATTAGGATTGTGGTGTGGTCTTTGTACCTACCCAGTAAATAAGTGCGTGACCATGGAACTCAATCATGTCTTAAGCTCCATGACTACTACTGGATTGTTACAGTTATATTTCAGTAGACAAAATATAAAATGTCTTTCACCTAAGTAATATTGATACAGCTCTAAATAAGAGTAGTCGATTGGCAAAGAACGACGCATAATGGAACACAAAGAAATGAAAAGACTGCATTGTTAGCATATCCGGGGCGATAAGTGATACAATTACAGCGGATGCTGCAAGTACTTGCTCAAGAGCAATCTAATATAATTTGAATACAACAAAACTATTCGTGTAGTGACTGATTATAAATACGGAGTGTTACCATCCCTATTTATCAGATGCCATTATGCTGCCTCGTTGGCGCAGTGGTAGCGTATACGACTGCTGTACTTCAGATCTTGGATTCGATCCCTGGTTGGACGAGATCCTTGTATGATCTGCGAATATTTGTGTATTCCATGTATAATATGTATGTATTTACAATAAAAATACAGTATATATGTAGTTATATCAGTTGTCTAGTACCCATAATACAAGCTCTGCTTAGCTAGGGACTAGATGGCGTTATGTGTTAGATATTCGTAATATTTATTTATGGATGAGCAAACTACGTAGAAAAGGGAGAGCCGCGCTTCGGCATGAATGGGCCGGCTCGACCGGAGTGATACCACGGCCTCACAGAAAACCGGTGTGAAATAGCGCTTGCGCTGTGTTTCACCGAGTGAGTGAGGATACCGGAGGCCCATACCCCAACCCCTCCCTCATTCCCCCTCCCCATCCCCCAAAGGTCGGCAACGCACTTGTGACACCTCTGGTGCTGCGGGTGTCCATGGGCGGCGGTAATTGCTTACCATCAGGTGATACGCCTGCTCGTTTGCCATCTATTACATAAAAAAAAAAAAAAAAAAAAAAAAAAGGAAAGAAAGCTTGAAACAAACCCAACCAGTCTGGTCAATGTTATCTAGTAGGGCAAAACTTCTTTTACAAAAAGAGGCCAAGGTATACCCAACAGTGGACTGGAATGAATGAACGGCTATTGCTGTGAATGCAATAAAGTATCAACGAAATACAAAATCTTTATATGTTATTGGGAACAAATGAATGGGTCCTCGAATGCAAGGGTCACCCAAGTTGACTAATCTAGTATCAGGTGAAGGAGGAATTTCGGCTTCCGAAACCGTTCTCACACACTTAAAACATTGTTAGTACCTTTGGTTTTCCGTAAGACCATGCTGATATCAGTACAAGACACTTCCAAGGTATCACTCTGGTCAAGTTGGCTCACTTATACTCAAGCACGGATATCTCTATTAAAATTGAAATAATTATACTATTAATTGTGCTGTGCATTGGTATTGAACACAGATTTTTTACTATTGTATAGCAATAGTAACAAAAAATTTTAGCAAGCATTGATATTATAGCAAACACTGGTGCACTCTCACCTGTGTTTGCTATAATATCTGCTGTGTAGTTGGCTGGTCTCCGTTGAGACTGGCTGCCGTGGCCGTTATCGGCTAGGAGAACATTATTATTAACATTGGAGTATTCTGACATCAATAGTAAGTACAATTTTCTTATTGCTCTCTTTCTAGCGTTGTTAAAGTTCATTGGCATCTGCAAAATAAGTGGTAAGAAGATCAAGTACATTCATCTATCGCCTATTACTCAGCGCGTTCATTATCTAGGCCATAAATGTATAAATAATTATAAATTTCAGGTATCTTTCAGAAAATATATTTTATCTTAGATTAAAAAACCTTATATGTCATACAGATTAAGTAATAAAAGCATAAAGCCACCAGGTTTTTTTCATTTCCTAACCTATGAGAACTTCATCTTTGCACTGCATTGCAATTGCAAACCGATGAAATTCCTTTCTTATATTATAAATGTGAAAATAACTCTGTCTGTCTGTAAATCGATTTAATTTTTTTGATTTTTTTTATTTAAATTTTGTTTCGGGTTTTAATCTTAGAATGATGATCACTATGCAAATTCTAAGGGAAAGTTTTGTGTATGATCAAGCTCGGATTACTGAAATCAGATATAGTTATCAGTAAAACGGTGATATCGCGTTACAGTTTCTGGAACACATTACGACATTCGATGTAGTGATGTGGTTAAACAGCAATACACGACGACAGCAAGCTCCAAGAACTATTAAGTTATTATTATGAATCAGTTATTTGTGTTTTGATTTCTTGCCAACCAATAAAATAATTCCCACGGTTCCATGGGACGAGTATGAATCCTTAGTTTATTCATTTTAACTTTAGACCCAATAACACACTATGATTAGTGGTATTCTCCCTGGCCCTTGATTCAATATTTCCATAAATGATACCTGTTTTACCATAGCTATTTGTATTTAATTGTGGTGCAATTCTTTAAGTTGTCACTGCCGGTGGCTCACCAACGCTGCGGTGGCAATTCTTATAAAGATCTATCTCTCACATGATTCATATACCCATGATACACCTGTATTCAGAACAACAAATATATTCATACAGTACTTGATTCAATCCAGAATACTGACAAATGCTTAGCGGAAAAAAACTTAATATTTATTTAATTTGGAGACCTATTCAAACTATCAATGTTTTTATTTATTTATTCATGGAAAACTTACAGCTAGATATATTAGTAAAACAAAGCAGATTAGTCATCAGAGAGCCAATAACAAGTTTTCACTTCTAGTTTTAGACTCATATAAAATATTGAGAAACCAAACATAAATCAAACATAAATTAAAAAGAAAAATCTCATACAACACGTAAACGCCAAGCACGCAATCAAAAAGGTGTTTTTTTTTTGTAATTATAGAAAGTAACCGAATTCTCGCGTCTGGTGAACTAGATTTCATTCAAATATTTAGTGATAGGAAAGCTACATTTGAGAAGTTCTATTACTTTAAATTTATGATAAAGTAATTATACACAGCTACATTCATGCTTTGATTGGAAATCCCTTGTTCTCATAATGATTTATCTGTAAACTCATTGTCATGACGTCATTTTTCCCTTGTAACAGTAGTAGCACTAGGAACCACAACTTGCGGCTTTGCGGTTTTCTCTAAATAAGTGATATTGCCGTAAAAACTAATCGAAAGAAATAACATTAACATAAATAAGCTCAAAACAGGTGAACATCACTTTTTCAGACATTTATTTGTGCAGACCCGAATAGAATTTTGTGACTTTTCTCATCTTACCCCGAATGACTTTCCTGATAGATGAGAAAATTTGTATTTTAATCAAAATAATTGTTGCTAATTCTGGTCAGATCCTGCTTTAGAGACTAATTAAACTTATGTCACCTATTTCGCTCCGCTAATAAGTGCAGTAGAAACAACAATTGCCCTCAATGACGTCGTGTACATATATTAAATTCTAGATCTAAATAAAGAGAATTCTGAAATTGCCATTAACTGACCACAGTGCATTATTTATGTGCATTTAGCCTTCAGTTAGCTAGTTGTTTAAACATACATTATTATTTTCAATATTTGAAATACGTATTTTTTTATATATTTACTAAAGTTTAATGTATAAAAGAGAGAAATAATAATTTCACAATTCATCAATCGTTTAACCAGCAGCTTGTAAGGAGTAAACTATGTTTCGATCCTTCCAAGATGTCAGGAGAAAAACGTTAAGCCTCTTGATTTTAAGTAACTTCTGTCTCCCATAAACGATTGCATCTTAATAGATGCGCTTTTATGACATTATCGCCACAGTCACGAGGAGGCTTTTGAACGTCGGTAACTTTACATACAAGGAGAAAAGCAAGAAAAGAACTACTTAAGAACAGTTTTCTATGAGGCCGGGTTAACACTAGGGTCAAGTCAGCCCATGATTATTCTATGGCGAAAGAAATAATTCTGAGAGAATTTGAAAATAGTCGTTTGAGTAAAGTTCTTTTAAAGTTATTTTAATGTTTGTTTTGATTGTTGTAGATTATGATTATCATTCCTTAAAGCTGCTATTGTACAATGCTAACTCACTGTTGCCCAAAATACGTCAAAATTACAATAACATGGAATTTAGATAGATAGAAAAGGTAATTCAAATTCATATCGCTTACAGATTTAAAAAATAAATCTATATAGGTATTACGTACATAATCTTCATCAGAAAATGCACATACCTAATAATAATGAAAATAACTGTATGAAGATGGATTTAAAGTAGAAAGTATCATCATCCTTATGAATCCCGTGGGTGTTATAACAACCGACCAAGAGAAGATAAGAAAGAAGAGAAACTTCAAACTAAAAACAAATCTCCACTTTTACACAACTCTATTTGCTGATATTATTCGAAATATATCATTGTCGACTGTCGAGATTTACCGTACCACTTATGTTTGAATATACTAAACATCAATAAGTAAGAAAATACCTGCGGTATAAAAGAATTAAGTAAGTTGTAATTTTTTTTTTGTTTTTTTTTCCGGACGTCTAACACACAACGCCATCTAGTCCCAAGTTAAGCAGAGCTTGTGTTATGGGTACTAGACAACTGATATAAATACTTAGATACTTTTTTTGTAAATACATACATATTATACATAGAAAACATCCAAACTCCGAAACAAATACTTGCAGATCATACAAACATTTGGTCCGACCCGAGAATCCAACCCGAGACCTCAAGCTTAGCAGTCGCATACGCTACCACTACGCCACCGAGGCAGTCTGAAAAAATGATGCGTATTTACAGGAAGAAAGTAAATAAATAAGTAAAATTAACTAATAGTTTTCTATGTCACTCTTATTCATAGGTTAACACCATGTTACACAACTATATAATTCAGACTCGTCACTACATTCTACTCAATGAAGTTTCACAGTTTGTTCACACGGCACGCGACAGTATTGAACATGTTGAGACACGACCGGGTGCTGGTTTATTATCGTCACCGTCACTCACTAAGCGTTTCTGTTTACATCGTCAGCACGCGTTTCTGTCTTATACAGGCAAGCATTCCTGTTGTTCCTTTTACAACAATTTAACACTAATAATTTTGGAAATTAAATAATTTAGTATTGATATCATACATCATCACACTAGCTAGCCTATCACAAAGAAGATTAAATTTCCTTAGCAGTTACTTCAGTTACTTTAGTCACGTACAACGTAGTGAATAAACATATCTACATACTATCAACTGACAATTCATGAATGCTAAAAAAACACCACACATTGGGTTATTAGTTTGACCTATGATGAGACTGGAAGTCTTTTACACATACTTTCATAGGTTCTCACTGAACATACACAAACTTTCACAGCTTGCACCATGTAATATACTCATCATACAACGCGACGCCGCACAAAAATTATACTCGTTCATCTCCATTTTGACACATGCACGCACACACGCACGCACGTACGTACTCAGGCGCACACACACACACACACACACACTACAAATCAATTCAAGTATGTCTTTTTCGATTGGAATTGTGTTGTACAAAAAATCTGTTCATCCATTTAGAAGTGGTGCAAACAGATAAACATACACACATTTACACGTACGTACGTTATCAGCAATATATCCTTGATATTATAAATGTGAATGTAAGTTTAAAAACTACTTAACCGATCAACATGAAACTTTTACGATACTCATATTTATTAAATGCGAGCGAAGCTGCAGGCCAAAGCTAGTACAACATAATTTTAACACTCATAATAAAATTTAATACCTTGAATGTATATTACTGCCTAACTATATACAAATTCAATTGATTGTCCCTCAATAGAATGAAACAGTGTCACAGATAAGATTAAATTAGTAATAGACATCACACACCTGTAGTTATATGAGGACACACTACATTATAACTAAGACCCGCGGTATAGCAACAACCGCGTGCAACACTGGAGGTAGAAGCTAGTCTAAAAAAAGTAGCATAGCTTACTCCCGATAGTTAACTATCAGCTAGTGAAAGTCGAAATTGGTCGAGTCGTTCCAGAGATTAACCGGAACAAAAAAACAAACAGGGGAGCCGCGGTTGTTGTTGTAAAGGTGCAACAAAAACGGCGTATAATAACGCGAGGCTTAGCTCGGAAGATCTTATATTATAGACTAGCTAAGCCCTGCCCGCCCTGGTATAGATCAAATGAGAGTTCAAAAGACTTTGTCATCTCCAAAGTGTGACTACACAATAAAACAGGGTTTTAATAACAATTCTTCATTATCATTCACATACACCATAACTTGGACTCTTGTGGGGAAACGGGTGTCATGTCCCACCAACACAAAGGGAGGGTCCTCCGACCAGGCGAGGTGATGTTGTAAATTTGGCTATGGTTACATTTGGCTGTAGCCCGTTTATTCAGCAAATTTCACCGAACAAACGCCCCTCTCGTAACCCGAATTGGGTGTCCGTGGGTGTCCGGTATCCTCTCAAACAATTTGCCCGCCTCGTCCAGCAACACGATGGGCCTATAGGCCGCTACCGAATAGGCAGAAACAACAAAAGTATTCATTGTCTCTATAGTATTGTCCACCACTGGTATTATCCCGAAACACATAAACTACAGCCTGAGACTCCTTGATCTAAAACCTAATACCTACAAACTCCTACAAAAAGCTGCTATATTGGACACCTTCAGAATCGCGAGAAAGTTTCTGCAAATAGACGAAAACACACACAGCTCAATAGAAGAAGAGAATTAATTCACTTATCACAAATAAAAATACTACTAGCGAGAGCTGAGAAATAAAAATTAATTAAATAATAATAATAAATAAATAATAAATAATAAATATTTCGGACAATTTAACACACAACGCTGTCTAGTCCCAAGCTAAGCAGAGCTTGTGTTATGGGTACTAGACAACTGATATAAATACATATATACTTTTTTTTTTTGTAAATACATACATATTATACATCGAAAACACCCAAACTTCGAAACAAATATTTGCAGATCATACAAACATTTGGACCGACCCGGGAATCGAACCCGAGACCTAAAGCACAGCAGTCGCTTACGCTACCACTCGCGCCACCGAGGCAGTCAATAGTAATATTTATTGCATGAAACCATAAAAATACAACTATTTCAACTTAAAACTAGTTTGAGTTGTAAATCGAATATGATAGCCTCCGTTGCCAAACTAGGTAGAAACCTGTATTTTGCTTTGAAACCTGAATTAAATTCATACTACCCTAAACGTCTACAAAATTAATAAAAACATGTAGGTTTTTAAAAAAAAAATAAAACTGAATCGTTTAAACTTCTTCGTTTGAGTTTTTGTTTTGGTGCATGTATAAGTTTAAATATGTAGTGCTGTATACATTTAAATTTATAACTTGATATGCGAGGGCGCTCATAGCCCCGTTGCACTCGGCGATTAGAAATAATTACCGAAGGTAAGTAAGGCGTGGTCAGTACCTGGATGGGTGACCGCATGTAGCATGTTACCATAAGCGTCAGCGTGATTCGGAGGTCACGTTAAGCAGTCGATCCCGTTTGTTATCATAGAATAACAGTCGTGAAGTTTAGTTGGTGGCCTTTGGGCGGCTTAAAAACATCCAACGGCAAGATTACGTAGCCACATCGTTGTCTTGTCAGTCCCCAACCCGCACTTTGCCCGCTTTGGGACGTATGGCTTTAACCCTCTCCTGAGAGAAGCCCCGAGCCCAGCAGTGGGACGTTATGGGTTGTTGATGATGACTTGATATGCAACCTTTATGCCTACTTACCTTTTAACATTTCTAGACAACTCAAAGGTTGACTGAATGCTCTGGGCACTAAGTCCACCGGTGTACAAGTTTAGTGCATAAAAATAAATAACTATTTAAAATAATTAACGACAACATTAAAAAGCCTGTACAAACTGTAATAACCGAGTAAAGTATATGTTAAAACGAATATTTCAACTGAAAAAATAAATACAGAGACATTGAGTTTAACTTATTTTCTATGAAATTTTAATTGTAATGATTATTTTTTGTTCTAAAAGCTATCACGTTATCAAAATTTTCAAAAAAGCGGTGTAATATAAAAAGGAAAAAAAACTATACATTTAATTACTTTACCATTTATTTAATATATACAATAAATAATATATAGGTTTATTATATACCAAAACTAAACATTATGCTGAGATTGCTACAGATAATGAAAAAAGAAAAATTATGTATTACAATTTAATATTTTTTAATCATTCATTTATCATCATCAATTAATATCATCAGATTAACTGACGTCAATATAAATGTTCAATGGTATTATATTTGTATCACACTTTAAACATCACACAATTTATTACAGAAATATATAGGTACACATAATATTTATTTGACAAATAATAAATTTGCAAAAAACAACTGTAACTAAGTAAAAAATTATTCATCGTACAAAAAAAAACAAAATCACCTTATTAACTTATCCCTTTTCTATTTTTCTATAATATCATTCTACTATAAATCATGAGTGTATATCGAATGACCTTCATACTATATAACCGCGCGAACGTTCTGGCATTTCGTCAGTACCGTGCACACTACAGACGATTAAGTACCGCTTCAAAATGAGTTTCGAAAATAAAGTTGTGATGGTCACCGGTGCCGGTTCGGGCATAGGAGAAGCGACTGCTATAGTATTTGCCAAAGAAGGAGCAAATGTAGTTATACTCGACGTTAATGAAGAAACTGCCAAACAAGCCGGTGAAAAATGCAAGAAATTTGGAAAGAAAGTGCTTGTGCTTAAAACGGACGTTTCTAAGGACGAAGAAGCGAAGGACGCGTTTGAAAAGACGATCGCCGAGTTCGGACAATTAGACGTGTTGGTTAACAATGCAGGCATTGGAAGATCAGAAACTTTATTCAATTATATGGAAACTTGTGATTTGATACTCAGTGTCAATCTTCGTTCCGTGCTCCTCATGACTAGCTTAGCTATTCCTCATTTAATAAAAACAAAAGGATCTATTGTTAATGTGTCGAGCATATTCAGTACATTAACAAGGCGAGGACTCGTTTATTATAACTATGCAGTAGCCAAAGCTGGAGTGAACTGCTTCACACGACTGACAGCTAAGGATCTGGCACCTCACGGGGTGAGAGTGAACGCTGTTAGGCCCGGGCCTGTGTACACGAACATTTTAGCTAGTCAAGGCCTAGAGATAACTTTTGATGACTTCGTTGACACAACTGCCTTAAAGAGATGTTCAAAGCCCGAGGAAATTGGTGACTTGATAGCTTACTTGGCCAGTGATAAGGCGAAGAGTATAACGGGTAGTATAGTCGACATCGATGCCGGGATGGACCTGGTATAGATTTCTATTGATTTGTTAGTGCCGTACAATTGTGTCTTTCAAAATGATAATCGTGTTTTAAGATCACAAAAGTTGGTAAATTATTAGCATTTCTTTTTTATTGATGTCAACTTTACAAAGTTTTGTACATTGTGTTAAGTTCTACTTATATTAAGGTTGTAATGTATTCTAAGGTAGATTTACAAAAATTAAAGTGTTATTGAATAATGAAGTTCATTTTTTTAAACTAAACATACCTTTCAGCCGTGAAACGACAACCAAGTAATAAGAAAGGAAATAATAAGTTATTATGAGCAAACATTTAATCGCGACAATGTAATAAATAGGTAAGTAATTAAGGCATGTAACAGTCAGTATATATTTCTTAATACTTACAGTATATAGTTCAACCTTCGAATTCAGTTGACCTTCAGGGTTGCGGAGGTTTAATGTCAGTCGCTTGAGCCGGCAAAACCGGTTGAGCTAGTAGCCGACCCCAAAATAGTGTTGTGAATAATAAAGGAAGTAATTTTAATAGGAGACAGTACACAAGCATGCAGTAGATATTGGTGTTTTCATCTAATCTACCTTGACAATACGCTGTATATGCTGTGGCGTCGGTTCGTTTGATTTTAACTGTAGCTTCAATTTAATGTTCGTAAATGTCACTTAGTGTCTTAATTACATTGAATTGAATTTGAATTTGAGTACAACACAGTGTTTTAATTGAATTATTATGTCATTAAAACAGCAAGTTTCGCTATCGTTACCAGAAAATCATAATTTAACATAATGAGATTATAAACTTTTACGGTCAAGCTATTTAAATATTTTACAATACATTGAAGAATGAAGAAAACCGAACAAGAACTACGAGTATTACAGTATACTAAAAATACTATACCCGTAAATGGAATGAAAACCAACGAAGGTGCTATACCCGTAAATGATGTTGTTTTAATTTCACAATGAGCTATCTAATAGTGTGTGTCGCGGGGGACTTTACAAAGATACATATAACGGACACAAAGAACACCCAGACTCAAGACAACCTTTTGTGGATCACACAAAGTGATGTTCCACGTGCGATTTGAACCCACGTCACTTGGCGCAGTAGCAAGCGGCGTAGTGACTCTAGTCACTAGGCCAACCCTGGAGTGTGTGTGTGTTTGAGTGCCATGACCTGCAAATATTTGTTTCGGAGTTTGGGTATTTTTTACAAATAAAAAGTATATAAATATGTATTTAAATCAGTTGTCTAGTTCCCACATTATAAGCTCTGCTTAGTTTAGTACAAGATGGCGCTGTCTTAGATGTCAAAACAATTGTATAGCCTATGCACCGGACATTAAAATTGGCTCATTATTTTACGCACTCATAGTTTCATTTGAATTAACTCGCTCATTGGATTGTTTCTTACAGGAATGTAAGTCTTTTAGAACATACTATAAGTTAAAGACTCTCATGAATGAACTGAAAGCTGTCTGTGTGGTGATAAAATAAGAACACGGAGTGTCACCATGCCTATTCATTCCATACATAACGCATTTCTCGTTTAACTGTATTTGTACTTAATGCATGAATATGGTGATTAAGATTTTTTATGCATTCTTAATTTATAACTATTTGAAGTTGTTAGCCTCTGTATAACCAGTGTGTACGGGCCCAATGACCGTACATTTGGCGCGGTCAGCATTTTACGTCCACAACGTCGAATTAAAACACATTATAAGTCAGTGCACTTTCAGCAGTCACAGGGTGTACTCACCATATGTGTACGAGACAGTGTATGACATCATTTGGCATACCATACGACATTGTACTTACGAAATCGTCAATTCGACTTGCGTCACTCATTTCGCAAGAAAACCGTCTTCTAAAAATTTATGTGATCAAACTATATGATCTACTTTAGAACATTAATATCAAAAGAAATAAGTAACAACATGTTGGATCAGTAGAATTTTTAAGTTGTTGACAATTTGTAACTAGCTACTTGATTCAAAAACGTTATTGTACCTTGAGCATCGAATCAGTGTTATTTTTAACTTTAAAGTTTTTGATTTATATTGAAAAGATTGATTTCCAATGTTAACATGTTTGAACTTGACGGAAAAAATCAAAAATGTAAAATTTCCACACTGACTATCTGATTAAGATAAGTTTTATTAGGGAAACACATTTTTTATCAATTAAACCTATCTAACACTCAATGACCTAATAATCCTATGTACCTAAATAGATTATATTTATTGATATTTATGTAAATCGAAAACCTTTCATTTATATTTAGACTTAGAACTGATAATTTCTGAAAGTATTTTATAGTAACTTAATAGTATTGACAAATACAATGTAGGTAATATATATTCTACAACGTGTCACCGATAAACCCCCTGTTTTTGTAATAATTATAGTAATACGATACGTACGAAGCGATACGTCTGCTAGTTTGCTCACCGTTCGATAAAAAAATAACTTGTCCGGTTCACCCCTAGTTATTCTTAAGGAAGAACATGGCCTACTCTATACCGCATAACTGACATACAAGAGGGCTAAACTTAGTAGTACAATATATAATTTCTTTTTTTTGTTTTTTTTTTGTAAGTCATCGCCCGCGGTAGGAATAATTCCTGTGTCGCAGGGGACTTTACAAACATACATGAAACGTACACAAAGAACACCCAGACTTAGAACAACAATTTGTGGATCACACGAAGAGTTATTCTATGTGGAATTTGAACCCACAACACTTGGCGAAGTAGGGAACGGCGTGGCGACCGCTTAACCACTAGGCCAAACGTGCAGTCAATTGAGTAAAGATAGTAATAACTTGACTTCATATTAATTATCATTAGCTTTTAAATGTCCAAAGCTGGACAAACCTCTCAAGTAAAGTCTATTTCGAATGAAGGAGTACTCGAGATGGTTATTAAACTGAAATTCTGTTTTAAAACTGAATTCATCGAGCAATGTTTATCACTGAACCCGTCGCATTCTGTCGTGAGTATTGAATGTGAATTGCGATTGTCGAGTAATTCAATACTTCGGGACATCGGGCCTCATGTTTTTTTCCTCTGAATCGTAAACAATCACGTTACGATTTCGCCGTATTCGTGCTACTCAAAGTACTAAGAATTGAAGGACACTTCCAAAACCAAACCAAGGTTAAATTAGGGTGGCGAAACCTGTTTTGAAACCAAACGAACTGGATACCAAGGTGGCTATTCAAGGTTTGGAGAGAAAAATACAACGAAATAATACCAATTAATTATACCTAATATAATCTATACCTACATCTTCTCAAAAACATTACTATAATTTAATATCTTCGAGAATACCTGCTGATTGCGCCTGGAAGTGAATAGAATTCACATTGATTATATAATAATAATAAATATTTCGGACATCTAATACACAACGCCATCTAGTCCCAAGCTAAGCAGAGCTTGTGTTATGGGTACTAGACAACTGATATGAATACATATATACTTTTTTTTTGTAAATACATACAAATTATACATAGAAAACACCCAAACTCCGAAACAAATATTTGTAGATCACACAAACACTTGGTCCGACCCAGGATTTGAACCCGGGACCTCATGCACAGCAATCGCATTCGCTACCACTGCGCCACCGAGGCAGATTGTTGGTTAACCTCACAAATATTGGCATCATATGCATGAATAGGCATGAATCTGGAGACCCGTCCAAGAGTGGTGGTCACCGTACTGGGTACATGAGTATGGTGCATGCAGACATGGTGACCCACACCATGGTGGCCTAGTTCTGTATGTATCTTCTGCATCATTGGGCCTCCGGTCTCGCACTAACCAACGAAACACTACAGCACGAACGCTGTCATTTTACTTTTGATTTTCTTTGCGAGGGTAGTACCGTCCAGGTCGAGTCGGCTCTTTCGTGGTGGTATCAGCGTTGCTTTACTACCTTTCTCATTTTTCTATTTATTAGAAACTAGCTGAACCCCGCGGTGTTACCATCGGTTATTGTCGTATCGTGGGTAACGCTGCGGGGCGAAGCTAGTCTAAAAAATGTAAGCCTAAGTTACTCCTTGTACCATAAGCTACCTACTAGTGAAAGTCCCGTCCAAATCGGTCCAGCCGTTCCAGATTAGCCGGAACAAACAGACAGACAGACAAAAATTTTAAAAATATATATTTTGGTATGTGTACCGTATATACCTACATTCATATGCATGTAGTAGAAAGCGGTTATTTTAATATTACAAACAGACACTCCAATTTTATTTATTTGTATAGATATAGTGAGTAGCAAATATACAAAGATTTGACACAATGTTTTGATTTTATTTCTATAAAACACAATGTGTACTGAAATAAGGTATTTAATCAGCTGTTAGCAACTTTGATTATAGTGCACTGTTGGGTGTAAGGTATATATTTCAAGGTGTCTATCGATGTTTATCATAAAAACATGCTAAAGTAATGGATTAATAAAATATGTTAAACTTATTTTACGTATCTGTCCAATTCCAAGGACGTAAACTACTTTAGTACAACATAATTACGGTACGGTACGGTAAAACTTAATTTTTAATGTTTTTGGACACCTGACACCGAACGCCATCTAGCCTCAAATTAAGCAGAACTTGTACAATAAAAAGCTAGATTAGCTGATAGAATACTTTTTTGTTTGTACATACTTATTATATATAGAAAACACCTACACTCCATTTACATTAAAACATTTAGAGCAAATCGTACGTACAATCATTATCTAATATTTTAATAGTTTGTTGCCATGTTAGAGACACCCGAACGGATTATTGGATGATGTAGGTCACTCCACGATATAACGAAGGCCGTTGAAGTATGTTTGTACATCAATAAAATATTATTGTTACAACAATGATTGTAAATTTTCGTCTATTCGTTTATATTGTCTATGTTATTAACGGTGCGTCATTTGTTATCATTCAAGGATTCAGACATGGCGGTGCGAACTATTTGGTTGTTATTCCTAGATAAGTATGAATTTATTCATCTAGCTATATTACTAAATCTACGAACGAATAAGTCAATAATTCAATAAATTAAAAACTAAGTTTTAATGTTTGTTTGTAATTTACCTATTAATTACTAGTACAGGGTGTCTCAAAAGAAATTTTATATTTGTTTAGCTTACTGCGTGAACGCTGCGTACTTGAGGGGTGCGGGGGTTATGTCAATTGGTAGCTTGGCTCTTGGGGATTCAGTCGCTATGGAGCGTTTCTCGGGAGCAGACCGCGCGTTGTGCGTGCGAGAGTTTTACAAGAACGGTGATTCGACAACTGTCGCGCGTAGAAAATTCTGCAGTATTCGAGGTTTTCGCCACTTAAATGATGCGCCAAGCCTTCCTCTCATTCGACATTGGGTTAAAAAGTTTGAAGAGACTGGATCAACGCTGGATAAATCAAAATCCGGGCGACCTAGGTCATCAAGAACGGTAGAAAACGTGGAGAGTGTTAATCAATCTGTACGTGACGACCCGAGCCTTTCAATTCGGAAGCGCGCGAGTGCTTTAAATGTGCATAGATCATCATTACATCGCATTATGCACAAAGATCTAAAGCTGCACCCCTACAAAATTCAATTGGTGCAAGAATTAAAGCCCCAAGATGCCGGTCAGAGGCTTAATTTCGTAAATCAGATGATTGAGCGATTTTCAACGTTTACCAACATTTTGTTTTCGGATGAAGCTCATTTTCATCTTAATGGCCACGTAAATAAGCAAAACTGCCGCTACTGGAGTTCAGCCAATCCGAAACGCAAACATCAGAAACCCCTACACTCGCCTAAAGTGACCGTATGGGCTGCCATGTCGGCGCGAGGAATTATCGGCCCTTACTTTTTTGAAGACGAAATGGGGCGTACAGTTACAGTGAATTCAGAGCGTTATGTGGAGATGTTAGACAACTTCTTGGTACCTGAACTGCAAAACTTTCCTGGCTATAACCAAAGAACATGGTTTCAACAGGACGGAGCAACTTCACACACGTCCAATATATCTCTGCCACGTGTTCGTGAAATTTTCTCAGGAAAATTGATCTCCCGGAGAGGTGACATAAATTGGCCTCCACGTAGCCCAGATTTAACCCCTTTTTCCTATTGGGTTATCTTAAATCTAAAGTTTACGCCAATAAACCAACTTCACTGGCGCATTTGAAAGAAAATATCCGTCACGAAATGGCAGCCATCCCTCACTCCACCTGTCGAGCAGTCATAAGTAATTTTACTGTTCGATTAAATGAGTGCCAACAACGTGAGGGTTTACATTTAGACGATATTATTTTTAAGAAATGAATTCCCAAAAAGTGTATTTTAACAATAAATAAACATTTTTTCTATATACCGCTTCCTTTTTTTTTAATCAATCCACTAAATATGAAATTTCTTTTGAGACACCTTGTACCTGGATTCCCGAGATTTAGTCGGTTGCCGAGATTTAGATTATAGATATTGTTGACGAATCTGTTTACTATAAATACTATTTTTTTTATGGATTTACGGGACAAACAAGCTGACGTATCGCCTGATGGTAATCGATTACCGCCGCCTATATACACCCGCAACACCAGAGGCGTCACAAGTGCATTGCCGGCTTTTGGGGATGTGGAGGGGGGTGGAGGGAGGGGTTAGGTTATGAGCCTCCGGTATCCTCACTCACTCGGTGAAACACAGCGCAAGCGCTAATTTAAACCGGTTTTCTGTGAGGCCGTGGTATCTACTTCCATTAATGTAATTTTCAGTATTAGTTATCATAAAATTGGGGTAGATTTATTTGACATATTTACTACTTTCAATATATTGAATTTAAAATTAAAACTAAAAAGTTAGGAAAAAGACAAAGGTAAAGAAGTAATCATTGCTGCCATGCTTGCGGGTGAGGAAGGCTGGGGCGCAGTGGTCTCTTTCTGTGACTTCTTTTAGTTTAATATCCGCTGAACGGGATCGAGAGAGGGCCGTCGATCGTAGACGATACCATCCGTTGATAGGGCCGCAAATTGATAGAGAGTAGAGACCTCTGGTAGCAGGTTGATTGATGCGACCGCAACTTATAATGATGTTGCCGATAGGCAAGGGGAAGCCCCGGCTTCCCCCAGGATAGAATCTGATTTGGTACGGCGTCGATCCTAAGGGGAACCTGAAATAATGTGGTCCGGGTCCTCCTCGAAGCCTGAGGCCGGTCGCAGGGGTGGTCTTTAGTGGAATTATCACATTACTTGGCTGCTGGCCAAGGAACCAGTGATCAAAAGGGATTTGTCATCTCATCAACAAAGAAAAAGTACTGGACAAAGAAACTCGAAAAAAGAAGAGAATTTTTTTGTCAAATCAAGAATCATAGTTAGATGAAAATTCACAGGCGTTTAAAACAATCATATAAATAATAATAATTTTAAAACATTTATAATAAAATATCGAATTTAGTAACTCTTAACCGATGAACCTACAAGTCATGTTTTTGCACTAATTACCAGCTCGACCGGGCTAATACCAGTGCCTCACAGAAAACATGAGCCACGTAATTATTTTGTTTTTTTTCTCAAGTTTTAAAGGCTACCGGAGACTAATACTTCCTTTAGCCGTCTACCATAAAGTTTAAAGATTGTTTATTCTATGTATTAGCCTACCAAAGTGACTCTTCTGCCTGATGCAAGACTAGTGGTCACCAACCTAACAGCGAATGCAGACAACGCAACATTGCAGCATTGTGACCAATATTATAGGGTATATTGAGACGCTTCTGCATCATTGGACTATTGGTCAATATTAGGATAATTGGAAGAAAAAGAAAAGTAGATAAAAGGTACAGTAACAATAGAAAAGGAAATATAACTTGTGTGTGTTGTATAAGATCTGTTATATAGATTTTTTTTTAGTTTCACCTAAATTTATGATTCACAATACAATCATTTAAATTTATCTTTTGTTAACCTTTATAGCAAGAAGTAAGTATGCCCGGGACAATGGACGCCTATAGTAATACTAATAGCAATAGTATGTAACTAATACAGGTGGTGTTACATTGTTTTTATAAATATATATATATATATATATATATATATATATTCATCGGCATCAACAACTTCTCAATGGAACTCATGAAACCATAACTAAAAGTGATATTTTAATTGATTTTGATCGCATTGTACTTAACCATCTTTTATATTAATAAGAGCATCGTAATTGTAATTTAGAATTAAGTAGTATTAAGCTTCTTAATTTTTTGTTTTTTGTACAAGTTACCTTACTCCTAACACTTAGGCGTATTTTATTTTATCTCATATGGTGAATGTTGTGTGTCCCTGTAATAGGCATGCATACTAGAAAATATTATTTTACATTTTTTTTAAAAGTGCATCCTATGTGTGCTGTTGGTATACCTAAATAAATAAATAAAGAACCAATATAAAGCGTGCAAGACAAGGTGAAGCGCTTTCTACGAAAATAAAAACCTCCGATGTGCAACGAATTCCTTAATTTTTCTTGGTACCATTGATAACAAGCATAACAAGTTAACCAGTTAATAGAGCACTAATTGCGATAATACGCGTAACAATAAAGAATTGGCTGAAATATTGCACTTCTCTGGATTTTATTTGTATGGTGTAATGGGTAACGAAGTGCGTGCAGATTTCGGATGACACCATTTAAATATGCAGGACAATATACTCGCTTTGTTACCTTGTTTTTATGGATTATGTAATCTGAAAAGGTACATCATCATCATTTTCAGACTATCGACTATAGAAATCAAAAATTACTATTCATATATATAGAGTTATGGCTAAGAGTTTTTAAAAAGTAAAGAATTGTTTTGGGATCTGTAATCAAATAATCGATAAAATCCTCACCTAATTAACGCACAAGTGGCAATGAAAATATTTGTAAACAATATATTCTTCAGTTTCGAGATTATAAGCGTGCAATTATAAGTAGAACTCGTCAGTGTGATTTGGATTTAATAAGAAAATAGACGTTTATTTTTTATTACGAAAATGTTCCAAGGCAAAGTAGTATTAGTTACGGGTGGCAGTTCTGGTATCGGTGCAGCTTCTGCTGAATTGTTTGCTAAAGAAGGAGCCATGGTAGCTATCGTTGGAAGAAACGATATTAAACTAAATGAAGTCACAGAAAAGTGCACCGCATATGTATCTCAAGTCCTTTCTATTAAAACCGATGTAAGCAAGGACAAAGAGACAGATAATATTGTCAAAAAAGTCATTGAAAAGTTTGGTAAATTAGACGTTCTCGTCAATAACGCAGCCATATTGAGGGAAACTGAAATACTGTCAGATACTTTTTTGGACATATTTGACGAGGTAATGAATATAAATATAAGAGCACCCACCCGAATTACGCGACACGCTATACCATATCTTATCCAATCCAAAGGTAACATTGTTAATGTATCCAGCGTTGCTGCACAATGTACAAACGGACCAAATTTCATAGCATATAGAACATCAAAAGCTGCTTTAAATCATTTTACCCGAAGTTGTGCTTTAGAGCTTGCACAATATGGAGTACGTGTAAACTCTGTGAGCCCTGGTCCTGTTTTAACTAATATTTTTGAAGGTATGTTAGATGCAGAAGAAGTATTAAATATAAGAACTGCTCTGAATAAAATATCGGAGAGTGGTGAAATTGCTGATCTGATTATTTACCTGGCAAGTGATAAGGCAAAGAGTATAACGGGATCGGACTACGTTATAGATAATGGATTTTTATTAACGTAATGATAAGAAATAGAGCCTATTCCATTTCTTATGGTATGAATAATTACAATGACAGAAAAATATTTGGGTATGTATTGTGATGTATTTTAAGTTTATATTTTAGAACACAGTGTGAGTGAAGATTGGGTTTGACCATGCTATATCTAACTAAATAACGTGTTTACTGCCTCATGCTTTATTGCTAGGTGTGAGAACGAGTAACCTATACATTTATGTAATATTATTGAATTACATTTATACTTAGTAAATAAATGTTTTTTTATATGTTTTATGTTAATTATTTTATGATTAAGCCACCGATAAGATATATTTTCCAACTAATAAGATTTGAAACGTTTACTGCAACCTTTAACTATTAATCAGAATGAATTCGCTGACGATAGATAAATATGCACTTTATCATCATCATCATCTTCCTGGCCTTTATTATTCCCAAGACTATTTGGGGTCGGCTAGTAGTTTAACCGGTTTAACCTGAATATCAGTTTCTAGACTGAGTGACTGGCATCGGACCTCCGCAACCCAGAGAGTAAACTGAATTCGAAAATTGAACTAGTTGTCAGTATTACTTCTCAATAACGATTGCCATTGATGTTCATGACAACCGGGACCGGCTTAACGTGCTCTCCGAGGCATGGGGAATATCACGACCTATTATACTCTATAATATATGCACTTATGTAGGTTAAATTATCTCTCTTTCCTCCACGACAGTACTGTGCACTGACTTAGATACTTCATCTGGGCCTGAACCGTGGGAGAGCTATGCTTCGGCGTGAATGGGTCGGCTCGACCGGAGTGATACCACGGCCTCACAGAAAACCGGTGTGACATAGCGCTTGCGCTGTGTTTCACCGAGTGAGTGAGGATACCGGAGGCCCATACCCTTTCCCATACCCCCAAAGGTCGGCAACGCACTTGTGACGCCTTTGGTGTTGCGGGTGTCCATGGGCGGCGGTAATCGCTTACCATCAGGTGATACGTCTGCTCGTTTGTCAACTATTCAATAAAAAAAAATAAAAAAACCCGGTACGAGGACCAAGTTGACCACGATGAAGGAGACGGGGGAGCGGACCACGACGGGGGTCATGGAACAATAGGGTCTATCCTTTTTATCCACGGGTACCCGTAAACCCAGCGCTTCAATGAAAAATTAATATAATAATAATTTAAAATTGAAAGTTGTAGAGGCCGTAGTAGAAAGAGGTTGTAGATAATAATGTGTATACATGTAATGGGCATGCATACTAGATAATATTTTCGTATAATATTTTTAAAAGTGTGTCGCATAAAAACTCTAAAATAAAATTCTTATCTACAAACTCTTGAACAATAATCAATTGAGATCAGAATAACAGACTCTTTGTAATGTCTTAAGTTTTAATTAAGTGAAGTTGATTGGTATACAATAGAGTATATGTCATAAAAATTAACACAATCGATACTTATAATGTGATAACATTGACATTACAATAAGGCGCCGTTATCGATGACATAATCCGAACCAGTGATGCTCTTAGCCTTATCACTTGCTAGATATATAATGAGGTCAGCGATCTCTTCAGACTCTGATATTTTTTTAAGTGCTGTCTGTCCCTTTAAAGAATCAGCTCCAACAGCTAAACCATCAAAGATATTTGTTTTTGTAGGTCCAGGGCTTACAGAATTTACTCGAACTCCGTGCTTTGCAAGTTCAAGTGCACAAGATCGCGTAAAATGGTTCAAAGCAGCTTTAGATGTCCTGTATGCGATGCAATTTGGTCTTAAGACTCTAATTCCGGCTATGCTTGATACATTCACAATATTACCTTTGGATTGGATAAGATACGGTATAGCGTGTCGCGTGATGCGGGCCGGTGCTCTAATATTTACATTCATTACCTCGTCGAATGTATCCAAAAAAATTTCTGACTGAATGTGAGCCTCCCTCAAAATGCCTGCGTTATTAACGAGAACGTCTAATTTACCAAATTTGTCAATGACTTGTTTGACAATGTTATCTGTCTCTTCGTCTTTGGTAACGTCTGCCTTGATAATAAGAACTTGAGAGCCATATGTAATACACTTTTGAGCAACTTCCTTTAGTTTAACAACATTTCGCCCAACGATAGCCACTGAAGCTCCATCTTTCGCAAAGAGTGCGGCAGTAGCGGCACCAATCCCAGAACTGCCTCCCGTTACTAACACTATTTTATTTTTGAACATTTTTGAGTAAACGTCAGCCTTTCGATAAAATCTAATAAAGACTGTTATCGTAGTAACTGAAATAAATAAGCGTACAATAGGTAGTAAAGTCATAAATCGTTATCTCAAAGAGTCTGGAAAGAGAAGCAAATACTATGCAAAATACTTAAGTATCTTTATTTTTTTAGTGATGTACCTACGAGATATACATAAATGAAATACACATAAATTTATTTTAGTCAGTAAACTGAAAGTAAAATTATCGTATTAGTATCATTTAGTTTTTGTGTTAAGTATTACTATCCTAAAATATAGATTTATTTTTAACCATTTGACTGACGGACTCGAGGGTTATGGTGATACCTCTTTTATTTTAATTTTTTTCTGATCGGAAACCTCCTCCTGGTGGCATGTCGGACTCGAACCGACTAAAACCGCACGCCGTCTCTGGTACTAGATGCCAGGTGCCCCTAGAAAGGAAAACTCTGGCACCCCGACGTACCTCAGGCCACCTACGCTTTGTAGATGACCCCCTCCTGGGTTGCCGCTACTGTCCCCCAAAGCGCGCACGCTCCGCTGCCTCCGTGCCTTCATCAGGGCCTGTTTCTGCTAGGGTGACAGATGGCCTCATCCGTCATCTGTAAATGAGTAAATACAGCAGTGATTGACATTACATATATTGAAATATTTAAATGCCAGGATCATGAGATAGCTACACCCAGTTTTCTTACACAATAGACATCTCTGCAAAATGAAATGACTGTACCGTGCTGTTAAACTACGAGCACCAGAGACAAGCAGAGCTAAAAGACGATAATAGTATACAGATGGAAAATTACCGCACGGTGCACCTAAATAAACACACATTTTAACCTTAAAAAATGATAAGAAACATAAACGCACTAAAGATTACAAAACGATTATGTAGATATAAAGAATATTTCCTCATTTTAGTTTAGTTGAACCTCAATTATCGCAATGACATCATGTTTTCCAACAAAGTGGTACTAATCACAGGAGCGAGTGCGGGGATTGGTGCTGCTACAGCAGAATGTTTCGCCAAAGAAGGTGCTAGTCTTGCAATTGTTGGAAGAAATGAAACTAAACTTAACAGCGTCGCTCAACGCTGCGAGAAACTAGGAGCGGAAGTATATATCATCAAAGCAGACATAGCAGAAGATAATGATGCAAAAGCAATTATACAAAAAACCATAAATAAATATGGTAAACTTGATGTGCTTATCAATAATGCAGGAATTTATAAACCAACAGACATTGAAAGCAATATGGTTGAAATATACGACGAAATTATGAAAACGAACTTACGCGCTGTTGTTCATATCACCAGTTTGGCTATCCCCTATCTAAAGCTATCTAAAGGAAACGTCATCAATGTTTCAAGTGTAGACTCGATGAACGTAAAGTATCCAGGGGTATGTTTGTATGGAATTTCTAAAGCTGGTGTTGACTATTTTACAAAATCTTTGGCCAAAGAGCTTGGACCATCTGGAGTAAGAGTAAATGCTGTTAATCCTGGACCTGTAAATACAGAAATGTTAGAAGGAATGGAATCAGAATGTATTGATTTAACAGCGTTGGAACGAATGTCAGAAGCTGCAGAAATAAGTGATTTAATGTTATTTATTGCCAGTGATAAAGCCAAAAGTATAACAGGGTCGTGTTATGTAATAGATAATGGTTATCTGTTATAATTTTATATAAATATTAAGTCTGTAAAATTTAGTGTTTGTTTTATAACAATAAATGTTTGGAAGACCTAATCTTATTATGTTACCTGACGAGTTATTAAAATGTGTTTCTTGAATTATTTACTTATATTCACGAATAAGATAAATGGTACGTGTGTACGTGAATATACACTTCTCATCAATAATATCGAAACAGTGCCGCTTTTTTTGATGAGAAGTGTATACAATTTTGTTAGCGAATACATAGGTACGTAAATACATACAACTATTGATATTCGAGCAGTTAGGCAACGTAATAGTTCAAGAATGGGAACTCATGAACAGGATAAACCAATAGCACTAGTGACCAAGCTTTGATCGTTATTTTTTATAGTACCTACACTAGCTGACCCACGCAACCTCGTTTGCGTCTTCTATTGCCCGTAGCGTGAAAATTTTAACAAGTTTTTGAAACATTATTCATTGGTGCTCCGCTCTTATTAGTATTAGCGTGATGATAAATGGAATATCCAACACTGAAAGAATTTTTCGAATCGGACCAGCGGTACCTGAGATTAGCGCGTTCAAACAAACAAACAAACTGTTCAGCTTTATGTATTAGTATAGATTTTAAAAATACTTAATATAAAAATAATAATACTTCTAACATCTGACACACAACGCCAATCAGTCCCAAATTATGCAAAGCTTGTACTATGTCTACCACGGCTTTCTTGTATTACGTTTTTTTTTGGAATCTATGATTGCTCATCGTATGCCAAATCTTATTTTCTATATGATCATTATTTTCTAATGGGACCAACGAATAAGGTCATTGAGAGTAGTAAAGCTAGATACTGTAAAGGAGCTTGGGTATGAAGTAGCACAAATTTCAGTGTGTTGAAGAATGAGAAATGAGAGTTGGATATGGGACTGCTGAAGTTCGTCAAGGCCAGAATTGCATACCTCCTGTGGTTTAAAAATCCACACAAAGATGAGTATTCGATTTTTAAAAAGTAGCTGTATTTGATCATAAATAAAACAGCTCTACACTAAAGAAAACAGTACTATCAAATTGAGGACCTCCCTTTCAAAGTCAGCTAAATATAAAATCTTGATAATAAGAGCATAGAAACAATCAAAAACACGATGACGCAATTCGTTAATCGTGATAAATTGGTGCTTTCTTAATTATCAGGAGGGGCCAAATCTTATCGATGTTTTAACACAATAGAGACTATAATAACATGTAAAAATGAAATGAATACAACATATTATGTAATCGATAAGGTACACACCGATATGTTTTATCATAGCTTTTTATAATATCTAACATTTGATACCTTTCAATAATGTGATTAGTTTTGTTTAGATGAATTTTATCATCGCGATTAAAATTTACGGTCAAAGTCAAAGGTTGATTCTTTGGAAATTACTAGATTTGTTTATGTTAATAAAAAATAACAAATCATTAGCTATTTGTTTTTATTTTTGTTTAGCGGTAATAAAGTGCAAATTGACTCATTGACGTTAGGAACACACTTACATTGCTTAGACAACAGTGAGTGATTGTAATATATGAACTTTATACAATAGCAATAAAGCTCAAATTGACTTTACGTTTTAGTTAGAAAACGTTTGTCTGGGAAAAAGAAAAGGGCTGTTTTAGGGCTTTTCCGGCCATTATTCGATTTTTTCTCGCCGTAAAAACCATCCTTGAACTTCAACAAACATTTAAAAAAAGAATTGGCCAAATTGGTCCAGGCGTTGTTGAGTTATGCGCTTACCAACACATTGAGCGATTCATTTTTATATTATATATATATAGAGATAGATAGATAGATTAGAAATACGATTGTAGTCTAGCCTATTTACTATGTAAATATGTGTATTTAGGCATAATATCTTCAAAAGCCTAAACAAATTTAATTTATACTCTTGATTGTCGTCACTTGATGGAACTTGTTGCGATATATTCTAGAATCAAACTATTCCACTATTTAAATTAATTTTACACCTGACCGGTTTCACGTTTCACCCTATGGCATCGTGCCCCTACAAACCTCAAAGGTCAAGCCAACAAAGAAGAAAGCAGATTAAATAGCAAAGAAAATGAAACAACAAATTGGACCTTTTATTTTTTATTTTCTTATTTTATAAAAAGAAAACGCCCATATTAAGAAAATTTATCCTGTGTCGCGGGAGACATTAGAAACATGCATGAAACGGACACAAAGCACACCCAGATTCAAAGCAAAAAAAAATTATCACTCAAAGTGTTGTCCCATGTGAGATTTGAACCCAAAACACTTGACGTAGTGGAAAGCGGAGTAGCAACCACTTAAACCACTTGGCCAACCGCACAGTCAAAGTCAGTCAGTCATAGACTATGCTGGACAAGGCCTCTCCAAAAATCTGTCTTTTATTCAAATTCAAAAACATTCAAAATTATTAAATTAGACCTATGCCGTTATCGATATCATATGAACTTCCAGTAACACTTTTCGCCTTATCGCTTGCTAAAAATACTATCAATTCTGCAATCTCTTCAGGTGCTGAACATCTTTTTAAAGCCGTGATATCACCAAAACTGTCCATATCTAAATCTAGGTTATTAGTTATGTGAATATTTGTATATACAGGACCAGGGTTTACAGAATTCACTCTAACTCCTGATGATGCCAGTTCGAGAGCAGCCAAACGAGTAAAATAGTCCACACCAGCTTTAGCCACACCATAAGAAGGATAGGCTTTTGCGTATCTGGAGTGTTTCGAAGCAATACTTGATGTATTAACTATGCAACCTTTATTTGCAATCAGATGAGGAGTAACCAGGCTAGTCATGAGTACCACTCCACGTAGATTCGTATTCAATACTTCATCAAATGTATTCATTATAGTATTACCTAGCAGTGTTTCTTCCCTGACGATGCCAGCATTATTGATTAGAACATCGAGACGTCCAAACTCTTCAATAACCTGCTCAATTGCTGTTTTAGCTTCTTCATCTTTGGATGCGTTTGCTTTTATGACTAACACTCGCTTTCCGAAAGTCTTACACTTTTCGGCGACTTTTTGGGCATTAGCTTCATTGTAATCGAGTATGACGACATCTGCTCCTTCTTTAGCAAAATGTATCACGGTTGCTTTTCCAATGCCTGAACCCGATCCGGTGACAAGAACAACTTTGTTTTCGAATTGCATTATGGAACAAAAAGTTTTGCTGTTTTCTGATGTACGCAACTCTGCGGCTGACTAAATGCCCAGTATGTACGAGTATATTTATGTCGGGGTATTTATAAGAAGTGGGCTGACCTTGTAATGCCCGTGTGATTGTATTGTGCGATAATAATAATTTGAACAGCACGATGTATTGATAACAGAAAGATAATTGTATGTTGTTAGGGCAAATCGATTGCAGTAAAGTTATCAAACGAATTGCAATTTAACCCCTGTTGTTAACCTGATTAAATGTTTTATTGTTATCTTCCGAAATACGCAGTATTTTACTTACATAATAATAATAAGACGCTAGTAATTATTTTGTTCATAAATTTGTTTTTTCCATTTCTTTACATTTATTTATGGGTACAAATTATAATTAATAAAAATGTATGTAAGCAATTTGTTTGCTATGTTGGTGTGTTTGTGCCTGTAATATATTTAATGATATGTATTGATACTACTTTAAATGGCTGTCTGTTTTTTTTTTGTTTGATAATATTTTGTTTTAGTAGCTGTATATCCTCTTTAATATGTAAATAAATAATATTATGAAATTAAACGTAACTCTCTCTGTCTTACGCTTTGACGACTAAACTGCTGCACCGATTTCAATAAAATTTTGCATGGAGTCACTTTGATTATAAATAAAACATGGGCTACCATTTAGCGTTATGATCGACATAGCCGCGGGCTAAACGGCGGATCAACAACCCATAATCTCAGGAGAGGGTTAAGGCCATACGTCCCCACGCTGGCAAGACAACGTACTAACTGTGCCGTCATTGCTTACCCCGGTGATTGTTTCTAATCACCGAGTGCGATTGGGCTATGAGGGCTCAAACCGTGGATAATAACTATATATATTATACAGCGAAGCCGGCGAAAAGTGATGTTGCCTTGTTAGTGCCAATGTATATCAAAAACGATGAATGATGAAAGAGGTCAATGTATAATTGGTCATGCAGGACATGCAAGAAGTATTATTAATCTTTGTATTGGCCCGAATGAATACCGCAAAGAAATGAACTCGTACTCATTTTAAAAGCACTGTGTCTAAGGTTTACAAAGTTTAACCTGCCACTCGATAGATGGCGTTGTCTCAGCTATCTAAATGGTGCATATTTTTCTTACTAAAGCGAAATATATAGTGAAGGATATTAGATATTTTGTCGCCATTTGGAGTTGTAATGTTATTCGTTCAGCTAATTCAACAAGTTTCACTATTTGTCATTCTTTTCATCATAGCACCCGTATTCCGACTAAAACAGTGTTCACGCTGACTGACTGTAATTTAATCACACACATTCATCAGTTTTAGTTTAAATAAATAAATTACTGCCCACACGATATGATTTTATAGTATACTGGCTGAACCCAGCGGTGTTACCCGCGGTTATTGTCGTACCGCGAATAACGCAGCGGGGCGAATATTTCTAAAAAACCTAATAGTAGCCTAAGTTACTCCTCATATCATCAGCTACCTATCAGTGAAAATCACATCAAAATCGATCCATCCGTTCCAGGGATTAGCCGGAACAAACAGACAACAAATATAAAAAAAAATGGGTTATTTTTGTACCGTGTACATTTGCATTTATTAAAAAGCGGTTATTTTAAAATTACAAACAGATACTCCAATTTTATTTATTTGTACCTATTGATTATAAAGCTCCTTTAAAGTTAATATTAGCTTTCATAAGCCAACTTGTAACAGTAACATTTTTAGTAGGTACCTCAACTGCATTTTGTTATAAATAATTAATAAATAAATATTCCGGAGATCTAACACACAACGCCATCTAGTCCCAAGCTAAACAGAGCTTGTGTTATGGGTACTAGACAACTGATATAAATACTTCTATACTTTTTTTTGTAAATACATACATATTATACATAAAAAACACCCAAACTCCGAAACCAATATTTGCGGATCATACAAACATTTGGTCCGACCCGGGAATCGAACCTGAGACCTTAAGCTTAGCAGTCGCATAAGCTACCAATACGCCACCGAGGCAGTCAAATAGGTAAGTAATAGGAAAAATGTACCTACCAAAAAACATAAAAATCTTTACTTAACTCTACTCTAAGTTATTTACTTTACTCTAAGTTTACTTTATTAAATTCATTTCCCAAAAAGAAATATTCTGAAAGATAACAATCCTGAAACATTGCAAAATAAATTCAGTTTAGTTTTTATTGTTTTTCTTTTGTAATTTCTTATCGAAGACTAGTGAATACCTAGATCAGTATTTAATAATATGTACAGATAAATCATTAACTACGAACTACTAAAAGTTACAAAGCAAAGTTATAAATACCAATTCTATTCCCAGAAACTGACAGGTCTTAAAAGGGATTTTGATGCAATTAAATGCAAATCTATTAAAGTAATATTTGCATAAATTCACTTCACCAGGAGCTTCACCTTGACAGGTTATGATATTGGTTAAGCTATCCAGGTGTTTAATTTTGAACGATAAGATACATTTGTTCATAATTCTTTCCTGTCCACTTACCTAAATTTTCTAACATTCCTGTATTGATGTTCAAGGTGATTGAAAAAAAAAACGACGGGTTGCACTCCGGGAGTGCCGGTAGAAGTGAAAACTTGAATATTAACGTTGTGCATTTTTTATATTTTGGAATGGTTAGAGAATAATTTTGTACGAATTGCTTTCATTGTCAGTATAAAAGTACTTTTATTTATGTGGTGGAATACAATATTCATTTATTGCTTTATCGTACGCAAACATGACAATTTATATTACATACGAGTACACACACGAACATTCGCGCAAGCGCCCTGCGCCGCCTGTGCTCTCTCCATCCGTCTCACGAATTTTCGATCAGGTCACGTGACCTGACGCGAGTTTATACATTTTTACCCATTCCAAAAAAGTACACAGCGCCGCTAAAGAAGTTTTCCTTTCAAAAACAAATTATCATTAACACAATCTGTAACTAATTCCGTATAGTTTATTTTATTAGAAAATAATAAGTCTCACTTTCTAAATATACTATATAAATGTCTTTAGTTTACTGTACTAGAATATCAGATTTGGTATTCGTTTAACACCTGAGAAAATATTACATAAGACTAATACCGTTATCAAGCGCATATGAACTTCCAGTAACACTGTTAGCCTTGTCGCTTGCTAAAAACACTATTACATTTGCAACCTCTTCAGGATGTGCACATTTCTTCAAGGCCGTAGCTTCACCTACTAGAGCTGCATCAAACTCTAAGTTACAATTAATATGTATATTTGTATATACAGGTCCAGGGCTCACAGCATTCACTCTAACTCCTGATGGTGCCAACTCGTAAGCTGCTTCACGAGTGAAATGTTCCAAGCCAGCTTTAGCTATACCATAACAAGGAAAGCCTCTCAAGGAGTTTAATGATTTAATAACAATACTTGATGTGTTTACTACCGCGCCTTTGCTCTTGATCAGATAAGGAGTAGCCAAACTGGTCATTAGTATCGCTGCCCGAAGATTTACCCTTAATACTTCATCTAAATGATTCATTATAGTACCATCTATTAGTACTCCTCCTCTGACAATACCAGCATTATTGACGAGAACATCCAAACGTCCGAATTCATTTATGGTCTTCTCAATTGCAGCTTTAGCTTCATTATCTTTAGATACATCGGCTTTTATGACTAAAACTCGTTTCCCGAGCGCCTTGACTTTTTCAGCAGCTTTTCTGGCGCTGCTTTCATTGTAGTCGACTATAACTACATCAGCTCCTTCTTTAGCAAATTGTAGTACAGATGCTTCTCCGATGCCTGATCCAGACCCGGTGACAAGAACGACTTTATTTTCAAATTGCATTGTTTTATATAAACTTGGCTGTTTATTGATGACACGTCAGTGACTGACTCTCGACTATACTAACCAAGTTGTTATTCGTCAAGGTATTTATAAGAGTACAGGTGACCTTGTGTTCTCTGCCATGCTGTGGTGAGCGATAAGATTTTTAGGATATACTTAGGCTTTTAAAATGTATTGATAACAAATAGATAAATAGTGTAGGGCCGTTTAAATAAAACTCAATAAATTTTCATAGTTTTTTTTTTTTTTTCTTTTTTATTGTATAGGGGGCAAACGAGCAGACGTATCACCTGATGGTAAGCGATTACCGCCGCCCATGGACACCCGCAACACCAGAGGCGTCACAAGTGCGTTGCCGGCCTTTTAGAAAGGAGTACGCTCTTTTCTTGAAGGTTTGAAGGTCGTATTGGTCCGGGAACACCGCAGGCGACAGCTCATTCCACAGTTTTGCTGTGTGTGGCAGAAAATTTCGGGAAAATCGCACAGTTGTGGACTGCCAACCATCTAGATGATGGGGATGGAATTTCTGTCGCGTAGGACGATGGCGGAAAGATGCGGCAGGGATCTGTCCGAACAATTCCTCGGAGCACTCCCCATGGTAAATGCGGTAGAAAATGCACAGTGAAGCCACATCTCAGTTAGTTAGTTTACAAGATAAAGTTTAATTTGCAATTAAAAATTATTAGTTAATGAAATCAGTGTATTTTATTACCACACGAGACTTGTTTCAATAGTAAATAATTAATTTCTTTCCACTTTCTAATTTATTTAAGTACCTACTAGCTTTTGCCCGTGACTTCGCACGCATTTAATAAAACTATCCTATGTTACTTCTAATACCTCCAAAAATATGTGTAAAAAGTTTCATGATGATCGGTTAAGTAGTTTTCGCGTGAAAGCGTAACAAACAAACTTACATTCACATTTTTAATATTACTAGCTGAACTCCGCGGTGCTACCCGCGATACGACAATAGCTACGGACAAAGCAAGGCGAAGTTAGTATCTTTATAAATTGTAGCCTATGTGTTATTCTGATGTATAGGCTATATTATTGTAAAGTTTCATCAAAATCAATTTTGTAGTTATTGTGTGAAAGAGCAACAAACATACTCACTTACATACTCACAAACTATCGCGTTTATAATGTTAGTAGGATAGGAAGGATTAGAAAGAAAAATGTACACGCCACAAGGAGACTTGATGAGTATTTTGGTTGTAATGTATCGAATTTAAAACAATATGTTTGTGTCGTGTGTGTTAACGTGTAAATTAATTCTAAATTTGACTTATCACGTAACAAATTACAAACCTGTTTTTATATCGGCCTCGTAAGAGGAGGACTGCTGACGGATGGTACTCGTACTATAATGAATCATTTGGATATATGCTAAATATATTATATGTCTTAAGCATTATGTGAAAAATCCATACTAATATTATAAATTCGATAATAACTCTGTCTGTCTGTAACGCTTTCAAGGCTAAACTGCTACACCGATTTCAATGATATTAGGCATGAAGATATTTTGATTTTTGAAGGATACGTGTGAGGAACCGCGTGTCAACTTAGTGTCGTGTCAACGAATAAATAAATAAATATTCCGGACATCTAACACACAACGCCATCTAGTCCCAAGCTAAGCAGAGCTTGTGTTATGGGTACTAGACAACTGATATAAATACTTAGATACTTTTTTTTTGTAAATACATACATATTATACATAGAAAACACGCAAACTCCGAAACAAATATTTGCAGATCATACAAACATTTGGTCCGACCCGGGAATCGAACCCGAGACCTCAAGCTTAGCAGTCGCATACGCTACCACTACGCCACCGAGGCAGTCGAAATGTTTAAACAACTCATTATTACAATGGTAAGTTGAAATTAGAAACCTTCGGACGGACGAAACAACGAAGGTCATCGAAGGTCATTTATGTGTACTTAGATATATACCGCACTTATGACTCTTGAGTTACAGATGTACGTAGGTAGCGATAACTGCCTACCACCATATGACACGTGTGCTTGTTGTCCATATTGACTGCCTCGGTGGCGCAGTGGTAGTGAATGCGACTGCTGTGCTTGAGGTCTCGGGTTCAAATCCTGGGTCGGACCAAGTGTTTGTGTGATCTACAAATATTTGTTTCGCAGTTTGGGTGTTTTCTATGTATCATATGTATGTATTTACAAAAAAAAAAAGTATATATGTATTCATATCAGTTGTCTAGTAGCCATAACACAAGCTCTGCTTAGCTTGGGACTAGATGGCGTTGTGTGTTAGATGTCCAAAAATATTTATTATTTATTTATATTTATTTATAGTTTCAAGTGAGAAGTTGCGAGGCTCAGCCAGTAACTTGATAAGTAATTGTCGTTTTAAAATGTAGTCCTAGATGTTAATGCTTACAAATATAATCCTAATTTAATGTGTGTCTCAGATCTGAGAATTAAACCAGGTGGTTATTCTACTTGTTTGAGAACTAACTACAAACAACTACAAGCTTCCCCGTATATAACATTCAAATCTTTCGAAGTGCACTCAGAGAACATTATCTGAATATTGCTAGATCACTTAAGGCTCGAATCTTAGGAAAACCGGTTATGGGTAAGTGGTGCTGTTGTCATCCGGGCGCTAATAACCGACGTAAATATCGCGCTTAATATTAAATGACTACAACGATAGATGCTCGCTGTAAGGATGAGGGTACATTGTATTTTTATCATGTTACTAGCTGTTGCCCGCGGCTCCGCCCGCGTTTATGTCGGTTTTTTCGTGTTTTTTCGCGGTCGCGGATATGTGACTGACGACTGACTAAAATTAAATAAAAACAATACTTGATGCGGATTATATATCATTCTAAAATGTCAGCTCGATCGGTGCAGAACTTTTGGAGTTTTTGAAGCGTACACAAACCAACATAACATTTTTATACATATATCTTGCTATATTAGAGATACACCAGAGTCGAGAAAGAATTCTTCATTCAAAACTGCCTGAAATAATTTGACTACACTTCGAATTCAGCGCCTTTTTTCTGGGTAGGTACAAGACACTATTATCTTTTCTATACCTTTTCTACTTCAACTATATTTAGTCTTATATGACACAGACGACAACATCAGGCATGGTACAGCAGTTTTAGCAGTCACTTCACCGATAACTGATATTTGATACTAACCTTAACTATAAACCTTTTTTAAATTCCTATAACTATGGAAATACAGACTGATTTCGGCCTTGGCCTTTAAAGATTATTTAGGTGAATTTATTTAAAAGCTTTAATAATACCCCAGTCTTGAAGAAACTGTTAATTTTTTAAATGAAATGAAAAGCTATTAAAAGTTAAATATCTTTTTAAATTACGATTACTTACACTTTTAATTAAATAACAAAAAATCCCAATGAAAATCAGCTCATTTATTACATTAATAATTAATTATAAAAACTCTGTTTAAACAGATACGCATCTTAGACTTTTTAACTACACTTTTTTTGCGTCAGTTTTCAAACAAACAATAATTTTAAACAAATTTTCACCGAACTAGTTAATAATTATAATACATAAACTCAAATATTACACGCTACAAAGAGGAACAATTCATAACACTAAAATTATAAAGCAAAATGAACTCCAAGCTCCAAAAACATAATAACGTAAGCGGCGCTTAAGCCAAGACGATACGAAGACGCTGGAGATAGTACTTGGGGGTCATCGCAAACAAATGAGGGGTGTAAATCCTACCCACCTCCACCCCCTTGCCGGTAGATGTACCCCCTACAGGTACCACTTGCTCAACCCTTTCTTGGCTAACATATGGGTTGTATTACTTGAATTAGTTTAAAGTGTGGATATGATATAATTATGTTTACTTAGAGCAAAGGAAATCTTCATAAACTATACCTATACTAAAGAAATGTAGGTATATATAATGTACCTAATATATTCATTTAACATAACTTTACTCAAACTTTAAGATTTTTTCTTCACAACAAACAAATTATACGAGAAAACGACCTTCAAACCTTCAAGAAAAGAGCGTACTCCTTCCTAAAAGGCCGGCAACCCACTTGTAACGCTTCTGGTGTTGCGGATGTCCATGGGCGGCGGTAATCGCTTATCATCAGGCGATACGTCTGCTCGTTTGCCCCATATTTAATAAATAAAAAAAAAATTACAGAGAAAAATCTCTGCCAGTTCGTTTCAGTTAATCTCTGGACCAGCTGAACTTTGTGTGATTAGGGTTTAATAAATGCTTATGGATTCTAAATCTGTAATATAAGAGATATTTTTAATTTTCAGCTGAACTAAAATGTTTATTTATCATGTAATGGACTGCCACCTTCCGGACAAGTGTTATTTCACTCTTCTGAAAAGCAGATAGGTACATATCAACATACGCATTGTTAGAACTTCTTTCACTTGTTTTTTATAAATTTAAAGTCCTATCCATCTCCAACGAATCCTTGGCGTAGGTACCTCTCCGTACAGGCACACGCGGTTAAGACAACTGAAGTGTTTCGGACGTCGCGCCGGATTTATCGCCGGACGGTATTGGTTCCGTTTTGTGTGTACTCGTGTGCCCGTACCTAATGCTTTACATAATGCTTGATGGTTTTGAGAATCTCATTTGTATATGTACCAACATAAGAGAATCGGAGAGTTCTTATTTTGATGTTTGTGTGAATTCGTTAGGTTAACCAATGATTTTCTTTTAGAAAGACCTTTAGAGGAACTGCTCATGCACATGACACAAAATGATCATTCAATACTGTATCTCCAATATCTTTGCTAGTTATTTCAAGCTTGTATTTATCCAGAATAATTCCGGATAAATACAATGTTTAGTTAGACTTGCATTTTGATGTTTGAAGGAAAATAAAAAGATTCTGAGAAGAGATAGAAAAAGAAAACTTTTTAATCCTGACATTTGAAAACTTTCAAAAAATCTCTCAATTTAGTTAAACTTTTAACCTATTGAAAGAATCGTTTTTTTTATATTTTCGAAAGACGCTCCCCATTTCATGTCATCCACATTTTATATATTTTTATCATTAATTTCATCACGACGAAGACTCGAAGACTTATAATTAAAGACTATAAATACTTGGCATTGGCAGAAATAGCTGATCCAAGTGATCCGATGTTTGTCATTTCATCTATTTTGCTATTGTCAGACCGAAACTACTTTGAAAGTCGTATCGGTCTCGTATACCCGTGCTCTTGAGTTGGTTAGTGACCATGGGTGGCTGCATTACATCATGCTCATAAAATAAATGTTCGTATGCAAGACAAATACTTTCATGAATCGATTCTAGTACCTACAAAAAATGTTAGTTGCTAAATAAAATTACAAACTACTTGTTATTGTACTTTATCGGTTCAAGAATATTCATATTAAATAACTGTATCTAACAGACTGACATATTTTATCAAAAAAGATTATTACTGAATGGTTGTTATCATGATATTGTATTTTAGTTGTATTCTTATAGAAGATATCCATGGTTTTGTTAAAGTAGATTAAGAGGCTCTGATAACAGGAATTATTGGGGGTCATATTAGACAACACTATCTCGTCATAAAACCGGCTGACACAACTAAGTCTATGTTAAAGATTTTAAGTATGGAAGGACGTGGGAGAGCCTTGTTTCGCCATGAATGGACCGGCTCGACCGGAGTGATACCACGGCCTCACAGAAAACCGGTGTGAAACAGCATTTTAACTGTGTTTCACCGAGTGAGTGAGGATACCGGAGGCCCACATCCCTATCCCCAAAATTTTGATTGTAAGAGCCCAGGACCCAATCTAACGCAAATAAGCTTAGTGCTTAAAATATTTTTACTAAACACATGTTCCAATTATTAATAACTAGATTTCGTCCGCGGCTTCGCTCGCATTTAATGAAAAGTATTCTATTTTACTTCTAATACCTCCAAGAATATGTGTACAAAGTTTCATGATGATAGTTTAAGTAGTTTTCGCGTGAAAGCATAACAAACAAACTTAAATTCACATTTATAATATTAAATAAGTATGGATAGTAAAAAAAACAACAACGCATCGTCTCAAAATTCATCTCACAACCCAATACTGAGTTAGATCAATCATTGTAATTACGTCCCCGTTTCCCCAAGAATGGGCGACAAATACTACAATTTTTTATCATATAACGTTCGTTGGCCCAATTCCCAAGTCGGGCCCGCAAAAGTAATAGATAGCTGCTGTGAAACAATTCTAACGGTAATTGGGGTAGACGCCTCGTGAGGTCCTCTGACACTCTTGACATATGACGATATTGTGTAAATTGTATACCCATATTTCGTACGTGACAGAAACTGGTGGTGTCACCCTATTTTGGATTTGAAGATGGGCGTTTTGTGTTTGTTGGATTCTTGTATTTATTTTTGATAATCTGTCGCTTTCTTTCTTTTTTTAAGACAGCTCCTGCACTACAATCATGCTGCAGAGGACGTTATGAACAGGCATGACATGAACACACCGAACACTTAGACTCAAAACGATAGTTCGTGGATACATGATCATAAGTGTTTTTTGTGTGTTTGATTGAACTCATAAAACTCAGCGTATGTATGTAGCCTATTTATCACGATACAGTTCTGTCTGCCTCGTTTAGTATCAAACCACCTACAATCGGTTTAAGATATTAAAAAAGTAAAGAATTTGAGTTATCCATCATCCATATCCTTATATATTACACCTAGATGTATAAACAAACTTGGATAACTAAATTTAGTCACAAATGAAACGCCAACCAAACTTATCGGAATGACGTAATCAAATTAGGTGCGAAAACATCTCCATCACTCAGAAACACACGAATATCCCACACAATGCACGTAGCAGTCTAATGCCCGCGACACACGCGAATAAATATTGTTTGTCGTATCATAAATAAGGGCCGAGACAGACGGGACACACGTCACCTTTTGATACATTTCCACTGTCGTTATTAATGACAAGTCATCGGTGCTGTCCCACAGGGCATGGCCAGGGCTGTCCACGACATCTAATTGTATCCGTATCTATACTAATACTATAAAGCTGAAAAGTTTGTTTGCTTAAACGCGCTAATCTTAGGAACCGCTGGTCCGATATGAAAATTTCAGTGTTGGATAGTCCATTTATCGAGGAAGGCTACAGGCTATATATCATTACGCTAATACTAATAGAAGCGTAGTACCAATGAAGAATGTTTTAAAAAAGGGGGAAAAGACGCAAACGAGGTTGCGTAGGTCAGCTAGTTAAAGAAATATGTGAAATAGTTATTTGTTTTAGTTTACTGTATGTGATCTTTCAATGTCCTTAAAATTTACGTTAAAATAGACTGTATCTAGTTAAATAAATAATTTTAACTTTAACTTAGTATCAACCAATCGCCGTCCACTGCTGAACGAAGGTCTCCCCCAAGGAGCGCCGACTATGCCGGGCTTGAGCAGTCCACATCCATCCGCTGCCAGCCACTTGCTTCAAATCGTCGGTCTACTTTAACTTATTGAACTAAAGTTCAATGAGACAGGCAACTTATTTTATGGTGTAGCGGCAAACGAACAGACCCCTGAAACAATCAAAGAAGTCACTTGATGGTAAGGGACTACCTACTGACGCCCATGGACAACTCAAGAGTTACTAGCATGTCTTCTTCATTTGAGTGCCCCTCCTCCCAGGATCAGAGTGATATGTGCTTGAGAAACTCATATAGTGAAAAGCAACGACAATGTATACATATAATACCGATATTCTGTGAGGCTGTGGTATCAAATCAGAGCATTTTACCGAAACATGGCTTCTCCCACGATTTGTTATTTTTCTCTAACTATAATGTCAAACCAATAATCATTTAACCAATGTGAACTTCTAAACATTTGTTTTCATCGTCTTTGATATAATGAAAACCCTGCTAAGAGTCACAGGTATTTTTTCTTCGTGCAACAGCCCCCTAGCCAAGTTGCATTATACAAACGTAAATGTTAATAGAAAATCAACAAATGCGTCATTTTAACGCTAATATTACAAGAGTATAGGGACATTAGCGACTATATTATCTATGCTTATCTATATTAATATTTTAGAGCTGAAGAGTTTGTTTGATTGTTTGTTGTTTGTTTGAACGCGCTAATATCAGGAACCGCTGGTCCGATTTGAAAAATTATTTCAGTGTTGGATAGACCATTTATCGAGGAAGGCTATAGATTATATATCATCACGCTAATACTAATAGGAGCGGAGCACCAACGAAGAATATTTCAAAAACGGCGGGAAATTTTCACGCTACAGGCAATAGAAGAGGCAAACGAGGTTGCGTGGGTCAGCTAGTATACGAGTATTATAAAAGCGAATCGAAGCGAAACACTTGCAACTTGGCCGAGAAGCCTAAATTTTCTTTAGCTTACTGCTTAAAATGGATTTGACGGTTTAAAGTATTTTCAGGTTGTTTATGAGACACTAAAACTCATAAAAAGAATACTTTGACCAATTTCTATCACTGGACAACCCTAACGTTTCTTCGAGACCTGCCCAGCATAATAATAGATCAGGGTGGCATCGCCAGTTTGCCACCCTTTAATACCGTGTGAGAGTTTCCGTAAATTTATCAATAGCATTATATCGCGAGCACCGAGCACTCGCCACTCCTTTATATTTTATTCAGCTTACGCAATTCTCACATTGATCTTCGGAGGAAGTCCAGATATGTCTTGTTGCTGTACTTGCAAAATATTTGAATGAAACGATTTTTTTCTTTCTTTAGGAGTACTGGACGAGGACTCTATAATTGTAAAAATCAGTCAGAAATGTTCACGCTGCCTATGCAAAGGAGAGTTGGTCTATATAATGATGATTTAAACCCAAATATCTAGAAAATATGTGGGAACTAATACTAGTGAAGACAAACGTGTTAAATTTGGAATAGCATTTTTTATTTTTATAGATGAAATGGTTATGGAGACAAATGTTCAAGAATCCATATATTTATACCGAGCCAAGTGGCGTGCAATTGTAAGGGTCTATGACCAGCAGTGTACTGTGATAGGTTGATGATAATGATACAGAATCTGTCACACCACAATCTGAGTTTTAAGATAGGTAGAATGTCGAAATCGGTACCAAAAATTGGAAGAAGCTATCGAATCGTTATTGTTTACACACAGACGTCTAGATCATTTAAAAATATAAGTCTTCATTTCATCATTGATAATATCTGAACATGATTAAACTTCATAGTGAAATTAAAGTACCGAAAGAAGAAGAGATTGTTAACGTAAACAACGATACAAGATTCTTAATCACACTTCGACTTGGAGCGCCTACTCATTCACTGCCAAGAGCAATTCACAAACCTTTAAAACACACAAAATATTAAATTACACAAGAAAATTCACGTACGAAATCTTGTAGAATGGAATTTATCGTCTTCTATACGTTGTTTTATTTATAAGAAGGTATGGGCCGCGCTCAGGGAGATGAAATTACGTGATACCATTCCGAATCAAAGTGATATACTGCTACGGAATGCGCCTATGTGGGCACAAGTTACCTGTGTGTGAGTTTTGTTTTCACTTCACTTACGTCAATTTACAACGAGTACAAACTAGGATATCCATTTAGATTAATATGTAGCATTAATCCGTTAATATTTTACTATACATGTAAATTAATTAAAAAAAATGAAATTTAAAGTTTGGATCTGGATAGCTATACCCGTTAGTGTTGTGATCCGATCTCACCTATCACTGTTGTATGGTCATAAATTCACCACAAGCGACCTCAAAATCAATTTTACACGGTTTTGACATGAAATCAAAAAAACCTTTTAAAAAAAATTTTGTTTTTCCCAATCTGGACTGATAATTTTTTAAACTATTTAGAAGGATCAAATTAGTATAAAATAACTAAGAATCTAACTGAAAAAGCACCCTACGTTTTACGCTCAAAATGTATCGATTGTAAAAAGAACAAAGACGTGAGGTATATTTGTATAACATATATTTTTTTAATGAACATTATAGATACATAGCAAGCACACTACAACAGACATAGGGAATTACATTGATTTGTGAAATGTACCTATAGCTTCCTTATTTTTGCAATAACCGAAATCAGGAAACAAAAAACAATGCAATGATAAAAATCTGCTGGGATCAACAGAAGTATTGAATCCAGGAATATCAATCGTATTATTTGAAGAATAACTAAAAGTGATTTGTTTCTGAAAATGATCTATAGAGAGTTTCTTCATAATCTCAATGTGGGAATGAAATTCTGGTACTTGTGTCAACGTAACATGACGCCTCATCACGTAATCAATCAAAAAACCAATACAAACATCATCATTAAGCTTTAGGGCTCCACACACGTCGTTGAATGCATTCATAGCAATTATACTATATAATTTCAGAGCTAAGGCTTTGCTAATACAAAAACCAGCTCCTCCATTGGCAAACCAAAATACGTTGTCATAGACTCCCCGTCGAGTATAATTTAAATAACTGTACGCCAATCTCATAGGACAAAAAGAAGTCCTTTTTCCTAAATACCAATATCGATTATAATTGTATTCTTGCAAGACAGCAACTAAGCGTGGCACATTGACATAATTATCGTCATCAAAATGGCAAAACCATTTTTTATCACTTCCTACGTAATATCTGTATTCCATTTCCATTTTACAATTTAACCCGTCCCTGTTACGTTGCGATGAGCAGTTTGTATGTATCACGTGTCCATTCGTTTGATTTTGTAATTTCATATCCTCTTCATCCGTAAAGAACCAAGTTTGATTTTTCGCTAACTGAAACCATGTCTTCAATATTATCGGAAGTCTTGTGGTCACCAGGTTCTTCGATGTTTTCACACTTATAAAAATATCGTCTAGAGTTAACTTTTTCATGTCAGCGTTTAGTGATAAATTTATAGAAACTGTATTCTTTTGCGATGCAAGGATGATGATAGTTTGGTAAGACAATATTAGGAAAAAGCTAAATACAAATAATCCTAACATTGCCAGTTTAAATTTCCTGTATCTAAGACTACGTATACTTGAACGAGCCATTGAATTGTATAAAGTAATGCTTGTTAAGTTTACATTCAGACAATATTTCTTAACTGAGCCTTATCATGTCCTTATGTGTGAAGAAATCGAGGTCTGGCTTAATAAAGTCAGTGTTTAGATCGATGGGGTAATCCCATATCATATTAACGCACTTTTTACTGTATACACAATCATTTATAACTTTTAATAATAATATTAACAGTTTTCGGAGTAAGTTAAACAGCCAAAATATCAGAAATGTAGAAAATTATTTGTCATACTCATAGTTGTAAAATTTACTTTTTTTAACGAGAACATAATCATGTTTCAACTCTTTGGTATTTGATATTACAGTACAAGTATTAAATAGGTAATACTCATTCATTTTATACGTATTGACCTGGCATAAGCAATCCTAATACTACTCGTAGCTTATGCCCGCGGCTTAGGTGTATGACGGTTAGTAAAAATTAGCCGAAGTTCTTCTCCAAAGTTCTATCTGTCTGTTTACCAGAATTCATTTAAATTTTTTCAATGATGTAGCCGTGAGAGCGTATCAGACAGACAGATAATAATAATAAATAATAATAATAATAAATATTTCGGACATCTAACACACAACGCCATCTAGTCCCAAGCTAAGCAGAACTTGTGTTATGGGTACTAGACAACTGATATAATTACATAAATACTTTTTTTTGTAAATACATACATATTATACATAGAAAACACGATAGAGTGACTTTCGAATTTATAATATTAGTATGGATGCATTATCACTCGGAAGATTAACGACTACGGTCGTTCTCTACTCCAGTTCATAGTGCGTTAATTTGTCAAACTCTTCGCCAAAATCATCATTATCGTCAAAAGTCTATGACAGTCTCTTTTTGGATATAGAGCTGTCCTCGGTAAAGAGGTTTTGCCATACTATATCACGCTGGCCAGACGAGTTAGTACAGGCTATGGTATAACAATATACTTCGCCAGGTAGTATATGCCCTATACTAACTCGTATTCCAAGACACAGTGATCACGTGGTTTTAAATGGTTTAAGGATTACTACTAGTGCATCTAGTACTGTTTAACCAATCTTTGCAAGCCTTGCAAGATAGATTTTATGAATTAATAATGTGGCAATTGTAAAATAAACAAAATCTTAACACAAAAATAGACTTCAAATATAATATTTTTATGAAACCCTCAGATCAAATAAAAAATGTAGATAACGCACAGCCTTTGTTTTTACTGAAGCAAAAAATCTCAGCTACTTCCAAGTAAACACATGCAACCAACTACGCTACTTTTCGTTAGTATCGTACAAGTTGTAGTGCAGTAAGTTTTTTTTTTTTTAAAAAGACAACTCCCGCATTAGGAATATACATCCTGTGTCGCGGGGGACTTTACAAACATACATGTAACGGACACAAAGAACACCCAGACTCAGGACAACATTTTGTGGATCACACAAAGTGATGTCCCACGTGGGATTTGAACCCCCGGCACTTGGCGCATGGCAAGTGTTTTAGTGAACGCTTAAACCACTAGGCCAACCGTGCAGTCCTTTTTGCAGTTGCAGTTTACCTATAAAATGCCTATAATGGTCCAGACGTCGCTATGTTTCTTCTCCTTTTGATGAAATGACAACCAGCCGGATCTGTACGATCAGCTATTTCTGCCAATGTCACGTATTTATAGTCTTCGAGTCTTCAAGTCGTCGTCGTGATGGAATTAATGATAAAAAATATATAAAATGTGGATGACATGAAATGGTTACCGTCTTTCGAAAAAACAAAAAGCGATCTCCTCGCTATGTATCCTAAATATTGTTGTTTGGTATAGAGTTGATGAAACGACAAAAAACATATTGTACCGCCTTGTATACTTCTACACTTACAGTTTGAGAAATGCTATAAATACAAATAAATATTTGAGAATAGCTGTATACACTAGCATTGAACGAGACAGACTTATGCGTGTAACGAGGAATGAAGGAATAACGACATATGCCACAGTGACGAAATGACACTGACACAGACCGTTTCAGTGCCACAAGTAGTGTGAAATAATGGTTTTTTCGCCCCATTTCATGTCATCCACATTTTATATATTTTTTATCATTAATTTCATCACGACGACGACTTGAAGACTTGAAGACTTGATAATTGAAGACTATAAATACTTGTCATTGGCAGAAATAGCTGATCCGAGTGATCCGGCTAGTTGCCATACATCATCAAAAAAAAAAAAAAAAAAATGGTTTTTTCGAAAGACGGTCCCCATTTCATGTCATCCACATTTTATATATTTTTTATCATTAATTCCATCACGACGACGACTTTAAGACTTGATAATTGAAGACTATAAATACTTGACATTGGCAGAAATAGCTGATCCGAGTGATCCGGCTGGTTGCCATTTCATCAAAAAAGAAAAAGAAGAATAACTCTCCAACTACTATTACCTTTGCGATTTTGATAGAACAATAAAGTTTTACGTTATCATATATTAACTGCCTCGTTGGTCTAGTGGTTAGCGTAAGCGACTGCAGATAAGAGGTCTCGGGTTCAATTCCCGGGTCGGACTGCTGTTGGGTTTTTCCTACAAGAAATTCTTAATAGCAGCCCGGAGTATGGAAGAGTGCGGTGTTTCCCGCCCGTGCTTCGGAGGGCACGTTAAGACGTCGGTCCCGGTTGTCATGAACAGCTATGGCAATCGTTATTGGGAAGTCAGTGCCCTCAAATATACTGACAACTAGTTCAACATTCGAATTCAGTTCGCCCTCAGGGTTGCGGAGGTCAGATGCCAGTCGCTGTGTAAAAATTGATATTCAGGTAAAATCGGTTGATCTGGTAGCCGACCCCAAATAATATTGGGAATAATAAAGGCTAGGAAGATGATGATGATATATATAACCCATAACGTACCACTGCTGGGCTCGAATCCCCTCTCAGGCGATGGTTTTCATATATTTAAGTTCAAATATTTTGTTGGATTATATACATCAATTTGTGTGCAATGCAATGCATTTTACACATTTTTTAAATAAAATGGTGACTGAAAATGTTTCCATCATTTCATGTTATGTTGCAATAAAGTGGTAACTGGATAGTGACGTCAGCATGTGTCGCTCTCGGAATGCGAGACCTTGTTTTCTTAGACTGTGATACAGGGTTTACTTCTCCCTTCATGTTTTGCGTAATTTGCTTCGCTTTTTGGCTTTTACGATATCCATTTGATGGCTATGAGTGCTGAGACTGTAAGACAGTATCCATCATTACGAAAAGTTTGATTTGGAAAAGTAAGATATGCCAACTTGCGAAAACTTTTGTATTGAAAATATAAGCTATGTTGGTGAATCTATTATGACATATTTCAGTACACTAATATCTTTGCCGGAATGCAAATAACTACATTTGGTATTAAGTATTTATTTCTACATACAATAACTAATTTTATTAATTACAAATTTTGTAGATGAAGTTTGTCAGTTTTATTTTTATATTTTGTTTTAGACGTGAAGTAATATGTTTTATTTTTTCTATTCGTACAATAATCAAAATATGGATATAACTTGCAATGTAACGACAAGAACCTGCTAGGGTCATCAACAGTTTCGAGTGCAGGAATATTGAGAATATTTCTAAATTTATAACTGAAGGAAATTTGATTACGAATTTTCCTCACTGGAATTTTCTTCAATGACTCAATGTGAGAATGAAATTCCTTCACTTGGGTTAATCTTACAGGTTTTTTCAATGTTACATATTGCACTATGAGTCCAACACAAACGTCGTCTGAAGCCCCAACAGTGCGACACAGCCGTCTAAAACCACCACGACCTGCAACAGGGAACATTCTTCTTGCTAAACTTCTACTTATACAGAACCCAGCACCGCCCGTCGCGAAAGAAATGAATAAACGAGCACTGTTTCTGCCGGTTTCATTTGAAACCAAATACTTTTTTGGTAGATTAACCTTAGGTTTCAATTTAGATCTTTTCCCGAGATACCAATAATATTTGTAATCGTACTTCCGTAAAAAGCTTACTAAACGAAATACATTGACATAATTGTCGTCATCAAAGTGACAAAACCACTTTTTACCACTCTTTATATAGTAGTTATATTCGAATTCCATTTTACAGTTCAGACCCCGTCGATCATGCCATGGAGAACATTTAGTGTTTATCATATGTCCGTTCGTTCGATTTTGCAGAATAAAACTTGTTGTATCCGTAAAAAACCAAGTCTGTTGCTTTGCTAGTTGGAACCACGTCTTCACTATGATTGGCAATCTTGTAGTTTCAAAATGTTTTGATGTCTTCACACTTATAAATATATCATCTAATTTTAAATCAGGTTCGTGATTAATTTTTTTGGCCATAGTATGTGGAGTCATATGTGCTACCTTTGCATTAAAATCATAGATAGATAACAAGAAGTAACTTGTGGTAACAAGCGAAAATGGAATGAAAATCTTAAAATACTTTAAATATTCCATGTCGAAGCCAAAAGAATAATAAATTATTAATTTCTTATGTTGACGTATTTGAGCTGAGATGATGACGATAAATTCACTTAAAATGCATACGATTATTGTATCACTTCCTCGTCATTTTCTCAATATCTACTTTGGATTTCTAAGAAAATGTTCAATAAATGCCTACATTAAACAGCTTGTAACACGTGAGACAAAACGCATCTTAAGAATGCTTAAAAATTATTGCTTCAGAATGCAAGTTTAAAACGCTTTTACCATAAGCCATGCAGCTTACATCATAAACAAATAACAATCCTTACAACACTTCAAACAACAGTAGAACCATGAAGCCATCTCACGCTGTCATGTTTGTCACAGATTAGTTTTTTATCTGTATCGGAACAATTTGTCAATAAATAACATATATAGTTTTTATGTTTTGATACAGTGATGCAATAAAACCTTGTTAAAATAATTTCGATTGTTTTTTACACTATAATAGAATTAGGACCTCATCAGCATCATCATCTCAGGCAAGTGAATTGAATAAACACAATACTAACACACACACATAATCCCATACTATCTAACCCACGTAACCTCGTTTACGTGCCCTATTGCCCGTAGCGTAATAATTTTCCCCCGTTTTCGTAACATTCTTCATTGGTGCTTTGCTCCTATTGGTCTTATTGTGAATAGCCAAAACAACATAAAATCAACATTTTAAACAAACAAACAAACTCTTCAGTTTTATGTATTAGTTCTAGCTTTCGGCCGTGACTTCGCTCGCATAAAATAGAAAGTATCCTATGTTACTTCTCCAAGAATATCTGAACAAAGTTTCATGATGATCGGTTAAGTTGCTGTCCTGTGAAAGCGTAAAAAACAAACTTACTTTCACCTTTATAATAATATAATAGTGTTATTACGAGAGATTCACTTATAAGAATATTCTCCACTCGCTTGGTTGTGGCGAAAATAAATAATTGATTCAAATTAGGCAGTTAGTGTTAACTATTAAAATACAGTTTTTTGTAAACTATTTAATTGAACAGAAATGAAAAATAATCATATAGAGAAAAAATAAAAACAAATAAGTTTCTTATCTTCACTCAATAACATTTTCAAGAACTTAGCAGTAACGAAACGTAGCAAAATACCGCGAGAGCTAATTCTAAGCTGCTGTCAAATTTCAAGTTCAGAAATTGTGTTTTGTCAAAACAAGTTGCTAAATAATTATTTACGATGGATAACCGTTTATATGAGATTAAATTGCCCAACCATAAATTATTTCAGAACTTAGAGGGCAACTTGAGTGATAATTCAAGTGGTAAATTGCGTTGTTTGATTGAATTGAAGGACGACGTATTCTATGCTTGGAGTCCTAAAGAAAACTGTTTATTGTGTTTAAACTTGAAACGATTGGAAGAAGTTGGAGATGAAACCCCGTATCAGGTATATGAGACATATTTAAATACCAAATCTAAGCTGGTTCTCATCACCCGGCATATATGTTGTCATATCTGAATTTTAAGGTTATGTTATTGTCATGAATAATTTGAAAGTTCTTTTTCGTATAGGTTTTGGTAGAAACCTATTGACCTCTGGTATTATATAGCAATTCTTATTTTTTTATTTGTATACAAGCTTTAAGTCGAATTATTTCTACTTAGAAAACAACAGTTATAATGACATACCTAACAAAATAAACTGGAAATAAGTAATAGATACTGTTTTTCACAGTTTATAAGCATACTTATCTAAGCTCTCAAAACTAGTACATTAACAGTTAGTAGTATTAGTAGTAAACAGCTTATTACACCTGCGGGAAACTGTGATATATGGGATGTGATTGTGGAAATTAAGAAAGGCGACATAAATTTCAAACTAATTTTAAGGAATTTTTATTATGTGGATTTAGACGAACCTTCACAGTAATATAGCTTATCAAAATGACAAATAGACATTAACTGTAATAACATAACATGGACTTAAACAATATGTGTTATAGATATATTGTATTTTAAACAAATTTAAGCATTGTTGCCTAGAAGAGATTGTTTTTGGCAATTTCTCACATTTTCCGTGAGAGACTCACGCTTCGGCATAAATGGGCCAGCTCGACCGAAGTGATACCACAACCTCACAGAAAACAGGTGTGAAATAATGCTTGACTATATTTTACCAAGTGAGTGAGCATACCGGAGGCCTGTATCCCAACCCCTCCCCTATCCCACTCCCCATCCCCCAAAGGTCGGTAACGCACTTGTGATGCCTTTGTTTTTGCTATATCCATGGGCAGCGGTAATCGCTTACCATCAGGCAATATGTATGCTCGTCTGCCCCAATTGCATAAAAAAAAAAACTTTCTTGTTTATCTGTAATATGGATATTCCAAAATGTCAACTGACACATATGTGTACTGTATATACAGTAAATATATTTATTTAAACTTCTTGCACTTATTGTACAAAGGCGGACTTAATGCCATGAGGCATTTTCCTAGATAGATTTATAGTGTATGTAATTATTTGTTTTTCCACTGTAGTGCCTGAACTAGTTACCCAATTTTGATATAAATAAATTCGTAATAATGGCGCAGATGACATAAGCTGTACAATGTTATCAAAAGTATTTACATAGTCAGTTTGTGTTTTTTAAACTTTTTCATGTTTTGCTCCTTAGACATTAATGCAGACTTATTAAATACTAATTTGATTGGCATAGTGCATAAGTAAGTAGGGTATGTGACCGGTGTGCTGAGGTACTAAAAATGTTTGTATAATCTGCAAATATTTGTATTGGAGTTTAGGTGTTTTCTATGTACAGCCTGTGTGTATTTACAAAATAAGTGAATAAGTATTATGTAGATATCACTAAATATAACTTACATACTTCACACTCAGCTTAGTTAGGGTAGATGGAATTGTCTTCGGTGTCAAAATTATGTTAAAAACTAGCTGTGTTCCATGGTGGATAAGATGCGAGCAAATGCTAATAATGATTTATTGCTGACAATTTGCTTTTGTTTTTTTTCAGGTAAGTCACTGAAAATGGTAATAAAAGAAATAATAAACTCAGTAAATAAATAGGCAGTAAAAAAATTCAGGTTTGTATGTTTTCTTACTGCCACTAACTTTACCTATAGGTGTTTTTTTTATGTAGCAAATGTGGCAAACGAGCAGACATATCGCCTGATGGTCATGAACATCCGCAACACCAGAGGCGTTACAAGTGCGTTGCCGGCCTATGGAGGATGGATTGGCGGGAGGTGTTAGAGTTTGGGCCACCGGTATCCTCACTCACACCGGTTTTCTGTGAGGCCGTGGTATCACTCCGGTTGAGCCGCCCATGCATGCCGAAGCGTGGCTCTCCCACGTGAAACTAATACCATTCTTTAGGTATTTCTAAAGGCCGGCAACGCACTTGTAACGCCTCTGGTGTTGCGGGTGTCCATGGGCGGCGGTAATCGCTTACCATCAGTCTGCTCGTTTGCCCACTATTCAATAAAAAAAAAGGAAATTCAGCTTAATTAATTTAAGTTAGTGTTTTTAAGCAAATGAGTTCGATCTTTCCTTACTGACTAGTCCTGAAATGAAAGGACGATAGCCGGTTGATTTTGACATCGATCTTTGTTTGCGCGTTCACCGCTAAAAAACTCCCGTGGGTCGTATGTCCTCGTTTTGAAGACACTCCCCTATCTGCCTCAGCCAATATTGGGATACTCGGTCTCGACGTATCGAGCAAAGTCCAGTTTCGTGGCCATTTGGAGGGTAAGGCCAAATTGGCCTCAAAAAAGCTAGGTGTGCTCAACAGATCGAGGCGGTATTTCACTCCGGCCCACCGCCTTCGTCTTTACAAAGCGCAGGTTCGGCCTCACATGGAATACTGTCCTCATCTTTGGGCAGGGGCACCCCAATACCAGCTCCTCCCTCTGGACCGCATTCAGTGGAGGGCGACTCGTATCGTCGATTGCCGGGATCTTTCAATTCGGCTAGACTCTCTGGCACTGCGTAGAGATGTGGCTTCACTGTGCATCTTCTACCGCATTTACCATGGGGAGTGCTCCGAGGAATTGTTCGGATTGATCCCTGCCGCATCTTTCCGCCATCGTCCTACGCGACAGAAATTTCATTCCCATCATCTAGATGGTTGGCAGTCCACAACTGTGCGATTTTCCCGAAATTTTCTGCCACGCACAGCAAAACTGGAATGAGCTGTCGCCTGCGGTGTTCCCGGACCAATACGACCTTCAAACCTTCAAGAAAAGAGCGTACTCCTTCCTAAAAGGCCGGCAACGCACTTGTGACGCCTCTGGTGTTGCGGGTGTCTATGGGCGGCGGTAATCGCTTACCATCAGGTGATACAATAAAAAAAAAAATAAAAAAAAAGTCGAGCTTTTTCTAACATGCCTACTGTGTGACTATCCTACATGCAGTAGGTAATGTGTGTTTTAATCACAAACATTCTTAACGCTATTGCCATTACTAACTGACCCCCGCATCCTCGTCTGCGTCACCTATGCGCCCGTGGCGTGATGTTGTGAAGCGTGAACACATTTGGTTACCGTAAAAAAGATTATTATAGTGAGCCAACCTCAAAAGATAGATATATGCTGTCTCTTGTCTGTCTCTGGACTCTTTTATAGGTCGTTTAAATCGGAAAAAATCTTAAATACATTGTTATTGTGAAACTAACCCTTTAAGTAGACACGCAATGAGCTCTCAAAAGGCAAGGCAACCCTGTTATTGTAACATATTTTATTAAAAGTCCACTTTTTTTGATCGTAGCATGATTCTTGCGTAACTGAGCTATCGAACAGTGAAATAATTTTTCAAATCGGATCAGTACTTTCCGAGGTTAGCGCGTTCAGCCAAACAAACGGACTCTTAAAAATTTATAATATAGGTCATGCGGGCCTATCGGGCGTCTACAATTATACCAGAATTCTGCTTTGCTTTTCATCTCCTGCGACTTAAACAACAACAAAAAAAAAAGTTACCATTTTGTATGTTCTATTTTACATAAACCGGTGCAACTTAAACTATTTTTGTACATTATTTTTGTCTTATGGCAAGTTGTGATATATACTGCCTCGGTGGCGTTAGTGGTAGCGTATGCGACTGCTAAGCTTGAGGTCTCGGGTTCGATTCCCGGGTCGGACCAAATGTTTGTATGATCTGCAAATATTTTTTTCGGAGTTTAGGTGTTATCTATGTAAAATATGTGTATTTACAAAAAAAAAAGTTTAAAAGTATTTATATCAGTTGTCTAGTACCCATAACACAAGCTCTGCTTAGCTTGGGACTAGATGGCGTTGTGTGTTAGATGTCCGGAATATTTATTTAGGTATTTATACTGAACCACTATAAAACAAACCACTTTTAGATAGCTTTCTATACTCAGTGTACAATACATACAAAGACTTACCTTCATATATTAATGTATGCATATACAAATACTAGCTGACCCACGCAACCTCGTTTGTGTCTTAAGTATATTGCCCGTAGCGTGAAAATTTTATCCCGTTTTTGAACCTATAAACCTATAGACTATCCAGTACCGAAATAATTTTTCAAATCGGACCAGCTGTTCAACTTCAGCTTTATTATTAGTATAGATATACGGCCATATCACAAAATGGCCACCGAAACTACAGCAGAAGAACAATCAATTAACCAAAAGTGATGAATAGAACAACAAAACAATAAACATGTTACGAAAAGCCATTGAAAAGAGCTTTCGAATTCTCGATCCTACCGTCATTAATCTCACTTGAACGTTACCACGGAATTAATTATCCTCTGACCATACGATTTAATGGGCATCCTGAGGGACCCTGAGGTTTCCGATTAAATCACTACATCTCATTGGCCGATTTATGGTGACCGAAGTGGCCAAGATTTAGTGGACTTCGTATCGTCTGAATTATTGGAGGGTAGTATTGGAAATAATAAAATCAGACGAGCTCTAATTGTAGAACTATCCATATAGAAAAGTTTTAAAAAGATTCTTATAGTCTTGTAGTGGAATCCATTAATATCAAAAAAGTCTATAAAGGGAAATCTTATTTCGAAATTGAAGTCTGAAATTGTCTGAAAGTAAAACCTAATCAATCAAAAGAATATCATAATCACAAATTTTAACAACAAAAAAAAAACGATTTCAAAAACTGGAACACTGGAAGCACCAGCTTTCAAATAAAAAAGAATCATCAAAATCGGTTCACCCAGTCGAAATTTATGAGGTAACAAACGAATCGAGAATCTCCTACTTTTTTAAAGTTGGTTATAAAATGCATTTTCATTTATTTTCAGTTCAATGTAACCCATTCTTGTTAAAATGTAATCTAGCTATAAGACTTTCAATTTCTCTTCGCTCTTTGTATATGCACTAGCATCTATGTAAATATGAAATCCCTACAATAATACAGTACATCGGTAATCATAATGTTGTGATCTACACAATGGCAAACAAAACTACGGTAATAAAAATAAGTGATATTATATTTCTCATACGAGATTTTTAGGTTTTTAGTAATTACACCAACGATAAAAGCCTTAAAAAAGTTGGGTGTTCGCAGTTGTCTCTACCCTAGATGAAGAGCAATACTTGACCTGAAACCTCACAATTGTGTCACATCACATAAGTGCACGTCCCAAAACATACATATATTTACAACACAAGTCTTTCTGACCGGATTTATCGTTCAACATCCGGCCTTCGGACCGAGTAGCCCTTTGCCCGGCCCGATTGTTAATCTCAACTTAGGTGTACTTTTCACCTTGGCCGTTTGGAGCCAAGACGGTCTTAAATCGTTGGGAATGTTCAGTTACGGGGCGGTCTCTGTGCGGTGTATAATACTCGTATGGGAATGGATTCCTTATTGCCTCTGTGATTCTTGAAAATATACATTTGAGATAAAATGTGGCAATTCGTTCAGTTAGAATCTCAAAGAGTAATTATTTAGAGCACATTTTATGTTAAGATTTATTTTGTGTTATATCGTTTGTAATTTAATCAAAAAGTTATTCAATTGATTAATTAATAACGAAACCCAAATCTGACCTTGTAAATACAAAAGGGTCAATATTACCGTCCAGACAGAATAGTATAACATTTTAATTAAACCCATTTAAAGTGACCCACTTAACCTTCGATTTAATCAGTTACTCAATAGGTAATTTCAGGGGTAGTACACCTGGGTGGGACTATTAACTGGACCCGCCTTCTATACATAAATGTGTAAAGCAAATATTGTCACAATTACGCGATAGCATCAGCTTGTAAACACACGGCCGAAGAGTGGTACCCTTCGGCGTATATCTCAAGACTTGGAGGCTCGTGTGGCAATTGGGACCACGGTACAAGTCATAAGATAAAGCGTTTTACAATAATTATTTTTCGGTCATACGTAAACACACATTAACAAGTTTAACTAGAACTTAGAACTGCGGTTATTTTTTTTACGATTCACTTATTTCATTTTATTTAATGGTGGCTGACCTGAACGATGTTGTCATGTCACAATTTTCATGTTATCTTATATTTATTAAATTAGGTAGGTACTTCCAGTTGCAAATGTATATTATTTAAACAAGTAAATTAGAAAAGTACTTTTTACCGTTAAAAGAACAACGAACTTATAAATACGGGCACGCAAGGCATGAAGCAAGTTGGGACATCGTTTGGGTTGTACCGCATAAACAGCCCAGGTTGTCATTGTCTGCAAATCCCCACCTGGACATATTTTCCTTGCTGCGGCCGAACTCAGTCCTAAGTCCGAACATATTTACTACTACCCATATCAAAGTTAATCTACTCATTATCTACTGCTGTCTCTACTCATCTTTAATTTTAATACTAGCTATTGCCCCCGTTTCCGACGCTTCGCTACCGTGACTATTTCTTCGTATCTACCTACGAGTTTAAATTTAATAATGACGAGCTTCCATACTTTTTCGCATTTATAAACAAAAATATTGTGGCTTTCTATTGCTAAGTGAATTTTATAAAATCGCTTCAGTAGATCCAGAGATTACCCCCTACAACCTCACAAACAACAACCTCAACCTTTTTATTATATTATAATATAGACCGCGAATATACATTAACCTAGTAAAAATGAACACGCTACTTTTTTGCACGTATATCCGCTAGAAGTGCATAACTTGTATTACACTAAGACATTTTCCTCCGTACCTTAAGATCGTTTTATTACCAACCCGGATGGACTTCTGGGATGGATGGTGGGGAATGTAAATTTACTGTACGGAACCGGACGCGAGGAGGTGAGCATCGGATTGTTTTGTTTTTGGTCGGGCCGCATTAAGAACGACCGCTGATTACACCGAATTGCAATTGGCCATGTCTATCTCTTTAAGGCACGGTACGGCAATTAGTTTTTAAGTGATAATATGGATTTCCTTAGTATTAAATAAAATTTGCTTTATATTATTAGTGCATGATAGGCAGGGCTGGTACCTAAAACGATATTGTTTAAAAATAATATAAATTAGTTCTATAATTGTTAGTTTGAATGTTTTTTTGATGAAAGTACACGTGAGGGAGACCAAAAAAGCATAATTAAGTTCAATGATTATATCTAACTTCGATCCAAGTCACTTAACCTGAGTGGACAAAAGCTCAAATGAAAGAAAGAAATATTTATTTGTTAGAATATAGTACAAAATTTGTTATCACATTATAATACGTTCCTCATATTCTACCATTTTTGGTGAACAAATTTTAATTCTAATTAACTAATCTTAGGACTAGACAAATAGCATTATATATTTATTTTAGTAGCATTTTATTGAAGAAGTAATAGCAAGGTTTATTAAACGAATTGATCCTTGCCAATTACAAGCAGATACTTAAAGTTGGGTGATTTCCAATGCTCCATGGAAAATCTATACATTTCTAACATTTAATAAAAATATAAGCAAATGAGTTGGTGGGAACGCCCGAATCGATTCAAATTTTTTTTTTAATAGGAATGCCCTGGTATATAAGAATTAAATTATATTCATGAGCATTCCTAAAGTGTAACTAATTTTTTTTCCTTTATAAAATGCGAATAAGACAAAATCTAATGGTTTTTCTTTCTATGGGAGGAAAGAAGTTTTTTTACGTATGTACGAACGAAAGTAAGCTTTAAAACACCTACCTACACTACATTATATTTCGCTTATTTCTGTCTCCGGTCATTATGTCCATCCAAAGGTTGCCTGGAAGAGATAGACAGATATATATTGCTTTTAGCAATAAGGCCGCCCATTGTACCTGACCTTAAGTGTACCTAATCTTAAGTGTAATTATTTAAATATTTCGGACATTTAACACACAACACCATCTAGACCGAAGCTAAGGAGAGCTTGTGTTATGGGTACTAGACAACTGATATACATACATTTTTTTTTGTTTATAAATACATATTATACCCACATAGAAAACACCCAATCCGATCCGGGAATCGAACCCGAGACCTTAAGCATATCAGTCGCATACGCTCCCACTGTGCCACCGAGGCAGTCGTATTAGTCGTAGTAGTACTCGTATTTGTAATTGGTGTACAATAAAGTATGTTCTATTCTAAGTGTTGGTCCTTTCCAGAATTTACGTTACACTTCGGTATGAAAGCCCAAATCCACAAGTACTTCAAACAATTTTCAAGCGATTACCAACTTTGTTGCTTACGAAACAAGGTTGTTATGTTACTGTGTTTATATTTAAAGATTTCGGGTAAGTTTAAGACAATCGCGTGTTCGCCGGCATTTCGCCTCGGCCTTTGTTCAGACGTGTTAGATCGATGTGCCTAATGTATGTGGATTGAACTGCACCGTGGGTTTAATTTGCCGCCTGTCCATTTGTTCCGATTCGCTCTTATTTATTGTGTACTGAAGATTGGTTTGTAATTAATGGTTTGTGTTGTTTCTACTGAATGTTTCTTGTGACTGTCGTCGCTAGCAGCTTGTCGGTCTCGTCGCCGACCTCTACACGAGTTTTAAGATATTTTTTAAGTCAAAACGTTACTAGTATAGAATCTTATAATTGCACACCTAATTTATCTAGAAGACTCGTCTATGTATGCTAGGTAACTAGATTAAACTTTTTATAGAACTGGGATAATAAATAAATGAAAGTTACTGTAATTGACAACTTTTGCAGGTCTTTGATCTTTGATGGTTAAAAAACACTAGATTGTCCAGGGTCAACTTTTTTGACACAGCGAAATTCCACATCTAACCGGATTAGATGTGGAATTCCTGTGTCAAAAAAAAAATATTTCAGACAGATTTCCTTTTTCATTGGGTATTTTAATGAAAAAGGAAATCTGTCTGTCTGTCTGCATGACTTTCTTATAACTCACCTTTCCTGTTTTTCTTTTGGTTAAGTTACAACTGAACTGAAATGCTAACGCATTTGAGGTTTGAGAAAACACATTCCCAAAACGCCCGGCGACGATTTATGTTATCCCCAAACAACAGGTTGTAGGTACTATACGAAACAAGGTTTCTTTAATAAAACAACGACCTTACTTACACACGATCCTCTAAAACTAATCTAACTACCCTCAGTAAATCTATTAAACATATATCGATAGTCCGGATTAGGTGAAGTTGCTTGAGGCAGCTTTGTTCCCGATCGGATTCACCTTTGGGCATCTTCGAGACCCTTCGGTGCCATGGGACAGGTGCGGGCTCTTGTAAGGATTTTAATTAATAATGTCTCGATAGTGTGGTGTTAGGTACCTGATTAATTTAGGGAGCGTGGTTAGTTTTAGATTGTTCGGTTTTGCGGTATATTTAATGCAGACACTTCATAGGCGTGTTTGAATAAATATTGACTATTTAATGTAGATGTTTGCTGTATAATAAATCCTAGTTGATATTTATGAATACAAAGAAGACGACACGTTCTGCAGTATTGAAGTTTGATAGATGACATATTTATATAAGCAATATAAATGATCTAGAGCATTTAATTTAATACTATTAAATACCACTCGTAGTAAATGTTCATTAGGTGATGAAGCTTATATACATTTACCTACAAAATATTTTTAAGATATTTTATAAATTTAATACCAATATTTTTACGATCTTAGTGGCTTTAATTATTATTTGTCAGTTTTGTAAACCATTAATAGCGTTTTTGTGTTCATGTTTTACGTCAAATTCAAATTTAATTTCGATAGTTTCATGTTGCTTTAATTTTTAGTTACCTCAACACTCCATTACGTTTATGATAACTTACCGAAGTATCCGCTCATATAACGGCCCGTCATATTATTACCATCTAAATTTCACTTAAACCAAAGGGAATATCGACATACAATGGTCTTAATAACACACAAGAAGATAAACAAGTCCCATAGAGACGATATATCTTGGGGCCGAACCCTAACGAACATTCTGGAATTAACTGCACATTGCTGACGTCATAAGTTATTAGTTGTATCTCATGTGTATTGTCTGATGTGCCAATAGTTGGATTAATTTGTACAGACAGCGATATTTAAGGGTTTCGGTTTGGGTAACTTTGATTAAGCTGATAGCAAGTTTGTCTTAGAATTGCCATGTATAATATATAAAATGTTATCGGGATAAGTAATTTAATTGACAAAGAATGGGTAGTAATATCAGGTACCAGGTATTACGTATTTTCCGACCAAACTGGTCATGGTCGGCCTATTTCGTGATGGTGTTCATTCTCGTCTATGAATATTGAACATACATCATAAAATTCCAAAGTTTAATGGTTGTCTTGAGTATTTCTCTGATTGGATAAAAAGCTAACTGACAATTATTTTGTGTTTTCCATTTGCTTTTGCTCGCAACGTCTAACAAGAAAATCAAAACAATCCTTTTAGAAAGACAGTGCAATACAAGCTTAAATAAGAGTATTGTTCTCGTATTTCCGAATCAGTTATTATCTTTCGTTTCCTGAACTTTTGACTTTCACCTATCTTCATTGCTACGATAATTAGGTTTATCTTCATAATTTATTATATATAATTCTCGTGACACGATGTTGCTTACGATGATCTCTAAAACTATTCAATCGTTTTCCTCATTCCCTTTTTTAAATGTACAATAAGACCAAAGTAGCCGAGCATAACTAAAAAGAAACGCAGACATAGTTTCATAATTACAATAATGATCTTGGAACTCGACTTGGAATTTATGTAAATAGATAATGCTTTATTTTCCTCTCATCTTTGAATTTCTTTAACTACCTACACAATCTGACGACTTTTAAATTTAAATCATGTACAAACGACGATGTCCTTAAGTATTTAGAGTGCATCTGCAATCTGCAGCACATTTACAATTCTTCTTTAAAACAAGATCTCTTAATAATAATTACTAATAAAACTTTAAAACATCCGTGAGTGTCTCAAGGCGCTTCTCTAAGACCCTCCCGGCCACCCCTTAGGGGGGAATGGGGTGGTAGTAGTCCGTACATGGCGAGCGTGAATATGTAAGCCCACGGGTGTTCATTAACTCGGCATGTTAAGCCGATGATCGTAGATAGTGTTTGTGGCTGTCCATTGAAAATGATTGAGAAAGCACGTCTTAAATGGGATTGCATGGAATTTAATGTGATTTTAAAGTAGTTTTTTTTAGAAATTACTATCAAAATGTTCATTAGAAAAAAACGCAAAACTTAATATTTTTTGCTTTTATTTTTTTTCTTCAGTTTAAAATGGGAATTGACTAAGTTTAATGTTATTAATATCAGATATTTGAGACAAAAATAAATTCTAATTGTTGTAACCTCATGATCACGGGAATTACAAAAACAGAAAACAGTTAAAATCAATCAAATTAACACCCACTTTATAACTCGATTAAATCTTATGGCTCGTGATTACAAATAGGTGCTTTAAAATATAATAGTAGTACTATATAACAGCAGTATTTAGAAGCCCAAAATCGATTACACTCATGCAATAAGAAAGGTCAATATCCAACAGTGGACAGTGAAAGCCTGACGATGATTATACATGAGGATCGTTACATTTTATTCATTCGTTGTGTTTTTACCTATTCTTCTGACACAAGATATACATATCACTAAATAACTGATATAATGAAAGTAAATAATTTCGATCTTGGCTAACTTTGCATCTAATAATGGTGTCTTTACCTTGCATATTGGCCTATGTTATTTTTTCCAATAACCTAATTGGTTTTGTGATTGTGAAATAATCACTGAAGTACTTATGTTTTTAATCAAATTACTGTAGCTTTACTAAAGGTAAACATTTGCATGACAGTTTTAGATTAGGTCTCGAGTAGTATCAGTTCCATATGTACATATCGCTTTAATCAATGCCAACTAATTGATTGAGAAGTAATTAAAACATACATAATGAATATTTATTTAAAATCCGACACAGTTGAGGGTAGGGCGAGACTAAGACTAAGAGCGCGTTCACCTCGCCACTCAACATTTACACGAACAAATCCAAAATGGCGTCATGTAAAACGTACATCGGAGTGAGCACTTGAAACTCGTTCTTTTCCCGCCTCGGAGTGTCGTTGCCGACATTAAATCTTAATAAATCCCTTCATGCATCACGATGGCAGGTCCTTTGATTTTTCACTCGGCAAACCACGTCTGCCGTATCAAAGAAAATCACAAACTCTTTTCAATGTGCGTCGATATAATGTTCACAAAGACCACCTTAATTGATCCCCCCGTGCCCCATTCCACTTTTCAAATAAATAAAACCGGTCAGGTGTGAGTTGGACCAACTCTGAAGGTTGCAGGTCTATTAAAAATTGGCATTTTTTATAATGGTTTATTTAAAATTAGTCTTTTTTTTATATTATTTACATGTACGTGAGTACAACTAATATGCGTTAATTATTATGTGCTCTACTTAAAGGGGAGAAAAAATTTGCGACTGGCTGTTTTGTAAATGAAACCGTTGTTGAGGGCCTTGGGAAAGGCCTATATCCAGCATATTCTGATGATGATAACGATGGGGAAAATTCTAAAGTGAAAATTATAAATAAATATTCACAAAATATGAAATTAAAAATTCTAATAATGTTCACTTCACATTAAAAAGAGAGAGGAAAATATTATAACTGAGTATCAAAAGCCGAGAAGACTTTTTACGTAGAAACAAATTAAAATATACTTAGGTACTTAATAACCGTTTCGGAGAAAAGATATAAAATGAATAATTTTCTTTGAAATACGTGTGTTTCATTGGTATATAACCAAATACTAATAGACCACGACCACTGAAAATCGAATCTGACGATAACGTGCACATTTATCATAAGTACCTCAACCAGAAATCAACAAATCGATATAAGCGGCAGTCACTCACGATTCGCCACAAGTATTTAATGTAACTGTGCACCTTTAACTTTTCTAGATGACGGAACCCAAAAGTAGTTCCCAAGAGAGATGAGAACTGCTGCGGTATTTTCAATGGAGTGGACACTGTACCTTCAATTTACTAATACAAATAAGCAGGACTCGGTCCTTTAAGCCCCCACCAACCGCTAAAGGCGACGCTTTTAAAAGGACCTCGCCTATTGTGTTCAACCCCCAATCGCAGTCTCGATTATCGAAAAGAAAACACTCATCTATATTTTAAATAATGATCAGGGTATAAGAGACCCTTGGATAGGGGAAACGGTTGTGATGTATTGTACGACACGGGCCAATAAAGGCTTTGTGTAGTTGTCACCGATTACAATAGGTTCGATGTTGTTGAGAACTTGTCTGTAATATAATAATGAAAACAACCTGAGACGAACAACTGTCTGATACAAAAATAAACAGCTGATAAACATACATCATATACTGGTATTTGTAAATAAACAGTTTACACATACACAGCAAATGATGTAATTTATTATTGTAAGTTCTTCATTAAACTTCAAAAAAAGTAAGATCTGTCTTGAAATCGCGCTATCGCTAAACTATTGACTACCTTCTTACTTCAGAATAACATACTTAGTTAATCGAAAATTCTAGATAATGAAGTACTAAAACTAGCGATTTGCGTATCCATTGTCAAGGAAATACTAAAAAAAATACAAATCTTTATAAATAATATTCAAAAAGGTGCAGAAAGAGCTCTGGTAATGAACTCCATACATCATTAACTGGCAGCGTAGGAGTGTGTGACACAAACAATCCTGTTCTAGTTTCGCAAAAGGGACTGGTTGATAGTACGTAGTGGATTCGTTACAGCGAGACTTGTAGTGGAGGCCATTGTGACTCGAGCACGTCTGCGCTGTTGTGTCCGAGATATGGATAATTGCCCCTGCTGCCTACTCTACTCGGGGATTAAATATACTAGATGCGATTGATGTTCTGTTTCTTCTCTAATAGAATAACTGAGTTCTAAAAGACTTCGGTGAAAATCTTTTTTACTTGAATTACTTTAATGAAATATGAAAATGTTGATTGATACAAGATCTGAAATGACTAAGTGGGGTTAAGGGGACCCTACAACGGAGTACCCTTAACTCTGTGATTCTTGTAGGAGAAATTTTAAGGCTGGCGACGGCCCTTGTAATTCTTGAGTTGTATGTGTCTGTGGTCGGCGGTGGTCACTCACCATCAAATGATTGCCTCATCGCGTGCCTCTCTATGATATAAAATAAAATCATTTTTTTATAAATAGGCTAGCTTTTATCCGCGGCTCCACTTGCGTGTGACATACACGGTTATCGCGGTAAAGCGTAGACTATGTTCTTTCTCTAGGAACAAAGCTGCGGTTTAGACGTGAAATCATGACAGACAGACAGAATTACTTTCAAATACATATTAGTATGGATTATCTGGAATAGCACATAAACTTTATCCTGCAAAATTGATCAACGAAATAGATAGAAACGATCGCGATGGCCTATTTTTATCTTTTATCACCATAATTACCGACATAAAACAGTCACCGTGGGAGAGCCGCGCTTCGGCATAAATGGGCCGGCTCGACCGGAGTGATACCACGGCCTCACAGAAAACCGGTGTGAAATAGCGCTTGCGCTGTGTTTCACCGAGTGAGTGAGGATACCGGAGGCCCATACCCCAACCCCTCCCCCATTCCCTCCCCCCATCCCCCAAAGGTCGGCAACGCACTTGTGACGCTTTTGGTGTTGCAGGTGTCCATGGGCGGCGGTAATCGCTTACCATCAGGTGATGCGTCTGCTCGTTTGCCTCCAATTCAATAAAAAAAAAAAAAAAAAAAAAGTTCGGCCTCCCTCACAAAGTTTTGAAGATATCCTAAATATCCTAACCTATTTTCTAATTTAATTTTAATAACCGCTATAACCACTTTACGATAAGCTCTTCAAACATGGTTATAAACTGTAGTTTATTCTCGAGAGACTCTGAAGGTCATCTAACTTGAAGATATGGAAGGTCCCATTCATTAATTTTACGTCCCTACCCCTTCCAGTAACATACGCTTCCTTTAATAAACCGCGACCAGTGTCTCACCCTGTTTATATGCATATAATAGCGTCCCAAATCTTCTTATTGTTCAAGAATATGTTCGTGGAGACACGACGCCTTTAACAGGTAATGACATTATTTATTACCACTAAAGGAACATCGTGGTGGAAAGACAAAGAGTTCAAATAGTTCGGAGGTTGAAGGGCTCTTGTTAAGGCATGTTATGATAGTTAGGGAACTATGTGAATTATGGAGCACCTTCATTGATTCGACCCTTGTACAAAGAGGGCACATACCACGTTTTATGCATATCATCAAAATAAACTTTATTTGTGGACTGTTTAGTTTCGAAGAATTTCATTCTTGTTCTAAGTGTGTTTGAAACTTTACAATTATTTCATCTTTGTTGATATACAAGATTAATATGATTGTAAAAATATCATAAATGTTATTTTAAGATTGTATACGAGTACCTAAACGGTTCGGCTATTTCTTCCTGTGCCTACCAGTTAGCAAGTCACTACCAGCTTACGTGATTCCCTTCCACTATGTTTTTTGTATGTATGTATTAACCTCCCGATAAAGACCCGGATTCTTCAAACGGGGCATAAAAAAGCATCTCTCTAGACCGCCATAGGGTGGGTCGTCATACTGCATTGTCTACTTTCGCAATAAGAATGGTGGCGACCACTCTTGAAGTCTACTCATGCTTTCCATCAGGCAGATAAGACTCATTTTAGCAGATATCTAAAAAAATATATAACAACACACAAATAAAAAGTATCTGTACCTGCAGCTGCATATTTGTTTCTGTAGATTATGTCTATCAATTGTAGCGAAGTAAAAATAATTTATGTCCTATTCCAGACTAGAATCTATATCTGTGTGTCAAATTTATCCGGATCTTTTTAGGTATTCTGGTGTGATTGAGTAATAAACAACCGTCAATCCCTTAACGTGTATAAATATTAGTAAGAATTTCTGAAGAGATTTCTTTCAGCGTGGTCAATCTGATTTTTTACATAAAAGTGAGTTGCGGTTCCCACAATCGATGACCGTCTTGGCTCAACATTATGACGATACTAATAAAATCAAATTGGAACACCGAAGTGCCGTCGGTGGGAGGGCCACAATCTTCAAGTCAACAATGGGTTTCCGACTTGTTCTTTGCGTTGCACCGTTATTAAAATCTCGTGAAACAATCGACTCGAAAGCGCACTTCCGCGGGTTATGTACAGACTTGTTGACAGATCGAGGTAGTTTTGAATTTAGTTTTTTGAAACATATTTTATAATAAACGCCTCTGCTAGTTATTACTTTGGTTCTAAAGCAATTTTTAATTACAAAAACTGTATTTTAATTGAGTTAAAACCAGGAGTTGTTTATTTGACTGTTAATTTTGTCTTGTACATAAAAGATGGTTTTTACTATTTGTGACCGTATTCAGTTTACTGAAGCTCAAACCTACCCCAACTAAGGTCTTTTTTATATTATACTATATACTAAGAAAATATTCTCTATAAGACTGGAAAATTAATTGATGCACTGAGGTAAATAGGTGGTATTCCTAAACTATTATCACGCTGACGAACAAGATTCCAGAATTTAGTTTTTTTATGGATTTGAATCATTTTGAGTTGATATAGTCTGTACTAGCATCGAATGCATGGAGTATTAATCCCGGACCCACCGATGGTGACTCCGAACGGATCATTAAAGGATAATTATCATGCCACTTCACAGGAAACTGAAGGGTTCTCTCGGAAATCTGATTCTTTCTTTATTTCTTTCCCGGGAGGCAAATTATTTTTAGAAAATTTTCCACCTCCGTTCGTAGGTAGTGTGGTGGAACAGATGGTGGGAGATAAATCAATGATGTTTGTGAGATATAAAAAAACGAGGACTGTGTATTGGGTAATGATGATATTTGGTAATGAATAATCGTTCAAATAAAAAAAAGACCTTTTTTTATTTTTAAGACTAATATTATTATGCACAGGTAGGTACTCTTGAATTTACTTTGAATCCATTTCGGAATTAACTTTTTGGGAACTTATGCTTTTTTTCTTATTTAGTAATTATATACGTTACAAACTTTGTTGTCTTCAAACTGTGGTTTTTGAAGAACGAATAATCGTTCAAATAAAAAAAAGACCTTTTTTTATTTTTAAGACTAATATTATTATGCACAGGTAGGTACTCTTGTACTTGTTAAATTAATCATATATTCAAACCTTGTGAGTTGTAATATTTAAAGATTTTTTCTGCAATTAGCAATCTTAACTTAGTATATACTTTAACTAGCGTAGTACTATTTTACATCATTATGTAGGTACAGAAAATGTCTATTACTTTTTGTTTTCTTTTAAATGAGCCTGCCAAAGTGAGTACTCTGCCTGATGATAAGCATGAGCAAAATCCAATAGTAAGTTACTCAGTAGATCAATAACATATTTGTATATCTTTTTTTTTATTTTTTTATTGTATTGCGGCGAACGAGCAGACGTATCGCCTGATGGTAAGCGATTACCGCCGCCCATGGACGCAACACCAGAGGCGTTACAAGTGCGTTGCCGGCATTATCTATATGTATTTTTAGCAAGTATAGATCAAAAACCATAGGTCTAGTACCTATAGTTTTAGATAAATGAGCGAGGTAAAGTAACAAATATTTAACAGAATTAATAAGTATAAGGTGAATATGAAATCAGTTTATACATGTTAAGGAGGCGCGACCATCGTCTTACGCCTGATTCGTCAGGTCCCAATCCCGAACGGTCCGAAACCGAAGTTATGCATCTTTAATTAACATACGACTACCTCTATTGTTGCACTATTTAACAGCTACATAACACACACGACTGGGATTTCGTAGAAAATTAAACCCACGATTGTATGGAAAATAATACTGCGAAAACTCTTTGTCCATGGCACACGGGTGGTCAGTGCAAATAAAACTATTGTTAGAAGGAGTATTAATTAATGTGAATAGTAAATTAATATGACCTCAGCTTCTCGGCCCGGTCGTGGGATGTTTGACTTGTTCGTATCGAGAGTGACCTGTTGGGTGTAAGGGTGTTGTAGACCCACCACACACACACACACACACACTCTTTTAAGATCACACATATATCGTGTGGTCATCTCAGAAATCTGTGGATTTTTTTATATGTAGAAAGTTTCTGGTGAAAGTATTATTCTCTAGCTGTAGAACAGGTTGAAGTTTCACTTCATTTATTGTAAGTTTAGTTAATACTAGCTGAATCCCGCGGTACGACAATAACCGATGGCAACGCCGCGAGGCGAAGCTAGTATCTTTGTAAATTGTAGCCTATGTGTTATTCTAATGTAGAAGCTATATTATTGTAAAGTTTCATCAAAATCCATTTAGTAGTTTTTGCGTTAAAAAGCAACAAACATACTCACTTACATCCTCACAAACTTTCGCGTTTGTAATATTAGTAGGATTTAATAACGCTCAAGTAATTCTTGCTATATCCGTGATAATAACCTCTCTAATCACATTCACTACCTCTTCGAGCTGCTGCCTTCCTTCTTCCTTCGTCTGTTAATAATGATGTTTTTTAGCTTTTGCTTTATTTACTAGTAAACTTTTAAATTAAATAAATTATTTATAGATTAAATGAGAACCAACTCTGCTAGCGGGCATAACTTGTTACATTAACTGCTGCACATTAACTCCTACTAACTATAAAACGAACCAAACTCTTTCGTTCATAATGGAACAGTTCTTGGAATATGTACTCAGACGACGAATATAAATGTAGTGCCATGTTATCGCTAGATATTTCTCCATAATTAAAAAGTAGAGAATTGCTTGCGACACGAGGAACTCGAATCGGGAGATTTTAATTATGTTAGTGAACCGGCGCTTTGTCCCAGCTCGGGGCTACGAAGGTTTTTTTCTGCGATATCCTCTACAGTTTTTTTCTACGGCGTGAAGTAAGCACTAACTAGAAAATTCGCAAATAAAAACATTCAAGCATTCAAGCGAAAGTACCTCTTTAGTGCTAAAGTTTTCTGTTACTAAATTCTGAGTGCTTGCTTAAGTTAATATGTAATGTATACACTGTAACAATGGATGGTTTTAAAACAGTATACGATCTCTAATCCGTTGTGTCAATCTTGTCAATGTCCCTTTCTCAAATAGTAAGCATTCAACGCATGAAATAAATCTTTATATATTTATAATTTTTTATAACTTTAAGCAAAGTCGGCATATTACGATGTACTCACTTAAAATAAACATAATTTACAATAAATCAACAAAAACAAATGTTTGTTTGTAATTTATTATTTCAATGCAATATATATCGTCTGAGTTTAACAAACCATACAAAAGTTGTAACAAAATCTCATTTCGCTCAAACAAACATTTGAATATAACATGTGTAACGTGTATTTGATTGCGAAACTTGATGTTAGTTTTCATTAACAATCACAGTGTACCGTTTACAGCATCAAACAAACAATGAATTTTGATTCAGAAACATTTGTTCTATAATGTACGTACGGGTGAAATGTTAGGCATGTCCCGGGGTACGTGTTTGCCATCGTCCAAAACTCGGACCTCTCGCGCGTAAAATTACTATCAGCTACACCTTAGGTAAATATGTCGGCAAGAAATTCGCTTTGAACCCTTTCAGCCCTTTGTTGTTCAACTAAAACTATTCTCAGTTAATCCCTGGATAAACAGTGCTTGTTAATAAATTAACGCGTTATTAATATATGTTACTTGTGACCCTATGGTTGGCAGGTGTCCCTGCAGGGTACGTTTTCTATTCTGTTTCATTTTATAACAAAGGTTTTAAGTTAAGAAACAGTAATTTTGGGTCAACTGTAAATATTGTAGCCATTCCGCTTTTTGTGCTGTTAATAAATTACGATATGGCTGGGTGATGTGTTTGTTCTGCACTCATTATGTCGAGATATCTTTGTGAACCGTTTTACTTGGTCAAAGACAAATCTGTGGGGGCTTTGAAAATATAGCATGTCTTTGGTCCGGTGTCTTCTGTCATATTAAAGTACAAAAATGAGCCTAAACTACGAAGTGTTTAGATCCTAATTTCCAAATCACGATATCAGTTAAAACATTTCTACCTCCTTAATGATTAAAGTTAAGTAAAATAAGTACGATGTACCAAATGGATATGCTGCTTAATTATTTATTGAATCAGTACATAATTAATGTAACTAAAATTACTTTTTCTTGACATTTAAACTGTTTACGAAAAATAAGTAAGCCTTGACCATTCTATTAACGCAATGAACAGTTTTATTTATTTCTTTTCTAAGCCACAGAAGATATAGTCCAATAATAGCACTATAATTAACGACGTCACCAGAACCCTCATATTGCATCGCCGAAAAATAATCTCGTGAATCTTTTCATCCTCAAATGTATCCTAAGCTAATAAATAGAAGGAGAAAAACTCGGTCAGAGGGTGGAAGGGAGATATCTAAGTGAGTGCTTTACGTCATATCCGAAATCCCGGTAAAGTGAGTCCGGTAAAGCTGGCGATGTTCGATGGCCCTCACTCCTCGCGATCTCTGTAATAGCAATAGCTTTGTGTTAAAGCTGCCAGACCATCTTATTGTTTGGTACAGGGGATGGATACTCGGTCGCAGGATTACTTATAACTATTTATTTTTTGTTTTTATACTTGTTTATTTTTATTACGTACTACAATTTCCTTATATTCTACAAAGTAAATAAAAGTACATACTTACTTTAGTAGTAATCGTGTTGAATTTAGAACATAATTATTAGTATTAAATTGCTATTTGTAGGAAACTGCATAAACTTATTTATTTTAAAGACGTTGTATAATGCGGACTAAAAGCTATAGGCATTTTCTGGATTTTAGGCAGTTGTAATTACTTCATTAGAATCTTAGATCTAGATGAAATCTATAGAGATTTGGATAGGTAGGCTCTTTTGATCCTTTTGTCTATTGCCACGTTTAATTCTAAATTTAATTGAAAAGTTAGTGGAAAATTTAAATTAAAACACGTCTTAATAGGTATTTCTTAGATACGTTTGTTACAGTCAATATCAAAATCCCGCCCAATTCCTATATCTTAAATCACAGAGTTGTATCGGCGTGGCTTAGCGCTTTTTCATCAATCCTGCTTTATTACAGCGGATTCGCTTTTGTCTACGGCCGGATGTCGGTCATTTAGTCTGACCGTGCCAGTCTCTATTACACCCATCCGATTTCATTCGTATCTGTCGTACGGAACCGCCCGGAATCTGTCTTCGGACGTCATCTGCCGTTTACTTTCCGACGAATTCCTTTTTTTGTCCTCTATTCTTTTTAAGCCACTTGATGTATAATGGCTCGCCATTGTCAGTTTGTTTTCTGTTTGGCAATTTTTAACAGGATTACACGCCGACCCCTGGCTTGATCACGTCTTTGCAGCTGCCCGTCTATTTATGAGGTAATATTTTATGGAATATTGAGTAAAGTGGCCTTTAATCTACTAATATAATGGGATTTAGTGGAAATATTGCCGCTTCAATTGTGTTTCCGTAGTCCATTGTCCGAAATGGTTTAGTGGCCGTCTTGAGATTATTGTCAGCACGTAACTATCTTCGTATATCTATACTAATATTATAAAGAAGTAAAGTTTGTGTGTTTGTTAAATTGTAGGGGGTAATCTCGGGATCTACTAAACCGATTTTAAAAATTCTTTCAGTGTTGGATAGTCCATTTATCGAGGAAGGCTATAGGCTATATATCATCACGGTAATACTAATAGGAGCGGAGCACCAATGAAGAATGTTTCAAAAACGGGGAAAATTTTCACGCTACGGGCAATTGAAGACGCAAACGAGGTTGCGTGGGTCAGCTAGTTTACTTATAAGTGGGAATTGTTTTTCATCTTTCTTATTATATCATTTTGAAAAAAGTATATACAAATACTTAGTAGAGCTTTATAGCATCATATTTGATTGTAACCGGATTGTTGACTTCTACATTTTGGTTTGACGAAATAAACTGCAGTACGACTCCACGGTTGACCTAGTGGTTTAAGTGATCGCCACGTGGCTTTCTACTGCGTCAAGTGTTTTGGATTCAAATCACCACACAACACTTTGTGTTATCCGCAAAATATTGTTCTGAATCTGAGTATTCTTTGTGTCCGTTTCATGTATGTTTGTAAAGTCCCCCTCAACACAAGGTGCAGGTATATTCCTAAAGCGAGAGTTCTCTTTAAATAAATAAAACCTCATTCTCTCTTTCAGTTGTTTTAGTATTCATTACATCTAAAATCTATTGAACCAAAACCTTACCTACTACACAGTACTCGTGTCACCCTGATAGCCAACCCTGGCAAGGTTCCCAATGAAATGGGATTAAATCATGTGACATTAGCGTCGTCGTCCACAGCACTAAATAATCTTCCTTTTATTAAACTCGAGATAAATGATTATACAGTCGGCTGTCCCCTTGTTTGTATCGTAACGTGTAGTGGAGGGGGGCATTTTTCTTACCGAATTCCATTTTTATCAGGTTCTAGAATTTTGGTAGTCTGTGTTATTGTTTAACGATTTATCATCAGGTCACGTCAGAAAGCACCTTTTTCCTACTCTATAGAAGAAAATTATCCTTTCTTTGTCGATGACAGATGACGTCCTCGTACACTCGTTCACTTGTTAAATTCATGATCACAGTCAATGCAAGTCAGTCAGAAATCGGAACCAATGATAAAATCCATTGTAGTCAATCAATCAAGTAAAAATGCAATCCCAAAACATCTAGATGTATTAATTGCAACGATATTTTATACAATTTTTTTTCTTTTAATTATTCCTAAAGTAGGAATGCATTACGAAAATTACTAGTAGGTATGACAGAGATTAATATTACGAAAAAATATTGCTTTATGGATCATTATAATCATAACTAGGGCTTTTAGATTCTGTTCATGCTTTCCATCAGGCAGAGCAGAATCATTTTCTCAGCTAAGCATTAATAAAGTCGCTCCAAAGCGGGCTCGTAACTTCAACTAACAAATAAATAAAGATTTAAGGGTATTCCTAATTAAACACAGAAACGCAGCGCATTCCACCGATATACCTTAACCTAAACCCTTAATTAATCGTCTTATTTCATATAACATATCCAGAATGTCCATGTGTATCATCTCGACACTCTCCTGACTCGCGTGTCCATTATATCGGTGACGTGGCTTTAGTTTTGAGTAATTGTGTCCCGGACAGCCCGTAAGACCGGATCAGATAATATATGACCTCGGATCTTTCCATTCATTGTTCTGTCATTTGTCGTGGTTCAATATTGTTCAAGATAAAGGTTTTTTGTTAATATGAGTTTTGGATGATATACTGTGTCTCACTTGAAGTATGGTTAATTGCTTTTAGACTTTAGTAACTTTAATATATAGTCTCAGGATATACCTCTCCTTAGATAATTTCTAAGAAGAGGTGTATATCCTGTGGACTGTTTTGGCCTATTACACCACGCTGGTCAAACGGGTTGATACAGGATTCGTTACAAGTTTTCCTTCTCTTTGCAGTGATTATTAGTATTAAGACCCTTAGTTCCAAGTAATAGTCTCTTACGACACCCATGTGATGAACAGGACTGGTAAAACTCCATATCCTTAATCCGTCACGATATTAGACATCTAAATTCCGTTTCGATTCGAATAGTATTCGAAAAATATTACTGAACTGTACTCGTAAGTACAAATTGTTAACCTCATTGAAGTGAATATAACATTGACTACGTTTTGTGTTAGAATTGCTTCTATAGTAACAGTCAATCAATGGTATCTATACAAGTATAAATCCATAGCTATAAAGATCCATGGTATCTGTATATTTATCTTATCTATAATTCTAAACAATAATTTCAAATTCTTGCGCAATAGATGTTATGCCTAATTTTAACTGTTTTGAAAGTAATCAATAAACATGACGTGTTGATGACTGTCACTGTGATTGACACCTGTGTTTCCTCACACACTTGTGCACTATAATATTTCCTGCGTAGTTGGCTGGTCTCCGTTGAGAATAGCTGCCGTGGCCGTAATCGGCTAGGGAGAACATCATTATTGGTGTTATAGATTGATAATAAGCCGCCTTCGCCTTTACAAGGCGCAGGTTCGGCCTCACATGGAATACTGTCCTCATCTTTGGGCAGGGGCACCCCAATACCAGCTCCTCCCTCTGGACCGCATTCAGCGGAGGGCGACTCGTATCGTCGATTGCCAGGATCTTCCGATTCGGCTAGACTCTCTGGCGCTGCGTAGAGATGTTGCTTCGCTGTGCATCTTCTACCGCATTTACCATGGGGAGTGCTCCGAGGAATTGTTCGGATTGATCCCTGCCGCATCTTTCCGCCATCGTTCTACGCGACAGAAATTTCATCCCCATCATCTAGATGGTTGGCAGTCCACAACTGTGCGATTTCCCGAAACTTTCTGCCGCGCACTGCAAAACTGTGGAATGAGCTGTCGCCTGCGGTGTTCCCGGACCAATACGACCTTCAAACCTTCAAGAAAAGAGCGTACTCCTTCCTAAAAGGCAGGCAACGCACTTGTAACGCCTCCGGTGTTGCGGGTGTCCATGGGCGGCGGTAATCGCTTACCACCAGGCGATACGTCTGCTCGTTTGCCACCTATATAATAAAAAAAAAAACAGTTAATCTTGGTCTCTTCTAGGAAGCTTCCATTCGAACAAAACTAAGCAATTCTGTCACTCGTACATTTCATGTACCTACTTATAAAATTGGTATTTTATCTTCTGCACAACAGATGGATACCAGTACCGAACACACATTGTATCCCATAAAAGATCGAGTGCTGTTTGTTAATGAAATGTCCATCGCTTAATAGTTATTTCGTTTCGTGGTCATTTGTCATTCACTTCTCGTATACGCGAAGCAGTGAATGTCAAAGTTTGTCATTTTACTCGCCTTTCAAATATATGTATAAATTATGGAGTTATTAGATATAAAATTAAAAACCAAAATTAGAGTTTAACATTCAATTAATTTTGGCAGAAACGATTCTTATAATTTGCACAAAAATAGACTTTAAGGTAACAAAAAAAATAGTTTTTCCTAAACGTAATAAATACACATAACTTTAGAATGGGCTTCTGGAAAAAAAATCAGCCCATGGTTTTCATTTTAATAACATGACTCGTAGATCAATAAAAAAATTTACGTAATAGTACACCAATTCATAAAAAACAACGTAAGTACTAGAATGATCATAGTGAGAAACTTCTTTTGGAATAAATAATAATTAATAAATTAGTTTATCAGTTCGCACATTCACTTCAATACAGTATATAAGACACTCAAAAAGCCAAGGAAATTTAGGAAACTATGCAAAGTAATGCACGTTTGTTACAAAACAATACATTGTATGTAATCTTTGAGAATCTTTTGTAAATGTTGCGTATTGTCACATACATAAATAGGGAAAGATATTTGATTAGCCGCTACTGACCGCTAGAGGGCGCGATTTTGGTGTGGGGGACGTTGTGGTATTTATTTATTGTAAAGAAGAATGCCTTTGCTGCAGGAATACCATATTTATATGTGGAAAGCTTAGTTAGGTTAAAGACATGAGAAGTGTTAGCATATTTTAAAACATACGTAAAATAAAGATGTTTTTGCATTTAAACGTTTATTCTTTCGTAGTTTTTTTTTACCAAATGAATAAGGTTAAGGTAACTTGAAATGCTTCGATTTATATACATACATCTAGGAGATTCAAACTGAAAAAAATAATTAAATTCCTGCAATTCTAAGACGGGTTGTTATGCAATTTTTAACATATTGTAAGATTCTATAAGTGAGTCAAGAGTACACGATGTTCCAATGTAATAAAATAATAGCCAATTTTAATGTTAATTTTTTTTTAATCTATTACTTTACAAACACTAGGTATAGCACTCTATATAACTTCATGAATATTCAAAGTATGATAATGGTGACAGAAAACTATTATCGACACAATTCTATTACATTCTAATAACCATAAAAGGTAGAATTAAATCCCATGACAATTGACCGATACTATCTATCGTGTCACGGACAGATATTAATAGTGAATATTAGATACTGTATTTTTTATATCACACGGGACGACAACGACGCGATTTTAATACTTTACAAACTCAACTGGTCCGATTCTGACTCTGTCGTTGTACAAGAAAAGTCTGGCCTTACGTTTCAGATGCGTGTGCTGTTTTCGTTGACTAATCGACTTCAAAACAGTTGAAATTTAGTAAAAAATACAGTTACTAATAATATACATGACTAGATCACCACACCCTTATATTAGACTGCACGTTTGGCCTAGTGGTTAAGCGGTCGCCACGCCGTTCCCTACTTCGCCAAGTATTGTGAGTTCAAATCCTACATGGAATAACACTGTGTTTTTTTTTTTTTTTTTTTTTTATTGAATAGTTGGCAAACGAGCAGACGTATCACCTGATGGTAAGCGATTACCGCCGCCCATGGACACTCGCAACACCAAAGGCGTCACAAGTGCGTTGCCGACCTTTGGGGGATGGGAAAGGGGATGGGGGGAGGGGTTGGGGTATGGGCCTCCGGTATCCTCACTCACTCGGTGAAACACAGCGCAAACGCTATTTCACACCGGTTTTCTGTGAGGCCGTGGTATCACTCCGGTCGAGCCGACCCATTCATGCCGAAGCATAGCTCTCCCACGTGTGATCCACAAATTGTTGTTCTAAGTCAGGGTGTTCTTTGTGTCCGTTTCATGTATGTTTGTTAAGTCCCCCGCGACACAGGAATTATTCCTAGTGCGGGAAAAAAAGCTGCTATCTACTGAAACGTGCCCCTATTAATATTTGCCAATAAGATAAATATCTTCTGTTGATTGTGTGTTCATTTCGTTAGCATTTCGGTTCGTTCACATTCTCCCTTTTTGTATACATTTATACTCAGAGTTGACTGTATCGTTATGTTTGCACTGTATCGCATCATTCCCGTATCGTATAGTTTAAAACATATAAAAGTGATTCACGCTAATCGATGAATAGCTGAAGGCGTAACTCGTTACAGTAACTATCTATTATTTCACCCATAGGTAGAATATGTAATTTACCACTTAACTTTATGTATTGTGTATGCTAGTTGATTAATTCATTGATTAAGGTTTGGCCGTTAACGTAATGGTGAAATGAGCTGGTTTGTGGGTAGGGTCCGTACCCTGTCCCCTGGCTATTCTGAAAGTGTAATGATCTGACTGAAAGATCTTGTAACATGGCGATATTTTTTTTATTGAGTTCCTTTAACTTATACTCATATAGTAGGCCAAAATCTCTTTCCTAAGGAGAGATCGATGTATAGCTGTGGACTACTGTAAAGACTGTTGATGATGATGAAGATGACGACTCAATATGTGACAAGTTGCTTCACTCTTTCATTCCTAATAATAGTACGACCACCAAACTATGCATCTATAAAAATTAATCCCTATTTCGCTTGGTCATGGCATTACGCATAAACGGCTGGACTAATTTCGCAAATTCTGATAGGCCATTTATAGAGGGAGGATATAGGGTAAATAACACCACGACACGACTGATAGGAGTCGACTGACAATGATGCAAAAAAGAGAAAAATTGTGTAGTTGAGAGACGCAAACGAAGTTGTGCGGGACTATTAGTGTATTATATTCAACCTTAACTATGAATACCACTCGCGGAACTTATTATTTTAATGTCATGATAGATAGATATCATTAATTAAGCAAGTTACTCTATCGGTATGACATACACCCATAATTTATAACACCGTGTATCTATACCCTATAAGCAATTTTCATTAAGGCTACCATCAATTAATAGGAAGCGAGTTGACACGAGGGCGTGGCACACATCGGCTATAGCTAGTAATTAGCTATGCTACCTTAACCGTCTAATTGACGGTAACGACTTGTTTACCCCCATGTCTTTTAACGGGAGTGGTTATTGCTGGTCATTAGGTTTGGTCAGACTTTGATAAATGAATTATTATCATCATCTTCAATACTTGTACCTATTGGACTCGTCCTGGTGATAGATTAGGAATACAAAATGTCACCGACCCTATGTAAAAAGCGAATAAAGGGCAAACTACACGAGACAACGTCGCTGCAAAGAGAAGGAAAATTTGAAACTTGGCTTGGAAAAGGCTTTTATAGAGTTACCTATACATACACATTTACACATACATCGAATACATTTTATATACACACAGTTTTAGGTTCACCTATTTCCACAGCTACAAGTAAGACATAACTGTTATAATTAATTATGATTATTACGCCAAAAAACTGCATGGTACGTACAAACATCGCACATGATTCCGTTGCATATTAGATTTAATGGCGCGCTCCGAATGTTTTAATCACAATTTAAGGGTGATGCACACTATGCGAACGCATCAAATTCAGAAACAAGTGAAATATGTACATGTACAACAGGACCTCTGAGTTTATTCTGTTATACGTATTCTCCAATAGATTTCCTCCCTACCAAACCTGTATCTCACAAACCAATCACTGCATATTTTTCTTAATTGAGTTACCAACAATTATTTTCAGTAAACGTACAATAATTTGCATTTGTGTCTATAAATGTGAAAGTCTAGTACAGCAATTAGGCAAGAACCACAACATACTGTACTTATTGTCACATTTTACTAACTGTTTTCTAGTAGCAAATTAAATGGAAAACTACTTTTTAAATTAAATTAAAACCTCATTATATCTGAAATTTTGTGTTATTTTATGGAACTATACGAGTCCGTATAAATAAAACAAAATGATTGCAATATTCAAAACCATTTCTTTGACATAACTTGTACCAAAGCATATTAGTACACAAACTGTATTGTGTGTAAAAATAAATGAATTTACAAATGTTTGTAAGCATTCTAACACCCACCTTACTTAAATGTCTATCTAAAATTTAAAAGTTCACCGTAATTAATGATGTCCAGCTCATTAAAGATTATTAAATCAGTAGTAACGAGTATTCTTTTAAGATTAATGTACAAAAATATTATATATTTTTTTTCTTTTAATTCTTGGTATTGCGACCAAACCTTAATCAACGCTCTCACTGAACCGAGGCAGGAGCGCTCAAAGCGAATAAAGATATCTATATTCATTAAAATTTAAAACGCGAGCGGGTTATAAGATTCAAAAGGAGGGTGTATAGAGGACTTGGGGTATATACACGTGTAGTTTACATAACACCGCTAATTTATATGTACGTAACAGGAAAAATAACGTAACGTAAACGTGTTTGTATATTGGTATTTTGTTTTATTTTTAAGGTTTCGTTTCGTAATTTTTAAGTAAAAAGATAGTGGTCTATGAATGTTTATGGATCATTAGTTTAAAATTTACACGGTGGATAGAAACAAGCGTACAAACCTCTAAAGTTTATATAGTCTCGGTAGAAAATGAACGATAAAAACAAAAAATATCACGAGTGTGATGGTCACGCTCGCAATTAACGATGGTCACCACCACTCTTGGATTCTACTCATGCTTTCCATCAGGTAAAGTAGAGTCATTTTGGCTGCAAATACTTTATCTGCAAATAGACAAATTGCAAACTTTAATTACAGTTAATGATATCAGTTGTAGGAGGTATCAGAAAGATAGATTTGTATATACAAAAACCAGGCCCTAAACCCGTTTCAGTTGAGATTTTCAGTTGAATCCATGTTTGTTTCTTATTTTATATACGTTAAAATCACTCTTAGATCAATCGATTTTAAATTATAAAATACTATATTTACGCAAACATTTCTGCTATTTCACCCCTTTTCAGATTGTGACTATGCTTTAAAATTCAAGTGCTTTCAACAAAAAGCCTTATCGGGGTCCAATATTCAAATCGAACCAATTTCCAATTCAATAGCACTAATCCGAACGAGGGTCTACCACAAAAACCGTCGACAATAACAATTACGATTCGGAATCACGCACCCGTCATTACGCGAACATTTTATCTTGAGACGCAACGCAACGCCTCCCAAACCCTTTAACGTCTAATCGTGAATTATATACGGTAATAAAATTCTTTAATCAAAGAAAACAACCGAGCGCCCATTAAGGCGTGAACACGTCGCCACCTAGAGTCGTTACACCGAATATTTACATACATGTGTCATTACATTACACCCCTACCTATTCACCCCCCCCCCCCCACCATAATTAAGAGTATAACGGAATCTTAGCGTCTTATTACGCGAACGTAACGATATCCTTTCAGAAAATTGTAACAGTGTCGTTATATTCCCCCACCTTGCCCCTTTTTAAATGATCGCCTCCGTTTGCCACTCAAAAGTTTACAGAAATGTCCTCACAGGGAAGCTAAGAGCACACACGAAACTTAAATGTGAAATATCCTCTAATGAATCAGACAATATTTTAAGGCGTGGGAGGCAATAAAAACACCCTCCCACCCGCTAATGTACACCAACACTTTGTCTCTGCTTAGGGAAGGGGCGATTTGAGTAAATAAGTATCGATGCGGACAAGAGATAGGCGCTGTGGCCGCTTGGTTATCGATAGTTGTAAATTTTAAACGAGCATCCATAAACATCGTTATATAATATAGACGTCTTAAAGGGTTTTCTACAGAAAATTATTTTTGACTAAAATATCAGTGAGTTGATTAAAGTTAATTTTCTTTATTATCATATCCCGTGAACGAAGTCTAAAACTGAAGTCAGAAATTGTAAATCCTTTTCACATAAAGCATTATGATAAAAGAATGCGTTGGAAGAATACGTAAGCATAAATCGAATGTCTAATGACATCGAATAATGATAATCTAATGATTTATGCTGACAAATTTCACGTTTATTTTATACCATGTTTTCTCGTTCAATAAAGATATTTAACAATTTAACAGAGTTCCAGCCAAAACGTAATCTTTTATAGCCAATTAAAATTATCGATATGGTTACATCACCAATGTTTTGGTCATACATACTTGGTTTTTACCACAGCGGGGGTTAAATTTATGTCAAGATGCCGATTGTGTAACTTCTTTGAATACAATACGTTTCCAGCTATGAGCACTGTTATTCCTATATTAAGGGTAAGTAAAGGGAATATAGCGTAATTATTGAAATGTGTACTAAAAAAAAACAAACTAAGAACTGGACACTGGACACCAACCTTTTGTCATTTTATCAAGGACAAATTTGTCATTTGTTAAATTATTTTAATCTTCGAAACTTTTTTAAGGCGTCTACTTCTCGATGCCATGATGTTGCACGGACTATGCAATAATATATTTGACTGCTCTGTCGTCGCAAATAAAATTTGTTACACTGTACCAAGAACAGTTTATCGGCGAAAAGTGCATCAATACCAACTTTTTTACACACCATCTTGTAGGACTACTGCTGGTGTCCGCATACCTTTACGACGCCCTGTATCTACATATAATAAATATTTATTTGTGTGTTTCAAGAGTCATGACATTAAATTATTGTCTGCTTTGCCAACAAAATAAGTTTTTCTTTATTATTTTATATAGTATACCTACTGTGCGTTTCTATTTAAATATCACTGTAGCAATGTGACCTGTTTCGTCATAATTTTATTGTCGTTAATCCATAAACAATAGTATGGGTTACATGTTCATTACCTCGAATATTTAATTGTATCTAGTTAACCGTGTAACTGGTTTTTGTTCTAAATAAAAAATAAAGGACAAATCACTACGCGATGTGCCTCGACGGCACAGTGGTAGTGAATGCGACTGCTATGCTTGTCTCGGGTTCAAATCCTGGGTCGGACCAAGTGTTTGTGTAGTCTACAAATATTTGTTTCGGAGTTTGGGTGTTTTCTATGTATAATATGATGTATTTACAAAAAAAAAAATGTATTCATATCAGTTGTCTAGTACCCATAACACAAACTCTGCTTAGCTTGGGACTAGATGGTGTTGTGTTAGATGTCGAAATATTTATTTATTTGTTTATGTACATCATCATTTTAACTAGGTATGGGTGTTCTCTATGATAAATGTGTATTTTAAGACTGCCTCATCTATCTGACAGGGACTGTATCAAGTGTTATGGATTCAATCCCGATATGTGATACTTTAAAATAACTTGTTAGAATTAACTAAAACAAAATACTTAAATATACGACAAGCACTTCTCTAATCGTGTTCTACTGTTGCTACACAATCTCAAAAAGAAGTTGTTAGAATAGATATGTACAGAGTGCAAACCACTGTGAAATTCTATAAACTTAGCAATAATATTACGTTCGTGTTGTAGTGCACTAATTTTGAAATTACAGTACGTCGGTACTCGCCTCTGAATCCGCTTTGTTCAGAAGAAGGAAAGTTTGAGGTTCGTACCTGCCTCTTTTTCGAGGCAAAATAACAACTGACAAAATTCAGTTCTAATGAGAATATTAGCTCCGTAGTGTAAAACTTTAGTGAGTGGTTTTTCTTAAAGATATATCATTTAAATACGTGTGTTTTTCGGAGATTTCAGACTACATTCGGAGCTTATCTATACTAATATTATAAAGAGGAAAACTTTGTTTGTAATGAATGGGCTCTAAAACTACTGGACCGATTTTAAAAATTCTTTCACCATTCGAAGGCTATCCACGAGTAACATAGGCTATATTTTATTTTGGAAAAAAATAGGGTTCCGTAAGATATTGGGGTTTTTCGGACACAAGGTGTAAAAAATCAACCCTATACGGGGGAAATTTTTTCGCTACGGGCAATAAAAGACGCAAACGAGGTTGCGTCGGTCAGCTAGTTATTGAATAAAGCGATATTTCATGGAAACTAATTTTGCAAATTTGCCTAAAATGATTTCGTTTGACGAATACATCAGATTCTGTTTGCTTACCACTTTTTTATGATGCCAATGGAAAAAGTGTTTTCTGAATTTCCTCTGCCTACGATACTGTAAAATCATTTTGTTTTTGTTATAATTTAAATACATATATGAAGATATTTCAAGCAAGACTCAAATACCTAATAAAACTGTTTCACACATTCCATCACATAAGATGTTGTACGTAGGTTCCCGAGAGGGCGTTTTGTGGTTACACTTGCGAGTGACTCGGCCTACAAGTGTTCATATGGAAGTTTGTTTCATTAATACATTTATGGTGTACTGCTAGACAATTTGTACAACAAGTACGCCAGCAAATTGGCGATAACACACTTGTTGGCTACTTGTAACTACTAAATGGAAATGTCACTTTCTTTGCATATACAAGTCAATTTTATTGTTAAGCTTTCAGTCTTAACTACTCAACTGAAAATACGTCACCTACTCGCGGTTGCCCTCTACCTTTCCCTTCCTTATGCATCCTCGAAAGCCACGACCGCGGTAAAACATTTGTCGCTTCAGCCATGGAGCATTTGAGGCCCGGTAGTGAGAAATTCCTTCTACCTGTATTTCAGTCCTCCGATGGAGTTGAGAGTTGGCCCTACGCAATCTAAACTCACTTCTATCGTAGCGACGTGAACTCCACGCCTAATATAAGTGTATGAGATGAAATTACTAAGAGAGTTTACAAGAATCCTAGTGTGAACATTATATTGTAACCTTATACCAAATGTACCTTATTTAACATTAAACATTGCACTCAAGTTCTCCTCCCTAAGTAGCCGTGTGTACTAAACATAAACAACCGCTGCCAGTTTGAGACGCGATGATTTATTGATTCCAGCCGACCACTCTGGGATCGTTGCGAGTTCGCGATTAGATCCACGGCCGTTTTCATTATCATCTCACTAATTGGGTTAGGGAATATATGTGCGTAACGGCAATAAACATTAGTATTTATGTGTCGTACCACAGGTTTTTTTGTAGAAGTAGATCATGGGTATCCATTGTAGAGGAAGTGTTTTGCTTAACATATTATTATATTTGATTATTGCAAGTATCAATCAGAAATTGTCTTTATTTATTATATATATTACAAAAAAAATCTCTCATTTTTATAGAAAAATTATTGCTGTAGGGATAGTTGATGAACCTATCCTAGTAGCGTTTCCGTATCGTAGACCGCTACGGAACGCCGTAGCGTTAGTAGCGTAGTAGGATCGAAATACTGGTATGCGATTCAAACCTTCTGGCGCTAATACTGCAGTCTCAGTTTCATTCCGTTCACCCATCTTAGACTCGACTAATTCTTACGCTATGCGCTTTCCTTAATCCTCTTCTTTTTTCGTCAAAAAGTAATTTCATTTGAAGCTTAGCTGTAGTTAGTTTTATCTTACGTATCTCATAGAAACATACCAAAGCCTTTTCAACAGTCAACTGAAATTTAACTTAACGCTTAAAATGGCATTATTTTTATGAAAAAAGAACGTTCAAATTAAAACGCATTTTTTTAAAACATCAATGAACTGCATCGCCATCCCATTAAAAGTGTGAAGCGATCAAAGATACCAATTAGGCGCTGTCAAAGTGCAAGCGATATCACGCGCGATCAACAAGAGCACCCGTGCTTTTTGAGCGTGTTTACTACGGATCGCGATCGTAAACTACGTTAAGTGTTCAGTGTGGCCACGAAAACAATGGTATAAAATCGCTCTTTTCCTTTACTAGATGAAGATAGCCGTGTAGGCAAGTGTGTATGTAATTCTAGATATGACTATTATTCTTGTCAATATCCTGATTACTGCCTCTATTTGTTTTAGAAAATGGATTTATTATATTCAAAGTATTACAGCAGACACTCAAGCTTTGTTATTATTATTATATATTTATTATTATTGTTACCTTTCTATCACCGTAGATTCCAGAATGGGAACTACCGATAAATAACTAATATTAGAAGTCATCAGTCAACATATACGTCTATTGAATATACGATGGTCATCTAACCCTTCATTAGTTCCCTATTTAATAATTTGCACTTCAATCGAACCAATTGTGTTGACTAAAAATAAGTGTAAAATAACGCGACAGCGCACATGCAATGCGACAACAACACAGTAACTTTTTACTCTTGTAGGTACTAAGCTTAGGGTGAAATACTTGAACTAAATACGTTCTCGCTCGTTTCGTGGCCTCATCGACCCTCGCACTCCAGGTGCCTCATTAGGTTCAACAAAAGTATCAGTTCAAAGCAATACCACACAGTGGTGTTGGTATGTTTGATTGCACCACACTTTATTGCTACACCATTAGTTATTGGTGTGATTTTTAACCGCTGCTGAAGTTGGTTTAAATTGGTACTGGTTTTTAAAGAAAGGGGTTTATGAATAGTTTACGGTTCTTTTGAAACTTTCCTGCTTAGGTACGTACTAAGCAGCTAGTTTGCATATACTAGACTGGTTTACACTTTATTTAGGTGACAAATGTTTTAGAGTATTTATTAAATTCTTAATTTATAGAACTATTTTTTAGTAGGTCTTCTTGATTATGCCTGACTGATGAGGAAACTTGTATATACAAGAATTTGTTCAAGAAAATTCAAGCGCGATGCCAAATTAGTAGTCAATCGTAATAATATTGTAGCATGTCTTTGTTATTCCGTTGTATGTATAAATGTGACATAATGATTTTGGATTAAAAGCTTTTTTTAAGATAAAACGTCAACATCCTTTTACATAGTTATGGCAAAGCCAAGGATTGATTGCGAGAGAAAAAAAAAGTCACTATGTATGTTGCACCGTATCGCCTAAACTAATAATTTTAACGAATGAGTTGTCGATAGATCCATAATAATAACTCGACTGATATATCACAGCCTACGGGCTGTATAAATTTCATCTAATTTTTTTTACTTAGTAGGGTTATAGTGTTCAAAACTATTTCTTACTTACGTTTATTTTCTTATCAGTAGACTATTCCCATCCCCCAAAGGTCGCACTTGTGACGTCTCTGGTGTTGCGGATGTCTATTGGCGACGGTAATCGCTTACCATCAGGTGATACGTCGGCTCGTTTGGAATAATATAACAATAATTCAAACCCAGTTCTCAAATAAAGTTATGATGATCGTGTTTAGTTTGATTGTGCGTATCGGTAGTGTTACAAATAATTTTATGGTAAGTCCGACAACCGCCCAACCATGCTGCGTGTTTGGGTTCTTGATTATGATTCAGTAAATATGGAAGTAGGGCTTGAAAATATAGATATAAGTACTCAAGGCGAACCGCCATATAAATATTTCAAAACATGTAGGTAGTTTTAAAAATTCGAATCTATAAATTCTCAATCTTATCTCAAAATCGGTTTAAAACATCGCAATAAAACTACAAAACTCCTTAAAATTACGTGAAGAAAATATTCGGGCACGCGATAAGTACATAAAAGCTTAAAGTTTAAACCTCCGGTCCCCCCCGCTATTAAGGAGCAGACCGCCAAAGTGTCACAACTCAGTGTAATTAATATTTTAATTGGGCATTTTGTGCGCTGTTACTTAGCTGATATTGCTCGATAAATTCGGTGACGCTAATAATGTCTAACCCCCTTGTTGAGTGCTTCTGGGTTTTGGTTTTGTGTGTACGAACAACTGAACATAAAATTTTAAGGTTTTGAAATGGAATACTACTACTGTACTTCTTGATGCGCGCATAGCGTTTATTTTATCAACTGATTTAAAATTTAAACAGTACTCGTAATAGTTGAATGACCTAGGCTTGTAATCAGAAGATTATAACAAACCTATACGGCGCACTGTCGAGGAGAACTCATTTCTGATCTAATTAGCTAAGTTCGAAACTTATGCGTTCGGTAAGAATACTAGTAGTACTTCATACTCATCTTATATCAGACTCATATTAACAAGAAGTACTTTATTAATTTATACTACTCAGGAATAACAAAATGATTTTATTGTTAACGTACCCAACATAGGTGTGTTTAACCGTAATCTTGCCAGAACGCCTTATCCTATATGAATGAGTATTGGCACAGAAATAGATAGTGTTTGATACATTTTATCAATGAAATATTAATTGATTGATAAAAATATCTTTGACATTTAAACACAATAAGCTAAAATATTTACATAAAATCTTTATTAAATTTTAAATCAAACACAAAAAATTCAAGATTTTATAACTTAAAATAAAATTTCTCTTACTATAATTGTTAGATGACGACTTGAGCGTAAAATCTATATTAAATACTCGTGGAAATCAACTAGACCTTGATTTAATACCAAAACAAGCCGCCACTACCACAGTTGACTAAACACATCATCCCTCTAAATATTAAGTGTTAATAATGTCGCTGACACCCCCACCCCGACACCCTCTAAGATCAAAAATTCACCGGGTTCTGCGTAGCAAAGGGTTGTTTTACTTCGACGATTTTCAAACTCGTTACCCCCTTATATCGGATATTGGGATGATATTAATCTTAGCTTTTGTAAAATAACGGATTTCTTCAAGCAAATCGAGCAAACAGATTTAAATGGTAACCTCCTTAGGGTAGCGCCGATATCTTAAAAGGATATTCAAACAGTTTAACAATGCCATTGAATTTTAACGCTCTTTACTCATTTTTAAGACGGGGATATTGATTTTAAGCAACAGGAACCGACGAGCATACATGCAGCGATTGATGAATGTGGACAAAGTAAAAGAGGTGTGTCAGGACCGTACTAAGTGAGGATCAATAGTCTCTGCCTACCCCTTATCCCTCTGGGGAACAGATTTAACTATATGAAATGCTATTGATTTAGAGATTATTCGGTTTCTTCCCAGGACAAATAATTGTGTGATGAGAAGGATCTTTTCTCCATCTAGATTACCTCCAGAGTATCTGTAAAATGTACGTAGAAGTTGTTTATCACCCGCCTGGTTACCATCGTCAGCAGTTTTGTCTAGTTTAAACAAGTGGTTAATTTAAAAAGATTTTCTTTAAAAAAAGTTTTTATTACTTACTTTTTCATTTGATAACCATATTGGGTGGGTTGTTCATAAATAAGTACGCCGCCATTTTGTAACGGCGGCCATTTTTGGATTAATAATAATACCAAAAAAATATATTAAAAATTTTAGCTCAATCGGAAATCGGGAAGCGGATCAAATTTGTGGAAACATCGGGACGAGTGAAACTAAATAAAAGCTTGTAAAAAGACGATCTGTCTACAATTGTTTGTATTATTTATCATTATTTTATATATTACTAATAACTCTTTCTTTATCATTTCAGGTATGCTTCATTACAATTTATGGTTACAATCAAAATGGACACAATCACTAGAAGGTTTGTTCCTGATGTTATGTTATTTAAATATGTTAGGTATACAAATCTATAGGCCTATAGAGATTTGAGTCTATTCTGCTAAGCTAGGCATACTTAATGCAAAGTAAATCTTGGACGAAATTATGAACTAATTTGAATCTATTCTTCCTATTTTTTAAACACCTATAATTTGATTTAAAGCAAATGCATATATTTAAAAACTTTTCTTTTCGTTGAAATTCTTCGTATTATTCGCAAGCAACCTACGAACTGGCACCTGAATGTATTTATTCGAAGTAACTCGTTTTACGGAAAATAAATCAAACGGAAAATATAGGCAGAGTAACTTTCTATGGTTTTAAAATCTACAGGTCTTTAATTCGTGGACCTCGTTAATATATTTCTTTTAAATATAAATCACGGCTCACTCCTACTCTCCTCTTCTACTCCTATCAATACACATCCACAATCAACATTAATATTCATCCACCCCCTTCTACCCACTAATGAACACAATCAATATATAATGCAATCAAAACACGTAATTAAAATTGCTCCCGAGACATTTGCATATGAAAACCTCTATAATTGATCATTCGTAGCACCCCAATAAGACAATGTTGGGGGTGAAAACTGGAGGCTAAACAAATTAGACTTCGGAAAACGAATAGAAAATAATACTTGTATCTATTCGGTTTTCAAATATAAAAAATACAATGCATCTAAACATATTATTATTGTTATATATATTTGTAACCATCTTTAAACAATAATAAAAGAAAACGTCACTATTGTATTCCACAGACATAAATATCGACTGATTTAGAATAATACGCGAAAGGGGGCAGATACAGATTGTCGATCATGTATATTTTTACCTACGAGAAGAGTTATTATATTATATTAATATCTATAATTAATTAATCATCAATATTAAATCAGTATTGTTATTACAATAACCCAATCTTTTAGTACCTACTCTCACCAGTCCCCAAAAAGATTCGGTGGCTCATAAACTAACATCCTTTTGCAATTTTACATATTATATTTCATGGATTTAAATTGAAAATAATGATCTCAAACCTCATTAATATAATATACGAGTAGTTTAAAAAAAAACACGCTTACAGAAGTCATTTACAAACAAACAGATAAAGCTAATAAAAGTGTGTTAAAAGGAACCATAATATTTCATTTAGTTCCTATATTAACAACTATTCACACAGATACATCATCATAGCATATATAGTATCACAATGATCACATACCAAAATAAACATGTACAGAGATAAATACAGCAACGATGCGTGCAGTATATTAATTTTTCAACGAGTGCAGTGGTGCTCTTGAAAACGTCGCCGCTGGCGTCGCAGACAGTCGCGAGTGTTGTAGACGCGTCTGTCTGGCTTGAGAGCCATACAACAAGCGATTCAGAGACAGATAACTTTGCTGTATTTGAAAAGCGATATTTTTAATCAAGTAATCTTTATTCGATGATAATAGTTATTAAACATACGTTATATATCTGTCAACTAACATCTTAATAGAATATTCAGTTGATATTGATTTGGTGGATACTCAAGTCTCAACAACAAGTCTTTGACGGGTCTGTTGATATATTTGAGGGATTTTATTCCTTCCCATAAAGTACATATGTAGGTACTCACTTTATGTATTTAAAATAATATAATAATATACATCCATACCTACAAAGAAATATACATACACTCGAAAACATAACGCTCCTTCTTTCACATTTGGGTAAAAGAATCTAATAATTTATTGTCGACAGATAATTTTCATGAATTTAAATGTCACAGAGTGACACTGGGTGCATCAAAATAAAAGAATAATAATAAAGATAGCAGATATTGACGCAGTGGGGTTGTCTTTTTTCAATAATTATACTTGTTTCCTTTCCTATTAGCATTACGCTAGTTTCGTAGCTTGTCAACAGATACGCACAACTACAGAAGCGCAATGCAACTAAAACTTGTAATAGGTAACAAAAACATGACAATAATTTACATTCGTTCAATGATTTCATCGGATGTAAATAGTATTAATGAAGCATATACAATTACAATAAAATAATACTTCAAAGTTATATTTTATTATATTGCTTAAACAAATTATTACGTTTTTCTTTTGTATGTTCATTTCCATTACTTGTAAATTAACTCGTACAAGAAAGCTTAGACAACCATCATTGATAACAAAAGATCAAAAGAACACAAACCCAAAACGATCGGCCGGACACGCGTCTACAATCTACATTTAATTAACTGGTCAAATCTAAACTCTAAAACATCAAAGGCCATCTAATACGCTCAGAGCCAAATCGTCCGCCATCGGCATTAGGGACCCTCGACAATTTGTGTCTTCATATGAGGTGAAATTTTCACCCACGTTCGTCCAATAGTCTATTAAAACCTTACTACCAATAAGACTCTATCCTTTGTTTATAATAAACACTTTCACTGTTTCCATCTCGCTTACACCTGAACGGTGTTATATAACCACATCCCTGTCTGGCGTTTGTTTTGTAGTAGCATTCTAGTGCATATCTAGGGTAGAAACAGTACGAAACACTCCCGAGGAACGTTAACGACGCACCCCGAGTATGCCTGAGGCCGATTCAATTACTACTGTCGTATTATTTCGACGAAAATATGTATGTGTTGTACGTTTGTTGCGGTGTATATTAAATTCTGTTTCGTGTTTATTGGTCACCGTCGGCGATGTTTGGATAAGGGTTGGATGCCCGTATATTGGTACAAATTGTTGCTACCTGCTTATATTAATTCTGACTCTACCGAATTTCTCGATATTTTAACTTGGAAGATGTTCTACAGCCACTACTTGTTCTCAGCTAATTCTTGTTTTACTGTTTCCGAGATCACTTACTTCTGTACTATGACATACCTATAATGTCCCAGGGTCTCAAATCAAATCATTTATTAAAATAGTAGTATGCTGTCAATAAATAATGGAAACCTTCAAATTAAAATGGAAACCATAAAATACCTTTAGATAAAAAATAAAGTAAAATATCTAGTTAACATAAAAACTGTTCATTCTTTAACAATAAAATACGCCACGAACACGATCATTTGTTCTTGCCTGCCTTGCCTTTAATTAATGTGTTAACGATTAAAATTATATTAGAATACCTATTTATAAATAAATATAATAGGCATGATGACAGTAACTCTTGCTTACCACAAAAATTGTGTATTTATCTGAAGAAATGGGGTTCATAGAGTATAAAAATTGTATTTATTTTCATATTTCGAACAAGAATAATAGTAAATTAACAAAAATAAAACTACAAAATGTAGCAATCTGCCATGTTAAGTTGAACACCAATAAGAGCGAGTTACGTCACGTTTGTGTAAACGTCATTTTTTTTGGATATAGTCGAGGGTCACTGTACTGTTAATAAGAGCTATAAACGACGTCACAAGCAGACGCCATGACACCACCGAGCGTTTTGGCGTGAATTTTAAACTTAAATTTTTATTTTATTTTTTCCATTTCCTATTAAAACTTTATTTTTTGTAGAAATATAATTGTTTTTGGCAATAGAGATAGTTCCAAACATCATAAAGCAAATCTTAAAAATTTGTCATCATGCCTGTTACGGGATACAGGCTCTGCGTACTTTAAGATGTCTGATGGCCTTGTAAACTTACTTTAAAATATTACCTCAATATAATAACATTTACTCATTTGCTCTAAACATTAAGAAATTGCTGAAAATGTATCCAAAGGAATCCTGTCATCATTTATATCAACTAACGAACTTAAACTATCAATAGTTTAACTACCACCATAATATCCCTTAAATATTATCGTTATTATGTAATTGTGAGGCAATATCGGGCAACTATAATAGGTTTTGATTAACCGTTGGGAGCCCGCAGGGTACTATCCTTGGTCCGATATCACCCTTATACAATCCGATAAGGTGTTATCGCCGGCCCTTGCCTATTTATGGGGAGTTAATAGTTACCCTTCAATATAAGGGGTTTCGATTTTCTTGATCGATTTTCTGTTAAGTGTCTAACAAAGTTTCAGTGCGTCATTTTAGCAAGGTTTTTGGTCTGTTTATCAAATTTAAAATTCAAAGTGGGATTGGGGTTTTGCGTGTTTAGATTTCATTTTTGATTAGAAATGATCGTTAGAATTAAAATAGTTTTAAAATAATTTATTATGGTTTATTTACATTTACAAGAGACGTTAAGAGATATCTAAACAAATGGCGTGATCGTAGATGTAGAATAAAATTATATTTCAGAAAAACTTAACACTAAAACCATTCACTAATGTTTGTGAAACTCGAAATAATTTTTGTATTACAAATAGTCCTTCTACTTGAAATAATAAAAAATATTTGGAGTTTCACGTAAGGCTGAGTTCATTTAAACTTGAACTCAGGAAGTAGAAAATGGAAATATGTACTACAGCTAATATCACAAGAGAACGTATTAAGGTCTGATTTTTATTCAAAATTTATACTCCACAATTCTTCTGAACTTCGAGCAGGCGTAACGCCTGATGGTAAGCGATTACCGCCGCCCATGGACACCCGCAACACCAGATGCGTCACAAGTGCGTTGCCTTTGGGGCCTATTTTTTTTTTTTCGCAAAACTATACTAATAATAAATTTGTCTATATGTTACACACTACATTCATAACTTGCTACTTAGAGTTTGACACTGAAACTAAGTTTTATATTCCCCTCTCAAATTCGAATTTGTTTAACAGATACGAACCAATAGAGAACTAAATAAAGGCAAAATGTAACAATACATACAGTATTCAATGAACATCAATCAATCCGTCTTCATTTTTCGAGACTGAAGATCTAAGTGACACGTAGAAAATAATGGAACCAATCATTTCCGAAGCACTCACGCCTTGTCAAAGAACGATTGTCGACGATTGAACGATGGTCCCGTCAAAAGACCATTCGGTCGGCATACCATCCATCATAATTCCATTTCGTATACCCGTCCATTTAAACAAAAACCATGCTCACTTCCCTCAACATCTGTAAAGTTAGGAATATCTGCAGAAATTCTTAGTGGTCGAAGGGTCAACTTGTGCTGGACGGTGTCTGCACAAAATTATTTTCACTACTGGTCCAGTCTGACGTTTCGATCTGTTTCGAGATGGATTAATTTGATCATATCAGAACAGATGTTTCTATGAGGTATTGAATTTGTAGTATATTGCTTGTTTATCCAATTTAGTGTTAATGATATCAATTTGTGATGCTGTTATTTTGTTCTAAGAAACATAATTAAGATACTCACATGGCAATCATAGTATGAAAAAATATCCTAAAAGCAGTAACAAGAGTTAGCTTTTATAAAATTTATTTTGAATGTCCTAGCGTTTGGTCATTTTTGTACTATAAACAGAATTTGAAGTTTATTAGAAAATTAAATAAAAAACTTATGGAAATATACTGGTATGTACGGTTTTAAATAAATATTTCGGACAACTAACACACAACGCCATCTAGTCCCAAGCTAAGCAGAGCATGTGGTTTAGGTACTAGATACTCACAGAAAACCGGTGTGAAATAGCGCTTGCGCTGTGTTTTACCGAGTGAGTGAGGATATACCCGACTGTTTTACCGGCGGCCCATACCCGATCCCCTGCATCCTTTCCACACACATCACCCCATTCCCAGCCCCTAAAGGCCGGCAACGCATTTGTGATGCCTCTGGTGTTGCAGGTGTCATGGTCGGCGGTAATCGCTTACTATCAGGTGATACGTCTGCTCGTTTGCCCCCTAATATCCATAAAAAAATGACAACTGATATAAATACAGGTATACTTGTTTTTATTATACCTGCATAGAAATCACCCAACTCCGAAAAAAACTTTTGGTCCGACTCGGGCTACCACTACGCCGCAGAAGCAATCAGCAATATATTGCATATAAGCAAATATTGCATTAACTTTACAAGAAAGTCTCGGAAAATATTCTCATTTCTGAGATACAACCGAAGGTTATCTCAACCGTCTGGTATGTACTATTGACTAATAAGAACAGCTTGAAACAGATTGTTACAAATTGCCTAGCTGTAGAATCTACCACCGGCATTTAAGATTGGTGGCGTAGACGGAATTATTTGATAGAGATTTAAACGGTCAAGGCGGTATGACTACCCTAACTTTATGTATAAGTAAGGTAATTAAAGTGAAAGCTTACTTTTGAATAGCTTGACATTTCTAAAATCCGCTTGTGACCACGGCGCATCTTAATATAAAGTTTAACCTCACGAGGTGCGTTTTCTGACACACATATGTCTTCGTCTTTTTAATTATACTCACCTCCTATTGGTCTAAACGTTTAGATAACTTAAAGGATAGTTAGGTACAAACACACATGTATAAATAAATTGAAAATGGATTAGATAAAAAAAATAAGTTCCGAAGTTCATCGTAACCTATCAATAACCTGACACGAAAATTGTAACATAAAATATTTCGCATCGATGTAACTATTCGTATAGAAAGAAACAAAATCATTTAATTTTGACATCCGGTATGTGTCAATATTTTCATTATAGTTGTTTGTTTGAAATGCCGAAGGAGAAATGAGGAATCCTTAATACAAGCTCTGCTAAGTTCTTACTGTTCAGTTAGTTTGTTTATTAAAAGCACTTTAAATATCTGTTTAGTTCCCAGAACACTTAAGTACGAAATTAAGATACAAAACTACTATTAATTGTCAATAAACACTCGTGTTGGTTTTTGGGTTTTTTTTAAGGAATAGTGGGCAAACGAGCAAACGTATCGCCTAATGGTAAGCGATTACCGCCGCCCATGGACACCCGCAGGCGCTGGCGCAGGCGCTGTTTCACACCGGTTTTCTGTGGGACCGTGGTATCACTCCGGTCGAGCGGGCCCATTCTTGTCGAATCGTGGCTCTCCCACAAGTAAATGGTGTTGGTTTACCCTTGACTAATAAGGAAAGCACTGCTCTTGGTATCTAATACGTTTATTTATAGAACTGTATGCGCGACGAGCGTACAGCGAGTGGTGCACTTACATTAGAACTTAACCTTAAATAACATGGCACTTATACACAGATACATCCACACTGGCATGTATGTTTATATGTAGTAGTACACTCGCAAGACCAAGTTTCTGTACCTAATTGTTAAATCTAGCTCCAATTTGAACAGAATCTTCCTTGAAAATACCACTTCATAAAACCTCTCAGCGAAATCGTCTTACATCTTAACAGTGTGTTCACGCAGTATCGTCCAATCAGAGCTCAAAACAGATTACTAACTACAATTACGACTTAGCCGCTCAACAAGTTCACTTCGTAATGTTGTTGCTAAATGTTGACACTTGCCCAACTATACTCAAGGACAGTGGCCAAAATGTAGATTGGTCTAAGTTTTATTGGACTTCGTGGAAGTATTCTTTTAATTTTTTAATAATGTCATAGTTCCTTTTTAATAGTAGCTAGGTTTTATTGTCATAATGTGTGTCTCTATGTTTAACTAGTCAAATTATATTTTTAAATCCTTTATTAATGACTAAAATTTTTGAACTAAAAAACTAAAAAATTTATAGGTACTTGAATATATTAAATACTCGAATGATCAAGTTTATATTTAAATCATATTTTCTTAATCTTAACGTGATAGTGTAAATATCGAGACAGACAAGGTTAAAAAAGGGCTCCAGTATGTTCTTTACAGTAAACATTATATAAATTGGAAATGGGAAGTATCATGCACTTAAAATATACCGTTTTTAAAGTGCTAAATCCTCGAAACTAACAAATATACTTTAATAAATATCACATACGAGTAGCATACATAAACGATAAAATACAAATAAAAAATATTCGAATACAAAATTATACACATATGTGAGAGAGTAGAGTAAATTTCATAGCAATATCGCGTAAAATGCAAAGCCGAGATGTCTTAATCAAAAGACGAGCCCCTTAGAGAAAAATACAATAAATCACAAACATGCAAATCCCACTAATAACTTGCACAAAACCGAAAACCATTTCACCGTGCCAAAGCGGGCACGGCAGTAATCCAGGAATATTTTATACCACGCAATGTATAGGGGAGAAGGACTCCCGGGTGCTATTTCCATGTTGATGTTTAATAATTGATAATACCCCGCGAAAAACGCACAGTTCGTTTGTACCGCGGATGTATATGAAGCTGTTGTAACCGTTATAATTTATTTATTAATCCATTATTGCTAATTCTTGATATGTATTGCTAAACGTGATCTACAATTGGATAGGACTTTATCCAGCAGTAGGTTACGAAAGGCTGATAAAGCTAATGACGATGATGATAGCTTCTTTATTATGAATCATAAACTCATTGTCTATATAGGTATTTTAATGTGTATTCTCTCTCTCTCTCTCTCTCTCTCTCTCTCTCTCTCTCTCTCTCTCTCTCTCTCTCTCTCTCTCTCTTCTCAGTCAGCCATTGGGTGATACAGAGAAAGACAAGAAGTAGGTGCATTTTTGTAAAAAAAAAGATATTAAAATAAACATACTAAGGAAATACACATAATCCATACTTATCCATACTATTTATAAATGTGAAAGTCACTCTGCCTGTCTGTCTGTCCTACTTTCACGGCCAATCCTCTGCACCGATTTAAATGAAATTTGGCATGGAAATATTTTGCTGCAATAACCGACAAACACGCGGGTGGAGCAACACGCAAAAGCTAGTATTCATATAAACCTATGATACACACTATAACTAAATAATTCGTGAAGCAAAAACTTTGTACTAGGCATATTTAAAGTTTATTTGGAGGAGAAGTGAACACAGCTAAACATTTTTTTTAAAACACCACTACGCGACCTCTAGTTATTATAAAAGTCTAAATACAAATAATCACACCGAAAGACTGTTTACACACCAGTATCTACTCTCTATATATCCCTTCTACCTGTTGTAGGTGGAAGATATCACATTATCAGCCTCCTCGACTTGTAAACTGAGCGACTCAATCGATAATCATCTCGGTAACAAACAAAATTTTCGCGGAGAACGCACACATTATGTGTAATTTTGATTGAAACGTATGATACTCGTAAGGGTGATGTCAGAATAGGGGATGAATATTGAATGAATGTATATTATGATTGGCATAAAAAGAAACAATACGAGATTCTTATGTATTTAAATTAAAAAGAATTTAAACATGAGCCGGCTTACTAAGTACTTAAATCGTTGTTGTATATCGAGAAATTCAAATAAGAGTTAAAATATTATAGAATCCTTTTTATTATAATCGTCTGTTTTCTTTAAAACATTGCGAAAGGAAAAAAAAGGTGTGTGTGTGATTCACACGCGATAGAAGTGAAACTTCAGTAGATCGAAAAAACAATGAGACCGACATTTGCTCTCTCGCTCTGGCTGACTAATTACAGGCGACATTTTGTATTTCTGTCTCTTACCTGTCGTTTTTTCCGTTGCATCTGGTTTGAAATCACAACGATTCTAAAGAAGTTTCACTTCAATAAGATTGGTTATGAGTCGATCTTGGTATTAACAACTTAAACTAATGTGATTACTTATCAACAGATAGAAAACCTTGTGGGTGACTTCAGTGCTATAAAGTAAAATAACTTCTTCGTATTAATTAATCCCATCCACAGCCTATAACAGCCTGCTGGACATAATCATCAACAACCAATAACGTCCCACTGCTGGGCTCGAGTCTCCTCTCAGGAGAGGGTTAAGGCCATACGTCCCCACGCTGGCCAAGCGCGGGTTGAAGACGGGCAAGACAACGTTGTGGCTATGTAACTTTACCGTTGGATGTTTTTAAGCCGCCCAAAGGCCTCCAACTAACCGACTTATCATATGATAACAACCGGGACCAACTGCTTAACGTGACCTGCGAATCACGGAGACGCTTATGGTATCATGCCACTAGCGGTCACCCATCCAGGTACTGACCGCGCTTTCGTTGCTTACCCTCGTTGATTGTTTTTAATCACCGAGTGCAACTGGGCTATGAAGGAATATTGGACATAATAATATTAATATATATTTAAAATTGGTTTAAATTACATATTTTAATAAGAACCTGTGCATGGAATAATAATTATTATTCCAAGCTTAAGTTTAAGATCCATTTTTACAAACAGAGATTTAGATAATTAGATAAGTAAGTACTATATTGAGTCTACAGACGAACGGGATAAAATAATTTGTAACGCAACGACATCTTAATAACATCTAATATTTTTCCCCCAAAACATGTTTACATATTCCTAATTATATACCAGAATTCCTCTCTTCATCCAAGAGATATTTTCTCTCCTTATTATTTTTCTACCGGTAATAAAATAAATTATTTTCATTTCTTCATCACTAGGTAGTAATCCTGTGTCTACTGGTGCTGTGTAGAGAGCAGCGACCCAGTGGTGGCTATACAGTTTTATTTCACCGTCGTCGGTAATAATTCTATCTGCATATATATCGGGCGTGAGAGCAGGCCTGACATAGACTATTTGTTAAGGGGTACAGATATGTCACTCTTTTGGAACTTGAATTATATTTCTGCCTACAATAATCTGTCGAATATTGGCTACTGTATAATTAGAAAACTGTAAATGGTACTTAATTATGTATACCTACAGGAATTAAAGCGATCATATTATAGCTTTATTTATTTATCTTTATTGCGCACATACTACAAAATAATACACAAAATGTATGTATACAACAATTGGCGGTCTTATCGCTCACGGCGATCTCTTCCAGACAACCATACTAGCTTTACTTATCTTCAAAGTCTAACGTTTCAATTATACAGCGCTAGATATTGTAAAAAAACTTGCAAGTATGATAATTGTGAATTTTTCAACTATCCTCCGATCTGTTTAAAAGTTGGTTAAACTATTTTATCTACAATGATGAAAAATTTTGTAACAAGAAATACAAAACTGAAGCATTTTAAATTGTAAAGTCGTTGATATTCTTTTAAATGTTCTACGAACTTGTATTTTTCGTCTTGCACTAAATATTTCCCACCCTATCTGTAAGTTTAGTAATCTTTGTTCCCTGGATAAGCGTGTCTCGCCGCAATTGAAATGTTTATAGATACAATAATGCCCCCGGATCAATCCCCCGCCTTGCAAAGGTGGTTGTTTAATTTATTTTTCCTAGCCTATACCCTCTTGCCGGCGCTGCCTTATTTGCAAGACCTTATTTGTGTATCCTTGTTTGATGGTGGATGGGATAAATATTTTGATGTTCTTGCTTATTTGCTGTGTACAAGGTGAGTGTTTTTATGTTACGGTCTAATTTAGATAAAATATTTGTTGTGAGAACATCTTCTATTTAGTTAAACTAAATTCTAGAAGCTAAATGGCTGCGCTACGCATCAATTTGTCTGTAGTTATTCGGTCCACTAGTCCCCGGTCTTGGTCCAGCTTACACTTTATCATAACAATATGTTAAGGTGGGCAAACTATGTTAGATAACCACAAAGAAAAATAAAGCAATCCCTCCACTACCTTAAGTACCGTAGGTATTCAAAATTTTGGCATATTTTCAATGTATGTATGTGCGATTTCTGTGAACTTACTAGTACGTAGTTACTAGAAATGTACGTTATCTTTTTTTCACAATTCAACCATGATTTTAAATTCAAGTTAAATTAAAAAACGTCAAATTTATAGTCTCGATTGTTGGCACTTGATGAAACATGTTAAGGTGCATCCTGAAATAATCTCACTAGTACTTATTCCACTATTTTAATTAACTTTATTTCCGACCGTTTTAGCCTAATGACACAAAAAAAATTAGTTTCAATCAGTTGTTCAGTTATAATAATAATAATAATAAATAAATATTCCGGACATCTAACACACAACGCCATCTAGTCCCAGGCTAACCAGAGCTTGTGTTATGGGTACTAGACAACTGATATAAATACTTATATACTTTTTTTGTAAATACATACATATTATACATAGAAAACACCCAAACTCCGAAACAAATATTTGCAGATCCTACAAACATTTAGTCCGACCCGGGAATCGAACCCGAGACCTCAAGCTTAGCAGTCGCATACGCTACCACTACGCCACCAAGGCAGTTGTTCATCCTTAGTTTTTGAGATGTATAAAAGCCATCTATAATGAACCAAAACTAGTAGAAACAAGAGTGACGTTATTTTAAGTGTTCAAAATGACGTCATAAAAACACTGGTGCTCAGATCTGAACATTCTCACCCCGAATAAATGCATCGTCATTAGGGCTTCATTAGTTATTCATCAGAACCTTCAACAAGTTGCGCGACGTGCCAATTTGATATGTATATTTAAGAACGTAGAGGTTATATTTTTATAACGAGCTGGTTTCTTTGTGTTCACTGATGAATACGGCGTATTTTTGACGTCATAGTAGATAAGAGAAATGTCGGACATGTATTTCTAAATAAAACATAATTGTATGCCACTTTTGCTACTATTATGTAAGCACATCACTTGGAAAATATTTCTTGTCGTTCGTTTATTTAATAAAATTATTCTAGTATTCGGTGCATGCTATAAGGAGAACTTTCTAGACCAAACAATCAACATCAATTATGCTCACTATTTATCTACATACAATTTTTCTCGTTACAATTATTAACTACCGTTGGCTGCGGCTCCACCTATAATATAAGTATAAGCTATAGGTATAACTGTAAAGATTCATCCAAATCCGTTCAATAGTTTTTGCGTAAACGAGTAAAAAACATCCTCACAAACTTTCGCATGTTTAATATTAGTAAGATTATGTTACGTTATTTAACATACATCTGTAACTGAATCTCTTTAAAAAAAAGTAACCTTATACAATTGTTTTTGGATAAAACTGGGTACCTTAGCTTAGTAGAATGATCCCTCATCGAGTTGTAAGCAGTAATAAAATAAGCAGTAAGAATAAAGGTGTGTTTTTGAGAAATTATCAGCATATACTTTAATTGTTACTTTACTCCATCTGACTGTAGGTTTATTATCGGATCAAAATTACGACCAAAATACATCCACAGCTGGACATCGTCTTTCCCCAAGGCTCTCTTCCTAATTATTACATAAAATAGTAAATATACCAAATAGTAAGCCAAAAATTTTCTAAGCAAAAGACCTATGTCTGGCAGTGGACTATTAAACGTTGATGAAACCGAAATTATATAAATAGCGAAATGTCATAATGACAATATTTAACATATAATTTTACCAAAGTACTGAGATAGTACCCCATAACTAATCATAAAGTGGGCTCGTCACCCACGGCTGGCTCTGTTAACGGCTTCTTAACACTAGAATTACTCTTACTGCGATGAATGTGTAACACTTACAAAGTACAAGAGTAAATGCGTCTTTGTAGAAACGAGAGTAACTGTTTATATTGACCGTGGGAGAGCTATGCTTCGGCATGAGTGGGTCGGCTCGACCGGAGTGATACCACGGCCTCACAGAAAACCGGTGTGAAATAGCGTTTGCGCTGAGTTTCACCGAGTGAGTGAGGATACCGGAGGCCCATACCCCAACCCCTCCCCCCATCCCCTTTCCTATCCCCCAAAGGTCAGCAACGCACTTGTGACGCCTTTGGTGTTGCGGGTGTCCATGGGCGGCGATAATCGCTTACCATCAGGTGATACGTCTGCTCGTTTGCCCACTATTCAATAAAAAAAAAAAAAAAATGTAAATAATACTGGGCAATGTGACTTACGAGAAGTCAGAGAAATGTTTCCATCACACCATCATATACTAGCCTACTACTACTAGCAATATTTCGATCGGAGGTCCAAGTCTTGCATCAGGACCTCCGATCGATATATATAATCGAGTCTTTATTTTATTTGGACAACCAACAAGAACATACACCTTAAAAGCTAGGAGGCACATAACAGTAATGTACAAATATTGGTGCTGCCTTAATTATAGGTTGCCACGAAAAGCATAAATATTGTTTAAACTGATAGTTGGGCGCATAAGGCATCCCTTAACTTAAAAAATTAAATAAAAGTACTTAATTAAAACTCGAGAGTAACAAGTAAAATATACAGAAATTCCAAAAAGGTCACCATACACCGTCAAATATATAACCAACATACTTCATATATAAGGAAATCTAAATACGTTTGTCCTAGCTTATTAATGATTTTTTTTTCCTAAAAGATGGGTCTTCTTCAAAAGCGAGTGCGTTTGGTTGCAATTGATGAAGGTTTCAGTGCGGAGCTATCGCAACGATGACAGCGTTCAGGGTTACGATCGCTCCGCACTGAAATCTGAAGCAGTCATCGTGACAATCGAGATGTGATTTTTTTTTACATTAATAAAATAATAATTAGGTTAGTTCTAATAATGTCTACAATATTTAATCGTATATATTAGTATGCATGTATTTTTAAAAAAACTGTTATGTTTGGATATAGCGACAGTACCTCATACAAAAACACATAGAGTTTAGTAAGACATTATATTTGCATGTTGATGACGTTTTACATGCAACTTCGTAAGCGAAGCTTTCTACAAATTTACTTTTGCTTGCAGCGAAACATCTACATCGTCATCGGTCTTCATTTATTCATAGCAATAAGGCCGCTCTTTATATATTGCATGACAGACATGTTAAATGTATCATACTACTTTTTGTTTGCCATTTAATGTTGAACCTAAGTAGTAAGTAGAAGCTGTGACTATTGATTTCATAAAATTTTGTATATCAGAGCAAAAAAAAATAAAGACTCGGGAAAAGCCAACAAAAACTGCAGCCATGGAATATACGCTGAGGTACCGATATTATAATGTTACAGTTGAGAACATTTGCGTTATTAAAACATACAAGTGGCTTATTAGTGACGAACATGTACAGAATGAGGGTAGACCGATAAAAAAATTGTCGGGTTATAATAAAAGTGTACGCGAATAACGCCCATTACTGAGTTACGAGATATGTCTACTGATGTGTACGAGAAGAGAGAGTAGAGATTACGTATCTTATTTCCTTTTTGTTGTTGATATTTTTTTATTATTAAGATTAAGTACATCAATTGCGAAGAAAGTGTGGCAGGGAATCTATAAATGACGTCTCTAATATGACAAATATCTCAAACAATGCTAATATATGGCCAAATTCGATAGTGGCCTGCGACAAGAACTAACAAGACCTGGTGTACCGGAATACTTTTTTATAAGAGTGGTTGTGTTGATGGTTTATTGTTATATTCAGACTTGATCATTGATGTTACAAGTAAAAGATTAATGGCCCAGTGGGCTCAGTGACAAACATGCTGTACAAGCTAACTAGGTCACTTAACGTATAAAGCCTCATGGCTTTGTTAATACCACATTGGAATTTGCTAACCTGATTTTATACAATTACGTTACAACTTGATATTTTCTAGCAACACACACAAAACCCGACGCTCGCAATTATCCTTACACTCGATACACGTTATCACCGCAACGATACGTAATAAAACCCCAAGTATCATGTTTTTGCGTAACAAGCAGTCTAAATTACGACAATTATTCAATGTTGCTGTGTTATCGGCAGTTGTAAAATCGGGAGACAGTGGGAGACCCTCATTAAGGTGAGACGGAGGGGGGAAACCTCCACAATTTTGATAATGTCGACGGTGTAAAAAACGGCCGGGCAAAGTTGAATGATGTATTGGTAGGTTTGCCGGTGACACTGGTTTCCCGCTATCTCGAAAATGGTGAATGTGAAACTTGGAAAAAGAAAACAGTTTTGAAATGTCAAATGACTAAATACACGTTTTGATGAGTGCTGTTTTGTGTTTTATGACTGTTGTCATTAGGTTTATTATTTTTGTCTTAATGATGAACTCATAAGTCCTTACAAACTAAAAGTATTTAGAAGGTCAAAAGTCATTGTTAGTAGTTGGTCTATTTTCTATCAATTTGTTAGTCAATACACTAGTATTTCTGTTAAATTTTCTACATCAATTACATCACATCGCTACTTCTTACAACTCTCATACAATTAGTATAGAAAATATGAAATAGAGAAAAGTATTTGCCCAATATTATAATAGCTATAGTTTTGACCTGCTAATCTCACACACAGACCCGACCCGTGTCATCGCTTGAACTACGAGTCTATGATCAAAGTGTTTGTTAATTGACCGACTGCTTCGCATCACTACCGCTTGCAATGCCACTGACTTCTGCTTGTATTAACGATTGAACACTCAAAGGGTTGTTTGTGATCTGCTTTTGAGGGGATAACTTTGTTCAGACAAATGTGATGATTTACCTTATTGTATTAACTTAAAACTCTTTAGGTCCAAAATGCGATTATTGCGCATTTGAAGAGGATTTCTAGAAAGACACAAAAATGTTTTACTTGTAAAATCTGCCTTTGTGTAACTACGTTATAGACAATATTATCACCAAAATATGTTTCATATAATCGAAAAAAGTGACGAGCGTGAGACTAATATATCTCAAACGAATTTAATTCTTTAGCGGCAATTCAAAATAATAAAATTGTGTGCCGCGGAGTTCAGTTGTTGTCTAATATCCTTAAACAGACAGAATTTCTTTTCCTAAGCTTTGTAACGTTTGTATTATCACTGTCAACTTATTGCAAATCCACTGCTGGACTGTAATAGGCTCTTAGCCTATCACATTGCACGCCATTCTGATCAATGAAATCTAGCATCCAGCTCTTGTCAGCCATTTTACGCAAGTCATCACTCCACTTAGCTTCACTATATCTTACTACCAAAAAAAAGTGTAAAATTAATATGACTAGTCACAATATATGAATAATAACTCAAATCTCTAATACACGCGAATTCGTTTAATATCACTAAAGACTTATTAAAGTACTGAAACCTGTATATGATCTTCTACGGCACAGATTATTCTGTGAACTTAAGTACTTCGTAAATTACAAGCCGGTATTATATTTTTGATGGTACATCATGTGCACATGAAAAGCCAAATTCTGATTACGAAAAGTATTTATGAAACGTAAATAAGCTGTTAGAGAAAAATTCAACATTTATGCGACTTTAACCAAGCTAATTTATGATATAAAGTTTAAAAACCATAAAAATATCTTCAATATTCTCTAGAAACCAATTATGCTACCAATCTAACTTCAATAACTTAATATCGTTAAATACTATAATTTTTTTCAAACCCCCCACCTGTATCCCTTGCGGGCTTAATAAGGCGTCGGCCGTTTGACTCGACTTTTTACGCGACTACTGTGACTACACGTCAGGATTATAAAAGATATAGTATTTTATTCAGTTTTTATTTAATTGTACCTTGGTGCTAATACTGTTGTTGACATCACTAAACTGAAAGTTCACTAAAATTTGTTGTACGATTACATACTTTAATGTCATTTGCTTATAGTCCATTTTTCGACACATCTTAACTTTCACTATATTTAGTTCTTAGTTCAGTACCAACTAAAAGTTGATCTGTACACGCTTGTTTAACTACTTTACTTACCAACAAAAACTAAACTAAACTCTAAATGTAAAAATTACAAGTAATAATTACGTAAGTAATTTAGTCGGCATGTATTTAGACTACGTCAACTTTAGTGCGACATGTCAAGATTTACGTCACACATTTTAAACGTTCGACACAAGAATAGCAAAAGAAACATTATGGCCTAAGTTGAGTAATTTAACTAATTTTGGCTATGCCAAAGTAAATTTTGCTTTCCAAGTAATAAACAAGCGTGTGCCTCTGAATAACGTTTATTTGGTACTGAACTAAACACAGTGACAGCTAAGAGAGAGTGTAATATTAAAAAATAGACTATAAGCAATTGAAAATAAAGTATATAATCCAACCAGACCTAAGGCCTACGTAGTCAGCTATGAAATAAAAAAAAAGTTTAAATGAAAGATCAAAATCATGCTATTAATATTGCAATTATATAGGTATACTGTAGTAGTTTAGAAGAAATTCAGCGGATTTATATTAGTATCAGCCTAGCGCCGTACACTGCTGAACGTAGGTCTCCCCGTCTACTAAGGAGCGCCAACCCTCTCGGTCTTGGGCAGTCCACATCTATCCACTTTCTTTAAATCATCGGTCCATTGTACCAATGTAAATTCATATACTTTGTAAATATCGAAAGGAAGTAAAATCGTTCTTTATTTATTATATTTTTCCACTTAATGGATGCAACTAAGAGCTAATAATAATAATAATAATAATTTATTTGCATAAAACATGTGTTATTAGGATGTTATAGTATAAATACAGTAGGTACAGTACTTAAAAACATGTTTTGCCATAGCTGGCATGCAAATTTTTTTTATAATAGTTAAAATGTCATGTCACATAAATGTCAAATATTAAATAAAAAAAAAAAAACAATAATCAAAAATGAAGCAAACAAAACAGTCAAAAAAAATTTAAACATATGCACTAAATATTATGACAATTATGAGACTTAATTGATTGTATCTGCCAAATACTCTTCAATACTATAGTAGGCTTTCTGTATGAATATTTCTTTAAGCCTGTGTTTGAATTTATTTTTGTTGAGGTCTTTAAATGGTGCTGGTATTTTGTTAAAAAATTTAGGTGCCATGCTAAAGAGACTATTGCCCATTAAAGCAGTTTTAGCGGTCTGCATACAGAGCTTACTGTCATCACGCCTGTTACGCTTGACTACGTCTGCCAATCGGGGAAACAGTGCAGGGTTCGTTTTTACGAACATACATACTTCCAGAATATATAGGCTTGGGAGTGTCAAAATTTTATGCCTTATGAAGTAAGGCCTACAACTGTCCGTCACTCTTAGTCCAAACATAGCGCGGATACAGCGTTTCTGTAATTTAAAAGCAATGTCCTTGTTAGTGGAATTTCCCCAGAAAATCACACCATACCTTAAAACAGGTGCAACCAGGCCATGATATGCGGTGAGCAGTGTCTCGTTATTAACTGATGGCGAAAGTTTATATAGTGCATATGAGGATTTACTTATTCTATTACTGACATATTCTATATGAGCTTTCCAATTAAGTTTTTTATCTATCACAAGACCCAGAAACTTTGCCGTATTAACTTCCTCTATTTTATTATTGTCGTATTTTATGTCTAAAGGTGATGAGGGGATTATCCGTTGACAGAAATGCATTACATTAGTTTTATTCAAATTGATCTTTAAATTATTGGCAATTAACCAAGAGATCATTGTAGATATACAATTATTTATGTCATTTTCATATGAGTCAATATTTTTACAATCTATAGTCAATGTACTATCATCAGCGAAAAGCGTGATGGGATGTGTAGTGAAATTTGGTAAGTCATTAATATATATAATAAATAGAAGAGGGCCCAGTACGCTTCCTTGTGGTACCCCATATGTCACATAGCGTTCACTAGATAAGTGTGTTAATTCTTCTTTCCTCTTGATGTCTAATCTCGAAATTGCCGTTAATTGTTTTCTGTTTGATAAATAAGATTCAAACAGTTTCAATATGTTTCCTCTCACACCATAACATTCTAATTTTTTTTTTAGAATATTGTGATCAACATAGTCGAATGCCTGTGTCATATCACAGTACACAGCACATACGGGAGTCTTTTTATCAACATTTATCATTATATTCCGAAGAAAGTCATAGATAGCCATATTTATTGTCATATTTTGTCTAAATCCCCTTTGTTCACGACAAAGAATAGATTTTCTTTCTAAATAAGTGTATGTCTGTTTGTAGATGTATTTTTCAAATATTTTGGATATGATCGATATTAGTGCAATAGGTCTGTAGTTCTGAATTTGTTCCTTATCGCATTTTTTGTATAGAGGTTTAATTATCGATACTTTCAGATTCTCAGGATATACACCGTTAACTATACACAAATTTAATATGAAACAAAGGTGTTCACATATCAAATGTCCAACCGATTTAATTATTTTAGTGGTTATTTCATCTTTGCCCACACTATTTGTGTTTTTAAGACCATTTATAATATTGAAGATATCGATTGGTAAACATGGCTGCATGAACATTGATTCTTTGCTGTGTTTCAAATTGGTAGTTATATTGTTCTTATCATGTTGTATTGGTACTACCTTGTCCACAAAATAATCATTGAATGTATTTGCAATCATTTTGGGATTAGTTATATATTTATTGCCAACTTGTATTTTTTCTATATTCCTAGGTACATTCAATTTATTATTATTAATAATTTGCCATGCAGCTTTATTCTTATTAAGCGATGTTTTAATTTTGTAGCAGTTTTGGGCACGTTTAGTTAGTGCTATTATTTTTTTATATAGCTTTGCATAATTTTTATATTTATTATAATTTAATAGTGAACGTTTACACCTATATGTCCATAGAAGATGTCTTTTCTTCTTACTACAAATTTGTATACCACGTGATATCCAAGCTGGCTTTTTATTGGTGTGAATAGTAATATGTCGCAATGGAAAGCAAAGGTCGTAAAATAATTTAAATTCTCTCATAAATATGTTATAAGCTAAGTTTGCATCATTGGTCTCATATATTTCCGAAAAAGTTAATTTTTCTAGACAACTAACAAACTTTTTGATGTTTTCCTTAGAGAAGTCTCTTTGTTTTTTACGCCAATATTTAATAATGCATTTATTTTCTAATGGGACTTCTAATAACTGCGCTGTGTGGTCGGATAAGTCAAATTCTATAATTTCTGTTCTACAAGATTTATGAAAATTGTGTGCTATATTATCTATGCATGTTTGGCTTTTAATTCGAGTTGGTTTATTTATTGCTAGTTTGAGGCCAAAGTTTGAGAGTATGGATTTAAATTGCAGAGTTGCACAGCCTTTCCCCAAAACATCAATATTGAAATCTCCAGCTATCAATATGTTTGTATACTTTTTTTTGTTTACATTAATTAGCAGCTGTTCCAATATTTCAAAAAATATGTTTAGCTTGTTTACTTTCGGCGTTCTATAAACACATACAATTACTATTTTATATTCAACGAGTTCTATTGCACAGCACTCGACAATACCTATTTTTGATAAAGAACTAATCTCCATTATTTCTTTGCACTTATGGCCCATCCGAACTAATATACAAGCTCCACCTCTTTTACTGAGCTGCCGACTGTAACAAGCACCCAGGTAATAGTTTGGTACATCGAGGTGAGACTCATATCCTGACATAATAAAATGTTCAGTTACGCAAACCACGTCAACATTTTGTTTTCTATCTGAGAGTTCAGCAAGACAAACCGTAAAAGCCTCAGATTTCGATATTAAGCCTGCAATATTCTGGTGCAATACAAATAGGGGTTTATAGACGAAAAAACTCGCTGTGACTATCATTTGTATTACATTCATCATTGTCCATGTTAGTTTCATTAATAGTCATGTTATTAAAATTATATTTTTGTATGTCAACAATCATATTATAAATGTCATTAAAAATGGTTTGAAATCCAAAATTATTTATGACACCGTAGCGTCTATCAAACATACTATAATCACACTTTAAATTTTTATTGCTGTCTAAGAAATAAGCATGTTCGTTTGTTAAAATATCTAAATATAATAGGTTATTAAATGTTTCCACTCTTGAGTTATACACATTTGCGTAGTAGGCGTACTTATATGTTGGTGTACAGATAATTATGTTAGTGTGTTTTATTTCTAGCAATACTTTTCTCAGAAGTGAGACAATGTCGAAATATGTGTTAGTAGCTTTAAAATTTTCTTCTCCCAGCAATAATACACAGTAGTCCTTTAAAGTAAAATTCAGTAGCTTTTCTTTCAGTCCACTGAGTAGCTGCTGCGTACTGCCTTGAGGTATAATATAGTGACACACGTCAATGTTTATTAATGTATTTTCTGCTATGTTAAGTAAACTATTTGTATTGTTCGTGCTTAAGAGACATAATTTATTTCTTATAATCGGACGTTTTGGAGTATTTATTGTCTCGTTGCTGGTTTGATTTTTCGATGATTTTTTTGTTGCATTTATAGTGTTTCGATTCTCTGTTTGTGTCTGTTTATTGTTTACCTGTACCTGTGTTTTCTGATTTCTTTTTGTACTAATTTGTTTACGTTTAGCTGGACTCGTTGTGTTTTTCTTTAAAAGCAATTCATTTTTCTCTGTTAAAACTTCATTTTCTTTTTTAAGTTTGCTATTGTCCACAGACAAACTATCTATTTTGCTGTGGGCATTTTGTAATTCCTGCGTAAGTTTCCCGATTTGTTCTCTTAATTTAATCAATTCATCATCTTCGTCATCAGAAATACCAGGGAAATTTGTATCTGTATCATGTGTTTGTTGCGAAATTGCTATCTCGCTGTCATTCATACTTGCGGTTTGTGTTCGACGAAATGTGATATTATCAAAGAAACTCATTCTAAATAGTCAATTTTATAAAATAATATTTTGCGAATAGTACTTGTCCACTTTTATAAAGTCGTAGTATATCCCATCTGCTAGCTAAACTTAAAAATAGGCTAGTGCTACAGGTGTTCTGAAATAAGTATACAGTTGTTTGCTTTTAATCCTTTAAGTTATCCCCCTTAAGGTATTTAGTGCAACTATTAGTAATAGAATTAAAATACTATGTTAACATTTCAATGTACTATGGCTATGCTATGACTTCCACAAATAGTAAAACAAAAACTACTTCACTTACCAGCATAAAACGTTTTAGCCGCGGTCCAACAATACCTCGCCTGGTAGGAGGATGCTCCCCTTGATCGACATCGAGCAACATACCAATAGTTCCTCCACATTACTTTCTAAACTTATTCTTCTTCTTTTGATGAAATGGCAACCAGCCGGATCACTCGGATCAGCTATTTCTGCCAATGTCAAGTATTTATAGTCTTCAATTATAAGTCTTCGAGTCTTTTGAGTCGTTGTCGTAATGAAATTAATGATAAAAAATTTATAAAACGTGACTGACATGAAATGGGGATCGTCTTCCAAAAAACCAAAAAACGATATCCTCTTTCTAAACTTAATAATCTATATAATTTCATATCTGATCTTACTCGACCTACATGGTTACCCTATAATCGATGGTCGTAGCTCCGGAGCGAGCCCCACTTTTATGGTTTTCATTAATGAAGATAGCTTCGGGGCTGATCGTTCGAGTCCCTGTAAACCTTGATCATGGGGTGATTTTAATGCCTATTATTTTTTAAGATTGCAACTTGCTTGTTTATGGTGAAACGCATCTGGTGACGGAATACCGTAACTAATACTACAACGTGACAAATTAGGATGCATTGATCTTATAAAGTGATTTAGTTAATTACTGCTCACCTGTATTCATTTTTGTTATGTGCTCTAAGTAATATAGGTTAAGACCATTCTAAGACAAATTGTATGGTCGGACAGAGGTATATGGACTGAGTATAGGATGGTTTCGATATAACTATCAATAAATGAACCGCTTTATCAAATAGCACATTTTAAAAGAATAATCTGTAGTTTCTTGCCGGCTCTTCTTCATAGGAATGACATTTTGGAACGCAACAAGAGTCATGTAACGTTTCGAAAGTGCCTGAAATGGCCTACTTGAAATAAAAACTTTTTGATTATTATAAGTTTAATTTCTTCCTAATGACTTTAGTTATTTGCTAATCTGCACCGAGGTATAAGATTTTACGAATCAAAGGATTATTTTTCAAGCATTACTTAAAGCATTCACCATATCATGCATTAATTGTTCATATTGACTATGACAGCCTCGTTGGCACAATGACTGCTGTTCATGAACTCTCGGTCGAGTCTAACCAAGTCCGGAGTTTGGGTGTTTGCTATGTATAATATGCTTGTATTTACAAAAACAAAGCACATATGTATTTATATCAGTTACCTCGTACCCATAATACAGGCTCTGCTCAGTTTGGGACTAGATGGCGTTGTGTGTTAGATGACCGAAAATATATATTTTATTAATTTAAATATAAAATTTATTAGCTACGCGATTTAAAGTAATACCGTAGATAATTATTATTAAGACTATACTCCAAATACATTAGACTAAATGTAGATCATAGAATATAAAATGGCCGTCCATCCCGTAAATAATACGCAACAGAAGTAAGAAAACGCGATCAAAATCCACGACACCACCCGAACAGTCGTTATCGTGCTTATTGTTGTTTTTAATGAAATGTGACCAAAATGATGGCCGCCGAAGCATTGTCCGTCGGATCGCTGGCCATTATCCCCCTTTTCCCTCTTAATATCGTGAAGGACCCGCAATAAAATTTGCTTCGCTATGTTTGGATGTTGCGTGAAACTGATCGTGTGACAACTTTAGAATGGGAGAGATAAAGTTTGTGATGCGTTTTATGGCGGCATTCGACTCTTGATTGGGTTTTGTTTGTACCTATTACGAATCCTATAGTTGTGTTACGTTTTATTTACATTTCAAAACTATGATGTTACATCAGACCCGAGTCTGACGTAAGAAATACTCACGCATACTTCATCACAGTGGCTAAGCCGTATGATAGATCGTTAGGTTTTCTCTAGTGGTCGCCCGGAGGTCAAAATTGGACCATAATTTTTTTTTTTGAGCTCTGCACTTCCCCACCTTTTAATGTGCCAAATTTCATATTCCTCAATATAAAGTTCCGCATAAAAATCGCAGCATTTACATGTTATTTATTAGAATTATGCCATGATAGCTGTCTTAGTTTAAAAAAAAATATAACTACATTTAGCTATCTAGGGAGGATAAATTAAAATATATGTAATAATATGATGATAACCTTTATCACAAGACGTTATTGGTAAAATATGATAAAAGATAAATTTAATAGTTAAGTTCTAAAGATATTACTACGTCAAGATAGTAGAACCTCGCTGATCTTAACGCAAATGTGCCGGTTCGACCGGGGCGGTACTACAGAAAATCAACGTATAATGACAGCGTTCGTGCTGTAGGTAGTGTTTCGTTGGCTCACTAGAGAACTGCAAGACCAGAGGCCCAATGACGCAGAAGCATCAATAGGCAGCCATGGTATGGGTTGCCATGCTGCATTGTTGCACTGTCTGCATTCGCAATGAGTATGGTGACCACCACTCTTGAATACTGCTTATGCTTTCCATCAGGCAGAGTAGTCACTTTGGCAGGACAAACATAAAAAAAACTAATCTCTTAGAATCATTATACAATTTTTGTTTGATATCAAGTACCGATTTATGACAATAATAAAGAATTATTGGTTTAATCTGATGTCTAAATATTTATATGTGTACCATTCCACTGTAATAATATATATGTATTTTATAATGCACAATTACACCTTAAAACAGGAGTTAAAAATACAGCCAGCAAATACTCACCAATCTGTTTTCGACTATCGAAAAAACAATGCAAATTCAAGGGGCAACGACCAAAAAACAAGCGAAGGAAATTAATAAAACACCCACTAAAGCGAAAACAGGCGGAAAAATAGAGTCGGGGGAGAGATAGAGAAAAAAAAATGTCAACCAGCAACGTGCTCTTCATTACTACGGAATGGAAACACCGGATGAATTGATCAATCAGAAATTTTATGGCCGAGAATCACTCAACGGAAAATAATTCCCCGGCCGTTCGTGCTTGGCTCATCGCCGCCGTTTTAATTTCGCCCTCTCGGGGAGATCGAGTGTCATCCAATCTATCTGACGACTTGAAAAAAAAATGCCATCATAGCCCCGCCCCGTCCCCTTTGAGGAGACTGTCTTGAACACCGCCGGGCGATTATATCCGCGACGGAAGCTTTGAATCGATTGTGTGGTGTTAAAAGTACATATTATGGACACTATATTGACACTATACTATGGGTCTAATATTATAATTCAGAATTCAAACTAAGAATATTTTACCTAATTTTGTATTGTATTGTTACACTATTAATACACTGTACCTATTTTTTTAAATGTAATGTATATTACTACTACTATTATCGATTCAGTGTGTTATTGTAATATATTTTTTTCACACTCTTTATACCCAGTACATACATTGTTAACTTATCGCCGTCCACTGCTAAACGAAGACCAATAAATGAATTTAATAAATTTAAAATCTATTTTCAATAGTTTTGTTTTGAACATCAAACGCAGCGTAGGAAGACCTCCCGCGAGGTGGACGGACGACCTGGTTAAGATCGCGAGGACTCGTTGGATGCAGACCGCTACCGACCGGTCAATATGGAAGTCAATAGGGGAGGCCTACGTTCAGCAGTGGACTTCATGCGGCTGATGTGATGATGATGATGATGAACATCAAACTATCATATGTTCTCTATTTGGCTCCGTATTTTAACACTTGGCTGTTTAAAGTCAAGTTTTCTTTATAACTTCCTTTTAATATTGCATTAGCAAGACTTATTTGCAGGAATACAAAATAAATTCATGAAAAATATACTTTCATAGGTACTTCTTTTTCATATTAGACGACCCCACGATTTTCTGAGATAAGCCCCGTGCTAATTTTCTTTGTTGGCAATATTATTCTCTAAAATAATGAAGTGAATTATTCAGGGGTTGTAACACCTAATGTCTATCGATGTCTACCTTGAACTGAACAAGTAATTTGACGAGTAATCGCTTTCCATCACGGGTGCTAATATCCCATTCTGTTTACAATCACTAATTAATCAAGATCAAACGAAAGTAGCAATTGTCGGCACATCCATCATTTTGGAAACTCTTAATCTTTTATGAAAGAAAAATATTACACTGGTAATTGTTGTGCGGTACTTTGAGAAAATATTTGAAATAAAAAAGATATGTGTTTAAAAAACAAAAACTGAAAATGAACAACCTTATAAATCTTATTACAAAATACTATATATTAATATAACTGACGAATTTTCTTAAATTGTGTTATTTTATTATGTACTCGATCAGTAAAGTTTAAATTTAGGTTGCGTGCGTGCCGATCGTTTAGCATTCAATAAAGATCCTTGTTTTAGAAAATTCTATATATTTAAAACAAGAACAATTGGGAAAAGTGTTTTTTAGAATGAGACTAGATTCTTAAATTGTGTTCTTCAAAAATCAGTATTTTTTTTACATGAGCCCGGCAAATTGGCTCCAATTTACCTGATGGAAAACATGAGCAGAAAATACAACAATGCAACATGGTGACCCGACCTATTGGGATGCTTCTGCATCATGCGGCCATCTATAAAATACATGCTATCTTTAAAGACAAAATGCTCTCTGCCTTCTTTCAAGTAAATTCTTAGCCAAATCTTATTGTTATCTAAATTATTTTAACTTTCATAAAGTAATACACATAACATCATATCCTGAATTCACTTCCCTATTCATTAACACAACATGAAAATTCCGCGTCAGCTGTCTATCCGAAAAAAAGAAATATTTTTGACGTCGTCCATCGCGCTTATTATCCGAAAATTTGAAAGATAATTTTGCAAAAGAACGGGAGGCATTAAAATAGCAATCAAACTGGCAATTTTGGGGTGAAGTGTAGGAATTTTAAATCGGAAAAACTCCTACCGATTTGTGATGCAAACGTGCGAAGAAAATGGCGGTGTATATCCGATTTGAATAAAGATCTGCTGTGGACAGGGACTCGTTTCGAATTCTTGAATAATTGAAAAGCGCGTTTTTTTTATTCGATTTGTTTTCGGAACGGTCAATTTGTTATGCGGCGTCTTGGAGTTGATGAGCGGGAATACTTTGATCTCACTTTTGTGATTTGGGTTTGTGTTTAAAATTTGTGGGTGCAAAAAATATTTTTATTTTATAAGTGACGTGTTCACTTTGAAGAAGGCTTTATGTCTTACTTTAGTTTTTTCTTCGGATCTCCTCGAATATTTTTGTAACCCTATTTTGTACAGGTTATAATGCTTTTTTATATATTCCTTATTTGCGTCTTGTAAAGATATCAAATTTCTTTTTAATAGTAATTATTACTTCACAGAAAAAAAAAGAATAATATTGCTTGGCCATTGGCATATTTATTGGGCAAAAAAGCAATAGTCAAGATATTAAAAAGAAACCTCCACCTATTCTTATCTTAATATACACTGATATTCGTCAGTATCTTACCAAAAAAAATACTAAATTTAGTTTTAAAAACCTAATTTTATGAAGTCACTTTTAATAGGTAAAGCCCAGTTTCGAAAGAGCAGTCTTGCTCGAATTAAAAACAGTTAGCAGAGTAGCATTTACACAAAAACAGCTAAGTAATATACTACCAAGTGTTAAATAAGGGTTACTAAGACATTTTCCTCACTACAACAAATGTTCTAAACTTTTAATATTAAAAAATAAAGTTGAAAAACATACCTGAACCTAACACCAATTCCCCCTCATTACGGCGGGCCATTCAATTTTAACGAGATCGTATACGCCGTAAAATGCCTTTGATGTTAATCTATAACGCTCCTCGATCTACCGATAAATTACGAATAAACAAACAAAAGGAAGGAAAAACTCGTAAGACGGACCGTTTTTGCCCTCCCTCCCTTCGGCATAATTTCATTATTTGCACCGAGCACATCACTTCAAAATATTCTCGATCTATATGACGGTAGCCGACGCCTGTATTAAGTACTACCTTTTTGTACTTTCCGTTTCTCTTTTTAAAATATATTCTAACGTTTTTTTAATAAATTCTAAGGTTATGAATTTCCAACTTCACTTCCTGTACTGGACTTGATTAATTGAATTTAACAGAACTTATAATAATGATGCAGGTATTCATGGTCAGTGCGTACTAGTTTAATTTCAAGAATTTATTTTTAATTTATTTTGACGTAGTCCGTTTAATGGGAAACGATTAGTAATTCATTATCTATTTCTTAACAATTTTAGCAATCTTAATTGACCACAACTTATTCATTAGAAAAAAAAACTAAAAATGTTTATCGTAAGCGCGTATTACAAGAGTAACAAAATTATAATCAGACTTAGAACTGATAAATGTAGTCATTACACAATTACTTGTCCTGGGTGGGATATGTAACCACGAATTCAGGCTCCGTAGTTAAGCTAAATATAAGAAACTGATAGAAATAAAAGACGATATTTTTATTGCTATCAATATTGAACTAGTTGTACTAAAACAAAAGATGCAATATTCATAATTCAACCTACAGAACCACATCAGAAGACACCTGAAGTTTATCTTCGTTTACACCTACACGAGGCGATGGCCCGTACATAATTTATATTAACAAGGTCCGCGATATTGAAGTACATCATTGGAGCTATTCGGCTGTTTCCGACGTTCTTGTTTTAAATTAAATTGTTCTCCCGCCTCTCCACCAGGAGTCTTACTACATTGACGCGCGAAAAAATTGAGGGTATTTGTATGAAATACACTTGAAATTTTCATAATATTGTTAAAAAACAATTAGTTAATTTAGTAAACGTGTTTTGAGGAAAAATTTTTTTGTTAGTGATCATGCACGGCATCACCATCTTCTTAGCGTTTATCCCGGTTGCTTCCATACTGGAACCCGGGGTCCGCTCTTTGCCCGGTCTTCGGCATCCTTGGTAGTCAGACCATTATCACCCTTTATGACGTCAAGCCAGCACTTCTTGGGTCTACCCCTTCAACCGGGAGCCGGCAGAGGCGGCATAGCCAGGCATTTGTTGCCCACGTAGGAAGACGGTTGCCGCAAAACGTTGCCGAACCAGCGCAGGCGACTCTCCTGCAGTTTGTCTGTGATGTCACGGACACGCAGGCCGCCGCGAATGCGGGAGTTTCTCACACGATTCATTAACGTGCTCGTAATGCACGGCAATGACAATAATTTACACTCACAGTACTGTATAACGTGTTATTGGTATCTACAAAGCTGTTTGACTTTTAGTTGAAGAAAAGTGCTGGCCGAACCTATGGTTAAAACTCTAGCTCTAGTCTTTTCATGAACTTCGTCTGTAGTTGCCCAGATTTCTTTAGTTATTCACCATAAGTCGACATTTTTCTTGTTATCTTACTATTGTACAAATCTGTTTATAAGTCTTGTATAAGCATATTTCATAACAATTATAAACAGTTATATAATAAAACTAGCTGACCCGAGGAACTTCTTCGTGCCCCCCTTGTTTGCCCCCTTTCCATTTTTTTTCTAAAGCGCGTTTATAACCGACTTCAAAAAAGGAGGAGTTCAAGTTGACCGTATATATTTTTTTATTATTTATACAGCTGCCTACAGGTAGCAAAGTCATGGAATAAAAAATCTTTTTTACACTTTTGGTTTTCTCATTATTTTCTTTAATACAAACCTTGTCCTGACAATAGCAAACACATAAAAGAATGAATTATCCAATTTGGTACAGTCGATCGGAAGTTATGCGCGTACATAAAAATTAATCACATTTCAGTGATAAATTTTTATTTATGTAGATTAGACATAGAAACGCTCATTCCAAATATCCAAACGCAAATTTACTTTATACAACCGATCATTTTCTTTTTTAAAGTAGAATAAAACTAGAGAATATTAAAAAAGAAACTCAATAAGAGAGATAAAAACAGAACATATATGCTATCATTTTAACAATGTATAACACCTGTAAAGATTCCTATCAGAGTTCATAACACGAAAGTATTATAGAAAGTGGGACTCGTTAATAAACAATGTCTTATTATACCAAAGTCATATCGCATTTTGCTCCAGTCTAGCCAGACACGTTCGTTAATATGAAAATTAGCTGGAATGACGTTGTAGTAGGAAATTGGCTAGCTTATCTTGCAGCTTTCTTTATCGATATAATGTTAAAGAAAATTTGCATGGTTTTATGTTGTACTAGAGACTAGACTAGTAAAGTAATTTGTCTGCCTCAATGGCGTTGGTTATTCGTCCTGACTCTCAAGCCTCTGGCTTGAGTGTCAGGTCTGGTCGTCGTGGGTACGAAACTTAACTAGAATTTAAATGAAACATCACTTTTTCATCCATTATTATGGACATAATAATAATAATATGTTCGAAGAAATATAATTTTCTAATTAATTTACAATGATTATAAACGCGTAATATTTAATGTATAATTATGTATTACTCAGTAGTCATGCTAGAACGACTGAAAGGAGCTGGCTAGGGTTAGATGGAGAGACAAAGTATAGTATAGAAAATATATACATATATATCGAAAGTTTCATTCTGTGGGAGAGCCACATCTCACAGAAAACCGGTTTGAAAAAGCGCTTGCGCTATGTTTCACCCAGGGAGTAAGGATACCGGAGGCCCATACCCCAACCCCTCCCTCCATTCCTCTCCCCATCCCCCAAAAGCTGGCACTTGTGATGCCGCTGGTGTTGCGGGTGTCCATGGGCAGCGGTAATCGCTTATCATCAGGTGATACGTCTGCTCGTTTGCCCCGCTATTCCATTAAAGATATTGCATCTAGGCTACTTTTTATTCTTATTCTAGAAACAATAAAAATAACGAGTACTAAACCACGTGCAAAAACTAGTATTTTAATTTTACCTGACTATGGCCAAGCCATAGATAACATAATAGTTTTGGCAGACTATACAATATATGTTCCACCGTAGCACCTAAGCCACTGCACCAATGTTGATGAATAAGGTCAATAAATACGTAATAATAGCCCGGGTGATACAAGCTTTATAATATCAAGACGTATTCGTCGATTGTGATAAAGTACTCTTGTCGTAAACCGCGACATTTCTTGCAGAAATGTAATCACCTCTCTTGTACCACAAACTAAGTGGTATAAAAGCTAAACCAGACCATCATCAAAGTCAAACAATACACCGCAACAAACGTAATTTTTCGCCAACTTGAACATAGAAGATATTATTTTTAATATCAAAAAAAATAAACGGGAGAACCGTTCGCGGGATCGTTTCGGCCATCTTTCCATTACCGCAAATTACCGGAGAGGCCATGGCTAAATGACGTCACGTATTTAATTACTAAGTCCGCGATGACTCAAAAGTGTCGCTTTAGAATTGAAAGCTAATGTAAGCATACACATTGGGTTTGAGGAACGGAAGCCTAACAAATTTCTAGGTCATATTTGAGCCTGCTATTATGACTCCACTCTGCCTAGTAGAAAACACTAGCAAAATCCAAGAGTAGTGGTCACCATACTCATTGCGAATATAGACAATACTGCTGCATCATTGGACTTGATCTCGCACTCACCAACGAAACACGACAGCACGAATGCTGTCATTTTAGATCGGTCTTCTGCGAGTGTGTAGTACAGCACCATAGAGTGCCACCATAGAGTTTGTACCCAAAAAGTAAAATAATGGCGCCTATCATAGTATTGTAGTAGAAATATCTACTGATATTAATATTATAACTTATATTAAGATTTTAAAAAGTCTTTGTTAACTAGATTTCTTCTCACTGGACCTGGACTGGACTGATAGGTTATTTGTTATTAATCTAAATCTGGTAAATATATAAGTTAATAAATCCTATAAGTTACAATCTTAATGTGCATGCAATATAATGCATTGTAATGAGCTATTTTTCACTTTAAACGGTGGTATTTTTTCCTTAAATTTGAACCAATCCTAAGGGGCGATATACTTTTCCTAATTAAAAAGAAATATATGGCTATAAATAACGAAGATCTGAAGCATCAAACATAAAAAAGCAACAGAAACTTAAATGAGAGCCTCCTCCTTTTTGAAGTCGGTTAAAAAAACAAAAAGCTATACATTTTCATCAGCAGTATATCACACAACAGCCGGAGGTCAATCGAGTCGGCCACTCTAATGTTTACTGATAAAAAGAAAACCAATTTGTATACCCGCCCCCTTGCCGCCCGCCACAAAGAAGCGCTATCTAGCGATAAATTATCGAAATTATTGCATTAAAAATTCCATCTAGTAAGTCAAAGCGAACCATTATGGCCGCTCCGTACCTCCGCTCAAAAGAATAACGTGCAAAGTGTTTTTATTCAACGTATCTTTTGCGACTTTTTAGACGGTAGTGTGTAATTTTTCTCAGTAAACGTTATGGGATACCGTTTTTCTTTCGGAATCTCCGCTAAATACTTTGATATATTTAAATTATATGGTACGGCTATGGTTGTTTTGTTTTATTGATTAATGTTGCAAACTTATTTCAAGTAATTTATGTAAAAGGATAATTGAATAAACTTTCTTAAAAAACATACAACTTTGTCCTTAGCAGAATAACAGAAAGAAAATCATTCTTATATGAAACAATAGCTATTATTTTGTGAGATGGTATTTTCAGTCCTGTTATATGACGCAATGTCGCTTCAAATTTCGAGATATTGCTTGTCGCTTTGAGATTTCGAGAGACCTAGAAGATACTCAGTACACTTGTAATATGAACGCTTACTGTAGACTATCATCATCATATTCCTAGCTTTTATTATTCTATTCATTAGTTGGGGTCGATTCCTAGTTCAACTAGTTTTACCTGAATAGCATTTTTTTCACGGAGCGACTGAGGGCGAACTGAATTCGAAAGTTGAACTAGTTGTCAGTATATTTCAGGCACTGACTTCCCAATAAAGATTGTCATAGGTGTCCATGACAACCGAAAAATATCATGTCTCACGGTGATATTCTGAAGCATATGGTGAGCACTGACTGTAATAACTGGACAGTTAGTACTGCGACTCATTATTGCGGTACAGTCCACTATGTGGCCTGAGGAATCTGATTAAGCAGTAAGAGTTCTGATATATAAGTCTGACACATTCTACTCTTATGAACGCATTCGTTTTCTGTAAAAGTAATTAAATATAATAATATAAGGAATAGGGACTCAAATTTTCTCATTTTCCCCTTAGCCAGATGCAAGTGTTCACTCGATCTTCTTTCTAATATCGCTAACATCTGTATTATTGGCTAATATTTTATTTGACCACGTAAATTGGCGTTGATTGTTAGTTTTCTAATAACAAATACATATGTATAAGGTCAATATTGTTAGAAGGCTGTATGGATCCTCTATTGTGTGGTTAACCAGTCAGCAAGTAAGTGCCTTTCAGCTGACATAAAAAACAAATTTATACGTATCTCCGATAATACTTATGCCTGTCTACTACTGCTAGGTTATTATACTAGAGTTCTGTTCACTTGTTTATATATAAATGAAGCATTTATACATAATAAAAAAAAATTAAGTCATTTTGGTTATCAATATCATTCATTAACAAGAATTCTCAATGGGTTTACATATTACCCGTTCTGTTACTATGTTTAACATAGTATTTCTGTTTTAAAACTAAAATTAATACAGTTTAATATGCAATATGAAGCAGTAAACTAGTGGAGTTTCGCCAAAGTATGGCTGACCATATCATGTTATCTGTATAGCTTGTACATTAATTAATTTATGATTTCCTCTATAAATTGTAGGATCTAGTTCACTAGACACTTTTAAATGACGTAGTAATACACAATAATCGATATAATTACATTCTAATTATAATTTCTTGAACCTTCTTGAGAGTGTTCATTTTAATACATTCCGACTAATCTTTCACCGTAAAATATATTGAATTATTCTGCAATATAAATCTTAATATGTATTATTGGAAAGAACAGTAAAAGATCGTTGTTCTTGAAAGTTATTAAGGAAATCATATGTCCAGTAGTGAACATATGAACCAAAAAATAATTCTACACTAAAATGTAACATATTACTTTAATCTTTTCCAACTAGTACTATTTCTACTCTCAGTTAGGTGCCAAAAATCCTAGCAGTGTTTGCTATTAGAATAGCTAAATAAGTTTTTAATCCAAGCTAAAGTATTGGTCATAATATTCAGCGGACGGAGCGCCCGATAACCAAGGCTGGCAAGCAGCCAGTTTGGGTATAATATGTATTAACTGTATATGGGGAATAAGGTTTGGCTGAAATATTAATAACGATGTGTAGGTATTATATAGGCTATAGATTAGGGTGTCATAAAGTAATAAATATATATATAAGTAACTACTCTGCCTGTTAGAAAGCATGAATAGAATCCAAGAATGGTGGTCAGCATACTCGTTACGAATGCAGATCATGGTGACCCACGGCCCGTTTAAAGGACTCGGAATCGTAGTGGAAGAGAAGCAATTGCGCTGGGAGTGGGTTCCAAATTTATCAACACTATGCATCACTTTGGATTTACACACATGCGAAAGAGTCTTATTAACATCAAAAACTAAGGCTTAAGTGTATATAATCCCAATTTACTCTTTACAAACAGATTTTCTCTCTTTTTTGTTTTCTAAATCTTCTTTCTTAGTTTTGAAATCTTTATAAAAATAAAAAATAAATTGCAACTGAAACATTATTCGTGCAGTATCATACTATGACATTACAATAGTAGTATATTATAGTTAATCAAGATTGCTATTTATAAAACTTAGCGAGTTCATTTTCAGTATTCAGATTATTTTGTTATTAACGTTAGCCGTACATATTATATTCACATTTTACTTCCAATTTCAACATTATTTCCATGCTACTATTTTCTACTTATGTGCCTATATTTGTTAAAAAGAAGCTTTAGCTGACTTCGCATTACTAGAAATAACTTTTCCATTCCTCGGAAATGTTTATTTACCAGGTAAAGGTTTTGTTATTAACTTTTATATAATTTACTTCAACTATTTTACATGCTTTTTTTCTTCTCGCACCAAAACTGCCCATGAATTCTTTATTTCCCAGCTTTTTTTCGTCCTAAAAAGTCAACCTTAAGCAATTGCTTCTAGCGATTGGGCCGCCATTCGTTCATGATCATTTAATTGATGTAAACTGTATTATATAGTGGACAATAAAGATTATTATATTCAAAAATTTAGCCAAATAAAGGATGCTACACGTTTGGCCTAGTGGTTAAGTGGTCGCCACGCCGTTCCCTACTTCGCCAAGTATTGTGGGTTCAAATCCCGTGTGATCCACAAATTGTTGTTCTAAGTCAGGACAACACTCTTTGCGTCCGTTTCATGTAGGTTTGTAAATTCCCCTGCGACACAGGAATTATTCCTAGAGCGGGAGTTGTCTTTTTTTTTAAAGTTAAAAATAAATAACATTGAACCTTTTACCTAGAAAATATAAAAAATGCAGCTCTGGGAAACGTATATGCAAAATTTGGTGGCGGTTACGATTAAGTAAATAAAAATGTTAGTAATATTTTAAAGTAAACAAAAACTCTATAAGGTCTGTTTCACCCTCTATTCAGTAACCCATGTTAGTGACACTTGTGCACTAACTTGCTCATTTTATATATAACATATTTATATATTAAAAAGGTAACCGAATATTTACAACAAACCAAATTTATAAACCTTGACTTCCTGACTTTCATAAGAATATTACAAAAGAAAACCCCCATTAACGCGTCTAAGGTCCACCTGTCCTCAGAACGACATCGAACCTCGAATAGTTACAAAACTCTTCACATAAATCAGCCAACTCCGGCATAACGTACTCTCCTTTGAGCCATTAGCATTTTTTATGCATAGGAATCGATCCGAAGACCGTCTAATGCCTCCCGCGATACATTAATATCTTAGTTTTTATGACTCTTCGGCAACAATCCGTCTCATATCGCGAGGTATAACCACCTTTTTATTTCCGAACAAAATTAAGCCTTAAACTTTCCAAAATACGGTTTATTTTCCTTCGTTTCCTTGCAAGAGGGATGTGGGATCATGGGCGGATTAAGTCGCGTTTACAGTTTAGCTCAAAACTTATGCTATAATTGTGTTAGTGTACAAATATTTGGAATAAGATTATGTTGAGGTGTGTGAGTGTGATTAAAGATTATAAGGTGAGTTTGTTTTATTCATTTGTTTATAGCTTCTTTTCTTCAGTCTTCATTCACTCTAGAAATGTCAAAAATTCTAATAAAGATATATATTGAAAGGGATTTGATTAAATGAAATGTTCTAATTTCTAGACTTTGGCACTTACACCATACTACACTCATTGAGTTCATGATTAAATAATAGTCAGAATTAAACGGATTCGTCAGAATTAAATTTACATTACTATTCCATTTCCAGTCTAAAAGGTTTCCTAAAGAGGTACTTAAGAAATAATTACAATACTAAGTACTCCTTATTTATAGGTCTAATTTGTCAATAGACTATTTTATTAGTTCTATTTATTAGTACAAAGAAGCCAATTTAAAAAACTACTTAATGCAATAAACTTTAAATTTATTAAAACATAAACCAAAAGTTAATCAATAGTTGTGTTTTGAACACACCTTTATATAAATCGGGGTTGATAATAGGTGGCGCTGGTGATTTGCTCAGCGCTCGCATTTTTCTTGCACGGCCACTTTGAGATTAAAAGTTTAGAAAATGAAATGTTCGGCGTGGCCGTTCGTTTGGCGCTTGCCTATGTATCGGAGGAATGCCCGCTTTTAAAAAGTTGTACGATAAGAGTTCCAACTTTGTGCTTGAAGAAGCTGATGATATTAACACGATTTTATTAGCTTCACTTGTTACTGACTTACTCTGTAAACAACTCTTAAGATATTTAAATAATAATTAGTTCTAATTATCATTCTATAAAATATCAAAGTTATCATTGTATCAAAGTTTGTATGTTAGGGCTAAGATTTATAATGGTGCCAAGAAGGCCCTGATATTTGTTTGTTTGTTTGTTTTTTAAAAAGACAACTCCCACATTAGGAATAAACATCCTGTGTCGTGGGGGACTTTACAAACATACATGAAACGGACACAAAGAACATCCAGACTCGGGACAACAATTCGTGGATCACACAAAGTGTTGTACCGCGTGGGATCTGAACTCAAGACACTTGGCGCAGTAGCAAGCGGCATGGCGACCGCTGAAACCACTCGGCCAACCGTGCAGTCATATCTACTAAAACTAGACCATTCAAGTTTTGATTCTTATCATTCGTAGTCCAATAGTTTTCGCTTAGAAGCCATTGGATAACCAGTAATCAAAAGGTCGGCAACGCACTTTGTGTCGCTTGTGGTGTTGCGGGTGTCCATGGGCGGCGGTGATCGTTTACCATCAGGCTATACGTCTGCTCGTTTGCCCCTATTCAATAAAATAAAACTCAAATAAATTTTATAGAATGCATTGAGATCCTGAGTTTTTCAAACTATCAAAATAGGGTAATGAAAGTGAAATAAGTTTTTACGATAGTTTTGAAATGACTACACCTAAACATCTACAGCACAGTCTACGCTGCTACGATCAGCTACGAATATCGTAGACCTTTTAAACACTGCGTATGTCAAATAATATATTGTAAATTTATCTCTCGTCTCTTACCAAATTGTAAAATACTTGTAAAGCTATATTCAAACAAATTGCCATAACATTATAACACTTATTTCTTGTTTCGCCAATACAACTACCGCCATCTATCGGCGAGTAGCGTCATCAAGTTAATTACGTGTCGACTTAAGGTTATTTAATTCATAATAACTAGAGCTCTGCCTGCCTCGGATCAGTTTATGTGTAAACTTTAATGTTGAGTTTTGTAAATGATTTTACTTGCAATTACTTTCTATTAAATAATCTTGTAAATAACCAGGCAGACAGTTTCGAAGATGGGAAGACGATATAAAGGCAATAGCAGGAAAGACATGGACTAGGACAGCGCTAAACCGAGCAGAGTGGAAGGAGATGGAGGAGGCCTTTGCCAAAGCTGGGCAAACAGACGAAGTTGTCGGTGTCAACGACTCATCATAGTCACTCATTTAAATTTTGTAACTATTTTTGTCTGAATAAAGGCTTATATTATTATTATATTATATTATAAATAATCTTGTAAACCACGGTATTAGGCTGTTATCTTCGGCTACGCGAAAATTTCTATTTTCATTTTTTATACTTTTATTGCACAGATCCATTGGTTCTTGCGATCCATGTTTGATTAGAACCTTGCGATAATTGTTATTTCAATTAGAGTGGTAGATTTTAAGTCTATTTTGGAATAACGTATGCTGCATACTGCAGGGATTACCAAGAAAGACCACAACCTGAAAAATATTTTTCAAAAAAACTAACTTTACACACTACGCCTCAAACACAATTAGAAAAATAAAGAAAGAGCAGGAAAAATCTAAACTTGTGCACTAACAAACTATAATTTTCCTGTACAATGAGAGACAAACTTTGACACATGTTGGCACAACTTCTAAAAATATTGGCATACATTGCAAAAAATATATTTTGAATAAATAAATGAATGAATGAAACATATACCCCCGACTCTACCAGAGTGATATCGCAGCCTTAAAGAAAACATTAAGCATTTCTTTCATTTCCTTTAACCAAATGAAGTTAATGGAGTCTATACTTCTCCCTCTTACCTGAGACTCCTGGAGTTGCAGGTGTCCGTGGGTAGCAGTACTCACTATACTATAAATAAGTCTTAAGATTTTTCTACAGTCCTTAAAACTTAGCTTGATGTCTGTGACAGACGGTTATGAAACCGATGAAGTAACTTCAACAAGCCATTATAATTTGAATTTTTTTTCAATTTTAATGTGACAGTTTTGTCACAAATGAAGTGGAATCTATTATATATCATGACGTGTAGCGTTTTTTATAACGATGACATGAATACATCTAAACCATCATTCGAAGATATGATAACTATCATCACGCTTCCATCAATAAGAGCCGAGCATAATAGAAAAGAGTCGCCGACGAAGTTGCATGAGTCAGCTGGTAGATTGTAAATATAAAAATTGACACCTAAAATGTACCTCGCGAGTTCTGTGAAATAACACTAGTGACAACTTTTACAGAGATCAAGCTATATTAAAAGGACTATAAATATATAAATAAATATTTCGGACGTCTAACACAACGCCATCTAGTCCCAAGCTAAACAGAGCTTGTCTTATGGGTACTAGACAATTGATATGAATACATATATACTTTTTTTTTGTAAATACATACATATCTATCTATATATATAAAAATGTTATGTTGGTTTGTGTATGCTTCAAAAACTCAAAAAGTTCTGCACCGATCGAGCTGAAATTTTGAATTGATATATAATCCGCATCAAGGATTGTTTTTATCTAATTTTTGCATCAGTCACATATCCGCGACCGCGAAAAAACACGAAAAAACCGACATAACGGCGGGCGGAGCCGCGGGCAACAGATAGTTATACATAGAAAACACGCAAATTCTGAAATAAATATTTGTAGATCACACAAACACTTGGTCCGACCCAGGATTTGAACCTGAGACCTCGAACACAGCAGTCGCATTCATTACCACTGAGTCACCGAGGCAGTCAAATAAAATGTTACGTAGAAGATACACAATTAATAAATTAGTAAGAAAGCCACAATACATGCATTAAATATGTTGTATAACCGCGATCTAACCGAATTATACATGGAAATTTACCAACCAGAAGCACAATAAAAATAAAGGTTGGGGATTAGAGTGGGTTCGTATTAAAATTCCTAATACACATAACTAAGCCTCATACAATTACACGAAGGTGCGTGATGGCCATCTAAGGGAGGAGGGGGTTATTTCCCCATATTTAATAAAATAATAATATTATGTTTTAAAAAAATTAAAATATTCATCCCGCGTGCGGACGTGTATCGCGATCGGTGTCCGGGACAGATATGTATAAATTTTTTTTTCGCCTTTTCGTTCTACGTGACCAGGGATGCTGGCAAAGATTGCCATGGTGCATGTATTCAAATAATTGTTTGTGTTTTTTCGTTTTAATTCTTCCACGGACGGAATTTAAATGATTCGTTTGTTTAAAAGATTTCGCTAACGTATATTTTGCGAGTTTCGTGTGTAAATCCTTTTCGGATTTCAAAATAAATTTGACCATATTTTACGTACATGGGTGCACATTAATTAAACTATGTTGTTACAAGTATTGTTTTTGACTCACATTTTTTTAGTAAATTAATTCCAGATAAAGTAAGATTTCAAGAAAAAGTAAGTGAATACATTAAGAAATATTTATTAATTAATTCGCGGACCATGTAGTGAGTGAGTTCTCTAAATCAAAAAGAAAATGTTATTATAGTAAAATACAAAAATGTAATAAAAAATTTCAAAATAAATCAGTTTATATAATTAATAAAGATGAAAAGAAATCGATTGCTAAAAACAGTTTATCACTCGGAAATAAACAGGCTATTTCATTTAAGTAATAACTACAGTTAACTTTCATCAAAAATCAATTGCCACAGAAAAAAACTTTATTTCCCCGTTTTTTTTTTGTTTGGACGTAACCGGCAATATTTTAGGCGTGAAATTCGAAGCCATTATCGCATCGCGTGGGCCACTGTTCGGAACTGTCGGAGGTTTTCGTCGTCTGAATTTATGCCCGCCCCGCTGTGACCGCAGCGTGCGAGTTGGGCATAAGGGTGTGGTGCCACTGTTAGCGATGGTTAGGTAACTTACTGACCTTTGCAACTAGTTATACGGCTGCTAAGTTTACCGAGATTCTCAGGGCTGTCTTCCTTAGGTATACCCGAGTCTCTTGGAATAGACCTACATGTGATGTGATACCGAGTAAAATATTACTTTTAAATATAGTTTTCAATGTTAATTAAATCACTAATGCCTAAGAACAAACACAACATTACGATCTCTCATAAGCTTTCGCGATTAACTAGATACTCCTTGTTCACACCTAAGAGGTCCAGAAACAAACCTAGGCCATTTCTCTCCTCTAAATAGACTCCAAGCAGAGTATAATTCTATCTGCAAAAACATGGACATTGATATATTTCACTTGAGTTTACCATCTTTTAAGAAAAAAAATTCATTAACAAGCTAGGACAAACGTACTTAGATTTCCTGATAAATTAAGTATATTGGTTGTATATTTGACTGTGTATGGTGACCTTTTTGGAAATTGTAGAATTTACTTATTACTTTCTAGTTTTAATTAAGTACGTTTATTGATTTTTGTAAGTTAAGGGATGCCTTATGCTCCCAACTATCTGTTTATACAATAATTATGCTTTCCGTGGCAACCTATAATTAAGGCAGCACCAATGATTGTGCATTAATGCTATGTGCCTCTTAGCTTTTAAGGTGTATGTTCTTGTTGGTTGTCCTAATAAAATAAAATAAAATAAGAATATAGTGAAAATCATTTACAATTGTATTTTATTGTTGATCTAGTAATTTCTTTTAATTTAATAAGAAATAGATATTGAACTAAACAGCAAACTACTCAGGACAAGCAAAGAGAAGGAAAACTTGACATAAGCCTCCTTGCTAAGAGGCCTACGTCTAGCAGTATATTGTCAAACGCTGTTGATGATGATATAGATATGGAAATAATAGAGATCGGTATAGAAAAAATCTAAGAGTGGTTGGCAATTTTTTAACCAACCTATTCTACGCGGAGTAGATGAATTACTGTTAGTGGCTTATTTTGCTGGAAATGCACAGCACTTTAACTAGAATCTGTTTAAACTATGATACATAAATTAATAACAAATTTTAAATGCTCAACTTTAACAAAATCTGTGGCTTTCGCTTTCAGTGTGACCCCAGACGAACATTACCACGTGGGTCAAAGAGTCCCGGCTTCCGTTCGGTAGGGTTAACACACTTTGATTCTTTTCGATAATCACCCGCTAATGCACTGTGGCCGTTTGGGTTTTTCAATGTTTTAAATAATGGCCTAAGAGGGTAAACTTCTATTGTATTTTGTTTTAGATGTAGAATGTTTTTTCTTTGTGTTCGTGATTAACGTGCAATTTTTTAATTTAACGTGTGGTACAATATTTATAATACGAAATACATTTAAATATGTTTAAGTAACAGACCAGTGCTAATATTAGAAGTGTTCGAGTGGGCACCTAGAATAAAGTTACATCAAAAACAGTTTTTGTAAGACTAACACTATTAGGAGTATTATTCTGTACAGATTACGTAAATTCTGCTGAATACGAGTAGAAATCTACAAAGCTGTTTCATTTCATTCATTTCCTTGTTTTAATATATAAGAACAATACAAGGTACAATGATACAACAATGACAGTAATCAATTTTATATTAAAACATTAAAATTGAAAATCTAAAAAAAAATAGTATTGATAGAATTAGGCGACCTTTATATTGCATTTTGTATACCTATGTATTTCAATTTTCTCAAACTTATTTTGATCATTTCTTGATTCTCTTTGCTATAACAAAGTTAGCACACATACACATAGTAACAATGTAAAAGAGTATATTTTTAAAGTTTTGTGTTATTGAAATAACGTACGACAATACTATCTTACTATAATATATAAAGAAAAACTTTGAATAAATAAATATTTGTTGGTTAAACGGTTGGGAGGGAAAATTGTGCTCAGAAATATATTAGTCTGAGATAGTGTAAAGGCTACGTTTATTATTAGAAAATTAATTTACAAAATCTTCCCTTTGCTCTTGCCTACGGCTTCCTTATAACAATTTTCTATCTAATAATCTAATATCTACAATTTTAATCAAATCATACTTTCTATTACTATGATCTTGATTGATATTCTATTACTATGATATGATTCTTACTATGATTTGATTTGATCATGTAATTTATTACATCTTGATCCGTTCAGTCATTGTACTGTAATTGAGTAACGTTCGGCATGAATAGGCCGAAATAAAAACCGGTTTGCGCTTGCGTTGTGTTTCACCAAGTGAGTGAGGACAGCAGATGCCCATACCCCATCCCCTCCCTCCACCCGCCAAAGGTCGGCAACGCACTTGTGACGCCTCTTGTGTTGCGGGTGTCCATGGGCGGCGGTCATCGCTTACCATCAGGCGATACGTCTGATCGTTTGCCCACTATTCTATATAAAAAAAAAACTTCTCACAATTACAACAGTACTAAGATTAACATGGGGTCACATCACATCAACAGCTACTAAGAGTTCACTGAGGCCTCTTCCCAGAAAGATGGCTTTGGGCTAGTATACCACGCTGGCCAGACAGAGTGTAGAGTTTGAATCAAGTTTTTTTTTCTAGGACTGTTGTCCTGCAGAGTTTGGTCCCTTAAGCGGTTCTTACAACACCTCTTGGTGTTCTTAATCCGTCACCACACAGACAGTACATGCTGGTACCTAGCTACTACCTAGTAGTGGTTAGGTACCCCTAACCACTATCCTTTAATACGATTCACTGCAAATGAAGTACCAATGATCGCTGATGAACTTATGCCCCAGTGATCATAATATATACAAACTAAACGCCTATGGCGGTACTTTGACCATAACAATAAAGCCCATTATAGTACATTGAACATTTTGAACAAGCCGGCTGGCAAGTTTGTACGGCAGTTAATGTTGTGGAAACAGCAGCAATAGTTAGTGTCGCGATTAGACCGTTTATACTATTGTGTAGTGACTATTGATTTAAATGTTTCGATATAGAAAGTTTGAAGGTAGCATGTTTGGTACGATCTACCCGTATCTTTCCTGATACACATATTAGCCTTAAAGTGTGAGTAATATAGCACATTAAACTCATCTTTGATTTGAATTATATACTCGTATTATACTAGCTGACCCACGCAACGTCGTGTGCGTCTTATATTGCCCGTAGCGTGAATATTTTTCCCCGTTTTTGAAACATTCTTCATTGGTGCTCCGCTCCTATTAGTATTAGCGTGATGATATATAGCCTATAGCCTTCCTCGATAAATGGACTATCCAACACTGAAATAATTTTTCAAATCGGACCAGCGGTTCCTGAGATTAGCGCGATCAAACAAACAAACTCTTCAGCTTTATTATTAGTACAGATATGATAATCGAATGGATACTTGAAGTTACGATAACCCAGAAGGTTGATTACAGAAGCATCTTAAGACAAATTATACTAAAATTTATTACATAAAATTATGAATATCTCTGGATAAAGTATCATTTTTTTTATTATGAAATAGAAATAAATTCTATTCACATACTGCAGTGTTTAAATAATCCAGGACATAGGAAGGCAATTATGTAATTTGGATATAGTCATACTGTGCTAAGTGCAATAAGGTCCCTTCGATACAGTGCTTCTCTAGAACAGTTAATTAAAATAAAATGGGTCACTACTTAGTCAATGAAATGAGAATACATAAAACTAAAGCAATAAGACAGAAAACAGCTAACACGAGTGTCGTGCCAAGAGACGATCTCGATTCTATTTCACACTCTGCGATCAAGGCAACTTTTTCAATTTCCTTTAGAAATAGGAGCGAAGCGGACCGCGGGCGGCCGTCAAACGATAAATGATTATAACTATGACGTCGAGGAAACGAGCCGAGGCGCCGGTGTAATGAGAAATAAGGCGAAAAAAATCCACCAGCCAGGAAGCGAGAGAGCTTCCTACTTTATTTTTTGTTCCTTTTATTGATTAAAAAACTTCCCTAATCATATTTCTCGTTCGCCTTGGGAGAGATAGTTAGGTTATCGGATGTGCGAGGATTCTCTTGATTATATTTTTGTTTTCGTCACATCGGTCTTTGAGAGATTGATGGGGGTTCGCGACTTACTTTCTTTTTTTCTTTTTTTTATTGAATTGGGGGCAAACGAGCAGACGTATCGCCTTATGGTAAGCGATTACCGCCGCCCATAGACACCCGCAACACCAGAGGCGTCACAAGTGCGTTGCCGGCCTTTGGGGAAGGGGATGGGGTATGGGCCTCCGGTATCCTCACTTACTCAGTGAAACACAGCGCAAGCACAATTTCACACCGGTTTTCTGTGAGGCCGTGGTATCACTCCGTTCGAACCGGCCCATTCATGCCGAAGCGTGGCTCTCCCACGTTCCCACTTTCGTGGAGAGATAGAGAACATCAAGGATATTACTCTCTTTCTGTCAAATAAAACCACAAATTAGATTTAAGCTAACCATACTACATCCTCTTTATTAATTACCTAAATTAATTACCACCATTTAAAAGTACCGTTTAATTTCTTAAACTTTGAAATAAGGTAGAAAAATCTACAATATTATACAGACTCCATTTTTTTGATTATACTACATGTCGCTGTCCAAAGGTAAACATTTCGATTACGAAATAATATTATTAGTAAAAGCAATACTTTTTATATTTACTTGCTGTTTTCAAATATTTAGCTAGATTCGCGAGCCACCGAAATAGATTCCTTTTAGCATAACAATGCAGCCATTTTTTTAAACTTGTGTGAATCATAAAGAAGTTAGCTTACTTGAAATGAAAAGATAGCTAATAGCGATCTATAAATTTATAAATTCTTTGTACTGTAGATACTATAAATTGCTTATTAGAAGTATAAATCAAACTCACCATTAACTGATTACAACTTCAACGCCATAACTGTAACTTCGTCTCTCTCTTTCTCTTGAATGTTTGTTTATAATATTAAAGTATGTATAGGTTATTTAAATATTTAACAATCGTTAAATATAGTGTTTTAACATGCTTTATCATTCTATATATATTCATAGACTGTCTCATGGTCGATTTATAACTTAAACTAGTTCTAAGTTGAACATATTGTATTTTTTTTTGTTTTCATGCAATAAATATTATTCTTGCCAGATAGTATTCAACTTTATACTACTACATATGTATTTCATATCATCATTTTGTTTTACAGAAACTCAATTTCACCTGCCCTCCGTCGTTCACGGTGGAGCGTATCATGAGCAGTCCATGCGGCAGCAGGATCTGTGTGTGGGGCTCTAGAGGTGTCACTATCGCTGAACTGCCATCTCGATGGGGACGGGCTGGGTTCTTTGACTCCGGCAACAAAAATGCACTATGCAAGTAAGTGAAACCTTAGTTATGGTATTTTGTAAAATTTTACGTAGTCCTCCTTAATGCCTCCAGTAAATGAAAGCTTATATATATAAATTTTTATTTTGCGCGCGGCTCCGCCTGCGTGTTTGTCGGTTATCGCAGCAAAGAAAGAATCAAAGGACCTCCATACCAAATTTCATTGAAATCGATTCAGCGGTTCGGCCGTGAAAGCAGGACAGACAGACAGCAGTGACTACTCTGCCTGATGAAAAGCATGAGCAGAATTCAGAAGTAACGGTCACCGTACTCATTGCGAATGCAGATAATGTCACAAGGCAACATGGTGATCCACTCTATGGCGGCTTATTGAGGTGCTTCAACATCATTGGGCCTCTGGTCTCACACTCACCAACGATAAGCCCGAATACAGTTGTGGAAGAACGGGTATCATGTGCCTCCAACACCAAGGGAGGATCCTCCGACCAGGCGAAGTGATCATGCCTGGCGGGCCACTGCCCAACAGTTGCTGTTGGGATGTTGTATATATGATAATCGGCGCGAGAACTATTTATTGCGCGATTCAGGATTTGTAGTTACTTCGTCGTTCAGTGTATCTTCGGTAGATGTCGCCACAGTCATTTTAGGTAATCTTCGGTGAGAGGGTAGTACTGCCCAGGACAAGCCGGCTAGATCATGAGGAAATCAGCGTGGCTCTACAACTAATATTTAAGACAAAACAAAGTCAGGAGGTTAATAACGATCACTGTAGACTAAAACGCAAGCTTCGCCTATTACTTCTTCTAAATTATATTTTACCATCCCATTAAACTTTGAAACACCAGACAGTATACGACATAACACAAACAAAGGCCAATATATTGCAACAAATTTCAACTATAAAATGAAGGCTTAACCCCGTCTAGTGAAGAAACTAAACACCTGAAATCTAATAAAGCCTGATAAGTTCCTGAGAAAGCTGGCACGTAAGCATCGTGTATTTTCTACTATCACGGTAAATTTTGTAACCTATTAAGCTTCTCGAAGCGGCTATAATGTTAGCCTGAGGTAACGATTAAGTCATAGATTATTGTTTAGATGACAATATAAGAAGACTGGTCTGTGCTCTGTTGCATTTTTATATTGTACCTCATAACCGATATTTTCACGTAAGTAAAGCTCTTTCTTTTTTCTTGTTTAATATGTCCGAAGAAATATATGAATAGTGATTTATCAATTTTTGGGTATTATGACGTCAAATATAGTCTTGAATCTATATAAATATCAACTTATTTAAATAAATTAAAGCGTTCAATGACTAAAAACTCTACCCTTACGCATTTATAACATTTGAAATGGCAAACCTGATCATGTTACATACAGCTTACAATCCAATCAAATAAGTTTTAGTCCTATTTATAAATGTGTTTCCTAGTTACATCACCTGTATGTCAAAATAATATAAATTGTTGCAAGAGCATTTTTAATTATATAAAAATACATTTATATTTTCACACCACGAGTGGCAGAATATGTTATACCTATTTAATGTGACTATAATCTAAATCCTAGACTATCCTTTAATGTCGCTTAAAACAGTCACAATCTTGAAACGTAGCTTCATCCAAGAGTTCAAGTCTCCTTAGGCATAAAACAAACGCACTTCAATTAGTTTTTAGTCTCAGTGTTTCGCGCGCCCGAGTCACCACTCTTTTGTACATGTTATTAGGCGGCTATATCTCGAAATTTGCATATTTCGGCAGTAAAATTAATTCGAAGATTTGCCCGCATCCACCATCCAGACTGGGGTATCAAGGGGTGGCTTTCGTAATGTTTTTGGATTTCTGCATTACAATATATACATACCGATACTTATTGTGGTTGAAGACGGGTAAAGCAGTTTTATACGAGTCGATGAGTTTCAATTAAGTTTCGATTGAAATTTATGATAAGTAGGTTTAAGAATCGCTTGATTTTTATTCAGAAGGGACAATGTATCGTGTTTTTGTGACCGTCATAAATAAGGGGAGGATTTTTATATCCTTTTGGGGTCGACCTTGAAAGTAATAAAAGACCTAGCCTGTGTGAAAGATCTAGTAACTCTTGATGTATAGATCCATGGACAAAAGAAAACAAGACCTATTCTTCATAAAAGCTTTCGACTCTTTCTTTTAAACATGTTTAAAGAAAATTGTTTGAACTCGATAGCTTCTTTAAATGTGATACCGTAGTCTAGAACAGTATCTTATTATTCGTTTTACTTGAATTAATAATAAGACTTTTTACTTTTAATTGAAATCAAATATATCAACTTGTATGAATATAGTCTTGCATAAAAATGATTTAGCACGTCATTGACTACTTCATTTGTTTTATATTTCAATCTTTATGCACAAATATGTACATGCATCAGCGGACTTAATGCCTAAGGCATTTTCTGCTAAACGTTCATAATTTACCTATAATACCTAAATGACCGGTATTTTACATATATAAATATACAATAATTGCTCGTTCAAAGATGTCTAAAAGCATGTACGTGTTGCAACACCAAATTTTAAATTATATTTAAAACACCAAACCTACTAGGTATATCTTTCCAAAATAAAATAAATAAATATTCCGAACATCTAACACTGAACGCCATCTAGTCCCAAACTAAACAGAGCTTATGTTATGGGTACTAGACAACAGATATAAATACGTATTATATACTTTTCTTTTTGTAAATACATACATAAATGATTAAAGTGTTTCTCTAAACGAAAAATTAAGTTTATAATACACATTAATCTCTAGAAAATGCAGTCACATCGCCATCTTAAAAAACACACAGCTTCTTCTCATCCAGACGATGTTAACCCTTCTAAAGACTTATGATAATCGCAGTTAACAGTTCGCAGCTCGTTAGTATTAATCCTTACAACTAATATTAGCTATAAACGGGCCCCTTCAACTAATTATGCTAAGATGTTCTGCCGTCTTACCGGCGTGTCTGCACCCAGGATTTGAGTTTTATACTCGGCTTATACTTCAGTGTGCATGTATGATAGTGGAGCATTTTGACCGCATCAAACAATTTTAATGCATCGTTATATTCTGCAGTTATTCTTGCATACATTCATTCATAGTATTTACCCACAGATTACCTCCCAGAGGGTAATCTGTGTATTTAGCATATAAAAGTTGCTGATATATGTATGGTTATCAGACATTTTTGTCTCTATTAGAGACTTGAGAAGCCTATAAAAGGCTTTATCAGCTAGTGCTGAAACTGGCTATAAGTATTTTGTTTGACGTACGTGTGTAATCGCAATTTATATACTGAAGTTTGGTATGTACTTACACATAGTTTGAAGGGAAGAAGAGTGAGAGACTCATCGTATATATAGCGATATAATTTAGTTTGATTTCTAGTGTTATTTGGAGAGATTTTAGAACAACAGAATTAGCACCAACTAATAATGTAAAATCTGGTCTTGGTTGCCGCGACACAAGCCTCAAGCTTACTGCGGAAACAATCGTTAAGTTTAAACCTGTAATTTGCTTATGTACTTACAAATAAATAAATAAATATTGAGTACATGGATGACGTAGTGGTTTAAGCAGTTACCGCGCAGCTTTCAGCCGCACTGAGTGTTGTGGGTTCGAACCTCACGTGGGACAACACTTTGTATGACCCACAAATTGTAGTTCTAAGTCTGGGTATTATCTCTATCTTGTCCGTTTCCGTAAAGTTTCCCGTGACACAGGATATATTATTCGTAATGCGGGAGTTTTCTTAAAAAAAAATATTAAAAAATCACTTTAATACGACATAGAAGGTTGAATATAGACTTTCATTATTTGATTATACATTTTCAATTTTTAAAATAAAGCTAATTTAAGTAAACGACTATAAAGAAACCTAAATCATTTAAATCCCTATAAATAATTACATGTCCATTATTGGCACAGACAGACGTCAAACATTCGATCCTGTTTAAACAAACGAACAAGTAGATCTCGCACGGGAATAGAACTCGCTACCAAGGAACTTTGTTTGTTACTTCCTGTGTAAAGGATTGATTCTATTTTGACGAAAGAGTTTCGAGGGACTGCGTAAATAAATTTACCGTCTGAGTTAGGGGTGGTCTATTGCTATCTACGTTATAGAGCTATGTTGGGAAATACAATATTTCAGACATTGATTTTGTTACATTATGTGCACTTTTTAGAGCCAGCACTATTTGTCAAGAATGATGAATATTTTTTTCTCATAAAGACTTCATGTATTTAGTGCCATATATACAAACTTAAGAAAAAAGAGATCGGCTATAGCCTCTAAATGGTCGCAACAAATTAACTCTCTCATTCCTAAACAACGTTAATTATTAAAGCTTATTATTATTAAAAAGTAATGCAGAAAACAATAAAACATTTCCCGAACGTTTGACAGGTACAAGAAATTATAAACATAAGGCCAGTACCGATGTTATAAATTGGAAAGTTATCAAAATTTCAAAACATTTAACCTCCAAGAGAGCATCATAGACTAAACACAAAACGATAAAACACTATACAACCACACATACCCTTTTATCTAATATCGGCTCATCAAAGACAACAAATCCCAAACATTAAGCATCCCAAGATCGATGGATAGCGATACACAAGCACATAATCCTTCAACCACGTCTACCTACCCACAAACCGAACGATCCTGTAAGTCTCAATTACTGGGTAACCCTGATTTACCCGACGACCGATCCAATTTGTAAACAGGACCCGATCGGAGAAAACTATCCTACTGTTCCACAAGCAAAAACCAACTTAATACCACAAAGATAAGATTTAAACTCCCAATCTAGATTCGAGAGATCACCTTCGAAGTCGATATTGTCTAGTCATGCGAGTGATGACCATGGATAATGTGTCCACATTAATTTATTCTCTAACAGAATGCCACAAGGCATGTTTTCGGTTGGAGTATATTTGACACGGGCCAACCTGAACCCCAATTATAGGCCACAAACTATTTTATCTAACACCCGTGTGACAACACTAATCTTATTAGAATCTATTGGAATCGAAATCGTGCTAAGAAAGTAAGGAATCAGTATCATTTTTATTGTTTACTAGATTTCAAAAGTTCTGTCAAATGTTATTGGCCCACGCAATTTTTACGTTTTTCTCTTCATAAGAACCTTTTTTTTTTTTTTTTTTTATGTAATAGATGGCAAACGAGCAGGCGTATCACCTGATGGTAAGCAATTACCGCCGCCCATGGACACCCGCAGCACCAGAGGTGTCACAAGTGCGTTGCCGACCTTTGGGGGATGGGGAGGGGGAATGAGGGAGGGGTTGGGGTATGGGCCTCCGGTATCCTCACTCACTCGGTGAAACACAGCGCAAGCGCTATTTCACACCGGTTTTCTGTGAGGCCGTGGTATCACTCCGGTCGAGCCGGCCCATTCATGCCGAAGCGCGGCTCTCCCACGGTTTAGACCTTCCTTGTGCCTTAACGAAAATATTAAAATAAAAATTAACCAAATTGGTAAAGCTGTTCTCGAGTTTTGCGCTTAGCAACACATTTGGTTATTCATTTATATTTATATAGATAAGACAACACAGTCACACACGATCTAATATTTAGTAATTGACGTTTAAGGATGCCGCGATGCCTGTAAATATTTGACACACTCACATTGAAAGTTCTGCCTTGCTACATATATGATAGAATATTCAATGCTATAAAAGTAATGAATTACATCCAGATACAAAAGAATCGTGTTCAGAACACAATTATTTTCCCTGGGTTTCAATCTAACCCACGACATGTGGCTAAGCAGCCAGGGCCGCTAACCATTAGGCTAACAGACTTGTTTGTGTCGATGTCACTTAGTGTCTTCATCAACTGGCAAGACAATGTTGTGGCTACGTAATCTTACCGTTGGATGTTTTTAAGCCGCCCAGAGGCCTCCAACTAAGCTTCACGACTGTTATCCTACGATAACAACCGGGACCGACTGCTTGACGTGACCTCCAAATCACGGAGACGCTCATGTATGCAATGTAATGTAATTGTTTCCAATCACCGAGTGTAACTGGGCTATGAGCGCCTCTTAGTGTCTTAATTGAATAAATTATTTGAAATTTTAATTTGACTCCTCAAAATAATATTTAAACAAAGTAATTCTATAACAAAATTAATTTGTAACCTCTTCCATCTCACACAACCTCACGTCTCAACCGATTGGGATTGATTCTCTCGCGGCGTGATCCGACCTTTTGGCTTAAACCAATTTGCCGGTTAATCCACGGTGCACGTACGGACGCCTCTAATCTCTACAGCTTTCGTATTCTTTATCTTTAGGTTACGTTATATTGTTCAGCAAAGATTGTGGAGATGTTAGACCTTCGGCATTTCACCGGATTAAAATAGAAAGATAGATTTTTTAACTTTAAGTTTTTGATTAAGTATCTTTTTGGTAAGGACTTTCTAATCGAGTATACTCAAATAATGAGACAACCAATGTTATATATAAATAATTATCGTTTCACGTTATTGCTTACGATGAACTCCGAAACTATCTCACCTATATTCACGGTTTCGAGTAAGTGTTTTGCTGGCGTGCCTAAGATAGGATAGGATATAATAATAATATATAGCTTAGGATAAGCTTAGATAAATAAGATCCGAGCATGATTGGAAAGTGACGCAGACGAAGTTGCGTGGGTCAGCTAGTATTATATTTGTGAACGTAACAGTTAACCCGCTATTTGACCTTTGTAAGTTTTTATTTATGTCTAGAAGAGTTAAATAAGAAAGTATTTTATGGTTATCATTTTCACCAAGAGTTATAGGAAAGTAGTATATGGTACGGATAATTGATAAGGCGTTATAACCCAAATAAAACAAAAAATATTTGAAGCAGATATGTGTGTCACTGATTTGCCTTGAAGTAGCAGTACAAGATGAATGCATTGCCGCTTATGTCTTGTATTTTCTTATACCTCATTAAAATAAACCAAATCTTGTAACACTTAAAGCTCTATTACATGGAGTTTACCTTCAAACAAAGCAAGTTATTACCACAACGACATTGCCACTTCCAATAACTAGTCTCTCCCCATATTTACCCTGGCTATCCGTGTCCACTTCATGTACAAACATCCCGAACAAACTGGACTACCAGTTTATTTGCATATCGGCCTCTTACATGTTTATTGAGGTGGCTACTAGATTATGTTGTTAAAGTTAGGACAAGACAGCCACTTTGCGTCAAATAGGTGTCGTGATTTGGAGATAGTTTGCGGTCGAACAAGCTGTACGTACATGTGGAGTAACATTTTTGGGTTTGAGTTTGATAGGTTGTTGTTATAAGCGAGATATTTACAATGTTTATTTTTAGGAAGGTGATATCTGGATTGTCTGATATTTGGACACTGTTGAAGGTATGGTAAGAAACTTAGTAAACATTCAGTTTAAAATGACTTAGTACATGGATTACCAAGATTTCCTTGGTTTTATTTTTAGTAAATTCCTTAAAAAAAATATCCTAGCTACATCAAATTATTGCCTCCCAAAACCCCCTACGTACTAACTTTATGAGAATCGTTGGAGCCGCTTCTAAAATTCTGATTATGTATATATATATACAAGAATTGCTCGTTTGAAGGTATTAGATTAAGTACAATGACTATTGTCCCTTTGCAGGTGAAATATGTTGCGGAAATGTCTTGTGGTTAGTGTGGACATGACTGCTGACCTACATGTCATGGTTTCGATTTGAACTTTTATCAATACTACGATTACCACGAAATATTTGGTGTGTCCCGACCGATGTGCGCTAACTCTAAGACAGTTTATGAAAACATGTGTCCTCGTAATGCTTTAAAAATGACATTTAATGTAAATGTAAGCATTTTCCAAAACTAGAATATAAAAATATTATATATAGGACGATATACCTACATAAAGTAGGTATACGACTTTAACCGCAAAGGATTTAGTCTTGAGCAAATATTTTTCTACACTCAATAAGCCAAAGTTCCCCACAGAAAACGTTCTCGCGTTAATTAAAATTAATTCACATATGTCTGCGCGATAAATGATTCACAATTATAATTGTAATAATCACTGGACCTAAGACCGTCCGAACGGCCAAAAAGCCGGGCTCGACCGTAGCCGTATTAATATTATCACATATCCGGACCGGACCGCGGTAGACTCACTGGAAGAATTTTTAATGTTATGCTTTAATTATTTTGCCGTTGCCCGCCCGCCACTCTAAGTTCCATTCACATTAGAGAATTCATTTTTGCTACGGCCGCGCCTACACGTTGAATTATTAAAGCTCTTGCCGAAAACTGAAATTGCTGAGATCACTGGCTGCCAGACTGGGTGTATTTATGAGTGCGTAAATTTTCTAGAGGTATTCTGTAACCGTTTGTATATTATGAAGGGCCCTAATTAACCGGCCCAGTTCGGGTGTGATTAATAATGGACACGGGCGATGGTGCGTAGTTCTAATGTTGTCTTGGATGCCTGAATTCGGTTAAAAATATGTCCAATATGTATATGAATTCGATTACCTGTTGAAACCGAGGAGTATCATCTCTCAATCTACATAAAAGCTTTAAGTATGTCCACAATTGCAGCTACATACAAGACTGTTCGCTTGAGTGTTGTATAAGACAATATGTTTATTAGATGTGTTATGTGTATGTTCTTCTTTCTAGATATTATCACATATAACAATAATTATATATGATAATACCTGTAAAATAAAATAATTAAAGTGAAACGACACAGTGTATTGGGTTAATATTACACCAAAGTTGTAAGTCCACATACAACGCTTTACATACATACCCTATTTTTTATTTGTTAAAATAATAAACCTACTATATGTTATTTTATCGTGAATGTATTTACCGTATTAAAATATAAATACAATAGTAGATCTAACTAACGTGTGTATCTATATCTCATTATAATTAAAACAATTCTCAAATGTTTAAATAAACGCGAGCAATATAACATTTAAAAAAGTGAAGTTAAAATTAAATATTGGGTAGTGAAGCTACATCACAAAGAAACAGAATAAACAAAAATGTAATATGATTAGAAACAAATTACATACGCGGCCACGATAAGTCCAGCAACTTGGGTTAACCAACCACCGGCAACTCGCCACTCGGCCTTTGTCCTCCCACTTTCTTTGTATATTGTACCATTTCATGCAAAATTTAATTTCGTTTTCAAGACTCGTGCGGAATGATATTACAGGCGGCGGACGCCACAGCCGTTTGTAATTTCCCTCCTCAAGTGTGTGGACATCGTGCCTTTTTCATCGCATTCCGTTTCGGTGGGTGGTCACGGCTCGGACGGTGGCCGGTCCGGTCCCGTTACGTTTATTGCGGCGCACTGTTCGGAATTAAACAGTCGGATTGCAACCCGTTAATTGCTATACAGAACTACACTCAGGTGGTTTATTGGCCGCTCTTTTAGACCCAGGATTCCCGCCCGCTTGCATGATTTCGCTTGTTAATCAACCGCTACCATTCCAATGCTCGAAGTCTGTTACATTTTACAGAATTGGACTGTGGGAATGTTAGAAATATTGTAATACTAGAGAATATCGTGTTAGTACGGTATAAAATACGGTATTTCCATATTAAACTTATCAAGTTGGTTATGCACACTATGAATGCTTGCTACTTCGAATTTAAAGCAATTTTTAATCCCCTTCATAATTGCCTACATCTCAATATACTTAGCGAGCCCTTCGGATTTCTTTCATCTACAAAAGAAAAGGAAAGGAGCCATACTATTAATAACAAATAAGTACCATGTGTCCAGTTTTTATTATGAAATATCTGTTTTATGTAATAAACAAACACTATTTCTTTCATGATGACGATGTCAGGATTATTTTATACTTACAATCTTCCGTATGTCTGATGTTCCATAATCCTCTGAAAAGTATACAAACATATAAATCTGCAATCTAAAATACAATACATATACATACACAATAGCAAATCACTCCATACTAAACTCGTGGACAAAATTCCCCTTAAAGTAATAAAGCAACAAGTCCCACATATCCCTTTTCACTTCACGACCTACAATCCACAAACATGACAAGAGATTCAATAACCCTACTTGTAAGGAAGTTCACAAACTTAACCCTTTAAGAATCACCCCCAATTTGTTATCGATACCGGTAACATGGTCCAGTGAGCCAGAGGGTCCCTGAAGGGATAAAAAAGGGATTTCTTTTTGTGATCTACCCGCAAATCGGTGCGCAATAGGGGGCGATTAAGCTACTTACACTTCGACGTGAGAAAGAGCTTTTCGTTTTCTTGTTTTCTTTTTGCGATGTTTGATCGGTTTCAGGGAGGAAATCCGATAGGATTGTGGTGTTTTATAAGTGTTGGGGGTTTAGGATTGAATTTGTTTTAATTATTTTTCTCGGTGTTTGCACTCTACAAATACAATACTTTCGTTGATAAAATTTCATTAATAAATAAAATGTTTCACCAAGTGAGTGAGGATATCGGAGGCTCATAACCCCACCCCTCCCCCATCCACAAAGGCCGGCAACGCACTTGTGACGCCTCTGGTGTAACGGGTGTCCATGGGCGGCGGTAATCGCTTACCATCATGCGATACGTATGCTCGTTTAGTGACTGCAGCTGTTTATGAACGTCTGCAACTCAGGAGCCAAAATCTCGTTGCCAGGCTTTAAGGAAGTATTTCGCTCTTTTCTTGATGGTTTGAAGGTTGTATCGTAAAAAGGAAAAGTTTATAATAATATGATGTTTAATTTAATATATTGGGGCTGATATGATGACGGAGCTAGAAGGTAGATTGCGGAAACTGTTAGTGCTTCAGTCAATACTCTCTAACTTGGACTCATGAATATTTGAACGTTTTTATGTGCAGAACTGACTGAGCGTGGTAAAAATTAACTGATGATTTGATGATAGGTGGATGAAGATGAACGCATTTTTTTTTTGTTCTGTCTGCTTTTAGACCTTAAAGTTAACTGAAATATAAATATTGTGGTAATTACAATACAGTGAGGCTCTCCTATGTCCGTGAATAAGAATGTCGCCTGCCGATTTTTAATATATTTAGCTTTTTGAATTTTAATCTCTAGAAATATGTTAACAATTTTAATGAAAAATAGAGTGTTGATAAATATTACTTAATAATAAAAAAATATTAGACATTTTACCTTGCCGTAAATATACCTACCTAACGAAACAAAATGTTTTGATTGAAACTTGGTTCATTAAAATTAAATAATAGGTTATGAGAATGGTATTGTCGAGAATAAAAAACTATACGGCCTTCTACATGATAATCTAATACATCTTTAACCTAAATCCTTAACCAACGAGTGATACTCGACGTTTCTGCAAAGAAACTTGTAAAATATACAGACAGTACGCGGAAAGTTGGACTAGATTTAGTGTTATTTCGCTTTAGACTAGCTTCTAAGTTACATTCGGAATATATCGGTACACCCCTTAAGTTCTAGAAACGTGAAAATGTAGTACGGTTTGGTCATCTAAGAATATATACTCGTATGTTTGAATAAGAAGTTTGCTCAGGTTGTTAGTAATCGAGATTACTAAGGTCAATATGTGCTCGGTTAATGGGGCTTGTATAATTTAAGTGAGACTAAAATGATAGGCATTAAAAATGCTATGATATGCTATGGGGTTTTACGATGATTATAGTATTTGTAGTACATATGATAATGCATATTCAGATAGATACTACATACAAACGTAAAGTTATTTGGATAAGGTATCGTCAACAGCCCTTAACAGTCTGCTGCTGTATCTGTATCTCTCTCTCGAGTATTGTATCATCAACTAATAACACTTTTGCATTGATTAACCAACGTCTGTTCAAGTTATTAAGCATCTCCCAGTCGTAACTAATTAGCTACCGTCTTCGTAAACTAGTTATTTAAGTTTCAATATCTTTATATACTTATACTAATACGTGAAGTAAAAACTTTGTACACCTTTTTACGAAAATTATGCCAACTGAGGGGTATGAAATATAACGGTGTTACCGTTATAGTTTGTATGGAGGTAGATTTCAAAAAGCTAAAAAAATGGCACAAATTTTAATCCCCAGTTTCACTAGTTATATTAAATTATTTATTTATTTTTCTTACAACTTTTAAAAGAAAAGTTGAAATAAATCAATTATCTGTTATATTATATGCGCTTTGACTATTCAATATCTTCATTAAATTTTGCACTAGCATACAAATCAAGTTTAAGCCCTGATTCCCAAACTAGCGTGAGCTATATGTCGGGCATCAGTGTAATAAAGTTATTATTATCAACACTATTTTTCTCCTACACATCGTAGGACATACAACTAACCAAACCATATAAACGTATACCAAAAGTCGTTACAACCGGCCACAACTGACTGTTGTCCGAGTCTCACGCGACATACGATTGTCGCAAAAGGTTGTGTCTGCAAGGTGTTGCGGGTTTGTGGGTACACTGGCCGTGACACAAGTGACACTGTGGCTTGTCTGCGTCTTTCTTATGGTATTTGCGTAGGTGTACAGATTGCGTTCCTGGGGCTGACGCTACTGAAAGCATGAGCCTTTTGATGAGCATGAGGGAGTATTGTTCGTGTATTAATTATGGGGATGACGTTAAATGTTTTTGTATGATGATTCTCTAAAAACAAAGAGAGTTATTTTCTTTAATTATATGAGCTTATCGTTTAGAAAAACTTACTAAATATCTATAAAAATAAATATTAATCACACTTGATTTTATCCGGGTTTAAAAAAAAAATATTAAAATTTTAAATAAGTTAAAACCAACAAGAACAAGGGATCATCCTATGTCGTGTACAACCCTTGACGGGTTGTTGTTTATTAGTTGTATAACAGTTTTATAAAGAGTAGATACAAATATAATCGAAAATAAGCACTTGATGAAGACTTTTGGTCTGCTAAACGAAAGATATACTTATATACAAAGCATAAAATAGTAGTAGTAACGAATAGTAAAAAATAATGTAGTCTGTAAAATATGTTATCAATATTCCCACTACAGCTCTAATCAGACGAACAGCTGTGCATCTCGCAGTCCAGAGTGTGTACCTGTCATTTAGCCACCGGATTACGTACCAATTAAGGGAATTGGGTGAGAACTCGTTGAATAATCCAGTTAGCTATCGGTGGCTACGTCACAGGGGGGCTCGAGGGTGCATCGATGCTCGGCCTTACACCCCATGAGCCGAATTATTAATTGTAGGTGCCGAATCAGGTGCAACAGTAATAAAAAAATGTAAATATGAATAAGAAATACATTACCTTAGTAACTCTAAAGACGTTTAAATTGTTTTATGCTTTATCGTCATAATAAAGGTGTTGTATTCATGACAAGCAGATGTCGATACTTTGCATTTATTGATACTCGTAACTAACTGTTGCTCGCAGCTCTGCCCACATGTGTATCATATGTGTATATTTTCGCGTTCCTTTTATACTCACAAGTAATGTGGCTTTCTATTTAAAAAAAAGCTAAATTGGTATAGAAGATTCAGGACTTATCTCCTACAAACCCACAAACTTTAACGCTTTATGTATTAATATAAATTAGCAATTTTTTTGCAGTGTTGTTTTAGTGTAGTGTAATTTTTTGTAGACCACAAAGCCATTTTTTATGTAGAGGGCAAACGAGCAGACGTATCGCCTAATGGTAAGTGATTACCGTCGCCCATAGGCAACACCAGAGGCGTCACAAGTGCGTTGGAGGCCTTTAAAAATGCACCAAGACTACAAAATAATTATCTCTCCGGGTTTTCCAAGCCAAAACAGAAAATTACATTCTCACAAATTACACAAACTAATAATTTATTCATTACAAAAACTAGACTAGATTATCCTAATAGAAGTCTCGTATTTGCTTTCTTACGACTCTATCCGTCCATCCAATTCAAAGTAAATCATCAAACGTCATCGTTGCACTACATCCAGTCGGTTCATTAAAAGGGCAGTGAGGGTGGGCCTTATCCAATATTTATTAACTTATTTCAAAGAAAATCGTATAATTAACACCATGGCATCACCCCGAGTTCACCCCACGAGAGCTTTCGTAAGAGGTATAGACCAGTAAACAGACGCGACATTTGCGAGCACCTGTAGAAGAGGTATTAACTGTTAATACCTATTGGATTACCAGATTGAATGTCTTACAACTGTCTTAGTATTAATTAAGGTAAATGTGGAATTGAAAGTAACGTATTTTTAACAGACTTCGAAAAAGAAGGAGGTTCTCAATTTGACCTTATATATTTTTTTGTGTGTTCGCGGATTTGTTTAATGGAAAGGAGTTATCCCGACGTTGGTACCATGATAAGGACACTACGATCAGATGATGGCATCCAAGAGAAATCGAGGGGAATCGATTGGAACAAAAGCTTTCAATAGTGGTATTCATATTTATAATTAATTTAATTACCGCTCGGTTGGCCTAGTGGTTTACAGCGCCAAGTGGTGTGGGTTCAAATCCCACTTAAGACAACACTTTGTGTGATCCTGGGTGTTGATTGTATCCGTACGTATATTTCTAATGCGGGAGGTATTTAAAATATATATGTATATACAATTTTTGTAGCTTTTTGCACTCCTCCTCTATAATTTAACAGTGCCTCAAAGGGATACAAGGTTTTTGTTTACGTATTAATATATAGATTAAGGAATACCCCTTGTGCTAATCCGGATTGAAAAAATCTTTCATTGATTGACGTCAGAAGAAAATAAAATCATTTTAAGTACAGTATTCAGTACATGTAAGACTATGCACAAGAACAATCGAAGAGATTTGTTGTTTATAATTTCAACAGCGACGGTATGTGATTGAATTACTGTCAACAGTTTTCACGTGATATATAGTTTCATCTCCTCAAACATAAAAAAATAGTATTAATTTATTGGTAGTAAGCGATCATAATTCAAACCTTTTATACATAGTACAAGGTGAAATTCGTAGATTTAAGTGAATACTATTAATAAGCATTCATTCTGATTCATAAATTTAATTTATGTACATAAAAAGTGTCGCCATTTGTATTTTGCATTACATACATAGACTTAAAATTTAGGCATAGCATGAAAAGCACCTCTGGCTTTTGGAAATAATGAATGGTTTATCTACTACATTAATGAAGTAAAAAGAGACAGACAGAGACATTTAGAAACTTTAATTTCTCTCAACTGCGTGTTTTTTTTATAAATCGGATAGATCTGAATGCTTTTTTATTCACAATATAATAATCGCAGTCACCGACTGTTATAAGAAAAAGTACTTTAAAACTCCGTCTGATATTCACAGTTCAAATTATGCAATGAAAATAAGTAGTTAAGGAGCTATGAGGGAACACATGACCATGACATAAATAGTCTGTCAAAATGGTAACCTTCCTTTGGCTTTGCCGTAGTCGGGTAAAAACAGAGGCGTTCAATACGAGTATCATCATCAATACTCTAACGAAACCACAATACATACTGTCAAAATCCTGCAATAAATCTGAATTTCTATAGGTAATGAATCTTTTTATATTATATAAATATGTGTTATATAATGCATGCATATTAAACTCAGTACGTACGTGACTTTTAACATCTTTATAATATTTACTCACATATTTACATGTCTTATATTATGACCAAACTCATAATCCCTACCAATAAAAGCCAAACAAACCTATACATAACTGTAGCAAACAATTTATTAAACAAATCTTCATCAAATAAATATTAAAACACATGTACGTGAAAACAAATACGTTTCTTTCAAATGTAATTGGGGAGCTAACCAATCAAGTCCACAATCTAACTCCGGAGTTCACGTCTGTGCAAATTATTTGCCAATTATCCATCTGTCGGATCTGTTCTCATCACTCTTAGCTCTCAATTAGTATTCAGCCTCACTCCTTACATGTTCCAAAGTTAATGAGAGTGTGTGCTGGAGTCGTATTTTTGAAATTCACACCCTTTGAACAACACGGGGCATCGCAAAAATATGTTAATGTCAGCTCCGAGGCGGCTATGCGAGCAAAATTGATTAAGTCTTTCTAAGTAACTAAAGTATTTTTGGGTATGAGAATTGCTTAGATGTGGCGCATACGTTATTAGTACATATATCTGTGAATATGTAGTAAATACTAAACGAGCGAAATATACGATAAGAATTCGAACTTTGATGCACCTCGTTGCGTCGTTCTGTAATCTGTACTCAACCGTACTTAGCTTGATTATCAAATGGTCAGAGTCAAATGTCTAATAGTCGTATCGATGTAATAGGTATCCATATATCATATTATCCTAATAGTCAGAGCTTTGGTAATTTGAAATAGGTATATTATGAAGATAATCTTTATAGTATACAAAAATATAAGTAAAGTTATTTTAGTGACACGTGAATATATATGAACATCAAATGTATATTTACAAATTCGCTATGTTAACGTTCAGTCAAAAATCGTTAAAAATCTCTCCATGATTACATAACGGCAAATAAGCATCAGAAAACATACCTTTACAGATGATGTCAAAAAAACACAATCCACGAAACCAAACAAAATTCCATATTCATAACCCACCTCCATTGGCGTGTAATAAACGAAAGGACTCATAAAGTAGGTAGTACGGAACCCATCTACATTACAAATCGTGATGCTACAATGATCGGCATTGACGGCAGTGATGAGTGTAACAGGAACGACGCGTACGAGTTTGACGGGTTATTAGACAGAGTTATCGTACCGCATCTTGTCGTACGGGTTTTTACGATTCCATCATTGTTTTGGAGAGTAGAGTGTGTATTATCATTGTACAGAAAGGAAACAGTAGTTTAGGAAAGAAATGCTTTTAACGAAGGTGTAGTACTGAAGGCAGGAGGATTTTATGTAAACATGTTCTAATGGATACTAGGTATATTATTAATAATCTGAAATATGTTGTAGGCAGCAACATATTTTTTAGTTCCTTTACAACTCATGAAATAAATTTCTTAGAAACATATTTTGTTATTACCATTTACCTACGGCCTTGATTGGTATTTCGAGCACAAGTTCTCATCAATTTTGTCCTCAATTTGCGGCAACCAAGTCTTGAGATGCAAGTGTCCATTATTGGTAATAATCACGACGAGATGATATCTCCTCGTGTACAAAACGTTAAAATACCCATATATTTTAAAAATATGTATCGTGAAACGCTAAAGTTTAAAGTTCGTGTTCCACTTCATTTCAAGACATACCGTTATGAACGTCATTACATGAAACAACACTTTCTAAGTTGCTAAATTATTTCAAAGTTCAATATCTCTTTTCATTTCTCTAATAATCAGTCGTTCAATACGAAATTTAAATCTAAAAAACTAGTATCTCAAAACAGCAGACAGCAGTATAAATTTGAAGATCATGTATGAAGTTATAAAACCCAACTGCACAATAGTTATAAATAAACAAAACACAATTTAGTTACCTTCTCACCCTCTAGCACCTTACCAATATCCCATTCCAACAAAACATCTATTTTCTAATTTAATTTTGTACAAAACAAAATTTAAATTTCTGTCCTATACATTTTGATTATGAGAACACCGATTCGGTTCGACATTTTCGTATAAGAGCCTGTAAAAACTCCATACGTTTTCGCCAAATTCTCCGTTACTCCACCCAAAACTGCGTATGTTCAAAACTGATCCTTATTCGTTGGTCTTAGAGATGAAATATCCTTGGGATAACAGTATCGTTATGTTTGCAAAGTGCCATAGAGACTGAATACACGCTTGAATTATTTAGATAGCAATCGTGGGTCCGTATTCTGATCGTTTTTCTCATCGGTATCGAATAGAAGCACTATTTCTGTCTCTGTCTCTAAGTAGAGTTAGAAAGGAATGAGGTTATCAAAGGTGGGGTCTGGTTTTTGTTTCGTTTATTCATAGCATGTGTCATGAAAGTGATGTCTAATACGTTTGGGGTTGAGCTGGCGTTTGAATGCTGGTTTGAATAATGTACCTGAGGCTGAGGACTTCAGGGGGAACTCTCCTTCGCGGAATATTTTTGGCAAATGACCGTACATATAGTTTGGTTTAATTGTAAGTGTTCTAAAAGATTTATTTACTCGAAAATAATTATTAGTTAGTATAACGGTATAAACATTATTTTGCTTTTATTTATTCTTCAGCACTATCGAATATTTGTGACTTTGTGATTAGAAATGTTGGATTTTTTTTTATATTTAACGAGCTATCTTGACACGTTACACTACGGTACATTATAGTTGTATTAAAGAGAAAAAGGTGCATGTGCGATTCACACACGATAGAAGTGAAACTTCAGTAAATCGACAAAATATTGAGACCGATTTTTGCTCTCTCGCTCTGGCTCACTAATTACAAGTGACTTTTAGTATTTGTGTCTTTTACCTGTCGTTTTTTCCGTTGCATCCGGTTTGAAACCACAACGGTTCTAAAGAAGTTTCACTTCAAAAAATGTTCGAAAAATATATAAAAACAATCTTTGAAGGTGACAGTCAGGTCGTGACAAAAGTCAGGTACTTAGAAATATTGTATTACTAGCTGACCCGGCAAACGTTGTTTTGCCATAGAAATAAAAAATAATTAGGGGTAAGAAAAGTAGATGTGGGCCGATTCTCAGACCTACCCGATATGCACACAAAATTTCATAAAAATCGGTCCAGCCGTTTAGAGGAGAATTTTACACAAGAATTTTATATAAAGGTAAGAAGAGGTATCACCGATTATTATGACTAGTTTCTTATTTATAAGTCTATAATAGACGATTTATTAATTAAGCTTGATTTTGTGCACTGAATCAGGCTTTATCGCATCAATAGTCATCTTTATCCTCAAAAAATTCTCGCTATTCCCTTTTCGCTTTTCAGCACATATTTCTCACGTTGGTTGTCAATTTTAAATGCAGTTATGTCCATCTTAACAAAGTATGTATCTAGCCTTTGTGCATTCACTTCAAATTAATCATTCGCAAAAAAATATAAAACGAACAATCTTTGGCTACCCACATTATACATGTAGAACTGTCGAATGATCGCAAGACATTTTTCCTTCGTACTGGCCAGTGGTGCCGGGCTTCGTAAATTAAAATGTGAATAATTAACACCGACCTACCCCCTCCCCATTTATCCACCATTCCACCCCTATAACCCCCCACCCTTCGTACAGTCACACGCCACCCAGATGTATTAGTTTTAAGCTCTCCGTTCGTATGAACGCGATTTAGGGTGAATTCAAAAAGGCAGATAGTTGACCCCTTTTGGTATTAAAATTGCTTGGACGTTTTCACCCCTATCCTGGCAAGAGTTCTTACGTGGTTTGGGGTCTGTATGCGATTATGATCTTTATTGTTTTGCGGATCATTAAATATGTGTTTTTTTAATAGATAAATGCTGTTGTACAGCTTATCTTGTAATTAATCATTGTTCGTATGAAATAGTTTGAGGGACTTTCAATTAAATTTCCAGAGTATTTACTTTTAAATGTAGTGAAGTCAAAAATTTCATAAATGCAATCGCAACTCTAAAGTTAAATAGGTATATAATTCCTAAAATAGTTATACTTTTTGTTAAAATTGTAGTAACTCCATCACCAGAAGACGCGACGTCACCAAAACACATATCATACGGTGTTGACTTAATAATATTAATGTGATTTACTGTTTCTGCCGATCACTAGTTATCATCATATGGACCTTGAGACGGTGGTGTTGTTCCATCTTACCTAAGTTACCATTGCTAACCCTATGGCGAATAATTTATTTCATGATAAACTTTTCACTTTAGGAAAGTCAATCATAGATATTCTGACATTGTATTCCTCCTTAACAAATTTACGGTCGGTATAAGACATTAATGCTAATAATTTTCCTACTTAATATAGAAGGTGCCAGTATCTTCACTCTCAATCAGTACCAAATTCAAAAACAAACAACTTGTAACGTGATCAGCGTACACGCAATCAGCGAGGTATAAAACACAAAGCCAATCAGAGTGTATAACTAATTCAATTTGCGAACGTGGCCGAAGTGCGTCGGAAACGCGCGAACTGCTCGGCGATTGTTAATATTGATCAGAATTATCCCGGATCGACGATTTACGCGAAACACCGGACTCCCACATCGCTGTGCATTTAATTATTAAAAGGTAGACATCGATGTGTCTCTGCTGGAAGTGGCAGAGCAAATATGTTATTTATTTCAAAGATTAAAAATACCTGTTGTTTAAAGCGCTACTATGGACATTCGAAATTAAAAGTTCCAGTAACCTAGACATATTTTAAAGTATATCCTGACTTAAATCATAACGCTATTTCTGGAACTCTCGTCAAAACATTTAAAAGTTAAAACGTAAACATAATTAGCGTAATCAAAACTACTTTTACTTAAAATCCTTCTATACTCATAGAATTTGCACTCTTTCCCCTAAGCTTTCCAAGGAGACCTTAATGTAAGTTTTTACCGAAATGAGAAATTTACTTTGATTGCAAAGATTTGCATCTTAGAATACAGCAATATATTTTACTAAAAGGGGCATGTTATTGAAAACCTATATATTCGTAAAATTTCAAATATATACGAGTATATATATATATTTTAAGAAATTGGGAACAACCGAGCAGACGTATCACCTGATGGTAAGCGATTACCACCGCCCATGAACACCAAATTTACAAACTACTAATAAATTAATTAAAAATATACTGACGTATCTGTTTGCTCTACGTACGTGGTTCACCCCGCGAAAAATGTTGTTGTTTCCGTCAGAAGGTGAAAAGTCGGCGTTTGGCGAATGGCGAAAGCCATTTTCGCCCCAAATATTTTATTGTGATCATTCCTTTTGGTACCTTTATTATTTACGCTCGGAATACTTACTGTGAATGTGTTTACATACCTAGTTTGTATATCAGTAATAAAGAAAGAAATACATTTACAAAAATATACAAAATTTGTGTTCAATAAAATACATACAGACATACAACTGATGTCTTACTCCATTCCTTGTACATCATTTTTACTACGCCGACATTTATCAATAGCTGCATGCATACTCGCCGGTTCTTGGTGCTTTTCATATGACTCTTCTATAGTTCATCATTTGATCAGCATACTTCCCGTGCGTTTAAAAAATGGAAATATTTATACGTTTATCAAGTATTTGATCTGAATAGGGGGTTAGTACCAGCAACCCTAACCATGGAATGCTACGTAAGGAATGTAGGAACCTTTAAATTATTATCAAAGGGGGTTAGATTCTAATGCTTCTAAGGACATACATATATACATTCATAGGTTCATAAAAATGTTCTAGATTTGTACTCCAACATATTTTCTGTATAAATAAACATGAATCGTTTAAATGTGTTGCTAGCCGCTCGAGCAATTCGGTTAGTTTCTTTATAATCAATTAAATTCATTAAGGCACAGTGAAGTTTTTTACGGTAGGAAGAAACGTAAAATATGTAAAGAACATAGTAAAAACAACAGAGTTTTCTTTTCTTATACAAACCATTATGGAGGAACGGGGGTCATGTCCCGCCAACACAAAGGCAGGATCCTTCGAAGGCGAGGTGGTCATGCCTGGCGGTTAACTGCCAAACACTTAATGTTGGGATGTTGTATATGATAATCGGCGCGAGACCTTCTATTGCGCGATTCAGGATAAGTAGGTAGTGTATCTTCGGTAGATGGCGCTGTAGTAGGTTATTGTTGAGTCGTATGTGGAAGTCGCCACACCATAAATAAAATATCTCTCGATAACGTCAACAGAACGAAGTCTGTTGGGTATCTAGTACTAGTATAAAGATTGTGACGTGTGAGATGACATTGTATGCCGTATTCTGGAAAGAGGTTCGCTATTAGGAATAGAGTATCTCATTTGAAAAGTTCCGGTAGAATCTTCTAGTTAAAATTACATCCCTGCCAAAAGACACCTTTTGAGTGTCAATATTGACCTAGAAATCTGTAACTTTAAAATGTTAAAAATAGGGATTAAAAAAAACATTACGTGAAATAAAGGTAACATTAACGATATGGTACAGATTACAAGTGTTATTTATTCATTTAATCTTCCTGCAATTAAAATTGCCTGCTTCCTTCTTTGCATAAGGCAGTCTTAATGCCATAGGCATTATCTTCCAGTCGATCTTTCGGTGGTGCAGAGCTGTGTGTAGCAGGTGTATTATTAAAGCAAGTAAGAATTATTATTAAGTTTACGTAAAGCTAATTATATAACAAAAATATCATGTATTAATCATCTTTAACATACATATATATTTATATAAGATGTGATTATTATTATAGTATGCCAATACCGGCGTATGTCCCAGTAGTCCACTGTAATGTGGTTAAAACACACTGACAGATAAAACGTAAATTAATTACCCCTACATTTAAAAAAATATAACCCACCCATTTCATATATATTTAAAAGTAACAATGAACATTTTAATTAAAATCTCGAATTAAAATAACACCGTAAAACATCTCATCCATAATTTATAAAAATAACTTGCAAGCTATAATCCCCAACATTAGATACGTATAAATAATAGATAGCATGTTACCACCCGGGACTCGAACGGAGCATGCATATTAAACGTCACGGGCAAAAATAGAATAAATTAATAATCCTATTTTTCTATTTGACTCCCCTATTTATTAGTTAGGCCGTATCACGGACACTCGATAGATGTTTGCGTCGAGTTTAAAGTGACCTGAAGTCGTTACGATCATCAACAACTTTAATAGTTTACTACTGACCATAGGCTGTTCAAAAGAGGTTTTGATGTATTATAACACACTGGCCAGATTGGTAAAGATTTGATTTTAAGGTTTGCTTCTCTTTGCAGTGTCATTATCCTGTGTAATTTGCTTCCTTAGTCTCCTCTTACGATATCTCTCAGTATTCATAAACCGTCACGACATGAATAACGTGGTGACAAATTGAGTGTTAAAGTGACCAAAGTAGATTTTGTCGTGGACTGTATACATTTTTGTTTGCAACTTTTGAATAGTTTGTAACATATTAAACGAAAAATAATAAATAACTTAATCAAAATGTTGTAAAAGGGAATATGTGACATGAACTGATAATTAAACTGATTTCAAGTTTGTTCAAAAGGACCTATCATTTAATTAAATTACAACAGCAAATGAAATCGCAAAGATGATTAGCATCGATCCAATCTAATAAAATCTTGTAAATTCTTACGTGATATGACATCTACAACAGTCTATATTTCTACAACACTTTATTTTCCGTTCAAGAGATGGCTCCTACTGCAGGCACATACTATAAGGTGTTTGTAGCATTGCGTATCAAACGATTTAACTATAAAATAAAACCCAAATAACATATTATGTATTTTCTTACGTAGACCCGTTTACTGGTACAGTCAGTCAGTACGGTTATATCGTAACCTCTTTTAATCCCGTAAAAACACCTCCAATTCATTATTAAACATAAATATGGCACAGGTCACATATAAATTTGAACAATAATAAATTAATATGTCGCGACAAATGGTAGGTGTCCACAACTCATCTATAAAGTGTCGTTAGGCCGGCCACACACGTATAAAATTGCCACCGTATATTATATTCGGTTTGTTTAATTAAAGCGAGCACGGGAATTGAACTGGCGACCCCGGTGTACGACACGATTTTTTATCACATATGTAAATATTACATAAATTGTAGGACTTTTATTGACCTGTACCTTATTGGGTTCAGAATAAAATATCGTATTATTTGGGCCAAAATTTATTACATATAGGAATGAAAAATGAATGAAATTGATGACGTAGGTATACTATATTTGGAAAATATCGTATCTTTACTGTTGTTTTTTCGCTGTATGCTTAACAATAACTTTTCTTTTGCCATCATGAAATTAGGTAATAATGAAAATCATTACCAGATAACTCTATTATGCTTTATAATTTGAAATTATTTGTTTACTTCCATCTCAGTGTAAGTGCATATTTCTAAGCATGTCTTCTAGCTTAACGAAATTACGTAAAAACGAAGTAAATTTACTATCAGAAAAATTTGATTGTAATATTTCTTACATGATCTAAAAATCTGAATGCAAATAGGTACATAAAGCGACTTATTTCATAGAAAATATAACCGTAGAATAAGTATGACTGAGAAGATATTTAAATTTTCTCGCAATTCATAAAAAGAAAACACCAGTCCTACTAGCTAAGTTAAAATTCTACAAACGTGAACGTAATTAGAAAACTCGCAAATGTATGGGAATGTTGTCATCTCAATCCTAGGTCACGCGGTGAAATCAAAATATTAGCTAACTAGCTGACCCACGCAACCTCAACCTCCTTTGCGTCTTCTATTGCCCGTAGCGTGAAAATTTTCCCCCGTTTTTGAAACAATCTTGATTGGTGCTCAGCTCCTATTAGTATAGGCGTGATGATATATATTTATTTTATTTAATTTAAAAACTTTATGCACAAATGTACAATGGCGGACTTAATGCCACAGGCATTCTCTACCAGTCTACCGTAGGTGGTGCGAAAATGAATTAGAAGGTGAACTACACTTCGGTTTGGGATTCTAGAATGTACATTATAATCTTAAAATTAAGAAATAAGCTAAAAAGAAGAGATATATAGCCTGTAGCCTTCCTCGATAAAAGGAATATCCAACACTGAAATAATTTTTCAAATCGGACTATCGGTTCCTGATATTGGCGCGTTCAAACAAACAAACTCTTCAGCTTTATAATATTAGTATTTATTTATTTTTATAAATAGAGGGCAAACGAGCAGACGTATCGCCTGATGATAAGCGATTACCGCCGCCAATGGACACCTGCAACACCTGAGACGTCACAAGTGCGTTGCCGGCCTTTTAGGAAGGAGTACGCTCTTTTCTTGAAGATCTAGGTATAAATAATATAATACAATAAACGCATAAGCGATTGTAAAAAGGGATTCTGTACTGAATAGTGAAGATTAATCATTAATTAAAACGTCAGTTTTTGTTTTTCCCTTCTGCCCATAGATACCTGTACAAACATGACTCCACATACATGAACTTTAGAAGCGCTAGGAATCAATTCATATCCAATTGACTGCCGCAGTAGCGCAGTAGTCGCCTATGCGACTGCTGGGCTTGAGAAATCGGTTTCGATTCCTATGTCGGACCAAATGTTAATATGATCTTCAAATTTTATTTTATACTGCAAAAAGAGTAAATATGTATTTATATCAGTTATCTAGTACCCATAATACAGGCTCTGCTTAGTTTGGGACTAGATGTCGTTATGTTTTAGATGTAATATTTAATTATTAACACTTCTTGCACGTAAATTATACGGGGTTGAGGTAACAACTTTGACACTTTCTACAAATCACCCTTCGAACTATACGGAGATGCTTGACAGTTTATAATATAAATAGCATAAATACATTTTCTTTTCAAGGAAAATAATATCTTATATTATAACCTTCGTAACATATTTTTATTTATTAATTTTTGACTTCAAGGTTTTACATTTTTTTTATATATTCAAACAATATAAGGTACAAGAAATTTAATACAAGATGCCACATAAACTCATTTGAGTTTTTCCGTGCATACGTGTCATCACCAAGTCATATTTAAATCTACTTACATTTACAATACAATTGCTTTACACACGATTATAGCCAACATAAAATTTAAATGTTATTTTCAGTTTCCTGAATCAAACATGAAATAAAAATACTCGTTGGCATATATATTTCGTTAGACTAAGCAATCACTGTAAATGCTTTTACCAATGAATGAGTACCGAAAACAATTGAATAAAAGCTTCAAAAATACAAGGTATTTTCATATATTTCCAATACAATTATGAGTAGACCCTTATTTCCATATCAAACACTCGATTCTTTTGTCCATTGGGAGTCCATAATATCGCCGACGCATTAATTTATCGGTGTTAGGATTCGACCAATCGTGCGCACACAGTGTTCAAATAATCGTAAATTCTAAAACGGACAAAATATAATAAATTGCCGATGAGATCTGTGCGTACACTTCAACAAAAAATTAAAACACACTTCGTAAAATACAACGTAGACTTTATTTTCGAGTATATAAAGGTTAGTATTCGGTGTGAAAATCTTTTCCTACCCACAACTGATCACCGATGAGTCTATATTTGCACTCTGAACCCTTTGTTGTCGGCTTTTTTCGGTTGTATCCGAGTAAAGCCTGATAGAACACGTTTTTCAAATCATTAAACAGTGTGGCCGCGGCCGCGGTTGCGGGGGAAAAAGGAGGTTTGTGCTCAAAAAAAGGAATGGAAATAAAAATTGCGAAGCGTTGGCCCGTACGACGAAGTGATCGTTGTTCGCCGCGATAATATTATAGCGCGATTGGGATGTGTTGATTGTTGCTAAACAGAACTGCTTTGTCGACACTTTTGTTGTCCGGTTTTTTCGTATTTAACGTTTTAATGTACCGATAAAGACCTTGATTTTAGACTACATGTACAGAAATATCAAATCAGGTATCATAAGGTGAGTCTTTAGCAATTTTAATCTGTCTAAGAATTAGCGACTCTAGCGAAAAGTGAAAAATTCAGTTTACACTTTTGATTGCAACTTGCTTTTATATTTAATCAGTGTAAACATTGTAGAAGTCAGAATAAGTAATTCTATTGAAGATGGATTAAACATTACACCCTGTAGTAAATAATAATAAAGAAGGAAGTGATTAATATTTATTTTAATCGAACAGACATCATGCTGCAATATTGTACAAGTGACTTCCGTACAGACCTCAGGTTCAAGTTCTTCTGAAGGGAATATATTACTGAGATGTACATCAATCTAATCGAACTTATATAATCGATTTACATTAATTATTTTCTTGAATAGGTTTAGGAATGATCCATGTGGCTATGAGCATATTTAAATCTTTAGAACTGTCCGTCTCGCAAATCTATTAACACTAGTATCTTTTTAAAACTACTGTTTGGGACAGATCATTTCAATTGCTATATAGCATTTGAAATTTAACAACATTACATTAGGGTATTCAAATTAAAGCAACGATTTGGTCATCCTAACTATTGCTGAATTAATTTTCTTCTCTTAGCGAGCTAATAAAAAATACTCTTGTAAGAGATAAAATGGCTAAGTATCAAAACGATAAATCCATGGAGTACAAAGGTACTTCTACATCGCACAGTTCTTCATGTGTTTTTCGCTAAGTTACGTAGCAAGCTATCTTTCCATTCTTCACTACTTGAAACAGGACCTACAAAGAGCCAGTATCTCAGAGTGTGCAATAAAAATTGCAAACTCATTAAAACAAAATTATTATTATCATTATTTCGTAGATATTCTCTTCACTGTTCATTTGCTTTGCCCAAGTTAAGACCGATGTTTATGAAACTTTGTGTGCATATTGGGTAGGTCTTAATATCGGCCAACATCTATTTTTCATACCCCTAAATGTTAAGGGTGAATATACCCCTAAATATATTGTTTTATTTTTATGACAAAACCGTAGGTTTACCGGGTCAGCTAGTAAAAAAAAATTTACGTAATTATTTTAAATTTTAATTGATTTAGTAAATTATTTTTTATTCTGAAAGTTATACCTCTCATTTGATTTCATTCTAATTAATTAGTGTGAGAGCATTCCGATTTTAGGTACTGTTTCCTTGTTGCTGTCCATCTTTAACACAACAATATTATAATCCACATTTAGTTTCTACACCTTAGCTACCCAGGATGGGTTAATAACACTATCTCCAGTGATTTAAAATGGTCTATAATTAATAAATAAATAAATATTTCGTACATCTAACACACAACGCCACCTAGTCCCAAACTAGAACTTGTATTTTGAGTATCTGATATATATATATATACTTTTTTTTGTAAATACATATTACATATTAAATATAGAAAACAAATACTTTACTCTCCCTATTCTATATAATCTATGTCTATGTATTTAGTAGATTTATAAAATAATTACAATAAGCAGTTAGTGAGAGTTATATTTAACTTTAACAGATATTTAACAACTCAATAATTAGATATTTTTAATACATACTAAAATATAAAATAACTTTTCGAGATTATTATAATTTATACAAAACATACAAGACAATTTCTTGTAGAATTTTAGGTGAACTCGAAAATCGAACACACGTCCATAACAACTTACATCAAAACAGGTACATTTTACTGTCCAGAGTCTGGAATGACAGCTGTACCTGCTGTATAAATCTGTTATTAATTGTAAACTGTGTGTGAGAAACAATATTTTTTATTATCAACTGACGTAATGATAAAATTGTGAAGTTAATACAGAGAGATATAAATCAACACTAAGTATGACAACGTATCCACAATAGCCCTTGAAACCTGAGCATTGATACAAAACACTCGCAAAATACACAAAAATCTTCACTAATTTCCTTACTAGAATATTTACCGTGGGACCGTGGGCTCACGCTTCGGCATGTATGGGCCGGCTCTACCGGAGTGATACCACGGCCTCACATAAAACCGGTGCGAAATAACAATTGCGCTGTTTTACCGAGTGAGTGAGGATACCGGAGGTCCATACCCCTAACCCCTTCCCCCATCCCCCAAAGGCCGGCAACGCACTTGCGACGCCTCTGATGTTGCGGGTGTCCATGTGCGCCGTAATCGCTTAATATCAGGTGATACATAGGTTCGTTTGCCATCAATTCTATAAACAAAAAAAACTAATGATAATGGTCATCCCTTATATATCTTTAGAATTCTTCACTTTAACCGTGACCATTACAAAGTATGACTAAATTGCCAAAATACTCGTAAGACATTCGTTGTACTTGGATTACTTTACCATCTATAGCGAACCATAACTCAGAAAACAATACATTTAAAACGATACCCCCAAATTTAAAAAGCCCGAACAAGAAGAACAATATCTTCCGTAACATTAAAATTCGAAAAAAAGTTTAATGGAACCGAAATCCTGGCGTCCAATAAAACATAAAAAACCCCAATATATTCTGCGAAATTGATATCGTATAGATGATCCTATTATATGCGGTGGTGTAAGCAAGGGTCCCTGTTTTGCATATAGAAAAGAGATTTTTTTATAGAAAAAATGCAATGGACTCGGCGAACTCACAGCAAGATTTAATGGTGTGAAACTTCGGACTGGCCGTCGTGGGACTTTGTTATTCGCTTCCTAAATTTATGTACGTTCACGATTTCCTGGCTTCAGTTTTTCCTTTTTGTTTTTGCTGACGTTTACGTTTGGTGGTCATTGATTACACTTTTTGTCAGCTTGGGAATATATAAGCTTATGTTGTTATTCAATGAACTCTTGTTCAAATATACGTCGTATCAAACTAGTCACAAAATGCGACATTTTATATAATCTTGTATGACAAAAGCCTGTTCATAATTTCTTTGCGAACAGTGACTAGAAAAACTTTTCTTTAAGAATGATAATTTAATCGTAGCTACAAAAGAGAATCATCGATCACAGCCAAAATGTCGTTGTATTCAATAAGAATCTGCATCAAACGATAGCTACAATCAATTCTCATTTGCAGACGTCGAAAAAATCAGCCGAGGAAAAGCCACAGATGGCGAACCATTTTTAATAGTCGCCAAGAACGAACAGTCACGAACAGACAAATCTACTGTAATTAATGACTATGAGGGTATTTTTTTCTCTCCGATACCAATAAAGGAGACATTACTGAAGGGACAAAACAAAACATAGCGCCCGGTGTCGAACGAAAGGAGAATTTATCATCTAGACGGCACCGGCAGTCGGCGCGCCCGCCAATGTCCATTTGGATAATGCCCAACGCGATTAAAAATATAAAAATACCCCCACCCGACCCCTGTGGGGAGTGGGGGGATTTGACGGAGGACATCGCGCTGAGGACACAAAAGGATTATAAATGAGAAGGAATTTTAGATAATATTTGTACGTTGGATGTGGATTGTAATGTCGGTAGATCGGCCGGCGCAGCGGTCGCCCCCACCCGGCGGGAGATCCTTCCGCGATCCGCACCTAATGAGTGTTTGTATCAATTTGTTAGTATTGTATTTGAATATTTTTATACGTTCGTTACGATTTTAATCCCTTGTGGTTGTGGCAGACTGAATCGATCTTTTTTTTCAATTCTCGGCCGTTTGATCGCCGAGTGCGTTTGTGTTGATTAAAGGCGTTGTTCGAGGTTTTAGGGACCCATGTCTCGACCGCATATCCTTTTTATTTTTTTACTTGTATGAAATAAAAGGGAAGGGTATAATTATTGCTTACCATTCTTGTTTCTATTCTTTTCACTGAGTTTTCGCCAAGAGTGAGACGGAAATTCATTTGAAACTTAACGAATTCTTCGAAACTTTGACTAGGTTTGCAAAATAAATGTAACATAATTTTCCGGCGAGCTATTAAAAAATTAATTAATCCTAATTACCGTGTGCGCATTTAAAAATACAATTCGCGTGTAGGACGTCAGATAGTATAAAGGGTCAGATAAACATGGAAAAAATATAATTCGTATTCATAATTAATACATTTAAAAATATATTATTTTCCAGGGCGTTTTTAGACGACGAAGGATGAATTCGAATGAGCGAGAAAAGAATAACACAGCAGCAGTGAGCGGGCGACACGGCGTGTTTTCAATTCATTATCTCGAAAACAAAAATTTCATTAGCCCCGAGATTTCCTTTTTAAATTTAATTATTCATATTTAAATTAAACAAAATATAATAGAGGTCCGCCAGAGAAAAAAGCGGCTTTATCGTATCATATTTTATTAACCGAATTTATAATTCTACGCCGATTCGAGTAAATCCCCTACAGTGGGGGGATGTAGGAGCGGTGAGGCGGGGGGACTCCCTGGGAAATATTTATGAATGCCAAGCAGAAAAATCCACAATAATATTTCAGGGTGGACGTCGGCCGCGGTCTTTACTTGCCAGCCCCTGATCTATTTAAAAAAAGGCCTGCCGGAAGGACAAAAGGGCTGCGGGGTGCTCGTAAAAAAAACTGGACACGTATAGAGGTTACCGGCCGTCCGGCCGCTTTGTCTGATTCTTATTTTTTACCGGATCGGATCCTTTGCGCCGTTTTTTATCGGTTTTTGTTCCGGAGACACTCCGGACTGGGTCGGAACACCCGTTTGTTCTAATGTCGTCCCATTTGTAATTTTTACATTTCTCTGTGTATGTGTATTTTTTAGTTGGACGCCTAATGTTGGCCCCTTTCTTTGATATAATGTAAAAATTGTGTGATTTATGTTCCCAGAGGACAGTGGACACTCAAAATTTCCTTTAATGGCGTTTGACATTATTTTACTAAGTAACGTTTTAACGTTAAGTTACGTTTAAAAACTCTTGAAATGAAAAAAATACATTTATCAGAGTCAAGTAAGTTTACTTACTACGTCTACGTTCTTGATTTATTTTTAACATCTTATACGAGTATATCTATATATATAAAAATGTTATGTTGGTTTGTGTACGCTTCAAAAACTCAAAAAGTTCTGCACCGATCGAGCTGAAATTTTAGAATGATATATAGTCCACATCAAGGATGTTTTATCTAATTTTTGCATCAGTCACATATCCGCGAAACCGCGAAAAAACACGAAAAAGAAAATAAGAAATTTATCATGTAAAATATTGATGCACACTCATTAAATACATACATACTGTAAGTTTTATAAGGGGAGAGAATAAGATTAAGGTGGATCCATAAAAAACATGTTCATAAAGTGGTTCCATAACGGATATATAAATAAAGTCGAAAATTACTCTGTCTGTTACGATTTGGCGTCTAAACTGCTGCACCGATTTCAATGAAATTTGAATGACAATATTTGAGGAAGAACTTTTACCGCGACAACCGACATACACGCGGACAGAGCAACGAACAAAAGCAAGTTAATATAATAAATTCCAAAGTAACTGTTTGTCCGTTAAGTTTTCACGGCTAAACCACTGTACCGATTTCAATGAAATCTGACATGGGAGTACTTTGATTCTTGTGGCAGGACATAAGCCACTCTTTGAACACTCACTGAACAAACACTGGGAGGTATTTGTGTGAATCATAGAGTAGATACTTTGTCAGTTGAGTTTACCGTTTCCTTAGTAGTACCTATTGTTCTTTACATAATCATTGACTATACATCATCATAGAAAACTCCATTGAACACCATCCATGCCCCTTTAGATAAAATAAAAATCTTTAACTGACTAAAAACTTGGATGCACGAATGGCGTGATCGATTAAGCGGTCGCCACGCCGCTTTCTACAGACCTGAGTATTGTGGTTTTAAAACCCCACATGAGACAACACTTTGTGTGATACACGAATTGTTGTTCTGAGTCTGAGTGTTCTTTGTATCTGTTTCATGTATATTTGTTATGTCCCTCGCGACATCTATACTAATGTTATAAAGCTGAAGAGTTTATTTGAACGCGCTAATCTCAGAAACCGCTGGTCCGATTTGAAAAATTCTTTCAGTTTTGGATAGTCCATTTATCGAGGAAGGCTATATACCATCACGTTAATACTAATAGGAGTGGAGCACCAATGAAGAATGTTTCAAAAACGGAGGAAAATTTTCACGCTACGGGCAATAGAAGACGCAAACGAGGTTGCGTGGGTGAGCTAGTAGTATATATTCCTAATTTCATTTAAAGAAAAAAAAAAGTAAGTATTGCTGTCGTTGACAATTTCAACAAGAAGCTTCAACTTGAAATATAGAACCAAGTCACTTGTTTCTCTATGGTTTCACCTCACGGCGTTTTTAAAAAACATGTACCAATCAGTCAACAGTACAAACTGTGTATCGTTGATTTTAGAAATCATATATATTTTATGTCAAAACTGGATACCACCATTATTAAAATTGAATACGTAAAGTACAAAATTCATAGAATTGAACAATAAATGCGGAGTTGGTCGCAATTAACAGGCCGGACGCGATGTAAACTCGATCCGGACGTGGCCGCACAATGGGATTAACCGCAGGAATTGGACGTGGAGCATGCAGTATGCCCATGAGGCTCACTGGATCTATTGATAGAGGCTATTATTTGACGCTAAATGTTTTACTCCATGTTATAACTTATTCGAACATCGAAAGATTTGAGTTTTGGTATTGATTGCGGATCTGATTCGATCTAACTACTGTTTTGATACCGAAGATGTGTGTCTGTTACAATTTTATGGCTAAACCGCTGCACCGATTTGAATACCGTGAAAACCGACATACACACGAATGGATCCATGGGGAAAGGGAGTGCTACGCTTCGGCATGAATGGGCCGGCTCGACCGGAGTGATGCCACACGGCCTCACAGAAAACCAGTGTGAAACAGCACCTGCGCTGTGTTTCACCGAGTGAGTGAGGAAACCGGAGGCCCTACCCCAATCCCTTCCCCCATCCCTTCCCCCATCCCTTCCCCATCCCCTTCCTCATCCCCCAAAGGCCGGCAACGCACTTGTAACGCCTCTGGTGTTGCGGGTGTACATGGGCGGCGGTAATCGCTTACCATCAGGCGCTACGTCTGCTCGTTTGCTCCCTATTCCATAAGAAAAAAATACCAACTATAAATACTATTTATTTATTTACAAACATGCACTATGTTTACAGGCTATCAGCTCAATACGATAGTGTAATTACATATGATTAATACTAATCACTATATCTATATCTTCTAAAGTTAACATAAAGCCTAATACGAAACCCTTGTGAATTCGCTCAGTGAACATACAAGCAAATCAGTATGGTCCGACATTATATTGAGCCTATTTAGAGCCCTGGTCATTGGTGAGTTGTGCAAAAGATTGGTGCACTAATAGGAAATTATGCACTGATCGAAGATTATTAATTGTTACTATTTTAAGATTTATGATCTTGGTAAGGTTTATAATCTCGGTGTAATGGCATGGGCCATCACGATGAAGAACTCCTAAAAAGTTATAAACAATCTACCAAGAACGCTATCCTCACGTGGCTATCCTAATAATTTGATTATTACCGACGCCATTTTGTTTTCCTCTTTTTGCGAGGCCTGCGGTCAGGATTAATCGTGCGTTAGAAAGCTTTCTTAGCGGGATTTACTTGTTTAATATTAAAATGGGCCTCTGTGATTCCAAACCGAAGGTGGTTTACACAAAAATGAGCCACATTTTGCGGTGAACTGATTTATGAAAGACATTTTTGATGTTATTGGACGTCGTTTATTTAATGATCTGTTTTTTTTTTGTGGCTTTTATAAGCAAAGGAAATATTTAGAGTCAGTAGATATAAGCCGAATACTATAGAATAAGTTATCGCAGGATTTTTTCTTAGATTTTAAGGATTTCGTAAACTGCTCGTATGTTTATTTATATTTTTCATGATAGGTACAGCTAGAGTTTTAATATAATATTTTAAAGTTGAAGATATGGCTCCAATATTTTAGGTTTTGATACGAGGCGTAACCGATGATATCAACATCACACGTCTTACACAGGGCAGTCTGATTCTAAACTAAGCACAACCTATATTATGACAGAATCAAACAACTAAAACTTAAATATTTTGAAGTGAAAACTTCTTTAGCGGCGCTGTGTACTTTTTTGGAATGGTTAAAAATGTATAAACTCGCGTCAGGGCGTCAGGTCACGTGTCCTGATCGAAAAAATTCGTAAGACGGATGTTTATTGTTAACAGCGCCATCTACCGATATACTTTCTTTCAATACATACCTATAAAAGCTAAATAATACCAACAATGATATTATAAATGTGTTTCTTTTCAGGAGTTACTCCCTTGACGAAAGATACCATTACTCCCCGGGAGAAGTTCGGCGAGTCCACTGGCATCCAACTTCTCTGTCACATCTTCTTGTGCTTGGCTCTGATAATACAATCAGGTATGTAAGACAACCAATTCAAAGGTATAGGCACGTAGCCTACAACTTTGTATTATTTTTTATATTTGCTTTTCTATATATTAATACGTGAAGCAAAACCTTGTACCCTTTTTTAAGAAAATTATGCGAACGAAGGAGTATGAAATTTGACACAGATTAAACTTATATATAGAAATAGAGCAGAAAGATAATTAAAAAAATTGAGCGTCATGTGCAACAAGTGTTAATAAAAAAATAAGTTATGGCCGAATTTCGACCACTAGTACTTAGATAAAGATTTATATCTTTATCTAAGTACTAGTACTAGTACTTATACTTTAATAGATATTCTATTATTAATATAACTATTATTACAATTCATGTGATAACCAGTTCTACTATTTTGGAGATTATAACCAATAGGTACTTTTCACTAGAATGGCTCCTTCCAGAACAACAAACTTATGTGTATCATCACTAGCCAGGTAGAATATAATGCGTGCTTGTGTTATCTTCTTAATATATGTATATAATTCTGCTGTACTTGTGATTGTCATCTAACTCCTCCTAAACGGCATGACAACTTTTTAGAAAAATACAGGGCCATAAAACAATAATATTCAGCACTATGCTCTTACATGTAAACTGTCCAACTGAGTACTGTTAGGAGGGGGTAGCGACCCTCGATTTTTCTCCCTTATCACGTGATTTTTGTACGGCGTTGCGGAATAATGTATTAGAAGAGGTATTGAAATTGTATGGAACCAATGCCGTACAAAATCAATTGACCAAATTGATCGAGAGAATTGTCGGAAAATTAAAAGAAAAATAACTTTGTGGCGGACTATTACATCGTGTAATAACTAAATACAACATTTATTCATTCTAAGACGATACACAGTTCATCGGGTTATCTAGTAACATACTTTTCTTTCCAGGCTCTACAACATAGCACTTAAAAATGGCCCAAAACTGGTGAAAATTCTACCCATTGGTCCGAAGCCTTCTAGTCAACTGGCAGGCAAGACTATCCTCGACAGCCTTGGAGACACTGCCGTGGACTTCACCCCCACTCCTGACTCTGACACTCTGCTTGTTTTACGAGGAAATGGCGATGTTTATATGATGCAGTGCGAGTTGGATAGCAAGCAGTAAGTGTTTAAATTTATTTTATTGTATAGATCATTTTTTACGGTTTGGTTTTGACTAGTGTTATTGTGGAAGGTTGAAATTCACACGTGATATTTCGGACAGTAGTGAGTAAATGCATAGTAGTTAGAAGCGTGAAATTTGAACAGAAATATAAAATTTACAGATGAGCTAATTATAAAGTTATATTTTTATTTGAATCCATTTTCGAAAAACATTTTGCTTTATATACAATATAAGGTGTTTGAAACTTGACTGCATTTGCTGATATGAAATTTATCGAAGCTAAAACTTCATACTTCGAAATTAATTTTTGGTTAATATGCAGTGCTTATTTCATGATTGTCAAAGTGGTTTCGTAATTGACAAAACATTTTTAAAGTCAAAAATCTTGTCTAGACAGTAGGTTATTTCTTTGTGATTTCCCCTACATAGCAAGTAGTTTCGCAGAGGAAATTGTTCTTAAAATAATTAATTGTGTAAGAATAATAGGTTTTTAACCTTCAATTAATATTATTTAATTGTATTACATAGGCATTTAATTATTACTATAATCTGCAAACAAAATATACATATATTTCAGTCCAATCAAAGCGAAGCTGACTGGTCCTCTAGCGATGTACCCGCCAGCTGATGATAACTACGGTTCTGAGTCTTGCTCGATCACGGCTCTCGGAGGCGGAGACACACCGCCTCTGGTAGTAGTTGCCACTTGCTCGGCTCAACTCTACCACTGTGTGCTACTTCCTAATGTAAGTAAACTTAATAAATTACAGATATCATCATTTTCTTTCCTGTTTTCCAAAGATCGCCACAACTTTTTTAAAAAGCCAACTACCTCACTAAGAAAAGAAAAAGAAAGAAAAGAAAAAAGTATTTATTTTAACGACATTGCAACACGACAGAAAATTAAATGAAATGGTACATAAAACAGTATTGAAACATTATCTTAAAGCATAGTTAAGTACTTAAAATAACAGTAATCTAAGAACATCTGAATCTGGGTGTTGTTTGTGTCCGTCTCATATATGTTCGTTAAGCCACCCACGATACAGGATTTGTGCCTAATGCTAAGTCGTACACGTAAAAATATTATGTAAAACATTTACTTACTACAGTGAACACAATTTAAATAAATTAAATTTATTTAAAACCGATATTCAGGTAAAACCGGTTGAACCAGTAGCCGACCCTAAATAATCTTGGGAATAATAAAGGCTAGGAAGATGATGAATAAACATAATAAAAAAAAAACAAATCAGTTACATGTATGCATCTGTTATTTGTTCTCTTCGCTGACCAACATTAAAATCTATGAGATGCTGATTCAACGTAAAAATTGCTCTTCTAAATCTTAGTTTCTCTATGTTTATGTAGCCAACAGATAAAGAAGACAGTGACAGCCATGCACTGTATGTAATCGAGGCAGTGGAACTAAACACAGTACTGAACCCGGAGAGCGAGATGCAATACTCGTACCCCGTGCTGCTGTTCCCGTGCACGCACAATACGTACGCGTGCATGCACGCTGGCGGGGTGCACGCTATCACGCTACCCATGCTGGAACATCTTGTTGATTTCGTCATGGCTGATGAAGGTATGAAAGGAACAAATTTTTTTTTGTTTAAGTTTCTTATTTTCCCTTAGATATTAAAGTTTGTTACTGCTTTTGTCATGAAGAAAGTTAAAACTGCAAACTTTCGATAATTACCAACATAAAACTGACTGACTGCCTCGGTGGCGCAGTGGTAGTGAATGCGACTGCTGTGCTTGAGGTCTCGGGTTCAAATCCTGGGTCGGACCAAATGTTTGTGTAATTTACAAATATTTGTTTCGGAGTGTGAGTGTTTTCTATAATATGCATGTATTTACAAAAAAAAATGTATACATGTATTCATATCGGTTGTCTAGTATCCATAACACAAGCTCTGCTTAGCTTGGGACTAGATGGCGTTGTGTGAGATGTCCGAAATATTTATTATTATTATTATACAATATTGGGGAGTATCGAAAGTCTTTTATTATTTGGAGCTAAATAATTATTTGATACAAATGATTGGTATAGTTTTTAATAATGTAGGTAAATTATAGTAGCTTTTATTCAGCTAGCGGATACGAAACCTTTGCAGTAACTTTGAACAGCGTCATATTTACAATTTGTTATGTACCATCTACATTTGGTCTTTGTCTGTCTGTCTGTTACGCTTTCATGGCTAAACCTCTGTACCGATTTAAATGAAATTTTTGCATGAAGATACCTACTTTAATTCTTGATAAAGAACATAGGCTATTTTTAAGCACGATAACCGACATACATGCAGATGGAGCTGGCTCAGAAACTAGTCTATCGTAAATATAAAAAAGAATTGGTTATCCGTAAAGTCAGTTTACGGACGATAATTTTATCTCATCACGTCATGAGATAACTCTCTGTCGCTCGTCTACGCTCTCATTTGCACGCTCGGCTCGGGCAGAACCTGACAATGAATCATGCTTTTTCATACGTGGCGTTCATCGATTTATGAGGCGTTATCACGTCAAAATTCACAAAGATTAAGCTGTATTGTAAGAAATATAAATATGGTAATAAGTAGTTTTGTTTGTGTCTCAGCGGACACAGAGTCGGTGTTGTCATCGATGTGTGGAGCCCGCAGCGCGGCGCGCCACGTGGTGTGCACGGCGCCCCCGCCGGCCGGCCTGGCGCTCAGCGCGCCGCCCCTGCCGCGCCTGCTCGTGCTGTGCGAGGGCGCCACGCTACTCGCCAGGTAATACTACTGCTAGTGTTACCTAAAAACATGAGTATAATCCATTCTCTTAGATACGGTACCAAAAGACCGCGCCGCAGTGGCGCGTACACCCACAAGCAAGTATAATTTGTCAGTTTACGGCGTTGTATGAATTAATATTCATAAATCAGTGCAGAGGTTATATCATATATTATGTAATAAATTCGCATTTTACAACAATAACCACAATCGTGTGCGGATGCACCGACACTATCTAAAGAAATGAACTATAATTCGCCTAATTATATTAAAACCTATACTAATATTATAAAGAGGTAAAGTTTTTAACTTTGTTTGTATGTTTGTATGGGGTAATCTTCGTAAGTACTGATCCATTGCTAAAAAATCTTTCACTAACAAAAAGCGACACTATTCACATTAACATAGGCCATATTTTATTATGATTGACAAAAAATTCAGTTTCAAATAATAGCATTTGTAAATCAAGTCGAAGAAAAGCGGACCGGTTAACGTGTTAAGTGGGCACGGGTCGACTAACTGCAAAATCACTCACATCCGCGCCAGACAACTTTCACAGTCACAGTATAAAAAAAAACTATGAAAGGCTGTATTTTTGGTTTGCTTACCAGCTTATTCCTTTGTTGCATTGTATTAGATGTCCGAAAATACTCGTATATTAAAAATGTTTAACAAAAAATATTGTAAAAAGGAATTAAGAATCTATTGTCACCTTATTAAAGAAAATGGGTTGAGTGGTTTAGGCACCATGGTGAACATACAAACATACATAGACTGCCAAAACTATTACCCTTCCTTTAGGGGTTCTGTCGGCAAAAAAATATATATAACATAACTAAAGGCTAATAAAGTTTTTTTATCGTTCCTCAGAATACTGGAGCCCTTTGGTTTAGAAGAGCAGTTGTACAAAGAACTACAGCTGAAGAACCTAGCGCTAGAACAAGATGATATCCATATTCTAATGAAGGAGGTTGGTAACAATAAATACATCATAACTATAAGAAAGCCGGCCAAGTGCGAGTCGAACTCACGCACTGAGGGTTCCGTACAAACCTATTGGTATATTATATGATGTAACTAAAAAGTTAGGCTTATCGTAATTTTTGCTTTATTTGTGCTATATGACGTTGCTTCGTAACAAATTTCAAGATTCTGAGTTCACGGGAAGTACTTAGGTAGGTAGGTTTTGCTTCCCTTGCGAGTGTCGAAAGTTTGCTGCAGAAACGGCTGTATGTGTTGATTCGCTTAGAGGTTTGATTTTCTCACAGCTCCGAGGGACAGAAACCTTAGTATTTGATATGAATTTCAGCTTGGCATATAACTCATGCGTTCCTAAGAAAAAAGGTTTAACAGACAGACGGACAATAAAGTGATCCTATAAGGGTTCCATTTTTCCTTGTGAGTTACGGATCCCTAAAAATTACAACTAAATAAATACATAATTTATAAAAAATTACTTGTCCTGACTGACTGGTTTATCAATCGACTGCACGGTTGGTCTAGTTATTTTAGCGGTCGCTAAGTGTTATGGGTTCAAATCCCTCATGGGGCAACACTTTATGTGATCCACAAATTGTTGTTCTGAGGCTATGTTCCTTATTTTACTTCTTCAGTAGTCCAATATCGAAAAAATCTTTTTAGGGGGTGTGCTTACAACATAAAACAGCAGCTGCCAAAATGTTAAATTTGTAGCCCAGCGGTTTATTAAGCTCCATATTTTTTATAAGTCAACTCCCGCATTTGGATTATGCATTCTGTGTCCTGGGAGACTTTACATACATTCATGCAACGGACACAAAGAACACCCTGACTTAGAACTACTATTTGTGAATCACACAAAGTGTTATTCCATGTGGGATCTGAAGCTCGTGGCGACCGCTTAACCACTAGGCCAAACGGGTTATTATGACAGTGATGAAGATGAAATATTGGTGGGTTCATTTTTACATCAACATCTGAATAAGACGAGCAGTTTTGAATATAAAACTAACATATATACTAATATTACTTCCAGAGACAGAAGGTGTCGTTCTCATCAATCATGCAGGAGATCCTAACGCGGGATGTATCTCAGCCAATACTGAAGATTTCTAAGAAAGAAGAACCGAGCCCCAAGGAATGTCTGGAGGTAAGTTATGTTGATGCCTGGTAGAACTTTCTCATATAAAATGATCTATACATAACAATAAAATTGAAGTGTCTGTTTGTAATATCAAATTAACAGCTGTTCACTAAATGCATATGAAAATAAATATAAATAAATAAATAAATATTCCGGACATCTAACACTCAACGCCATCTAGTCCCAAGCTAAGCAGAGCTTGTGTTATGGGTACTAGACAACTGATATAAATACTTATATACCTTTTTTTTTGTAAATACTTACATATTATACATAGAAAACACCCAAACTCCGAAACAAATATTTGCAGATCATACAAACATTTGGTCCGACCCGGGAATCGAACCCGAGACCTCAAGCTTAGCAGTCGCATACGCTACCACTACGCCACCGAGGCAGTCAATATACAACGTTCATACATAAAAAAAAAATTTTTACAATTTTTGTCTGTCTGTCCGTCTGCTTGTTCCAGCTTTGGACGACTGGACTTTTACGGATAGATTGCTGACGTTATAAGATGTAACTTGTTTTTAGAACACAATTAGGGTCACGCAAAAAGAAAATTAAATGAAAAATAATTACAGTATCAAAAAACCGCGTTTAATACTGCGAGGCATGAGCGGAAAATACAGCCATATTCCGTGCTCCGGGCTGCTGTTAAGAATTTCTTGTAAGAAAAAACCAACAGCAGTCCAACCCGGGAATCGAACCCGGGACCTCTTGATCTGGAGTCGCTTACGCTTACGACTAGACCAACGAGGCAGTCTTCTTCTTCCTGTTATGAAACCACGTAGGTCTCTGTTGTTGTTGAATCGTTAGGATCAGATGAATTTACAAACCGTCATTGACAAAACCGAGCATGTGCTGATATACTTTTTGTAAACATTTGTTTATTTCTCTCTCTCTCTCTCTCTCCTTCTCTCTCTCTCTCTCTCTCCTTCTCTCTCTCTCTCTCTCTATCTCTCTCTCTTTGGCTAGCCTTAATTCATTTCAATTGGGGTCGGTTCTCCTCTTTCTTTGTTATTTATTTATTTCTCTTCACAATAATATCCTTGTATTAATTTTACAGATATAGTAATAATATTTTATTTAATGCCTGATCTCACACATGCGGCCGTTTGGTCCCAAATTAGGCATTTTTATTAGACTTTACTAAAGTGACCAGTTTACTGATAAACATGCTTATACATTTATAAATACATACATACTATAGATAAATTACAACTGGACACAGAACACATAAATTGGTTAAGCAGTCAGGTTCATTAACCAATAGGCTAGTCAGATATCCGTACTATACTATGAATTCGAAAGTTACTCTGTCGGACTGTCACGCTGTGGAGGAACGGGTATCATGTCCCTCCAACACAAAGAGAGGATCCTCCGACCAGGCGAGGTGATCATGCCTGGCGGGCCACTGCCCAACAGTTGATGTTGGGATGTTGTATACATAATAATCGGCGTGAGAACTATTTATTGCGCGATTCAGGATTTGTAGTTACTCCGTGTAGTGCGTTACTTCGTAGTTCAGTGTATCTTCGGTAGATGGCACTGTAGTAGGTTATTGTTGTGTTATATGTGGAAGTCGCCACAACGTTTTCTCGGCTAAACCGTTGACGTTCTCGGCTAAACTGATTTGTATAAAAATGTTGAGATGCTCTCATTCTTGAGGAAGAACATAGGCTACTCTTTACCTCAGTAACTGACTAACTAATTAACTAAATGTGTTATATTACATTACATTTGTGGTACATCATATTGTTCATTGCAGTTTTTATCTCAAGCGACATTGAAACTCCGCGGCGAGTACATGTCGCGTCAGCAACGCGCCAGCGACGCGATCTCTAACAAACTGGCCGCGTTGCGCTCGCTCTGCTCACACCATGGCGAGTGGTTGCAAGACTTACAGGTTGGATACTGAACATTTCATTAGATTATTAGTTTATTTAAAGATCGCAATGCGTAAAAGAACTGGATTATTACAGTTTCATAAGAAATAGGCATCTCTAAATGACTTTAACTCAGTCACTTCAAATATATTATCGTTTGCTATTTTTTTGTTATTGAATAGTGGGCAAACGAGCAGACGTATCACCTGATGGTAAGCGATTACCGTCGCCCATGAACACCCGCAACACCAAAGGCGTCACAAGTGCGTTGCCGACCTTTGGGGAATGGGAAAGTGGTTGGGGGAGGGGTTGGGGTATGAGCCTCCGGTATCCTCACTCACTCGGTGAAACACAGCGCAAACGCTATTTCACACCGGTTTTCTGTGAGGCCGTGGTATGTTTGTGTGTAATATTGCAATTGAATTTGAAAGCATTTATATTTAATTGATTATCTAAATCTTTATAAATTGTAGCCTATATGTTATTCTGATGTATAAGTTATATTATTGTAAAGTTTCATCAAAATCCATTCAGTAGTTTTTGTGTGAAAGAGCAACAAACATACTCACTTACATGCTCACAAACTTTCGCGTTTATAATATTAGTAGGATTAGTTTGAAGGAAAGAATAACATGATAGCGAACACAAAGTATTAAGCTATTTTCATCAGAAGTTTAATCAGAATCCGCTGGACAATTGCAGAAAGAAACGGATGAGGTACAACTACAGTCAGCAGTTCTGAAAGAGAAGTGCCTGCTGGCTGAGAAACACCAGGACGATCTCAAATACAGGTAATTTATTCGGCTCTTGTTTCTCTTAATCTATGTTAGAAAAGACATGTGTCCATTGCTACTCCATTATGATTAAATTTTATACAAACTTTTAGCAGAATACAATAAAAACATGAATTTGACTGCACGGTTGGCCTAGTGGTTTAAGCGGTCACTACACCGCTTGCTACAGCGCCACATGTCGTGGGTTCAAATCCCACGTGGGACATCACTTTGTGTTTACCACAAAATGTTGTCCTGAGTCTGGGTGTTCTTTGTGTCCTTTACATGTGTGTTTGTAAAGTCCCCCGCGACACAGGATGTACATCCTAATGCGGGAGTTGTCTCTTTAAAAAGAAAAAAAATATTTTTACTTTTTAAAACAATTTTTCGTTTAACAGTAACTGATTTTGTCTGCGTCGTATTTATTTATTTATTGACTTTAGATCTTCAACAAAGGAAAGACACTACTATACAATATTTATAAATCCTACTACTATTATAAAGGCGAAAGTTTGTAAGTATGGATGTATGTAAGTATGGATGTTTGTTACTCTTTCACGTAAAAACTACTGAATGGATTTGAATGAAACTTTACCACAATATAGCTTATACATCAGAATAACACATAGGCTACTATTTATAAAGATATAGCTTCGCCTCGCGGCGTTGCCCGCAGTTATCATCGTACCGCGGGTAGCACCGCGGAGTTCAGCTAGTATATAATAAATAATATTATAAAATATAAGTAAATTACTGAAGGGGTTATTATACGGGTGTACTCCTTCAATTACGGGACACACAGCAAATAAAATGAGATGATATTAACTAAGCAAACAAAGTTGCCAGTAAAAAATATATGAAAACATATTTAAAAAGTTAAGAAAAAAAATATTAACGAATAAGTAATTGTGGTATTGCCCATATGATGAAATTTATTTACTACCAGCTGACCCTCGCAACCTCGTTTACGTCTACTATTGCCCGTAGCGTAATAACTTGCCAACGTTTTTGTAACATTCTTTACTGATTTTCTTCTTGAAAAATTATTTTTTTTTATGTTTATTCACCTTTTAAACCTTCCCTGGACTACAATAAATATTTTAAAACCAAATCGGCCTAGCCGTTCTCGAGTTTTAGCGAGGCTAACGAACAGCAATTCATTTATATATATATATATATATATAGATAAAATGGGTTAAAATGAGCCAACTTTTAATAATAGAAAAATGCTGCCGCAGATTTATTTTAGAACTTCTAAAGAGGAACAATATTTTTGGTGAAACCACTGACGAAATATATTACTAACTAGCTGAACCTCGCGGTGTTACCTGCAGTTATTAGTTTACATTTTTTTTTTCTTACAATTAAAATAGCCTATATTAATCAGTGAAAATGTAGCATTCAAATGGTGAAAGAATTTTTTAAATCCGTCCAGTACTTTTTAAGCCAATTCGTTATAACGTACTTACATACAAACCTTTCCTCTTTATAACATTAGTATAGATAAACTTACATTGCATTACGAGAGACCTGTACACGAATTGATAGTAAGCTTAATGTTCCCTAGATGTCACTAGGTGTATCAAATCGTGGATTTCAACGATATTTTCTGACCTCCTACACCAATACGAACCTGACAGTCAACTGTTAAATTTATTGTTATTGTATTAGTGCAAAATGTACCACTAGATGTCGTTTTCCAAATAACTATATTAGTAATTTATACAATATTTTATTTTATCGTCTGAGAGCCATCAATCAATACACACAAAAAAAGCTTCTCAATAAATGCTTCTCAGTAAATACGGTACATGTTTTTTTTTTTTTTTTGTATGAACCTTTTATATATTCAAAGGGTTCACTTGAAACCTTTCATATGTAGGTTTCTTAATTGACATAAGTAAGGCCTGATAATAAATTTAGAATTTCTATTTAAGGGTAAAATAGGGGCTTGGAGCTTCAATGCAAGTTTTTATTTTTTCAATGGATTTAAAAAATAAATAAACAACGATGAATTAATAAAATACAGTTACATGTTGCAGTTGCAATTCCCGCCCTTGATGACACATCTACACACTCTACTACAGGTCTAAAAACTCGTTTTGACTTTTGTATATGATGTCGATCTTAAATGAAACACTTACTTAAATAAAACAATGTGATTACTGTGAGTTGATAAAGTCGAGAATTGCTTGCACCTATTGATTAAAAATGTGTAAGTAATTTTTATTGTAAGAAATTAGCATAATTATGATTTTTTTGTATATTTCAATTTGTAAATTTCATTACGGTGGAAAATTGCTTGCAATTGTGTTTTTTGTGAAACTTCTTTAGAAACGTTGTGATTTCAAACGATAAAACGAAAAAAACAGCAAGTAAGAGACACAAATACAAAAAGTCGCCTGTAATTAGTGAGCCAGAGCGAGAGAACGTTTGTCCCTGAGATTTATTTATCGTAAGGGCACACGATATCTTCACAGGAAACTGTAACCTTTTGTGGGATATAGACATGGTCTAATGTTGATCGATATTTCTATTAACTTTTAAAATGTAAAAAGTGGTTATTGTGACATAACGATAATAGTTGGACATATGGTATCGCGAAGTTTTTTGTAGATATTGGGATGTTCTTTAATATTGTAGAACATACTTTTGTTCTATCATCAATAGTTTCCGCAGCACATGCGACGAAAGATGCACTTTTTACACATTGAGTTACGTTACTTAATATTTAGTAAGGATCCCTAATCTTTTCTAGCAATAAATATAGCCTATGTTTCTCAGGGTGAATGTAGCTTTTCAATGGTGAAATATTTTTTTGAAATTGGCTCAGTTTACTTTTCGTAAGACAACCAACCATTTGACATATCAAAGACCGACGTAATTGTAGCCGCTAGTTATCTGTCGTCGCGAGACCAGTAAATATATTTTTGTGTAACATCAAAAATTTATAAAAGTGACATCTAGCGAAGTAAAAATGACATTATTTTCAAGTTTCTTTAAATCGATTGCAACGACATCTCTTAAACATAGGTTAATTTTTAAAAACAAGCATTAGAACGCAAGATTTATATACGGAAAATAATAATATATTACTTGAATTGAAGCATATCAATAAAATACTGTTAAACTTTGTAAAACTGTTTCTAGTACCTTATTCTGAGCGCCATCTAAATTTAGTTGAACTTTTCTAGCTTTTTTCGGCGTACAGAATGGGCAAGGCGAGTGTCGGTCTAAATTTATCATTTGTCAGTGGTGAAACTTAAACCGTTTACGCAGCTCACGCAATGAAAGCTCTCAAAAGGATAACTTTCCCTTGTTTCTGCACACATTTTTTTATTGACACTCCGTTCTTTTTGGTCGAAGCGTGGTGATATATCTCTGTAGCTTTTTTCGATAACTGAGCTATCTAACACTGAAATATTTTTTTACACTGTAGGGTTGTCAGTTTTGTTGAAATATTGACATATGATGATAGCACAAGATGTTTGTTGTCAGATGTTCAGCGGTGATCCGCTCAGCGCTCGCGCCCAGCGCCAGCAGCGCGGCCGAGCGCGAGCTGCTGCGCGAGCTGCTGCAGCACAAGCGCAGCGGGGACCAGCTCGCGCAGCAGCTCCACATGCTCAAGGAGTACGCGCGGAACAAGACTGAACAGGTAACGTTCTGTTCACACATACTCACCATCTAGTTGCTGCTGCGCGAGCTGCTGCAGCACAAGCGCAGCGGGGACCAGCTCGCGCAGCAGCTCCACATGCTCAAGGAGTACGCGCGGAACAAGACTGAACAGGTAACGTTCTGTTCACACATACTCACCATCTAGTTGCTGCTGCGCGAGCTGCTGCAGCACAAGCGCAGCGGGGACCAGCTCGCGCAGCAGCTCCACATGCTCAAGGAGTACGCGCGGAACAAGACTGAACAGGTAACGTTCTGTTCACACATACTCACCATCTAGTTGCTGCTGCGCGAGCTGCTGCAGCACAAGCGCAGCGGGGACCAGCTCGCGCAGCAGCTCCACATGCTCAAGGAGTACGCGCGGAACAAGACTGAACAGGTAACGTTCTGTTCACACATACTCACCATCTAGTTGCTGCTGCGCGAGCTGCTGCAGCACAAGCGCAGCGGGGACCAGCTCGCGCAGCAGCTCCACATGCTCAAGGAGTACGCGCGGAACAAGACTGAACAGGTAACGTTCTGTTCACACATACTCACCATCTAGTTGCTGCTGCGCGAGCTGCTGCAGCACAAGCGCAGCGGGGACCAGCTCGCGCAGCAGCTCCACATGCTCAAGGAGTACGCGCGGAACAAGACTGAACAGGTAACGTTCTGTTCACACATACTCACCATCTAGTTGCTGCTGCGCGAGCTGCTGCAGCACAAGCGCAGCGGGGACCAGCTCGCGCAGCAGCTCCACATGCTCAAGGAGTACGCGCGGAACAAGACTGAACAGGTAACGTTCTGTTCACACATACTCACCATCTAGTTGCTGCTGCGCGAGCTGCTGCAGCACAAGCGCAGCGGGGACCAGCTCGCGCAGCAGCTCCACATGCTCAAGGAGTACGCGCGGAACAAGACTGAACAGGTAACGTTCTGTTCACACATACTCACCATCTAGTTGCTGCTGCGCGAGCTGCTGCAGCACAAGCGCAGCGGGGACCAGCTCGCGCAGCAGCTCCACATGCTCAAGGAGTACGCGCGGAACAAGACTGAACAGGTAACGTTCTGTTCACACATACTCACCATCTAGTTGCTGCTGCGCGAGCTGCTGCAGCACAAGCGCAGCGGGGACCAGCTCGCGCAGCAGCTCCACATGCTCAAGGAGTACGCGCGGAACAAGACTGAACAGGTAACGTTCTGTTCACACATACTCACCATCTAGTTGCTGCTGCGCGAGCTGCTGCAGCACAAGCGCAGCGGGGACCAGCTCGCGCAGCAGCTCCACATGCTCAAGGAGTACGCGCGGAACAAGACTGAACAGGTAACGTTCTGTTCACACATACTCACCATCTAGTTGCTGCTGCGCGAGCTGCTGCAGCACAAGCGCAGCGGGGACCAGCTCGCGCAGCAGCTCCACATGCTCAAGGAGTACGCGCGGAACAAGACTGAACAGGTAACGTTCTGTTCACACATACTCACCATCTAGTTGCTGCTGCGCGAGCTGCTGCAGCACAAGCGCAGCGGGGACCAGCTCGCGCAGCAGCTCCACATGCTCAAGGAGTACGCGCGGAACAAGACTGAACAGGTAACGTTCTGTTCACACATACTCACCATCTAGTTGCTGCTGCGCGAGCTGCTGCAGCACAAGCGCAGCGGGGACCAGCTCGCGCAGCAGCTCCACATGCTCAAGGAGTACGCGCGGAACAAGACTGAACAGGTAACGTTCTGTTCACACATACTCACCATCTAGTTGCTGCTGCGCGAGCTGCTGCAGCACAAGCGCAGCGGGGACCAGCTCGCGCAGCAGCTCCACATGCTCAAGGAGTACGCGCGGAACAAGACTGAACAGGTAACGTTCTGTTCACACATACTCACCATCTAGTTGCTGCTGCGCGAGCTGCTGCAGCACAAGCGCAGCGGGGACCAGCTCGCGCAGCAGCTCCACATGCTCAAGGAGTACGCGCGGAACAAGACTGAACAGGTAACGTTCTGTTCACACATACTCACCATCTAGTTGCTGCTGCGCGAGCTGCTGCAGCACAAGCGCAGCGGGGACCAGCTCGCGCAGCAGCTCCACATGCTCAAGGAGTACGCGCGGAACAAGACTGAACAGGTAACGTTCTGTTCACACATACTCACCATCTAGTTGCTGCTGCGCGAGCTGCTGCAGCACAAGCGCAGCGGGGACCAGCTCGCGCAGCAGCTCCACATGCTCAAGGAGTACGCGCGGAACAAGACTGAACAGGTAACGTTCTGTTCACACATACTCACCATCTAGTTGCTGCTGCGCGAGCTGCTGCAGCACAAGCGCAGCGGGGACCAGCTCGCGCAGCAGCTCCACATGCTCAAGGAGTACGCGCGGAACAAGACTGAACAGGTAACGTTCTGTTCACACATACTCACCATCTAGTTGCTGCTGCGCGAGCTGCTGCAGCACAAGCGCAGCGGGGACCAGCTCGCGCAGCAGCTCCACATGCTCAAGGAGTACGCGCGGAACAAGACTGAACAGGTAACGTTCTGTTCACACATACTCACCATCTAGTTGCTGCTGCGCGAGCTGCTGCAGCACAAGCGCAGCGGGGACCAGCTCGCGCAGCAGCTCCACATGCTCAAGGAGTACGCGCGGAACAAGACTGAACAGGTAACGTTCTGTTCACACATACTCACCATCTAGTTGCTGCTGCGCGAGCTGCTGCAGCACAAGCGCAGCGGGGACCAGCTCGCGCAGCAGCTCCACATGCTCAAGGAGTACGCGCGGAACAAGACTGAACAGGTAACGTTCTGTTCACACATACTCACCATCTAGTTGCTGCTGCGCGAGCTGCTGCAGCACAAGCGCAGCGGGGACCAGCTCGCGCAGCAGCTCCACATGCTCAAGGAGTACGCGCGGAACAAGACTGAACAGGTAACGTTCTGTTCACACATACTCACCATCTAGTTGCTGCTGCGCGAGCTGCTGCAGCACAAGCGCAGCGGGGACCAGCTCGCGCAGCAGCTCCACATGCTCAAGGAGTACGCGCGGAACAAGACTGAACAGGTAACGTTCTGTTCACACATACTCACCATCTAGTTGCTGCTGCGCGAGCTGCTGCAGCACAAGCGCAGCGGGGACCAGCTCGCGCAGCAGCTCCACATGCTCAAGGAGTACGCGCGGAACAAGACTGAACAGGTAACGTTCTGTTCACACATACTCACCATCTAGTTGCTGCTGCGCGAGCTGCTGCAGCACAAGCGCAGCGGGGACCAGCTCGCGCAGCAGCTCCACATGCTCAAGGAGTACGCGCGGAACAAGACTGAACAGGTAACGTTCTGTTCACACATACTCACCATCTAGTTGCTGCTGCGCGAGCTGCTGCAGCACAAGCGCAGCGGGGACCAGCTCGCGCAGCAGCTCCACATGCTCAAGGAGTACGCGCGGAACAAGACTGAACAGGTAACGTTCTGTTCACACATACTCACCATCTAGTTGCTGCTGCGCGAGCTGCTGCAGCACAAGCGCAGCGGGGACCAGCTCGCGCAGCAGCTCCACATGCTCAAGGAGTACGCGCGGAACAAGACTGAACAGGTAACGTTCTGTTCACACATACTCACCATCTAGTTGCTGCTGCGCGAGCTGCTGCAGCACAAGCGCAGCGGGGACCAGCTCGCGCAGCAGCTCCACATGCTCAAGGAGTACGCGCGGAACAAGACTGAACAGGTAACGTTCTGTTCACACATACTCACCATCTAGTTGCTGCTGCGCGAGCTGCTGCAGCACAAGCGCAGCGGGGACCAGCTCGCGCAGCAGCTCCACATGCTCAAGGAGTACGCGCGGAACAAGACTGAACAGGTAACGTTCTGTTCACACATACTCACCATCTAGTTGCTGCTGCGCGAGCTGCTGCAGCACAAGCGCAGCGGGGACCAGCTCGCGCAGCAGCTCCACATGCTCAAGGAGTACGCGCGGAACAAGACTGAACAGGTAACGTTCTGTTCACACATACTCACCATCTAGTTGCTGCTGCGCGAGCTGCTGCAGCACAAGCGCAGCGGGGACCAGCTCGCGCAGCAGCTCCACATGCTCAAGGAGTACGCGCGGAACAAGACTGAACAGGTAACGTTCTGCTCACACATACTCACCATCTAGTTGCTGCTGCGCGAGCTGCTGCAGCACAAGCGCAGCGGGGACCAGCTCGCGCAGCAGCTCCACATGCTCAAGGAGTACGCGCGGAACAAGACTGAACAGGTAACGTTCTGCTCACTGTTAAATCACCATTCGTTTATTTTCGGCCTGGTGAGATGTATTTTCACGTCTCGCTTAAAGGACCCGGGATCATAGTGGGAGTGAAACACGTCCGCTGGCAGTGAGTTCTAGGTTTGGACCGCTCGGCACAGGAAGAAAGAACTGAAACGTTTAGTTTATGATATTTCTATCACTATAAAGCTGTGACGACAAGACGCCCATGAGAGTGTTCATTATTTGAAATCATCTTTATAAAACTGTGACCACACGATGACGATAAGAGTCTTCATTAACTCGAATTGTCATTATTTTGTACATTCCTGTATTTTTAAATTATGTTTTTGTTTAATTTTTTTTAAATATTTTATCTAATTTAATCATGTATTTTAATCATGTCTTTCATTTTCTAAAAAGTAAAATTTTTATGTCAGGTTCAAGATACCTGAAAATAAAAAGATTTATTATTATAGACAACCCGAACGAAGTTGTAAGACAGCCTCACAGATAATCAATGTTCTTTCATTAAGTACTATTTATCGAGCAAATGTAGCTATCGAGCACTCGAATGCCACTCGTCTCTGTTGAGTTTCAGTTGAGCAGCGATAATCACTTCCCATCAGCTTACCATCACCAGATTAATTGTATTTACTTGTTTAGGCTTATTGATACTGCTGTTTTTACAATATTTCGTAGGTAATCGATTTCTTCACAAATAATAATAATTTAACAAAAATACTTCCAGTTGGAGAAATGGCACGAGGAGTACAAAAAGAAGGACATAGCTCTCGGCAAGTCCCACAGCGACACAATCTCATCTATACTGCAACAACAGTAAGCTTATATAATATCTCAATATTAAGTTAATTAATTAATATTTTTTTTAATATTAATTATTCTCAATTAATGTTAGGAATAATAAAGGCTAGGAAGATGATGATGATTCTGACATCTATTTAAAAGCTGTCATTTTTAAATGATTTTTTTTCCTTTTGTTCTGAAATCTTCTTAGTAATTGTGAAAACCTAGTGTGAGTTTATTTCACGCGAACATCAAGAGCGGCCTTCGGTGGAACCTTCACCAATCCTAATGTCAAAAGCTCTCACCGTAGAAAGATAAAAGATGAAAAATAAACACTCTAGGCCCTCTGATGACGAAACCATAACTCTCCATATAAATAAATAAACTTAAAGCGTCAGTTTGTACATTCGAATTGACTGCTTTTCACTAAATGTATATCAAATTAATTAAAAATAATACTGATAATACGGTACTTACATTAAAAATCATTTTTTAAATTTAGATTTTCGTGTGTCTATGTTCCGACTAATCTTTGTAACGACTGGACCGATTTCCACTGGACTTGATGCTCGTCACATATTATTTGTCCTTGATGGGAATTGATTCCCCTATGATTTTTTTTTTATTATTGGATAGTGGGCAAACGAGCAGACGTATCACCTGATGGTAAGCGATTACCGCCGCCCATGGACACCCGCAACACCAAAGGCGTCACAAGTGCGTTGCCGACCTTTGGGGGATGGGAATGGGGGGAGGGGTTGGGGTATGGGCCTCCGGTATCCACACTCACTCGGTGAAACACAGCGCAAACGCTATTTCACACCGTTTTTCTGTGAGGCCGTGGTATCACTCCGGTCGAGCCGACCCATTCATGCCGAAGCATAGCTCTCCCACGGTAAATTTCACAGTCAGTGTCACCAGCCACTAAACTATGTTTAGTAGATTATCAATATTATAACTTTTTTTTTTTCGTTTTCAGAACCAGCCAAATATCCACGCTCATAGAAGAGACGAAATTACTCAAAGACCAACTCAGTATTGTTTAAATATTGTGCCGCCTAACGTTACTTATAATATCTCTATGTCATGTTAATATTAGACAGAGCCAATTCTATTGTACTTAAACCCACTAAAACTCACTAAAATTCACTAAAAAATAAAATTTGTCCTGTCAAATGACAACTAAACGCCGAAGATTCACTAAAATTAGATAAGTTACACTAAAAATAGACATCATCTAAATAGATACATACAAAAATAGCATTTGTAAATTATTTTACCGAATTTGTACCGATAGCATTTATACTTACCACTTTTTCTAAAAAATATTTTTTTGACAGATAAAAAAATAAATCAATTAACTTTATTGTACCGGAAGACCTTTTCACCTAACTTCAAAAATGCATGACATTGTAAGGTTTAAATTTGTAAAATCAACCTATGTCCACTACTGAACCAAGGTCTCTACCAAAAAAGCGCCAACTATCCTGGTCTTGAGTCACTTTCCTCAAATCATCGGTCCAGCACCTCACACACGTTTGCCAATCTCTATCTCCACTCTAGCACATATTTTGTTTACCATCCAAGAACAGAAGCGGACCTGAGGCAAGTAGCTATAGCGTCTGTTCCCGATACAAAACAGTCTGTTATTTTAAATGGAAGAAATATTCACGTCAATCGGTTGTCACTACGAACTCAAACAACAATTAAAATAAAACATTCACACTTGAGTAGTTGACACCTCAGACAAATTAGTTACTTTTATCAACTGTCAAAATGATCACTTTATATAATTAACGTACTAAATACAAACTTGTGACGTCACTTCTTTTAGACTAATCAATTGAACAATAAAATTTGTAATAGAAATTAAAATCTGTAATAATTACATTTTCCGATATGTTTTGTAGAGATACATCGGTATTTACGATACAGTCAACCCTATTGACTGCACGTTTGGCCTAGAGGTTTCAGCGATAGCCAGGTCGCCGTCTACTGCGCCAAGTGTTGTGGGTTCAATTTTGTATCCGTTTAATGTACGTTTATAAAGTCCGTCTCGACACCGGAGGTATCAAAAAACACGCAGACATAAATATATTCTGTGTTATAACAGTGTAACGCGTAGGCCCATTTGGGCTTATACTTTGACAGAGGGGAACGCCTGCGTAGGACTACTCGCTACCGTGTTGCTCTATGACTATACACTAGCCAGACGGGTTGGTATAGGGTTTATTTCAAGTGGTCCTTTTGTGTTAATAACTGCAGTTCCCGGACCCCTCCCCCCCCCTTCTCAGGCGCAGAGTGGCACACCGTGTGGATTTAGTCGGTTCGATTCCGACACAGTTTTTTTTACAGATTTTGATGATTCTTTTTAATTTGATAGCTGGTTCTTTCAGAGTGGTCCCATTTCAATTTGGTCCAGTTCTTGAAGCTTTTAATATAAAAAAGTTTATTCCATTTTATCTCCCGCTTTGATAAGGACGGGAAGTGGACTTATAATATTTTCAACTTCTCCAGTTTTCTTCTGATTATTTTTGTGGCGGGTTCCAAGAAAGTTTAATTTTTCTTGGGACTTTCCGAGTTTCATAACTCGGGTGTGTTCATGGGTTGGGGCGCACTGTTCCTGATCCTGGTGTACAGAAGTTCCAGCGGTGGTCGTGTGTTATAAGTACTTCAATAAACTTAATGACGACGAGAATATAATTGTTTAGTGTTTAAGAAATGTTTTTAGTTGTTTTAAAGATACTCCTGATTGATTAAACTGACTTGTGTATTGTGTTTGTTTCTGAATAAATTTGAAAATTAAATCATGTTTCTTATTTAATCCTGTTTTTTTTTAAATTATTTTTGATTAGCTTTTACTCGTGTCTCCGCTCGAGTGTATGACGGTTATCGCTGTAAATAGTAGCCTATATTCTTCCTCAAGAATCAAATTATGTTCATTACAAATTTCATTGAAATCGGTGCAACGGTTCAGCCGTGAAAACTTAACAGACAGACACCGTTACATTTCAATCTATACAAATAAATAAAATTGGCGTGTCTGTTTATAATATTAAAATAACCGCTTTCTACTACATGCATATGCAAGTATATACGGTACACATACCAAAATATTTTTTTTTTAATTTTTGTTTGCCTGTCTTTTTATTCCGGCTAATCTCTGGAACGGCTGATCCGATTTGGACGGGACTTTCACTGGTAGGTAGCTGATGGTACATGGGCTTACATTTTTTAGACTAGTTTCGCCCCGCGGCGTTACCCACGATACGACAATAACCGCGGGGTTCAGCTAGTTAATAATATTAGAATGGATGTTGTGTTTTTTCTTTATGTGTGATGTGTTGTAATTTCGTACTCATTACACATAGGCGCTAAATTCTTGATCTAGATAGCAATAACACGACCAATTCTTATCCAATCGGTTCCCATCGGATAATGCGTAACTATAGTATATGATAGGGAACAGTCTAGCGACCATTTCTAGCATCGCGCCCTCATTGGCCCAATTCATTCCGGTTTTCTGTTACGAATTGCAGAAAAGTAAGAAGAAACATGGTGTACGAGCAAACCCATACATTTGTAGTACGAGTAGTTAACGAAATTAGCTTACATCAAAGCATTTGTATTGCACTCCTGTTACATTGTGCGTTAACTTTGAACACATTATTTAGTAGCAATAAAACCATCATTCAGGAAAGTTGTCTACTCATTTATCAAACCAACTATCAGTAATGGTAGGGAAACTACCCCTACACTTGATAAGGTTTTTTTATGTATTAGGGGGCAAACGAGCAGACGTATCGCCTGATGGTAAGCGATTACCGCCGCCGCTCATGGACACCCTCAACACCAGAGGTGTCTCAAGCGCGTTGCCGACCTTTGGGGGATGAGGATAGGGATGGAGGAGGGATTGTTGGGTATGGGCCTCCGGTATCCTCACTCACTCACTCGGTGAAACACATCGCAGGCGCTGTTTCACACCGGTTTTCTGTGAGGCCTTGGTATTACTCCGATCGCCGACTCATACATGCCGAAGCGTGGCTATCCACGGTATAGGTAAAATCAAAATTACATTTATTTAAAAAAAAAAATGCACATTACCGAAAATAATATTTTCTATTCTTGAGTCAAATGCTACTAATTACTGTTGCCGGATATGCCATCAACATGGTACTAATTACTGTTTCAGATTAATAGTTTCTCTGATAAATACATAGTAATTTAAAATTCTTATGTGACTTTATAGGTATTATATATGAAACTAGCTTCTGCGCGCGTCTCCGCCCGCGTGTTTGTCGGTTATCGCAGTAAAGAGTAGCCCATGTCCTTCCTCGACAATCAGAGTATCTCCATGCCAAATTTTATTGAAATAGCTAGTCGTAATATATAAAACGCTTATTACGCTTGGCTGAATTTAATTATCTTATTTCAGTCGTTACTGAATTTAGCTCAAGTATAATCGCAATTATCAAGCTAGCATCCTAAATTCAGAAGCAAGGATGGTTTCTGACTGACTGAATCATTTAGAAACCTAATGAGAAACTCATTTCAATATCTGCCTCGGTGGCGTAGTGGTACGCGTATGCGACTGCTAAGCTTGAGGTCTCGGGTTCAAATCCTGGGTCGGACCAAATGTTTGTGGAATCTACAAATATTTGTTTCGGAGTTTGGGTGTTTTCTATGTATAATATGTATGTATTTACAAAAAAAAAAAGTTTATATAAGTATTTATATCAGTTGTCTAGTACCCATAACACAAGCACTGCTTAGCTTGGGACTAGATGGCGTTGTGTGTTAGATGTCCGAAATATTTATTTATTATTATTTATTTATTATTTAGCCAGGTGTAATCGCATTTAGTTACTAACTTCAGTCGCTATGTAGCTGTCCGTGTGTGAGGACGTATACTTTTGTTTTGTACTTACGCTGAGTACTCACTTAGTGCCTGAAGGCACGGCGTATGTTACATAATTACATGCCAAATAGTCCAAATCTACATTCAAATCATTCGTGCCAATTTTGATAGATCAGAATCTATTTCCACTTAAATATACGGATATATCCGTACATATCCGTAAATGAAATCGACTTACTTAATATTTATTACTATTATTATTTCAATTGAATTATTATTTCATGTCCTTAAGTGGTGTTAAATATTACATTTCAAATGAATATCGTTTTATGAAGTTCATATCAAGTAAAAGTAGGTATTATGCTACGTGTATGTGTGTGTAAACAAAATCTTGTTTTACACCACATCAGTGCCACACAAATATATATATATAGCCCGTTGATAGTAAACTGTTCTAAGTTCTAAGCTTGTTGACCACAAGGCTCGGTATTGACACCGCCTATACCACTCGATGTGATGTAGACATCGAATGTTTCTGTGCCTCGTTGAATCGCTTGAGTTGACTTGCCGACTATTTGCCTAGATCAAATGGTTGTGCTCAACTATAAATAAATAAACACACAACCATTAGACCCGAACGGGAATCAAACACGTGACCGCTACAGTTTGTAGGGTGTATCAGTCCACGGACACTGACGTTAATAAAACGAATATATTTAGGTAATTAAAGTTCGTGTATTCACACACTTAACAATTATTATAAACACGGTAGTATACGGAAGAGTAGAAGTTTAGACACGCACAAAAGACAACAGACATAATAATGGTATAGCGGAAATATATAGTTTACTAGCAATGAAAATAAGAATATACAACATATAAATTATGACAGCATTAAGCGTCAAGCAAAATCTACAAGGGAGCTGAAGAGGACTGGCGCGGAGCGTGCGTCGGGCGTGAGCAGACAATGCACTGTCTGGTGGCGGTAGACTCAAACCGAAGAAGAGTCGACCCGATGATTGCCGACGGCCACACCTCCACCTGACCAGCTGTACCGCCACAAGTTGAAACAAATTAATTTTCAAAATGTATTTATAAAAACTTATTTTACTCATAAATGAATGGCTGTCGAAAATAACAAAAGGAATGATTTATATAATTAACATAAACTTTAAAAGATTTAATTATTTCTATCTCCAAGTAAAACTGTCCTTACAAGTCGCAATTTCCCTATGCAAATAATATCGATAATCTATATTTAAATACAAGCAAAGATAAAATCAAGCAACCCACCCCCTGCAGGAGGCAGGGCGTGCGTTACTTGCTTGTGCATGGTTCATGTCTCCATTTAAATCGTTCGTGCCAATTTTAATATCACGATACAGAATCTATTGCCTCTTCAGTACCTAACTTAACTCGATTCGTTTATACTAAATGGCGATAGGTGTATCGTTTTTAGAAAAGGTATACAGATTTAAATAATAAATTTTGAATAGATTTGTTGCATTAATGAAGTTACTTTTCTCCTATTTGGCGTAATAACTTAAAACTACAATTAAAATCAAAATTTCTTACACATCGTAACATCGTTCATTCCTTATTAATTTAAACAGTGTACCAGTCAAAATTAACTCGTAGCTCTGAGTTATTAAAGCCTATAGGCCAAAACTGTACCTCAAAACATTTAGGATTTTCTGGTTTCGTCCTCCTTAAAGAAGAAAATTTGGCAAGTTTCACAAAAAGGGCTCGAGGAGAGCCCCATCAAGAAAACGAGAAGTGGGCGCACAGTTACATTCCCAAATTACTATCGCCCGTAGTTACGGTCTCACAGGGGGAGTAGTGTAGCTTCGGGAGATGGCGCAGTAGTAGGTTATGTTGTATGTGGAAGTCACCACAAAACTAAAAAAGCATTTTCAAATGATGAAGCAAAATTTGTAAAGTAATTTGAAATATGTTCCACAATCTTTATTATTTCCAATTGTAATTAAAAAATAAAATTATTTATAACTCTAAGTAAAACTATCTTCACAAGTCGCAATTTCCCTATGCCAAAAATATCGATAAATTGTATTTAATAAGAAGCAAACAGGAAGTTAAGAAATGCACTCCCTGCCTGAGGCTCAGGCAGGGCGTGTGGATCTTAAATCCCTGCTTATTACCTAATAGGCCATATCTCAATTCGAATCATTCGTGCAAACTTTAATATCGCGATCCAGAATCTATTGCCTCTTCAGTACATGCTTAATTCGATTTGTTTCTTGTTTTTAGAAACCGTACAGAGATTTTACTAATATGTTTTAAAAGGATTTTGGAATGAATTAGATTGCATATCTCATTTGATTTTGGTTTTAAAAGATATGTAATATCGAAGCATAAACATCCGTGATTTAAAAACTTACTTTTATGGAGATTTATGAACTAAACAGCATTTTCAAAAGATGAAGCAAGATTTATAAAGTAATATGCATTATGTTCCACAATATTTATTATTTAAAATTCTCACACACGGTCTTGTAATCTCAAACTACGCAGTTATGAAACACGTATACTCAAGTATATATTAACACGTATTTTGTTGGAGACAAATTACACCCAGACACAATACGTTAAATAATCGTGTTCATCATACAATTATATATCCTGCGTGGGAATCGAACCCACGACCAAGTTTGATACTCGGGCAATGGATGATTGCAAAGGCGAAAGCGGCGTGTTCGTTGTCCAACCCAAGACATTTGAGATCAGTTTGGACTCCACCACGGATATGTAGCCGAACTAATTGTTTTTAACCGACTTCAAAAAAAGCAGTACGTTCTTAAGGTGGTTAAATTTTTTTGGTTGACCACTTGTGAATTATTTGTTGTTGCCATATTAACATTAGTGGCATTAAAGAACTCTGTGGAGGTTCGATTGCAGGTAGCTTCATGTAAGAAATGAAAGTTCAGTCGTGTCAAGTGAAAACGCTCTACAGATGACAAAGAGGATCTGAACTATATCATTTATAAACCGATCTGGATTTTTTGTATGAAAGGATGCAGAATTTTGAAATTTGATACGCACCAACGTCTTATAGCACAGTTAAAGGAAAAATTGCGAAAAGCATACACTTTTTACGGAACCTTCGGTGCGCGAGTCTGACAGGCACAGACATTTTCGTTAAAAATTTTTTTTTATATATTTGCATATATGACCCGTTGATAGTAAACTGTTATCTTGATTGGATACTTGCAATTCCAGAGAACACCATGTATCAATCATCATCTCATCAAGAATACTCAGGGAAAACTTTGAAGGATAAAACAAATTAATTTTCAAAAATGTATTTATTAAAACTTATTTTACAGTTTTACATTCAAAAAATGAATGGCAGTCAAAAATAACAATAGGAATGATTTATAAAATTAATATAAACGTTGAAAGATACACACAAGTCGCAATTTCCTTATACGAAAAATATCGATAACTGCACTTAAAAACATGCAGACATAAATTCAAGCAACACACGCGTGTGTTTCTCGATTACATGCTTATTACCAAATAGTACATGTGTCCAATTGAATCGTTCGTGCCAATTTTAATATTGTGATACAGAATCGATTACCTTTTTAGTCTATAGCTTAATTCGACTCGTTAACACTAGATGACGTTAGGTGAATTGTTATTAGAAACGGTACAGAGATTTCATTAATAAATTTTAAATTTATTTGCTGCATTAATTAGGTTATTTTTCTCCTATTTAGCGTAATAACTAAAAACTACAATTAAAATCAAAATTTCTTACACATCCTATCTACTACAATTTCATTCCTTAATAATTCAAACAATTTAACAGTCAAAATTGACTCATAGTGGCTAGTAATTAAAGCTTATATTGCAAAGACTCAGTCCATAAGTGGCCCCCAAAACATTTTGGATACTCTGGTTTCGTCCTCTGTGAAGAAGAAATCTTTGCCAAGTTTCACAAATTCTTTCAGCGATAACTTGCCGTCCTGTAAAATAATAATTTAAATTAGTTAATAGATTTTGATAATCGTAATGGCGCAGCGGCTGAATAATAAATGTAACGAATGGAAGATCAGACATTGAGTCCTGCTTTTTAACTCGTCTTATAGCTGTTTGATTTTAAGTTTAATAGATATGTAGTAAAAATGATATACAGGTACAGCCTTAGTTTACTTAAAAAGAAATATCATTGAGATACGATATATTTTATATTGTCTTAAATATTTTTTTCTAGATTCTTTATCGTATACTTAATTACACCCAAACATAGAACGTGAAATAATCGTGTTTAATACATAAAAAAATATCCTGAATGAGAATCGAATCCACGAACAAGTTCGCATCAAGTCAAGGGTAATGGGAATTTTTAACGTGGTTAATCCACGTTCAAAATTCCCATATTATATTATTATATCTCGGTATATTGTCGTGTCTGCTTACCCCATTAGTGTCGATGATAGCAAAGGCTACAGCGGCGTGTTCATTGTCCAGCCCGAGGCATTTGAAGAACAGTTTAAACTCCACCACTGATATGTAGCCGGATTTATCCTTATCTACTGCCTGTAATAACAATATCCAATATTATTATATTATATTTAAAACTTGTATAAACAAATGTGATAGGTCGTAAAAAATCACTATCCAGATTAATATATCCGGACATATCCGGATATTTTTATTTAACAATTTAAGGTATTTATAAAAATGGTAACTATTTGCTTCGTTTAGAAATAACATCAATTTGTTTTTTTTTTAAATTGTCGTTAGATTCATAACAACGAAATGAAATAATTGTAAATTGTAATGTGGCAAATTGTGGGTAAACTAATTTGCGCATTGTTTATGTTTATTATGAATAAAAAGTTGTAAAAATACAATGGTTTTATTGACGTGTGTACTTATCTATCTTGCGCCCCTAATTTTACCAAGTGTTTGTGTAATCTACAAATATTTGTTTCGGAGTTTGGGTGTTTTCTATGTATAATATGTATGTATATGTGTATTCATATCAGTTCTCTAGTACCCATAACACAAGCTCTGCTTAGTTTGGGACTAGATGGCGTTGTGTGTTAGATGTCCGAAATATTTATTTATTATTACCTTAAAGAAATAGGGGAGCCACGATAAAGCTCTCTTCTTCAGAGTCCGGTCGTTGAGCACGTGGTTCATATCTTCTAGATACTGCTCTTGAGTCACGAAGTTGTACGGATCTACTTCGCCCCATTGCGCTTCCCAAGTTTTCTGTAAGATTTGTTTAAATATTTAATAAAGAGAAATTTAGTCTCTCGTGTACTTAGCCGACTGGATTTATAGTTCAGTATAAAATGAATAAATTGGTAAAAGGCTTTTATATAAATGTAACTGTCTACAAGAGGTACCTACAGATCGGTGTTATGAGCAACTGAAGGCCACAGTAGTATGAGAGAAATTAGGAAGTGTGGCATCTTTTAGTTGTAATCATGTTCCTGTGTTCTCACACACGTATTGTATTTGTATATTTTTAATATATTTAATGGATAGCGGTCGATGCAGCGCCTGCATGTTATTCCTGAAGAATGAGTCAGACTGTCACCGTCACTCCCTGCTTATGGGTTTTATAAGAATTGTTATAGAACATTATACTCTGGTTACTACCATGTGAATCTTATTTATCTCTTATAATAGAATCCCTACAGGAAGTAGCTGTAGTTTACTATTTGTAATACTTATTCTGACTTAAATTTTATCGCTTGCACGCTTTTATAACTATTAATTTGTCTTCAGACAGCGATTTATTCTAAATATTGGCACAAATACCTTTATAATACTGGTGAACTCCATAGCGTGCTGTTCGTCTAAATGTCCGAGCGACTTGAATCTCTCAGCGAAGAGTTGGAAGTCGTTGTATGAGATTAATCCATCTTTGTTCACGTCGAGTATGTTGTGGACGGTGCGCATTTTTCTACGCCAGAATTGAGACTGAAACAGAATTAAAGATTAGAAGCATTTAACACACTATGCTATGGTTCTTCGAATTATTACATTAAAATCTATACTAATAATAAAGCTGAAGAGTTTGTATGTTTGTTTGAACGCGCTAATCTCAGGAACCGCTGGTCCGATTTGAAAACTTCTTTCAGTGTTGGATAGTCCATTTATCTAAGAAGGCTATGGGCTATAAATCATCACGCTACTACTAATAGGAGCGGAGCACCAATGAAGAATGTTTCAAAAACGGGGGAAATTTTCACGCTACGGACAATATAAGACGCAAACGAGGTTGCGTGGGTCAGCTAGTAATAAATAATAGTAGAAAACTGCAAGGAGTCTACATTCCAGCTTTCGTCTAAACAAATAAATAAATAAAATTGGAGTCCTACTGGACAGAAGTGGTGGATAAATAACATTTCAGCTGACCACACTCTTCTAAAACCTTATGTACTTTTTAAAATTCCAACATGAATGGTGGAGTTTAAGTTTTAAGTAAACGTTTTCAACTCACTCTATCATATCCTTTACACTCCGTATCCGAGTCTGAGTCAGATTCGGACTCGGAGTACGAGCGTTTCCTCCTGTCCTCCTCCGGTCGGCCGTGTTGCTTGCTGTAGTTGCGTCTCAGCGCGGAGTTCCGTTCCGATCCCTCCAAATCTCGCATGTCTGTTAAGTAGCAGATGTTCCCGTTGCATATCGCTTTCGTATGGATTGACTGAAACAATTAATTAAAAACAAATTAGTCTGACGATCTAGTGGTTAGTACCGTTCCTGACTTCTAATCCAAAGGTTCTACAAGCTCTTAGCGATCGTGTCAGTTAACCGTCCCATCGGATTATTGGAGATCAGAGAGTGCACTTGTGTTTGCGCACTTGTGCATTTACAAAAAGTATCTTGCGCAGTTGGCTGGTCTCCGTTGAGATTGGCCGCCGTGGCCGTTATCGGCTTCGAGAACATTCATACTAATTTATATGTAAGTTTGTTTTTCAACAGTATGGTTAGAATGATACAGGCTTTGTCTAGTTTAGGATCAGACGGCCGTGTAAGAGATGTATAAGGATTTTATCATTATTTAAACTTCTTCTTTCGTACTTATTGACAGAAGTACTTTTGAATATTGAGGACGTATTATATCTATCTTTTTAAACAAACTATGAAGTCTTTTTTTAACATTCTCCTCTCCGTCCTTCCCCCTATCTCTAAACAAACGTGGGTTTTATAAAACTGGGTCACGTACTTACTTACTACCTACTAAACGTTTCGTTACCTTTATAGTTTAGGATTCCCTGCTTTGACAACAAACACATACCTACGTCTATTCTTTTCTATAGATTCTGCCAACAATTTATCTATAAATCTAGTTAAACTGATGATAGACCAGTCATATTGCCCTAGCAACGGTCAACTTATCTGCTAGTTAACTTGAACAGTCGCCTCGCTATCGACGCGAGAGCGATGACCGCATTATGCAGGTCGATGCGTATGTATGTGTGCGGTGTGCGCTCGCGCATACTCCTGACATTTGCCATTACTGTTGATACTGGACGTGGAATTAAGAGTAAAAGCAAATAAGTATATTATTTTATAAAGTATGTTAATAACCATTTAGTAAGAAATGAATACTGATTAACTGTTGCTCAAATGTTAATTTTATTTGAAATTTTATGTGAATGTCATTAGTTCAGTTTTCGAAACGCATATGAGACTTTAAATATTAAGAATAATATAATCAAAATACCGTTATATATAAGTACCGTCATATTTCATGTACTAAATTACTTTAATCTTTTTGTCGAAAGTTTCATAGCCTTGTCGCGTTCATACATGATTCACTTGTGGTTCCAACTTTCGTGCAAAGAAAGAGGCTTAAAGCGTACGCGTACTAGGCTCGGCAGACGCGAGATGGGTTGGATTTGGGTTTTTTCATGTTTAAAAAAAAGTGAGAGTTCTCCTCCGATGACTGCAGTGAGGGCCCGACGCTGCGATGCCCAAGCTGAGCAGATCGCCAGCGTGTGCTGGACCGAGTCCTCACTGCAGTCGCAGTGGTGGCAGGCGGGTCTCAATTTCCTCCTAGCGACCGAGTGCAGGTACTTCCCGAAGCAAACGTGCCCGGAAATCACCTGCGTCAGCCGGAAAGAAAGGGTTCCGTGCTGCCGCCCTGCCCACTCAAGGATGACCGGCTTGAGCGCCTCCACGGCGGCAAAGCCAGCGCGTGGAGCCTCCAGCCGGGACGACTAACGAGCCATGATGGCTCGACGAGCAGCTTCACGCCACTCGGGATTTTTTATGTTTACGAACAACTTGTCATAAACACGCGATGGTTGATGATTATATTCACTCACAAATTTCGTTTATCGTGTATCGTTTTTGGTTATAATTAAAAAGTTTCGTTGAATAATTTTATCATGTTTGAATGGAATCTTTAAAACGCAGCGTGGTAAGAAAGACACGAAGCTTTTGTTGTTAGCAGGCTTTCTCGCGTGTTCACACGCAGCATGATATATCCCCCAGACAGACACACAGTGACAATCTATAAATAGCCATCACAAGGACACACTGTTCAATGCAATGTAACTGCAAAAGCGATGCATTACAATACTCATTGCAATTTGAATGATTTCTTTGTTCTCAAATGTAGAAATCAAACAGAGGAAAAGTACACTTACACTATTTTCTTTAATAGATTTATATGACAGTATCACTTCACATATGTAGTCCCCAATTCAAATAGTATAAAAGGGCGGTTATAGTAAATAAAACTAACAACCATGTTTATAGTTATTCTTTTTTAGGACAAGGATAACATTTTTTTAAATATATTTTCGTACAGATACGAGTAAATTGAGAAATATAACCTGGAACTGACGTTGTCTATTACCATAAGTGTGGGTCACCCTTGTGCATTAGCAATGTATGGTAACCCCTACTCTTGGATTCCGCTCATATTTTCTATGAAAGTGCCCAAGTGGTGCAGTGGTAGCGTATGCGACTGCTGTCCTTGAGGTCTCGGGTTCGATTCCCGGGTTATACCAAATGTTTGTATGATCTACAAATATTTGTTTCAGAGTTTCGGTGTTTTCTATGTATAACATGTACCTATGTATTTACAAAAAAAAGTACATATGTTATTATACCAGTTGTCTAGTACCCATAACACAAGCTCTGCTTAGCTTGGGACTAGATGGCGTTGTGTGTTAGATTAGATGTCTGTAATATTTATTTATCAGCAGAGTAGTGACTGCGGCAGATCAATATTAAATATTTTTGACTATAGAAAATCAAAGTTGTAAAGAAATACAGTGGTTCCTGTACTTTGTGGATAAACTAGTTACATAAACGTTTTCCATTTCCGCGCGGCAAAAATTCTTTACAGCCTCTTGAGGTCAAATAATATTTAACAAAGTTATATCAACACGAAAGTAGAACAGAATCGTTTTCCTGTTTACGAGTATTATAGTCTGTGTTTACTAATTATTTATAAGTTTTGATAACGGTACTATGTTTATATTTCGAATTGATTGATTGATTGTTAATTTGTAATATTTATCTAGGGCGTAGGTAGGTAAATTTAATAGGTATAAATTGGGAAAAACCCAGAAAGGATTGACTGCACAGTTGGCCTAGTGGTTTAAGTGGTCACCACGCCGGTTTTTACTGCGCCAAGTGTTAAGGATTCAAATACCACATGGGACTCTTCGTGTGATCCACAAATTGTTGATCTGAGTCTGGGCGTTCCTTGTCTCCGCTTCATGTATGTACGTTTTACATGTAAGTCCCCTGCGACACAGGATGTATTTGTTTATATATTTGTTCAATGGATCGAAATTAATTTGACTGTTTGTCATATGTAACCTCACGCTACGACCATTTGGTGCACAGCAGTAACCAGAAACATGTATTTATTTATTTAGAACTAAAACTTAATACAGCAATCAACACTGTTTAAATAGGTTAAACAGGGTCCTAAAACCTTTAACCACCCTTAGTTCATTGCTGAGTTTGGATCAACAAGCGATTACATTCAAATTGTTTAATATAAAGATCTAAGTATAAATGATTCATATTTCCTTCCTCTCATGTTAAATGAATAATTGTCTATCAATCGGTCACTGGCACGTTGACCACAATGATGATCGATGCGGTCACACCAATCGTCTTACCCTTGCTGGACAATTTTCGAATTTAGCACACGGACGAGTTGATATGAATCGCCGATGCAGAAATAAGTGGGCCTTGACGACGCAGGGGCGATTTATAAACAACTATATTGGTTTATTATTTAAATAAATAAATAAATATTCCGGACATCTAACTCACAACGCCATCTAGTCCCAAGCTAAGCAGAGCTTGTGTTATGGGTACTAGACAACTGATATAAATACTTATATACTTTTTTTTTGTAAATACATACATATTATACATAGAAAACACCCAAACTCCTAAACAAATATTTGCAGATCATACAAACATTTGGTCCGACCCGGGAATCGAACGCGACACCTCAAGCTTAGCAGTCGCATACGCTACCACTGCGCCACCGAGTACCGTAGTAGTAGTATAAAATGAAGTCGTTTCCGTTGTCGTTGATCTTTTAAACTACTTAACGGTTTTTTTTTCAGTTTTTTGCAATAAATAGAGTGATTCAAGAGTTAGTTTTACATGTGCAATACATGCATAGTATAGTTGAGTAAATTAGAGAATTTCAAAGTTTACTATGCGAAACTGGGCCGGGTCGCAAAATATAATGCGTCGGATCATATATTCTTATGTATGAAAATGAATTACTGTTTATAAGTCTTACTAAAACTCGAAAATGGCTAATTTTGGTCTTGAAATATTTTTGGAATTCCAAGGAAAGTTAAACGGTGTGTAATAATAAAAAACCAACTTGATTATCATGAATACAGTCAGTCCCTAATATTCTCTAAAGCCGAATTTAACGTTGTAGGTAACATTATTAATCAATTCCAAAATATAACCTTTAAAGCAGATACATTTTATGTACGATTTTCGAGTCGATTTAATTGATTATGTTATTCAACCGACTTCATCATATAAAAAATTCGACTTCAGATACCATAACCATATTTAAATCAGCTCCCACACAATATTATAAGTCAAATTTCATACTTATTCTTTTAAATGATAATTGTGTATTAAAAAATCGTAAATCTTCCCCAAAATAGTACCCGTTATGTTATTTATGGATTAACTCTACCATTTCTGTACCGCCCTCATCCTGATGCAGTTGACCTCAAAGAAAACAATTCTTAAATGACAAAGTTACAAATTCCAATAAATATTATCAGATGTCTGAGAACCGGACTCCGACAAAACCAGTTTCATAGTAAGCCCGCCTAGAGCAGGTACCCTTTAGATTAAAAGGTTTTTATGATTATTATTTTTTAAATTAAAGGCTACGTGAGGAACTCGCGAAAGCAGCCCTATCATTACCCCACCGCTGCATTTAAGCAGATGGATAGAATCAAACAGATTAAATAGAACTATTAAGAATTTGCAGGATTGCTATAGTAATATTGTTAACTGGCAACTCATAAACCAGTTGTTTTTTTAAAATAAATTCTCAAATGTTGTATTAAACGATTGAATTATGGATTTAAATTATTGTTTCGGATACTGTATCCGAAAATTCAGAATAAAGGTGTTTTTTAAATATTGATTTACTTCCTAAAACATATTCCAATCTTTCATCGAAAAATACTTAAACATTGCTTCACATTGCCCGCCATTTTTTGTAATATTCTATAATGTCTATGATCTATGTGTAAATAATATGTAAAGGGCCACATTTTCTACGACACACTAATCAACTAGGGGTCAATGACCGGCGCCCAACAGCCCGTAGGCGTCAAGCAACGCAACTTATGCGGTTATGCAACTTCAAATCATGTGTACATTTGGAATAGAGGTATTGGTGTCACGATTGTAGGCTGCTAAAGGGCTTGAGAGATAGTGACCGAATTATTTATTAAACAACAGCATGTCAATTTCTTAAAATAATTTAAAACGAGTGCAAACTCGAAATGTTTTGTATGTATTTTTTAAATCGACGCTGCCTTCAACTGCCCTTTATGGATTGCAATTACGGAACAACTGTAATTTACTTTAATGTAAACATTAATATATTTTATACTAGCTTTTGTCCCCAACTCCGCCCGCGTGTATGTTAGTTACCGCGATAAAAAGTATATCTTATATCCTTTCTCAGGAATCAAAGTATCTCCATGACAAATTTCATTGCAATCGATGGAACGGTTTAGCCGTGAAAGCGTTACTTTCGAATTTATAATATTCGTATAGAATTATCAATTTTACGTAGTAAAAATGCATCATTTATATTAATTTATTACTGAAACTTATTGATATAGATTGACTGTGTGATGACGAAATTTTTTACATACAGCAACGTTTCATACATTGAAATATATTATAAAGTATTTATATACATATTTAAATTAGTTGTATAGTACCCATAATACATGCTCTGCTTAGTTTGGGACTAGATGGCGTTGTGTATTAAATGTCGAAAAACATTTATTTATTAATTCATCCCATGTGCACTGGTATCCTAAGAGCCGTCTAAAGAAACGAACCACGTAGGAAAAATTCACTGCAAACATGTCTTGCCAGCATTATAGTATTTATTAATCTGTGGCGTTGTGTAATATACTAAGACTACTGTCTAACATTATAATCCATACATTATAAGGCCTAGGTACATATGTCCAGCATTGGACTGTCAAAAGCTAAAAAGGCTAGTATCTCTTAGAAATAAATAAACTAGATACGTATTAATCTTTTGTCTTCAAATTATTAAAGAATTCGTAAATAAATTTGATAATAATAAATTCACCTGACAAAATAACGTTGCCCTTGAAATAATTGGTGTTTTGTTATTGAATAGTTATGACGCGAGGTCGTTGTTTGTACGAGGTGTAATAAACAATTTAACTCACAAATGTGTTCGACGTGAATAGTAAACGTGAAGGGATCGCGGCCCTTTGCAAGGACAGCATAACTGCTCACTGGTGGAACGAGTTAGATATTGTTTATGTACATGTCTTTCCCTTTTAAATGGTGGAAACATAATAATGAATTTAAAGGTGTATTACAATTACTGGTTAAATTTTAAATTAAGTTTATTTACAGAAGATTGAAGGCACTGACAGGCAGAAAGACTGTAGTAGGTACACGACGTACGTAGCAGTAGAATCCCGTCTCGAGAAGAAGGAGCGAGCTGGACAACGCGACAATACGAGTTTTATACATAACTAGCTGACCCACGCAACCTCGTTTGCGTCTTCTATTGCTCGTAGCGTGTAAATTTTCCCACGTTTTTTAAACATTATTCATTGGTGCTCCGCTCCTATTTGTATTAGCGTGATGATATATGGCCTTCCTCGATAAATAGACTATTCAACACTGAAAGAATTTTTCAAACCGAACCATAGGTTCCTGAGATTAGCGCGTTCAAACAAACAAACTCTTCAGCTTTATATATTAGTATAGATAGATAAAACGAATCTTTACTAAAAGAAACCTTTTTGCTTATAAACCGTCTTAGTAATAGAGAAATGCATGATTTCGTGGTTTGAAAATAATAAAATCAGTAGTAATAGCTAACTTATCGACTGTTAATCATGGATGTATGTTCCCAAACGATAACAAGTATTTTCAGAGACTGTAATACCTAAAACTTAACGACTATTTACATTTTCTTGACCTAAGAATCCATTCCATTGACTACTTAACTACATAATTATAGTACATTGTAATAATTGTAATTATTTAATAAATCCGAGAAGTTACTCTCAAGTTACTAGTGAAGAAAATATAAACAGAAAAAAATACAGTTTGGATAGATCACAGTTGGAATGGAATCGGAAAATCAATTTTATTTATATATTTATTTCGGGGTAAGTTAAAATTTTCTAAAATCCTGGGAGGATTTTCACGTAGTGAAAAAGCTTTTGATTGAACGGCAACTGGTCATACCATAAAATGAAGATACAGTTGTAAAATAACCTATACAAAATGGTGGACACTTACAGACACAGACAGTGACAGAGATAATATTAACAATATACCTACTGCTTTTACTAGTATTAAACTAAATGTTTGTAAATAGGCAAAGACAACAAGATAAGTCGGTATTAAGAAGACTATAGTTTGTAGTGTTATTTTCCCGCATTGTTTTCCCGCCTTTCACTAAACTTCATTGATGTCTTTATTTGATCGATTGAAACTGTATTTTTAACTCTGCGCGTCCACTAATATTGACAAAACAGTGTGCAATATGTGTGATAAAGTTTCTGACCCTTTTCAAAATAACTTCTTGAGAAAAACGTACTTATGCTACTAGTAATGAAGGTTACAATGCGAAAGTTAAGCTTAATGTTTTAAAGGATATACTAAGATAACATATCGACGTGCGGTCAGTCCCTTTCTCAGTATTTTATTGTATTGTTTGTTAATTAAATTGTAACTTAATTAAGATTACACTTAACATGATTTTCTTAACTTGTAGCAATAAATATTGGAAGTAAATTTTTACATAACTTAATTAAATTTTTGTAGCGAAATTAAAATGTGTCTCTACTTGTTAAGATGCAATATTATTAAGTCTGCCAAATTTTTGGTTTTTTTTTTATTTAACTATTATTCAAATTTATTATTAATTTGAGTTACATAAAATTCAAGCAAATTTTTGCAAAAAAAAGTAGAAGAAAAATGATGAATTTTATGATTAAAAAGAAAAACATTTTAATATGTACTAATATTTAAATGTTAGGCATAACGTAGACATGTTTTGTTAATGAATTGAAATAGTAATAAAAATAAAATATTCCTTGTAGAATGTAATACAGAAAATAGAAACAAACATTTTATTCTTTTTCTTTTGTTTTCAAAAACGTGAACTCGCTTTAGAAGTGGGTACAGAACCCGTCACTTCTAGTACAGTGACAGTTGTTTTTTAACCGGCTACTGTCTGGCATAGTCGATTCAAGTAGATTATGAAAAGACATCGTACAGAATAATATCTTTATACCGTGAGGTTCTAAAGTTGGATGAGTATACAAGTTTAATACTAAAAAACCGCATGTACAGGTACCAAGATCAATTTTTACCATAAAGTCTGTTTATTACAACAAAGAAACAAAAGCCAAAGTTCTCATTGCTGGCCATATGTACATACCTAGCCAAACAGTATCTGATTGACTGCCCTTTAGACAGTGGTCTTTATTTAATGTGTAAGTATTGGTAAGTACAATTCTTTTGTTAGGTTTTTCAATTCACGGACGGTGTATCAGTGGTTACGCTTCAGACAACTGGAATGCAACGGACAATCGCATCAGTTCATTGGCACATATGTTAATAAAAAACTACCTTTATTCGTATACTAGCTTTTTCGCGGTTTTCCTGGTAAAATAGTTCTTCCTGAAGAATAAAAGTATCTCCAAAATTTATTGAAATCGGTACAGCGGTTTAGCCGTAAAAACGTATCAGACAGAGTTATTTTCGTATTTTAAATATTAATAGTTATGAATAGTATGGATTATTAAAACTTACCTTAAATTGGTTTGAAACACTGGTAACTGACATAATAGCTGCATTTCTTTCAAAATTGATCACAGATCTAAGTCCCAATCTCACAATTGACAACGCCATCTTGTCCACAATAATTTAAAAAAAAAGTCACATAAACAGCTTTTTTTTAAACCACTATCGTAATTACCGAAGTACGTATAGGACGCGCGATGCACTTCTTGATAACTATTGGACTGATTCAAAATATGAACGCGTCTACGTTTTTATTTGGGTCCCTGCGTTGGTGGAAGGGCTAGAGGAGGGGGGTATTTATGATCAACATGTGGCTTAATTAAGGGCCTAAGTTCGGCGTTTACTTTTAGCGGTTAAAGCGCTTTAAAGTAATTAGATTTAATTGTTTATACACAGTACTTACGTGATGTTTTCAGCGTAAAGGTAACCGAGAACTAGTGATCTGAACAATATGCTATTACTATTTTTAATAATCAGATATGGTTGATACTAAAGTAAGTTATGGATAAAGTTTTTTTTTTTCTATTATTTACTGTGATGGCCAGTGTTCCTGTTAGCTGGAGTTCCCCTCTCAGTGGTCTTGTCAGTGCCAATATTATCAATTTATTTCAATTGAATTAGATAGATACAATTTTGATTACTAGAAAGTTTAATCATTTCGGTCCACGACTGCTTTATATAAGTAAAGGTTCACTTTATGGGGTCTTAAATATAAAAGGGGCGGTATTAAGGGGTCACACCGCCCCTTTTTGAGACGACGTGACGTTATACAGGTGTTACCTGTGGTCTGATTCTTGTTTTTAGTTTTTCTTCCGGGTAATAAAAGATTATAGAATAATCTTCTACTACTTATATGTTATTGAATAAACAAAGAAACGAAAAACAATTTGAACGATTAGATAAATAAACCCAGGGTCATTTTTTATTTTTGTTTACAAATGTGGAAATGAAGGGTACAAGGTACACGAAGATTCATAATCGCAGTAAGTCAATAAATGCCTCATGTGATGTGGGAATCGAACCCACAAGCACACAACATTGGATTTGAGTAGTAGTTGGCGATGGCGAGTCTATCGTAGGATATCATCCGTGTAAAGAAAATCCTTTTCCATTTCGTAATTGTTCCGCTACGCTGGTGTTGTCTCTATAGTTAAATACTCTTCGTTGCAGTTTTTTTCAAAATAGAATTAGACATGGTAGTTAAGATAGAAAGTTCATTGCAGTGCTTCTGTCGCTTCGTGAGCACAGAATATTATTTTCATAACAACAAATTATCCACTTTATTTCTACTGTTCCAGAGTTCATTTCCAAAAGATTACCTACTACGTGACTCGTGATAGTAACATTAGATTGTAGGATGCAGATGGTTAGTACACAATTCGGCTACTATAGGGGCATATCCATCTTTTCAATGTTCACTATCTTTTGCCTGCGGTTTTGATTCTTTAAACTTATATCTTTTTCGAGCCGATTGAAATGAAACAATCACCAAATATTAAGTAGAGCAAACGGCATTCAAATCGGTTTGGCAGTTTCTGAGATTAGCTTGCGAAAACGTATACACAAACAGACATACAGAAATAATCTAAAAATCATTGTTTTGGATTATATTGCGTTCATAAAGCCCCTATACTTTTTCATGTACATAGTTATATCTTACATGTAGGTATAAGACAGCGACCAGTTACGATTTATAATATTTATATATTACTTATTAAAATAAAAAAAAATAGAGTTGTCAAAAAGCCTACTATCTGGTCTCGATTTTGTAATTTTAGAAGATAAGCACGCTCTTCAATGATAACCGGTACTTCATTGCAGTCAAAACTTATCTCCTCCCTTAGACTTCTATCTAAAAGAAGCTGAAGATTATACTTAAGTAGTTAGATTCTTACTAAAATAAACTGTGGACATTAAGTAAAACATAACAATCATATTTCAAAATAAAAAATCTCGATTAAAAAACGATTTTGTCTTTTAAAAGAATCGACTATCAAAATAAAACTTTAATGGTCAAAATAAAAAAGAGACGCTTTGGTATTCTATTTTCAAATTGTTGCTAATGAGATCTAAACTCGGCCTTATCGCTTCACTACCGCTACCGGCGTGTTCCAATCCACGCACGTTGTCTATACACATTGTCGGACACGTAGACCAAATCACTTCAATTTAGGTTAATTATATTCACAAGTAATTGACTAATTGTATAGTTGTTATAAACTTACTGATGATAACAAATAGATTCAGTTTTCCTTATTTAAATTTTAAATTAGATTAGCGTGAAAAAACATGTGGAATCGCACGTAACCATAAAGCTATTTATTTACGTTTTTGTTTGTAAGGTTGTTTCTGCGCAGTTTTGGCGGCAAAACAGTTACCTAACGTTAGTTTTTATATTATTTATGCGGTATATAATCCAATGTCAAAACTACAAATATGTATATAGATCATAATATTAAAAGATGAAGAGTTTGTTGTGTTTTTTGGTTTCGTTGAACGAGCAACCAGCTCAGTTTACGCTGTACTGAAACACAGCACTGGTTTTCAGCTGGCCCCTGACATTTGCGCCAACAGTTGCGGATACAAGGAAACACACACAGACAAAATGCAACACACCAAACATGAGATAACATGAGATATTACTACGATAATTAGAAACAAAAAGAAAGAAACAACAAAGCAAGAAATCAGACATTCATCTATACACAAAGTTTAACATTATAAAGATTAAAGACGGGTGCGACAGACACACAGTTCTGATACAGTAATTTCTGTTGAGCAAGAATTTTTTTATGTAAATAATTCTTTAACGTGATTTGAGACATTCTTTTTCGCAGAGGTGGAGGTAAGTCGTTCCATATCTTAGTAGCAGAATACTTAAAGCCTCTTTTGTATTAAGCTGTTTTGTTTGTTTATAAGAAGGACAACAACAACATTTTAAAAAAAGAATTGGACAAATTGGTCCATGCGTTGTTGAGTTATGCGCTTACCAACATATTCAGCGATTCATTTTTATATTATAGATAAATATTAAAAACTAGCCGATAGTGATTGATGTCGTACCCTGCCCGCGCGGTACGACATCAACCGCTAGCAACGCTGCGGGGTGAAACTAGTTTAAAAAATGTGGCCTATTATTGCTATTAGGTACACCGTACAGATAACAATTTACTACCTACCCGGTTTTATTCAAATAGTTCCAAGCGAACCTAACAATAGCTCGTTAAGCAGATAACGTTATTACATAAGTGCATATATTATTCCAATTTTAAAGGAATTTTATGAAATAAAGATAATTTTATAGACTTAACTGCCTCATTGGTCTAGCGGTTGACATATGCGACTGCGGAATAAGAGGTCTCGATTCGCGGGTCGGGCCAAAATTGTAGACAGGTTTTTCTTATACAACGTATTCTTAATAACAGCCTGGAGTTCGGAAGTTGTCGAATGAGAATGAGAGTATGTTAAGCCATAAATTCCGGTTGTCATAGACATTTATGACAATCGTTATTCGGAAGTCAGTGCACTGAAATATGATCCGATGCCAGCCGCCCCGTGAAAGAACTGAAAACCAGGTAACATCGCTTTACGTAGTAGTCGATCCCAAATAATCTGGGAAATAATTAATTCTAGAATGATATATATTGATTTGAATAGATGTTGTCTAAGACCGTTTATATCTATACTTTGATTCAACTCTGGATTAAAATGTCTTGTCTTGTACTTTATAAACAGGTTCGTTTACGTTAAGAGGTACTTATCTGCAACTCAAATAAATACATAGTGCCCCTGTCTTAAAATTAGGGTCGGAGGTGGGAGGAGGGGATTTGAACCATTTTTTAAACGTGCGGTATCTCGGGCCGGGTGTGTCGGAATCGAGTCGGCATGGCTCCGACTAAAACCACACGGTGTGCCGCTCCGTGCCTGAGATAGGAGGGATCCGGGAACACCTATTATTACAATATCCAATAGTATAGGAGCTAGCAACGTTTTCGAGAAAGAATTTTAGGTCAGCTGATTTTGTGATATGTCGTCCTTCTTGCACTTTCGTTTAGAGTCTGGGCTATCTGGCTGTCGGTAGCGGTTGCGTTCATTAGTGCGCATCCTACCTGTCCAGGTAATAATCCTGGATTTTAAAAACATTTTAGAAGGCGTAATTTTAAATTTTTTGTTTTTAAATAAGTCTACCTGACATACTTTTTTTATTGCCAGACTTTTTTTACAATGCTAACTATGTGCCATACGCGATTTTTTATTTTTTTTTATAAAAAATTTAAAGTATTTTATAATGTCTGTAATTTTAATATTATGTTATGTAAATATAAGAAAAACCTAAAATAAATTTGCCAGACATTAATTCGATTGTTAAGTCTTGAATTAAAATTAAAAAGTCATGAAAAGTATTACAGTATAATGCTAGTAATCCGAGAGAGACAGTTGCAGAATAAGTCGAGAATGATACAGAGAACCATTACGAAAGTAAATTACTTTTCACTGTGCATATAACAAAAAAAAATAATAATATTCATTCTAGTCAGAGCAAGTTTCAAAAAAAATTTAAGTATAAAAAAGAATATAATAGGTCTTTACCTATGAAATTGCGTTTCTTCAGTACTGGTCATTTCAAATAAAAAAAAGTTTGTAATGGCTCTGTATTCTAAATTCAAATTAATTTTGTTTTAAAACCATGATATTCTATTTACAAACTCAGTCTTTTGTTTTTTGATTAGCGTTGTATTTTCATTACATTTGAACATTTTTCGTCATAATGGATACTTTAAAAATTCGTGTAATTATGGAATATGAGTTCCGTCGTGGCACCAACGCGACACAAACGGCACGTAACATCAAAAACGTTTACGGAGAGAACTGTACAAACGAACGCACAACCCTTTATTGGTTTTCCCGGTTCCGTTCTGGAAATTTTGACTTGAAAAATGAAGCTCGTGGTCGTCCGGAGACTTTGGTTAACAATAATGAATTAAAAGCGATTGTGGAAGCTGACGAAACTCAATCTACAGCTGAGCTAGCAGCAGCTTTTAATGTAAGCATCAAAACAATATTGATCCATTTGCGACAAATTGGCAAGGTAAAAAAGCTTGATAGATGGGTGCCCCACGACCTTAACGATCGCCAGCGCAACGTACGCGTCGAGACCTGCCTTTCGCTGCTCAACAGGCAAAGAAATGAAGGAATTTTGAAACGAATAGCTACGTGCGACGAAAAATGGATTCTGTTCGACAATCGAAAGAGCTCAGCAAGTTGGTTAGACCCTGGTTCAGCACCAAAGCAATGCCCTAAACCAAAAATGACCCCTAAAAAGGTGATGGTCACTGTTTGGTGGTCTAGTGCGGGTGTGATTCACCACAGCTTTTTACAAAGCGGCATGAGCATTAATGCAGATGTGTACTGTGAAGAACTGGAGAGAATGATGGAGAAGCTTGCACATCTGCAACCAGCTTTGGTCAATCGGTCGTCCCCACTGCTCCTTCACGACAACGCGCGACCCCATACTGCGCAACAGACAGTCTCCAAGCTGCAAGAGCTGGGGTTGGAAGCTCTCCCTCATCCGCCATACTCACCAGACCTTGCACCTACCGACTATTACTTTTTCCAAAATTTAGACAACTTTTTAGTGGGTAAAAAATTCAATTCCCGAGAGGCAGTACAAAATGCCTTTGAAGAGTTTGTTGCCTCCCGTCCAGCTGATTTTTACAAGAAGGGCATCAATAAACTGCCAATGCGTTGGCAAAGATGCTTCGATTGCATGGGTGATTACTTCGAATAATAGAAATAAAAAAGTTTGAAAAAATAAGTACTTTCACTTATTGCATACAAAACGGCAATTTCATAGGTAAAGACCTAATAAAATTAGATTAAATTTAAAAAACAACACTTTTTATTTAAATTGTTCTGATTACTAAATGTAAATTATAAATAATTAATATTAAGTTTTTCAAGTTGTTTCAGTTTATAGTGACGTCACAAAAAAAAGAGGCATCTTCATAATCATCATCATGATCATCGTCGCTGTCTTTGTCAGTGTCATTCATATCATCTTGTTGGGAACTTTCGTTATCTTCTAAAACTCTATCATCTGCAACTGAAAAAAATAAACAGTGTAATTCTTCTTGTTTGTTATAAAACATTTTTGTTATTATTGATAAATATTCCATTTCACACTTACTTTGAATAATAATATCTGCAACTGAGGATGGTAATTGATCTCCCAAAAACCAGACAAAATCATATTTGTCACCGTTAATGGTCCAACCGAAAGCCATTGGAGATAAAGATGTTGGATGTTTTGAGTGAGCATTTCTCCAAATTTTCGTCACGTAACGAACCCTCAATAAATGCTGTTGCAATTCCGCTTTACAGGGTGGCAAACTGGATGAGTCAAAGTTTCGAAATTTTTTGTCGAAGTTCTCATCTGATTTTTTAGACTTAAACGTACTTGTAAATAAATGAAATCGAACATCATTAACATTGGAACAGCCCACGCAAATAAATAAGACAGATGGATATCATAGACAATGTTATAGTAGTTTTACTGCTTTGATGGCAAAATACCGTGATTCATCATCAGAAACAGATTATGCCAGTAACTCCACTTCACTCACTTTGTCACCGAGTACTCCAGTAGATATTAGTGAAACTGTTCCAAGAAACGTAACTCAAAGCTCTAACGTTTTTAATGAAATTCCTGACACTAATATTTCCAGTTTGCCACCCTGTAAAGCGGAATTGCAACAGCATTTATTGAGGGTTCGTTACGTGACGAAAATTTGGAGAAATGCTCACTCAAAACATCCAAAATCTTTATCTCCAATGGCTTTCGGTTGGACCATTAACGGTGAGAAATATGATTTTGTCTCGTTTTTGGGAGATCAATCACCATCCTCAGTTGCAGATATTATTGTTCAAAGTAAGTGTGAAATGGAATATTTATCAATAATAACTAAAATGTTTTATAACAAACAAGAAGAATTACACTGTTTATTTTTTTCAGTTGCAGATGATAGAGTTTTAGAAGATAACGAAAGTTCCCAACAAGATGATATGAATGACACTGACAAAGACAGCGACGATGATCATGATGATGATTATGAAGATGCCTCTTTTTTTTGTGACGTCACTATAAGCTGAAACAACTTGAAAAACTTAATATTAATTATTTATAATTTACATTTAGTAATCAGAACAATTTAAATAAAAAGTGTTGTTTTTTAAATTTTAATCTAATTTTATATTCCTTTTTATACTTAATTTTTTTTTGAAACTTGCTCTGACTAGAATGATTATTATTATTTTTTTTATTATATGCACAGTGAAAAGTAATTTACTTTCGTAATGGTTCTCTGTATCATTCTCGACTTATTCTGCAACTGTCTCTCTCGGACTACTAGCATTATACTGCAATACTTTTCATGACTTTTTAATTTTAATTAAAGACTTAACAATCGAATTAATGTCTGGCAAATTTATTTTAAGGTTTTCTTATATTTAAATAACATAATATTAAAATTACAGACATTATAAAATACTTTGAAATTTTTATAAAAAAAAATAAAAAAAATCGCGTATGGCACATAGTTAGCATTGTCAAAAATGTCTGGCAATAAAAAAAGTATGTCAGGTAGACTTATTTAAAAACAAAAAATTTAAAATTACGCCTTCTAAAATGTTTTTAAAATCCAGGATTATTACCTGGACAGGTAGGATGCGCACTAATGAACGCAACCGCTACCGCCAGCCAGATAGCCCAGACTCTAACCGAAAGTGCAAGAAGGACGACATATCACAAAATCAGCTGACCTAAAATTCTTACTTTTCAAACGTTGCTAGCTCCCGTACCACAAGGAATGAGGAGAATTGGGTACGCGGTAACCACAATCAGCACAGAACAAGAAATACCTTACTTATTCGGAGGAAGAGTTTTATGTACCCAACTGGTTTTCTGGTTTTCCGGATATCGATTGTGGGAAAAAAGTAGAAAAATTCGACTAAAACGTAACTTATAGAAGTACTTAGTTAACGAAGTACGCATGACTATTAGTAATCGCAAATTAACTTTAAAGCAAATAGTATTAGTATGTAAATAAAAACTTATAAACGTTACCTTTTTCGTAATATAGCTCTAGAATTCCATAATAATATTATACATTAGAAAACAACTCTGTCTGTCTGTCTTTAACGCTTACACTGCTAAACCACTGTACTGATTTTAATGAAACTTAGCATGGAGGTACTTTCATTCTTCAGGAAGGACATGTGCTACTCTTTGCCGCGATAACTGACATACATGCGGGTAAAGTTATTAGCAAAAGCTACACAATGCAAATATATCAAGAAATATACAATAAAAGCAAGTTAATTGTACTGTAGCCTTATTTGTGTACCTATCATTTGACATCCAGCCTCCTTGAGATTGTACGAAATCGAGAGGAACATTGTTGCACATCAAAATAATCCTTCACAACCTCAGATAATAAAGGGCGATAAGGCATAAATACAGCCATTTTGGTTCTAGGCAACATTACGTAACAGGTCAATGAACTGTAGGCCTTGCCTCAAAGATAATCGCTAGCGCAGTTATGTTGTGACATTACAAGGGATTACGAACCTTAAACGCTAACAAAGATGAGTTATAATTGCACTAAAGGGTTTTGTGTTGTTTTTGTTTACGATTGTTATATGCTAGAATAGTAATGAAGTTATCTTTTAAAGTGGCCAGTACTGGCTGAAGAATGAAAAAATATTGCTGTAAGCTGGTCGATTTTTTTTATAATACTTCGTTTTAGTCCCAAAGATGGAACAATGGACTAGTCTATTGTCATAAACCTGGAAATTTAAGAATGTTAAGGAATAATGGGCAGGAATATTGAAAAGAAACAAGAAAAGCACAGTGCCCATACAGATGAATAAGGCTGTGGGGGAACGGGTAACATGTTCCACCAAACACAAAGGGAGGATCCTCCGACCAGGCGAGGGGATCATGCCTGACGGGCTACTGCCCAACAGTTGATGTTGGAATGTTGTATATATGCTAATCAGCGCTAGAACTATTTATTTCGCGATTCAGGATTTGTAGTTACTCCGTGTAGTTACTTCGTAGTTCAGTGTATCTTCGGTAGATGGCGCTGTAGTATGTTATGTGGAAGTCGCCACAGGGCCCTGTAAAGCATAGCTCTAACTCATTAATACTGAAACTGCTTATTTTTCACACAAAATAATATCATATTTTGCTTTACAAACTATATTTTCATTTTGAGCCAGTTTAAAAGTTTAAGGTCTTAGCAAAATCCATCGACACATTACAGAAAGAAATATTGAAGCGCCTGATAATATTAATTAGCAATCTCACTCAAGACAACAGTTTACGCAGAAGTAGTATGACATAGTATTAGTCCACGGGCCCACGTACAAGGGATATCAGTGCTTATTAACAGGCTGAAAGTTTATACACAGCTTCGTTTTGACGAGACACCCAACTTTTATCATTGGACCAAATTCTGATAGTGGCAGGAAAAAGCGGGATAGGGAGCGAAACACGTCGATTTGATGAGTGTCCCAAATTAATAAATAACAGTTTCTAAAAATCAATACTTCGAGAAAATACACACACTCTTACTTACTACACTCTAAAGTTGTCAAGATTATGTTAATATTTTTTCGAGTGTGGGTCTCAAAAAAATTACCATCGAATTTGTATGCCGATGCATTTTTTATGTAAAATATATATTTTGCAAGCCCCAAAACAAAAATCAGTTGGTTATTAATGAAAATGAATAAAAATTTTCAAGTCACCATTCTGACATGTTAGAGCTGGGGGTCACTCGGGAAGGTACCATTCACTTTGTATGCCACAAGTTTTTCTGTTTTCCATCGTATTTTCTCGAAGTATTGATTTTTAGAAACTGTTATTTATTAATTTGGGACACTAATCAAATCGACGTGTTTCGCTCCCTATCCCGCTTTTTCCTGCCACTATCAGAATTTGGTCCAATGATAAAAGTTGGGTGTCTCGTCAAAACGAAGCTGTGTATAAACTTTCAGCCTGTTATTAATCACTGAAATCCCTTGTACGTGGGCCCGTGGACTATATGACGCTCATCATCTTGAATAAATAGCAAGAAAGGCACTTGCGTGTTGCCGTGGACTGAGCCGAGACCCACTAAGTTTGAATAGGAAAATTGTAAGGATATAACCTTCTCAACCTACTCGTGTTAACCTGTTAACCAACCTAAGTGTTAACAGATAACTAGGTGCTCGATAGTGGCACGATACCATGAACGTCTTCGTAATTCGGAGGTCTTAAGCAGTTGGTCCCAGTAAAACAGTTGCGAATAAACCCAGTTTGAGTGAAGACGTGAATACTTTTTATTTAATTAATTTAAGTTAAAAGTTTTATTATAAATCCTTATACACGGGAATGATTTGCGCAAGACGGCTGGCAGGAGCTGAATGCGAGAAGCCGAGGATCGAACTAAATGTCGTGCAATTGGAGAGTCCTATGTCCAGCAGTGGACTGCGATGGGTTGATTATGATGATGATACACAGGAAAACGGTAAAACGAAGCAGACATTTATTTGGAATACATCTTTGAGGCAGAGGCGCTTTACTAAGAGTGTACCCTTCGTAGAATTAAAGGATAGGGCAGAGGGAGGCAGGCGGTTCCATTCTTCCACTTACATGGTGAAAACAATACAATATTATCGACTATCAAAACCACCTGTGAAACCATTATTTTATTTTTTTTACCATATGCTGCGCTCTAAAGAAAATATGTTTTTATATACATACATTTTATTATGTACAATAATTGTTTAAAAATATATCTATCGATAATATAACAAATGTAATATAAATGAAGATTTTTTTTAAGTTACTGATGTGTTTGCTCAATAGATCTTTAGCCTCGACTCAATATTACTCTTAGAAACATATCTAAAGGTAAAAAATAGACATCGGTATTACTGTCCATAGGTAGAGGTATCGGCTCATTAAAAGCTATAGCACTTATCAACATAATCGATGCAATGACGCTATTCAATTCCAAAATATCCAAAAACGATAAAATTACTATTGTTAAAACTTAAAAATTAGTGGCTGTGCTATGATATTTAACAAATTATCGGTAACAAAACTATAGCGATCGCAACAACACTATCAGAATGCAATAAGACATGTCTCTAATTGGTGTTGCCAGTTATACTTTTCCATTCCTCATGATAAAGGTTACAGTTGTTTATCAGACATAAGTAAATAGGGCAACCCTAGATGGATTGTTAAAAGTTACATATTCTAATTCAAAATGCCACTGTACATAAAAAAAAAGTAATTCATTCTTACTTCTGCTGCTTCCTGTTTAGAGATTACAAAACAAAAATCTGTATCCATTTCTAAATACCTCATTCAACGTACATACATACATTCTCTTCCACATTCAATATCTTACAATTATGTAAACCATTTATATATACTTAAAAAAAACAATAATCAGAATGACATACAACTTAAACCATAGGCAATAAAATATAATATATAGTCTATGGTTACTACGCTTTCTTGTATTCGATCCTCTCCACTTTAACCTCGTCTCCGAGAAGTTTGTACACATATGTCACTACTGTGGAGCTCTGGATGTCCATCAGCACGAACGAGGGAGTCGCATTCCTGAAATAATTAAAGAAACAAATGATAAAGCGAATACAAAAAATCTATTCAATACATTTAGATGCTGTCATGTAGTGATACAAATTTAAAAACAGTACTTTTAAAAATACGTAGCCTATGTTTGTACCATGTACCCTAGTTTAGTTTCTGGTCCTGAGATAAGAAGGGAATATTGTTAGATGGATAAAAATTATCAGGTAAGAATAATAGTATGGAAAGTGTATGTAGCTGGTAAATGATTACCATAAGGCACTGTCAGTGGTATTTTTGACAATATTATTACTTTGCATTTAATATTCTTAAAAATAGTAATATTCTTACACATCTCAGACACGGCAATTTGATCCTCAACTAGACAAATTCTGTACTATGGTAACATATTCATATATTTCTAAATACATACAAGAATTTAATATATTAGATTACACCCAGACAGTACAAAATGATTCATGATTCGTCCAGGGTGGGAAACAAATACCCAGTAGAGTAAAGCCTTGTATCCACTTGAGCATGCATTTGGCGGCTCGGCCAAATGAGCCGCTCATTCGCCCGAGCATGCTCAAGTGGATACAAGGCTTAACAGGTAGTCTTTCTCTGATAATTTATTCCTATTTAAAAAAATCATTCTAATAGCTAATCAAGTCATATGTTGTGATTTGAAAGAGACTCAAATAGGTTGATTGATTTATGGAAAATAGAATAAAAATTACCTGAACAACGGACTATAAGCTCCAGTGGCTGATCCAGGATTGATGTAGAACTTGTTCTCATGCTCATAAGCCTCAAACCGATGCGTGTGGCCTGAGATAAGAATATCCACATCCAGCTGTCTTTGAACTAGCGCCAGAGATTCTTCATCACCCCACGGGACTACTTGATGACCATGAACTAGGCCAATACGAAATTGACCTACGGTTATTACTTTCTGTTCTGGGTACGTTGAATTCTATAAATGAGAAAGATACATTTAAGTAAAAAAATGATTATTTATTTCATAAAATGTTTTATTATGTGTAAAGATCCAGAAATTCTTTTCATAATTGACCTGGCCACAGTCAATGTTTATTTTTAATTTATTTGAAGGAAATATTCAAAAACTTTTATTATTTATTTCCTAGCTGAACCCCGCTGTGTTACCCGCGGTTATTGTCGTATCGCGGGTAACGCCGCGGGGCGACGGTTACTCCTTATATCATCAGGTATCTATCAGTGAAAGTCCCGTCAAAATCGGTTTAGCCATTCCAGAGATTAACCAGAACAAACAGAGGGTCAGAAAGACAAAAAATAAAAAAATAAAAATTGGTATAAGTACCGTGTATACACCGTGTATATGTACGCGGTTATTTTAATAATACAAATAGACACTCCAATTTTATTCATTTCTATAGATTTGAGGCATATCAAAACTATGATATATTTTATTAGTTTAAGAAAAGTACACACAAAATGTAAACTTAAATACATAATTGTATACACAACTGGCAGAAAATTACCATTACCACTTCTGGAAACACCATAATATCATAATAAGTTTGTCTGTTTCACAAAAAAAAATCCAACTCCCACATTAGGAATAAACATCCTGTGTCGTGGGGGACTTTACAAACATACATGAAATGGACACAAAGAACATCCAGACTCGGGACAACAATTCGTGGATCACACAAAGTGTTGTACCGCGTGGGATTTGAACCCAAGACACTTGGCGCAGTAGCAAGCGGCATGGTGACCGCTGAAACCACTCGGCCAACCGTGCAGCCAATAGATTGCTTGACATATATTTCCTCAATCTAATCTTAATAGTATAAAGGCGCTAATGCTATTTCTCGGAAACTCTCTAAATTAAACTAAAACTGAGATAAGTCTTGGTCAAATAGCATTTATAATGATAAAGGTTGACTAATAGAGAATAATTTTTCAAAAAATTTAGTTTCCTGATGAGACAATTTAATTATATATTAATATCTTACCTCATCAAAGTCACCCCTCACAACATGCACATCACTGGCCAACGTCTTCAAATAATCATATGACTCTTTTGTACATAAATTACCGGTACACAATATGTGTTGTATCCTGCCTGGTAGCAGCAGCTTCTTGAACTTAGGTGGCAAACTGCTACAGCGATGAGGAATGTGAAGGTCACCGAGAACTAGGACTAACTGTAAATTAAAAAAAAACCATTTTCATTGACCACTCCACTGCTGAACATGGGCCTAATCGAATTTGTCTTTATGCCATTGCCTGTCTGAGTTTTTCTTTTATCCAGCAAATCAGTCCATGTTAATGGATTAAGAAGTGTAAGAGGTCAGAAAGTAAGAGAATTAAATAGACTTCAAGAGTAGAGAGGAGACTTCTTCTTATTGATTTATCTTTCAATATACTCACAATTTTTAGATTTGATTACTAAAGAGCTCTGTTGTTATCGTCAACCTTATAGTCTAATCTGCATTAGAATTCAACAACACACATTTGAGTGTTTCTTTTCTAATCAGAATTTAGTTATTTTTTTGTATATTTACAATTGAATTGAGAAATTGGTTTTTAAGATACTAGGAAGTAACATTGGGCTATATTATCTTATCAAGAAAATCTTGTAACTTGAAAGAGAACTTAAAATCGTAAACTAGCAGAAGTATAACAAACAGATACCTTATATTCCAAGAGATTGTACAACTATTTAAATATATTTAACACATCCATAGAAAGATTTCAGTAACATGCCTAGGTATACCTAGGCACTTACCGAAATCATATATATATAGTCAGCTAATACTACGAAACTACAGGCATTGAAACCCAATAAAAAGATCATTTTTTTATCACTAATCGAAACGAAAGAAGGGGGTGTATTCAGAGTTTAGTAAACTTACCATGGTGCAAAATAGTATACTATAGAGATAAATAGTTATAATGTTTTTCACCGGAATAAATGCAGTTGATAAAATATTAGGAGAACTAGTTTGTGAACTTACAATAAAATTATAAAGGAAATTAATAATCAATCGGCTCAACTTGACAGTGACAAATGACACAATGATACCTACAAGACTGCTAGAGATTGACAACTGAATGCGTCCAATGACATGATTTTCTAGTCTAGACAAGATGACGATTTTTGATTTTTGTAGTCAAAAATATACTTAAAAGATCTACTGTCGTCCACTTCAGAATATTCCTTTATTATTTAATTTGCGAAGAAATTAATTCTAAAATTATTTTATAGTTATTATTGTAGAAGAGGGTGAGCATTAGTACCGTTAGAAAAAACAGATATTTAGTCTATGAAAAGGTATTGTTGTACATTTACAACGTGAAAGAACTTAGTATGATAATTATTGTAATTAAATATTTTCTGTCTTAATTAACATAGTAGACGAAATTTATTGGAAATTATTTCATAGAGACGTGATATAACTATAATTCTGGTACTAAAGTGGTGTTCAACTTTTTTGTGAACAATCAAGCTTGCAAAACTAGTGTTTTAATGAAACGTTCTGTGAATTCTTGAAAATTTAAATCATCGGAAACTAAATATGTCCGCAATGGCTAACTTTCCTTTTAATTTGTAAAAACGTGAATCAACGTCATGACTTTTTCTAGTTTGTTTTGGTAGCACCATCACTTCACTTTTTTCTATACTCTATGGTTCAGGTGCGGATAGAAAAGAAAAATTTCATGGTGTTGTGGGTGACACATATACGTAGAAAAAATTTAGTTTAAGTAAGTCACATTGGCACCAACTGCAGGGAAATGGAATCAATGGAATATGAGCTCGCTAGGAACCTTACTCTGTTATTCTTCGTGGAACGCCTGCTCGACAAAGGCGAGCCGCGCACGTTGCACGATCTTTCCTGCCAGTTTGGTGCCAAAGGATTCACCAAGGAGATGCGACAGATCGCTGGCGGGTCCCAGTCAGGATTGAAGAAGTTCCTGGCTCAATACCCGGCGTTGTTCAGCATAGACGGGGACTATGTTGATATCAACACGTTCCAGAAGCATCCGAGCGGGGCTGGCGCGTCGTCGAATAACGACTACATCGAAGAAGCGAAGGAGTACTTCGCGAGCAAGATGATCCAGTACGGCGAGGGCACGGAAGTGCCAATCAAAAGCCTCCTCGGTCACAGAAGTCAAGCCTCCCCGCAGGTGCGTCACATCTCCGGCCAGAGGATCAAGGAGTTTAAGGAGTTCCTCATGAAACATCCTGACAGCTTCCAAATCATCGACGACAATGTTGTTCTAGTCAGTGAGAATCACAGGAGAGGTAACGCACACACAAACTCTGAACAATTCCATAATTTACCTGTAGCTAATATTAACACAGACACAGCCCAACAGTTATTAGATTATGTCGCACAGTGTATAGAAGCTAAGGGACCTGTCATGGTAGACCAACTCTTCCACTTAATTGTGTCACGTTTTCCACAAGAGTATTGGTATCAGATGTTTAAATCTCCAGCTGATTTAAGTGCTTTTTTAAAGATATTCTCAGACTCATTCCATGTGCAGGCAAACCTGGTCACACTTATTAGTAAACCAAAAATACCTGTAATGTATCTAAATGCAAAAGCTAAAGCAAAGACTGATCCACCAAAGCCTGTTGTTGTGGAAGAAAAGCCTGCCTCCCCTCCTCCTCCCCCTGTTGTGAGTCCGACACCTTCAGATGGTAAAATGAGCCCTGCAAACAGAATACTCAGTCCTACTGAATCTCCCCGAGGTCCTCAAGCTAATATTGCCAATCAGACCCTTAAACAAAGAATTAATTCTATTGTTATAAAAAATTTGGCAGAAAATATGGTCAGAGATAGGGTTAATAATCACTTGAATGCCCGAAATTCAGAGGAAACTAATGGCACTCCTAGTTTAAGGAGTAATTTAATGGGTGAAGCCTGGCGTCAAAAGGTCCTACAATGCACAACAGTCATAGCTAATGTAAGAGAATGTGCTGCTTTGATTGAAAGCATAATGGTACCTAAGCGTAACTCAAAAAGCATAGTTTCATTTGATTGTGAAGGTATAAATCTTGGCCTAAAAGGAGTGTTGACGTTATGTCAAATAGCTACTATGAATGGTGAAGTATACATACTAGATATAATGGCATGCCCAGGTATGGTTATTGAAGGTAAAATTAAGGAGCTACTTGAAAGTGAGAATGTTGTCAAAATTATACACGACTGCAGAAATGACTCTGTGAATTTGCATAATCAGTTTGAAATTGTTTTGAAAAATGTTTTTGATACACAGGCAGCCCATGCTGTACTACAGTTACAGCAACAGGGAGTGCCAGTTTACAAAGTCAAAAACCTAAGCCTCAATGCCTTATGTGAATTGTATAATGCACCTATGAATCCTATGAAGGAACAGTTAAAAAATGTTTACAGAAGGGATCAACGCTACTGGGCTCGAAGACCTTTGACAAAGGATATGATTATTTATGCAGCTTCTGATGTACTGTCCCTGGTCAATTCAGCAATTTATGCTTACATGTCTGGTAATATTAAGTCAGACAACCAAGAGCTCTTTGAAGAACTGAGTAATGAGCAAGTATTTATGCACATACAGCCGACAGAAGTTAAACTAAGGAAGAGGCAAAGGAAAATTAATACAGAGGTTGGTGAATTGAAACAAAAATTGGCAGAAACCACTAAGAATATTGTACTGAGTAACAGAGAAATAAGGTTATTAAGGTACATCGAACTCACTGAGGAAGAAAAAGAGAAATTAAAGGGTTGCCATAAAATATCTAAGAAACTGGAGAAGTTGGAGGCCATTGGACATGAAAAGGATTCTGACTCTGAAGATGATGAAAGAGAAAATGAGATGGCCAGCTTAGAGTCAAACCCCTCTGATCCTATATCATCCCCGCACTCCACACAACCACCAAGCCTCACAGAATCCATGCAGATGATGGATGAAATTTTATCAGATGCAAATATGGACAAAGTTGAAAAGATAAACCGACTGGAAGCAATTCTGTCTGCTGTTGCCCCGCTCAGTGGAGAGCTAGAGGATAAGTTCTCACAAACAATGGAACAGACACTGCCATTGCTCAAAAACAAGGACTGGTCCAATCTAAGCCAAATTTTGAACTTAGGAGAACCAGATAGAAAAAGTTGTTGCTGCAGATGCCATAATCCGCCTTTGGACGAAGTTAAGTGCAATGATCTCAATGAAACTAAGAAGTTAGAGGTTGGCTCACAAACTCTTAGCACTGGGGATATTGTGATTACGCGAATTCACTTCAGGGAGGAGGATAAAGCAAATGAAAGGATTCTTGATGCAAGCCCGTTGAGCAAAAGGGTCGGTATTAACAATATGTCTTGATGACACTCAGGATAGCATAATACTTCCATTTTTCTGAGTGCCACACTTTAGTTTCGAAACTGTTTATTTATGTGATCATTTTATACATTTTTAAGTTTAAAGAAATTAAGTTGGCTCCCGCGTCTTTTATGAAATCAGTTATTTTTCTCTGAACTAGTTTCGCGGGGGTACGATAGCGGTGCGACTGCGCGAGATGGAATAAATTAAGCCTGTTGTGAGGTCGTCCATTTCTAAGTGTATAAACGCCTACGCTATATGTTCATTTGAGCGGAGACGAGCGCATACACTCGAATAAATGAAACAGTAATTCGTATAATAGAACGGCTACTTAATTCCTTCGTCTGTAAATGACAGTATTCGCTGTTACGAGTTTTATAGTAATTTATTTTATGTTGGCTATTGCCTATTAAGTATCCCAAACTTAAATGTGATAGTTTCAAGGCCTTTTTTTCTCGATCTACTCTGAATTGTAAATAAGATAAATTTTGATAAGCATGCATAATCTTTTCATCTTCAAAAATGACGATATGATCGAGCGTTTTTCCGTTATCCTTAGTAAGTCAAGTGTATATACCTATTTATTTATTTAAACGCTAATTTTGTACGACACTACTAAATCTTTATCGAAGAGGGCAATAATAGGTTTATACAATAAAGATTTGTTTCTTATATTGTAAAGTATTTAATAAAAATCGTTAGATTTACAAGTAGATAATTAATTGCGTTAAAGAAATATATAGAAAGTGGTATAGGGTTAGGATTATTGAACGAGATGTTATATTGTACCTAGTGTGAGGTGGTGCTTGGAGAAGTTAGATTGTTTTATTTCTCGTAGTGTTCTAGATACCTGCGTTTGGTCACGTGACACGTAGTTTATGCAAATTAACGTATTTGTAACGCAATCGTATTGGTTGTCTCTAAACTTTGTTTTAAAAAAATTGTGCCTTCATGTCATATCGGACGAATGCCTTTATATTCAATTATTATATCGAGTAGTAGGTTTTTATACATATTTGTAGTAGTTCTGTAACACGAAGTTTAGATAAAATTTGTTGTTTGTGAATAACACGTTGTATACAAGATTTTTATGAACTAAACTACCACTGACACACTAACTAGATAGTTGAATAGTTTTCAGAATCTATTGATGTTTCTTCATCACGTTATCGAAAGTATTTCTAGACATGTTGAATTCATTCGAATAGTTTATTTTTGTGTTATGATTAAGTAGGAATGTGTTAAAAGTTAAGTGATATTTTAAATGCTTTTTGCTTAGTATTGTAGCAAAACTTGCTAATACGACATTGTGTATTATTTTTTTTTTCTAAACCACACGCAGCTTAGACTATAGACATGCCGCGTAATCGTCTTCCAGTCAATGCAATTTAGCATAAACAAAAGCATGTTTTTTTTTATTTATATAGCTAAATATTTTTACAAAGAATCGTAGAAAATGTTGTCCAATAAAAAGGTTGCATGGTTTATTTATGCATGTTCAGTAAATAAATTATCGGAGGTTTGCCGGCATGTTTACAGTTTAGTAAACTAACGTATAATCTTTGTTTACATGAGGTTTAACAATTAGGTTACGATAGACAGTGTTATCATGCAGATAATTGGTGCAATAACGTTCGTGATATTTTTAATCTATACTATTTATTAAAATCATACATAACCACGTGTTTTATACAAATGTTGTGGGTATGACTGTCTGGGTGTTACGTTATTGAATTCATTGCGTTCTTGTTAAGCCTCGTTAAATGAAAGAGTAGTTTTTTTGCAGTGCAAATACTCTGTAGTGTATTAACCATCAGTATTGTATCCTTTATTTTGAAAATAGCTGTTATACGATAAACTTAGACAAGATCTAACTATGCTACCAGGTTCCGTCTGTAGGTTTTGCTGTTTATACTCAATTTTATGAACTGCTCTTTAACTATTTTTATCGATGAAATTATTGGGCACTTTTATGATGAATTTTTAATATCTTTCGGCCATATTTGTTGCTCGGCATTTTATACATTTTGTGCCTTATATATTATATACTTGCACAATTAACAAAATAGCTACTCTTGTATGCATTTTTGTATGATTTTGTAAAATGTTATCAGTGCCACTATTTTTGTTTTACTATATTGTAAGGAGCATTTTGTTAGTCAATATAAGCGACCGTTCAGTTTTTTTTAAATTAAAATCTTTAGAAACTTATTTTACCCTACTTACCAAGAGTATAATTGCTTACGACGAGAAAGTCGGTAATATTGTAATGTGGCAAATTGTGGATAAACTAATTTGCGCATTGTTTATGTTTATTATGAATAAAAAGTTGTAAAAATACAATGGTTTTATTGACGTGTGTACTTATCTACCTTGCGCCCCCAATTTTATCTGTACGAGATTAAAAAATTCGGCCAAGTGCGAGTCGGACTCGTGCTGAGGATTCCGTACCAATACATCTTTACATTTTTACTACCTCGTTGGCACAGTGGTAATGAATGCGACTGCTGTCTTTGAGGTCTCTGGTTCAAATCCTGGGTTGGATCAAGTGTTTGTGTAATCTACAAATATTTGTTTCGGAGTTTGGATGTTTTCTATGTATAATATATATGTATTTACAAAAAAATAATATATATGTATTCATATCAGTTGTCTAGTACTCATAACACAAGCTCTGCTTAGCTTAGCTTGGGACTAGATGGCGTTGTGTTGTGTCCGAAATATGTATTTATTTCAAGCTTCTACATTGCCGTTGGTTGTATGGGAGCCCCCGTAACTATTCATTTTATTCTGTTTTTCTAGTATAGTTGTCATAACAAATACTAAAAAAACACTATCTCAGCAGCGGCAACAGAAATACATCATCTCGGAACATTTTAACTGTCTAACTATCACGGTTCATAAAATACAGCCTTGTGACAGACAGACGGACAGCGAAGTCAGTTATCGTATTTTTAGTAATAGGGTAAAAAAAACACTCGAAGATCTTATTCATAGTTAAGTTTTGATTTAATCATGTTAGTATTCAGTCATATTCTAAATTAAAATGAACCACTACACTGATACAAAAATCGTCACAGATTATGAGCATAAAATGGTTTTGTTGTTTTGCTCTTGTAGAGTAAGCGACGGGCTACCACATTTCAAACTCTAGTAAATCTTGAAGTAGGATAGCACATAATATAAATATATCTATGTACACATAAGCTAACTGAAAACAGTTAGCCGAAAAGAATGACTCATATTGTAATCGTATTTTTAGTTTTATCGTGGGAAAATGAAGCTTTTGTTAATGTCGGGACGTTCTATCTTAAGTAGAACTACTGCAGTTTACACTTGTGCAGTCTAAGAAAGCCTCTGAAATCCTTGGTAAATCTTGACGATATGGTCGGCAGGAAACACTGAACTACAGCGTTCTTTACTGTCCAGGTCCGAGAGAAACCTTAATAAAATCTTATTTTGCCTTTGCAATTCAACATCGGTATTGGACACGAGATGCCGTCGAACGTCGGAGCTTACTCGACACTGGCTTATTCAGCGGGACTTATTCAGAGTGCCTTTCTTTTCCTGATCCATCGCTTGGTGGTACGAATTCCCTACGCATTTACATTATGGGCAGAATCATGGTCTCTCTGTCTCACTGTTAGTATGTTGTAACATCCACGTTGCACTCCACCAGGTTTGATCATCGCATCTTCGCTGTTACTTTCGAGGTGGTGGTGCAGAGATGCTAGCTGTCGTTCTATGTAATGCTGCTAATTACCAAAGCAACCGTGGATGGTAGTCACCAGTGGCCAGCGGTAGCAGAGGTTGCTACACCGCATCTTTAACAATTTATTCATGATGAGTCTAATCAGAGTGATAAGAAACTTATATTTATTCAGTAGTTTCACAAAGTTTGTCTTCACGACTAATCCTGCCTGAGATAATCTGCTTGCATTGGACTGTACCCACAGTTCCGTAATGGATTCAGCTGATTCAGAGATAGACGGTTTGTCGCCTTTGAATTAACAAATAATTGATTTAATAAATATTGTTCACCGTAAATTAGTGTGAACGTTTTGATGTCTTCTGTCCTAATTAAGTTTTAAGACAGACATAGGGTATGTAGGCCTGGTTCTTTTGAGCTATTGCAATTTCGGTCAACTTTCCCTATCACCAACAGAGAGATACGTTGTGTAAGAGATACCGAAAGAAATCGAATAAGCGAATAATTTTAAGTCCTAATTCGTTTTTCTCTAAACAGAATTTTCCAATCCATTTTCCTTAGCTGCAGCTGCTGGTCCCGGTCACTCAATCGAAACTAGCTACATCAGTCTCGTTTTACTAAAAAAAAAGACCATAAAGGTACGGTTTCTGAAGCATAACGGTTGATGACCTTATATCAAAGTTTTTTATGATATGTAGAGGCAAATGAGCAAAAATTATACGAAGCAACTGTTGGTAAATAATTCCCCCCAAATACACCTACAGCTCAAGAGAGATTCATAGCAGCCCTTGAGTGTACCTACCCTTTTTGAATTATATATAGATGGAAGATAGAAAACTCTCAATTTGTACACCATTTTACATATTTTCATGATGATTGCATGATATTTTCATACATGACAAATGTATAGTGTAATGTAGGTGCTAAGGGCGGCCTTATTGCCGAAATCAATCTCTTTTAGGCAATAGCAGTTGACGGTGCAATTATTTTTTAAGAATTATTTAAATTATTATGAATATAATATACACATATCTACTCATACATACCTACATACACGCTCACAATTTACAATCATATAATTATATCACGACACAATATAAAAATGAAAAATGTTCATATAATAGGTACTCATATTCGTGTCTGAATCAGTTATGACCAATAAAACTCTTGAACCATAATTTTGAGTCTATGAATTATAGGAGAAGTTGTAGTGAATGAGAGTAGTACAATTACTTTACTAGGTTCCTTTTTGTTGTTTTTTTTTTTCTATACTATCACCTCTAATGTAGTGTTGGAGCCTACTTTAAACTAATCCTTTCATACAAGTTCTCGCTTTTATGCCTCTCGTACTTTTGTTCCACATACTTATTCTTTCATACTCACTCTGCCTTTCATACTTTGTTCCAGGTGGGATGCCTGTACCTACTATATTATTCTATTCTATTCTAAACTATTGTATGTTATACTTTTTTGTTTGTTTTTATGTCTGCTTTCTCCTTTTTTCTGGGGTAATGAATTTTTTGACACAGAGGTTTGGTTTATTTTGAAAATTTCTTATTTCTAACTTAATACTTTACTAGGTTCGGTCGAGGGGACCAAACCTTGGCTTTGCTGATAAAAAACTTAACTCCGATAGTAGTGGCGCAATGTTTGCTACTTGGCAAGTTTTCGCCACCAGCTCTTAAGTTACAGTTGTGGAAAGTATTTTTTCAATCAGCCCCAAAACAGTAATTGCATCTTTCCAAGATTGAATTTATAACATAGTACCTATGCCATTCATTGATATTTAACCAACCAACAGCATTGCACAAAATCATAATATGTAGGTAGGTATTATCAGGAAGTGCTGTTGTTAAAATCGCATGTTTAAATGAGTTAAAGCATAAGTAACTATGATAGGTACTCAGAGTAGACTGTAACAATACGGAATGGTGTATAGCATAAAAAGGTGTGCCGCTACAAATGCGCTTTGAATCATAAACAGTAAAGGAATATCAATAGCATTGGCTAATTGATATTCCTACGCAAATACACAATCATAACAGAAAATAGAAAGTGAGTGACCAAGCCCATTGAAATAACATAATTGTTATAAATAACGTATAAATTATATTAAAACAAAACTTCAAGCGCAAATAAATAAATGATGCCCCATTTATAATAGTTGCCTCAATATTTTGTGTTCATATAGTAGGTTATATGTATTTATGTATAAGATTATGATATACATTTATAAAACAATGAACTCTAGCGGTTTGTTGATTTGTTACAGAACGAAACACTCCAGTTTTAGCTAAAGTTGAGATTTTAGGAGCTATTTGTATTGCGTTCTCATAATTACGAAAATGCGTGAGTGAGAAAGAGCAAGACGAATCATCTTTAGCATACATTGAGTAATTTATGACGAACTTGAAATGTCAAATTTGAATTTCCAAAACAATCCGCAACTGTAAACTGTAAGCTAGAGTGAAGATTTTAACTTTTTCATTGCAAAGCAAATAATGGAAGACTTCGATGTTTTTACCAATGAAATTAATTTTACTAAACCTCTTTTCAAGAACATATTAAATAAGTATGTTAACGAAGTGCCATCAACTCCTAATGGACCGAACTATCAAAGTAAATATTCCACGAATTATTATTACTGATTTAAAACTTGTTTACTAATTGTTTTGTTATAAATTTAAGTTAATAGTTCTGAAAAAAAATGTACCCAATTAGTCATTAGTTACTTATTATTTAAATTGGTTTTATTATTTCGCTGTCTAGGTATTTGTTATCTTATTTTCTGGTTTTAGGTGGTAGAAAATTAATGGCTGAAGAGTGTTTAGCTGATAATGATGACTTGAGTTGCGCATTCCATCTTAGTGAAGCAGCTTCAGCCTCGTTAAGAACCATGGCCGTGTATCGGGAGGAGCAACTGAAAACTGCTGGTATTTATATTTTTTTAGCTACACTAGCTTTTGCCCGCGGCTTCGCCTGCGTGTATGTCGGTTATCGTAGTAAAGAGTAACACATATCCTTTCTCAAGAATCAAAGTATCTTTATTCTAAATTTTATTGAAATCAGTGCAGCAGGTTAGCTATGAAACAATAACAGACAAGAGCTACCTTCCAATTTCAAATAATGAAGACTCATTATTTTAAATTGGAAGGTAGCTCTTGTCTGTCTTGCAAAAAAATATCCGTGGGAGAGCTATGCCTCGGCATGAATGGGTCGGCTCGACCGGAGTGATACCACGGCCTCACAGAAAACCGGTGTGAAATAGCGTTTCGCTGTGTTTCACCGAGTGAGTGAGGATACCGGAGGCCCATACCCCAACCCCTCCCCCCATCCCCTTTCCCATCCCCCAAAGGTCGGCAACGCACTTGTGACGCCTTTGGTGTTGCGAGTGTCCATGGGCGGCGGTAATCGCTTACCATCAGGTGATACGTCTGCTCGTTTGCCAACTATTCAATAAAAAAAATAGACAGAAAGAAATAGTAAGTATGGATAGACTATCCATACTTACTATTTCTATCTGTCTATTTTTTTGAAATTCGATTTGAATTGAGCTGGCTTAATCTGAGTTAGAACATTTGTTTAATTAAATTTTATTGAATTTCAGACATCTAAAAATTCTTGCAAAGTGCAATAGTACTGCTTGCAAGAAGAAATTTTGTGTTTAATTAAAATAATAGATGAGCTAGGCACCTCTGCCTCGGTATCCTTTCTGTTATATAAACATTGTTGTAATGTCAGTGAGAATAAAAACTATTACTTCTATAGCCGACTCAAAATTATGGTCTTTCTTCTTTCCTTAAATTTAGTCTTTCTTCAAAAGAGCAACCCAGTATTTGTATATAGAGTGAGTCTTAAGAAGTGCCAGAGCCTGTAGAGAGTCTGTAAAGTAAAAATATCTGCAAAAATAAATAAATATTTCGGACATCTAACACACAACGCCATCTAGTCCCAAGCTAAGCAGAGCTTGTATTATGGGTACTAGGCCACTGATATAAATATACTTTTTTTTTTGTAAATACATACATATTATACATAGAAAACACCCAAACTCCGAAACAAATATTTGCAGTCATCAAACATTTGGTTCGACCCGGGAATCGAACCCGAGACCTCAAGCACAGCAGTTGCATACACTACCACTACGCCACCGAGGCAGTTAAATAAATAAAAGTAAATAAAATAAAAAAAAATATCTTTAGCCAAATCATATTGGTATTTATGTTTGTAATATTCTTACACTGCGATTATTGTTATTTCTTTTTTTTAGAAAACAAATTGAACAAGATTACAAGTTATGTGAAACCAATCAAAGATGTGGTGGATGCAAACCCCGTGTAAGTATTTCTATTGTAGTTTTACTTTGAACTCGGTAGTGAAATGTTTAGGTTACAACTTGATGAATATCTCAGTACGGTTCTGACCTATATTCTAATTTCTAGGCTAGGTCAAATAACTCGGAAGCCTTTACAATGTGTGAAGATAAACACTACACCATAAGGACACGCATTTCTATTTCTTATTACCCACTGCTTAAATTATCACACTACTTAATATTATAAATATTCTGGAATATTCCGGACATCTAACACACAACGCCATCTAGTCCCAAGTTAAGCAGAGCTTGTGTTATGGGTACTAGACAACTGATATAAATACTTATATACTTTTTTTTGTAAATACTTACATATTATACATAGAAAACACCCAAACTCCGAAACAAATATTTGCAGATCATACAAACATTTGGTCCGACCAGGGAATCGAACCCGAGACCTCAAGCTTGGCAGTCGCATACGCTACCACTACGCCACCGAGGCAGTCAATTTTAATCAATTACGAGTTTTTTTACAAACTTTTTCATTAAATATATATATTTTTTGCTGATCCTTTGAATAGTTTTATTTATGTAATGAGAATGTATTTTTTTATTCTTCAGACCAAAGAAAGATGCGAAACTTATAACAATGTTATCCAAAGATATGGATAGTATCACTGATACATTAAAATCTTATGCCATTGAAGAGGAGCTGCCGTTCCACCGAAGATATCTACGATTCACCAAAGAAAATAATGTGTATAACTTTCTGAAAATACTGAAAGAATTGCCCAAAGGTAAAACTTATGTAAATAAAGCTCATTCCTCAAGTTAATTTAATGATTTTTCAAAACTAAAACTGACATTATAGATTAATTTTATCACTAACGCTTCGTAGCCACCTTTTTTTTTTTTTTACCTTTACGAACATACATGTACATACATTTCAAATCAACCTATTGTCGTCCACTACTGAATGAAGGTCTCCCTGATAAAAAATATGTCAACAATCCATACATCCCCAAGCTGGCCAAGTGCGGGTTGGGGACTGGCAAGACAAGGTTGTGGCTACGTAAAGGCCTCCAACCAAGCTTCATGACTATTATCCTACAATGATAAAAATATATACATAATTAATTTTAATTTCAATGTAAAAATATTATTTTGTCACACCTTATGAGTATGATATGATATGAGCAAATACCTTTATTGTGTGATGCAGGACTTAGTACTTACAATGTATTTCTATTGGTATTATCTAGATGGCGGTGTAATATACAGTTATTAGAAATTCAGGAAAATATTTTTTTTTATTATATAGGGGGCAAACGAGCAGACGTATCGCCTGATGGTAAGCGATTACACCCGCCCATGGACACCCGCAACACCAAGTGCGTTGCCGGCATTTTAAGAAGGAGTACGCCCTTTTCTTAAAGGTTTGAAGGTCGTATTGGTCCGGGAACACCGCAGGCGACAGGTTATTCCAGTTTTGTTGTGCTTGGCAGAAAATTTCGAGAAAATCGCACGGTTGTGAACTGCCAACCATCAAGATGATGATCGTCTTGTCTTCAAATGTCTTTTTACTTTCTAGAATGGACTATAATACAACTGGCAGTTCCATACAATCCTAATGAAAACCTGATGTCCTTGAAGGAGTACAGAAAAGATGTGGATTCAATATACATCAGCATGTTCACTAATGATTACTTGGAGAGCACTGCGTCAGGGCCTATTACTGTGCATATACCCAGTAATAGCACAAAAGGTAAGGTTTTGACAATATATATTTGATTTTTCCTAATTTTTTTTTAACTGAAAGGGCTTAGTGACTTGACTGATCACAACACCGAACGCGGTTACAGTCGTCTCGAGAGCGAGTCAATGTATACATCTATCTATATGATCTATCCATACATCTATACAAATAAATAAAATTGTAGTGTCTGTTTGTAATATTAAAATAACGCTTTTTACTAATACATTTTACATGAATTAAAAAAGTGTAGAAAGTTTGAAAGTTTAGAAAAAAGTGTTATTAAGGGTCAACTTAAAATGTGTTAAACACATAAATAGTAGAGATGTTTCAAATATCAATCGTATCCCAATAAAATAGAGCTTAAAATCGTATGCAAGTAGTTATGTACAACACACATAAACATTTTTTTTTTCACTGTCAATGAGCAACTTCGCAATATTTATTTAATTTGTACTTATTAGTCATTGTTTCAGGGTTTTTTTCTATTTTAAATGACAATAACAGTTTTCTTCACGAGTTTACAAGCGGTAAAGTTTGCAGAGCCTATGTTCAGACTCGACTCTTGAATGATGTTTGTCACTTGTTATAATTACATAACCTTTCTTATGAATTAAAGCTAAAGTAATTCATTATGCAGTGTGTACCTTATTAATTATTATGTTTATTTTATACATATACTTGTTTTAATTATTTGACTGCATCGGTGGCGTAGTAGTAGCGTATGGGACTGCTAAGTTTGAGGTCTCGGGTTCGATTCCCAGGTCGGACCAAATGTTTGTATGATCTGCAAATATTTGTTTCGGAGTTTGGGTGTTTTCTATGTATAATATGTATGTATTTACAAAAAAAAGTATATAAGTATTTATATCAGTTGTCTTGTACCCATAACACAAGCTCTGCTTAGCTTGGGACTAGATGGCGTTGTGTGTTAGATGTCCGGAATATTTATTATTATTAATTATTTATTACTAAGCTTGACCACTGTTTTAAAAATGTAATTAGACCGCACATGAAAGTAATAATAGGCGCATGTTCATCATATTCATCTTCCTAGCCTTTATTATTCCCAAGACTTTTTTTATTGAATAGGGGCAATCGAGCAGACGCATCGCCTGATGGTAAGCGATTACCGCCGCCCATGGACAACACCAGAGGCGTCGCAAGTGCGTTGCCGGCCTTTGGGGGATGGGGAAGGGGAAGGGAATGGGGTATGGGCCTTTTTTTTTACGTGTGGAATCCCCCTCGGGCCGTTAGTTTGCGGCGGGGCGGTGTGTCGGAATCGAACCGACTAAAACCACACGGTGTGCCGACTCTGCGCCTGAGAAGGGAGGGGTCCGGGAACTGCAGTTATTAACTCGACCGGACCCATGGGGTATGGGCCTCCGTTATCCTCACTCACTCGGTGAAACACAGATTATTTGGGGTCGGCTACAAAGTAAGTATAGGCGCATGTTAATAGAAGAATATGTAATCCATCCTTTTTACAATTCCTAGGTATTGTGTACAATTCCTGAACTAAATAACAAAAACATACTCTTTTGCAAGGATATCTATATGACGGCGCATCATTTATTTTATTTGGTAACACAAGCGTCGGTAGTTAGACACTGACGCAACACCGAGCATTGAAGCGTGCGACCGATGACAATAGGGATGGAAATCATTGCTACTTTAAAAATAATAATCACGCGTTAAGATAATTGATGGTAGTCGATTATTTTATGTGATTAGTTGCAGGTAACAGTGACTTTGATCCCATCCCTAAAGAACTGTGGGTAGTTATAATATGGAACGCAGCCGGAGGTAGTTATAAAAGGGAACGCAGCCCGAGTGCAAGCATTATCGTTTAGCATCTCGCAGTAGCATCACATGTTCGGTGGAGTGTCGTACCTAAATTGTAACCTGTATACCATTATTGATAATCGTGACTGTATTTCACTATGTATTATCATAAAGTGATTATAACAAAGCGATTGTGAGGAAAACCATTACTATCATTCTCCTTGCCCGACAACTCACGTCTACCCTCTTTTAAAAAAATATGGAATCTACCGACACTCCTAAACGGGGAACGAATCCCTACATATACATTTCCTAAATATCAATAGGAAAAAGTTTAGATTGTTTTTAAATTTTTCTGTATATTTTTGAAGAAAAAGCGCCTATATATGTATCTTTTTAAAGACAACTCCTGAGCAAGTAACATATCCTATGTCAAAAGGACTTTACAAACATACATGAAACGGACACAAAGAACACCCAGACTCAGACCAATAATTTGTGGACACAATGTGTTATCCCGTGTGAAGTTTAAACTAATAATACTCAGCGCAGTAGAAAACTGCAAGATGCAAGACCGCTCGAACCACTACATCACCTGTGCAGACATATACAGCGAAATCTTATTCAAATACGTTGATTTAAATCGTTAGACGCTTCTAATTATTTGAATTGGAAATTTTGTTACGAGATGTATAAAATATGCATGTTTATGTATGCAAGAATTTCTCTTTTGAATTAATTAAATATATTAGAATATTTTTTTTTAAACATGGGTCACACATTACTATTTAATTTACTAGCTTTTACACATGGCTCAGACCGCGTGTGTGTCGGTTATCGCGGTATAGGGTAGCCTACGTCATGCTTCAAGATTCAAAGTATCTCCGTATCGGTTTAACTGTGAAAGAGAAATAAACAATACTTTCGAATTAATATTTTACTGCATGTTTGGCCTAGTGGTTAACCCAGGGGAGGGGTCCGGTCGTGTTAATAACTGCAGTTCCAGGACCCCTACCTTCTCAGGCGCAGAGTGGCACACCGTGTGGTTGTAGTCGGTTCGATTCCGACACACCGCCCCGCCGCAAATCCCGGCGGGGTGACGGCCCGAGGGGGTTTCCACACTTAAAAAAAAAAGTTTAGCGGTCGCCACGCCGTTCCCTACTTCGCCAAGTGTTGTGGGTTCAAATCTCACATGGAACAACACTTTGTGTGATCCGCCAATTGTTGTTCTGGGTCTGAATGTTCTTTGTGTCCGTTTCATGTATGTTTGTAAAGTCCCCCGCGACACAGGAATCATTCCTAGTGGGGGAGTTATCCTTTTAAAAAAAGGAAAAAAAAAGAATATTAAATAATAAATGTAATATATAATAAATAATCCGGACATCTAACACACAACGTCATCTAGTCCCAAGCTAAGCAGAGCTTGTGTTATGGGTACTAGACAACTGATATAAATACTTATATACCTTTTTTTTCGGTAAATACGTACATATTATACATAGAAAGTACCCATACTCCGAAACAAATATTTGCAGATCATGCAAACATTTGGTCCGACCCGGTAATCGAACGCGAGACCTCAAGCTTAGCAGTCGCATACGCTACCACTACGCCACCGAGGCAGTCTATATATTGATGGTATGGATTGCATAAATGGTGTAGTTGTAGTTTCTAAGTGTTATGGATTCGTCCCCAAATGGGACAACACTTTGTATCGTCTAAAAATTGTTGTTCCGAATCTAAGAAAATTGTTTTTTTGTGTTTCATTTAAGTTTGTATAGTGGTCTTAAAAAGAATAATAAACTTTTATTAAAATTTCCAGAAGGTGAAAAACCCCTATTCACGGAGCTGTATTCTCTATTGGACGAGAACTACGAAACCATAGACAATGCACAGTTTTTAAATAACAAAAAACTTGTACAGAATTATTGGAATCGGCGGGAAGACATCGACTTGCGAATGAAGGTAAACCTGATCTTTTCTTAATTAAATCCTTTTAATTTTTAGAGAAGGGTCATGAACTAGTTTTAAGCAATCTTATTTGGTTTAACACATTTTATGTGGCATTCAGAATGTTTTGGCGCCAAATATTTAAATCAAACTAAATGTTGCCATTACATATAAAATTTTTAAATGCGACTTTTGAGTTTACTGCAACATTTTAAGTATTTCTTTCTGCCTGTATATTTATAGTAATATTGTCTATACAAATAAATAAAATTGGAGTGTCTGTTTGTAATATTAAAATAACCGCTTTCTACTACATGCATATGAATGTATATACGGTACACATACCAAAATATATATTTGTAAAATTTTTGTCTGTCTGTCTGTTTGTTCCGGCTAATCTCAGGAACGACTGGTCCGATTTGACCGAGGATTTATCGAGGAAGGCTATAGGCTATATATCATCACGCTACTACGAATAGGAGCGGAGCACCAATGAATAATGTTTCAAAAACGGGGGAAAATTTTCACGCCACGGGCAATATAAGACGCAAACGAGGTTGCGTGGGTCAGCTAGTTTACTGTAAAATTAAATAAATATGACAAATGCGAGTCGGACTAGAAGAAAGGGTACCGCACCATTATTTATACATTTCCAGCATCCACTTGTTATTAATATCGAGTTAAAACTGCAAAAAAATCACATTGGTTGTATGAATATTTTATTCTGTTTTTAGTATTTGTGGTTATAGCGGCAAAAAAAATACATCATCTTAGGTACGGAACCCTAAAAACGAAGCCAAGAAATACTGAACCAAGTACTTTATCTTTCAAATTGTTGCAAAAATAATCATAAAATGAATATATTACTTTACTGTGAGACTTTTACCTCGGTGGCGTAATGGTAGCGCATGCGACTGCTAAGCTGACTGCGGTTTCGGGTTCGATTCCCGGGTCGGACCAAATGTTCGTAACTGAACTAAGTAATTTATCTTTTAAATTGTAGCAAAAATAATCATAAAACGAATATATTACTTTACTGTGAGATTTTTACCTCGGTGGCGTAGCGGTAGCGCATGCGACTACTAAGCTGACTGAGCTCGGGTTCGATTCCCGGGTCGGACCAAATGTTTGTATGATCTGCAAATATTTCGGAGTTTGGGTGTTTTCTATGTATGATATGCAAATATTTACAAAAAAAAAATATAAGTATTTATATCAGTTGTCTAGTACCCATGACACAAGCTTTGCTTAGCTTGGTACTAGATGGCGTTGTCTGTTAGATGTCCGGAATATTTATTTAATGTTAATTAAATCCACAAAAGGACCAAGATTGAGAAGTTGGTTCTGCATTGCGCTATAAGGGATCAACGTAAAAGGTCAGCGTTCGTGCTGTCGTGTTACGTTGGTGAGTGCGAGACCGGAGGCCCAATTATACATAAGCATCACTAGGCCGCACTGGTGTGGGTCACCATGCTGCATAGTTGCTATGTCTGCATTCGCAATGAGTATGGTGACCACCACACTTGGATCCTGCTTTTGCTTTCCATCAGGCAGAGTAGACTCATTTTAGCAGGCCAACACATAAAAAACTAACGTAGATTTCCATCTAATCTGTACAAAATTTAATACTTTAGTGTCGTATAAATAAAAATAAATATTATACCCAGAGATCCAAATAAGGTACGGTTAGCTTGACTCATATATAACACTAGCTGACCCACGCAACCTCGTTTGCGTCTTATATTACCCGTGGCGTGAAATTTTTTCCCCGTTTTTTAAACATTATTCATTGCTGCTCCGCTCCTATTAGTAGTAGCGTCATGATATTATAGCCTTCCTCGATAAATGGACTATCCAACACTGAAAGAATTTTTCAAATCGGACCAGCGGTTCCTAAGATTAGCGCGTTCAAACAAACAAACTCTTCAGCTTTATAATACTACGAGTAGTATAGATTTATCTAATAAAAACAAAATAGTTTCGCGCCAAATATGAAATACATAGATTATATTACAAGTTAGCAGACAAAGGTTGAATGAGGTGACTTAGCCATTAAAGTGATTCGTCCTTCACACAATTGTGTCTGGAGATGAGATCAGTTTAACTCCAATTTATTTATGTTTATATTCGATTTTGAAACAATAACTGCCTTGCATAAAAAGAATATTTCTGGCCTGCGACTTCACCCATGGACACCCGCAACACCAAAGGCGTCACAAGTGCGTTGCCGGCCTTTGGGCGATGGGGAGAGGGATGGAGAGAAGAGTTGGGGTATGGGACTCCGGTATCCTCACTCACTCGGTGAAACACAGCGCAAAGGTTATTTCACACCGGTTTTCTGTGAGGCCGTGGTATCACCCCGGTCGAGCCGGCCAATTCTGCTGAAGCGTGGCTCATATAAGAATGTATTCTTTTGAGAAAAAATGTTCTTAAACCGTATTGCATTTGAATGTCTGCAAGAAAGTAAGCATATATGGTGAATCATGATTTTAATTTATCGATAGTATTGAAAACAGATATCGACTGATATTATTTAGCCTCTGTCTGTGTCTTAGAGCACTTAATCACTCATTCAGCTCATTGCAGCCCACTTTTTTTTTTATTATTGAATAGTGGGCAAACGAGCAAACGTATCACCTGATTGTAAGTGATTACCGCCGCCCATGGACACCCGCAACACTAGAGGCGTCACAAGTGCGTTGCCGACCTTTGGGGGATGGGAAAGGGGATGGAGGAGGGGTTGGGGTATGGGCCTCCGGTATCCTCACTCACTCGGTGAAACACAGCGCAAACGCTATTTCACATCTGTTTTCTGTGAGGCCGTGGTATCCCATTCATGCCGAAGCATAGCTCTCCCACGGTTAAACTTTTGTACGTTGGTCTTTTCCAATGCTCGGTCAAGAACCCTGTCCGACTTTCGCACACCACTCAAACAGTATTCAATTAAATAGACGTGTTTTAAGAATGTAATGTTTGCCGTTTCTATTATACATAATGTGTATGTCTATGTTGGCTGTTAGCATACTTGGCAGACAAGGTGCATGTTTGTCTAATGATATCATTTGTGAACTCACTACACTAAGCTAAGGTGGAATAAAGAACGCACATAGAAATGAACCTACATAATAGATATAGTTTTATACACTCCATGTAAATTATGTCTCCCATACGAAATTTTGACACTTATAAAAAAAAATGGATACCGAAAATTCGTGTGACTGCCGATTGCTTCATTTATATTTTTATTATGTACTAGCTGAACCCCGCGGTACTACCCGCGGTGCATCAATAACCGCGGGCAACGCCGCGAGGCGAAGCTAGTATCATTATAAATTGTAGCCCATTTGTTATTCTGATGTATAAGCTATGTTATTGTAAAGTTTCGTCAAAATCCATTCAGTAGTTTTTGCGTGAAAGAGCAACAAACATACTCACTTACCTACATACTCAAAAACTTTCGAGTTTATGATATTAGTAGGATTCTTATAATAGACTACGGGCCCGTGTCGAAAATTGATGGGTCATGTGAACCACCAGGAGACTTTTTTAGAAAGATACAGGGGCATAAAACAATAACATTTAGAAAATAGAATAGAATAGAAAACTCTTTATTTGTACACCGTTTAACAAATTCATAAGATAGTACAGAGATGAGTAATATTTATAGTAATGTACAAAGGGCGGCCTTATTGCCAAAAGCAATCTCTTCCAGGCAACCTTAGGATGGATTAAAAGTATCGGAGAGACAGTAGCAGTTGACGGTGTAATTATTAAAAAGAAAGAAAAAAACAAAATTAATGAAAACAAAATAAATATTTAAGTTATGAATATTATCGGGTAAATACGTATCTATCTCCACTTACACACACACATACATATATATAAACATACATACATATATATATATACATATACATACATACACACACATACATATATACACAAACACATACATAAGCACACTAATCACCCTAATTACTTACTTATATCATAAAAAAAAAAAAAAAAAACTTAAAAAAAAAAAAAAACTAAAAAAAAAAAAAGAAAACAAAAAAAAAAAAAAACTAAATCAAAATAATAAATATAATAATAATAATAATAACCCCCCTGGGGGATCACCTTGCCGCGGTGGGGGGGCTTACGGGTATCTGGTACTGGTTATGATCAAAACAGCTTATCATTTTGTTGAGTTTTCGCTTGTGGAGTTTCTGTTTGTTTGAAGTTATTGCACTAATCAAGCGGCGATTTTGGGGGCGGAGACCTGACACTAACACCTACCCAACCAACGATCCCAAACCCATTAAATGGAGAACTAATGGAAACTGATAAAAAGAAGTATAATTTACGGTCGCTTCCCGGGGAGCGCCGGGGCGCATCTGGAGCCGATGCTGGGTGCTACAGCATGCGAACCATCGGTGGTGAGACGTCGAGCAGGCGGGCTCTCATCAAGCAATCTACTACAGCCGGTCGCGATGAGTTGAGCAGGCGGGCTCATCGCGTAGAAGTTACAGCCGAATCAACGGGCGATGATACAAAAACGCTATCTTCTTCTACACCTTCAACTCGCCCTTCTTACATGACAAGAAGATCAATACGCTTGGCAAGCACTAACAGCGCTGTGCAACACCTAACAACCGAGCGATCACCTTCACCCTCATTTAGTACCATACAATCAGATCACTCACTTTTCTCTAATATTCCATCACCATCTTCAACCCACAGCTTATTTAGATCACCCAACTCATCACCGTCATCTACATATTCATCCCGAACTACAAGGTCAACAGCTGTTGTGCAGGAGGCATTAGTCACTAACCCTGTACCCACTGCTGGCCCTTCTCGTACGCGAAAGAAATGGACTGAAGAAATGAACCGTTTTATATGGCGTACATACCTTCTCAAAACCAACTGCGAAACGTCAGAACTAAACAACTACTTGGAAACTTTACATAGAGAATTTAACAATAGGTATCCCGACATGCAAGCCACCCGACAACGGTTAGGAGATCAAAAGAGAGCTATAATAAGAAGAAAACTGCTCTCACAACATGTGTTAGACGAAATAGCCTCTGAAGTAGGAAAACAAATAGGAGATGAAAACGTAAACCATTCACACATACATAGCCAGAACGAACATTCATCACACACACAAACAGTCTCTAGCAACAATAGGATGAAATGGACAAAAGAAATGAACGATGATATTATTAGATGTTACCTTGAAGCAACGGATCTAGAAACAAATATGACTGCTTATCGTAAAAAACTTTATGAATTATTTATAGAAACACAACCAAATTTATCTAATCTAACTGAACAGAGAATTGCAGACCAAAGAAGAATAATATTCATTAATAAGATATACGCCAACAGAATAAATGAAATAAAGCAGGAAGTACAATTATCACGAACAGATTTAAATAACCAAAGAGTATATGACTTAAACCATTCTGTTGCCGGTCAAACAAATAACACACCTGAAAGCATAATGGACACCATATTTACACTGACTGAACCTACGGCAACAACACATAATGAAAACAACATCACTCATAACACCGATACCAATAGTAGTAACAGTACGGTTAATAATAGGATAGAAGAAGAATTTAGTAATGCTCTTACACGATTCAGTACAATCAACCCAGAAGCAAGACCATACATCCCGAAACAAAAGACATCACGAAAATTTGCTGAAATAACTCAATATTTAAATTACAATATTTTACCGAAACACTTAAACCTAGAATTAGATTTTAACTCACTACACACTTTAATTTATTCAGCAGCCTATACGGCAGCTCTTTGTAACGGCACTAGATTTAACACTGAAGATAATACAACTACTAATAAACGAGCTAGGAAACCTGCGTGGCAAAGAAGAATCGAAAGTAGAATAGAACAATATCGATTAGAAATAGGAAGATTAACACAATACATGTTAGGAAATAGAAGTCAGAGAATATTAAAAACTATACAGGAAATAAAGAAAAAATATAAAACTCATTCACAACACGAAGAACCTAACACTGACCCCCAACATTTTCTTGACACACTAAAACAGAAACTAAGCGCGGTTTCAAATAGACTTAAAAGATACTTAAATTGTACTAAACGCAAACAACAAAATACAAACTTCACTAATAACGAAAAACAGTTTTATAGAACCCTAGGACACATTAATCAAATAACATCAAAATCCACAGAATTACCCTCACCTCAAGACCTTCACCAATTTTGGGCAGGTATCTGGGAAAACCCTGTGCAACATAACACACATGCAGACTGGTTCCTCACCCAACTTCTCACGGGTCACGGCTGTTTTGCCAAGTACCTGTGGGAGGTGGTGGGGGTGGAAACGGAGCCCCGGTGCCGCAGTTGCACCAGCGGCGACCCCGACACGGCCCATCACACCCGGGCCGTGTGCGAAGCATGGGACGAGCAGAGAGCGGCCCTGACGAGCGTCATCGGCACGGATCTCTCGCTGCCGGCCATCGTGGAAGCCATGGCCGGCAGCGGGCGGTGTTGGGCCGCCATCGCCTCGTTTGCAAGCGAGGTGATGGCGGCCAAGAGAGAGGCCCTGCGGGAGCGGGAGCGAGCTGGGCTCACTCAACCGCCCCGCAGGACACCAGCGAGGGGTCGCCGGCGAACCCTGTTCGCCCGCGGCCCCGACTGAGAGTTGCCACGGGCGGTGGGTGGGGGACCTGCCGTCCCCGGCCACGTGGCGGAATGCGCCTGTCTGTTGTTCCGGGGGCGCAGACCAACTCGAAGGTTAGGGGGGCCTAAAGACCTGGCCCCCCGAGGCGGGCCTGCAAGGGCGCTCCTGGCCGAGTCGCGGTGAACACTCGTGTACCCCGCGGCTCGGCAATAGGCGGTGAGGAACACGTGGGGTTTAGTGGGTAGTCTGGCCCCCCTTTCCGGGGGCCAGGAGTCCCACACGAAGCGGACCCATCGTCCCCGCGGTGGGCGAGCGAAGTGCGTAAATGCAGTCCCCACGTTAAAAAAAAAAAAAAAAAAAACATGCAGACTGGTTACAAAAAATAGCAGACACATCAAATATCAACGAAATGGAGTTTGAAGATATCCCAATTGATACATTCACTCAGGTTATTAGTCGCACACATAATTGGAAGGCACCAGGCACTGACAATATACACAATTACTGGTATAAAAAATTTAGCTGCACACATCCATTCATCCACAGTCATATTTGCAAATTCATACAATCACCACACACTATGCCAACATTCATAACACAAGGAATCACATATATGCTACCCAAAGGCTCAGACCCCAAAAATCCTGCAAATTACAGACCTATCACATGCTTGCAAACTATATACAAAATCATTACAGAATGCATCAGTGAAATTATTTACAGTCATCTTAATCAATATAACATCCTAGCAGAACAACAAAAAGGTTGTAAAAAAAATAGTCAGGGTTGTAAAGAACAATTAGCCATAGACTCAATAGTAATGAGGCAAGCCCAAACTAAAAATAGGAATATTCAGATGATGTACATTGATTACAAAAAGGCTTTTTCTGTCCCCCATAGTTGGTTAATGTATATACTAGAACATTACAAAATTCATCCCAGACTGATATCATTTCTAGGAGCAGCCATGGTTCATTGGAAAACAAAATTAAAACTATTGAACAACACTTCATCAACTACTCAGCTGATTAAAATAGAAAGAGGCATATTTCAAGGAGACGCACTTAGCCCGCTTTGGTTTTGTATGGCACTCAACCCCTTATCTAAGTTACTAGATGATACAAACATAGGTTTTAAATTAAGACACAATAATTCATTCCACATACTTTCACACCTACTTTACATGGACGATATTAAAATTTATGCAACTAATTACACCGAACTTAGTAAACTAGCTGACATTACACAATCATTTTCAACAGACATCCAAATGCATTTCGGGGTAGACAAATGTAAAATTCACTCTATCAACCATGGCAAGACAGAATACAACTCTTACGCACTTAGTACAGGTGAACAAATAGAACCGTTTGACGAACATACAACATATAAATATTTAGGATTCCATCAGTCCAGACAGATTCAACAAAAACACACAAAATTAGAGTTATCAAAGAAATTCAAAGCCAGATTAAATCAGATTCTTAGAACCCAATTAAATTCACGTAATACTATCAAAGCCATCAACACATATGCAATTCCGGTCCTTATTTATTCCTTTGGGATTATAAACTGGTCTCAAAGCGATCTTATTAAATTACAACGCACAATCAACACACATATGACAACCAATAGGAAACATCACCCCAGATCGTGCACGCAACGCCTTACATTAGCCCGCGAAGATGGAGGCAGAGGCCTCATCGATATACAAAATTTACACAATAGACTCATAGATAAGCTACGCAATTATTTTTATGCAAAAGCCGAACAATCCCAACTTCATAAATTCTTAACCGATATAGACAAAAAATTAACCCCACTCAATTTATATGACAGAAACATTCATCTAAAATTTGCAAGTAGGCAGCAGAAAATAGACTTATGGGCACAAAAGTCTCTACATGGCAGACACCTCGCCGATCTCAGCCAAACACATGTCGACAGAATAGCGTCGAACGAATGGCTGTTGCGCGGAGAACTCTTCCCAGAAACCGAGGCTTTTGTGATAGCTATTCAAGATCAGGTTATAGATACCCTTAACTATCAGAAACACATAATCCGTCTCCCAAATCTTTCTACCGACTTATGTAGACGATGCCATAGCAGTTCTGAAACCATCCAACACATTACTGGCGCTTGTAAATCTATTGTACAAACTGATTACAAATACCGGCATGACCAAGTTGCAGCAATTATCCACCAAAATCTGGCTCACAAATATTCACTCATTCCCAATAAAACTGCTTATTATAAATATAAACCCAGTACAGTTCTTGAAAATAATGCATTTAAAATATACTGGGATAGGACAATAATTACCGACAAAACCATACACTACAATAGACCTGACATAACAATCCTAGATAAAGTTAACAGGACAGTTTTTATTGTAGACATAGCAGTATGTAACACACACAATATTCTTACGACGCACACAGAAAAAGTTTCAAAATATATAGACTTAGCTACTGAAATTAAAAGACAATGGCAGGTAGAAAGAGTTAAAATTGTACCCATTATCATGTCTACAACTGGTGTGGTTCCGAAGACTCTTCAAAATAGCCTCAATATACTGCAAATGCCGAAATCCACCCTAATGTTGATTCAAAAAGCAGTTCTACTAAATACATGCCGTCTCACACGAAAATTTCTTGCATCGTCATCATCCTAATCTCACATCATTTCCCCCTGGCACACTTGGCTAAGGCCCGTGTGTTAGATTTAGCTTCCCCTTTAAAATAAAAGGGAGACCACAAAAGGTATAAAAACAAAATAATAATAATAATAATCATCGGTCCCATTCAATTTCAATATCTCTTCTAATCCATTATCTCGCAACGCCGTACAAAAATTATGTGACAAGGGAGAAAAATCGACGGTTCCTACTACCTCCCCTTTACCTATACTCAGTTGGACAGCTTCCAAGTGACAGCATAGTGCTAAATGTTATTGTTTTATGCCCCTGTATCTTTCTAAAAAAGTCTCCTGGTGGTTCACATGACCCATCAATTTTCGATACGGGCCCGTAGTCTATAATATTAGAAGAATATCTTGCACTCGCACTAGGCCTTCAGTACTTATAAGACATACTCTAGAATGTGATTAGAATAAAAAGTAATGAGTTATTTAAAAAACAAAGCTCGCATGGGTAATTTTTTTTTTAAATCACAAATATCCCAGGTTTGCCTGCATTTCATCTCCAGGTTGCTACTTTAATAGTAATTTTAATGTATTTTCAGAGTGTAATAAATGTAATGGACAAGGAATGGCTGGGCGGGTTTAGTTGTTTGCTGACAGGCAAGCTGGTAGACTCAGCTCTGAGAGACAAGATCATTAAAATAGTTGACACCACTATTTCGGATTGGGGGTAAGTTGGATATATGTTTTACTGTAGTGATCTTCAGCATCTTCCCCTATTGCAGTCCACTTCTTGAAATGGGCTTCTGGCCTCTTCTAATCGTACGCCAATTGGTTTGATCCAATAATCCTATAATGGACTTAAATAAGTAAATTTTTTTAGTAATAAAAATAACATTCTACAGTGAGACAACGCCATTTAGTCCCAAACTCAGAGCTGGTACTAACATCACTCATAATTGACTGCCTCGGTGGCGCAGTGGTAGTGAATGCGACTGCTGTGCTTGAGGTCTCGGGTTCAAATCCTGGGTCGTACCAAATGTTTGTGTAATTTACAAATATTTGTTTCGGAGTTTGGGTGTTTTCTATGTATAATATATACGTATTTACAAAAAAAAGAAAATGTATATATATATTCATATCAGTTGTCTAGTACCCATAACACAAGCTCTGCTTAGCTTGGGACTAGATGGCGTTGTGTGTGAGATGTCCGAAATATTTATTTATTAATTAAATATTAATATAAATAAAGAAAACCGATACGATCAGTACCATTTACTGCCTCGGTGGCGCAGTGGTAGGGTATACGATTGCTGTGCTTAAGCTCTCGGGTTCAATTCCCGGGTAGGACCTAATGTTTGTATGATCTGCAAGTATTTGTTTCGAATTATGGGTGTTTCCTATGTATAATGTATTTATCTAATACCCATAACCCTAAATCTCTGCGTAGCTTGGGACTTTATTTTTATTTATGTAATAGGGGGCAAACGAGCAGACGTATCGCCTGATGGTAGGCGATTACCGCCGGCCATGGACACCGGCTACACCAGAGGCGTCACAAATGCGTTGCCGGCCTTTAGGGAATAGGGGGAGAAGTTGGGGTATGGGCCTCCGGTATCCCCACTCACTTGGTGAAACACAGCGCTAGCGCTGTTTCACACCGGTTTCCTCTAAGGCCGTGGTATCACTTCGGTCGAGCCGGGGCCCATGCATGCCGAAGCGTGGCTCTTCCACGGTAATATGGTATAGATCCTCCCTCCCACAGTATAGATGGCGTTGTGTGTTAGATATCCGGAATATTTATTAAAATATAGAAACACCTATACTGAATCAAGCATTAAATATTCATGCACTCAAGTGTTTATAGTGTAAAAGATGATTTCAACAGTCAAATATCACGAACTTTCCCGAAAAATCTTGTAATAACCCGCCAATACCGATACTTTCTAGAAACTTATAGCGCATCTTGGAACTTCTGGGAATTTTAAAAAAATCTAATAATAAATAATATTTCATTTCAGTTTCATGCGCCTAACACAGAAACAGAAAATCCTACTCTACAATCTTACAGAATGTTGTCCAGTGTTGCAATCACAACAAATTAAATCATGTATCAGGAGGATATTGACAGAATGTGGCAACACTGAAGACGTTAGACAAATATTTAATTCAGAATGTGGGAATTGTAGTAAGGAATTTAGATTTTTAAATGAATTATGTTTGAAATGTTTAACGAAATGTTTTGAAAAGATACACCATTTCTCTTTGGTGGATGGCATAAGGGCGTTTTCGCAGCTAGCCATGTTGGTCAAAGATAATGAGGAATGGGCCGCTTTGAAAAAGGCTAAGAGACATCCAGTTATATTGATTGTAGATGATGTAAGTATAACAAAAATTGTAATAAGTACCTAGGTGACCTATATTTTTTTTTGATAAATTTTCTAAGTTGAATCCCAGCTATATCGATTTATCGACCTCGAATTCCCTAAATTTCAATGAAAAATCATTGTAGCCATTTCCGAGATTCAGATTGTATTACACATACAAGAATGGCTCGTTTAAAGGTATTCGATAAACTGACAGGTGTATATAGGACGTTTACTAGTCTATTCGAAATATAAACGTTCAGAAATTGGAGTAATGAAAAAAAATCGTGTGCATCTCGGAACGGCCGACAGAAATGATAACTTGAAACTAATCTAAGTTGAACTGTTTACGGCTAGCACTGTGGGTTAGAGTGAGAGAAGAGGAGCCTGCCTGCCGCTGCCGTATGCGTGAGAGAGAGGGAAGCCCGACAGACAGGCGCCGTAACGCGTTACGTAACGAAGCGGTTTGCCCTCTTATAAAAAGTTATCACTATAAAAAATAAGAGTGTTATTGGATACCGGAAAACCCAGAGTTGGTAGGCCTCTCACCGCACATACGCCCTTCGTCTCTCCACGGAGGGTATGGTGCGAAAAGCATTCACCGCGTAAAAAAGAAAAAAAGGCCTCTCACAAGATAATATTCCCACGACCTGGTAAAGTTCGCGGGAATCAATGGGAAATGCGGGAAGCAATGGATGTCTATTGACTGAGATGTTGACAATAAAAAGTGTTCAATTCCTTAATTAGTTTTCATCTTTTCAGATTACTTAGAAAATCAGCGTCTTTAGTCTCTTTTTATCTTGAAGTAAAAAAATAAATAAAATATTAAATAAATGAATACAATTTTTTTAAATGTACATTGTCTTGAATTATATTTTTGGACACATTTAAACACATTTTTGGACAGTTTTTAGACTAATTGTGGAATGTATGAGCATCGTAAGATCACCATATTCAATGAAAAATAAATTAATTTTTCAGCTGCTAGACACATTCCCGTGGGAAACTCTGCCAGTTTTGAATCACCATCCAGTTTCTAGATTAGAGAACATTCACTTTTTGTACTACTTATACAAAATACACGAGAAGGATATTAAGGATGGGTACTTCACAACTAAATGTGAGATCGGGAGATATGTTATTAATCCAGGTACGTACAACACTAATATATTTATAACTAGCTGAAGCTCGCAGTGTTACCTGCAGTTATTAGTTTACATATTGTTTTTTTTTCTTCTTACAATTAAAATAGCCTATTTTAATCAGTGATATTATAGCATTCAAATGGTGAAAGAATTTTCAAAATCCGTCCAGTACTTTTTGAGCCAATTCGTTACAAACATACTTACATACAAACCTTTCCTCTTAATAATATTAGTATAGACTAGCGACCCGCCCCGGCTTCGCACGGGTGGATTTCTGATGCACCCAGCAACGACACGATTTGTGCATTTAAAATCTGCAATATCTTCGAATATATTCATTTAAACTAAATACTGTACAGGACCATATTTTACCGTGGGAGAGCTATGCTTCGGCATGAATGGGCAGGCTCGACCGGAGTGATACCACGTCCTCACAGGAAACCGGCGGCGGTAATCGCTTACCATCAGGCGATACGTCTGCTCGTTTGCCCCCATTCCAGAAAAAAACATAAAAAAAATATATTAATCTATATTAAATGCACAATGTATTTAAGGCTTCTAAGGCTTACGTCCAAGAGTGGATAGGCTGTGATGTGATATGATAGTTATGCCTGAAGATGGTACTCTGGGCAGTCTTTTTAAAAACTGTTTGTAGATCCCTTCCATTTTTGTCTAGACTGCTTCGATGGCGTAGTGGTAATGTATGCATTTGATAAGCTTCATATCTCGGGTTCGATTCTCAGGAAGAACCAAAAATGTTTGAGAAAATATTTGTTTCGGATTTTGGGTGTTTTTTATGTTTAATATGTATGTATTAAAGAAAAAGAACATACATATTATAAGTATTCTGTCAGTCAATTTACTTCTGTTTAGCTTGTAGCTAGCCTGTATGTCAGATTTTTGGAACGAAGTTTTGGAACGAAGTTCCTTATCTCGCGTTGCGGAAGGGGGCTAGACGGAATTGTAACGACATTTTCGACATATGTCAACGACACATTTTGTCAAGACGAATTTATTATACCATAATGTGTATTTACCCAAGAAATTTAGTGATGCCATAGGGAGGATTAAATTTTCCCCACATATTTCTGGATCGCGTACTTAGTCACATCGTGAAGTCGAGTTCTTCGATACCGCCATACTTCTCAGTCGAGGTGCCACCCCTAGTACTTTCACCCCCCGACCCCCTAAGATCATCCCTTAAGGAAGATACCCCCTCTATCTCCGAAACTATCGCTCGGAGACATTTTTAGTCCCCCGTTGCACACCCTGAAATTGTCAGGAATCATTTCTCTGTCTGTCTCTCTCTCTTATAGAAAGCAAGCCAGATATTTTCGTTTTGTCTTTCTATTTCGAACTTCGTTCCATCCGGGTGTCCCTTGACACCTCTAAATTTTTTATTATATGGGGGCAAACGAGCAGACGTATCGCCTGGTGGTAAGCGGTTACCGCCGCCCATGGACACCCCCAACACCAGAGGCGTTACAAGTGCGTGGTCGGTCTTTTAGGAAGGAGTAAGCTCGAAATATTTAAATATTTATAACATCTGTATATAACGGTCAGCTCTAGCACTGATCCTTCTGTGTTTTCTAGAACTGTTAACTGCCTCCTTGGTCTAGCGGTTGACATATGCTACTGCCAAGTATTAGGTTTCGGGTTTGAAACCCGGGTCGGGCCAAAAGTGTTACTGAGTTTTTCTGATTATAGAAATACTTAATAACAAAGTTGGGGTCTAAGTACCCGTGCCTCGGAGAGTACGTAAAGCTGTCGGTCTTGCGCCTGATTTCTCCCCGGTCGCTTCGGTTAACTGTCCCATCGGATTATGAGAGTAAAGGAACAAAGAGTGCACATGTGTTCGCGCACACACTTGTGCACTATAATATCTCCTGCGTAGTGGGCTGGTCTCTGTTAGGCGTGTCTAGTAGAAATTATTATCATTTTCTATAAAGAATAAAATATATTTTCAGAGAAGAACCTGGATCGCATGGAGAAGCGCATGACGTCGTTCGTGAAGTACTGGTGCGACTCGTGGAGCGGACACATCGGGGAACCGCCGCCGCCCACTGACTTCATCAAATACATCAGCGAAGCACATGTTTTCTTGTAAGTCGTTTTACTATTTGTCGTACGTACTTTCTGCTAAATATTGTGTCACTAGCTGAACCCCGCGGCACGACAATAACCGCGGGCAAAACCGCGAGTCGAAGCTAGTATCTTTATAAATTGTAGCCTATGTGTTATTCTAATGTATAAGCTATATTATTGCAAAGATTTGTAGGGGAACGGGTATCATGTTCCACCCAACACAAAGGGAGGATCCTCCGACCAGGCGAGGTGATCATGCCTGGCGGGCCACTGCCCCAACAGTTGATGTTGGGATGTTGTACATATGATAATCGGCGCGAGAACTTCTAGGCCCGTATTATAGAAGGCGACTCAAGTATCGTTTGATCTCCGATCAGCTGAATCGAGTTTCAAGTTATGATCGAATCTCAAGCGTCGCTCTTATTATAGAAGGCTTCTCAAGGTCTACTCAGTTGAAACTAGATTCAATATCTAATCTCAACTCACAAGTCTGTTATTCTGTGTTACGCAGAAAATGACTTAACAAAAAACTTTTATAAAGTATTTTTTTTAAATTTGAAAGCAATATATTATTGGATAGTGTAGAAATATAAATGTACTTATAAAATTATTGTTCACTTAAAATAAAACAAGAAATATTAAAATAAAAATCAAATAAAACTTTATGAAATAAACATAAGTTGAAACGGAACGTTCAAATTACTTTCATCAAGACAATCTGTCAATACTGTCATGTTGAAATGAGTTACACTTGATTTATGCTGCATTATAATCAAAATAATAAAATTGTTAAATCAAATTGAAGTTGATTTTAATTGAAAGTGATAGTGGAATATGTCGTGTGGAAAAAAAAAGCACTTTACACTACAGGTATGTATAAAATATGTATGAATTAAAAGTCCCCAGTTAAAACAACTATGCCCGCCAACGATGTTACTTTTATTGCAATAGAATCGAATGAACTTATTGTGTTATTAGATGCAATGGACTAATACTTAAGGAGTGTGTTAAGTAACAAGATTTACAGTAGTTATTGTATTTTTTTAACATTAATTTCAGTACCTTTTAAGTTTTTGTTTTGTACAATATCGACAGCAATTTCTTTAGTTTAATATTGTAACCTGGTACTTTATATTTTGTTTTTGTGTTTCAGGAGAAAAATCTTCTTCTGGAAATTTTAAAATTGTACAAACATTTAATAGAAAATAAGCAAACTGACAATGTAAATGCTAACTTAAAAAGGAAAGCCTAGAGTGAAATTGCAGACAGGTTTAATACGTCAGCTATTGTAACAGAATCAGTAAGTATATTTAGTGTTTTTTATGTAGCTTGTCATAAGTGTTCCTCCTTATATCTTTTGTGCTTATGTTGCAGGCGACAGGAGATCAGTTACGCCGCCTTTGGTCCAATCTTAAAACATGTCATAGGGAGATTTTAACTAAAGAACGACAGCATAGATTGGCCACAGGCGGAGGAGGTCCGTGTCCTGATGCTGTTATAGATGCAAACATTTCAGAAATTGCACCAGCTCTCCTCGTAGAGATACCAAACACTCTCGACTCTGATTTTGTAGGTGAGTAATAAGTGACAAATATATATGTAATTGCTATCAATCACTTTCCGGGGCACGTATATAAAAGAGAATGCCAACTTTTGTCTCAAAGAATTAGTAACCAAGGAATTATTGTGTTGTTTTGCATTTCATATAATAATATGGGAGAATAACATAAAACCATTTAGGATACACCGATTAACCTTTCATAATTTCTTCCATATCAAACAACAGATAAATGAGTACATTTTTATTTCTTACATATTTTCTTTATATCTTACATCACCTAGCAGGTAAATTTAATGTGATGGAGAGGTTAACTTTTAAAGTTACAATGTAATGTATATAATTATAATATTTCAGAAGTATGCTATGAAAAATCACACCAGAACCCAGCCAGAAGTGTATATACACCCGTCACCATATTCAGCCCCGACAAGTTATCTGCACCCACCAATATTTCTAGTGAACCATCCACATCTTCCCCGGTACCAACAACTCCTATGATGACATCACAAACACCTTCAACAATAGAATATGCCTCTAACCATTCTTTCAATTATTCATTAAATGAAAGAAAATTAAGAGTGCAGATATTAAAACAAGAGCATACTAGTAGGGAGAAAAGGGCAGAAGAGCTTCACATAATGGATAAAAGATTTAAAGAAGAAAAGCATTTATTAGAAATAGAAATTTTAAAAGCAAAATTGAAGGAAGCAGAAGCTAAAGCAGAGTTGGCACAAAAAAATCTGTGCCAATAATTGATATTGGGTTTCTTTGTTAGGAAAGTCTGTAATTTTAGTCCAGACTGTTTTATTTTTTGTTAGTATTTTGTTGTGTTTACTTGAATATATATGTTTTTAATTATTTTCTATGTTTAAGACTATTTTATTTTTTGTTGTATTTACGTGTGTGTTACTTATATGTGTTGTTAATTATTTTCTATGTTTATGCATTGATTGTTATAATTATATTAACAATTTAAGTTTGTTGATTTATAATAAATGATATCAATAGTAAATTGTAGTACATATACATTAAAGTAAATAAATAATGTGATTTCTTTCAAATGCAACCTTTTATTATTGTTTAGCCTAAGATTACTTTTTAGTATTGCAGTATGATAACATTAAAAACACCACACTATGTATTAGTATAACGGTATATAATATTAATTGCTTTATTTATTTATTTTCGTCTTACCTAGTTTTACACCAGACACTACCCAACACTCTCTCAATCTATTTTTTTTTTATCTCTCCATCCAATGGTTGCCTGTAAGAGATTGCCTCCGGGCGATAAGGCCGCCAATTGTACTTCTCTAATTTTAAGTTAACCTTGTAATGCATCTGGTGTACAATAAAGTGATCTATTATTATTATTATTATTAAAATTACGAAAAGCTGATACCTGCGCTTGTTGTTCTACCTTTGCAACAACAACCATAGGGCACAGCTAGTAGAAAATGAAACAAGTACAATATCTTTTGGGTTAATAAAATTTAATTATAACCATCAATAATACTTTGACGTGTGGCAAATCCATCGACCGAGCCTACATTGGCTGCTTGTTCTATTGGTGGCTCTGGTACGTCAACTTCCTCATTGATACTCTCTTGTGTGGATGATGTCTCATCATTTACTCGAAGACCAATGTTAAACAGTATGGCACATGCCACTATAATATTTGATACTGTAGATAGCTTGTTACCTAGACCTCTACGCAGACAGGGAAATCTTCTCTTCCACATACCAAATGTCCGTTCTACAACATTACGTGTTTTGGTATGCACTTTGTTGTATGCTTGTTCAGCAGAAGTAGTTGGTGAGTTCACAGGTGTTAAGAGGTATGGCAAACAAGGATAACCACGATCACCTACCAGAACCCCATCATGGACCCTTTCTATGTATTTCATATTTAATGAACTCATTTGAAATATACGGCTGTCATGAGTGCTTCCAGCCCATCGTGCAACTATGTCAAGAAAATCCCCTGATGGTCCAACAACTGCCTAAAAATCACACAATTATTATTATATATAAAAAAGGACTGGTCATAAAAATTATTAAATTAGTTCACTAATATACAAATATACTCACTTGGACATTCACAGAAAAATAAGATTTTCGATTTCTGAATGCTTCATGATGCTGTACTCCTGGAGTGTCTACTATTTTAATATGTGTGCAATCAATTGCACCATCAATGTTTCGCAGACCAGAGTGTTGATTATATTGCCCAAGACAAGTGAAAGATTGTCTTTGGGCAGTTTTTTCTGTACTTGTCGTGGGGTATTTAATAAATCTAGGGTGTATTTGTGCTAGTAGCAAAGAAATTTTGGCTATTGCATTTGAGACTGCTGGCTGTGACACATGTAGTAGATCACCACAAACTATCTGAAAGTAAATTATTTTATTAAAATTAAATAAATCTATTGTGAGTTAATATAGATAATAGAGAGAATATAGAGATAATATAGAATAGCAAAGAAATAGTTTACCTGGAATGAGGCTGTGGCATAGAACCTCAGACATATTAAAATCTGCAGTTCTGGGGCTAGCGGCAGTCCTCTTTTATTTAATTTCCTAAGATTACTAGCAATTAGTGGCAAGATATAATTTTTCACAGTGTCTTGTCGAAATCTGTACCTAATTTTAAAATGATGTTCATTCATTGCGTATGGATCTTGTGCATCGCGTAAATATCTGCGTGGAATATAAGGAATTTCCAAGTTAAATAATCTTTCGTAATTGTCCAAGAACAAATCATCGTAAAACACGTTCATTTTCCACTAAAATGTTTCTATATTTTCGTTAATAACTACCTGAGAGGAGATTTGAGTTGAGCTTGTCTCAGTTGAACGGAGATCACATCTGTCAAAATCTCTTCTTGAGAGACGATTTTGACATAAACATCATTCTAAAATAACATACAAATGTATTGAAATGTGTATAATAAGCATTACTTTCGTAAATAAAGTAAGGTGAAATTAATCTTTCGTTTTTATTCAGAAAAATCATGATAAAATACGTTAATTTCCCTTACAAGGCATTAGAAATTACCATAACCTTGTCTCACATCTGTCAAAAATCTCTTCTTGAGAGACGATTTTGACATAAGCGTCGTTCTAAAATAAGCTAAGCATTGATCTTTACTCACTTGATCAAAGATCAGTGAATCTTGACTCAAGAGACGTTTTATAATACAATCTCTTCTTGAATCTAGTTTTAAAACTCGATTCACGACTGAGTCGCCTTCTATAATACGGGCCCTATTGTGCGATCCAGGATTGGTAGTTACTCCGTGTGGTGCGTCACTTCGTACTTCGGTGTATCTTCGGTAGATGGCGCTGTAGTAGTTTACTGTTGTTTTAAATGTATGTGGAAGTTGCCACATAATTATTATTATTATCTTGTGCCGTAATTGATCTTAAAAGTGAGTTTCAGTTAAATATGGTTGTATGTGCAGCCCTTTCTTCGTAGGTGCATTGGATGGCGAAGTGTAATAGCTGAATGTGTTGAAAGGCATATTAAGCAATTAACATATTGAGGTGTATAGAAAGTTATTCCACATGGATTTATTTACACACATTTTAGTAATATTGGTTGTAAACTTGCAATGTTTGAACTGTGATTTGCTATTTTGTTACATTTAGGCGTTTTTTTATAGGAACAATAATTGTATTATCTGATCAGTATTACTTCATTTGTGTTTCAAAAAAAGTTTGTTAATAAGGATATATTTTTATTGAATAGGGGTCAAACGAGCAGACATATCATCTGATGGTAAGCGATAACCGCCGCCCATGGATACCCGCAACACCAAAGGCGTCACAAGTGTGTTGCCGACCTTTGGGGGATGGGGGGAGGGGTTGGGGTATGGGCCTCCGGTATCCTCACGCACTCGGTAAAACACAGCGCAAGCGCTATTTTACACCGGTTTTCAGTGAGGCCATGGTATCACTCCGTTCGAGCCGGCCCATTTATGCCGAAGCATAGCTCTCCCGGCTAAACACGGCGCTCCACACACTGGCAGAATGTCCGGCGTGGGGGGAGCTGAGGCGTGATCTCGTGGCGGCCATCGGGGTAGTAGTTCTCTCGCTCAGTAACGTGATTGCGGCCATGTTGCGGAGCGAGAGCGCGTGGAATTCCGCTGTTTCTTTCTGCGAGCAAGTTATGTTTGCTAAACAGACGGCGGATTGGAACCGGGAGATGTTTAGAACTCTCCCGGCGCGCCGGGCCCGGGGACGGGCCAGGCACCGCAGGCGACTCAGGCGCCGGAGATCGCAGAACGATCTCCGTCCTCCATAAGCGCAAGCCTGAGGGTGTCAGATGAGGCCATCTGTCACCCTAGCAGATGCATGCCCGGGTGACGGCGTGGACGCTGCGGAGTGTGCGCACTCTAGGGGACAGTAACGGGAACATCGGGGGCTACCTACAGTTTGTAAGTGGCCCGAGGTACGTCGGGGTTCCAGCGTTTTTCTTACTAGGGTGCACCTGGGTCCCCGACTTCTAGTACCAAAGACGGCGTGCGGCTTTAGTCGGTTCGGGTCTGACATGCCACCAGGAGGTGGAATCCAAGGGATTTCTGCAAGGGGAAAAAGGGGGTTTCAAGATAATAAAAGACTATCTACTATTACTTTAACCGTCATGTTATTATGAAAAAAATGAGAAGTATAAAAAATATCAATAGTGAAGAACATTTTGGGGGGGTTTGAACCCATGCTTTTACTTTATTAAGAATATTTTCGTGCTGTAGTGTTATCAGCTCTTTGTCGGAGCTTAGCTAACTGTTATAACGTTGGGCAGGTACTGCGGTCACGGCGACGGTTGCCAGCTGGCAGCAGGCGGTGGGGCCGGGGTGGAGGGCGCGGGCGGGCGCGCGCTCGTGGCGCTGGCGGGCTGCAGCTCCGTGCGCCGCAGCGCCCCAGCGCCCCGCGCGCCGCCCCAGGCCGCACATCTACACCTGCACGTCGCCGGCTGGTACGTACAGCCTAGTGTCTCTAGTGTCTCTAGTGGCGGGCTGCAGCTCCGTGCGCCGCAGCGCCCCAGCGCCCCGCGCGCCGCCCCAGGCCGCACATCTACACCTGCACGTCGCCGGCTGGTACGTACAGCCTAGTGTCTCTAGTGTCTCTAGTGGCGGGCTGCAGCTCCGTGCGCCGCAGCGCCCCAGCGCCCCGCGCGCCGCCCCAGGCCGCACATCTACACCTGCACGTCGCCGGCTGGTACGTACAGCCTAGTGTCTCTAGTGTCTCTAGTGGCGGGCTGCAGCTCCGTGCGCCGCAGCGCCCCAGCGCCCCGCGCGCCGCCCCAGGCCGCACATCTACACCTGCACGTCGCCGGCTGGTACGTACAGCCTAGTGTCTCTAGTGTCTCTAGTGGCGGGCTGCAGCTCCGTGCGCCGCAGCGCGCCAGCGCCCCGCGCGCCGCCCCAGGCCGCACATCTACACCTGCACGTCGCCGGCTGGTACGTACAGCCTAGTGTCTCTAGTGTCTCTAGTGGCGGGCTGCAGCTCCGTGCGCCGCAGCGCCCCAGCGCCCCGCGCGCCGCCCCAGGCCGCACATCTACACCTGCACGTCGCCGGCTGGTACGTACAGCCTAGTGTCTCTAGTGTCTCTAGTGGCGGGCTGCAGCTCCGTGCGCCGCAGCGCCCCAGCGCCCCGCGCGCCGCCCCAGGCCGCACATCTACACCTGCACGTCGCCGGCTGGTACGTACAGCCTAGTGTCTCTAGTGGCGGGCTGCAGCTCCGTGCGCCGCAGCGCCCCAGCGCCCCGCGCGCCGCCCCAGGCCGCACATCTACACCTGCACGTCGCCGGCTGGTACGTACAGCCTAGTGTCTCTAGTGTCTCTAGTGGCGGGCTGCAGCTCCGTGCGCCGCAGCGCCCCAGCGCCCCGCGCGCCGCCCCAGGCCGCACATCTACACCTGCACGTCGCCGGCTGGTACGTACAGCCTAGTGTCTCTAGTGTCTCTAGTGGCGGGCTGCAGCTCCGTGCGCCGCAGCGCCCCAGCGCCCCGCGCGCCGCCCCAGGCCGCACATCTACACCTGCACGTCGCCGGCTGGTACGTACTGCCTAGTGTCTCTAGTGTCTCTAGTGGCGGGCTGCAGCTCCGTGCGCCGCAGCGCCCCAGCGCCCCGCGCGCCGCCCCAGGCCGCACATCTACACCTGCACGTCGCCGGCTGGTACGTACTGCCTAGTGTCTCTAGTGTCCCTAGTGGCGGGCTGCAGCTCCGTGCGCCGCAGCGCCCCAGCGCCCCGCGCGCCGCCCCAGGCCGCACATCTACACCTGCTCGTCGCCGGCTGGTACGTACTGCCTAGTGTCTCTAGTGTCTCTAGTGGCGGGCTGCAGCTCCGTGCGCCGCAGCGCCCCAGCGCCCCGCGCGCCGCCCCAGGCCGCACATCTACACCTGCACGTCGCCGGCTGGTACGTACTGCCTAGTGTCTCTAGTGTCTCTAGTGGCGGGCTGCAGCTCCGTGCGCCGCAGCGCCCCAGCGCCCCGCGCGCTGCCCCAGGCCGCACATCTACACCTGCACGTCGCCGGCTGGTACGTACTGCCTAGTGTCTCTAGTGTCTCTAGTGGCGGGCTGCAGCTCCGTGCGCCGCAGCGCCCCAGGCCGCACATCTACACCTGCACGTCGCCGGCTGGTACGTACTGCCTAGTGTCTCTAGTGTCTCTAGTGGCGGGCTGCAGCTCCGTGCGCCGCAGCGCCCCAGCGCCCCGCGCGCCGCCCCAGGCCGCACATCTACACCTGCACGTCGCCGGCTGGTACGTACTGCCTAGTGTCTCTAGTGTCTCTAGTGGCGGGCTGCAGCACCGTGCGCCGCAGCGCCCCAGCGCCCCGCGCGCCGCCCCAGGCCGCACATCTACACCTGCACGTCGCCGGCTGGTACGTACTGCCTAGTGTCTCTAGTGTCTCTAGTGGCGGGCTGCAGCTCCGTGCGCCGCAGCGCCCCAGCGCCCCGCGCGCCGCCCCAGGCCGCACATCTACACCTGCACGTCGCCGGCTGGTACGTACTGCCTAGTGTCTCTAGTGTCTCTAGTGGCGGGCTGCAGCACCGTGCGCCGCAGCGCCCCAGCGCCCCGCGCGCCGCCCCAGGCCGCACATCTACACCTGCACGTCGCCGGCTGGTACGTACTGCCTAGTGTCTCTAGTGTCTCTAGGGGCGGGCTGCAGCTCCGTGCGCCGCAGCGCCCCAGCGCCCCGCGCGCCGCCCCAGGCCGCACATCTACACCTGCACGTCGCCGGCTGGTACGTACTGCCTAGTGTCTCTAGTGTCTCTAGTGGCGGGCTGCAGCTCCGTGCGAAGCGTGCATGGGCCGGCTCGACCGGAATGAAACCACGGCCTCACAGAAAACCGGTGTGAAACAGCGCCTGCGCTGTGTTTCACCGAGTGAGTGAGAAAACTAGAAGTTATAGATCGACACAAGCGGACAGTACATTTTGGTGTTTTACCATATTTACCTTGACAATCTAGTACATGCTGTGGCATACTTCAATTTTCACCTTTGCAAAATAATTGATTAAATTAATATTTGCTTTGATTCAAATAACGCAGATGGATTCCATTAACTAACTCACGACATACGTTATATTGTAATTCAATACATAAAAATGAAAAAATATTTATTTCTCTCATTTCACTATTCTTCTTAATTTACTTACTAATATTCTTCTTCCAGTCCAACAGTGGTAGGAATGCTGTGGGAGGTGACAGACTTGGAAGTGGACAAAGTAATCAGTACACTAATGTCCTTGTGTATACCGTCCAATGCGAGTCTCCCGTGGCCCAGTGTGGGGAAGGCCAAGTGGAGCCAGGGTATACTTGGTAAGTAAACCAGTCAGAATGTTATGTTTGTTTCATCCCTATTGTAATAATTTAAAACAATAAATGAACAGACTCTGTGAATTTATGTGTATTAATCGTATATTTTGTGCACAAGATAACAAGCAAACAAAAAAAAAACAGTATTTCCACTACAAAAGACACATCCATCAATAAGTACAATAATATATGGAAATTATAACAGACAAAATTTGTAGTTTAAAATATGTGTTTCTTGAGAGTAAAAATTATAGATGGCGTTGTTTAATTTACGCAACGCGATATAGATGTCGTTACTTTGCTTGGCCGAATTATGGTGTTAAAATAACCGTAGTATGTGAACTTCCGAATAAATATATGTTTGTGTTCGCATCAAACGGTGGTATAATTAGCACTCTGTTCCCTCACTTTCGAAATCCATGGTATTGTAATGGTCATTGGACCATGGAGAGATCACGGACCGACGGCTTTAAGTGCTCTCCGAGGTATGGGGATTAAGACCCCAAGTTATAAACCCCGAACTGTTATTGAGTATTTCGACAATCCGAAAAACTCAATAACACTTTTTGGCACGACCCGTGATTCGAATCCGAGGCAGTTATATAAGAAGCATACAGACAGGTCAACGCCTGATTTATTTATATGTTAATATAGAACGGTTTATGCAATTTTGCACAGTTAAAGTTGATGTGAAAGAGGGGTACAGAGCAGAGCTAAAAAATAAACGAGTTATGTAGGTAAAATCGAAATTGGACATTTTGACCAATGAACAACCACTACTTATTATAAATTCGTACGGCACTGTAATTGTTTCTTAGTTCGCTATTGGTGAAGCAATATGGCAACTTGACCACTATAGAATATTTTTGTGATTTCAAAACGATAAGTTTTGACTACCCATATGGTTAATTGTTTATATTTTTGCCCTATAATTGGTAGTACAAGTCAACCTTAGTTTGAATCTAGATATCATAACGTATTACTCCGATTAATATAATTATATTTCATATTCTTTGTCTGCATCGTTGGCGCAATAATAGTATATGCGACTGCTGTTCTTGAGGGTTTTGATTCCCGGGTCTTACCAAATATTTGTTTCGGATCGGAAAAATATTTACCTATGTATTTTTATCAGTTATCTAGTACCTATGGGTACTAGACACAAGCTGTACGCAGGGCGCACTATGACACCACTGTTGCGTCACTTGGGGTGATTTCAATAAAACCACCGTATCACACGAAATCACACCATATTGTATACTATTACACAAGTATAGAACCAATATATGTGCCTTGAACGCATTAACAAAAAATAAATGTTTGATCTATTTAAGCCGCCATGTGAACCAAACGATATCGCGATTCAGAATTTGTGAGATACGCCATCTATCGATCGATCGACAAACGACAAACACAAGCTTTGCTTAGCTTGGGACTAGATGGCGTTGTGTGTTAGATGTCCGGAATATTTTTTTTTACATATTAAACTGTAATTACAGAGACAGCAGTGGATCAAAAATCGCCTTTCGTCCCGGAGCGAGACGTACTCCGCGCTATATGTCGGTCCCGCGGTTCCACCAACTATGTGATGATCGCCAGCAGCATGGTCGCCAGGGGACTGCCCTTCAGGATACTGGACTAGCATATCAACTGTACATATATACTAATAAAATAAAACAAAACTAGTGATGTTATTTTATTTTTCGTTCAGGTGTATTTAGGTCAAATTATATTGTTAATACATACTTAACATACAGGTGAAAGTTTGTATCGATGTTGGTTATTGTCTGCTACAATTCTAAAGATACAGATTATAGTGTAGTTTAGTTTATGGGCTAATTTTATGCCGGTGCCAGTCATTTTTTTAAAACAAAAATATTTTTTTGCATTGAAGGAGTATGTGGAGTTTGAACTACACTCAGCGCAATGACAAACGGCGTGGGCAATTCTTAAATCACTAGACTGTCAATGCAGTTGTTCACTCTCCTAATCATTTGACAGACAAGAAATAAATACCTGGACGAGGTTTAACACAAAACTAAGAAGTGTCACTATTCTAAGTGATCATATGTGTGCTTAATAATGTTGAGCATATATTAATGTTGAGCATAAATTAGTGTTGAGCTATTGTGTACGAGTATGTAGGTCGTGGTCCTTAGGCCTGCACAAGAGCCTGTGGCGCTTCGCGGTTCCGTTGTCTTGCTTCCTGAGCACGAGCCCGACGTCGCCTGGACGATGGAGGCGTTCGCTCTTTGCTCTCCAGCTGGCGTTGGATGGCCTGCAGACAATATTTTTATGTATAGTCCTGCCAAAATGACTCTAATCTACCTGATGGAAAGCAGAAGCAGAATCCAAGAGTGGTGGTCACTATACTCATTGCGCATGCAGATCCACACCATGGTAGCCTAGTGATGCTTCTGCATCGTTGAGCCTCCAGTCTCGCACTCGCCAAAGAAAAGTCCTTAAAGACCTGCTTAGAGACACTTAGTGCAGTAATTTCAATTGTCATCCAAGCACAATTTCGTGCGGGTGCATCGGCACTATCTAAACGAATGGACCATAAATAAACATTGTGTGAACGAAGCTCCGTATTATTCTAAATAAAATTGTGAAAACAATATCCAAACAATAGTTCTTTACCTCATCCATACGAATGACTTCAATAATTTCCAGGATCTTCATTTCCAAGCTCTTGATGTAGAGGCGTGCGTTAGTAACGTTTATTTCGAAGGGTTTGCCTAACAGTTTTAATAGAGGAAGGGAATCGCAGTCAGATGATCTGAAAATATATAAATATAATAAAAAAAAAATGTTGAAGAAAAAACTAAACGCTATGTGGTCTGTGTCATGAAGTCGATTATGAAGACCATAGACATCTCAAAATCTACAAAAGAGAGATCAACTTGATCGTTTCGTCGGTTGGATTCACACCATTTTATGTTTACGGTTTAAAAAAAACAAATAAACCATAATCAGGCATATCTTAAATGTCTTAGTACTTACAAAGCCAATGCATAGATCTGTTGCAATAGATTAGCCAACACCTGTGAACTTTTTTCACATGTGTTTCGCGCACTGGTGTTTGCCTGTATCCTTTCCTCCAGGGTGTTCTTGAGAGATTCTATGCTGTCCTGCTGTTTGTACAATTTGGCTTGATGTTTGATGTTTTCTTCCTCTATGGGACACACAGAAGATGTTAGAAATTGTTATAAGTTAGATAGAACTGTAGCTATAAAAAGCTTACCACAACACAAAACTTACCACAGAGAAAAACGCTACGGAGACCTATTTAAAAGGTCTGCAATTTTTGTTTATCTATATTTTAATTGTTCTGATTTTAAAGTCTTGATTAGGTAAAAGGATTCTGGCACCTGATACCAAATTTGATAGTCCCTTGACTTATTAGTAAAAGATCCTATGATTGTCCAAAACTATGGCATCGGTGGCGCAGTGGTAGTGAATGCGACTGCTGTGCTTGAGGTCTCGGGTTCAAATCTTGAGTCGGACCAAATGTTTGTGTAATCTACAAATATTTGTTTCGGAGTTCGGCTGTTTTCTATGTATAATATGTATGTGTTTCCAAAAAAAGTATATATGTATTCATATCAGTTGTCTAGTACCCATAACACAAGCTCTGCTTAGCTTGGGACTAGATGGCGTTGTGTGTTAGGTGTACGAAATATTTATTTAAAGTCGTTATAGCTAATGTATAATGACAGCTCATGTAATGTGTCTTAATACAGTGTTTGCATGCACAGAGGCAGAATGTGGCTAATCCATCATTATATTGTAACACCTCATTATACAACCCACATTCGCAAATAAAGATTGATTGATTGATTCATTAAAGGTTTCCCAGTCTCAGGTTTCAGGTTGGTTGTTGGCGTGCCGATGAATGTAGATTTAGACGACCATATTATTACCGTGGGAGAGCCATGCTTCGGTATGAATGGGCCGGCTCGACCGGAGTAATACCACGGCCTCACAGAAAACCGGTGTGAAATAGCGCTTGCGTTGTGTTTCACCGAGTGAGTGAGGATACCGGAGGCCCACACCCTAACCCCTACCTTATCCCCCTCCCCTTCGCCTAAAGGCCGGCAACGCACTTGTGACGCTTCTAGTGTTGCGGGTGTCTATGGGCGGCGGTAATCGCTTACCATCAGGTAATACGTCTGCTCGTTTGCCCCTTATTCAATAAAAAAATAAATAAATATGCCAATATATAGTTTTAACTTACCAATATTATCTTTTAGCAATTTAACGCTGTCACTCAGATTTTTGAGCTCAGTATTAACTTCGTTGATGTAGTTAAAGAGGGCATAGTTCTCCTCCTCGCGGCGAGTGAACTCCTGGATCAGTTTGTCTACATCCTCTTCTCCAGCAAACTCCTTCAGATAAAAAAAAAATTATTAATATGATAAAAATACAATCGAATCGAAAAAAAAATCTCCTTTTTGAAGTCGGTTAAAGAGTTAAAAACATTGCATTGATGTTTCTGTGATCTATAAGACAAATCATTTTTTATAAAAAGACAACGGATCGACTGAACGATACAAACATACATGTAACGGACACAAAGAACACCCAGACTCGGAACAACATTTTGTGGATCACACAAAGTTTTGTCCTTCATGGGATTTGAACCCACTACACTTGGCGCAGTAGCAAGCGGCGTAGTGACCGCTTAAACCACTAGGCCAACCATGCAGTGAAAAGTAGTCACTTATATCTTATACGGCGCGGCCTCCGACGTTCAGTCGATTAACGCAGGAGTACCGCAGGGTTCCGTCCTGTCGCCCACGCTGTTTCTTCTGCATATCAATGACATGTTAGCCCTTGGCAACATTCATTGCTATGCAGACGACAGCACAGTTCATGGACGATATTTTGGGCGCCCTGCAGCAAAGCCAACAGATGTAGAGAATAAACGACAGGAGCTTGTCGCTGAGCTCGACCATGTTCTAGGCCGCATTTCACAATGGGGCTGCGAGAATATGGTCGAGTTTAACGCCAAGAAAACACAGGTGTGCGCGTTCTCTGCCAAAAAGTCTCCATTCCTTCCCCTTCCGACTTTTCAGAACACTCAACTACCATTACAAGGCAGGCTCGGTGTCCTGGGCATGGACATCTGCTGCGACCTCAACCCGCGCGAGTACGTTGAGAGTGTCACTAAGGCGGCCTCGCGGAAGTTAGGTATCCTTAATAAGGTGAGACGGTTCTTCTCGCCCGGGCATCTGTGTCTGCTTTACAAGACCCAGGTTCGCTCGTGCGTGGAGTACTGTTCTCATCTTTGCGATGGAGCCGCGCAGTATCTGTTCGACGCTCTCGACCGGTTGCAGCGGCGAGCCATCCGCATTGTCGGCAATCCTGGGGTCACCGAGTCCCTTGAACCTCTGCAAATGCGTAGAGAAGCCTGGAACTCACTGCCAGCGCACGTGTTTCCGTCCCACTATGATCCAGGGTCCTTTAAGCGGGGCGTAAAAAAGCATCTCACTAGGCTGCCATAGTGCTGGTCGCCATGCTGCACTGTCCTTGTTTGCATTGAGGATGGTGACCACCACTCTTGGATTCTGCTGGTGCTTTCCATCAGGCAGGGCAGAGTCATTTTGGTAGCTCATGTATAAAAAAAAGTTTTACAAAACAAAAAGGGACCCAAGTATTCTATCAGTATATAGTACCAGCTTCAGACGTCAGAATGTATAAAGTTGTTATAAAAACAACCATAAGTTTTGCATATTTTAACCACGAATTTTTATCGATCAGTGAGTGAATACGTCAAATCATACAATTTATTATTTTATACATGATATTGATTGATTACTTTTTTCTTCTACGACATCTAATATCGGCCACCACGCGGGTAAAGTCGCGTACAAAAGTAAATATTTTTTAAATAAGTTTAAAAAAAATACTTTTACCTTAATAGCATCCAATATGTTGACGTAATTATTATACGCCCTCATTTCCTCCTCCTGCTGTTCAAGTTTCTTGGCCTCCGCCTTCGCGTCAGCAGCTGTCAGTCTTACAGTGCCCTTGGTGCGCAGGAACTCTTCGAGCTTCATGCTGTGGTCCAGTTGACGCTGCAGTTCGCGTACTTCCTGGTAACAAAAAGTTGAGACGAATATCTTTAAAGCTAGTGCCTAACAGATGAAAAAAAAAATGGACTACAGCTGTTCATGGTCTTTGCTTTTTTTTATAATAAAGAGGTAAACAGACGGTCACCTCACGGTAAGTAGCTACCAGTGATGGGCATTAATCAATTAATTTTTCAATTTACTAATTACTTGATTAAAAATTTAATTGCAATTGAATTAATCGCAATTAAACGTTTAATCGTGTTTTACAATTAAATTATTTAAACTAATGTGCATCAATCGTAAAAATAATTAATATAATTGCAATTAACTTTTTAATTGATTTGATTGAAGCGATTAAAACTAACAATTAACTTTTTGGTAAATTTTAAGCTATTGCATAGCTTCTATCGCGGGCCTTGAGCGTGGAGACCGAATCATGAAAATTGCGTAACGAAAAAAATCCCCGATTCCGACCGGCACAACGGTGATACTTTTTAGTTTTTCCATCTATCGATAAATACCAGAACTTATTTATTTTTGTTTTTGTTTTTGTTTTTTTTTTTATTATGAGAGAGAAGGAATGAGGAAAAACACACTTGTGCACTATAATATAATATCTCCTGCGTAGTTGGTTGATCTCCGTTGAGACTGACCGCCGTGGACGTAATCGGCTAGGAAAACATTAATAGTACAATAGTGACGATGATATGGACAGTATGTAAGAAAATTTCAAATTATAAAGTTACCAAACAATGCTTTCTGTAGTCCATAGCTGACTTTTCCTTGAGCGCATCAAGCTTAGAACACCACTCCTCGCGTTGGTCGTACGTCGTGATGGCTTGCTCTAGCAATTCGATGATCATGGCTTTGCCATCCATGAGCCGCTTAATTTGATTCTTCCAAAGATTGTTGAAAAATTGACTGGAAGAAAATGCAAAAATGAATTTTAGTACTTTAGTAGTAGATACATTCATGTGTTTTTTGACCGTGTTAAAGTCACGCTTCAAAACAAATAAATAAATTTATTTATTTTGTTAAAAGGTACAAAAACTTAGAATTAAACTAAGGCAACTACTAACTAAGGGAGTAACTTAGGCTACTTTTATTATAGATTAGCTTCGCCCCGCGGAGTAACAACTCATGATTGTTATTATCGAAGTACTGGCAATAAAGTTTGCAGAAGATTGTGATCGTTCAGCGTAGTAGCGTAGTTGGAGACAAACATCTATGAGAGATTTTAGCTGGAACTGTATTAGATTTGTACACGTACCGATCTCGAAGGAGTCGGTCTATTTCCACCCTGACTGCGTAGTTTTCGCTGTTGACAGTATTAAACTTCTTCATAGCGGTATCCAGGCGGTTTTCCAGTTGACTGATCACCATTTGATTGCTAAGGGCATTGATGGTGTCCTGAATTTAAATTATTTTTGGTTATAGGTAATCGTACATTTGTCCTAATAGTTATTTCAATTGCATAAGTGAAAGCAATGTTAGTGTATCTCAATATATTATAATAATGGTTTTATTCAACTAACAATACCTACACTCAAGTTACAATTTACAATTCAAAAGTCCTTAAGATATTGTTTAAAAAATAGAAAAAAGTACAAATGGTACAGCGACAATGATATAGACAATGGTACATTATTAAGTTCTTTTAAATTTTTTTTTCAGGATAATAGCCCATAGACCCTTTAACGGGGCTTTCTTTGATTACTTATGTACTGGTTAGTTTTGCATTTAGGGAAATTGCCATGTGTATTCTTCGAATATAAATTGTTACCGTATCAATCGCTGTGCCCTTAGACCTTAACGCTTTAATCTCCTTTTGCACTTGTTTCAGCAAAAAATCCAACTCTTTGATGGTGCCTTTGTGTTCTTTTACTTCTGTCGAGAACTTCTCGTGTTCTTTCAGAAGAGCTATCAGTTTCTCCCGCGTGTTTGAGTTCTTCAAGAGGTTTGTGGTGCTTTTTGTGAACTGGAAGAATAAAAGAGCAATAATGTCGATCTTACCTTCCTAGCCAAGTTGACTCTACAAACGTAAATGTTTATAGAAAACTAGCTGATCCACACAATCTCGTTTGCGTCTTCTATTACCCATAGCGTGAAAAATTGCCCCCGTTTTTGAAATATTATTCATTGGTGCCCCGCTCCTATTAGTATTAGCGTGATAATATATAGCTTATAGCCTTCCTCGATAAATGGACTATCCAACACTGAAAGAATTTTTCAAATCGGACCAGCGGTTCCTGAAATTAGCGCGTTCAAACAAACAAACTCTTCAGCTTTATAATATTAGTATGGATATGGTTGGTTTTATCTACAATTGAGATGCTTTTGGTCTTAACTTACGTTTACCTGTGCTTGATAACCTTTGTTACTAAACTGCATCAGAAAGAAGGTCTATATTTCTTGGGAGTAGGTATATATGTATTTATGCCTTTCGTTGAATGAACGAAAGGCTCACAAACACACCACAAGATCCATTATTACTGATTTTTTGCGTGAAAGAGTTACTTACATATTCACAAACTTTCACGTTTATAATATTGGTAGGATTCGGCTGAGATCAGCCACCATAGAGAGACCATAGAGCCACACGGTGGGAAGTAGCCACGCGAAACACTGTCATAACTGAGAACGAGTTTATGTGTGTGTGAAATTGTGAATGTTTTATTATAATTGTTATGTGTGAGTTCAAGTAGTGCCAGGCGATTGTTTATATGAGAGTGTGAAGATTTCCCCCACAAAAAATGATAGACTGTTTTGTGTCAGGCAAAGTGCTATTGCTACATCCATCCGGTCTGCCGGCCTGTGTTGCTCTATGATTGAGAATAAGAAAAACTTTATTTGCCTTCATATGTTACTTATGATTATTAACATTGTTTAAACAGTGTGACTGGGAAGACAAAATGGTCTTGGACCCAGCATATGGATGACGGTGCAGAGCATGCCAGCCGCTGTTATTCTGTCCAAGTCAATCGTGTTTAACATAATCTTAGAATAAGCACAATGACACCATCCCGATTAACACTGATGAAGAATATTTTAAGTCGTTTAAATGTTACTTTTAAAGCTATGTTTAATAGTGACAGTTCTATTGTTTTCCTTTCTTTCCGTCCAACAAGTCACACTTTTTAGCGGTAAACTTACTATACGGCCGATGTATATTGACGAGTCTGAACATAGGCTCTGCGAACTTTAGCGCGTGTAAACTCGTGAAGAACAGTGTTATTGTCAATTTTTTCATATACCAATGTACGAATAAAATTTCCCTAATACAGTGACCAATTAGTACAAATGAAATAAATATCAAAATACTAATTAGTTATTGCGTAACCTCCTGCGCTAAGTTCGGACTCGCAAAGATACGTCGGCCTTATAGTAACAGACCTTTAATTCCAACATGATTTTCTCAAGGTCGCTGTTGAGTGAATTGATGATATTCTTCTGCATCCTGAGCGTGGGCTGCACACTCGTCATTACCGTGGATCGGTCTATCTCCATTACTCTGAACTGGAAAAATAATTTAAAATGAGTTTTATTATCTAAGTACTGATTAGTACATGGACGTAGCCAGCCCCCAAATGTTTCTACAGTATTGATATTTTTACAACTCTCATTTTTGATGGGAAACTTGTTTAGAATAGTTGTGATTTTAAACGGGACGCAACGGAAAAAACGACAGGTAAGAGACACAAATACAAAAAGTCGCCTGTAATTAGTGAGCCAGAGCGAGAGAGCAAATGTCGGTCTCATTCTTTTGCCGATTTACTGAAGTTTCACTTCTATCGTGTGTGAATCGCACACCCACCTTTTTTTTTTCATTATATTGTTACAGAGGGCCATTTAATTATCTTAAAAGCCTCCGAAACTAAAACCTGTGGTAGTTGTCCCTGTTCTACGGAACCTACTACTACTACTGAGTTTTAGTAACAGTTGCTTTCCTTTTTTAGGGTTCCGTAACCAAAGTATAAAACAGGAACCTATTACTAAGGCTTCGCTGTTCGTCTGTCTGTAATCAGGCTGTAGCTCCTAAACCGTGTAAGTTAGAAAGTAAAAATTTTCAGAGATGATGTGTTTCTGTTGCCGCCATAATAAAAATACAAAAAAAAACAGAGTAAAAGAAATATTTAAGGGGGCTCCCATACAACAAACGTGTTTTTTTGTGTGGGATATATATACCTTCGTCTATAACTGGGTTGTCTAACACTGAAAGAATTTTGCAATTCGAGCTCGCGCAAGAACGCGCTAATTCCAGGAACCAAAATTCTATTAGTGGTGCCTGGAATTAGCGCGTTCAACCATACAAACTAACAAACAAACTGTTCATGAAATCGTACATCTTGTACTTGAAATGTTAATTAATAAAAAATAATATTTACCTGTCTTTGTAGCTTAGACAGTTCATCTTCAGCGATCTTTTCCATCTCCATGTCGTCGGTTGGTGCCGCCAAATTCATTGTTTAATAGTATTTATAAAATTTTCGCTGAAAATTAATAGATATAGTTTTTCAGCTGTTCCGTCGTGAGTAATGTTGGATCGATTCAGTCGCTATGTTACTAAGTAATAATGGTATTAGTTACTGAAAAATATTAATTTTCGTAAGTTAAAGTATACTTAACGAGTCTTAAAGAACTTTATCTTGTCTGTCAAGAGTATTTCTTATCTATTTTAATTCAAATACATATTCTAAATAAATTGATTACGTTATGGAATGATATGTTGTCAAATCGTCTCAATAGATGCTTTAATTTGAACTGCATCGAACTAACTGTAAGTTACATGTATTTTTTAATTTAAGGTGGGATGTTGCCAATTCGTCTCGATAGATGGCGTTGCTTTTATTTAAACTGCATCGAAATAACCGTAAGTTACATGAATTATTAAATTTAAGGTGTTATGTTGTCAAGTCGTCTCGATAGATGGCGCTGATTTAATGTCAATTGCATCGAACTAACCGTTAGTTAACCTTTTTTTTTAAATGTGGAATTGGTAATCGATTACTTTATTAGTTTATTACGAAGTTTTCAATCGAGAGTAGGTCGGAACTAAATAACCGAATTTCTATTAAGATAATTCAAAATGGTATAGATAGAGGACCAAAATCTCCAATCTCAGGAGAGGTCTATGTCCAGTAGTGAACTGTTAAAAGCTTTAATGGTGATGAATGCCCTTTAATGATTAGCGGTCCTGGCTGCTTAGATGCAGAGGTCGTCATCGTGATTTGCTTCAAAGACAATATTTATTAACTGTTAAAGTGGAAGTAGGCCGGTCATGTCTCCGGACGACCCGATGGTAGCTGGAGCCGAAATGTGTTAGAGTGGAGACCGCGAATAGGCAAACGTAGTGTGCCCTGCTGCACGATTGCAACAGGGCACACTACGTTGCAAAATAATAGGTATAACTGAACGTTAAAATATTTTTATTTAGAAGATTTTAATATAAACAATATGTTTTCTTCTTGTTCATGTTAATAGTTACATTCAGGCAAACTTTTATGTTGTGGGATCAGTACCTACGAGGATTTTTGCGTAGACAAATGTGGGTGTTTAGTACGCCTGTTTACTGATATGGATGGACAACTCAGCATCAGCGTGTCTTTTTAACCCTTAAATGAGATAAACTCTGACTATAGCAAATTCAATTAAAAGAAAATGATTAGAATTAACTTATTAATATCTACAAGTCAGGAGATAAGTGTGACGGTTAAATGTCTCACTCGTTAAAAAAAAAAACTGCACGAATGGTTTAAGGAATCTGATTTAAGTCGTTGCCACACCGCTTTTTAAACACACGGGATAACACGTTGTTACTCTTCAAATTGTTGTAATGAGTCTGAGTGTTTGTGTCCTTTTAATGTATGTTTGTAAAGTCCCCTATGGCACAAAATATATTCCTACTGCGGGAGTTCTCTTTAAACAAAACAAACTTAAAACTTAGCTATGGTTTTCTGTGAAGCCGTGGTAACCCCTCCATTCAGCCATCCCATATGTACTAAATAGAGTGTCTCTTCAAACTTTAACGCGATGATGGTTATAGACAATGGGTTATTAATAGAAGACGTATATACGTTTGGTTTGAACCCTCTCTTTAGACCAACAAACGAAAAAGTTAGCTTCGAACCACATGGTCTGGTCCGATTGATGTTAAAAGTTTGATAAGATCAATAAACTTTAAGCTTATCTCTCCTCTGGGCGTTCGATTAAAATCAAATGTGTATTGTGAAGTCCATGTTATTTGAGGGAATGTACGCATAATATATGACACGATTGATACGTTTAGGAGGGGGAGGTTTTTCAAAATACCTAATAGTCTTAGGGCACACATTAGAGCTTAGATTTTCGTCACCCGGTGTTTAAAGTAATGGTTAGTTCCATTAGCGTCGATAGATGGCGACCTAAAAGAAAAAAAAAATTGGTTGCCTGTAAAGTCGGTATACGGGCGAAAGTTTTACGTGACAACGACTTTGAGTGGTAAAATAATTTTAATGTGAATATTCATTCGTATAGTAGGAAGAAGGATGAAATAATAGTAACAATTTAAAACATTTATTTATACAAAGAATTATATTTAAAACATTAATTTTAACGTTTTAAATATAATTCGACGCGTGCCTTTCACTTTTTATGTCTGTCTCTCTCGCTCTTAGGCGGGCTAACCATGCCCGAGTGGAAGGGACGCGTGCCTCTCACTCGCTCTCATTGTGAGCGCATAACGTGAGCGGAGCGTAACGCAGTTTCTTGAAGTGTCACCCGGCAAACCAATTTATAAGACGTTGTCACGTCAATAAGCACTTTCTTACAAGTCGGTGTTAAGAGTCGCCAGTAGTTAATGACCTTACGGATAATTTTTAATTATAAGCAGTTTTCATTGGAATGGAATACTGTAGTATTATTCTTCCCACCCGGTGAAGAAAGAGCTGGGACCTGCGACTTTCAGTACCTCACGCTACAGCATACTAAGAAGCAGTATTCTTAAATTACCATGACTCTTATATAAGGAGGACCCGACCCAAGCTGGTTGTAGATTTCAGAATAGATACTCCTCGAATAGACATCCAAAAACTGGTCTTACCTCGGATGAAACCCCAAATTTCCTCTACTAAATCGATCCAATATAGACGTCGCCGACCATAAAAGAAAGCCAAACCGTTGCGTGATAAAATTAATTTCGCCTGAAAAATTATGTCGAATGACCAAGGAGAATAGAAGAAGCAATTTTATTCAGAACCCTTATTAAAGTGGTAAAAAGCTAAGAAAGTAGAATACTTTTACAATTTAATTGCTGATTTATTCAATATCAATAGGGTAGATGACTGTAACGTTTATAAATAATAATAATAATAATAAAGTTTATTTCTTGCCACAATATAGTAGGTATACATTACATTAAAAATACAGAAGCATATAAATCTTTTATAATATTGTGGAAGACTGGTGCCTAAGCTAAGCTCAAGGCTTGTGTTTCAGGACACCACCTTCATATCACCTTCAAATACCGATATCACCTTCATTAAAACGAATATTACAAAACATCTCGGAAAATATAATTATTACAGCTTTTCATTTCTATTATAATTTTTTATCAAATCAACATTAAAATATATTGCTCAATTGAGTAGTCTAAAACAATGACGTCACAACTTTGTATTTAGGTAGTACATTTTTCATACAAAGTGATCGTACAGGTGATAACTGTATTGGGTTTAATGTCTAACGTTGTAGTGTACCTTTGCCTTTCTTAGTTTTTCTTTCATGAAATATGCCATGATAAACTCTACAACTTCTTGTAGATAGGTCATTATCACTTAGCGTATCACTAGATTAAGTACTCGCTTCTACTGTGTCGAGTTTTAGGTTCGAATTCCAGTTAAGACTATTTTAACATCGTTGTACGATTAAAAAATCCTTGTACAAAGCCTACGTAACCTTGTTAACGTTTAATGGATGTTTGTAAAGTGGCCTGTAAATTAAATTGCCTATAACGGTTTTTTAATAAAATAAATCAATATTACGGACATCTTCCACACAACGCCATCTAGTCCCAAGCTAAGCAGAGCTTGTGTTATGGGTACTAGACAACTGATATAAATACTTATATACTTTTTTTGTAAATACATACATTAAGAAAACACCCAAACTCCGAAACAAATATTTGCAGATCATACAAACATTTGGTCCGACCCGGGAATCGAACCCGAGACCTCAAGCTTAGCAGTCGCATACGCTACCACTACGCCACCGAGGCAGTCAAAAGAAATATTAACATGACTGCGATGTATTTATCTTCGCGATTATAATTTTATGACAGCTAAAACCACCATAAAAAATCCGTGTTATTTTTAATCTGTTCCAAATTCAACTTACGCGCTAAAATTTTTTTTAACAGTCTCTAACTCGATACTTACGTCAAGGTCCACTTTTTTGAGATGGTAATAAAAAATCCGAATTTTATAGGATCAGTATGAGATCACTTCCTGAGATTTACCAACAATAAAAATAAATTTCGACATTTTGTTTGACCACTCTCTTTGCATTACCTTGATGATGTATACCTGTCTTTCTCACGCACAGCGGTTTAGCTGATATATTCTCTTGTTGTCTCTTTTTACCGCACGTGTTGATCTGAGTCAAAGATTAGATTGTAGAGGTGTATACATTCTGTTTGTTTTGTGTAATGTTGTCAGTGTAAACAAACTATTTGAAGTTGCTTTTTAGTTTGTGGTATAAATAAAACGTTAATGTAATGAATGAAGTTTATTTCGTTAATAAATAAATAGTACAGTTGCTATAAAATAGGGCTACCGTGTACTTGAAATAGAAGAGTAACATTTCTTTAAGAAATGTAGGGAAAGATGATCTGCCATTAGGAATTGTTGATCAAAGGCAAAATAAATTTGCTGTCCTTGCCTGATTATATTATTATTATCTTATACTTACATATGATACTTTTAAAATTAATACTTTAGGTTTAACGACTTGTTTTTTTTTTAACTTTTATCTTAACTACAAAATTTTCTTAATATTATTTAACTTTCCAACTTACTGATTTCATTAATATTTAGATATGTTAAATTAGGTTTAATAGAAGCTAATTGTTTAGGTAATAGTTATATGACACACTTACACCATAATACACCAATAAATATTAAATACCATGATATTTTTAATGAAGGAATATTAGTAAGTAATAATGATATCCAAATTAATATTGCGCACGACTGTTCTACTTTCTTTCTAAAATATTACAAATTTGTGACAAGTTATATTGTACCTAATCACCTGTCTCGTACTCGGTATAATCTATGATCGACGCGGGCTGTTTCACCTCGAAGGTTTCGCAGGCAGTCTGTTGTGTTCGCCCCGTTGTCGAGGCAACTTCTGTGCCGGTCTGCCGTCCGCGAGTGTATCGACATAATATTGTACAGTGCAGTGACGTGCTTGTGTGCCAGTGAACCGGAAATGTTACCTTTGTGATACTCCAACACGTTATAATGGCATTAAAAAAGGATTTCGACATACACAGGAATATATTTAAAATTAAACTTCCAAAACCAACTAAACTTCAAGACGCGATCGAGAAAATATTCAAAAAGAATAACTACACCAAAATAGTGCAAACTTAAAGTACTAACATTTTAGCAAAAGACTCGTCTGATTAAATGGCCGGTGAATTTAGTGCAAATATTTGTAGAAGTAGAAATAGAAATAATAAACCAGAACCACCGGATCGGAACATATCATCACCGAGTTTTATAACTGACGAAACTGAATTTGTTGGCAGCGGAGACATAAGAGCTTCAACACCAATTAACAGACACAGAAGGAGTCGTAGCAAGAGCACTGGGAGGGGTACACCGATACCTTTGAGTTTATCTGACGAACATTTTTATGAGGATTTAGAGGCGTATGTACGAGAGATGTCGACTGTGAGACAGACGACAACAATGGACGCAGCACAAGAACAGGACATATGGTCGCAACTACAGCAGAAGGAGTCGGATTTGCTCCTGGCAGCAGAACTGGGTAAAGCTCTTCTGGACAAAAATCAGGAGTTGAAGAAGGAACAGGAGCGCGTCACGGAAGAGTTCTCCAAAAAACTTGAGGTGAGTTAATCAATTTCACTATTTGCTTGTGTTTCGAGCACGCGAGTCTTGCACCAGTACATTTTGCGATCGTACGCAATAAGTCCCAAAGAATTTCGGACTTTATGATTATCTCGTTAAGGTTTAATTATAATATTGTTATATTGGTCTATTTTTTTTAAAGAGTGACTAGTCTGTTGTGCAATTTATGTGCTTTGTTTATGTCCTTTCGTTGGCGGACGAGTTTCATTTATTTTATTGAAACGAAACGTAATATTTGACGTCCACTGACTGTGACGCTTTCGTTAGATATTAATTTCTGATTCTTTTTTTAACTTGTGATATTGTTTGACATAATTTATACATTACTTATATAGTTTTAATCATTACGTTTTACTTTCATTCGTTTGAAGATTTAATTTTTAGATGAATCGAGAATTTTGTTACAACGTAGCTACGTGTGATCTAGGCGGATGAAATGTGGATTGTTTAAACGTTGTTTTTTAACTTCCTCGATTATAAAATTAATTAAGAATGCTTGGTTCATTTCATTGTAAGAATTAGAATGTATGTACGTCACTACTGGTTTCTTTATTTCTGTTTGGTAACATTGAACAATTGATGACAAAAAAGGTTTTATGATTACTTAAATATTCATATTTGTTTGTGGAACTGTTTCATTGAAAGTAATATTCGTAATAAGATAGTTTATTACTTATTATATAAAGACTACCCTCGCATTAACATTATATTTTCTACAATGGAGAAAAGGTTAATATAAATAGTTAAATACCGAATTAGCTATAATTTTGACATAAGTCTTGATTCGTGCTAACGTAGTTTTCGGTGAAGTACTAAACATTGTTTTAGATAATAGGTATGATAGTAAAAACACTGGCAATTGGTTTTTTTAGACACCATAAATCCTTTATTGGATAAGGGTAGATATCTATACTTGTATTATAAAGCTGAAGAGTTTGGTCGAGGTAAGAGGTAGCCAAGCAGCTTCCGACTGCGCCAATTGTTGTGGGGTTAAATCTCAAACGGGACAAATTGTTGTTCTCAGTTTGGGTGTTCTTTGTGTTTGTTTTATGTATGTTTGTAAAGTCCCCCGCGACACATGATGTAAATTCCTAACACGGGAGTTGTCTATAAAAAATACTATAACTAAAGCATATTATACTAGCTACTGATAGTTTCATAGACTAAGGTACACAAGCAACGTTTTTTAATTAAAACAATAATCCACACACCTTGTTCTTCTTCTTGGTGTATTTCTTTTGAGTGAAGCTCTTTGAACCTCCATCCTAAAGAACTACATATAGGTATATAATAATCAGTTCGTATAAAATATTATACTAATAATTTTAAATTATAATTCGTAAATAAATTAAACAGCGCCATCTAGCGTTAATTAACCTTACTATTATAATTGGAAACAAAATGATGCTTCATATAAATTGCGCGGGAATTTTAATGAAATGGAGTTGAACTGTTAAGATTTAAAAGTAAAACTGTAGGCGTGTTTGACATAATATTTTAGTAGCTCTTGCCTGCGGTTTCGCCTGCGTGTGTGGCGGTTATCGTGATATAGAGTAACCTATATATATCAAAGTTTCTTCATGACAAATTTCATTAAAGAGGATGCAGCGTAGCGTAAAAGATAGACAGACAGGGCTACTTTCGAATTTATTAAATTAGGTAGTATGTTAGTCGTAAACAGAGAAAATAATAATAAAAAGAGACATACTAAACTTGTCCAGTAACGCCTGAATCCTATTGTTGATTATTTGTACAGTTTTAATTCTAATCATCAATCATGTCATGTCTTGCCAATAGTTGCAAGTAGGTACATTACCATTAACATCATCGTACCTTTATCAGTCCATTGTTGGAGACAGACTTCTCATTGAAAGGGAGGTTTTTATGTATGTTTATTTAAATTAAATGAACATACCTAAAATATCTATCTTTAAATACGGTTATGGATATAATAAGAGGATATAACCGTGTACGTATTACGTGTATACCTACGTCTTTGATAAAAATGGATTGTCTTAAATATTAAGCTATTACTTCAGTTTCAATAGAAATTAACGGTTTGTGTAAACAAACACCATTGTATTATTTCTTAATAGTGTAAAAGATAATTGTGGTACAAATATTTTTCATAACATACCTATTACCCAATGTTTTTCTGACGACACAGATAATAAAAATGCATTTTGGCGCGCAATTGTAAAAGTAACATTAAATTGTACCAAAAAGGTATTGTTACATGTTTAAATTTTGTAAGTAACTATCTCTTTGTGAATCTGTGACACTACTGCTATTGCACGAAAAGACCTGTTTGAATATTGCGTTGATTGTTTAAAAGATGGCTTGATCAATCAAGAGTGTTCTTAGCAGTATCTATTCCACAAAATCTGTTTAAATGTTCATTCAAGAAATCACTGGTATTCTTCTTTATAGTCTTGCAAGAAATAACACAAATTAGTACAGTTTGCTGTTTTATGCCCCACCGTGCCTGTTGTGGATACGTTAATACCTACTCAGAGCCGATACCTACCAAGTTATTTGTGAAAATTAAAACTAGTATTTTAAAAATACTAAAATTAGTAACTATTAGGTACTAAATTTAGTTATTTCTAACGAATCGAATGGGAATCAGCTTCACATTTGGTTAATTATTGTTTTAAATTGTTTATAATTGAACAATTTAATTATAATAAGCTTGAATGTTTGTGTGATATGGTTGAACATGGTGATTTTGTGGTCTTCACGTACCGACGTTATTCGATATGAGAACTTGCGTTTTATGCTCATTAGCGTTTAAAATTAGTTTAATTTTAAAACGGTAATTAAATAGTGAATCAATTTTTAACAACTATTAGTCCTATAACAAATTGAGCTTGACTGCCTAAGTGGCGCAGTGGTAGCGTATGCGACTGCAGTGTTTGAGTGTTGTTGCAGTGTAGGAAAAATAGAGGTTGAGCATAGAGAGTTGAAAATTCAGGGTTGTATGTATTTTTTAATGCTGTATCACAAACATATAAAAAAATATCAAAAAATATAAAAAAAAAGAAATGGGTGGGACTACCCTTAACATTTAGGGGAACGAAAAATAGATGTTGTCCTATTCTCAGACCTACCCAATAAGCACACAAAATTTTATGAGAATCGGTCAAGCCGTTGCGGAGGAGTTTAACCACTAACACCACGACACGAGAATTTTATATATATTATTACATTTACGGAGACCTGTGTTATGTGTCCAGCGGGGAACATCCTATGGTTAGAATTCATGATGAAAAAAATGCTATGAAAAAAGTACAGCATTCCATCTTACGACTGGTAGTTATATCTTAAGATAAAACGTAAACTTGATAAAATAAGAACAAATTGATAACCGACGATGTCCGATAAGTTACGATTGCAGATCAAACTGAAGTAGGTACAATTTCTTTTAACCCTGAATTATTTTATATTAGAACGCAAAATGGCGACGGACTTGATCTTTGTCTTATGCATATAATAGGTTTTATCTACAATTGAGATGCTTTTGGTCCTAACTTACGTTTACCTGTACTTGATAACCATTGTTCCCCAACTGCAGCAGAAAGAAGGGCTACATTTCTTGAGAGTATATATGTATTTGCCTTTGGTATGCTTGTTGGATGAACGAATATAACTCCATAAATTACGTATCAAATACTAAGAGAATATTCATGTCCGCCAAACCGACAAACTCTTATGCTTAATAAAATTTCTATAAACATCAATAATATCATTGTCAATTTTTTTATTTTAATATATTTCTACCACAAATGTTATAATTCTACCATTTGGCGCGTAATCAGTTACAAAATTGCGGCACGTGTAACTTAGACCATTGCACAAAACAAAATACAATATTTGTCAAGTTCAATAATTATTTCTTACTAGTCACAACACTAGGTTCTTCGTTTTAAAACCGTTAGCAATAAAGATTTGTGATTTAATTTGATTTTTACGTCATGCAATGCAATTGACAAATCATTCACTTTAAATGTTTGGTGTCGTATAATTATATTTTGTAATAGGTAATTAATGTCACAATGTTTTAATAATTACTACATTACCAGTTATTCAGAAGTAGTTAAACGAGATTATTTATAATGAAATTTTAAGTATTTTTAATGACAGATTGAAGGGGCTGCCTATGGATGGATTTCGTGATATTTCCCGTATATGTACATATCTCTCTCTCAAATAAGATTGCAAAGCCGCATGGCAATATTTTCTAAATTTAACGAGATTGCAATATATTTGAACATCCAAGTTCTTTTACTTTTGTATCAAACACACGGTTTTGCAAGCCGCATTTTAATTCCACAGTCTCATCGAAGATATTTTAAGACGCAAAAGTTGTTAGATACATGACATCTTGCACTAGTCGTAACTTCTACACGTGTTTTCCTCGAGGCTTCCGATTTCCGCTATGTTACGCCCAATTCAATTAGTTAAGCTATACTGTGGTAAAATAAAAGCAATAAAACCGACCATAGTGAATAGCAATAACTGGTTATTGCATTCGTATTCCAATTCTTAAACATGCAACATTGGAAATTAGCGCGCTCAGTGCATACTTGTAAAAAACTTCGGGGTTTGGCATTCAGTTTATTTTGACTTTTAATGACAGAAAAAAACCAAATTATGATAGATGAAGATGCATTCAAATATTTCTTTATAATATATAAAACTAATGAATATATTTGGATGTCAAAATGTATGTATACTGAATCTGACTGACTGAATGTGTCAATTGAAGACATTGATTATAATTAGGTTTAGCTCTGATCAGAAAAAGTACGTACGCTGTCTTTAATTGCTGACAATTTCATTGAAAAATCAACATTGATCGGCAACATGCAAAAGTGTATGATATAAACTAAAATAGTTCTAGAATCTTTAGGTAATATATGATACTTAATCATGGTCTAGATAGACTGAAAAATAATAATAAACTAAAAAAATTGTCTTCAAGGGCGACGAAAGTAGGTATAGAATCAAAATGTCAACAAAAAACAACTCGATAAATTTTTAATGCATGAAATAATGATGTTGTTGACAGATGTTTAACTGACACGGACATTAAATACCAAAATAAAACTTTCTTCCTATCATCAAAAGTATTTGGAACAGTTCCTCGTTATGATTATTTCTAGAACGAATTCCTCAAATACAAATAAATGACTATTGTCTGGTAAAACTGGGTCAATAAGTCAATAACTTCTTTAAGTACGCTCAGGCTTCATTCTCGATTAAACCTAGACGCGTTGATTTGACTTTAAGAATCAACTAGCAAAGGAAGTGGATAAAAAAATGTTCATATTAAAATATTCAACAATGATTATCTATTCTATGGATAAACCTCTTTAATATTGATTTTCCCGACGTTGTAATGTTTTACAGAATCCTATCGGAACCAAATAGCGATGATGCGAAGGCTCTGTTCAGATTCATGTCGATAGTACTTAGACGATAAGTAAGTAGTAACTTGTTCAGGATACGATGGAACTGGCATACGCCGTGCGTAAAGGTAAAAAAAATAGAATAAAAAAAAAACATTGATTTAATGCTATACTGTCAAGGACGGCAATAGTATTGCCATATTAAAGCGGTATCCATTGGAATTCTACTAAGGAGTAAAATTGTTTGTGGCATCTTTTTTTTTTTCATTTTCCAAACCAAAACAAAGGAAATCTTGAAACAAACCCTATACATACTCGCCTGGCCCTCGTGGTGTAGTAGCACAAAGCCTTCTTGTTAAGGAGAGACAAGAGTCCATAACCTATCACAGTGTACGCTGGTTTTTTATTCTAAATAGAGGAGTGTTAATTTATTTAATTTTAGAATTACAACTCTAAAGCAAGTTGGCTTGTAGTGTGATGTCATATCACAGATAAATAATCAGCCTTTAATATTGTCGAAGGATCATAATACGGGTTAGATTATATTATCTATGCGATAATATAGCACCTTGTTAATGATAACACTAAGTATAATCAAAAGTCATAAAAGACTATAAAAAGAATCGAAATGTAACTGGTCACTGAAATTCAGTGATGTACCTAATATGTCGCACAAAATATAAATTATAGAATTCACCATAACAGAAATTGATTATCGATCGATGTATTTTAGTTATTACTAACTTGGAACCTGCGTGTATGTCGCTTATCTATAAGAGGAGCCTATTTCCTACCTCAAGAATTAAAGTATCTTCATGCCAAATTCATGTAAAAACTTCAGCCGTGGGAGAGCCACGCTACGGCATGAATGGGCCGGCTCGACCGGAGTGATACCACGACCTCACAAAACCGGTGTGAAATAACACTTGCGCTGTGTTTCACCGAGTGAGTGAGGACACCGGAAGCCTATACCCCACAGAGCATGCCTTTCCTTCGAAAAAGTACCGTAAACATTGCAAGTGTAACTTCATAAAAGAGGTATGTTTTGAGCTGTCTAACTTGACAGTTAGATGTTAAAACGTTAGAGTTAAAAACGTATAGTTAGTAACTACATATAGTAAAGTGGGCAGTATTTTTTGTTAAATTCGAGTAATGTACAGTCTATATTAATAAATATGAAATAAAACTAATTTAAACAAAAACGGTTTCGAAACAAGTTTGTATTCAAATGTGTATATACCCAAGAACAGGTTACACAAGCAACAGTATTCAACATTAAGCTTATGCGATGTTTAATTCAACAAAGATATTCTTTAAAACTAAATTAGGTACATATATATATCTAACGGAATTTCGACTATTTCAGCCGAATATTTATTTATTTATTTATTTATTTATTTAATACATCATGCACTTTAGGTGCATTGGCGGACTTAATGCCTAAGGCATTCTCTACCAGTCAACCATCTTATATAACTTTGAATCTTACGCACGTAAAACGTAAAGAACATATTTAATACGAGAGTTTAACTGCCTCGTTGGTCTTGCGGACTGCCGATCAAGAGGTCTCGGTTTCGAATCTCGGGTCGAGCATAAAGTATTATTGAGTTTTTCCGATTATAGAAATACTTAATAAAAGCTAGGAGTTTGTGAGTTGGGGTCTGAACCTCCGTGCCTCGGAGAGCACGTAAAGCTGTCGGTACTGCGCTTGATCTCTCCCCGATCGTGTCCGTTAACCGTCCCATCGGAGGGAAAGAGAGCGAACAGAGAGTGCACCTGTGTTTACACACACCAAATGTGTGTACTATAAATTTTAATATCTCCTGCGTAGTTGGCTGGTCGCCGTTGAGACTGGCCGCCGCGCCGTAGCCGTTATCGTTTCTATATGTTTTAAATAAAATTAGAAATATAAAGAATTATTTTTTATCAGCATTAACAAACATACACGTAACGAACACAAAATATACCTAGACACAGAACAACAGTTTGTGGATCACACAAAAAATTGTCCCATGTGGGATTTTAACCCACAACACACTACTTAAAACACTAGGCAACAGTCATCTTTATATACTACGTATTATCTATTAACAATTGATAAAATTAAAATAGGCTATCTCGTGGCTTATTATTACAAATCTATTGACATTTCATTCATTAAAATCGAATTAGTAGTTGAGGGCAAAACATTATCTTTCATTTTGGCTTAGCCGTAGTCGAGTGAAGCGCTATTGTGACAATTTTCGCGCAATTTGAGAATACAAATCCATCTATCATTTTTTACCGACTTCAAAACAGGAGGAGGTCTTCAATTCAATTGTATTTTCTTCCCAATAGACTGTATGGAATGTTCAAATATTTTTCTTCTTTCGTTTAGTTACCTCAGTTCTCTGTGATGTTCATTTAATCACATCTCGAAGTAAAACCTAGCTATTTGGATTAAAACTATCGTAAACAACTAAATACTGATTAATTATTTGTTTTTAACAGCCAATAGCATTAACGTAGTGTATAGTAGCCAGTAACCCGCTACTCGATACAACTTAGAGTACAATCATTTGCACGCAAACAATTTCTTTTGTGTGCTGTACAAGGCCTTGCCGATTACTATCGGTTCCAATTAAATTTAATTGCTGCTTCCTCTAAATCAAACTTATATATACCAACACATATATGAGAAATGTGTTTTTAACCGGAGTTACGACATAATATGAATCATTTTTTGACCAAAGACATAAAAATTATATCACACCTCACACACGGCGCGGCGGTTTGATCCTAAACTAGACAGAGCTTGTGTTATATATTAGTAACTAGACACTGGAATACTATGCTAAATATACTCATATATATATTGTCCTGGTTGGGAGAATCAAAATTCTCTGGTTTAGCAATTAGGGTCACTAATCAGTGCACCAAGAAATCCTACAATTGTTTACATAACATAACAAATTCTTATGCAAATATGAATTTGCTTTAGATGCCCATGCGGGTATGATTCTGAAATGAATTGAAATATTGCAATTCGATACTGTCCACGTTCTTATAATCTTTGAAATCAACCTATAACCGGCCATAGGTGAACGAAGGTCTTTCCTTAAGGAGCGCTGGTCTCCGGTTTTGGGCAGTCCGCATCCATCCGCTACCAGCCCCTTTCTTCAAATCATCGGGTCATCGTGCTGCAGGGTGCCTTACATTATGTTTGCCTAATCGCGGTCTCCACCATCGGTTCGTCTGGACACATGACCGGCCTTACACTTCAGCGTACAGATTCCCCGTGCGATGTCGATTACTCTAGTTCTCTGTCGAATGATTTCATTACAAATATCTGACAGAGAAACACCCGTTTCGACACGGTACGTTGTAATCTTTTATGATGAGTAAATAAATGCATATGTCGATACTAAGTTATTCTAAAAGCACTTAAAACAATATCACATAAAAATATTTATGTCGTTATCAGATTGACGCACTAGCTTAGTCATTACAGCTTATCGGGTTCTAATGGCGATAAATTGTAATGTCACAGATGGTTATTAACTTGGTATTTCTGAGGAAAGTTCATGGTCAAAGGTACCATAGGAGCTCTTTAGAACTTCATCATAATCACCATCAAAACGATGGGCCTATTGATCTAGTAGTTAGAGACCCTGACTGCTACGTCAGAGGTCGAGGGTTCAATTCCAACCCAGAAGAAATCATTGTATGATGAGCACGACCATTAGTTTTGTGTCTGAATGCAATTTCTCTGTCTAAAGTATGGCATAGAAATCTATACTAATATTATAAAGCTGAAGAGTTTGTTTGTTTGAACGCGCTAATCTCAGACACCACTGGTCCGATTTGAAAAATTCTTTCAGTGTTGGATAGACCATTTATCGAGGAAAGCTATAGGCTATATATATCATCACGCAATGAAGAATGTTTCAAAAACGGGAGAAAATTTTCACGCTACGCTATAAAAGACGCAAACGAAGTTGCGTGGGTCAGCTAGTTACATTTATATAAACATATTTATCAACGGTTCGGTTTGAGATGAGACGTCCGTGTGAGAGATATGTGAGAATAGAATATTATTATCAACAGTCTTTAGTAATGGACGCAGACCTATCCTCACAAAGGAGACAATTATACCACGCTAGCTGGATTAATATGAGGTTCGCGTTAAGTTTTTCTTCTTTGTTGCCCTTTTTAATTTATTGCTTTGGCCGGCTCTTACACCGACGGGATAAATAAGGGTGGTGTCAGTCTGTATTCTTAACCGATAACCATGTGCAATATCGCGATCATCATTCAATATTTCTTCTGGGTGGGAATTGAATCTATGAACTCTAGCAATAAGATGTACCATTACCTCAAATCTCCAAGGACCTTTTCGTCTTTGACCATCATATAACTCTGCAATAATATCTCCTACAGATAAAAAAATACATACAAATCAAATCGTGGGAGAGCCACGCTTTCGGCATGAATGGGCCGGCTCGGCCGGAGTGATACCGCGGCCTCACAGAAAACCGGTGTGAAATAGCGCTTGTAGGACACCGGATGCCAATACCCCAACCCCTAAAAATCCCGCTCCTCATCCCCCAAAGGCCGGCAACGCACTTGTGAAGCATCTTGTGTTGCGGGTGTCCATGGGCGACGGTAATCGCTTACCATCAGGTGATACGTCTGCTGGTATGTCCCAGATTCCATTAAAAACAGAATGTGTCAACGTATTAGTATTATAATTATAAAATGTTGCAGACAGGTGATTAAAATGTCATCATATTTGTATTACCTAAGTTATTTGGCTGTCTGCTACACAGTTTTAAGAAAGCAACGGAACACGAAATACCGTAAACACTTATTACGGTAACAACATGTCGAGATTATGGCGTTATTTTTGAGAATGTTACCGGTTTTCTTTATATATATTATATATTATAACATTTTTCTTTCTGGTAACCGGTGGAGGTAATTTCGTAAATAGGGGTGGAAATTTGTTACAGTAGTTAATAATAATATTTATTTCATAATTTAAAGTTTACATCTGTATAATATACACCAAGCCCACACTAGGATTCCCTTTGTCGTGGGGATTAGTATCTTCCTTACAATTAAGAAACGTTAAAAAAGAGAAAAAAACAAAGCTGGTAGGTACATGTGTTGTGTGTGATTATATGTGTGTGGGTGTGTGTGTGTGTGTGCGATTGTGTGTGATTGCATGTGTGTGATTGTATGTGTGTGGGTGTGTGTTTGTGCGATTGTGTGTTTGTGTGTGTGTGGGTCTATGTGTGTGGGTGTTGTTGAACCGGGTTGATTTTATTTGATTTCAACAATGAATCGCGTGATCGTGTGCGAATCTAGTGTTGGCCGTTAGATGATGGGTGTAAACATCATGGTCGGTACGGTTACTATGAAATTCTTTTAGAGACGAAGTTACCACATATTGTTATTTTCTAGTAGATATTACTATTGTAAGCTACGTCATACATTTAAATGATGATCACTTGTAGTATAGGTATGTTAGGGTGCCGGATTTCTTTGATTTTTTAAAAGACACTTAATTCCTGCACATGGAGTGTTAATGTATCGTGTGACTCTCTAAAAACATACATGAAATGAACACAAACAAGACTCAGAACAACAATTTTTTAATAACACACAGTGTTTTCCCATGTTGTGTTTGAACCCGAAACACCCAGTACAGAAAAAAGCGACGAGTTCACCGCTTGAACCATTGTGCCATCCTTGCAGAATAATACATTATTCGTCCGACTTTTATTCCAAAGGCACTGTTGTTATTATATAAGTACTTGTAGAATTCCAGTTTTTCTCGCTTGCGTTTTGTACAATTTACAGAACTGACAATTTAATGGACACCGTTTTGTAAAGATACGTTTACTTTATTAAGATACAACTATATTTTTTTAATTAACCAACACTAGGCGTGAATATGAAACTCGTAAACTGAAATAATGACTTTTCTACGACACGTTTGGCTAACTGTAATTATTAAATATAATTTTAGAATTCAAATGAAATCCAATATTAACACGTAGGAATGAGTTTAAATGCACAGATATGTGTTGCAAACGTAGAAACTTTTAAGCATGTATGCATGGAAGAACAATTCCCAAGACACGTTTTGTGTCCTAGATCATTTTTTTATTGTTTGCTAAAGATAATTTAACAAACTTAGTAAAAGAATTAAGTACAGGAATTTGTATGAAATCTTTTGAGCAGTTGGGGAAGATTTTTTTTTTTATTGAATAAGGGGCAACACCAGAGGCCACAAGTGCGTTGCCGGCCTTTGGGGAATAGGAAGGGGGAAGGAGGGAGGGGACGTGGTTTCGGCCTTCGGTATCCTCACTCACTCGGTGAAACACAGCGCAAGCGCTATTTCACACCGGTTTTCTGTGAGTCCGTGGTATCGGTCTCCGGTCGAGCCGGCCCATTCATGCCGAAGTGTGGCTCTCCCACGGTATTTCAATAAGTCAACATTACCAGCTTTTTCGAAGGGTTATAGGCAAAAAATTTATATTGCAAAAATAGTTTCGGTACTTTTAAAAACAAAAGCACTTATCCTAACCTTTAGTAAGTACTTATGTCGTTTCTAATATTAATACCGTTACAGTGAATCATTGACTACAAAGTCAGTGGTTTTTGTAATAAAATCACTTTAAATTGTTTTCTATTATAAAGGTCAAACGGTTATTGTAGATAGGAAAATAATATTAAAACGGAACAATTCGAAAGTTTCGTAGGTACGTCGACACTCAATTCACAAAAACCAGCAGTAGAAAAATTACATTTGCAACACGCAGTCTTAGTTATCTCATTAAACACTCATTAAATATGATAAAAAACTAATAAATACATATTATCTTTATAACCTAAATCTTAGTTATCAAGAAATGCGGTCAATACCTACTTCGATTTAATATAACAGATTCAATATAATAAATTTGTACAAGCAACCCATTGAATAAAACCTAATTATGAAAAACTAATTTGAATCAAATTAGAATTGTCGATGGTTGATTTAAATGATTTAAAATGGATTAATCTATGAAATACAGTAATAAGAAAAATAATATCTTGAATGTCGAACAACCTGTCACGGCGGCCATGTTATTATATTTTCAAATTAAGAATGCGGAATGCTACTAGTTTTCAAACTGGTGTTACAATGCATCATATTTTATTTTGTTGCTACTGCACTTGCCTTGTACGGAGTAGTGTTGTGATTGTCTTTAAGATGTTGATAGGTGGTCCATTGTGCCGGCTAACATTGTCCAGGCCCAGTGATGGCAAAAAATTAAAATATAGTATTGTTCAAAACCAATAAGGTTAGTTAAATATATTTATACATTAAACATTGAGCCAATGTTTAAGATAATGAGTCTCAGGTAGCATTATATTAAAACATCTCGGCTGTTAAGGGATCGTAACCCTTCTAGACAGGTTTTTCCAAAAGGTACGTTATGCATACAAAATATAACATAACATTTAATTTCTGCTTCAATTACTGTTACAATATTAAAATATAAGATTATCTACAGATTTATCTGTATTAATGTATTTTAATAAACGTCGTACAACTTTAGAGAACCACAGAATCTAAATTCCTAAAACACTATTAAATACGAGTAAGTACATTGCTAAGTTAAGGCTTTTCTTCAAAATCACTTTTTTGGTATCTGTCGCCATTATTATATACACAATATATGAATCGCTATTCTATATATACATAAATGAGTCACAAGATTTCCACAGAATGTCATTATCTTTATTATCTATGTAAAACTCAAGAAAGGAATTCAAAAGATGCACAGAACTAATACATCAAAATCTTATCATTTAAAATATTTTATTCGAATCGAAAATAAATTCCATAAATATTTTTTATTACGAAAACCGGTTTTAATTTGCGGTGATCTTGCAGGAAGCCGTACGAGAGCTTAGGTAACCGTAGCTCGTATGACCGGTCTTGGCTGGAGGTCAATATATTGAGTGCATGAGATGACCGGATTTACCGGTTCGTTAATTGAAACACACGTGTTTGGTATACCACAACTAGCCGTTCATAGCTAGTTCATTATTGAGCATGCTTGTATTAGAACGTCGCTTAATAATTCTAGTGGCGTGCATAAAAAGTTTCTGAAAATTTGTGATGGCAAATAAAGGAAAGTAAGGGATGTTCTCCTAGCCGATTACGGCCACGGTGGCTAGTCTCAACGGAGACCAACCAACTACGCAGGAGATATTATAGTGCACAAGTGTGTGCGCACACATGTGCACTCTTTGTTTCCTCTCTCTCAGAATCCGATGGGACGGTTGACCGACCGCTTTACGTACTCTTCGAAGCACGGGGGTTTAGAGTTAGACCCAAACTTCCAAACTCCGAGCTGTTATTAATTATTTATATAATCAGGAAACTCAATAACACTTTTAGCCCGATTCGGGATTAGAACCCGAGACCTCTTGATCGCCAATCACATACTTCAACCGCTAGACCAACGAGAAAGTGAATAGGCTGTATTTATCAAGATCCAGAAAATACTTGTATTAGAATAGAATAAACTTAGTTGTACATGCACCAGTTAATACAAAATACATATAAATTAATGGTATTCCACGGTATTTTGTACGACAAATTTATATATCGTAATTAAAGATGATGGAAAGCGATGCGCATGCGCGAGATCTTCCTCAAAAATAAAATTGTATCTTTTGTTTTAAGAACTATTTTCTTTATTAGTAGACCACTTGTAAGGTTGATAGCATTTACTTTATCAATTATTACTAATTATAAGTGCTATTTGTGAGTGATTAAAATCGATTAAAATCTAATTATAAAACTTCGTCATGGAACGTAAGACTAGACGACAAAGAAATGCCTTTTTACACGACACGACTAAAAGGGTGGTAATGTTTTTAATGTTAATATATAAAAGTCCTTATGCTCCTTTATTTCACAATAAATTCAATGTTTCAACGAGTTTGGTGTTATTATTAGAATCCTAGCATCATACCAACTGACTTACTGTCATTGCATGGCGTCTAATTCGTTTTTTGACAGTTCTGTTTTTATTATTATTATTTTTTTTTTTATGATGAATGGCAACTAGCCGGATCACTCGGATCAGCTATTTCTGCCAATGTCAAGTATTTATCGTCTTCAATTATCAAGTCTTCAAGTCTTCAAGTCGTCGTCGTGATGAAATTAATGATAAAAAATATATAAAATGTGGATGACATGAAATGGGGACCGTTTTCCGAAAAAACAAAAAACGATCCAGTTCTGTTTTTATAATTAGTTGTTGTGTACTGTCATCGGCAGATGTTGGTAGCACATTAAAATGCGTTCATAAACTACTGTAATAAAAGAGAAATTACAACAAAACGATAACACTATAAAACCTTGTCAACTTTACAAGGACATACAAACGTTTCTATTGTAATCACGATTCTGTGATATTTTCAGCTGAAAATAAATGGTATGCAAATCATAAAAAAAAACTTACAGTGTTAAGCACAGAGAGTCTGGTACCCACTGTCGTATTTGATAAAAGAAGATAGAAAGAGACAGGTTGTTAAATCAAACCGTGGGAGGTCTTTGTCTGTAAGTGTAATTACAAAAAAAATCACTTTCACGTTTATAAATTTCATACTAATAGCAACATTTTACAATGTTTTTTTTGTTTTTTTCACACAACGCCATCTAGTCCGAAGCTTAGCAGAGCTTGTGTTATGGGTACTAGACAACTGATATGAATACATATATACTTTTTTTTTTCGTAAATACATACATATTATACATAGAAAACACCCAAACTCCGAAACAAATATTTGTAGTTTAAACAAACATTTGGTTCGCCCCAGGATTTGAACCCGAGATCTCAAGCATAGCAATCGCATTCACTACCACTGCGTCACCGAGGCAGTCAATATGATGATGATATTTGAATTGAATTATAATTATAATGATTTTGCGGAACTAAAATGCAGTCAAGCCATATCATGGTATTCTTTTAGTAAATTACGTTCAAATGTCGAGGTCAAGACGTGAGTGGGTCTATGTTATGAATTTATTGACCTTACAAACATTCGCCGACGGTATCGTCTGCATTTAATTGTAAATATCGGAACTAGTTTTTAGATATAATAAATTTCTTTTCTTTTCTTTCTTTCTTTTTTTTTTTTTTTTTGACAACTCCCACATTAGGAATAAACATCCTGTGTCGTGGGGAACTTTACAAACATACATGAAACGAACACAAAGAACATCCAGACTCGGGACAACAATTCGTGGATCACACAAAGTGTTGTACCGCGTGGGATTTGAACCCAAGACACTTGGCGCAGTAGCAAGCGGCATGGCGACCGCTGAAACCACTCGGCCAACCGTGCAGTCAAATTTCCGTGAAATAGCCATGCTTGGGTGAAATAGGACAGCTCCTTCGTCTTGTTTTTCATTCTCTAGTCAGCCATTGTTCGACTGACTCGGCGGCGTAGTGGTAGCGTATGCGACTGGTAAGCTTGTGGTCTCGGTTTCGATTCCCGGGTCGGACCAAATGTTTTTATGATCTGCAAATATTTGTTTCGGAGTTTGGGTGTTTTCTATGTATAATATGTATGTATTTACAAAAAAGTATATATAAGTATCAGTTGTCTAGTACCCATAACACAAGCTCTGCTTAGCTTGGGACTAGACGGCGTTGTGTGTTAGATGTCCGGAATATTTATTTATTATTTATTGTTGGATATAGGTCTCTTCTAGATCATGCCAAGTAGTGTGGTTCCATGTCGTTCACATCTAGCTTATTGATGCAATGAGCAGTCCCTCTACCGACCCTTTACAGAAAAGTAGTAGTTAAGTCATTTTTTTACTATTTCAACGACTGAATGAAGTTAGCCAAAGCGAAGATCCTGATTTAGGGACGTTAGGAGTCACTTAGTGTTAGGTAAACTATCGGCTTGATTAAACTCCTCAAAAAATATATAAAAAGTCATTGCCCATCGCAAGTCTCTTTTAAAGGATTCATACGGTACATTTAAAATGTGTATTTTTTTAATTATAATGTACTAGCTGAACCCCGCGGTGCTACCCGCGGTACGATGATAACTGCGGGCAACGCCGCGAGGCGAAGCTATATCTTTATAAATAGTAGCCTATGTGTTATTCTGATGTATAAGCTATATTGTGGTAAAGTTTCATTCAAATCCATTCAGTAGTTTTTACGTGAAAGAGTAACAAACATCCATACATACATACATCCATACTTACAAACTTTCGCCTTTATAATAGTAGTAGGATTTGCAATTCATGTGTAATAAAATTGGCACATAAAGAATAAAAACATGGGAGGTACAGAATAAAATAGCTTGTTTGAAGTTACTTCGTTGGTTTCGTAGCCATAAAGTAATATTTTAAGGACGGTAGTTTCAAACAAAATGTTTTATTGCTTTTGCAACAAGTGAATGTATTTACCGAAAGCGAAGTACCTGATTTCGGGGCGGTTGAAACTTCAGAATCAGGCATACCTGTCAATTTCTTTAAACCTCTCTGATCTCGTACCATAAAAACACTGATTGCTTGAGTAGTTGTCACTAGTATCAATTATAAGGTACATTTTGGACCTATTTTTTTATATTTAAAACGTACTTTTATCTACCAGCTTTTCCCCGCGTCTCTACCTGCATTTATGTCGGTAGAGTTACCCTATTTCTTCCTCAACAATCAAAGTATCTTCATGCCAAATTCTATTGAAATCTATGCAGTGGTTTATTAGTTAAACTGTTCCAGACATACAGACATTGAAAGAGTCACTTTCGAATTTGTAATATTACTTGGTATGTAAGTCGTTTAGTATCAGCTAGGTAACCTATGGATTCTTATAAATCCCCCCTTTTTTGTGCGGCAATTCCCTTGGTTACCTCTTGTGGTTATGTCGGACTCGAACCGACTAAAAACCGTACACCGTCTCGGGTACTAGAAGCCGGGGAACTAGGTGTACCCTAGGAAGGAAATCCCTGGAACCCCGACGTACCTCGGGCCACCCATTGTTTGTAGGTGACCCCTCCTGTGTAGGAACCTTTTAGGAGCACTTTAAATCCCCTAGAGTAAAAAAACTCATTATTCTAGTAACTACTTTTATTTTGTCTATTGTGTTACAGATAAATAACAGCAATACAAACCTAGATAGATTATATTTACGAAAGAGGTTACATATAGCTATTGTTTGTGATTCCAAATCGAGAATGTTGCTTTCTATTGTCTTGTTATCCGAGGATATCGTTATCTATTGAAAAAATACAATAAGAAATCTGTAAGTAACGTTGTTTGTTTCTTTCACTATTATATGGTAGTATTTGTGCTGTAAACATTGGTGCCTTGTATTGATATTAAAGTAAAAACCTTGACATATCTCGTCAAGTATTTACTAGGCTGCTGATAAACGTACTTATATGTATATTACTAAATACATGTTATAAAGTAATAAATATTGTAGAACAAGTTAGAAATTACTCATTATACAATTATTTGCATTGGATGGTATGGTAATTGAACTCATGACCTTAGGCTTAGCACTCGCGATCACTAACCACTAAATAAGAGTCAGTAAGTCAAGAGTCTACTAGTAGTATTTTTGTGGCAAATGAGTCACGAGAGTAACTGACTAAACTAACTGTCTCCTTCTTTAATGTCAAAAAGATCAACCTAAAATGACAGCTTTCGTGTTGTCATGTTTCGCTGGTGAGTGCGAGATCGGAGGGCCAACGATACAGAAGTATTTTATTAGGCCGCCATGGTGTGGGTCACTGTGCAAGTATTACTGCATTGTTTGCATTCCCAATGAGTATAGTTACCACTACTCACGGACTCTGTTCATGCTTTTCATCAGGCATGTAGGTGCTATATACATGTACATAATATAAGAATATTATAACATTCACACATACACATAGCAGATACTTCAAAACAGTCTGTGTACGCCATTGTTAAGGGACTAAGAACGTTAAATGCCAATTACTTCATTCTTTTAACACAACAACATCAATTTGTGGTTTATATCTTTGTGTTGTACCATAATAACAACATTTATAAATGTTTTCATTCAATATTGAAAAATAAATGTATTGTCTTGTATTATAAGTTATTCCGCCGTTAAATGCACCGTGTTTTTCTGTCTTCGTTTTATTTAGAGTCGGCTCATTACCACCATGGCTGCTTCCTTTATTACCGGTCGCTTGCCCAAAGCCAACTCGTTCAGAATGGTATGATTTCCTGATGGGTAAATATGTTGAAAGAGCTAGGGTAAGTAACAGAGCAAGTCCCACGAGTCTGTACCTGTTCTGTTATTGGAGAGTACGTTAAGAACAAGGCAACATTCAATTTCTTTTTTTCAAGTTTTGTTTAAATTTCGAATGACAATGAAATATTTGGGAAAGAGAAGAAATGTCACATTTGAAGTATCAAAAATTGAAGTGTTGTCAGTATTCAAAACTAAAAGTTTTATTAACTGTGCATCACCGAAAACAATTGAACACGCAATTAGTTGTGCCGAAGAGAGAGTTGTATATCCAGGTCGCGGCCTTGCCAGCTTGGCCAACACTTCACTAATGACTGTTACTCATTGTCATCTTAGATTTAAATGGTACGAATATTACGATCAACCATAATGTAGCTTTAGATTTTCTATTTTGGATTTTTACTGTGACAACCTTTTGTTGACGTTGACTCAGACGTTGATGAGAGCATTAGGATCGTTTTGCTACTTAAAATAAACAACACTATTCAAAGTCTTGAATCCTATTGTGATTACTGCGTGAATAATAATAGCCGGCGATTCTCATTCATTTTTGCACTACATCTTAAAAGAAACCGATTAGAAAGGGTTCTTTTCTCATTATTTCCCAAGTAAATAAAGCTTTAATTTGTATTATTAACTGATTAGTAAAAACAAGGCAACATATTTGGAATTACATACACACACATAAATACGTACATAGAACATTTCGTTGCTATTAATAACTTCCCTTTTTTTATTGGCGGCGATAAGTAGTTGTCTAAGAGGACACTTTACAACTTTAAAAGTATAAAGCTTGTGTTTATGGCTCGTAAAACTTTATAACGGTTTGTAGTGAAGTTGAACTGCACTAGATCCTACCGCATTTTTTTCGCAGTTTTGTTTAGCAGCATGGAAAAAGGCCTTTTGAGTAAAATAAAGTAGTTACATTTTACTACTGTTTATGATTGTACATAAATAGGTGATCTTTTCAGAAATACCGCTACTTTTTATCTTTTGAATATGTGTGAAAAATTTAGGTCTCAGAAGTGGATGTACTAATGTAATAAAGGGATTTCTTGTTTTTTTGTTTTGCCGGGCTACTTCCGCCCGCGGGCTGTCATACGTGGATTTATCATCTTCTTACTCCAACCATCGTAGTTCACCCCTGAAGCTTAGCAGCCTTTTCAGGTCACTACATGTTTCCGGGAGTCACGTTAATTAGAGGATGTCTGCCCATAATAGAGGGATATTATGGCTCAAATATATGTATCTTTCATATTCCATTTAAAAATGTTTAAACTGCGAGAAATAAATAAATAACATGGTTTGTGTACGTTTCAAAACCTCAAAAAGTTCTGCAGCGAACCGTAGCAGGGTACTGCTAGTTGTGTATAAAATACTAAATATTCGAATTAAGAAGCTAACAAACACAAGACCTACTTGCACAAAATACTTGCTCCAGATACAGGTATCCTTGGCGTGTCAAGTTAATATTTAAAAAAAACGTTCAACACGTACAACCACAGATAAACGTTCTAAGCTCTATACTCTATAGTCTATGCTATCCAATTAGCTGTTAGGTAATCGACCTGTGTAGTGGACACGTGTTCAAAATTAGTCGATATTATACTAAGTTATAGGTATGTACTAAGTTATAGGTATGTTATGTATGACTTTTTCGCTGAATCGTGCTGTATCGGGTGTGGTAGGTCTGAAGGTCTTTTATTTTGTAATTAACTAACTAATAGTGTTATGAATTAAACTTGTTTGCTTTACATTGTTTAAGTGGTAAAAAATATTTTTATTTTTAATGTTTTATGATGATTTTGGAATTGTAAATCGATCAGCCTGTAACTTTTTTTTAAATAGCTTTTTTGACTCTATGGCTATAAAAAAACAATAAGGATTAACTCTTTATTTATTCTTCTTGAAATAGTAAATTATGTCTCTTCTGATGTCTTCACAGATCTAAGGGGGTAATCTGTATTTCGCTTAGATCTTACTAATATTCTTAACGGATTTCAATGCACTTTTCAGCAATAGATAGAGTGATTTAAAAGGAAAGTTTTTAAGTATAACTAGATGTGACCCGCGGTGTTATCTGCACTTGTAGTTGCTCCTTAGAAAACCAACTGCGGGGCGCGATGATTTCTATTATAAAAATACCGCGGGTTGCACCGCGGGGTTCGGCAAGTACCTTGTAATGTAATCAAAATAACACTCCCCAAGTCAACACTATCACAAAGAGAATATATTTTCCTAATACAAACTATACAGTGTACATTTGCCCTAATGTCTCGACGAGTTTAAATGTCGCAGCCTTGCCTTGGGCCCGGTTAAGCCTTCGCTGTGGCCAGTAGTTCACCCTTGAGCATTGACATTGTTACGTAACCACGTAACTATTAGAAATTACTTATGTAAAAACCTCGTTCACAAAAAAGATCTTATGATGCAGAAGCATCACTAGGCCACCATATTATGGGTCACCATTGTTGCAATTTACATAAATTTCCGTAGAAGAGCCACGCCTTGGCATGAATGGGCCGGCTCGACCGAAGTGATACCACGGCCGCACAGAAAACCGTACTGTGAGTGAGGATACCGGAGGCCCATACTCCCCCCCCCCCACCCCCCATTTCCTCTCCCCATCCTCAAGGTCGGCACCGCACTTGTGACGCTTTTGGTGTTGCTGGTGTCCATAGGCGGCGGTAATCGCTTACCATCAGGTTATGCGTCTGCTCGTTTGCCCCTATACAATATAAAAAAAAATGCAATTCGAATAACTTTTCAAAGGTATTGTCAGAGAATCTACACATTTCGTTTCACTATGGGTGTAAAAATAATCTATTTTGTAAATTCATGAAAAAGGAAATAACTATTTCCTCTTTATGACTTAATGTCTAATATCAGACAAGTCCAAAAGTCACATCAGTCATAGCCATGGATTGTATCATCAAACGAATCTAGACTTTGTCGTATCTGAAATACGATACAAGTTGACTTTACGTCAGCATTGGAATCTATACTTTCAATTTCAACACCAACTTCGGTATTGGCAGGAATGAAGGTACTAATATTAGGTTTTGTAATAAAACATTGTCGTTATTTGATTTTCCTCCTATCATGATATGTGCATGCAATCGATATTGATAATGTTATCTATCATCACAAAAGTGCGTTGAATTGAAGTGTGTAATATCACTATATTTATTTTCCTCCATTTTAGAAATAATATTTTGCGCGGGATTTTTTTTTTTTTCTAAAACGAAATGGTAATCTACATTCGGTCTAAGCACTGGACACACAACATTCGGCCTAAGTACTTGACTATTAACGATCGAGTTCTAGTAATGTTCTTGTGGAGTTTAAGGCAAGGTTATCTAAATGATCTTCACAATTTACATGATTTCTACGAGATAAGAATGTTACATGTTTAATATTATTTTGGTCGTATTATATTATGTTATCCGACTAAAATATCGTGTGATACATCAAAATTGTGACAGGAATATTGCCACCGTATCACATTACAATGTTAATACTCGATATTGTGGTATTTTTTTTCAATACCAGATGCATGTTATTAACTTCTCGGTCATGCTGATGCGAGGCATCCTTGCCTCCTTTAGTAAGAATAATAGGTATACTAAAGAGACTATGTCAAGATTATGGCAGTCGAATTTTAAACTTTCGTTTAGGACAGCTTGTCAGAAAAAGAGGTCTGAGGTGTAACAGGTTTCGGGTACATTTTTAAATAGAAGCCTCTCTATGAGGTCAAAACTAGATAGTTTCTCGCTTCGACATGATTGGGATGGCTTGACCGGACTGATACCACGGCCTCACAGAAAACCGGTGTGAAATAGCGTTTGTGCTGTGTTATACCCAACCCCACCCACACACAGGAATTGTGGCCTACACGACAGCACTTTTATCCCCATCATTTAGATGGTTGGCAGTCCACAACTGTGCGCTTCTTCAGAAACTTTCCGCCTCGTACCACAAAACTGTAGAATGAACTGTCGCCTGCGGTAATCTGTGACCAATACGACGTTCAAGAAAAGAGCATACTCCTTCTTAAAAGGCAACGCACTTGTGACGCCTCTGGTGTTGCGGGTGTCCATGGGCGGCGGTAATAGCTTACCATCAGGTGATACCTATGCTCGTTAGCCCCCTATTCCATAAAAAGAAAAGTTTAATCTTAGAAAATATTTATATATAATACCAACCGTTCTATTTTACTTTGTGCATTGCCTAAACATGATCCAGCAGATATAACCTTTTAAAAGTAAGAGTCTTTGTGCATCAAAAATATCGTTATCCCCAAATCATGCTTACCAATCTCTTTTTAATGATATATTTATGTTAAGCAAATTTTAAGTTATGAAACAGTAACGCCAATCTACTGCTTAACTGACCCAGATATCTATTGCATAGTCATCATCACAATCTTTTAGTAAAGCCCACTGTCGATAATATACGTAATACTAAAGAGTGGTACAGACACTTACCCCCTTACTTAACAAACGTTATTTAACTTTGGTTGTCTGAAGATGATGATCTGAGGAAGACGGATGGATTGTCTGAAAGAAGAAATAGTTAAGAAGGGAGTTAACAGTAAAATGACGAGTGATAGAGTAGAGTAGTTTTTTTTTTAATGGACTATACGGGCAAACGAGCAGGCGTATCGCCTGATGGTAAGCGATTACCGCCGCCCATGGACACCCGCAACACCAGAGGCGTTACAAGTGCGTTGCCGGCCTTTGGGGGATGAGGAAGGGGATGGGGGAAGGGGTTGGGGTAGGGCCTCCGGTTTCCTCACTCACTCGGTGAAACACAGCGCAGGCGCTGTTTCACACCAGTTTTTTGTGAGGTCGTGATATCACTCCGGTCGAGCCGGCCCATTCATGCCGAAGCGTAGCTCTCCCACGGTAAAAAGTTGGGATGAAGGCAGGCAGATGCTGATGTTATTTAACTTTAAATTTATATGTTTGAAGTTGAAAATAACACAGAACCGTTTCTTAAAGTTAAATGAAGTTATGAATTAGGGGGTATGAGAGCTCCAAAGAACTCACGCTCCACCTTTTGGGGACAGCAACGGACACACCAGGGCTTCCACACAGAAGGGGGCCATTTACAAACCGTAGGTGGCCCGAAGTACGTCGGGGTTCCAGGGTTTTCCTTTCTGGGGTATACCTGGTTCTCCGGCTCCGGTAGTAATCGGTTCGTGTCTGACAGGCCACGAACGAATCCGAAAAACGGTATCCGAAGGGATTTCAGCATGGAAAAAAAAAGAAAAAGGGTGTTAGGTGTCACCATCTCCATTCATCCGGTGGGTGTCGTAAGATCCAAGAACTGACAAAAAGAGCAAATGCAAACGCACATAAAGATTTGTAATAATTTTTGAGATAATGTACAACAGGGAATACTGTACTTCATGGATGGGCTCCGCCCATTTAGAGATGTGGCATTCGTAATTAATTACCACAGACTATAAAAACAGTTTTGAAATAAATCGATTATCGATTATATCGCAAGACAAACTCTTGTTTGTCCTTTGAGTACTTTATTTTTTGGCATTTTGACAGTAACGAAGGGAGAAACGATACCCTCATCTCAACCAAACGTGAGAATTCACAAATAAATCAATACGGAGGAATATAAATACTCAACTCGACGTATGAAAATGTGGATTAACACTGACAACAAAATGGCGCCGCGGGCCGGCTCCGCGTCCTGTGTTGCCGTTTAATAATCGATAAAAGTACGAAATTATCTTCGAAATTAAAATAATGAGTGTGTTAAATCGATTAAAACTTCTTCATGCATAAAATCGATCGATAAAAGAAATCGAATCGGTAACGGGTCAGGGTATCACTATTTGATTAAGTATTAGACCTGTCAAAAGTTAAATAAACGATTGGAACGACTATAGTTGGTAGTTTTTGTAAAGTTGATAAACTTGTTCAATTGTTATAATATTTGTTTCTCTTGGTTTCAGGTATGTTGGTGTGAATAACTGGTTTATACGGCTTCAGATGGGATATTATGCCATCAAGAAATATGATGCTTGCAGGTTTGAGTTTTATTATTAACTCCTGGACGGGACAAAGTAATTTAAGACCACTAGTAACGCATGGAGATGTATTTGTTCTTTTTTATTTTTAGCCAGTAATTTAATCAAACTGAGTAAAGTGTTAAGCTATATTTCTATTTTTAAAAATAAAAATGTAGCTTAACACATCTCTTTAGCTTATTACTTTTTTAAACAAGAAAGTTTTAAACGTCACTTGATTGTCATTGTTTTTATCTGTCATTATTGAGACAACAGTGTTTGTGGAATGCATCTAAGCGTGGATACTTAGAATAATTTTACGCAAATTGTATACTCGCGTTTGTAAACCGGACCGGTGAATTCTTATGCAAATGGATGCCTATCCACTATCTAATAAATGTTTTGTGATGCATAAATCGCGTGAAATTCTTTATAGAGATTCATTTCTGACGTTGATAATTGGTTGAATGTGACATAAAAGGTTTTTCCAGTTAATTTGCGGTAAAAACTGTTGCGGTTGTCAGCTAGTTCTTTATTAGATATCTGGTCCAAGATCAATTTAAAAATGTTAATCGCGGGTATCTGTTTTATGTTCTACAGAGTAAATACCAATAGGTATAATTTAAAATAGGTTTCATTCGTGCGTAATGTAAAAAACGAAGGCAATTTATAATAAATCAGTAGTTTAGAACTCGATGCCTTTTTTTAAAGATATTGTCTCGATCGAAATGGCCTGTTTTGTTTTCACGGGTGTAATGACCCTTTGGGTGGTAAGTCGCAAAGTAAACCATCGAATAACATGAAACAACAACAGCACGGGGTCCAATTCAAAACTACTAGATATTTACTTATTAACTCTCTCCCTCAAATAATCTAAACTTGTTGCTCTTTATGTGGAATTAAAGGTATTTTAACGGGTAAATTGATTAACTGCAAAACAATACACGAACCATATCACGTTCTGTGCAGAGAGTTACTGATAAAATATGACCAAGTTAAATTAAGGTATTTTGTATTCTACAAACGCGTAATTTGATTCACATGTAAGAGAAAACCTAACAGTTGGTGTTGGCTGTCTTGACGAAACAGCATTTGACAATAGGAAAAATCCTAGGTGTATGAATTCTGTAAAATCAAATTGCGGTTCTCAGTCTCAGGTTTTATGAAAATAATTAAAATAAAATGTAAGATTACGTAAAGGGACAACTGAACAAGGAGAATGAAATAATAAAACTTATTGCACCCACCCCAAAATCAATTTGACGATAATGAGTTGCTATGAGATGAGTTCATTAAAATCATAGTTAAACCATATTGCAGACCGGTTATTTCGTTTGCCGTGATTTAAACAATGGTTTTTAATCATAGCTTTTTATTATATAAAGGTACATATTACGCATATCGTTCTATGTACTTTACGTAAAATAGGTGTATTTTGAAATTTATGAAGCGTTCGAGAAAGTTCTATTAGGACTGTTCTTATGGTTTTTATCGACGATCGTAAGACGTATCGTAGTGCGTAGTGTATCATTGCGCAACGTCCTCTCTTCACATTATCTGAAAAGATAACAAATAATAGGCTAGTACATACAAATACTTTACATGGCCGCAGAAATTCATGCATATAGAATTCGATCAAAGATAAACTCGAAATCATAAAAAAATATATTATGAATATTTTATGATTATTGAAAAGAGAGGATATTAAATTGACTGTCTCGGTGGCGCAGTGGTTGAGATCCCGGATTTGATTTCAAGATCGGACCCAATGTTTATATGATCTGCAAATATATGTTTCGGAGTTTGGGTGTTTTCTATGAATAATATGTATGTATTTATAAAAAAATAAAGTATATATGTATTTATATCAGCTGTCTATTATCCATAATACAAGGTCTGCTTAGTTTGGGACTAGATCACGTTGTGTGTTAGATGTCCGAAATATTTATTTCTTATGAAACTTTTACCGTGGGAGACTTACGCTTCGGCATGCATGGGCCAGCTCGAACGGAGCGATACCAAGACCTCACTGAAAACCGGTGTGCAACAGCGCCTGCGCTGTGTTTCACCGAGTGAGTAAAGATACCGGAGGCCCATACTCCAAGATCACCCCAAATCCCTCTGCCCATCCCCCAAAGGCCGGCAACACACTTGTGACACCTCTGGTGATTCGGGCGTCCATCGGGAAATCCCTAGAAAAATTAAACTGCCTTAGAACTTGCAACGACAATCGGAAAAAATCTAGAGGAGATGGCAATATCAGAAGTCCACTGCCCTCCTTAGCAAAGAGCGAGACCAAATGAACTCAAAATAGTTTAAGTACTGCCAAAACCTTCTTACTAAGATCTATGTACGAAAATTAACGCTGTTGATGACGATAACAGGTAAAATAACAACTTGTTCCCGGATCCAACAAAAAATATCTTCTAGTCACGTTTTAAAACAATACTATTTAAAATATCTATCACGCATGTTATGTTAAGGAATTTAGCTATCTAAGTCTGATATATTTCGGGAATTTAGCTATCAAATATATCTCCGTAAATTTTGCGACATTTTCCAAGAGTGGCTGATAACTACTGATATGAATAATGATACGAGTGCTGATAATAAAGGTATATACACGAGATGAAATCGTACATCCAACGTGATGTGATCTGCGTCAAGAATATGGAGATGATTAATGTTTGTTTGTGCCACAACTGGAAGGAATATTGTCTTGTCAGTTGATAACGCTGTGAAAAGGAAGTTTAGTACATTTAGATATTAAGATCGTGTTGATAAACTTTGGGATCAGACGGTCGTGTCTTAAGACTTGTGAGGTTTTTTTATGGAGTAGGTGGCAAACGAGCAGACTTATCGCCTGATGGTAAGCGATTACCGCCGCCCATGGACACCCGCAACACCGCGGACGTCACTGCTGGCCTTTGGGGAATGGGGAGAGGGATGGGCTAGGGGTTGGGATATGGGCCTCCGGTATCCTCACTCACTCGGTGAAACACAGCGCAAGCGTTATTTCACACCGGTTTTCTGTGTGGCCGTGGTATCATTCCAGTCGAGCCGAAGCTAAACGGTTATAATTATGTTTACAAGATCACATTATATGAAGTATATGATCGCGATAACTCCCTTCAACTTAATGCTTCTACTTCTGCGTATTCTTTTAAAGATGTAAAGCGTGTACCTATAGATATCACTATATATTATACTAGCTGACCCACGCAACCTCGTTTGCGTCTTATATAGCCCGTAGCATGAAAATTTTCGCAAAATAAGTAGCTTTTCTGGTTAATTTTTACACCTTGTGTCCGAAAAACCCAAATATCTTACGGAACCCTATTTTTTTCCAAAATAAAATATAGCCTATGTTACTCGAGGATAATGTAGCTTTCGAATGGTGAAAGAATTTTTAAAATCGGTCCAGTAGTTTTTGAGCCTATTCATTACAAACAAACATACAAACAAAGTTTTCCTCTTTATAATATTAGTGTAGAAAACAAAATCCTTCGCCGCGTCTGTCTGTCTATTCGCGATAAACTCAAAAGCGATAAATAGAGTGATTCTTGGAGGACAGTTTTGTATATTAATATAACGATATTTGTTGAAGACATCGGGGTAACATAGGCTATATTATATTTTTCGTAAAGAGCCCGTACGAAGCCGGGGTGGGTTGCTAGTGAATATACTCGTATATTTGCATAGTCTAGGCCGTTGACCGTAAACTGCACACAGGTTGCTCGTATTCAAACAATGTCTGCCGTTTATGCAAGCGTCTAATATGTAATACGTTTACATGTTAAATACCGTTTAAGAAATTTAGGTTTACAAATACTGTTTAATTTTTGAATAGATAAATAGAATTAGAACTGTAAATAACTCTATTCTTGACGTGTCTGTAGGCCTAGTGTTTAGTGGCCTTGACTTCTAAGCTTGAGGTCGTGGGTTCGTGTCCCGTTCGGGAAAAATACTTGTATGATAAGCTACGTTTTTGTATTAGAAAGCCAACGTTAGAAACAAAATATAGATTTCTTTCTATGAGCTTATTTTCCAAACTTGTTTGCTTTCCAAACTTTGTTGTCGGCTTTAAGTTATCTTCTATTCGGCTGAAGTTCAATTTTTACGTTTTTTTATTTTACCTCCACAGCCCAAGTTTCTGTAAAAAGATTTTCTTTCAGAAGGTCTGTTGAAAGACCGTTGTAGAACTTCTATAGTCCCAACAAGCCTTAACGATTGCAAAAGTGTTTTCATGGCAATTGGGATCGGCGGTTTACCGCGCTCTGAGAGGCAAAAGAGGGGTCTTAATTAGTTAGGAATGCTCATCCATCCAAACACTGACCTTGCTAGGGTTGTTTAACTTTGTAATGTAAACCTACGTAGTAACCACTGAACCACAAGCCCGACATGAAATAAAAAATAAGGACTTAATGTCTCTAATTTTTTTATAGGCAAAGCTATGATTATAACCACCACATACATTATACAGAATTAAGGAAATAATGATGTTTAATTAAAATACTTAGTCTTGCCATAAATATTGTTACAAAGAAAAACAACATTTTTTATTGTTACAAAGAAAAACAATTTTTTTTTATTGTTACATAACATTTATTACTATTACAGTGTATTAGTTTAATATATTAATATACAACCATTAAAAATATATAAAGCCTATTCGAAGTGGTCTCTATTGGCTGCAATACAGTCCTTTAAACTTTGAGGCCAGTTATCAAAAACTGAGTGTCCTATAGAAAGAGTGCAATAGCATTCACTTTTTCTATGAGAAAATTCTTCGCTGTCAATGGACTAGACTAGATGATGGTCAGTCTTCAGCTTTGATGAAATCCGGAACGTTCGTTTCTAACCAAAATTAGGTGGATCGAGCTTCAAGACCCGGCGCCGAGTCTTTCTGAAAGGACTCTTGAGTATCTTCTCTAGAATGGTATCTTGTTTTGATACCTTTTTAACAAAAATATGGGTCAGTCACTCCTTCATAGCTAACACTAACCCTCACTGAAGTCGGATAATGCTCGCGATGTACTCTACTACTACCAATTAGGAAGTTTCTTTAGAGCTTTCAATATAAATACGGTCATTTTATTGGTTAAAATATTGCTCAATTGTAAAAAAATCGCATCTACATAATTTCATAAACAATTTTGTTCTGTGAACTCCCTTTGCGTACCGCTTTAGTAATTTTTGTTTTGATTTTACCACCCTATTCTTTTTTAAAGTATCAGTTAAGAAATGACCTGTGCCGCTCTTATAGGCTACTAAGTCATCTTTTGAAATACGCGACATGGTTCAGGTGCTATCTTCATCTCCCGAGATAAAATATTTTGCTTTCAGACAGGATTTCTTCGAATTCTTTCCCTTACTTTGATCGCCTTTTTCTTACGAACACTGCGTGGTCGGCCAGATCGGTGGAAACGGGGGCGGTTCCATTGTACCTATTATAAACATTTGACTAATACTAAGCGTATGGAGGATTTTAAAAATTGTTTTTAGCTCCATACCTACTTTATATAATTCAATATTACAAAATATTTTAAAATATATTGGTTCGAAAATAAGAAAACACAATGAACAATCGTATAAAAATTACAGATTCCAGATTAAAAAGTAATTTTGTTTAGTTTTTATTGTAACAGTATTTATGGTCAGACTAAGTATATCGCAAAGATGGTTCATAGGTACCTAAGTGTATAATAATAGTTATATACTGTTGTACTGTCGTCTTTGTAGTAGGTACATTATTTTTGAATTCGAAATCAGAATACAATAATTGCGGTTTATTTACATCCAGGTACTCCAAGAAAAAACCTCTGAAGGAAATTAATAAAGAGTGGAAAGGAAAGGACCTTTCTAGGTTTATTATGATTTTACAGGTTTAAACCAATCCTCATAATATAGGCATCATATGCTTAAACAGAGGTCCCACTTTTATTCTATTTGTGTATTTAATTCTAGTTACCGTAAGTTGTTAACGCAATAAATAAACTATATTATTTTTTAATACCAATGATCTATCTTCAGTGTTATCTTCATTCCAGTGTAATAGAATAGGTACCCGCTCGTAGAAGGACAGGCAAATTGTAAAGGTAAATTCATATTTTATTATAGTTGGTATATTATTGCATTAGAAACAAACATAAGTCGGTTACATAACAGTCGAAATTTTGTAAACGCGTAGAGTAGCGTGTGAGTTAATAACTATTGTTAATCAGGAAAGGCGGCTTGCGTGTAAGCGTTTGGCTAGAGATGGGCAGCAATGTTGCAAGACTGTAAATTGAGACAAGAATTTAAAAATAAAATGATTTTTTTTAATGTTTCTCTCTGGCTTGTCTATGGCTATCTCTTATCTGAATTTTGTAGAAATCTCTATGTATTTTTTTTAGTTTCTTTTGAGTCGTAAGCAAGATGGTCGTAATTCTGTTGTTGTCATCACTAAACTAAAATTTGTTGTTGGATTATATACTTTAATCTCATCTGCTGTCCATTTTTCAATATATATATAAGGATTTTTTTTACTACGAAGGCGGTGGCTGGTCAACATATAAATAAACTAGCTGACCCACGCAACCTCGTTTGCGTCTTCAATTGCCCGTAGCGTGAAAATTTTCCCCGTTTTTGAAACATTCTTCATTGGTGCTCCGCTCCTATTAGTATTACCGTGATGATATATAGCCTATAGCCTTCCTCGATAAATGGACTATCCAACACTGAAAGAATTTTTAAAATCGGTTTAGTAGATCCCGAGATTACCCCCTACAATTTAACAAACACACAAACTTTACTTCTTTATAATATTAGTATAGATTAGAGTTTAGTAAATGAATAGTCAATTTTGTTGATGATTCAGACATAATATCCACAAAAGGAATATTCGATCACCGGTCGTGGGTGTGTTGTTCAAATGTCTCATTTGACTTGTAATTGAATATATTATAAACCAGTTTTATTAATGGACAATATAGCTTCATATTATGTTTATCCTTTAAAGATTAGACCCTGACATTCGGCCTAAATGACTGTTTATTATTGATCTTTACATTTTATATTAAGTATCGTTGTATGTTATTGTATAAGGTTTATTCTGTATTAGAGTAAGCGTTTCTCTTACAAATCCTGCAATGGTAAATGTGATGAGGACGAATATGTCGTATGCCTGTCGACAACTGTTTAAGACACAAGTCTTAAACAGTTCATGATTTTAACTGGCTGGCTCAGGTGCAGATACTTACAGGCAACCGACTAAAAAGGAGCTGTCAAATCATTTAATACGACTACACAACGACTCATTGATTTTAATTCTAAAAGCACTCGAACCTATTGTTAGTTCTAAAGTAATTATTAGTAGATATTTATGACAAATAATTTAAATAAAAAACAAAATGACGAAATCAGATATCCTTCCACTGATTTCATCATGGAAGTCTCGTAGATGTTGTTTCTATACATCAATTAAAGATACTACAATTAGTAAATAGCAATGCAACTAATTATAAGCATCGAGGAGCGAAATGTTTAGAAGTACTATTAAAATATGAAGCTTGTTCGGTTGAACGCGCTAATATCAGAAACTACTGGTTTAGAATTAAAAATTCTCATAGTTCTGGATAGCCTTTTGGTAAGGTCGTAAACCAATAGGAGCCGGACATGAATAAAAATACATTCCTTTTGATTAAGCTAGTCAATATTAATTATTCACAGAAAAACTTTTGAGACTTAAAGAAATTAAATATTCGACTGTCAAAGAATCTAATTTATGGATTTGTTTTTTCTTTTTATATTTGCTGTCTTGTTTTATACAGTCTATATGAGGTTTAATGTGGATAAATTAAACAGTTCTACAAAGTTATGTTAATTAATAAAATGATGTTATTTTTTATTTATTGGGTGTATATACACAGAGTTAGTTGCAATAATGACTTTTAATAATACTTAAACAAATATTATACATTCATTATTTCCTGTTTTGCGAATGAATTCCCTTGAATTATAATGAAGTAATTATGTTACATTTATTTAGTTCTTTGAAACACAAGTTAGAATTTTACACTTAAAGTAATTGCCAACTGCTATTTCATTCATTTACTGTGTGATTTAATTTTTTATGAGAATTAGGAAAATGCAACGCGCCATTTTTTTTTTAGATTTTTAGTTTGAATTGTCTTGGTCATAGTCGATACAACATAATCACATTCTTGCAACATGTCGCATCACTATTCACAACGGCGCGCGGTGCGTTTTCACTGCGTTCCCTACATGGCTGAAGCCGTGAAATCTACTGCTTTGTAATTTTTTTCACTCGATATCTTAGATTTAAATACATTTTCATTAGATTACTATTCGTTGTTTTATGATCATTCTTTATTTTCATCAAGAGACGATTATAAGAATATCTAAGGCTTGGTATTTTTTTTTTATTATATGGGGGCAAACGAGCAGACGTAGCACCTGGTAAGCGATGTCTTTAAAATAATTTACAATTATACAATACAAGTATGTAGCTACTTATTACTATTTTATGAAAAAAATCATTCAATATTTTTTCTTAATTAATGCGATTCTAAAAATCTTTATTAGAAACTAAAATTTGAATTTGGAAAAAGAACTTCGGTTTAAAAGTATTACCGTCACTACTAGTGTTACCAATTTACGAGTGTCGAAAAACTATTGGACGGCTGAGTTGATTCTTTTACCATAACTAAATATAATACTCATTTATTAAACAAACAATTTAAAAGTAATATTTACCAAGAAACTTGTCCTCCATACTGAAATATTAAATACATGGCATGTCATGGAAAATCAAGGACAGTTACCAAGGACGTGTGTCGATACCAAAATGGTGGTTTATTGGATCGATATACAATATTGATTTTTACTATAATTATATTATTCTTACTAGCTTATACCCATGGCCTTGTTCGAGTATGAATTTTTTATATAACCGAACAATCTTTTTTCAATGTTTCACAATTATTTTTCTATCCTTCGAGAAAATTACGTATGGAAAAACGTGAATATACTTTTTGTATACTTCTGACCAAAGTAAACGCAAGTTCTATGGCGATATTTATGCACGATAAAGAAACCTTGTTACTGAATCAATCCGAAACTACGAGCGTAGTCCAATTATATCAAAACTTCGGGTGAAACTCAAATATATTGTTCTGTAATGTACGTAAAACAGATCTAGTAACCTACACGGTTATTATATTTATTTAGAAATCCTGATTATTTGGTCCTCTCCAGGACAAGGAAAGAAAAAAGGACAGAAGTTTTATACTCGTATCTTGTTTTCTGTCCTTTTAGTCATGTACTTATGTTTTCCATTCATGTCTCTGGGTTGTTTTAACAGAAACATGTGTGACTGTCTAACCGCATGGGGTCAAAATGTTTTTTTTATTCTTCCAACGTTTTTGACCAACCTGAATACAAAATAGAAAAACTCTCTTGTCAGTTATAAATTTATCGCCGATCGTATTTTAAATTTTTGTAATGTAATCTTTATTTTTACATATTTTAGAGATAAAGTACTATCTTTTATGTAAAGAAGCTGCGGTCTCCTTCTGAGAGGAAGACATGCTGCAGAAGGAATCCGCACAGCGGGATCGGGAAATGGTTGATTCCGGTCGAAGGAGGCGGCGAAGGGGAAGTGGTAAAGGTGGCTAGCTACATCCCCAAACGTCGCCTAAGGGTTGCTGGCCTCACATCTTGGGGGGAATGTGACCGCTGCAAACGAACCGAGACAGGTGACACCTCAGTGGGGCTAAGGGGTATCGTCTAAGGCAGGTCGGTGTTCCGTCTCTTACTGTGTAGAACGGTGAGAGGCGCGACAGCGTCCCGCCGACGTACCTCATACTTCATAGTGGGGTACGACAGGGGGAGTCCAGTTCCGACTAGTACTCTGTAAGTCCCTCACACGCCCTTCACATCTGCTTCAGAATGGGCATAGTGCGAGTTAATCCTGGCGTTGAAAAATAAATAAAGGATCATTACCCTGTTAGCCTAGTTGTTAGTGATCCTGATTACTTTGGTCGTGGGTTGGATTCAAACCCAGAACCAATCTTGTGTGATAAATACGATGATTTGTTTTGTGTCTGGGTCTTTTTCATCTATGTGTGAGTAATTCGAAGTATCTTAGTATGTTTATCAACAGTTTGATTATTATAGTAAAGGTTCTGTTTAGTTTGGATCCAGATGACCGATGTGTTAATCGTGTGAGATTATTATTGTGTTTATGACGGAAACGAATTCATAACTGTTCTCTACAGTATCATTTGTCGTGATAATCACTAAACCACTGTGTTATCCCACAATTAATACTACCCAACCAAATTGAAATCATAAACAATAATGATATTAAACTTGTTTTACATTCACATATATGTCATATATCCGACTTCCGGGCTGTTTCACACCGATGACCATAGAGTCATAGACCTATCATTGTTATCATTGTCTATGATTAGCACAATAGTAGTTACAAACCGTTATGATCGTACTATATGCCTATAATTTACAGATTTTTATTACGATTACGTATACGCTGTATTACTGTGGTTCCTTAATGCTTAGAAAAATATAAATGAGTTTTTATTGAGATAAAGAGCTTAAATGGGCAGACACAGACACAATAATCTCCATTTTTTTTAAAGGCAACTATTAAATTGGAAATATTTATCCTGTGTCGCGGGGACTTTCAAAACATACCTACATGAAATGGACACAAAGAACAGTCAGACTCAGTGGCCCGCCAGGCATGATCACCTCGCCTGGTCGGAGGATACTCCCTTTGTGTTGGAGGGACATGATACCCGACCCTCCACAGACGTATACGGTTCTTGAATTGGTTTAACAATAGCTTTCATAAAATTTTATTTACAGCTTCACTCCTCTGTTCTCCTCAATGTACACATCACATTACTGTTAAAAAAAGAAAAAAGTTGAAGAAATAAAATTCTCTTTTCTAAAATATAAGAGACAAACTTCTTAGCACTCCATGGATTCACCGTGCGGGTGCCGGGTCCATCGTGTGGCAGAGGGAGAAACTCAAAGCAGTTCCCAGGACTTACGACCTGGATGTAGGTTTAAGGAGGCCCCCTTTAAGATGCGCATCAACGCTCACCTTCACTGCTCGAGTTTCCCGCCCTACCTAGCCAAATTTGGTAGGAACCTGTTAGTGCAGCCTTGGATACTCGTTCTAAAATAGAACTTACTGCAGATCTCGACAGGCCAAGGTCTTTCAGAAGGTTATAGAGAGATTTAGCTGGTATACCTCTCGCTCCTACTTCTACCGCGTATAAATTAACCACATAGCCATTTTTGTTAAGTTCAGTAGTTAGATCGTAATATTTATTTAATTTTATTCTATGGTCTTTAGGAATATTAGTTTCCCACGGAACAGTAAGCTCTACTAATATTATGTGTTTAATTTGTCTAGAGAAAAGGAATATGTCCGGTCTGGATGACGAAACACCAACATCCTCTGGGATTTTATAGTGCTTATCATACGTATCCATCAAAATAGTCCAGTCAGGTGCAGTACCTAGGATTGAGAAAGGCTTGCTTTTAGATTTGGTAGTTGAGCCATCCTTTATAAAGTTAATTTCTCGTTTATTTGTAGTCAATCCTTTTTGGGCTCTAGCTACTGAAAGACTTACTGCTTCACGTATGATTTCTAGTACTCTATCAAAAAACTATAAAATTTAAGTAAAGTTAAATAGGAAACACGTATAGCGCAGTGACCCTCAAGAAGTTCAGGCAGCTCTCATTTGAAATAGCTGGATCTTTACGTGGAAGAGCCACACTTCGGCATTCAAGGGCTGGCTCGACTGAAGTGATACTACGGCCTCACAGAAAACCGGTGTGAAATAGCACCTGCGCTGTGTTTCACCGAGTGAGTGAGGATGCCGGAGGCCCATACCCTGACTGAAGTTCTGTTGTGTGTGTGCGAATGTCCCAGTTCATACATATTATTGACTAGCTGAGTCCCAAGGTGCTACCCGCGATTATTGTTCTACCTTTATAACCATGGGTAACATCGCGGGGCAAAGCTGGTCTAAAAAATTAAAGCCTAAGTTATCTTATTACATTAGCTATCTGTCATTGAAAGTCCCGTTAAAATCGGTCCAGCCGGTTCAGAGATTAGCAACTTAGAACAATCAGACACAGATAAAAATTGTAAAAAATGTTATTTTGGTGTATGTACCGTGTACACATATGCATTTAGTATAAAGTGGTTATATTAATATTACAAACAGATACTCCAATTTTATTTATTGATATAAATAACCAATTAAATGAAAGAACGATGACTTTGTGCAAAAAATGTAGAATGAAAACAGTGAGATTTAAAGTAGCTGTGAGTAAATTTCAAATACCATTACGTACATTAAGTAATAATTAGTTTTAAGTTAAACATGTAATATAATATAAATAACATACATATATGTGATGTAATTCTATAATATAGAAAGTCGTTATACATATTTGTGTCTATTATGAAGCATAATTCAACTTTTATCTAATAATAATATGTAATATGATACATAATTAAAATTTTAGATCATTTCATTAATCGACAGATCACTTAACAATTTAAATTTGTTTGCACAATTTAAGAAAAAATGTATCTTTTAAAAACTTTATTTTGTGATAATAACTTATTCTAAAATTCCAATTTAAAATGTTCTCGAAAAATTCAAATATTAAAATGTGTCGAATTTGACAACTTTCTTTTAAAAAATAAATATGGCTGCCAAAACCGTATTGCGCCAAAATTAAAAAAAAAGAAAGATATGGTACCGCCTAAATAGATCACTTCAATTTCAAGTGTTTGCTAAAAGCTTATTGCATAGAAAAAGTTTTGTAGCATATGGTGGAAACAGCTGTGAGGGTTGTAGGCAGTGGTCCAGAACGGAACATCTGGCTTGAACAATATGAGCGAAAGGTGTTACAGAACTGTTTTTTATTTATTTTATTACACGCGATTAGAATAACAAATGCAAAATATATTTTTAATTTCTTGAAACTTTCTTTTCGCCAAAATGACATTTGATTAAATCACTTTCTTATTTATTAAATATTTCTAATTAATGTTACATCAGTGTATTAAATTATGCAACAGTTTGAAACAGTATTATTACTTTTATTTTTATTTATTTTCAATAATTTAATATATTGTAAATAAAATGATATATTACGTTCAAGATTTTTCGCGGTTTAAATTGTTTTAAATTCTTTTTATTCATTGTCAGGTAATCACCATGTTGTAAAGTGAGCTACCAAAAATGTGTTAGTCATTTCTGAACGATGCGCTTTATGATCTTATAAGTTTTATTTTAACTACAAGAGCTGAAGAGCCAAGTCAAGCATAGCAACTTGACACGATTTGCGCGGCACGAATCTTGATTACAGAATTTCAATGTTTTTTTTTAAATTTATGTTGTTTGAAATGAATTAATTTTGTGAATAGTGAGGGATAAATTCATGATGGCTACATGGTACTTAATGCTATTGTTTTTTTAGCATTTAATTTTGATAATAACAGATAAATGTGTTATCTAAAGTTACCCTATAGATATATTATTTATAGTGTCTGAAAATACAAATACTACAAGCATAATTACATACACACATATTCACAGTTTGCGACACAATAATTTTATGTTAGGTATGAATCATCGTACCTATGAAGTGGACTTGCAGTCGATTAAATGAATTTCCACTGTGACATAAAATGATTTTGATTGCCAGTCAAATAATTGTTTGAAAATTAAAGATTTTTATGACCAATTTTATTTATTATTTTGAAAAGGCAACACTTAGATTAGGAATATACATTCAGTATCGTGGGGGACTTTACAAAGGTACATAAAACAGAGACAAATAACACCAAAAGATTTTTTTTTTGTAAACACCTTAGGTTTCAATCCCTTATCTCGAGAGTACTGATAATAACTTTCGACCTGTCTTTTCTTGCATTGTTAAACAAAATTTGCATTAAAACACCAAAACAAAATAAATAATCGATATTAAGTAACGCAGAAGTTAGATTTCCATTTGTATCATTTCATCACAACATTTGATGCTGTCAATCCATTGCAGCAAGCATCTCTCGGTTGATTTACTGTGATGAAAATGTCCCTTGAACTGTCTAAGTAACCAAGACTAATCGTATTATTACTTTGCAGCCATTTTATTTTAAAACTACATGCATTCATAAATTTCAAAACCATTGCACAATATTCAAAATAGGAAGGACTGTGACGATGTCTCATTTAAATTTAGAATTTTTACATGACTACGAACGTTACTACATATAAAAAAATCGCCAAAACGCATTGAGTCTGTTATCTTTGCTCTCTGCATTTCTAAATTCAAATTAACACAGTTCTGAGATTTCTACTTGAAATAAAAATGGATATCTATGGTAAAAGAATATTGTATTTAAAATACAATTATATTGTTTTAATCTGGTGCGCGATTCTTTTCAATATTGTAGGTGCAAATAGCTTAAATTCAGTCAATAGCCAACGAAACGAGGCCATATTTGAAACTGACCTTCTGAAATTACGTAGTACTCGGATCGTTACCTGCTTTATAAATATTTAACAATAATATGATGAACACACGTAGGTATTCAGGTATATGTTCATTTATTTATGTAGTAATATGTATTGAATTAGAATACGGTACATAACCACCTCTATTTATTTGGTGGGTGACGTAAGACGCGACGAAGGGGAGATACTACGTAGGACAACATTACTGCAAAGAGAAGGAACACTTGAAACGAGTAGGTACACCCGGCCAAACCTCCTTTGCAAGGAAAACAGAAAACCGGTGTGAAATAGTGCTTGCACTGTGTTTCACCGAGTGAGTGAGGATACCGGAGGCCTATACATCAACCCCTCCCCCATCCTTCTCCCATCCCTCAAAGGTCGGCAACGCACTTGTGGCGCCTCTGGTGTTGCGGGTGTCCCTGGGCGGCGGTAATCGCTTACCATCAGGTGATACGTCTGTTCGTTTGCCAACCATTCAATAAAAAAAAGAAAAAAAAAGCATATGTCCAGCAGTGAACTATTTTAAAGGCTATTACGATGATGTATTGAAATAGAAACTTATATATAATTCGATTTCATGGTATAGCGTTAAACATTTTTATGTAATTACAGTTGACAAGTACAAAAAAAAAGTACAAATATTTAGCATAGCAATTTTTTTCGTGTATGACATTTGACGGCGTCTCTCGTGACATCACTAGTTCATTTCGATCAAAACAGTCATTGTAACAGTTTTTGAAACTATTGGACCGGACTTTCTTCTAAGAAACTCACAAAATGGTCTGATTGTTACCAATCCCCAAAACAAATAGTATATAAATAAACCCTCTAACTTAAACTATTATTACATTACATTACACCATTACATTACATTACACTAAAACATTTCCAAGTCAATTTACGGAAAACATAGTAGGTACGGTAGATAGTACATCACAGAATTTTAGATCATTTCTGTGATGTACTATCATCATGATTCACCTACAATATTTTTTATTTAAATATTACATCATATTTACGACATTCGTCAGGATTTTAAATAAATATGGAAGTATAGAGTTTGAATACATACTTTACTGAAAAACTGCTGAAAATTCGTTCAGAATTAAATTCATTTATATTTTTCATTATTTTCATGTATTAAGTATACCGTGAAATCAGAGTTCACGGTACGTTATTGCTACATCACAAAAATAATTAACATAAATGCAGACTTGAAATAATAAATACATAAATATTTAAACCGAAGAAACGCGTCACCGTTGATCATATCGATCAATGGCTTTTAATATCTTAAACGATTATTTGGCTTAACTAATCAATTATTTTCACCCCAAGGATAACATTGCCACTTGATTTTAAAGCTCTTCGAGTGACAAGTGAGGTTCTGTCAATGTCAAATAGAGACCATATCTGTCAAAGTCACTTTAATAATGATGTAAATTCGTAGTCTTATGTCTTATATTTGGAGTTTGTCAAGTCATAAATAGGTATCTATTAAGCGCCTACAAGTTTTTGAAATGCACATTTCTACTAACTAAAATTATTCGTTAGCACAAGAGCAAATGCGTTACTCAGTTGTCACTAGTATCATTCTAGAACTTACGAGGTACATTCTAGGTGTATTTTTTATAGTTATAATGTAATAAAACTGGCACGTAAATGATGAAACCATAGGTGATGTAAACTAAAATCGCTTGTTTAAAGTGTCGCTTTCTGTCAGAGATCAAACTATATTTTAAGAACTGTAGTTCTCGAATCTGGCCTGTCACAGCAAAGGGAACTTTTTAAAGTCCTGTGCCTCTATTTATGGATAAGAAACGATAAGAACCTAACCGCTGTTATTCTATTGGTCAGTTGACCCTTCCCAAATTTAAATCCTTCATGACTATATTAAAAAATTACTCAGTAATAAAATAGATAATTGGTAGTTGCCATGCATTAGACTGGATTTGTTTTTTTTGATTAGCTTTATTTAACAAGAAAACCGAACAAGGTTCTGTGTATGAACACAAAAGTATTAACTCCGGACGCTTAAGTTTTGAATCTCGTTACATTATAATGAATATTTTGTAATCTATTAATTTTATATATTTATCTACAAAAACAAATTAGACCTATTTAAAACTTATTAAGTTAATTGTGCTATTGTTTTTGATCTACCACAGGAGTACCTATTTAAAACTGTTTATTGTTTCATAATATTAATAATTCTGGGACTTTACTTGCAAGTTAGGCTTAGAAATGGCTAAAGATATCAAAAGATTTCTTTTTGTAATAACACGTCTTCGCAACCTCTGGTACAATGCCGGAAAATGAGACTTATTTATTAGTAAAAACAAACTGGTAATATTTCAAGTCAAGTTATTCCACATTTAAACAATCCACAATGGCGGTCGGACTCATGAGCTATAGACATTTTGTCCTTCACTATGAAAGTCAATCACTTAATGATATCTATTAACGATTGATGGTGATTGCTAGTAACTACGTCACTACAGGCCCTATAGCCTTCGCCTTCAGCTATTCCTATATTTAGAATAATCGATATATTTACACCAACGACCGAAAAGGCCATACATTTCTTATTAAGTTTTTTTTAAGTAAAAGGTAACATTTACGGCCAAAATCGACTTTAAGGCTGTCAAACCACAATAGGAATAGCACTTCTTTACAATGCCCTTGCCTTTCGATAGTTATAAAAAAGTTAATCTATGCCACACGTTTCGGAACTATTCATAATTCGAATTCAGAGCGGTTTCCATTATAAACTCCTTTTAAGGTCATACGAACAATGGCTGTGAACCTTCAAGTTGAACAAACATCGCTGATCGACCGATAGCGCCGTGCACATGCGATGAAAAACTTTTTTAAAAAGAACTTAAACCTCTTTTAAGAAACATTTTGTGTTCCGTACATTTACTATTATGTATATTAACTCTTTTTTTATCGCTTTTAAAACAAATAAAGCGCGCGAAAGCATATTTGGAAAACCTTCAAAGCGGTCGATATTTGGCGGTCTCTTATAATGGAAGTTTAAGAACCCTAATAAATAATAAATTAAGATAGTGTTATCAACAGAAATCAGGAGTTCTAGAAAATCATAACTCCGAATCATAACTTGTAATATTCGCTTTTTGTTTGCCAGTAATTTTCACTTACTTTTCAACCTAAATTTATTTTGTATGAATTTAATAATCGGTTTATAAATGAGCATTTACTTATCATTTGCATATCTTTGAAGTTTTTTTGAGAATCCTTGTATCCTTGTATTGTATTATTCAACTTAAAAATTGTATAGTGAACAAAATATATTCTTACTTAATTCTATGTCTATTTTATACTTGATACTGCCAGTTTGTCTGCAAAAATAGCAATGACTAACCCTCTAAATTAAACCTAGGCCGAGGTCATCGCACTCCACTTTTGTTAAACATTCGAATTCAGAATTCAGATACAGGTCAGTTAGTTTTCTATGTCACTGAACGTATGGGACATGGGAACTATTGCGTTGGGCGTGTGCTACCATAGACAAGCATTTTTTATTATTATTTTTAGCCATTCATTGAGCGCTTGGTGTTATTTTCATTACCGAAAAACCTCAATATCATTCTATAGTTCTTTTCAACTATCAGTACCTTAACATCAAGTACATTACGAGAAAGTCAGGGAACTGATTGTCGGGATAAATTATGCTTCTAAAATATACAAAATATGTAAAGTTAAAATATTTATAAAAAAACACTAAAGTCAAAGTTAGCCGCTATCGCCACTTATGACGGGTAACTTCGACAAGGACGAGTGATTGTATTACAATAATCGTGGTCTTCGATTGCGATAATGGCAAATGTATTCATAAATTACGACAAAAAATACATCCTAAATTGCTCGAATTAAGCTTAAAGTTATACTTATACACGACAAAATTTATCTTTTCTATCAATACAAGGCCGAGGGAATGTTACCATTATAATTAATGATTTGTAGGTAATTTATATGGTTGAATGATTCATGACCATGGTAATGAAAGGAAAAGTAGCTTCGATACTGTTTATATATGAATACTGACAAAGTAATAAGCGTAGGACAATCTGTAAATTACAATAAATATAAATAATTTAATTTAGCAGAATCATCAGATTTGTATGATTTTATATCTGGTGATCTTCTTCCTAGCCTTTATTATTCCCAATATTTGGGGTCGGCTACCAGTTCAACCGGTTTTACCTGAATATCAGTTTTTACACAGAGCGACTGGCATCTGACCTCCGCAACCCTGAGGGCGAACTGAATTCGAAGGTTGAACTAGTTGTCAGTATATTTGAGGGCACTGACTTCCCAATAACGATTGCCATAGATGTTCATGACAACCGGGACCGACGGCTTAACGTTCTCTCCGAAGCACGGGCGGGAAACACCGCCATCTTCCATACTCCGGGCTGCTATTAGGAATTTCTTGTAGGAAAAACCCAACAGCAGTCCGACCCGGGAATTGAACCCGAGACCTCTTGATTTGCAGTCGCTTACGCTAACCACCACTAGACCAACGAGGCAGATATCTGGTGATAATTTTCGAAAAACAATATGAACTCAAAAAAAATATTATCCTGATTGTACTTTCTAAAATCTGGCATCAATCTTAATATGATATAAACGGACAAAAGATAATTACTTAAATTAGACAAAAAAATCAATAATTTAATAACACGATTCGTAATAGGTAATTAAGTATTTATACTTTCTATATAAAAAATTCACTTATTTTATTATTTATATATTATCTATAAGAGATAAGAGATTCAAACAATATAACATTTCAATTCGTACGCCAAGAAAATCCCAGTGAGTTGTCAACGACGTATGTCAAACTGACAATGTCAAGTTGACAGCTACAATCGCTGTAACTCGATCGAAACTTGCATCGGTAAAACAAAGCAATAGGTATCTTATTTCATAAACAGTAATTCGAGAAAGTTGTAAACGACCTTAATGTTTAATAAAGTTTTGAAGAGATTGTTTTAATCCTACGTTCTGTTATATCAACTTATTAATCTTCGCGTTCTATGACATGTAACTATCAGTTCGGGAATTAACGTGATCAATAGCTATTACCAACTAAACAAGTGATCCTATTTTAAGATTTACATAAAAAATAAATAAATATAGTGAATGTAAATCTGATCCAATGCCTTGATATGTATCTCGGCATGGGACAATTTTTATGAAGTGTAGTATGATCTGTGGGGGCGATAAATCGATCTAGTAAGGAGTCATTTTTGAAATTTAACAAAATGAAAATCGGACATCCAGGTACTACATACAGGAAGGTTCCATATCGTCCTGTCTCGAGCACATTTGACGCAAAGAGACTATAGACATAAAATATAGTATATACAGAAGTCTAAAAATTCTTGGTAGAGAGGCGGTAAAAGTGTAATAACCGTATGTGTGGGAGTGAGACAGGGCGAAGGAACATACAAATAAAGATACGTATCCGAGAACATTTTGAAACTTTGAAATAATTATGACCTCTTCTGACGCTCAAGTATGATTTCATAGGTCTGACTCATGGTAAAACCTGTACCTTTACTTAAGTGTTTAGATTGGTAGCTGCTGCTGCGGAAACATTTATACAATTGAATTAAATTGTAGTTTGTGTTTTTAATTCAAATTTACAGCTTTTCACTAAACACATATGAAAGTATAAACGGTACTTAAACAAAAAAAAAACTATTTTTTATTGTGTCTTTGTTCGGGCTAATCTTTGAAACGGGTGGACCGGTTTTAACGAAATTTTCACCGGCATATAGCTGATGATGTAAGAAGTAACTAAGGCTACTTTTATTTTAGACTTGTTTCGTGTTTACACCGCGGTTGTTGAAAGATACTACTAAAACCAGATTATCAGCGTTGTGCGCAGCCTTAATTACATACTACGATGTGTGTGTTACTTGCGTAAATTATATTGAACTCATTGTAACATAGTGAAGTAATATTTAATAAGTTCGTACAAAAATAGCTATATCGACATGTTCAGAATGAGGGCCATTGTCTTGTTTTTAATCGTTCGTCACATTGTGGGAAATTTCAATGGATATATTTCCTCGTGCGACGAAATAGAGGTGTAATAGGTGTGTGGCAATATTTTATTGTATGCTTATACTCGTTTCGAGGGGTTATTTATATGTATGATGAGTGTACAAAGACAGTAGGTAAATATTATTACTAGCCTTATAAATAAGACTGTTGCGTCGACGTTGTAGTGAAGAGGTTATATTTAACGTTACTTACGTTACTTTTCTTTAATAAGTTATATAAATGATAAAATAAGTAGACTAGGGAGACTCCATGTATTGTTCTTTTACTTTTACTTTTGTTCAATTTCTTATTTGGCAATATGTATAACCATTGGTATTCTCTTCTTTGATGAAATGGCAACCAGCCGGATCACTCGGATCAGCTATTTCTGCCAATGTCAAGTATTTATAGTCTTTAATTATAAGTCTTCGAGTATTCAAGACTTACTCGTGATGAAATTATAATAAAAAAACGATCTTTCGAAAAAACAAAAAACGATCTCCTATAACCATTTGTAAATGACAAGATCCATTTCAAAATAAGTTTACCCGCCATTTAAGCTTGTTCGGAATTCAAACACGGAAGTTTTTTTTCTCCGTCAATGTGCCTACCGGCAGAACAGAATTGTACTATGAAGGTTTATTACAAAGCTTAGATAATATTAATAAGCTTTTGGGAAACTTCTATTATGTGTAGTGCCGAACCATTGAGCTATTGTTTCTTTGTACGTTAAACTAGCGTGTAAGAAGGCGCATTGCTTTGCATTAGCCATGCTGAACAATAGGCCACCCAATCACTAATACTGTGTGTTGTGAAATTATTAGTAGATACTGTCAGTTATTATAGCTATGGTTTTTTCTATGTGTAGTGTCTAGTAGTTCGTGTAGCTTTATTATTACTGATAAGTGATGCCTATTTACAATATTGCAGTGTATAAAGTTATTCATTTTCTAATGTTGAGACTGTAATTAACTTTTGTCGATTGTTTGGTGATGTTTTCTGTTTTGAAAAAGTTATAGAACGAACAAAGTAAAGAGGTTTTAGACAGTCAGCTGTTATATTTGTAAGAAAACCATAAATCAATCACAAATCTGTTAAATTATATTAATTTATTTATACTTCCAAACCGATACCTGCTATCTTTCAAACCTTTATGAAAGGAGTACTCGTATTTCAAAGAGCATCATACTTTGTGACTCTTAGCTCAAGATGCCGACGTCTACTATCACTGGCAGTCATTTACCACACTAGTTGATAATGTGTGTTCTATATTTAAAATAATAAATAAGTAAAACAGAACAATATTTTAAAAATTAAACTTGGCCGCATTCTTTTTTTCAAACAGTAACTTTGTCCTAAAAGTGAAGTTATAAAAAATGCGAAGAACTTGGTTATGTCAGTTTACGCGTTGTGGTTGACCGCAGTGATTGCGTTCAATATTATCTGCGACAGTATCTGATTACGTAGATACGGTGATTTAGCGATCTTATTACAAGATGATACATTACTCGTTTCCAGCAAATATGTATATTTATACAACCGACCCGCCCTGGCTTCGCACGGAATTCTTGGAAATTCTCGATTTATTCTTTTTTTTTTGTTATATCGGGGGCAAATGAGCAGACGTATTACCCGATGGTAAGCGATTACCGCCGCACATGGACACAGAGAACATCAGATTCGTTATAAGTGCGTTGTCGGCCTTTTAGGAAGGAGTACGCTGTTTTCTTGAAGCTTTGAAGGTCGTAATGTCCGGGAACACCGCAGGCGACAGCTTATGCCACAGTTTTATTATAGACATGTATTACTCTTTAATCACTCCCTCATCTAAGAGTAGACGAACAGGAACCGATTTAATTTAATACTATGTATTTGGAAACTGTAAATTAGGTATTTAAGTCAGAAAATATAAACAGATTCCTACCGGAGGCCCATACCCCAACCCCTCCCCCATCCCCTTTCCCATCCCCCCAAAGGTCAGCAACGCACTTGTGACGCCTTTGGTGTTGCGGGTGTCCATGGGCGGCGGTAATCGCTTACCATCAGGTGATACGTCTGCTCGTTTGCCCACTATTCAATAAAAAAAAAAAAAAACTTTGTACTCTAATTGTTCAAAGGGGGGGAACCTGGTGAGCCGTAGGATAACCATTATGCCTAGACACCAGCTCCTGACATTATAGAAATTGATGTAACTCCTACCTAACTGTTCTATACTATAAAGTTTATACGTAGTCGATATCTTTTAAAAAGTCAAAGATCTATTTGAGATAGAAAATGATATGGCAACATTTACGTATAGCGTAAAACTAAGGAAGTTTGATGAAGAGTTTTGCTTTGTAAACTTGAACTACAAGCTACCAAAACTACATCAAACTGTTTCTAATCATATATCAACAACTGGCTTAAAAGGGCTAGAACCCAGAGCCGTATAACCTAGAGAAAACTAAAGCAAAAAACCAACTCCAGCGCCATCTAGCGAATACAATCCGACGTAGGACAAATTTTAAGATCTAAGTACTAATCCTGTAACATGTAAATATAATTCTCTAGCCGATAATTTAACTGCACGGTTGGCCTAGTGGTTTAAACGTTCACTACTGCGCCAAGTGCCGTGGGTTCAAATCCCACGTGGGACATCACTTTGTGTGATCCACAAAACGTTGTCCTGAGTCTGGGTGTTATTTGTGTCCGTTACATGTTTGTTTGTAAAGTCCCCCGCGACACAGGATGTATATTCCTAATGCGGGAGTTGTCTAAAAAAAAAAAATAAATAAATAAATAAAATAAAATTAATTTCAATTTCACATACCCATGGCTGGATGGTGGTCAATTAGTGTCAGACTTAAATGATTTGGACACTCGTATCTCCGCAATATTAACCACACTAAAATACTCTTTCAAAAAGCTACAGTTCTATTATAATAACTGTTAGCTGCAGTACTTAAACACTCTTAAAAAAACTACAGTTAAAAAATTATAATTAATATACATACCTACCTAGTTTATTCAAGAAGGTACGCTTTTTAAAACAAAGTAAATTTCTGATGTCTATGGCCGCTAGAATATGTAAAGTATTAAAACAATAAATATCTATTAACAGCCAGGTCATCGCTCTTAGACACCATAACTATTGTGATTATAGTGAAATGTAAACGTTTTTGTATATTACTTGTATGGCACTGGCACGATAAGTTCGGAATGTTAATAATCTTTGTAACTTTCCTACTTTAGATTATAAAATTAGACGCCATTTAAACAACGTAAGTTAACCGCTTAAAAATTATTGTAACGATTGTTTTTTTTTACAGGTAAGGGAATCACTTCTATTCGGCCAAGGCAGCCAGTTTTTTACGTCAATAATTGAAGATACCATAAGAGGTTTGTTGCAAATGAGTTATTATAAATACATAAATATTTAAATTAAAACTATTTTGAAACGATATTCACAAGCGAAGAAGAGTGAACAACAATAAAATAACACAATAGTAAATTTTATAGCGACTGAGTATTATATTTTGTGGCATAATTAGAGCGTGTCTTTGCTGACTGCCGGAGTATAAATAACAAGAGCTGCGAGCCGCGTCACTATTAAGGAGTTTTGATACTTCATTCTATATATGTTATTTTACCTTATTAAAATATTGAGTAGTGGCATTAATCAGCAGTAATAATTTGCAAAATATGAGCGTAGTAATTTTACTGTCATCTACAAGACGCTTGGTCTTAGATGCCAAGATTTTTTTTTACATTTGGCCGACGAAACTACAACGTATTGGTATTACTTTCTAACATACTGCATTTTAATAAGTAAGAAGAGTGCAGTATCATTTATGAACGAAGCCACACCCATCGTTTTCAGGAATCGTAAACTAAACAGAGATATGTAGGTAACAATTATTTTATATCTTATGTACAGATGTATCTTCTAACTTGGATTATAAAACTATGCTTTTGTATAATAGGAAGTAGTCTGTTCTGAATTTCTGAATACACTTTAAATATTAGATTTTTATAAGCGGTTAAATTTGTTATATTTCCGCTATCATTTCTTTCTTCCGCTGACTACATTATTGAATCCAGTTGCTAAAGGGCCATTGTAAATACATTTAATATTCAATTTGTAACCTGAAAAAATTGCTTGACCTATGAAAAAAGTTGAGATTAGAAAATGAAGTCCTTATTTCGGAGTTATAGACGTCAGTCAGCTAAAAATGAATTTACCAACAGGGCCGGATCAGGGAGTCTAAAGACTTCTTCGATTCGATTTCGATTACCAATCTTCTTTTCATAATAATTTTAATTTTTAATTAGCCCAAGTTTTTTTTATTAACAGCTATATAAGTTTCAACATAAACCCTTTTTCCATTCTGTTCATAAACCAAAGTGTTGTTTAAATTTTTCGAAACCATAGAGAATCGTATCACAATGGCGGTTAGCTACTACCTTAAATTTACCTTGAAAGAACTTCTGGCAGCTTTCTATATAAAAATAGTTATAATTGGTGGTTTCTGTTTTGACACAATTTGTTTTCAACGCTTCATGAATCATTTAATTTAAACTAATGGGGTTTTATGGTGATGTGCCGACATGTTATTCTTACTTTCACTACTGTTAAAAGTCAATTTTGTTAATAAACATAACTTCGGAGCGTTACTAATCTGCTTCTGTTCTAATTATGGTGCAACATGCTTGCAATGTTTGGCAGAGGTTAGTTAGTTAGTCAACCTATTGCCGTCCACTGCTGAACTAAGACCACCCCCAAAGAGCGCCAACCATCCCGGTAAAAGGTATGACAGTTAAAAGCGTTTTGTTGTTACGTCCAGAAGACGTCAAATTGTCAGTTTATTACATGTTCATAAAGAAGAGGACATTCTCCAAACAGTTAATTTTTTTTATTTGTTACTAGTTTTTTGTCCGTGGCTCCGCCCACGTGTGTGTTGGTTATCATAAATAGTAGTCTATCTATGTTCTGCCTCAAGTATCAAAGGATCTCCAGTATAAATATCATCCAAATCGGTTCAGCGACCGTGAAAGCATAACGGACAGAGTTACTTTCGAATTTATAATACATATCGGCATGGATTATGAAATTTGAAGGCAACATGTTATCATTAAATTATTGCAATTATTTATACCTACTGTAGGTGTACTAAAGTTGGTGTCACATTTAAGGTTATTAGGACGTGCAATGCAATTTGCGCTTCATTTTATAATTTATATAAATTTTAATTGGATAACTGGTAGTTACAAGTCAGTCTTCAGTCATAAATATGATGGGCGTTTTCATGAATTATAGTTATTTTTAGTCTGTGTGGTATACAGGGTCTGTCGTAAATAATGGATAAGTCGTAAACTGGAGTTGGTCCGGCTATGAGACTATTAGAAAATCGTATCTTTTTGCCAGGGTTTCTAACCGTATGGAAATGGCGTAGACTTTTATGTTTTTTTATAAATTTCGCTACTCTTTGCATTCATTCCGTTGCCATTTCGTTAAATTTAGGTATTTCTGTGTCATTTTTTTTGTATTATAGTCTTGAAGATGTGTATTATTTAGTTTTAGTACTGTTTTAGGCGTTTTTAACGTTGGTCATTTTCAAAATTGTCATTTTAAGATTTTTTATGTTTTTGTTTTACTTAGGGTCAACTTTTGATCATTTACTGTGTAAAAAAAAAGTACGGCGCTATAGCTGCCCATGATCTTAATAAATTATCTAGTATGTGTAGATTCTAAAAAGGTATAACAATGCATACTTCACAAGTAATATTAAGCTACATGAGCGAGATCAATATCAAGGTGAGAAAATATTTTTTTCATGTAATGTTGTAAATGGTTATAAAACTTCGTCATAATGATTTATTTCTGCCAAGATTCTTTACACAAACACTATGGGGTCACTATTAAGGATATTCAAAAGAAAACTAGGTTGTTTTAGTACGTAAAAATATTTATTCAACAACTTAAACTAAATGTTCGAAGTGTCCTCCGCCGGCAGCTATGCACGCTCTACATCGCCTAATAAACGATCGCTTAATCCGGCGCACATAACCGGCTTCTTCAATTTTTCTCGCTGCTACTTGAATGCGCGCACGCAACTCTTCTACAGAACTTATTGTTTCACTGTATACTTTTTCTTTTATACAGCCCCAGTAAAAGAAGTCCAAGGGGTTCAGGTCTGGCGAACGTGGAGGCCATAAAATTGGCCCCAATCGCCCTATCCATCTATCTGGATAAGTATTATTTAAATGTTCCCTGACACGAACAGCGTAATGTGCTGGACACCCATCATTTTGTAGCCACATCTCATTTCTTATCTCTTGTGGGACGTCTTGCAGTAAACTAGGTAAAGTATTTGCTAAAAAATTCAAATACATATCCGCATTTAATATTGCCGGCAATTCGAATGGACCAATGATTTTGCCATTAATAATGCCAGTCCATAAATTAATTTTAAATTGATATTGCGATCGGTCTTCTCGGATAAGTCTTGGGTTTTCGAGTTGCCAGCTGTGTATGTTGTGAAGATTCAAAAAACCATCTTTTCGACACGTTGACTCGTCACTCCATAAAATTTTATTAAAAAAACTTTGGTCTTCTCTCATCTTTCGCAGCATTATGCGACAAAATGTTATTCTCGCAGCAGCGTCCCTTGGCATTAATGTTTGGACCCTTTGATAATGATAGGGATATAATTCATGCCTTTTTAAAATCCTGTGTACAGATTTTTGAGGTATACCGGTGCGCCTTGAAATTACACTTATGGACGTACCAGGGTCTTCTGCAACTATTTCCAGTACTTCGGCTGCACTGTGGCGTTGTGGTCGTCCTTCACTCGCCCCGCCTACGCCGGTCCCAGGAAATCGTCCTTCCAAAAATGTGTTGTGCACTCTTATGAAGACACGATAGTCAGGATGCCGGGCATTTGGATATTTTTCCCGATAAACTCTAGCAGCTCTATTGGCGTTGCCATCACATAAACCATAAATGTAATGCATGTTTACGTATTCGGCCGGCGTGTATTGTTGAGGCATGATATACAAAATTTTCCAAAATAACACGTGCAATCGATAGCACAACACGATGCCCATAAATGAGAGCTGAGTTGTCAATATCACCAGGTTAACAAGTCCAAATCACAAAGAAAATCTAAGTCCGATATTAGAAAGCAGTAACAAATTGACGACAGTAATGAAAACGAGAGCACATGCGATGGTCAAAATCACACTGAGAGATGTATCAGGAGTGCGCCCTAGCTAAACGCATGCTAACCTTTTCACACATCGTGAGTGTGAAAGGGACGGTGCATCATGCAGTGTGCCTAGTAACAATGTCCTTTTCACGCGGGGAGACCCTTTGTATTGCTGTCTTTGTTCATTTTTTTACCTGATGATCCTTTTTACGAATAAACTTGTAACATGTTTGTCGCATGTAACTATTAGAGCACATCAATTTTAAAATTAAACACCTTTATGAAATGAGGAGGCATGAAATTTTTTTGACAAAATACTACCTAGTTTTCTTTGAATATCCTTAATAGTGGCCCCATAGTGTTTGTGTAAAGAATCTTGGCAGAAATAAATCATTCTGACGAAGTTTTATAACCATTTACAACATTACATGAAAAAAATATTTTCTCACCTTGATATTGATCTCGCTCATGTAGCTTAATATTACTTGTGAAGTATGCATTGTTATACCTTTTTAGAATCTACACATACTAGATAATTTATTAAGATCATGGGCAGCTATAGCGCCGTACTTTTTTTTTACACAGTAAATGATCAAAAGTTGACCCTAAGTAAAACAAAAACATAAAAAATCTTAAAATGACAATTTTGAAAATGACCAACGTTAAAAACGCCTAAAACAGTACTAAAACTAAATAATACACATCTTCAAGACTATAATACAAAAAAAATGACACAGAAATACCTAAATTTAACGAAATGGCAACGGAATGAATGCAAAGAGTAGCGAAATTTATAAAAAAACATAAAAGTCTACGCCATTTCCATACGGTTAGAAACCCTGGCAAAAAGATACGATTTTCTAATAGTCTCATAGCCGGACCAACTCCAGTTTACGACTTATCCATTATTTACGACAGACCCTGTATAACCTCCTTATTATTCAATATAGTAATAATAATAATAATTGATCAATCTATAAATAAAATGCAACAACAAAAAGCGGTTTATTTATTGTGTTATGTTGAACTTAAGCCATTAACATCATCATCATCATGGAGTGCCATCTTCCAAATGAAGTATGGAGGTCAGCAGACTGTATCCCTCGCGATCATGAGCGGCCACTTTCAGTTGGTGATATTTTTCCAGACCAGTCCAGGACCTGATGTCATCTATCCACTTCTTTCTTGGTCGACCTGGTGTCTTCCTGCGTAATGTTCTAACATAATGTCAGTCAATAATTTAGTTTAGTCATGCAATTTTATGTGAACTGAGTGTGACACAGAAAGTAAGGCGAAGAAAGTAAAAGTTCCTTTGGAATGATAAGTAGGACATCGGTATTTATATCAAATCACTTACTTTCAAAGCTGAAGTTTTATCATCACCAGCCTTTGACATCAGCCTTTAGTACTGGACATAGGCCTTTCCTTAAAAAATAAGTTCCGGTCTACTGTATCAGAGTTTCAAATCATTTTAGGTTAGTAGTTACTTTTTACCGACTTCAAAAAAGGAGGAGGTTTCTCAATTCTACCGTACATATGCGTTTGTTCGCGGACAACTTCGTCATTTATGAACCGATTTTGGTGTATCTTTTAAATTACTCAGTTTAATACCAACTACACTATTGACCAATTTTAAATGACCCATTTACCTGTATAAAAATATTATTTACCTACTAATTAACAGTCAGGGAAATCCCTAAGACCCTAATAGGTTAAATTTAAATAAATACAAGATAACCTTTTATGTAACAATGCAGTTTTGAGTACAGCCTTCAAAACAATGCACCTTACTACATCTTCCTCGAGGAAAAACAAAACCTGACAAAGGTTTTCCTATACTGCTTTTCGTTGAATTTGTTCGTGCATTATTATCTTTTCAATGCTCGTTAATTAGACATGTTTTATCGATGTTATCAAATTTAGCCTTAGGCTAGATAATACGTATCACAATAATAATATAACTAGTTTTTTTGCTTTGCCCAGAAATGCATTTTTTTTCAGTCCTTGAAGAAAATATTTCGTTTAAAACAACTATTATTCTGTTCCGATAAATGAAAATGTGTACGCCAAGTTTTGTTAATATGAGTAGTTTAAGCGTGAAAACTAAAAGAACTGATACATCAAACTTCGCGTTTATAACGTTTCATAAAATACATGTAGAGCATACCTGATGCATATCTTACTTGAAATATACATCTTTTAAAATAATCGTTTTGCAACCCTCATTTGAAAGCTATTTTAGAAATCGCTGATATAGTTCGAGAATCAATTACTGAACTGTAATTTATTTTTCAGTTATTGGTGCTATTCTCTTGTTCTAAACTCTATAAACTTAACTAAAATTACTAAATTTTGTTTTGTTCTCTCAAATGACGTGTTATTTTCTCATTACTTAAATCACTTAACTTAGACCATAGGTTGATTTGCTAGACTTTTACGTCTATTGCAAGTGTAAACTGAAACTTAATTGCTATAACAAACATCTCTAATGTTTGTTATTCGAATTTGGTTTAGCATCAATTTGTAAGGCGCGTTCGTTACAAGTATTATCACGATTAAACCCCAGTTAACACCTCATAATGTTTAATCGATTAATCGGAGAAATCACTACCAGTTGAATTTCAATTCGGCGTAAATCGATTAATTTAACTCCAGCACAGATGTTTTCTTATGAAAGAGGGTCAAATAAGGGCCAACCGATGGAAAGTGACAACCGCCGCCTATGCCAACGCAATGAAAAGATACTGCTGAGATTTGCAGATTATGCTTTAAATTTTCGACACCGCAAGGGAATCAAAACCTACTGCTTGGTACGAAGCAACGTCTTATACCACAGATAAAGAAAAATTGCGAAGAGCATAAATTTTTAGTTCCATCATATAATAAACCTACAGGTTTGTACAGAACCCTAGGTGCGCGAGTCCATTTCGCACTTGGCTGATTTTATTTTTGTTTGAAGTAGATTTTATGACAGTTGTGAGATCGGAATATGAAAATCGACTGCCTCGGTGGCGTAATGGTAGCGTATGCGACTGCTAAGCTTGAGGTCTCGGGTTTGATTCCCGGGTCGGACCATATGTTTGTATGATCTGCAAATATTTGTTTCGAAGTTTGGGTGTTTTCTATGTATAATATGTATGTATTTACAAAAAAAAATAGTATATAAGTATTTATATCAGTTGTCTAGTACACATAACACGAGCTCTGCTTAGTTTGGGACTAGATGGCGTTGTGTGTTAAATGTCCGGAATATTTATTATTATTATTAAATTATGCGCGAACTTTTATTATAAGAATTGGCCTATTGGTGTAACAGGAACGTTGCCGGCTTGTATATTTTAAAGTATTTGTTATAGGAATACCGTGACATTAATATTCGTGGGCGATAATTCGATTTGCATACAATTAAATGATTTGTCCTCGGTCCGAGAACAAATGTTGGACAGTGTCCATGCGGTGTTTAATAATAGGGCATCAGAGAGGGATTTAAGTAAAAGAAAATATTTTTAATAAATATTATAATTGTGTCTAAACAGGCAAGTACTATTATTAACTTAATGTTAACAGCAACTTCACAAAATAACTTCAAGTTATTCAGAAAAAATCGTAAAGAAATTCAAATTTCGAAATACATACGATTATGATGACGATGGTTTAGTACTCATTTTTTTTTCTCATTTCAACCATTTGCCGTCCACTTCTGAACGTAGGTCTCCCCCAAGTAGCGCCAACCATCCCAGTCTTGGGCAGTCCGCATCCATCCGCTAGTACTGTCCGATAAAATTACGACTGCAATTGAAGATTATTTATTCCTCATTGTTTACCTCAATATTAATATTAAATTCGTAAGGACCGTATATACCGAAAATCTATAATTAAAGCATATCATTTTCTTTAAATAATACAAAATTATCACCAATTATTTCGGACACATGAATGTAAGGAGAATCGATAAATATTTATTCTCCTCGTGTCCATGTATTCAAGTTCGTCCCTGTCGCATTCGATTAGACTGATTAGGTACTGTACTTTATTTGATGTTAAACAAAACTATAAATCACTTCATCTAAATTAAGATTCCTTAGGTATAAAATATTCAATAGATTTACGAGTTTCTTGAAACAATTAAATACAAATATATATTAAATTATCAATTATTTATACAATGTATAGAAACTTAACGCTGAATCTAAATCAGTTTGTTTCGCAACAGTCACTTGTGAGTTGCACCTTTATGGTTTCAGTACGATGTCTTATGATATTTTATAGTGCCATTTTAGTTTATTAATTATTAAATTTTAACGTCTCTGATTTCAATTTTTCTCTTTTTAATATAATTAGTTATTTTGTCGGCGGTTAAAAAAAGTAGCCTAACTTACTCAATATTTAATCAGTTACCTAACAGTGAAAGTCTAGTCAAAATCGGTCCAGCTGTTCCAGAGATTAGCCGGGACAAACAGACAGACAGACAGGCAAAATTTGTAAAAAAAAACATTTTGGTATATGTACATATGCATTCAAACTTTATTTATTTGTATATATGAGTAAGAAGCCGCATTCCTTCTCTTTCAAAACTACTTTTAAGATTCTATAATTTAATTAATTAATGCGGCATAACTATTTTCTTATCCATCTGCACTTTTTAATCGGTATTTATGACATTTATACTCGTCTTTGGTAGTTAGTTGTAATGTGTTACAATTACCCTTTACGCAGCTGGACCTACTTATGTGATCTCGTTTCTTTGTTACAAATGTCAGAATAACACCTTGTGAACGCATCGTGTACAAGCAGCTGTATAATAACCTTTTTTCTAATTTGTTCGCAATTGAGAATATAACTGTTGTATGTATGCACCTTGTAAACATTTTTTTAGCATATAAGAACTGTCAATAAAGCATACCTACAGTTTGAATTACGAATTACATTTTTTTTTTGGTCAAGAAAAAAGTAATTTGAAATTCGAATATCTTGAATAAAAAAACTGTTCCATCAGTGGTACAGCATTTACATTTTTTTTTAATGAATTTGTGGGCAAACTTTTAAACGTATCGCCTAATGGTAAGCTATGACCGCCACCTATATACTCCGGCAACACCAGAGGAGTCATAAGTGCATGGCACCGGTATGGGCCTTTGGTATCCTCACTCACTCGGTGAAACATAGCGCAGGCGCTGTTTCACACCGGTTTTTTGTGAGATCGTGGAATCACTCCGGTCGAGCCGACCCATGCATGTTGAAGCGTGGCTCTCTCACGGTATACGGCATTTGAATTAGGAACAGCGTTGCCAGTCGTCCCGATTTTGGCGGAACGTCCCGCCTTCTGAATCAAAATATATAATGTCCCACGCGGCACAGGTTTTGTCCCGCTTTTTGGAGATAATTGACAGGACGCCCAAAGTGAAGTTAGTCAGTTAGCCTAGGCTTTATCGTCAATCAAATTGTCAGGTTCACGAATTACTCATGTGTCATAATTTGAGATTTAGATTTAGAAAAAGTAAAAAACTTTTTTTCTAAAACTTTCAATATTCCGATTTGACTAAAAAAAATCTGGCTACGTTGATTAGGAATTACTTTTACTATTTCAATAAATGTATATCCAAAATTTAATTTTAAATGCCTAGAGTTTAGATCAGAAAAACATATTACTATTGGGTACCCACGCCTAAGCTCGGAACAATGAATTGTAAATCACACTTGACATTATTTTATTGTCTTATTTAACATGTGACCCACAAGACTAAGCGATAATAATGATTGTGCTACACTATTTGTTTTGTTCAGTGAACTATATCAGAAGATTGATGTATGGCCACGGGAGTCACTGGGCAAGTTTTCTAGCTTAGCCAGTAACCAGCTTAGTAATGTAAAACCGGTCAATTTCTAATCATTTTAAATTTATTTTGGCTCAAAATTTAATGAACCTGACCATTTTTGTTTTGCCGTGATGCCAAATTTAAAATTATAAAAATTCGTTAAGATTGGTGTTCGTCGGACAGATCATCATAATTTGTATTTACCTCTTCTAAGCCACCTCATAAAGACACCGTGTATTGATAATCGAAAATTTCCAGGACCTAGGCCTATGGTATGTTTCTATTAAAACAACCATTACGAGTGGCCTCAGAAGCTCTACTCTGGGCAGGACCTGTAAGATTTTACCGGTGTTGACGGGTATTCTGTGGGAGAGCCACGCTTCGGAATGAATGGGCCGGCTCGACCGGAGTGGTACCATGGCCTCACAGAAAACCGATTGAGTGAGGATACCAGAGGCCCATATTCCAACCCTTTCCCTCACCCCTCTTCCCATCCTTCAAAGGCCTTCAACGCCATGCCATGTACTATTTTACTCTAGAAAACATGGAATGCGATTTTTGGGCGAACGAGACCGCGATAAAATGTCATGTTATTTCGAAGCATCACGAATGTAGTCGCCATGCTTATTTAAGCTCTATAATAGGTTTTACAGGGTTTATGAACATGTTCTCAAAAGGTTCCTTTACCGACTGATTGATTATAGTAATTAAATTCTTACCTTGCTAAGATAATGGTTGTAATCCACGCAACTACATTATTACCGCTTGTCATATTAACATGAAGTCTTAATTACTTATTGTGTAGAAGCAATTGGTTTGTCTTTGTTCTATATAATCGACGTATAAATCATTATAAGAAGGTCCTGTGTAACTTCATATTGGAATTGTTTATTTGAGTTATTAACCGACTTTGAAAAATGAGATGAGTGATTTGCCCTATTTTGGTACACTAATTGTAGGTTTAGGAGAATCTTTATTTAGAAGTAGCTAAGCGGTGTTACCCGCGGTACAACCACAATTGCTGGTACCGCCACGGGGCAAAACTAGTCCAAAAAAAGTAGCTTAAATTACTCCTTATATAGTCAGCTATCTGCCAGTAAAAGTCCTGTCAAAATCAATCCAGCCATTCCAGAGATTACCTGGACCAAACAGACAGACAGACAAAAAAAATATAAATTGTTATTTTGGTATATGTACCGTGTATTCATATAAAGCAGTTATTTTAATATTAGAAACAGACACTCCAAATTTATTTATTTATATAGATAATTACTTTATATTACTATTGTCACTTTCCTTTAATGATTTATTTAAAACAGGATAGTAAGCATGTTGATAGTTGGAAATTTAGATACACCGAATTGACAGATGTAAAACATAGAACAGCTCTACCAAAAAAAAGATAAAAACAATTTGCTTCAAACATCTTTACGACTATGAAATATATGTTGGTAAGTACCGACCCTTTAATTTAAAAATTAAGAAGATAAAGTTCTTCGTGTCAAATAAAAAAAGATAATTATATCATAAAAAAGAACACTTAATTAATGTGGAGGGGTTCATTGAAACTATAAAGTTCTCATCGCCCCACACTTGGGACGGAAATTATAACGACTTTAAATAATAATTGTATGAACGCAGCCAAACCGTGAGAATTAGGGCAACACTTAAGATAAAAATAAAAAAAATAATCACGTATGTATGTTTCTTCTTTTCAAAACTAATGCGCATATAGGTAATATTTGTCACTTCTTACCTGAAACACATATTCCCCGAAAAATAAACATAAAAATAATTACTTTTTAAAACTAAATATACCATAGACACAAAAATGACACTGTATTCAAAAAATGTTTGAAAATGGAATTTAAAAAATAATATAAATATTAATTAATGCAAATGGCCTAGAAAACATAGACAAATCTGTGATTACAACACGCCTACTCCTTACACACAATCTTTATTGTTCTTTACCCAATTAAGATAAAAGCATTCATTTATTTCCCCACGAACTTCCGGCAAGACACTCAAGCGTCAAGTTATCTTCCGGTCTTAATATTAAGTGCACACCAAAGCTTTTAACGTTAGTTATTTATTTATGGCCACGCATTTATATTTACTATTTATCTTTAGAGCAAGGGTTGTATTACAATTTGTTTGAAATAGTAGAACCGTTTCTAATTTCTTAAAGATTAAAAAAAATATAATTAAACAACATGGCGACTAGAATCTTTGACCTAAAGGCAAAGGCACAGATACCTGATGTTGATTTTTAACCGACTACAAACAGGAGGAGATTTCTGTTCCATTGATTTAAATTTTTTTTTTGATACTAGGGTGCGTTTAGTTGCTGCAGTAGTTTTAAGTGGAATCCTACACGATTAAATTTATTAATTTCGACAGTGAATCGTGGTTTAGTGGCTAGCGTAAGCGACTGCCGATCAAGAGGTATCAGGTTCGATGCCCGGGTCGGACTTTTTTAACGACGATTTTTTAACAGCTGCATAGAGCACGGAATATGGCTGTGTTTTACGCTCATGCCTGGGAGAGCACGTTAAGCCGTCGGTCCCGGTTGTCATGAACAATTGTTATTGGGAAGTCAGTGCCCTCAAATATACTGACAACTAGTTCAACCTTCGAATTCAGTACACTCAGGGTTGCGGAGGTCCGATGCCAATCGCTCCGTGGAATAACTGATATTCAGGTAAAACCAGTTGAACTCGTAGCCGACCTTAATTAATTTTGGGAATAATAAAGGCTAGGAAAATGAGTAAATCGTCAATCAGGAATATCTCGAGTTTCGTCAATGTTACATTTATGGTCGATTAATTTTATAACACATTATAAAATAGTAATTATGTAGGACTAAGCCCCGTTATACGTATAATTCGAATGTACACTTATGTATACATATATATAACTTATAAAAAAACTAAGTATAAGAGCTTGTTTCAGTCGTATGCACATTTTTTGTCAGAAACAGCTGTGTTGTATAATAGGGAAGATAGTTCAATTCCTGGCTTATGCATTTTTTAATTAATATAAGAATTTTTGAATGACACAGCTGTCGGTTGCGGAAGGAAGTCCGTTTTTATAAATCGCGGGTTTGATAAAAATAGAGAATGCGGGTGTGTTGATGGTTTTTTTGAGAGTTCTTCAAATTGTTGGCAGATGGTTGCTTTCGTGTTTAATAGCAGGATTTAGCCTTACGGGGTTGAGAACAGCTGATTTCGGCTTTGATTTGGGGATGAATACATAAATAAATGTGTAGCTACTTTATAGTAGGTAGCTATACAAACTGTGAAGGTATTTTTAACCGACTTCAAAAAAGAGGAGGTTCTAATTTCGACTGTGTTTTTTTAATTATGTTTGTTACCTCATAGCTTTCGACTGGGTGAACCGACTTTGATGATTTTTTTTTTTAATTTGAAAGCTGCTTCCCGTGTGGTCCCATTTCAATTTGGTCCAGTTTTTGAAGTCGGTTGTTTATTTTGTTAAAATGCAGGGTGTACCTACACAAGAAAGGCATAAAGCTAAAATGTTTAAATAATGTATATACACTGTATAACTTAACATTGCGGATATTATTAGATATCGCTGTAATATGCCCTTGCTTACTATTAACTAAAAGTATAGCTCAACCTCAAAAAGTATTATTTCGTAATCTCTTCAAGAGAACGAAACCACACTAACATAATAACAAGCTTGTAGAAGTTCATTGTGATTCAGGTCCGGTTCAGACTCCCTGAGTCATCGGACAATGACATCAGAGCCTCCACGCTTACTCATTGGTTTACTGAATATAGCCTTTAGAAGCCTTCAAAGGAGCGGTCACGAAAGTGGGGCTTTGGAAATATGTATGATGTGATTTGTGGTTTTAAATGAATATTTACGTACGTGTCAGCCACAGGCATTATATCTGGGTGTATACTGTATATATTATCCATGTGGATTAAGAATACGGAGTGACACCACTTCTGTTCAACCCGTGGGTATTTTTAACGTGTAGAAACCCCCTCGGGCCGTCACCCCGCCGGGGTTTGCGGTGGGGCGGTGTGTCGGAATCGAACCGACTAAAACCACACGGTGTGCCAACTCTGCGCCTGAGAAGGTAGGGGTCCGGGAACTGCAGTTATTAACACGACCGGACCCAACCTGTGGGTATCCTAAACTAAGGGAAATAACTGTATAAAACGACGTTTATGTCGTGCCTAGAAGGCCAGTTGGCTTTAGACAAGTATATGTTTAGCAGAGGACTGTTATAAGCTGTTGATGTGATGTCAGCGAGTGACGTTTTATCCTGGTATGCATATTTATATGGTGTAACCGAAAGTTATCTTCGAAGGGATGTACATAGGTGAACTCAAAACAAAAACACGTTCTCGAACTAAACGATTCGGGTCTCCCTTCCTGTGCGGAGCAGTTAAAACCTAGAACTCACTACCAGTGCACGCAATTCCCTCCCTTCTCTTATCTGTCTTTTAAAAAGGCAACTCCCGTATTAGAAATATACATTACAGAAATAGACTTTACAAAAATTACATGAAACGGACACAAAGAACACCCAGACCCAGAACAACAACTTTCGGATTACACAAAGTGTTCTCCTATGTGGGATTTGAATTCAAAACACTTGCTGCAGTTTAAAGCGTGTAGTCATCATATCCCACTTTGATCCTGAGCCTTTTTAGCTGGGCTTGAAAAAGCATCTCACTAGGGCGTTATAGTGGGGGACGCTATGTTGGATTGTCAGCATTTGCTTTCCATCAGGAAGAGTAGAGTCCCTTTGGTAGGCTTAAATAAAAAAAATCAGACAAGCATTCTGCGGTATGGTGCGCTTATATTCAAAGGTCGCCATTATTTATTGGGCTAATGGTTCCTTGTGTCTATAAACACGCCATTATACCACGTCATGCTTCCCCATAAGTCTGAATGTCTCACGGGACCTATTTGAATACTTCCTATCAATTTGGTAAAAAGGTTAAAAAAACACAACCTTTTTACATAATTTTCTTTTTTTTTCCAAAGTTATTTGTCGTCGCTAGCTTGTTTGTTGCCACACCCGTCTGACGTCTACTCTCATTCGATAAGTAATCATTTTCAAATAGAACACAGGTATACACGAAACCAACCGTCGCTCGCGTCCTTCGCCGTCATTTTGTTTCGTTGCGTAAAATACAGTTGTATTCTGAAGTGCTTTAGGTCTAATTTAAATTGTTGCTGAATGAGTCTCTTCGCTGTCTCTCCGTCCCGGCACTTTTCTTTTTAATATTCGATAGACGGACTGTATTAGAAATGCATGTGGCGTTGCTGCGTGTATTATGATGCATTCGTTTTATTTATAGGTTTGATTTGAATTCGAACAAGTCTTGTCGATGTTTCTAAATAGTATTGATATGCAGTTAGTGCAGTGTTGCTTTGATGTTCTGCTAATGCGTTGTTATTTGTAAATTTAATGTTATTTGTATGTATTTGCAGTTTCCGGCCATAACTTTCCATATTTCAAGTACTATAACTCTTGGGGAAGTTATTAATAAACTCGTCACTTTTTTGTGTTATTTTAGTTGAGTTTTATGACTCAGGTCTAGATTTTTGACTCAATACATTGATATTACTAGTATGAATTTTGTACTATAAATGTTTGTGGCTTTTTTTCTTTTCTTTCTATTTATTTTCAAAAAAAAATACATCTCCCGCATTAGGAATATATATACATCCTGTGTCGCGTGAGACTTTACAAACATTTCGGCCTGGTGGGTCCTAAGCCTTGATTGTATCATTAAAGACTTCAAAGAAATTATTTCATTAGTATATTGGAAGTATGGGGGTAAAACTGCTGTCGTGGTGGACGATGGTGGAAGGAGGCAGCAGGGATCGTTTCGAACAATTCCTCGCAACAATTTCTTTGCAAACAACCCTTATTTAAGTTAGCTATGGTATGTTGCTACTCTCTGACTATTATGAAATTGAAATGTATTTATACTTTATTTACTACTAGCTGACCCACGCAATCTCGTTTGCGTCTTATATTGCCCGTAGCGTGAATATATTTCCCCTTTTTTAAAACATTCTTCATTGGTGCTCCGCTCCTATTAGTAGTAGCGTGATGATATATAGCCTATAGCCTTCCTCGAAATATGGACTATCCAACACTGAAATAATTTTCCAAATCAGACCAGCAGCTCCTGAGATTCAAACGAACAAACAAACTCTTCAGCTTTATTTTTAGTATAGATTAAAAAAAAACGGACTAGGTACTTAAAAATTTATTTGTTCATGCATATTGAAATAATTGATTAATCGTAAAACTGATTATGGATACAAAACACGATTTGACTCTATAAATTAATTTGTCTTAGCTTCACATGTCTTTAGATCAGACGCAGTCAAAAGTAATGAGTTAATAAAAAAATCAGTTGAACGATACTCCATAAGCACGGATGCAATTCGCTAACGTACGGTAGTTACACTACTAAAACCGGTTTTATAACAAAACGGAATGTTCTGGTGTTCCACATTAGAAAGAAGGTCGATTGAATATGCGGAACTGCCGGTTTTGGGTGTTATGAATGACTGGAACTAATGTGCTTTATGCAGAGTAGCTGAGATTAAAGGTGTTCGCCATGTACTGATTCACAGGAACACTGTCGTAGAACTATGTTTAGTTGATTCCTTATTTATGACTAAAATATGTTATACAATAAAATATTCGTTTTCCATGTCTGTTCATAAAGAAAATCGTTAATTGGTCTGAATAAATCAGGTTTATAATTCAACAAAACTAGCCTTAATGTATACTTTGGTAAAATGTCTAACTCAATAGAACTCTGTCGATCTCATAGACACTACTTCTATACCAATATTATAAAGCTTAAGAGTTTGTTTGTTTGAACGCGCTAATCTCAGGAACCGTGGGTCTGATTTGTAAAATTCTTTCAGTGTTGGATAGTCCATTTATCGAGGAAGGTTATAGGCTATATATCATCACGTTAATACCGATAGGAGCGGAGCCCCAATGAAGAATGTTACAAAAACGGGGGAAAATTATCACGTTACGGGCAATAGTAGACGTAAACGAGGTTGCGAGGGTCAGCTAGTGTATGACTAAAAGTAAGCAAAGTAAGTTTTAAAGTGAGGCACAAGTAATACTTCCCAAAGTACCTCAAGTAAGTCTTGTACCTTACAAAAATCGCTAGTAAATTGCAAGATAATTTAATGAGAAAGACAATTAAGGAGACAATGAAAAGAAACCCTTGAAAATGCTTACACAGATTAATTAGGCAATCAATTAATAATTTAACAGCTCTAGTAGGAAAGGCTAGAATACCTTTAATTAATTAACTAGTTAAAATGTAGTCGAAATTATCGAATCCTCATCCTGTACTAAAGTAGAGTTGCCAAACCTCTTTTTTTTTATTGAATAGTGGGCAAACGACCAGACGTATCGCCTGATGGTAAGCGATTACCGCCGTCCATAGACACCTGCAACACCAGAGGCGTCACAAGTGCGTTGCCGACCTTTGAGGGATGGGAAGGAAGTTTTTTTTTTTTTTTTTATTGAATAGTGGGCAAACGAGCAGACGTATCGCCTGATGGTAAGCGATTACCGCCGCCCATAGACACCTGCAACACCAGAGGCGTCACAAGTGCGTTGCCGGCCTTTAGGGGAAGGGAAGGGGGATAAGGTAGGGATTAGGGTGTGGGCCTCCGGTATCTTCACTCACTCGGTGAAACACAACGGAAGCGCTATTTCACACCGGTTTTCTGTGAGGCCGTGGTATCACTCCGGTCGAGCCGGCCCATGGAGAAGCATGCTCTCCCACGAAAAATATGAATAAACAGTTATATTTTTTCTTAACTGGCCTTATTACGCGTCTACGTGTTATGTGAATATATGCCGAAATTGCCGCTAAACATTGCAGGTTGTACTCAAACCGCCGCCAATCATGCATCGTTAGAACATTCATCATCATTTATCTAACAGTCATGAGTGTCTGAGCAAGATCACTACTTAATCTGGGCACTATTAGATGTCATTACTTATTAAAAGATTACTGCTACACGCACGGGTAATGGTATAATAATATGTGTTAAACTAGAGCCTAATATGAGTAGGGCTGGCATGTTGAGAATTTTGACTGCCTCAGTGGTGTAGTGGTAGCGTATGCGACTGCTAAGCTTGAGGTCTCGGGTTCGATTCCTGGGTCGGACCAAATGTTTGTAAGATCTGCAAATATTTGTGAGTTTGGGTGTTTTCTATATTATATCTATTGTCTAGTATCCATAACACAAGCTCTGCTTAGCTTGGGACTAGATGGCGTTGTGTATAAGATGTCCGGAATATTTATTTATTATTTTGTTTTGCATTCTTAAATATCGGGTTATAATATTTTGATTTAATATCGTTTATCGTCTTCGTCAGCAAATCCTATCCATTACTGGACACAGGCCTCTTCATTTAAAACTTGGTTTTATGCACGATATTGTGTATATCACCTATTATTCATTAGGTAGGCGTGCATTGATTTAGTAATCTAGTTAATATTTATTTAATACTATTTCCCTTATACACTGTGGACTTACAAACGCTTTTAAATTAAACCTAATTAAAGTATTTCTAAGTCAAAGAAACAACGAGTTTTAAGTCTTTTTCAAAAGTTTGTAAGAAAGTAAAGTAGATTTTTGCCAACCCTGTTGCGATTATAATGGCATACTCACAATGAGTCGTGCGACAGAATGTAAAATATTTTATTCATCCAACTTTCTAATCATTCCTGATAGGTCAGGTCTATGACTCGGTGACTAGAATTTTAAAATGATGGTTCGCTCGTATCGCTGACAAACTTAGATGCAAAATATTTTTACAGTGATTTATTAGTTGTTTTTATTCAACTAATTTATATGTTATTAACTAAAATAAACTTGGATTTATCATAAACTAGCTTTAGCCTTAGCTCCGCCCGCATGTGTCCGTTAGCGCGGTAAAAATAGCCTAAGTCCTTCCTCAAGAATCAAGGGATCTCCTTTGTAAATTTCATCCAAATCGGTGCAGTAGTTATACTGTGATAGCGTTCTTTAAGTTTACAACCAGTAAACAATATTTGATTATACCTACTAAATACACGTCGCCGTGCTGTAGAATAATTTCGTTAATCCAATTAATTTATAACTGGCTATCGTTAATAATTAAAATTAAATGAATTTTGCGGTAACTACACACTAACGAAATATGACAGCACGAATACTGTCATTTCGTTTTTAAATAAATAGATATCCATAGATCCAAACTAAGCAGAGCTTGTACCATGGGTACTAGACAACTAATATAAATACATATATACTTTTTTTGTAAATACATACATATTATACATTGAAAACACCCAAACTCCGAAACAAATATTCGCAGTTCTGCGCCACCGAGGCAGTTAAAGAATTGAGAAATAGAATTAAGAGAGTAGTACCGCCTCGATCGAGCCGACTCATTCGCATGAAACTTAAACTACCTTTTGGCACATTCTAGTTGCAATCTAGGCACCAAATGTAATGCAAAAAAAAAGATTAAAACAATATTCGAAACGGTTTGTATTTCGTGTTCGGGTCGAAAATTCGAATTCAAATTGTGCGAAAACTACACGTAAACAAGTTCACATTTTTATAAATATAGAATGACATCATAGTTCCCGTAAATATAAAAACAAAAGTTTTTTTTAACCATAGACCAACCATTTTTTTTTGTAAAAGTAATGATGTCATCATAAGGCTTACATCAACTATTTATTAGTCATTGTGAGCACTTTATTGGAATTTGTACATTGTTTTATTTGGCAATATACGGCGTGGTGCAACTGTAAGCGAACAGCGTATTGTGTCAGCCCTGATACTATTTATTTATTTTGATGATTTATGTAATTTTAATTTGTGTTGCTTTGTGATCCAATATTTGTTAGGTTATCTTTAGTTACGTATTCGTTTTCTAGTTTTGAGATTTGAGGTAAACGATGAAATACTAAATTTGAAAAATAATTCTTTTGAAATTTACCAGAGGGCATCAAAACTAGGATCATCGACTGCCTTTAATAGTCCACTGCTCTCGTTAGTAAGAAGAAATAGTAACTAAATCTTCTTTAAAATCATCAATTTCTGAGTCATTTATTTGTATCATTATTGTATTGTTATCATAAAGAGCCTCAAAGGGCCTAGCGTAAGTTTATTTTTCATCTACATCACTTAACCTATAACAGTTTAAAAGATTTTGAGTCATGGGTTATTTTTTAAAACTAGTACTGGTTAATTAACGTTTACTGTAGTTGGTATTAATGATAAACATACGCCAAAACAGAAACTTAGCGGTTGCCTTAGTGAGATAAACGCGCTCAGTGGGACTTAGGAGCACATTTCTTAAAATATAAAGATATTAATATGAAGTCCTATTGAAGAATAGTATAAAGGTCTGAACATGTTGATAGGATAAGCGAGTAGTAACGTACCTATCTGATAGAATACCGAAGATGGGCATCGTCATATGCAATCGGCGAGAATGAATGTGTGGCGACTTCCACATATAACATCTTTCTTTCATTTGTGGGAGAACGGGTATCATGTTCCACCCAACACAAAGGGAGGATCCTCCGACCAGGCGAGGTGATCATGCCTGGCGGGCTACTGCCCAACAGTTGATGTTGGGATGTTGTATATAATACATGATAATCATCGCGAGAACTATTTATTGCGCGATTCATAGCGCCATCTACCGAAGATACACTGAACTACGAAGTAACGCACTACACGGAGTAACTACAAATCCTGAATCGCGCAATAAATAGTTCTCGCGATGATTATCATGTATTATATACAACATCCCAACATCAACTGTTGGGCAGTAGCCCGCCAGGCATGATCACCTCGCCTAGTCGGAGGATCCTCCCTTTGTGTTGGGTGGAACAATGATACCCGTTCTCCCACAAATGAAAGAAAGACCTGATGACTGATGAAAAGTCTTGTGGTAAATGTCGGGATCGTCGTATACATATTCTGTCGTCCGCCTTACCCTGTACGAGAATGAGGCGTAAGTATGTGTGTATGTTCAATTTTGAAGGCATTTCTTTAATAGGGTTTAAGAACTTAAAATCAATTTCATTTTATTGAGATAATTTCATTCTTATATGCATGGGGCATACAGATGTACAATCAAATATGGCGAAATTAAAGCAATCTACTGATTGACTCGCAACCATTTTATTTGGCTCTTAAAGAATATAATACAATGCGCAAGGCTTTTCGCAATACAAGGTTTTGAATAACTAAATAATTTGGCTAGTTAAAAATTGTTCTAATGATATATTTATGCAAAACACTGCTTGAAAGCATCTACAATTAAAATATAATTTACCAAAGCAGAGTTAATTAGAGTATTTAGTGATATTTTTTATGGTCTGGCAGCACTGCGTTCATCCATTTAGTACGTGATTGACGAATAATGTAATGATATAATATCTTTTATTGTTTTTTTTTAAATGTTGTAACGGGCAAACGAGCAGACGTATCGTAACACCAGAGGCGTCACAAGTGCGTTGCCGGCCTTTGGGGGATGGGGAGAAGGATGGGGCAGGGGCCTCCGCTGTCTTCACTCATTCGTCCGGTTTTCTGTGAGGCCGTGGTATTACTCCGGTCGAGCCGACCCATGCATATTGTTATCGACTATTACTGTAGAATACTGCCCTAAGGGAAGCGGAAATCCGATGCCAGTCGCTCCAGTTCTGTGCGGTGACCGATTAAGAATGCAGAATGTCACCCTATTCATCTCATGGGTGTCGAAAGAGGTGACTAAGGGAGCAAACTACGTAGAAAAACGTCACCTCAAAGGGAAATTGGAAAGGAAAACTTATATATCTGCGATTATATAGTTTAGGTTCTAGAACAAGGTTGTGTGTCTAGATATCGTTCGAATATAGCTATTATTTCCTTTATAAGCAATTTTAATGTATATGAGTCATAAATAATACTGTATTATAATAATATTTATTATTTTAAATAACACCAACGATATACAAAATCGGCGAATAATATTCATTCGATTGTTTACTTTTAGATGTTTAAGAATTCAGGTAATAAATCATTGTGATTCTGCAAACGGTTGAAATTAGATACTTTGTTCTAAATTAGCTTTGTTCTTTGAAAGATGATTCCTAAGTCAGAAAATACTTAATTATTTTTAATGATTACTGCACTGAGTGATGTTGGTTTGAAACCAGCGTTGCCAGATTTTTTAGTTAAAGCGGGACGAAGTAGGACGTATCAATGTATCGCATCTAATCGGAAATTACGACACATGAGTAAGAGTGACCAAAAAAAAGGTCATATCCTATTTGTAATGCAATGGTACAATTTTTTTATTGCCGATACAGTACTACGGTTAAGTAACTAACTTCAATTTGGGCGTCCAGCCATTTATCCCCAAAAAGCAGTACAAAACCTGTCACTGTACGTCCCGCTTTCATACGTTGTTTAAAAAAAAATATAACCTTACTTATTTCTAATATTACACTTTTTCATAGTTGTCTGCAAAAGCAAGTCATTTTACTTGAATTATTGTTAAATTTCGTAATCTTTCCATAACCTTGTATTTTATTTCATCTTCAATTTCCTAAGTAACTTGTTAACCGTAACAGGCTTGCCCTAATTATGTCAGCGAATTCAAGTTATATTTGAAAAAAAAAAAGTGTTTAATATGAGAATATTTTCAGCAGTCTGTATAATGTCTTACGAAGCTTACTCGTCCCTTTCGTCCAGTGCCTAATAAAAACATAATCACTAGTCTATGGAACAATAATTATGAATATCAAATTTCGTTACAAAAGATTATTTGAATATCTAAACAATTAATTCCAATTTGCAACGCCCTGTTAGGGCACCATGAAATTCTTACAAAACTGTTTCAATAATACGAGTTTCTCAAACAACAAATTGAATGTAAATTGTCTCAGTAGGAAATCGTTTAACGGCAGAGTTAAAGAAATACTTTTGGGTAATAGATGATAGACTTGATATAATCGAAACATAGAGTACATTCAAGTGACAGTTAATCGTTAATTCATTCATCTCATTCTAACCGTGGTTTTCAAACTTATTTTCAAATGACATTTTACAACTGATTTGAATGTATTTAATTATATACTTTGGTATTCGTTTTTTAAATTATTATTTCCAGAGGCCACGGATAAAATGAGCTAACCTTTAACATGCAAAGAAATCGACTAAATTTTCTGGAAAATTAAATCTGTCTTGATAAAATACAGACATAAAGAAAAATTTAAGTATAGTTGAGTATGTGGTTGTGTGTGTGTTCCTATTTATTAAAGTCTGGGTCTCAAAAGAAAATTGACCTGTTTTTGTAACATTTTTCATTGGTTCTAGTTCTCGCAATTAACGAGTTCATTTAAACAAAAAACTCTTCAGTTTTATATATAAATGAATCAGCTTGTTGTGAGCGTTGTTACAAAAACAATGAAACAAGATAAGTTATACTTAATTGTCTACAAACATAAAGGTAGTAGCAGTATGTAAAGTGATTACGATTAAAATGAATTCTCAAGGCGTATCTTAGTTAAGCATTTATATGGGAGTGCCCTTGTGGCGAAGTGGTAGTGTGTGCGACTGCTGTTGTTGAGGTCTCGGGTTCGATTCCCGGGTCGGACTAAATATTTGTATGATCTGCAAATATTTGTTTCGGAGTTTGGGTGTTTTTAATGAATGTTTTTACAAAAAAAAAAAATTAAATGTATATTTTTATCAGTTGTCTAGTACCCATAACATAAGCACCGCTTAGCTTGGGACTAGATGGCGTAGTGTAAGATGTAAAGTTAGTTTAAAAAGGTAGCATAAGTTACTTTTTATATAATCAGTTATCTGCCAGTGAAACTCCCGTTAAAATCGGTCCAACCGGTCCAGAGATTAGCCGGAACAAACAGACAGGCAAACATTCATAAAATTGTTTTTTTTATGTAAATACCGTACATTAATTCATTAGGACCTAGTGAAAAGTTGTTCATTTGAAATTACAAACAGACACTTTAATTTCATTTATATGTATTTATAGATGTGAGTACATAAGTATGACACATATGTAAGCAATTAACACAAGTATCTAGTAAATAAACGAAGGTAAACAAGTACACGTTTCATAACATAATATCTTATGACTAATCTTAGAAATCGTGCATAAATGGCGAAAAGGACCTTACACAATGTCATAACATGACATCATATCTGTATAAATACCTGATGACTGCCTCTGTGGCGCAGTGGTAGCGTATGCGACTGCTGTTCTTGAGGTCTCGGGTTCGATTCCCGGGTCGGACCAAATGTTTGTATGATCTACAAATATTTGTTTCGGAGTTTGGGTGTTTTCTATGTATAATATGTATGTATTTACAAAAAAAGTATATATGTATTTATATCAGTTGTCTAGTACCCATAACACAAGCTCTGCTTAGCTTGGGACTAGATGGCGTTGTGTGAAAAAAAAAAAGTTAAAGAAATATTAAGGTAGGTAAAGTTTTTTTAATAAAGTTTGACAATGGTGTACTCCTCCTTTGGCTACGGCGGCCAGTCTCAACGAAGACGAGCCAATTACGCAGGAAATAATTTAATGCACAATCGTGTGCGAAAACACAGTGCACTCTTTGTTCCCTGACTCTCACAAATGGGAAGGATATCAGACATGACCAGGGAAAGATCAGGCGCAGGACCGACTGCTTCACTTGCTTTCCGAGGCACGGGGGCTTATAGCCCAACTTCCAAACTCCGGGCACGATAACACTTTTAGCCCTACCCGGGCATTGAATCCGAGACTAACGAGGTAGTTAGTCCTACAATAAAGTGACCTCCAAAGATGACTTAGTTCAAGAATGGAACTTCAACACGAATGGCGAAGTGGTTTAAGCGGTCACTACTACGCTGAGTGTTGTGGGTTCAAATCCGAACAGGACAACTCTTTGGCGTGAAAATTTTCCCCGTTTTTGAAACATTCCTCATTGGTGCTCCGTTCCTATTAGTAGTAGCGTGATGATATATAGCCTATAGCCTTCCTCGATAAATGGACTATCCAACAACGAAAGAATTTTTCAAATCGGACCAGTGGTTCCTGAGATTAGCCGGAACAAACAGACAGACATAAAAAAAAATTTAAAATATATACTTTGGTATGTGTACCGTATATACATTCATATGCATGTAGTAGAAAGTGGTTATTTTAATATTACAAACAGACACTCCAATTTTATTTATTTGTATAGATGCGAAAGTTGTCTTTACAAAAAGAGCTACAACGATTCCAAAATATTAGGTACCATCACACCTGTCTTAAAACATTATTCATTTAAGTACTAGCCAGCCCCGTGGGTCTAACTAACGCTACTAAATTACGAACAAAGTCTGATAGTAAAATCGAAAGTCTTATTGTCTCTGGTCACGCAACTACATGTAAAACTTGTGCCCATTTCTATCGACAAAAACGTATGGATTATTCACAGTATTAACAGTAATTGGGGTGAACAGACAATATTGTACCGTTCGGCTAGTGTATATCGACTGAAACGGTATTGGAACTCATGACGTGCTACCATCGCTAATGAGAGGTTAAAGTTTGGTCTACAATGCTGTATAGACTACGGGCCCGTGTCGAAAATTGATGGGTCATGTGAATCACCAGGAGACTTTTTTAGAAAGATACAGGGGCATAAAACAATAACAATTAGCACTATGCTGTCACTTGGAAGCTGTCCAACTGAGTATAGGTAAAGGGGAGGGAGTAGGAACTGTCGATTTTTCTACCTTGTCACATAATTTTTGTACGGCGTTGCGAGATAATGGATTAGAAGAGATATTGAAATTGAATGGGACCGATGCCGTCTAAAATTAAATGACTAAATTGAGCGAGACAATCGCCGGGAAATCAAAAAGAAATCCAACTTTGTGGCTCACTATTTTTGTACATGTGACAAGGGAGAAAAATCGACGGTTCCTACTCCCTCCCCTTTACCTATACTCAGTTGGACAGCTTCCAAGTGACAGCATAGTGCTAAATGTTATTGTTTTATGCCCCTGTATCTTTCTAAAAAAGTCTCCTGGTGGTTCACATGACCCATCAATTTTCTATACGGGCCCGTAGTCTAGTAGTGACACTACAGTTTTCCAGCCTGCGTAAATAACGGGTCAAATAGTTTGATGTCACTCATTTGGTCAAAAGCCTTATATTTATTTATTTATAAACTTTATGCACAAAATGTACAATGGCGGACTTAATCCCAAAGGCATTCTCTACCAGTCTACTGTTGGGTGGTGCGGAAATGAGTGAGATAGTGCACAATGACTTTATGAAGAAAACAATGAAATATAATATATCTCCGTAATTATACAAGCATATATACTCGTACATACATACTGACAATAAGACATATATTTATATATAGGTACATACATACACACGCATATTACATATACATACACACACGCATATACATATATATTCATACACATTCATACAACAATAAGTACAGTATTAAACCCGCGATCCAGAAAAGGACAGATCATATCAAATCAGTGAATATTTTTAACAACTGAGAAAATTATTTTCAGGTTTTATTTTATCGTAAATGATTTATCTTATATTCTTTAGATATTTCATTGATTATTATTAATACCTATTTATATTTTACTGATTTGGTATTACACATAAAGAAATTATTTACAAGTCTAGGTACCACTACTTCTTTTCTGAGATTCAAAACCTGACATTGCTTTGAAACTAATTGGACGAAACCTATCTTAACAATAAAAAAGATCATAACTCGTCTCTGGTCTTCATGATGTCAATACTCTACAGTAGTCTACAGTAATAACGTAACCGTATACTCTTGTTACCGTTGCTGCATAAAAAAAAAAGTTTAGGACTTGTCAATTACGTCAGAGCGAAGCATTGCTCCGTAGCGTGGAAATTAGCGTGATATAGCTGACACGGTGTATTCTCAAATTGAATTCATGAGCTATGGGTAAATGAACCAAGGTACATTCACCTCTGAAAAATGAAGTTATCATAAAAAGTGTTTATTCAAAGCAGGTTTTAATAAAAAAAAGTTTATTCAAATCCCTTAGACCGTGTAGGCATCACGTTTGCCTGGTTAAGTAGTTTTTAATTCATGGCTACTTTAAATGGCGCCAACAATCAGATTGGTGTGATATTAAAAAGTAAACATTATCAGACACAAATTTTGACATTCGTTTTATAATTTTATATTTATTCTATACATCTGCCTCGTTGGTCTAGTGGTTAGCGTAAGCGACTGCAGATCAAGAGGTCTCGGGTTCAATTCCCGGGTCGGACTGCTGTTAGGTTTTTCCTACAAGAAATTCTTAATAGCAGCCCGGAGTATGGAAGATGGCGGTGTTTCCCGCCCGTGCTTCGGAGGGCACGTTAAGCCGTCGGTCCCGGTTGTCATGAACAGCTATGGCAATCGTTATTGGGAAGTCAGTGCCCTCAAATATACTGACAACTAGTTCAACCTTCGAATTCAGTTCGCCCCCAGGGTTGCGGAGGTCAGATGCCAGTCGCTCTGTGTAAAAACTGATATTCAGGTAAAATCGGTTGAACTGGTAGCCGACCCCAAATAATATTGGGAATAATAAAGGCTAGGAAGATGATGATGATTTATTCTATACATACTCAAATTACACAAAAAAGCTTTCTTTTAAAATCTGAGTTGGTAGGTACTATGATACTAAAGTAAAACTAATGATGGGAGACAATTAAAGTACCAGCACTCAATACAACAGTTTTCAGAATTCTTATCTGTTTATTGTTGTCTGCTTGATTGTGTGTTTGTGCACGATAATATCAGAAGTACCTCAATTGATTTGGATTTGGTTTTCTCTTATGTATTGTGGTAAAGTTCACTTATTTTTTTTTATTTTAAACGATTGCCAGATAAAAAAGTCATATCAGTTTAAAGGATCACCGAGAATACCAACACATACGCTGACTGAGACAGAAACAAAAGCTAGTTCGAAATACAATTCAAAAATGACAAGCAAATGACATTTGTGACAAACGTCATATCCCTATTCTGGGTATAACAGATTAAAAATAATACTTATTGACAGCGTTATACGTTGTTACGGATTACAACACATGGAATAATTCAAATAACTTTATGCGACTGGAGTATTATCAACTTCCCTTTGTTAATGAGTCTAGAACTTTAGAAACAGGATATCTAAAGTTGTCATTTACTAGTTTATGACTAGTTTAGTTGAATATGGTTGTTGCCTCACAGGCTTGTAAAACACACAGTATCACATCATACCAACAGCTGGAACTAGGCCTCTCAATTGCTTTCTTTGCTTAAAATGTAATACATTATAGAGATGTTACTGCTAATTAACAGTTCTTCATACGAGTATTTCGCCTACTGAGTTCGTTTTTTTTAGTCATGTTTATTTTTAATTTATAGCTTGTTGGTTACAACGGTGCTATGGCCACTTTTTTTTATTTTCTTCATGAAAAAAAAAAACAATCTTTGCCAAGATGCAAGTGTTTCTCGTTGAAAGAAATATAAAAAACAAAAACTACGCCACGTGGATTAGCATTGAGAGACGTCATTTCCATACAGTTTCGTATTAACGTTTACGTTTTTAGAATGCAACTCGACTAGAGGGGCAGATCTATTATCGCAGATCGCTCTGCATCGCTGATATTCTAGCAGCCTGAATAACATTATTTGAATCGTGATAATTAAAGGAACAAATAAGGAAATGACACTAAAATCATGGTTTAAATTTTTGGATGATTCAGAACAAATTAGTTATGAACGTTATTCGCTAGATAGTATACATATATAATTACTCGTTTCTATATTGTGTGTCTACCGCATACCGTCATAGATTTATTTATAGCATGTAATATTACATCAACGTATTCGAAAGTTTATTGTAATATTAATTAACTTTAAAAAAAGATCGGTACCGACATTTGTCCGTCTAAATCCTGATCAATTTTAAGAAGCTGAATAATTCCCGTATTCGCGGTACGACAATAACCGCGGGCTACGCCGCGTGGCGAAGAACCTTTATAAATTGTACCCTATGTGTTATTCTGATGTATAAGCTATATTATTGTAAAGTTTTATTAAAATCCATTCAGTAGTTTTTACCTGAAAGAGTAACAAACATTCATCCATCCATACTTACTAACTTCGCGATTATAATATTAGTAGGATAACTTAATTTGTCACCCATTTTGTTTTTAATCTTTATGCTCAAATGCAGCAAAGGCATTTTCTACCAGTCCAACATAGGTCGATGCAGAAATAAATACAAGTTGCTAGGTTCAGTTATTTCAAGCTTTTTCAGGTTTATTTTACAGGGCGAGAATTTAAAAAGAACATACCGTTCTATAACTACTTCATTTATAAATATATCTCAAAATCACTTTACAACTAAATGCAAAGACATTACCCTTGACGTACTAAAAAAACATTCAAATCTGGAACCTTCACACTGAATTCTACACAGTAGGAAAAAATAACTACCATATGTGTTGCCACCAAAAAAAAAACGCAACAGTATGTAAAACGGTTATTTTCCAATCCTGCAGTGTTAGCCGCTGTTGTTAATAACGGTATAATATCGAATCGATTGGTTGTGCGGCTTGACCTGCTTTACAGCAAATTAATATGTCTATGCGAAACGCTGTTTACGCCCGCGTGACTCACACAAACGAACTTGTTTGAAAACACAGCGAAAATGGCAAAACGAATAATAATAACTATTTGGGTTTATGAGTGTAGGCTGTGTTTTTGGTAACAGAAAATTAGTGTTAACTTATTTGGGAAAGAAGATTTTGATTGTTTTTGGAAACCAAGCTATGTTACATGAAATATTTTAAGCATTGTGTGAACAAGATATTTTCCTAGATTAATATTTATCACTGTAAAAAAATACAATGACGAGACATAAGTGATACACAGACATAAAGGGGACAGGGGCCACTCGGGAAAAAAATTGGTCAAGAACGGCCACCCTAAAAATTGGGTAAAATTAGATAAAATAGTCAAATGAAAAACCTTATCTTATTCTGCATCACCTTTCTGCCTTTATCTCAACTCTTAACAGATCAGAATAATATATTGTAGTATCTTTTAAGGCCGGCGCCAGGCCATCAATTCTCTTTGGAGTTCGCTTAATGTAATATTGCAAAAAGGTTTGACAGGCTATTTTCTTTTATGGCTCACCGTCTACGTAACATGTATCTTCTTTGGGAATTTTATGTACAGCAGTTTTGAGCTCTCAGGGAAATGGGCAGGGCGTAAAAGCTAAGGTACTATAAGTCTTAGATGAGAAATTAGGACTCACTTTGTAATATATTGAAGAAGTCGGCTTCACTTACCTGTGCATATGTTTTGGGTTTTCAAAGATACCGGCAAACAGAAAAACTGCTTGCTAATAAGACCTCAAGATAAGCATATCCTATTCTATATATACTACGTTATCATGATCAGCCTTTAATCCACTTCTGGCCTCTTCTTAAAATCCTTTTTAAGAAGAGGCCAGGTTTAGTCTTACTTTTTTTGGAATTATGTAAGCGATTACTGCCGCCCATGGACACCCGCAACATCAGAGGCGTCACAAGTGCGTTGCCGACCCTTGGGAGATGGGAAAGGGGGGAGGGGTTGGGGTATGGGCCTCCGGTATCCTCAATCACTCGGTGAAACACAGAGCAAACGCTATTTCACACCGGTTTTCTGTGAGGCCGTGGTATCACTCCGGTCGAGCCGACCCATTCATGCCGAAGCATAGCTCTCCCACGGTAAATATTGGGTGGTGACATTATGTATTCTTACTCCATCACCACACAAATATGCTCCTACTCTATATTTAAGTACAACTTTCAAATACTGCTACGCACTAGTCTATTACTGCTGACCTTGTGTCTCTATAATAATAGAATTAAACTTGTAACAAATATCTACTACCATTTTCTTGCCATCTGATGACTTTCGCTTGCCCTACATAAAACCCATTGTTTTGTCTTGTTCGAATAGGTTTTATGCCATAATTAACCTTAAAATGTTCGCAATAAAGACTATGGAAATCAACAAGTGATTTGAGTTCTTCAGCATGAGATGTTGTCTCTTTCTGACGTTTGTATGGTTGTCATTGTGCTGTCATTATGTCAGTCATGGGAGAACAAAAAAATGGATCAGTGTTGGGAAACATATTTAGACAATATTGTCTTAAAATCAAAGGAATTGTAGTAGAAATTATTACTGTCTAATGACAAAGTTATGTTTAAAAGTGAGAGTATGTATCGCTTTTACGGGTTACCAGGCATAAAATTTACATAGGTACATTATACACACTGCAATCTGAACCCAAACTAGGTATTTTTTTTTTTTTAAAGACAACTCCCACATTAGGATTAAACATCCTGTGTCGTGGGGGACTTTACAAACATACATGAAACGGACACAAAGAACATCCAGACTCGGGACAACAATTCGTGGATCACACAAAGTGTTGTAGGTACCGCGTGGGATTTGAACCCACGACACCTGGCGCAGTAGCAAGCGGCATGGCGACCGCTGACACCACTCGGCCAACCGTGCAGTCAAGGTATGTTGGTGATATTTTAAATTTCATTCACATTTTAAGTAAATTATGCTCATACACAGAACCAATGATTGGGTTTGGAAATCGAATCTCTGACTTAGCAGTCCAGAACATCAATCACTAGGCCAGTAGATCCGTCAAACTGTAATTATCTATACTAATATTATAAAGCTGAAGAGTATGTTTGTTTGTTTGAACGCGCTTATCTCAGGAACCACTGGCCCAGTTCGAAATTTTTTTTCAGTATTGAATAATCCATTTATCGAGGAAGGCTATAGGCTAAATATCATTACGCTAATACTAATAGGAGTGGAGCACCAATGAAGAATGTTTCAAAAACGGGGGAAAATTTTCACGCTACGGGCGATAGAAGACGCAAACGAGGTTGCGTAGGTGAGCTTAACTAATAAATGAAGTCGTTGATATAAATAAAGAATTTACTATAGATTCATAACATTTTATTCTGATATATCATTATGCCCTTCTAAAGATTGTCCACTCAATAGGTCAATATACAGACAGATATACATTCCTTTATTTATAACATTAAATGTCACATCGACTTGTCCTTTCACAATTCCCACGATTATTTGTTAAATAAGTTGGTCATTTAATATCAAGTTTGTAAAGGTTTCAAAAGAGTGTAGGTCCTTCACAATTATCCATTCTAAATGCCTGTATTTATTAATCTTTATTTATATAAATATTTGGGATATCTAACACAACGCCATCTAGTCCCAAACTAAGCAGAGCTTGTCCAATGGGTAGAAGTCAACTGTTATATATATATAAATATAATACAATATTTACATGGAAAAAACCCTAATATTTGCAGATTATACAAACATTTGTCCGACCCGGGCTTCGAACCCGAACCCTCAAGCACAGCAATCGCATGCGCTACCACTACGCTACCTAGGCAGTTAATATGTGACCGTGACACTTTACAGAAACAAAATAATAATAAAAGCCTTTATTCGCTGACCTTATTTAGTAACATGCTATTCTTAAAAACAGTAGTATTCTTATATCTAATTTACAAGCAAAAATAAAAAAAATATTAGCAACCACTTTGGTCAGGTTGTCTGTCGACATAGGCCTCCCCCAATCGCCTCCACGTATCTCTATCCTTGGCAGACTTTCTCCATCCTTTTGGTAGATCACAGAAACATAATCGAGGTCGAATGATGACAGGTAATGTTTGAGTCCATCCAGTTGAATGGAATTGAATTAAAGTCAAATGTATGTTGATTTAGGGGCTCCAAAACCGATATTGATTTCCCAATCAGGGGAAGACTCAGAAGGGTTTGGGGTTTAGTTAACCATTTGGACGTAAATCAAAGTAACTAAAGAAGTTGTTAATACTGGTTAACTGTGAGATAGTAGCATTACTCTAGCGGTTCGGCCTGTTTATATATAGGTATGTTTAGAGCCACGCTGATTTCAGAACTACCAGGGCGGTACAACCTCACGAAGAAGACCGACCTAAAATGACAGCGTTCGTGCTGACGTGTTTCGTTGGTGTGTGCGAGACCGAGTGCCCATTGATAGGAGGGTCTCAATAGGACGCCATAGTGTGGATCACCATGCTGCATTGTCGGTTTGTTTTACATTCGCAATGAGTATGGTGACCACTAGTCTTGGATTCTGTTCATGCTTGCCATCTGGCAGCGTAAGGTCACTTTGGTAGGCTCATTTGACTGCACGGTTGGCCTAGTGGTTTAAGCAGTCATTACGCCGCTTGCTACTGCGTCAAGTGCCGTGGGTTCAAATCCCACGTGGAACATCACTTTGTGTGATCCACAAAGTGTTGTTTTGAGTCTGGGTGTTATTTGTGTCCGTTATATGTATGTTTGTAAAGTCCCCCGTGACACAGGATGTATATTCCTAATGAGGGAGTTGTCTTTTAAAAAACATATATAGTATATAAATATATATATGTTTGTAGGAACAAAGCGCTGTTAGTGACCAATTAACCTATTAGTAACTTCTGTTATTAAAACTGTTGAAAGGAAATATATTTCAAGCCAAGACTGTCAGCTAGCCCTTCACTTTGTTCCCCACTTATTTGTAAAACTTTAACCATAATTTACATAATTGCCTTTGCATTTATCTTGTTGTAAACTACGAGCTAATTGGATTCGCAGTTACCTCTATTGAAGTACCTCCTTTTGTTTATTCATTAAAGAACCAATGTAGGAAACAAAGAACCTTTGGATGAGAAGTTTTCATTTTACCGTTTTACGTACCATTTTACGACGCAGCTAATAGTTTTAATCTATTTATGATTGGTTTGGATATTCCACTGTAGCGCCTAATCTACTGAATCGATTTTAATGAATGAGGTGTCAATATATTCGTAATAATTGCTTCGTAAAAGGCCCGGGTGACGTTAACTTTATAAATTTTATGAATGTTTTACGTACTTGTGTTTTTTTTACTTGTTATAAATGTAAGTTACAGTATTATAACTTACTAGCTGACCCACGCAACCTCGTTTGTGTCTTATATTGCCCGTGGCGTGAAAATTATCTCCCCGTTTTTGAAACATTCTTCATTGGTGCTTTGCTCCTATTAGTAGTAGCGTGATGGTATATAGCCTATAGCCTTCCTCGATAAATGGACTATCCAACATCGAAAGAATTTTTCAAATCGGACCAGCGGATCCTGCGATTAGCGCGTTCAAACAAACAAACAAACAAACTCTTCAGCTTTATTATTAGTATAGAAACGTTTTGAATTATAATATTTTTTAAAATCTAGTTTATTACGAGTGCCTTTTCAATCACTAAATATGTATACACATTTATGTATATTTATATACCTTTCGTTTCTTGCAAACATGAATAAACAACATAACCTTCTAGAACGACTATCACTTTATTCATAGCTTTAATTCACTTTTTATATCAATTGGAATAATTTATTTATACTTTTACTGTGTTTAATACTGTTATAGAAAGGTAACGGGCATGAGTAACAAGTAAAAACATGTTCGGAAGTCTAATATCCTGCGGCACAGTAATAAATGTTGTTTTAGGGCCGACAAGTTTCGTGAATAAAATACTAAGACACAAAACAGACAAATAACAGTAAGTGAAGTTACGAGTACATTGACGATTTAGAGTTCAGGTAATAATAAAACCATGATTCTCTTGTTTTTTTTTTTGCTTTTTTAAAAAGACAACTCCCGCATTAGGAATATACATCCTGTGTCGCGGGGGACTTTACATACATACATAAAACAGACACAAAGAACACCCAGACTCAGGTCAGTATTTTGTGGATCACACAAAGTGATGTCCCACGTGGGATTAGAACTTACGGCACTTGGCGCAGTAGCAAACGGCGTAGTGACCGCTTAAACCACTGGGCCAACCGTGCAGTCTATCATTATAGACATAGCATTTTAGTTTAACTTGTAAACATGATCCAAAAACCCCTTTAAGATAGATTTGGATAATCATAAAATATGAAAGTTAATATTTTTAAATAAATCCAATGCAATTGGATGGTTTTCCTTCCGATTTTCCTTGTATTGTTGGTACAACATCAATTTTTATTATTACACTGAATAAATCTTTACTAATGCCAGCATATTAAAATTCTGCTTACTAAATATACAAAATTAATTTAATTACTGATATTATTATTAATTCATGATTGTTAGAAACTGTATCCTTCACACTTTATTGAAAAACTGCTGTTTCCTTTTTTTTTATTGAATACGCAGCAAACGAGCAGACGCATCACCTGATGGTAAGCGATTACCGCCGCCCATAAACACCCGCAACACCAGAAGCGTCACAAGTGCGTTGCCGGCATTTGGAGGATTGGGAGAGGGATGGAGTATGGGCCTCCGGTATCCTCACTCACTCGATGAAACACAGCGCAAGCACTATTTCACACCGGTTTTCTGTGAGGCCGTGGTATCACTCCGGTCGAGCCGGCCTATTTATGCCGAAGCATGGCTCTCCCACGGTGCAAATACATTGGGAATGGATGTTACACTTTTCAGATTTGTTTTCAACTCCTTTTCTATATTTATAAATAATTATTATCGAATTTTCTACATTATTGTTATGAGAAATATTGATAGGTGAGATTTTAAGTACACCTTCTGCGGCTACTCTGCCTTATGGCAACAGTGAGTCGTCGTTTGCCATCAATTTGATCGCAGCCTCACAACTGACCTACATGCTAACGAAGGCTGTGCGAACTATTAGAGTGTGATACTCAACACTTTTTGTTTAACACTCTAAAGGGCAAAAGGGTTTATAAACGTGCTAAAGATTCGTTGGTATATTTATTTAATACTAGTTCTTTCCCCGTGGCTTCGTTCACGTTATAATTCGATTTAGCAATAAACTTTTCAGGGATTAAAAGTAGCTAGATATATTTTTTTTGGATCTATTTAGCGGTTCTGCATTCAAACTTTCGCATTAGGTAATTATGCATTATACATAGCTACCAAGATTTGTCGATTTTGTAATATTATTTAAATATATATGTTGAGTAGAACAGAATAAAAGTTTATTGATTTCAGTATTACAAATTTGCACTAATACACACAGCAAGGATAATACCTAAAGCAGTGTGGGGGAACGGGTGTCATGTCCCACCCAACACAAAGGGAGGATCCTCCGACCAGGCGAGGTGATCATGCCTGGCGGGCCACTGCCCAACAGTTGATGTTGGGATGTTGTATATATGATAATCGGCGCGAGAACTATTTATTGGGTGATTCAGGATTTGTAGTATCTTCGTATTGTAGGTTACTCCGTAGTTCAGTGTAACTTCGGTAGATGGCGCTGTAGTATGTTATGTTGTATGTGGAGGTCGCCACAGCAGTTTAACAGAGTAGTAGTTTTATTTCAAAATAGACTCAAGTGCTTTCATAAGTGACATAATAGCTACTTAATTCTGTGGAATAAGGAGACATAGATAAACATTCATACTGTCAGTCGAAACTTAAGTTCGTCGGTTAGACTCAACCAGGAAATTGAGTCAAAACTTTATGCTAAAAATCTGAAGCTTGAGTCACGATTGAAAATAAATCTCATTATAAACACTGCACCGTAAAATATCGTATGTGCTTTATATCATGTTACATCAAGCACGAACATCATAATTATAAGACATATTATCATGGCCAATGTCGTGAACATATTTATTTTATACTAGCTGAACCCCGCGGTGCTACCCGCGGTACGATGATAACTGCGGGCAACGCCGCGAGGCGAAGCTATATCTTTATAAATAGTAGCCTATGTGTTATTCTGATGTATTGGCCTTTATAATAGTAGTAGGATAGATAAGCATTTCATATTTGTATACTATGCTTTTGTACATTTTGGATCATCATCATCAGCCTATCGCAGTCCACTGCTGGACATAGGCCTCTCCAATTGCACGCCACTTAGTTCCTTGGCTTCTCGCATCCACATTTTGGATGCTGCAATTTAATGAAGAGAAGTTTTACAAGAGTAAATATCTTACTCTTTTAACTACCCACAGACATCTTCAACTCGGTCGTTTGGTTCCAAACTAGCCAGTATCTGTTCCGTGGTCACCAGATTGCTTTGATATATCTAAATCCACATATTAAATTCAAAATAATTTATTAAATTAAGACACTAAGTGACATTTACGAACGTTAAATTGAAACTACAGTTAAAATTCATAGAACGACATTAACAGACGCCACAGTATGTACTAGATTGTCAAAAGTAAATAAGGTGAAAATACCAAAATCTAGTGTTTGCTTATGTCGATCCATAACTTTCAGTTTCCAAAATGCGTAGAAACTCATGGCCACTCTTCTTAAAAGTATCTATCTAGACTCATATTATAAGATCTCTAGATCTACTGAACTGATTATGAAAATTATTTTACCAATAAATAGAAAGCCACATTATAACCCTACATTAGATATGTCTCGAAAATAAAAATTATTGCCGCGAAATCTGACATACTCGTAGGTGGAGCCGCACTCAAAAGCTAGTTTAATATAAGTCATATAAGTGATCAGCTCCGAAAATAAACTTCTAATGGATTTTATCTGTAATATTGAATTATTCCGTCATCTCTCGCGTGCTATATTATCTATTCAAATTAATTTTAACTATCAATTATTAATTTGCATTGTTGATATCTTGTTTTCCAATGTATCATTTTGCATACATATGCATTTATTAACATCCTATTCAAATAAACATTTTATTGATTATTCATATACTTTTTCTGTTAGCTTCTTATGCTCCACGACAGATATCAGTTTATAATTAATACAATTATAAAATAGTTTCACAAAATATTTACAGGACAAATAAATACATGACAGTTTCTACCCGAAAAAAAATGAAATTCAACTGTTTTGTAGAAGACTGAAAATAGAACTTTACCTTGTTAGGAGAAAGATGATGTTTGGGACCTTAAATGAACATTATAATACCTGTCTCAAGAAAATAACTATAACAGTACTCGAGGGTGCAACTGGTTCCCCGGCTTCAAGTATCCGAGACGATGTGCGGTTTTCATTCGGTTCGAGTCCGTCATAAACACCAGTTGGTGGTATCTGAGGGGAATTCCGACCAAAGAAAAGGGTTCTAGAAGAAACTCTCCAGCTTACATCAAAAATATTTTTTTTTTTGTAATAATTACCTCTCCAATTTAATTTATCATTTACTAACATATTTTTATATAAACTGTTCATTTGACGGCATGGATGGCGTAGTGGTGGTAAGCGATCGCCACTCTGTTGTCTACTGAGCATGAGTTGTAGTTTCAAACCCCTTACGGGACAACACTTTCTGTGAGCCACAAATTATTGTTCAGAGTGTTATTCTGTATCTGTATCATATGTTTGCAAAGTGTCCCGCAATACATGATCCTACTAATATTATAAACGCAAAAGTTTGTAAGTATGGATGAATGGATCGATAGAGTTTGTTACTCTTTCACGCAAAAAGTAATGAATGGATTTTGATGAAACTTTACAATAATATAGCTTATACATCAGAATAACACATAGGCTACAATTTATAAAGATACTAGCTTCGCCTCGCCGCATTGCCAACGGTTATTGTCGTACAGCGGGTAGCACCGCGGGGTTCTTCTAGTATTATATATTTGTAATGCAGGAATTTCTCTTTTTACATGAAAATAAACTCATGAAATTATGTTATTATACAAATTTACACCTTAAGTTACATGTTTTAGGTTTAAATTAAAACGTCTCATGCGCCTAGATAGTATAATGCAGTTATGAATGTGCAACCCGACACAAGCTGACATCAGTGTCCGTAATACGAGATGTGTTTCATTTACCATAACTTTGCGTAATTTATTGCATATATTTTATAATAAGGTGGTTACTTTCGATTTGAAAGCCATTACGTAAAATTGAATAATACATTTCGATTTATCGTCTTCTTATCTGGTGTTAGAGATGATGTGATAATCTTTGAACTGGGATGTTTTAGGTTTGAGATTTCTTGAATTATAACTGTATAAACTTCAACCAATTCATTATGTTTATTTTCTTATAAATAAACTTCCTTTCCTATTTTCAAATAATTTCCAATATACTTCTCTTTCATATTCAAATGGCCAGATTGACGGCCTATATGCGTAACCATTATTCCGTCATTGCTACGCATATAGGCCGTCAATTTGACTTGGAATAGAACTTTGAAAAATCGGCCCAGTGCGAGTCGTACTTGCGCAGGAAGGGTTTCGTATCTTTATCTATGCATTTCAAGAGTCTACCTGTTGCGGTTAATAATATCGAGCAAAACGAGCAAAAAAATCACATTTGTTGTGTGGGAAGGAGCCCTGTTACATATTAATTTTATTATGTTTTTTAGTATTTGTTGTTATAGCGGCAACAGAAATACATCATCTCTTGCTCGGTGACAGACGATCAGCGAAATCTTGATAGTAGGGTCCCGTTTTACCCACATTTTATTTTTGCTGGATAATGGCGATGCAAGAACCTAGAGTACTCAGACAGCCTCACCGATTTGACGCCCTATCCAGAGGAAAACCGCACTTACTCTGTTAACATAGGACCTCATTCTCTAGCAGCTCGCTGTACCGTCAATACTACACCTACCACTTCAAGAATAAAAACGAGAGTGTATCTGTATATATACATTTGATAAATGCGCTGTTATATACTTACTTATCGTTATTTCACTTTCTAATTCAATCCGTCACGAACAACAATATACTTAGTGATGTATGTTTTCTGTCAGTTCTCTGTTACGTTTTCCACGGTCATCTGACGTTGAAAGAAAATGAACACTTTATAAGTTTATTGCCCCAACAACTGCATCACATGAGAGAGTGCGGTATACTAAACAGCAGAAGACTTTAAAAGATGCACGTAACTAGCGCCTACTGCAGCTGAACTCCTCCATTTTTTTGGCTGCAAGGTTGGTCTAGTGGTTTAAGTGGTCACTATGCCACTTGCTACTGCACCAAGTGTCGTTGGTTCAAATATCACGTGGGACATCACTTTGTGTGAACCACAAAATGTTGTCCCGAATCTGGATGTTCTTTGTGTTCGTTAAATGTATATTTGTAAAGTCCCACTGCGACACAGGATCTATATTTCTAATGCGGGAGTTGTCTTTTAAAAAAAATTAAAAATATTTTGCTCAGATTATGCAAAGACATTAAAGTACTAATAAGAAATGGTTTGGCTTGGTGAATAGCTATTCTTTACACCAACTTTGATGACTGTGAGAGAAAGGCTTTCGTGTATTAACAGTGAATGATATTACCTGATCTTTAATCTTCCTTACGAGCATACTAACAAAAGGGGATGTTATCCCTTTAGTTGCGAGTGTCCATGTTTGACTAACCTCATGTTTTCTTTTTATTGGATAGGGACAAACGAGCAGACGTATCGCCTGATGGTAAGCGATTACTACCGCCCATAGACATACGTAACACCAGAGGCGTCACAAGTGCGTTGCCGACCTTTTTCTTTCTGCTCTTTTCTTGAAGGTTTGAAGGTCGTATTGGTCCGGGTACAGTGTGCTCCATTGATCTCTACTACAATAATACCTATTTATTTAATTAACGTCTGTTCATAATATATGTTCGTGGGCTGATGGATTAATAATACGGAGTGTCACCACCTCTATTTATTTATTTATACTTTATGCACAAATGTACAGAGGCGGACTTAATGCCGTAGGCATTTTCTAACAGACGACCTTAGGGCGATGCAGAGCCAAACATGGTAGATGCACAGAAAATAGAAATGTAAAGAAAGATATCATACATATAACATATATATATACATATACATACATATATGTATATATATATATATACTATTCATCTCATGGATATCGTAAGAGGCGACTAAGGAAGCAATCTACGCAGGACAATATCACAAATCGAAAGATTGAAACAGACCTTATACAAACACGTCTGGCCTGTGTGGTAGGCCAAAACCTCTTTCCTAACAAGAGGTCTAAGGCCAACAGTGGACTCTTAAACGGTGTGGATGTACTCGATGTGATATTTTATTTCCGCAGCAGGAGAGATTCCGATCCGATCCGATTCTGAAAAGAATGAGCTTTAATAGCGATTAAGTGGAAACTATTCTTACGTGTCTAAAACTTTCTTATCCGGCAATTAGGGCTTAGAATTTTTACCGGAGACTGCGAAAGTTGTAAGTACTGTGTAATTAAAGGAGTGAGGGTTATGTAATTGGTACGTTGACAATTAGTAAGATCACAAGTTTTGATATATATTTAACTTTAAAATACTTTAATACAGTTTAAATTAACGAAATTTATTTGTCATTCATTAATTGGGAGTATTATTCTTGCAGATTGAAATAGGAACAAACCGTAATTAAATCTTCACTTTTTGTAAAAAAAAATTCACGACATTTTGGTCATTCTTTTGCTCATTTAGTTAATATCCCTTTGTAATGTTCAAGTAATTATGTTATTACTAGCTGACTTGTGCAACTTTGTCTGCATCTTTCAAAAGCAATGAGTTGCCTCCGTTTTCGCAATATTTTTCATTGAATCGACTCATATTCGTGATAGCTTGATGTTAGATGTACCTATAGCTTCTTAATTCTTCAGCTTCATAAACATAATATTAGTACCTCTAAATAAGTTTTTTTTTTTTTATTGTTTGGGGGTTTTTATATTTTCGTATATGACAACCCCATTTAACCATTTTAACGAACATCGATCTATGCACTAAGATGGAGGAGTCACTGCGGGCTTATTCATGCGACAGAATATCCTTGCTTTATTAGTACATATAAGTATTTTACTTAACATATTTAAAACCAAATATTTCAAAGGTTACGAATATACAGTGTTGACAATAAAGCGAAACAATGCAGAGTTATTGGTGATTGTTCTGTGGTGTACGATAACGTCTTATCGTTTGTACATAGGAGCATTTTAATATCGTAAAAACGTACTACATATAGTTTCGATCGGATTTATTGAAAGAAGTGTAATTGTTTTTTTATTTCTTTTTATTGAATAGGGGGCAATCGAGCAGACATATCACCTGATGGTAATTTACGATTACCGCCGCCCATGGACACCCGCAACACCAAAAGTGTCACAATGGGTTTCCGACCTTTGGGGGATGGGGAGAGGGAATGGGGGGAGGGGTTATGGTATGTTCCTCCGGTATCCTCACTCCCTCAATGAAACACAGTGCAAGCGCTATTTCACACCGGTTTTCTGTGAGGCCGTGGTATCACTCCGGCGAGGCGGCCCATTCATGCCGAAGCGTGGCTCTCCTACGGAATTGTTTATTATTTTGTAAATTTGGTGGGGTAGTACTGCTCTCTCATAGAAGATCAACCTAAAATGACACCATTCATGCTGTCGTGTACCGTTGGTGAGAGCTAGATAGGGGGCCCCATTGTGCAGAAGCATTTAAATAGCCCGCCATAGTGTGGGTCACCATGCTGTAGAGTTGCAATGTCTACATTCGCAATAAGTAAGAATGGGATCAGTACTCTTAGATTCTGCTCTTGTTTTTCAACAGGCATAGTATAGACACTTTGGCAAGCTCATATTTATACGAGTGAATGCTAGTGGATGCACCATGGTATGTCCAATGAGAGACTCCACCGCGAACTTGGTATCGAAACTGTGAAAGAGGAAGTAAAAGATAAAGTCAAAACCTACAAAGACAGATTGCAACAACATCCAAATGCACTAGCACAACACCTAACGGACGATATATTCCCGGGAGTACGCAGATTATAAAAAAGAGTACCACAGGATCTACTCAGATTTTTTTAAATTATGAGTATATGTCACTGGACATATATCTCACACGCTACCACATCTCAACCAACATAAATATTGCTGAATGTCCTTAAGACAGATTGCAATAATAATAAGGAAAAAAAAATAAAAATAAAATATTTATGCATAAAAGAAGGTGACAGAGGTCCATTTTTATATATTTGACTTTTCTACACTAATATTATAAAGAGGAAAGATTTGTATATTTGTATGTAAGAAATAAACTCAAAAAGTACTGGACCGATTTTAAAAATTCTTTCACCATTCGAAAGCTACATTATCCACGAGTAACATTGGCTATATTTTATTTTGGAAAAAATAGGGTTCCGTAAGATATTTGTCCAAATACAAAGAAGTCCGCTACACACTATACGCGGGAAAATTTTTCGCTACGGGCAATAAAAGACGCAAACGAGGTTGCGTCGGTCAGCTAGTAATTTATATTTTGATTCTACTCTGTCTGATGGAAAGCATAAGCAGAATCTAAGAGTGGTGGTCACCATACTCATTGTGAATGCACACAATATAACAATGCAGCATAGTGGCGGCCTATTGATGCGTCTCCATCATTGGGAATTGGGCATATGTCTCCCCTACTCAATCTCATAAGAATGAAAGCTCATGAAAGTCGGCAATGCACTAGTGTCTCACTTGTATCGTCTAGCCGTAGTCTTTTACTTAAAAAGTAGCAACTTAACCTAAAAATTCATACTAAAATCAAGATTACAAAACTGACGTCACAGTCCGTCGTTTAGACAAAATCTTAATATATCTTAGCTAACAATCTACAGATTAGTGTCGAGAGTCACGAGGAAGTGACAACTGTACTACAACAGTTGCGTTAATCTAAGGTCGTGCTGGGAACAAGATCACGCTGTTGCGTTAATGTTGGGCAACTGGTAAAGAAGACGTTAAAAAAAACGTTATTGTTACGTTACCTCATTTAGGGCAAAGTAGGCCGATTCTTGAATTGTAAATTGTTGACCAGGACTGGTATAAATAAACTGTTTTGAACGTCACTAAGTTTTTCTGAGAACTATTGCCGATAAACAAAAAAAAATCGCTTCATCTGCACTCCCCCGTAAAGGTTGGATGGTAAAGAATGCCTAAGGCATTAAGTCCGCCTATGTACATAAGTGCATGAAGTTTTAAATAAATAAATAAGTGTTTCGTTAGATTTTACACAGCTCAAAACATATAGTGGATGTATATTATTGTACACAACCCTAAAATTACCACAAGAAAGCACGCATTCTGATATACTATTAAAAATCATTCGTGTCAACTAATATATGGATCCACGCAAAATAGGCGCACTGAAGTCGTCGAGTTGCGGAGATCCAGCCCGCGAGTTTCAAGTTCAAGTCAAGTACTACTCCTAATGGATGAACGGGATTGGTGAGACATTAATTTTATACAAGGTTGACCCGGTAGTCTGTTAGACCTCTGGACCTTCCCGGTTCGGTCCTCCGGTTTCCGAATTCTTCATTACACACCGTGTGCTTTAGTCAATTCGGGGCGATTACAACCTGAAAGATTTCTTAAATAAAAAGAGTGTTGCCATTATGCTATCGCTAAAAGGGCACTGACTATTTGTAGGTACTGGTAAATTCGTACCATTGACGTGTTTCCGAGATTTTCAAGGCAGTTGCAATACTTCACAACAATTTCTCACGCCTACAAATCGAAATAACCATTAATAGATAATATTGTTCTTTGTTGCCCACCCAAGGGCGTTTTTGTTCCATCAAACGATTCGATTACTATAATATTTCCTGTTTATAAACACGATAATGTTCTGCGTAATAAAATTTTATCTTAGTTGTTAACAAATATATCATTTTGTGGGTTAAAAAAGATCAAATTCTTTCCTGAGTTACCATAAGTAAAATAAGAGTAATCGATGTTGCCAGCAATTAAAATTTGAGCATGAAAACAATACGAAGAGTTACAATTATTATTAAAAGTCGTGTTTATGTAAGATTGTATTTATGAGCTGTGTTAAATAATTTACTTAAACCTTAGTAATATTGAAGTAACAAATTGAAAACCGCACGGAGCTCTAAATGCATATTAAAATTAAAAAGGCCTAGAAAACCAGCATAAATCTGCGTTTTAAAAAGTTTACATAATTACTGTTAATCATAAACGCGAGAGGTAAATGAAAAGTCACACAAAGACCCAAGGTTAATCAATTTACTGTCTTATAAAACTAACCAATAAAAAATTAACAACAATAGCAACATATAACTAAAGTTTTAGTATTGAGCAAATCGTAATGACATGCCAGACGAAAGATTGACACTCGCCTTTATACTGGTCCATAAGTTTAAATTAGCAAGATTGTAGCGATATAGAGTAACTAATATTCTTCCTTAAAATTCAAATTATCTCCATGATAAAGTTTATTGAAATCAGCGCAGCGGTTTAACAGTGAAAGTGTAATAGACAGAATTACTATCAGCTTCATATTAGTATAGATGGTACATAATATCGAGTCATATAATTCTTGCTATATTACTATCATCTATGTTTTCGAAGACTGACGATATTTTACATTTCACTATCTTTAACCGACTTCAAAAAAGGAGGAGGTTCTCAATTCGTCTGTACTTTTTTTTTATGTTTCTTACCTCATAATTTTCGACTGGCTGAACCGATTTTGATGATTCTTTTTTTATTTGGAAGCTGGTGCTTCCCGTGTGGTCCCATTTCAATTTTATCCAGTTCTTGAAGTTGGTTTTTTTTTATACGAATTGTGATTATTTATTTACCTAATAGTAATTTTAATGTTGTTTAATTATCTTTGCAGGTAATTGATGGAGCAGAATCTTTCATACTAAAACATCCGTAAGTCGAAGAAGCCTACAGTGGAAGCAGCACTTGAAATATAGGTACTTTCTGTGAGACAAACACAATCTACATGTATAAAATCATTTGAAGAATTTTATCTGCAACGTATCATCATTGTCATCACCAATAGCTTTTACTAGCCCACTACAGGAGTCCTCAAGTAGTTTTTAGCCAACCATACCACGCTGACCAGATAAGTTCATATGGAACTTCTTTCAAGTTTGCCTTCTCCCAACAGAGATGTTGCCTTTTGTAAATTGCTTCTTTAGTTAGTCCTTAAGACACCCATGAGATCAATAGGGGTGATTACCCTCAAATTCTTAACCCATAAACCACACGAACAGCCAGACGGATAATAAAAATCTATACAAATATTATAAAGCTGAAGAGTTTGTTTGTTTGAACGCGCTTATCTCAGGAACCGCAGGTCCGATTTGAAAAATTATTTCAGTGTTGGATAGTACATTTATCAAGGAAGGCTATAGGCTAAATGTCATCACTCTAAAACCAATAGGAGGCGAGCACTAGTGAAGAATGATACAAAAACCGGGGAAAAATATTACACTACGGCCAATAAGAGACGTAAAGGAGGTTGCGTGGGTCAGCTAGTCATTTATATATTGCAGACACATGTTATGTTAACCCTTAAACTACCAATCGTTCTGTAGTTTTGCATGTTATCAAGGTACAGAAACCTCGCATGCAAAAGCTACCAGCATTTCCCACTAGAGTAGCGTACGTGAGAAATGTAACAATACGTGAATTCCGTGTGGTATGTCAATTAGGGTCATTCGTGGCTGTACGCCTTGTTGATTACCTTGCGACATCCATTGTGGCGGCGATGGGAGACGGCATTACTACTTAGCCGCATTTTTAAAGCAGTTTGAGTATAAAAATATATATAGGCTAAACTTTCTAAAATTTCATTTTTAAAAAGATACCTTGTTGCGTTGCGTATTCTGTGTTGCGGTGGACTTTCCCAAACATACATGAAACGGATACAAAGGACACCCAAACTCAAAACAACCATCAGGCAGTGTCTACGCGCGTGCCGTCGTCGACAGGCAGAGTCATTTTGGTAGGCTCATATACTCGTATATAAGTGCGTTACGGCCTTTGGCATTGCTCCTTGACGATCAACGTGGCTACAATATTTTTTGCTTTACAACAAGCATTTTAATAGTCGGGGTTAAAATAATATTAACTTTTCAACTGTTAACGCCATCTATTGAAAGTATTATGTATTACGTAGTGATGAATTTTAGGTGCAAAACATTGTATATAATTTTATGCATGTAGTGTTATAAGTATTAATTAGTTTCGCGTTTATAATATGAATTGTAATTTTTCGTGGACAATAGATATGATAGTGGAAATAAAAAGTGGGAGTGCCACGCTACGGCATGAATGGGCCGGGTTGATACTCATTTTCAGACATAAGAATGTATCGAAAGTACAGTACAGTAATAACATGTAACACGCTTTATAATTTTTGAAGTGAAACTTCTTTAGAATCGTTGTGATTTCAAACCGGATGCAACGGAAAAAATGACAGGTAAGAGACACAAATACAAAAAGTCGCCTGTAATAAGTGAGCCAGAGCGAGAGAGCAAATGTTGGTCTCATTTTTTTGTCGATTTACTGAAGTTTCACTTTTATCGTGCGTGAATCGCACACACACTTTTGCTATGAAGACTAATAAAACTTGCCAGAGAACACTCATAAACTTGTAGTAGTAAAACTGAATACGGCTGAGTGCTAACTTCACACCACGGCATGGTACAGCCTTTACAATGAATTATAAATCACTGCGTTACGGATAAAACAGTGATCTTTTACAACGATCTCGGAAAACACTGGGTTTCTCGACTTTCCCTGTAATTACATTTAGTTTGCTATCACAAATGCGTGCGTATAACTCAAATTAGTTGGCGTAATCTTTATAACATAATGATAGATTTTGAATTTTAATATCATTAGGATTTCTTTTTGAACTGGTGTTAAAAATGTACCAGCTTCTGTCTTCTGTTCCATTAGAACGATTCTAAGTGAAACATGCTGGTTCTAATTGTGAATTTCACCTGGTTGATCCAGGGAATTTCACTGCCTCAGCTTACATTGTACAAAATAAAAGTAATATATCTAATATCATAAAACTGAAGAGTTCGTTTGTTTGATCGCGCTTATCTCAATAACCGCTGGTCCGATTTAAAAAAAATATTTAAGTGTTGGATAGTCCATTTATTGAGGCAGGCTATAGGCTATATAACATCACGTTAAGATCAATAGGAGCGGAGCCCCAATGAAGAATGTTTAAAAAACGGGGGAAAATTATTACGCTACTGGCAATAGTAGACGTAAACGAGGTAGCGAGGGTCAGCTAGTATATATATATATATATATATATATTATATATATAAAATTGACACCTCAAATAACGTCTCTTTTTTAAGTCGGTCAATATCCTTTTGAGACTACCACAAATACGAATGTATTGTGATATATTTCGTATCGAATTAAGTTTTGTTTATTACAACCGCAAATTAATATCATATTTACATCGCATTTCTCTTCTGCCAAGACATAAGAAAGTGAAATACTTCGTTTTAACTTTACTTTTACTTTGATTCGTGAACGATATTTAAGTTGATCTTTCGTCACACTCTTGATGAAACATTTGAATGTTTGAGAAGAGCGAATGGTCTTTCGAATTTCGGCATGAGTAATAAAAATTAATATTTCGGACATCTAACACACAACGCCATCTAGTCCCAAACTAAGCAGAGCTTGTATTATGGGTACTAAACAAATATTTGCAGATCATACAAACATTTGGTCCGACCCGGGAATCAAACTCGAAACCTCAAGCACAGCAGTCGCATACGCTACCACTGCGCCACCGAAGCAGTCAACAAAACAATCAAATGAGTTGAATTTAAGTTTGAAGGATCAAATGTTTTATAATTTGTTTAAATGGTGTGTAATATTGATATCCATACTAATAATATAAATTTAAAAACTAACTTTATCTGTATGTTGTTGCACTTTCACAACTTCGACTTCTTAAGGAATGATACAGACTACTATTTACCGTGATAACAGAGCAACGCCTGGGGCAAAACCTCTTTCATTTATAAATTCACTAGCTGAACGTAACTGTACGACAATAACCACAGACAGCGCCGCGACGCGAAGCTAGTATCTTTATAAATTGTAGGCTACGTGTTATGTTATGTTAATGGATTCATCAAAATCCATTCAATTCGATCCATTTTTGCGACTCTAATTCACTCACTTACATACTCACCAACTTTCGCGTTTGTTATATTAATTATTAGTAGGATGTAGTTGAGGGCTGTTTTGAAAGCATTTTTAGTACTAATTTCTAATTGAAAGAAAAATATCTAAAACTGACCCGTGGCATGACAGACTTTTAAACAGTGATTTGACAGTCCCTTTATTTATTTGATAAAAACTCTCGATTATTTAAACAAATCTCTAAGTTTCTATTATTTGTATAACAAATAAGGTATTGTAGAGTGTTTACAAAAGCTTAGCAAAGGTTCACGATGAATCATTTCGTGGTCAAATGATAAGTTAGTTTATTTGATTAAAATAGGAACCAGCCGGATCACTCGGATCAGCTATTTCTGCCAATGTCAAGTATTTATAGTCTTCAATTCAAAGTCTTAGAGTCTTCAAGTCGTCGTCGTAATGAAATTAATGATAAAAAATATATATGGATGACATGAAATAGAGACCGTCTTTCGAAAAAAAACAAAAACCGATCTCCTGGTCAAATTATGTTTGGAAAAGCTTTCATATAGATTGCTTAGTGATAAGTTGATGGATGTTGGATCATGGATGGAGCATCCTGGCCAGTCCTTCGACAGATACAGCTAAGGCCTTATATGATTTGTATGCTGAATATATAAGAATAATGTAAAATAAAAAAGTGGCTATGATGGAGCGACATAGTCATCATTGTGGCTAAGCTCCTTAAATAAAGATTTAAAAAAAAAGCTTTCATCCGCATGAATAAAGTTTAATAAGTTTATTTATTCACTCTTTCTTATATCTATTACAGTAAATAGTAGCAATTGTTACAAATCCTTACGTTTGTAGTTAACGTCGGCAGCCATAATAGTATGAAACTATAGATATAAGATAATCAAATCGATATCACTCAAGAATGGATTAGACAATACCACTTTTTTTTTAGAAAATAGTATCACACGTCCTTTTTTAAATCTCTCACTGCGTGTATGCAGAATTTTATAATAAAAATAATGAGTTGATGTGTAAAAACGTAATAAGTAATAATTTGATTGTTTTTCCTATTACCTACTTTATTTTTATATTAAAATAAGTTAGTAATGTTATTTTTCCAAAATTACTTGTTGTCTTTCATCCCCGTTCCTAGTTCCAGACTCAGTTTTCAAAGTGCAAATATTAAGTAGACTACAGATATTTAGAATAAACCAAATACTATTACTATTTTCTTTTATGTATGAGCCTGCCAAACTGACTATTCTCTGCCTGATGGAAAGCATGAGTAGAATCCAAAAGATGCTTCTGCATCATTGGGCCTCCGTTCTGGAACTCACCAACAAAACACGGTATTTTTAACGTCAAATCACGCTGAATTTTTTTTTCTGTCCTTCCTAGTAAACGAAAGTTAGGCTAAAACTATCGTTTTAGTCTTACATGTGTGTTACTAATTAGATTAAAGCAGTCTAAATCTAAGTCTCTACTTCTTGTAAATTCGCCATCTAATATATTTCATCTATACTATAATATTATAAAGGTGAAGAGTTTGTTTGTTTGAACGCGCTTATCTCAGAAACTAAAACTATGGAATGAGCGGTCGCCTACGGTGTTCCCGGACCAATACGACCTTCAAACCTTCAAGAAAAGAGCGTACTCCTTCCTAAAAGGCTGGCAACGCACTTGTAACGCCTCTGGTGTTGCGGGTGTCCATAGGCGGCGGTAATCGTTTACCATCAGGCGATACGTCTGCTCGTTTGCCCCCTATATAATAAAAAAAACCGCAGGAAATTCCTTTAGTGTTGGATAGTCAATTTATCGAGGAAGGCTATAGGCTATATATCATCATGCTAAGATCAATAGGAACGGAGCCCCAATGAAGAATGTTTGAAAAACGGGGTAAAATTATAACGCTACGGGCAATAGTAGACGTAAACGATGTTGCGAGGGTCAGCTAGTGCAATGTAAAGTCCAACGTAAATATCTAGGTCTAATTTCCCACGGCAATATTCACGGCAGACGTACCTATCACATGCTAACAAGAACTTATTACCTTATTTCTTTCAAATCACAATAGTAAATAAATTACACAGTTTACCACATATATCGTATGTCTTACACACTGAAGTGTATTGTAACATTCGTAACTGCACAAAAAGGCCATGACAATGATTACACTTTGTGACATAACATTATTTAGTAACCCCATACGTAACCCCATTATGTGATGTGCGTGAGATATTTAGTGTGGAATTAGTTATAGAGATATTGACTAATCCATTATGTTGTAAGAATAATAACTGGACACATCCCACACTCGGCAATTTGATACCAATTTGGGCCGAGCTCAAGTCATGGTAATGAGACTGCTGATTTACATTAAATTTAGATTGATTTATACGCTTCCTTAGTCTTTAAGTAAAACCTGTAACTAATATTTGACCTTTATTTATATGTCGGACGCACGTTATCTTCACGGTCGCTCATTGTGGGCATCAGTAGGATTCCGGGTGAGAAATAAATGTATCGTATGTTCAATTAATTTATTGGAAGGGTATTACAGTACTCACAGAGAAACACGGTATATAAAAAGTAGCACACATTATAGTTCCTAGGCAAGTTTACTTTACAACGATCCGAGCGATAATAATAAATAATAAAATAAAAAATATTCCGGACATCTAACACAGAACGCCATCTAGTCCCAAGCTTAGCAGAGCTTATGTTATGGGTACTAGACAACTAACATAAATACTTATATACTTTTTTTGTTAATATATTATATACATATTATACATAGAAAACACCCAAACTTCGAAACAAATATTTGCAGATCACACAAACATTTGGTCCGACCCGGGAATCGAACCCGAGACCTCAAGCTTAGCAGTCGCATACGCTACCACTACGCCACCGGTGCAGTCATAATGATCAATACTAAAGAATGCACGCACTGTTATTAACGTTACGTAAAATGTTTAAGTGTCTGTAACACAGTTTATACTATCATAGACACTGGCGTTCACTCTATCTCGCTGAAATTAAACATATGTTCTTAGTGATGTGCTTATATGTATGACTGAGATAGAGAAAATGTTGTATGGCTTTTTGTTAATAAACTATTATTATTATTATTCTCTTTATTTAATTATATATACATATTAATTACATTTTTAAATACATAAAAAAGATAAACAATAACATAATATATATTTAAAAATTACATATTATTATTATTATTATTATTATTATTATTATATATAGCCTATAGCCTTCTTCGATAAATGGGCTATCTAACACTGTAATATTTTTTCAATTCGGACCAGTAGTTATTGAGATTAAGGCGTTCAAGCAAACAAACAAACAAACTCTTCAGCTTTATATGTTAGTATCAGTATAGATTAGAATTATAATTTTTGCTCATACCATTTTGTCTTCTAATCAATAAAAAAAATAGGAAGAGTATGCTCGTTCGCGTGAAATATACATTATTCTCTGTTCTGTGGATTCAACGAGAAATATGTGAAGTACTACTACTACTTGATAAAATTATTTATATTAAGCCAATTTTATTCTCAACAAATTTTAACAAAAAAGAACCACTTCAAGAACTGAATCAAATTGAAATAGGACCACACGGAAATCATTAAAATCGGTTAACGCAGCCGAAAGTTATAAGGTAACAAACATAAAAAAATATAGTCAAATTGATAACCTCTTCCTTTTTGAAGTCGGTTAAAAAGTAATTTTATTTACCAAATAAATGATTCGTGTTTCAAACCGAATGATGAGGTTATCTTTGTTGTCAAGACTATCGTTTATAAGACTTGCAAAAAAACGAAGTTTATTTATAATTAATTTTGAGTTGTCTAAATTAATGTTTTTTGCGTGTTTTGATGTCGATTTTTGTTTGTAAAATTATGTGATTTATTCAGCTGACTGAAGTCAAAGAGAATAAATAAGTTAAAGGAAATAGTGTTTCTATAAAAGCTGGTCAGTATAATTGTTTACCATAACTACCGATAGGTATAATAAAAAACAAAAGTACAGATTACATGAATATTTTGATGAATTTTCTTAATTTGCTTTTTTCGTATTGATATCTATACAAATAAATAAAATTGGAGTGAAAAAAAAAAATAAAAAAAAAATTAACACTACCATCTCCAATCTAGGCTCTGTACACGTCACTACGACGTTGTGTGTTGCTGACGTCCCGTTTTATTTATTTTTTAAAGACAACTCCCACATTAGGTATATACATCCTGTGTCGCGGGGGACTTTACAAACATACATGTAACGGACACAAAGAACACCCAGACTCAGGACAAAATTTTGTGGATCACACAAAGTGATGTCCTACGTGGGATTTGAACCCACGGCACTTGGCGCAGTAGCAAGCGGCGTAGTGACCGCTTAAACCGCTAGGCCAATCGTGCAGTCAATATATATATTATTAATTGTGCCCGCTACTTCTTACACGTAACATTTGGATTGTCAAGTGATTTTTAATTTTTCATCCGTTTAAACCTTCCTTGGACTGACGACAAACATTTCAAAACCAAAATCAGCTAAATCGGACCAGCCGGTCTCGAGCCAAACAAACAAACAGCAATTGATTTTTATATTATAAGATTTATTATTCAAAACCAGATCATGCTCTTATTAAAATTACTTGACTGAGTGGGATTCCAACTCAAGATATTTTTTTCAGAGGTAATCCTAATGATCATGTCTCAAGAGTTCTTGATAAACTTATCAAATTCTTGTATAATATTGTTATTAGTCTTTTCATCATGCAAAATTTCGTTCAAGTCTACCTTTAAACGAGCAATTGTTGTATACATATAAACTGAATCTCGAAAACGACTCTATCAATTTTCATGAAATTTATATGGGTTTCGGGGGCAATAAATCGATCTAGCTAAGATTCATTTATAGAAAATTACCAAAAAAATTAATACCGAACAAATCTCGCCCCTCAAAGTACTAGTTTTCAAATAAATGAAAAAAAAAAACAATGATTCCGTTATGTACAGAAACAAACAAATGTACAAATGAAACCAGACTTCAACATCTAATTTTAAAACATTAATATTTCGGACATCTAAACATACAACGCTATCTAATCCCAAGCTAAGCAGAGCTTGTGTTATGGGTACTAACATCTACATCCAAGTAGACCTACATTAGTGTCATATCGTATATCAGCATCCTGTAATACCGTTTTATCATTAGACTAGCTGAACCTCGCGGTGTTACCTGCAGTTATTAGTTTACATTTTGTTATTTTTATTATTGTTTTTTTTTTCTTACAATTAAAATAGCCTATATTAGTGAAAAATTAGCATTCAAATGGTGAAAGAGTTTTTAAAATCCGTCCAGTACTTTTTGAGCCAATTCGTTACAAACATACTTACATACAAACCTTTCTTCTTTATAATATTAGTATAGATAAACATGTCCACCATCTTAACGTTCCGCAAATAAATTTAATACAATCCTATAAAATATTTATCAGAGGATGACGAGAGAGCGTTTTAGATTACCGTAATAAAATGTATCTTAGAGCGGTGTTCGGTAATGTTGCCAGTTACGTGGTAGGGGTCAATTGAAGCAGACGGTTTGTGAAAGTACCGACAAAGAGTTACAGGTTACACTGGATGCTGATAAAAAGGATTATTTAATTCACTTTCTCCTGAAATTGAATTTACGTTTCTTGAATGAAAAGAAATAAAAGTTAAGTTGATTTTCATTGTCACCTTCGTCTACAATACTTCACCATACCACGGCCTCACAGAAAACCGGTGTAAAATAGCACTTGCACCATGTTTCACCGAGTGAGTGAGGATACCGGAGGCCCATACCCCAACCCCTCCATCATTCCCCCTCCCCATCTCCCAAAGGTCGGCAACGCACTTGTGACGCCTCTAGTGTTGCGGGTGTCCATGGGCGGCGGTAATCGCTTACCATCAGGTGATACGTCTGCTCGTTTGCCACCTATTACATTAAAAAAAAACGTCACAACTTTCGTGTTTTTTAAGAATGCCAGAAAAATAGATTATGTTATGTATGTAACACGATTTGTCTCGTTGCAAGTATCTGATACAGCATTGTGATAAAGAAATTATAAATCTTAAGTAAGTAATATGGGCCTCCGTTATCCTCACACACAAACACAGTGAAACACAGCGCAAGCTCTCCTACGAAAACGGACTGCAGGCTTACAATTAATATACAGCGTATATATCTATCTAGAAAGAACATCTATAATTATCTATCGTATCTAGCAATACATCTGTAGCTATGTTATAAGAAGAGAAATAATATCATTAGGAAACGATGTTCATGAACATATGCCTAGGCGCTGGTTTACGTAAGTTCAATGCTAAACAGTAATCCTCTTATGAGTTCCACGGAGACCTGGTATAGAATACATTCATGTAGGAAACACACTTAATCAATAGTTTTATCTATATAAATACAAATTAATTGCCGAAATGTATGTACGCTGGTTAATTCTATGATTTATGTGTTTTTAATTGTCAGGACAAGGTTTGTATGGAAGAGAATGAAATGAAAATTGGCAGTGTTATACATATTTTCTTAGTCCTCTTAGTTCCTATACACTGCGGCCCTGTGGGTAGTTGAGGTGGGCTTAAATACTAAAAGAAGATTTTCGGTAATTTAAAAAAATATTCACGTAGTATATACTACGATAAAGTAGACGTGAAAAATAAAACAATATATTCAACTAAGAACCGGTCTGGTTTTCGAACGGAAATCTTTGAAATTTTCGCATTTTAATTACTACTAGCTTTTGGTCGCGGCTACGCCTGTGTATGTCAGTTATAGTGGTAAAAAGTAGCCTTCCCCAGGAATCAAAGTATAGCCATGAAGTTTAACCGTGAAAACATACAGACAAAGTTTATTTTGAATTCATAATATTAGTATGTATGCTAAGGTTATATAACACATATAAAGCTAGTTCTTGAATCGCTCTCTCTGTTGATGAAAACCGCATTAAATTAGTTTAAAAGATTTACAAGGACAAAACGTGTTGGTGTTGATCAAAAATGTTGATTTTCAAATTTGACTCAGTCCCCTGTACAGGTTTAAAAACAATGCACAGGTCCTTGCCAAACATGCTCCGATCTACCAATGCAGTATTACCTACACAGATAGAGCTCTTCGGTGAACCATAGCTTGTATAAATAGTTTAATATCTCCGACAATAGCAATGAGATAATGTAACTAACTGCCCTAGTATTACAGAACATTACATACACAGAAGAATCACATATTATGACACGTTCTTTGAGAACATCTATAGCAGCAATTGTAACAGTTTTAACCTCACAAATCACCAAACATTTGAGTTTGAATGCCATTTACATAAGCCGTATGAAACTCGGGGAAACAGACAGTCATTCAAGTTTGATTTCACACCGAGATTGTACGTATAACATTTACGACTTGCGTGGAACACAGTACATAAGTATAGGTCAAATACAGCTCTAGATATAATTTGCAAGGTTACCTGTGGCTTGAAATACAACAAAAGGTCTCTAATTCGGCTGATTCTTCAATTTATTAATCAAATTCTGTCATTTTGAAAAAGAAAGACAAAGATAATATGAAGTCTTCTAGGTAGTAGATCCACATTGATTTCAGTACGAACGGGCCCGGCTCGACCGGGTGGTACTACCGTCTCACAGAAGACGTGGTCTTCTGGTCTTCTTTTAAAATTACAGTATTCGTACCTAACTACTTTTAAATCTACCACAGATTAGTTTACGTAAATATTTACAGAGAGCCACGCTTCGGCATGAATGGGCCGGCTCGACCGGAGTGATATCACAGCCTCACAGAAAACCGGTGTGAAATAGCGCTTGCGCTATGTTTACCCCTTCCCCATCCCTTTCCCAATCCTCCAAAAGCTAGCAACGCACTTGTGACGTCTCTGGTGTTGCGGGTGTACGTCTGTTAGTTTGCCACCTATTCAAAAAAAATTACTAAATATATCATTAAAAATATGTAAGCAGTATTTCAACAATATTTGCAAATGGATGCAATATTCAAATGGCTAATGCTGTCTGGGTCTATGTGCGCAGGATATCCTTCATCAAGTGCAATGTTCAAACTATAAGGATGTCTTTATATGTATTGCCAACCAGCTTGCCTGTTTCTTCACTCGCATTAGTTATTTGGCGTCCTTCGAAAATGTAGCTTTTACCAGACATTAAATCACGTCCTATTTTGTACAATTTTGCATACGCAGGTGACAATTTGTATGCAGTATTGCACAAAGGGCGAATGGTTTTCATGCTAATAATTTAGTTTACTATGAAATATTATTATTTAAAATATTGACAGCCATTGTTCAAAGTTTCGTTACCGTTAAGTTTATGATCTTTTTTCTGGATCAATGTATGTTCTTATATTCTGCACGGTTGGCCGAGTGGTGTCAGCGGTCGCCTTGCCGCTTGCTACTGCGCCAAGTGTCGTGGGTTCAAATCCCACGCGGTACCTACGTACAACACTTTGTGTGATCCACGAATTGTTGTACCGAGTCTGGATGTTCTTTGTGTCCGTTTCATGTATGTTTGTAAAGTCCCCCACGACACAGGATGTTTATTCCTAATGTGGGAGTTGTCTTTTACAAAAAAAATAAAAAAGAAAATATTTCTTTCCTCTTTTCTATGTTCTTTTCTATAATACTGACAACGTGTGTGCAAGAATAGCAGAAAGAAATACAGTTTAATAACTTTCTTGTTACTTTATTTCAATTATATATCTTTATTGTATATACACAAATATAATACTAGCTTTTGACCGCGGCTTAGCATTTAATAAAATGTATCCTATGCTACTTCTGATCCCTCCAAGAATATGCAAAGTACAAAGTTTCACGTTGATCGCTTAAGTAGTTTCCGCGTGAGAACGTAACAATCAAACTTACTTTCATTTCTATAATATTAAATGTGATAACAAAGGATGAGTTCCAATGATGTAGATGTAAATCATAGGCGGTCCTTTCGCTCACGGCGATCTTTCCCAGATAACTTTAACATGAATATTAGATACTAGCTGACCCACGCAACCTCGTTTGCGTCTTATATTGCTCGTAGCGTGAAAAATTTCCCCCGTTTTTGTAACATTCTTCATTGGTGCTCCGCTCCTATTAGTAGTATCGTGATAATATATAGTCTATAGCCTTCCTCGATAAATGGACTATCCAACACTGAAATAATTTTTCGAATCGTACCAGCGGTTCCTGAGATTAGTGCGTTCAAACAAACAAACTCTTCAGGTTCATTATTAGTATAGATTTCAGATTTTTATGGCAGTTTACAGAACAATATTTATTATGAATATTATTCCATTTATTGTTTAGACTCCGATTTTCCCTACTATAGTATGTATACATGTTATTACACATGTATATATTCACCTTGAATCACTCTATCTTTTGCTGTAAACTGCGTTAAAATCTGTTGCGTAGTTTAAAAGATCTATGTGAACAGACAATTTAATATACTAAGTTAAGATAGAATAAAAACTCGGAGGGGAATGGATAGCTAACGACCAAATAATTCATCATCAGTAACCGAGTTTTGCGCTAGAAAACTGCAATTAACTACAGTGTATAGGTAATTGAATAATTATAATTACTTATATTCTTAATATCACAACATCAATTACGTTTTCAATGAGCACATTTACCTCCAAAGAACAATATATTCATGCTTACATTGCGTAAATATTCATTATTGTCATTGCAATTTCATTTCGTAACCATATTACGTTTGGCAGTAACTCAATGGTACTTTAGTTTTGTTTGTTACTTATTTCTGTTACAAATGTGTCCGGTTTATATTCTACGTATTTTTTTTATATTATACGCTTTTTCCGCCACACATTCGGTTCCAAAGCTAAGACTTTTTAACAGGATAAGTAGCATAACATAAAATAAATAATCCGGATATCTAACACACAACGCCATCTAGTCCCAAGCTAAGCAGAGCTTGTGTTATGGGTACTAGAAAACCGATATAAATACATATATACGGTTTTATTTTGTAAATACATACATATTATATATATAGAAAACATCCAAACTCCGAAACAAATATTTGAAAGATCACACAAACATTTGGTCCGACCCAGGATTCGAACCTGAGACCCCAAGCACAGCAGTCGCACTCACTACGACTGTGCCACCGAGGCAGTCAATTGCCAAATTTCATTATTAAAAAAAAGTGCAGATGTTATTTTAGATTGCGCCTGTAAATTTACATATAAATACAGTCCTATTGAAATCTATACTAATATTACAAAGCTGAAGAGTTTGTTTGTTTGTTTGAATGCGCTAATTTCAGCAACCGCAAGTCCGATTTGAAAAATTCTCTCAGTGTTGGATACTCCATTTATCGAGGAAGGCTATAGACTAGATATCATTACGCTAAGATCAATAGAAGCGGAGCCCCAATGAAGAATGTTTAAAAAAACGGGGGAAAATTATTATGTTACGGGTAATAGTAGACATAAACGAGGTTGCGAGGGTCAGCTAGTGAAATATATACTTTAACACTATAGGTATCAAATTTGGGAATTTGAGAAGCGCGAACTATCCCGGTCTTGTGCAGTCCGCATCCATCCATTGTAACATTTGTTTGTTGTGGGTATCAAGTATTAATGTGTATCTATAAGATTTTTTTTTAAATGTGACGTATCTACAAATTGTAATATTACTGCACGGATTTCGTAGTGGTTTAAGCGGTCACCACGCTGGTTTTAACTGCGCCGCTATCTTTGGTTCGACCCCATTGGGAACAATACTTTTTGTGATCTACAAATCATTGTCTGGATGTTTTTCAAACAATAGGCGAAGATTTCTTTATAATATAAACGGTGTAATTCGTGTAACTCGTATTATCCTTTCAACCCTGATGAATTGAAGATTTTGTATCTAACAACTGCTATTGAAGCACATTAGATAACAAAAATGTCAACAGCTTTTTCAGATACACGGCAGTGAGCGTCACTCTGTACAAAGCCTCACTCCCATGATTTCTCTATTACCACGAAAGACAACCATTCTTTAATACCAAGATTTATTAACATACCTGTATCTATGAGAAACTTGTTCAATACGATGTAAAAAGCACGTTGGCAAACATTATGTCAATGGCTGAATGTCTGAATTAGTTTTTTGGTACTTTACTTGCAAATGGAGTATATGAAACAAGTAATTCGTATTCATTGCTTCCGTATCTAATATTTTAAGTTACATTTTGTTTTAATAGCTAACAATTGACTTCATATAATACCTTTAACGATAATACTTCTTTAGTAGATACTAGCTGAACCCCGCGGTGCTACCCGCGATACGACAATAATCACAGGCAACGTCGCGAGGCGAAGCTAGTATCTTTATAAATTATTATATAGCCCGTAGCATGAAAATTTTCGCAAAATAAGTAACTTTTCTGGTTGATTTTTACACCTTGTGTCCGAAAAACCCAATTTTCTTACGGAACCCTATTTTTTTCCAAAATAAAATATAGCCTATGACACTCAGCAATAATGTGCCTTTCTATAGGTGAAAGAATTTTTAAAATCGGTTTAGTAGATCCCGAGATTACCCCTTACAATTTAACAAACACACAAACTTTACTTCTTTATAATATTAGTATAGATGACTCACAATTCTTATTTTCTTTAAACTGACAACCCCCGCATTAGGAATATACATCCTGTGTCGCGAGGAACTTTACAAACATAAATGAAACGGACACAAAGAACACCAGAATAAATAAATAAATAAATATTCCGGACATTTAACACACAACGCCATCTAGTCCCAAGCTAAGTGTTATGGGTAATAGACAATGGATATAAATACTTATATACTTTTTTTTTTATAAATACATAAATATTATACATAGAAAACACCCAAACTCCGAAACAAATATTTGCAGATCATACAAACATTTGGTCCGAACTGGGAATCGAACCCGATACCTCAAGCTTAGCAGTCGCATACGCTACCACTACGCCACAGAGGCAGTTTGAGGTCAGAATAACAATTTGTGGATCACACAAAGTATTGTCCCATGTGGAATTTGAACCCACAACACTCAGCGCAGTAGAAAGCGGCAAGTCGGACATTTAAACCACCAGGTCAACTATATAGCCAGAACTACATTGTTTAAAAAGTAAAATCTCTAGGCTCAAATAGATAGATAAAAGTGGAAAGATGGAATAACAACAAAAGAAGGAACAATAACTCTTAATAGTCATTGTTATTAATAATAATGATGGTAAACGGTTACCTGTTACATAATTATATAGGTATACTTATTATGTACGTAAAGCCGTCGCGCCTGATCTCACCCCGGTCGTGTCGGATACCCGTACCATCGGATTATAAGAGAACAGATATGAGAGATTAGGTGCCGTGACCGAAATCGGCTAGGAAGGCATAATAGTTATTATACTCTAGCTGACACACGCAACCTCGTTTGCGTCTTCTATTGCCCGTAGCGTGAAAATTTTCCCCCGTTTTTGAAACATTCTTCATTGGTGCTCTGCTTCTTTTAGTATTAGCGTGATGATAAATAGCCTATAGCCTTCCTCGATAAATGGACTATCCAATACTGAAAGAATTTTTCAAATCGTACCAGCGGATCCTGAGATTAACGCGATCAAACAAACTCTTCAGCTTTATAATATTAGTATAGAGAAAAATGTGACTTTACAGCACCTACTTATTCAAAAACATGTTCAATATTCCCATCGAAACAAAATGTACGACTAGAATACAGTCTCCAAAAACAATAGACAATCCAAATTAATCAATTACATAGCTTGTATACATTCCGATGGTAATGTCATTAGTTTTATTGAAACAAAGATCATTTACCGATATCAAACAATGATCGGCAATATGTTTCCCACAGCGCGCAAAACACCCGACGCAATTGAACACAAGCATTCGTGTTGAAATAAAACAATATATCGTTTTTGCGGACGTCATTGCTGCGAAGTGGTTCGTGTGATATTCGTCTGGAAATCAAATTGGTTGGTTTCTACCTGCTTCATGTAGACCCGTGTGTTGCTTTATTACTATAATATGTATGTCGGAATGAGGGTACCTGAAGAATAAAATTATTACGAACACGTGACACAATCGAACGGTTCTACAAGTCAGGTGAGGTGGGGACGGTACCTATCTCGTCCCGTCCACATCTCTCATTTGTGACATGGGTCGCTCTTGAGTATGGTCTATAAATCGTGATGGATGGACATTGTAAACTATGTCATCTCATTGTCAACAATACTCGGTAATTATCCCGTAATAATTATTAAAAACATTCGTACAGTATAGTAAATTTGTTTCGAAACAAATCTTCATTTTGGTTCTACTGTTCTGGACACACGTATCACAATCAATGTGTTGCTGAAAATCAGCGCTGTATCGTAAATGATGCAGCAATAAGCTGAGCAGCATCTGTTTTTAATGTACACTGCGACGCAACTTTGCATCAGTATTTGTGTAGTGAATTCTATAGAGATATATAAATTGTTACAACATTGATTACTGTTATGTTAAATACTTAACTGTGATTTAGGTTAATGTTTAAATACTGTATTATGTATCATTTCATTTAATAATCTGTTGTGTTGCAATGTCGTTAAAATAAATACTTTTTCTTTCTTCTTTCTTCTTGCATAATAGTTTTCCAATATATCATTTATGATTAATTGTATTTATGTGTTTATATTGCGTTTATGTTTATCGTTTGCGTATATTGCTATTTGTGTAACCAATTGTATATTTAATCAATTTGTGTTAAAATTAAGTCATGTCTATTTAATTTTTATATACAGTAATTAATAATTAACTTTAATTCAAATTAACTATATTTGTGGTTCATAGTTTTGTTTGCAGCTAAATACCTAACTTAATCCCTTCACAGAAACTAAGGTTTTCGAAACCGATTTCGGTTCCAGCCGAAATGTATGTATTTCATCAGTTGTCTAGTAACAATAGTACTCTGCTTAGTGTGGGACTAGATGGCGTTGTGTGTTAGATGTCCGAAATTTGACTATGGACTGGTTGAATATTTCATGTACATAAAGAAATCAGGTTTAAGATCATTTTATTTCTCATAAAGAATAAAAATACACATTCACTTATATGAGAAAATTTACATAACACTTAAATTAAATTTAAATTGAATTACTGCGATACAGAAAAAATAACTCACGTTATTCACAGACAATCTATTTAACAAAAACATAGTGAGGGTACATTGAAAACATACATGCACTCCGAATATCTGTAGAACCGTGCCAACAGTAAATACAAAGACCCAGTGAGCCTAGAAGCGACAGAATGGTTTGCACACATAACAACCTACAATTACATAAGTACTTGAAAACTATTAGTATAAGTGCTGATTAATGTATTCATTACAATATATGAATACACTATCACACCATATAGAATTCATTGTATTATAATATGCCTGTATTATTTATAAAGTGACTTTTCAACATTTTTTTAAAATGTATCATATTTTTTGTTTCTTTTATCACATTGGGTAGCTGATTATAGATTTTTGCACCTTCGTACATAATGCATCTCTTGCCATAGTTCGTTCGTGATTTTAACAGAAATATGTCATTTCTACTTCTGAGACCAATGCTATGCACATCTTTTTTTTTTAGGTAGTTTTATTTGTGTATGTATATTATTAGTTAATATTTTTCTTATAAGTAAACAATTATAATATTTGTATGTCTGTACAATAGTCATGATATTGGTCTCCTTGTAAATTTTTTGAGTTGACGTGAAAAAATCGTAATGAAACAATTTCTTAATTAATTTGTTTTGTGCTGTTTGTAAGGTTGTTAGATTGCTTTTAGCCGCTGTACCCCAAACCTCTATTAGGTAGTCTATATGTGGTTTTATAAGTGTATTATATATGGTGTGCCGCAGTTGACGCGGTATGCAACGTACGAAGCCACTCAACATTCCTGACAATGAAATAAATTTATTTTTTAGTTTTTGTATGTGCGGTTTCCATGTAAGATGGTTATCCAAAATCAGACCCAAGTATTTATCTTGATTAACTTGATTGATTTTAACATTATTTATAGTTAAAAATGGAAATTTTGATTTTTTTTTATTTTTAGCAGAGAAAATAATGTAGTTCGTTTTAGAGGTATTAATCGTCAGTAAATTACTGAGAAACCACTCATTCAAATGTTCAAGATCACTCTGTGCATCTGCAATCACAGTTTCAATCTGGTGGCCAAAATAAAATAATGCAGTGTCATCCGCGTATAAATTCAAGTCCCCTTTCAATCCTAGTCGGTGTACATTATTAATATATATAAGAAATAGCAAGGGGCCTATAATTGACCCCTGCGGCACACCGTATGTAATGTTTTTAGGCTCGCTCATAGTCTCACCGACCCCAACAGCCTGTCGACGATCGGACAGATATGATTTTAACATGATATATGCATCCCCACCAATACCGATGTCACCAAGCTTTTCCAGAAGAATTTTGTGGCTAATTGTATCAAACGCCTTCTTCAAATCAATAAAAATACCCAGTGCAATTTGTTTGTTGTCGATATTAGTCCTAATTTTTGTTATAATATCTATAGTTGCCGACAACGTATTAGATTTCGCTCTGAATCCATATTGCTTCGTATAAAGAAAATTTTGTTGATTTAGGAAAGATTCTAGGCGGCTATACAAAACCCTTTCCAAAACCTTGGACATGACAGGAAGAACCGATATCGGCCTATAGTTACTTGGATCACTCTTCTTACCAGATTTATAAACAGGTGTTACCTTTGCAATTTTCAGGCTTTTAGGAAATATTCCCCGATCAAGACAGGTGTTAATGCAGTTTGTAAGTTCTTCAAGCACCAAAGGGGATACACACTTAAGAGATTTGGTATTCATACCATCCAGGCCTGTGCTGGTATTATTATCCAGACTCCGGATTATCTTGGCAACTTCGGTTGGATTAGTATGTTCAAATTGAGTTATTCTGTGATTACTGTCTGCTACTCCCAAAGGATTAGTGTAAATTGTACGGTTGTGGTATCGTTTTGGAATCTTATTAGCTAGGATTGAACCAATATTTGAAAAGTACTCGTTAAAATAGTTGCTGATCTCTGTTTCGGTGGTAATATATCCTTCCGGTGTCAAAAGTTTCGGTGGCCCAGTATTGTCTTTTATTTTATTCTGAGATAGATTGTTTATGAGGCTCCACATTTTTTTTGGCTTGCTTTTGCAATCAGCAAACTGCTTATGATAGTATTGGGATTTCTTTCCTTGTATCATGCACGCTACTTCGTTACGTTTCACAACAAATCTTTCTTTTTTTGCTTCATCATCGGGGTTGCCTTTATATTGTTTCCATAGTATGTTTCTTTTATTTATTTCTTCTATTATTTGTTTATTTATCCAATCTTGGCGAGGGGGATTTTGGGTTTTAAATTTAGTAGTTTTGCTCTTGTTAATGCCGTATAGTATTTTTTGTTCAAGTAGATGATAACAATAGCTGTCATTATTTTGACTCTCACTTTCTGCTACAACATTGTAAAGTTTCTTATAATCGATTGCTTCATATTTTCTTTTCTTAATAGGCTCAGATTGGTCTTTTCTAATTTCAAAATATATTTGCTTATGATCAGACATAGGTGTATCTATTAAAGCAAGATGGAATTTATTGTCTGTTAGGCTGCAGCTTACGTGATCAATTATTGTTTTTGAGGATACAGTTTCTCGGGTGGAATATTCGATGTCAATGTTGTTCATAATCTTGCAACCGTTCTCACGTAGAATGTCTTGGTATTCAGAAACCACAGGGTCAGCACTCAATAGGTTAAGGTTGAAATCCCCAAATACTATTACTCTCTTAGATCTCTGCAAATACCGACTGTAGCATTGAAGGAAATTTTTGATGTTAGTAGAATCTGGTTTTCTATAAACAGCGCCAATGTCCAAGGAATAACTTTTAAAGTGTATCCATACATAGTGATTTCCATTTGAACTATGTTCTTCAACTTCATAATGGTCCAGACTTTTGAGGGCAAATATAGAAACTCCTCCTCCCCTAGTATCACATCTATAACTGTAATAGTGCTTATAACCAGCAATTTGAGTTCTTTTCGCTTCGTCTTCACTTCTTATCCAGGTCTCAGTAAGAATAATGAAGTGCAGGGTGCTTGAGAACAATTTAACAATACACCTTAGTTCGTCTAGTTTTTTCGGTTTTACTATACTACGAACATTGGCATACAAAAACCGAATCGCTTTTTTGTTACTCGAGATGTGATCGTGGGTATCAGTGTTTTCATAAGTTATAAAATCGCCCATAGTAATATCTTTAGTAGCACTTAGTTTTTTGAATTATTTTTATCTTCAATTAGTTTTGGTATGCCATTAATATACTTGATTTTTAAATTAGCGTTACCACTTTCCATTTGACGCTTCAGCTCAATCACTTGTTCATTAAGATATTGCCGCTGTTGCTTTGTCTGATCCGAATAAATCTTGATATTTGCGTTGAGGTTTAGGTTTTTGTTACGTAGTATATTCTTGACTATTTCTGTTGAATTGAAACATATTTTGATGGGTCGATTTTTGCTGTTATTATATTTTCCCAATCTAATCATGGTTTTGGGTTCCGGACAGTCGTTCTTTATTGTTTTTAGTATCTTAATGACTTCTAGCTTATCTGCAGAGTTTCTATCTTCTTTGTTTGCCGAGACTGGTTCTGGAATACCAGTTATAACAATATTCTTGCTTCTTATCTCACGTTGCCTAATTTCCGTGATTATATTTTCAGAAATGGTAATATTGTTACCTGGCTGTGAACCCGTTAATGTCAGATTCTCGACTTCCAATTGCATGTTGTCGATAGATTTCTGCAGAGCATTTTCTTTGTTTTGTAGTGTTTTTATATCCGACCTTATCACAACTTGCTCATTTGATATGGCAAAAATCGTAGTTTTAAGATCACTCATTTGTTCCTTTATGGAAGTCATGTCGGCTGATATTCTCTCCATGAATTGTTTTTGATTGGAATCTACCGATTTCATCATAGTCAATATTTGGGTAATTTCCTTGCGCATTTCAACAATCTCATTGCTAAGGTCTTCAGATCGTTTTCGATTATTTCGCATGGTAACATTACGTTCCTGACAAAAATCAGGTGATTCTACATTTGATAGATTTGTTAGTGAGCCACTTCCAGTGGGTGAGTGCAACACACTCATAGTTCTGTGGTACGTTTAACTCACGTTCTGTATATCAGCGATGGGATGTTTCTGCGAAACCTTTGCAGTTTATAGATGAGTAAAGTTGGATAACGCACTCACTTATCACTAAAATTTCAAACACCTAAGCGCAATTATAACTTGTTGAGTCCTTTACTTTATTTTTAGAATAGAATAACAGTTCGCGGCACGTCCGTTCTGCATCGCTATGAACTATGTAACGTAATTATGTTTTCTGGCTACATACGTCACGCAAGTTCATGACTTCAAAACAAGTATTAAAATATTTCAAACGTTATCGAGTTACGCGTTAAAATCCCGTTAACATTCCTAAGTGAACTCATTTCTCACCTGCCTCTTATTTCACTTATTTATAAACCAACCATAAGAAATCGATTTTAAATGCATTTTCTCTCTGATGGGAAATACTCTTCAAAGGAACTTGTTTGAATGTCTCTACATAACATTGTTATATACACGCTGTTATGTCTTTAATTATAATCATGTTAACGATGTTATACATCTAGTTTTCAATTAGCAAGCCTATCAACGTAAACTAGGTACTTTAGGAATTAGAAGGAAAATTTTAAAGAAAAGATAGCTAAGAAGTAGGCATGTGTAGCTAAGGGATGATAAGAAATAGCACGAACAGATCAGGACAATATTTCTGTACTTCGAACTGTTTGTTGCCAAAAAGGCAAGCCCTTCAATCTTTATTACTTTTTCTCATAGAACTTAAATAATTCTTTCGCGTTTTCTATACAAATATTTTACCACGTTCTTCATGCTTTCGAACCTTGAAGATCTAATCCATCAATTTACACCCATGAGGCTTCTTACAAAAACGCTCTCTAATAGGAAAGTGTCCGTCCGCTGCTGGTCTTAAACCATACTTATAAAGAAAATTTAAGACTACAATACCACGGGGCCTAGCGGTCTAAGGTGGTTGGTGGATGGTCGATTTTTCTCTGCAGTTCTGTAGTCCTGCGTAGTTTGCCCCCTTAGTTGGCTATTGCGACATCCATGGCATAAATGATCCATGGCTGCACGGTTAGCCTAGTGCCGTGGGTTCAAATCCCACGTGGGACATCACTTTGGTGATCCACAAAATGATGTCCCGAGTCTGGGTGTTCTTTGTGTTTGTTACATGTATGTTTGTAAAATCCCCGTGACACAGGATGTATATTCCGAATATGGGAGTTTAAAAAACAAAAATAGTGGTAGAGATACTCCGTATTTTTAATCTGTCGCTCTAATAAATAATAAATAAATAAATATTCCAGACATCTAACACACAACGCCATCTAGTCCCAAGCTAAGCAGAGCTTGTGTTATGGGTACTAGACAACTGATATAAATACTTATATACTTTTTTTTTGTAAATACTATACATACAAATATTATACATAGAAAACACCCAAACTCCGAAACAAATATATGCAGATCATTCAAACATTTGGTCCAACCCGGGAATCGAACCCGAGACCTCAAGCTTAGCAGTCGCATACGCTACCACTACGCCACCGAGGCAGTCCTTATAATAATATAATGAGAACAAAATAATTCAATTTTGATGAATCCTGCTTGAGGCAGTAATCAAGCATTCGACTGCAGCCTCCATACTGAACGTGGCCAGTCCGCTTTTGCCATCTAGCAATTTATTTCCAGTAAAGTAGTATTTTATTGCATGTCTAGTATTAAACTCGTTAATCGATGTACTATTAACACGATTTGTATTCGTTGAAATACTGGTTGGTCCATTTTTGTTAATGTGAATATAGGAAATAATTTTGGATTAGCATATCATGGTGAAAAATGAGCCTTATTTACAGAGAAGCAGAATTTAAAATAGCATCTCAACTATTGAACTGTCATTGTCATTGATTCTAGAAAACAAAAATCACATACGATGTTCAGAAAAGTACTTTATTATTGACTAAAATAGTTATTTTTAAACAAGTAACACATGCAACACATGTTGAATAAACCATATATTCAAGCTTATAAAATATAAAAAAAAACAAGATACAATTAAATCAAGGTTAATTATATAATTGAATTGAACAATGAAAATTTAATAATTCTGTCTAGATCTCATAGTCGCTTGTTATATTTCCTGACCATTCATTACAGGGAACCTTGACTTTTATGTTCTAGAGATGGCTTTCAAGATATAAAACACCAATGCCACTGCATATATTTTGTAGGCGTGGGATGTGGTTCAAATATGGACAAACGAGCAGACGTATCGCCTGATGGTAAGCGATTACTGCCGCCCATGGACACCCATGCAACATCAGAGGCGACACAAGTTCGTTGCCAGCCTTTGGGGGATGGGGGGGAGGGGTTGGGTTATGAGCCACCGGTCTTTTCACTCACTCGGTGAAACACAGCGCAGGCATGCCGAAGTGTAGCTCTCCCACGGTAATGCAAATCGCAATATTCAGTGATACGTGAAACAAAAATTTTGTATCCCATTTTACAATAGATAGGGGAACGGAGGAATAGTAAATTTGTTCCAGTTAAAGTTTATATATAGGAGATGTGCAGAAAACTATAAAATAGTATAAATTAAGGTCAGATTTCAACCACTGGGCGACCTCTACTTAACACAAACAAGCTGACCCACGCAACCTCGTTTGCATCTCCTATTGAAAGCAGCGTGATACTCGTAATTTTCCCCCTTTTTTGAGACATTATTCATTGGTGCTCCGCTCCTATTGGTCTTAGCGTGATGACATAACCTTCCTCGATAAATGGGCTAGGTAATACTGAAGTAATTTTTCAAATCGTTCCAGCGTTCTTGAGGTTAGCGCAAGTAAACTCTTCAGCTTTACATGTAAGTTAGATGCGAAAGTAATTCTGCCCGTTTGTAACGTTTTTACGGCTAAATCGTTGAAATGATTTTAATCAATTTTGGATTGTGATATCGATGAAGAACATATTTATGATAGTTTTCATCACGACAACTGACACACGCGTGGGCGAGGCTGGTTTAGAACCATGACCAGTTTGAGACCAAGTAATGCTTACACTTTTTGTAAATAAATAATATTTCGGACATCTAACACACAACGCCATCTAGTCCCAAGCTAAGCAGAGCTTTTGTTATGGGTACTAGACAACTGATATAAATACTTATATACTTTTTTTTTGTAAATACATACATATTATACATAGAAAACATCCAAACTCCGAAACAAATATTTTCAGATCATACAAACATTTGGTCCGACCCAGGATTTGAACCCGAGACCTCAAGCACAGCAGTCGCATTCACTACCACTGCGCCACCGAGGGAGTCGCTTGTTATTTACTAGTTCCACTCTTGTATGTCAGCTATCGCGGTAAAGAACAGTCTATGTCCTCAAAAATAAAGGTATCTTCATGCCATACGTGAGTGTAACTTCAAAAAAAAACAAGTTACAAGTATGTGACAAGAGAGACAAACTTCTTAGCACTCCATGGATTCACCGTGCGGGTGCCGGGTCCATCGTGTGGCAGAGGGAGAAACTCAAAGCAGTTCCCAGGACTTACGACCTGGATGTAGGTTTAAGGAGGCCCCCTTTAAGATGCGCATCAACGCTCACCTTCACTGCTCGAGTTTCCCGCCCTACCTAGCCAAATTTGGTAGGAACCTGTTAGTGCAGCCTTGGATACTCGTTCTAAAATAGAACTTACTGCAGATCTCGACAGGCCAAGGTCTTTCAGAAGGTTATAGAGAGATTTAGCTGGTATACCTCTCGCTCCTACTTCTACCGCGTATAAATTAACCACATAGCCATTTTTGTTAAGTTCAGTTGTTAGATCGTAATATTTATTTAATTTTATTCTATTTTATTCGTAATATTTAAACAAGTCCCCCGAACTATAACAAAAATAACAAATTTATTCCGCTAATGCAATCTACTTAGCCATTATATCTATTACCGACATTATAATGCTTATTGCAAGGCTTTGTTCGTGTGACAAAATAAAAAAAACACCTTGACACAACAATTATTTCTTTTTACTACTTTGATTAACTAATTTGAGCGACATAGTCAAAATTGTGGCTAAGCTCCTTAAATAAAGATTAAAAAAAATAAACTAATTTAAGAGAGTTGAGGTTGAGAAACGCAAGAAGTTTGTCTATGATAGCATAGAACTATGGAAGGACAACCATCACATTAAAAATTCCATTTTCTTTTATATATTTGCCTGCCAAGGTCACTACTCTGCCTGATGGAAAACATGAGCAAAATCCAAGATGACATTATGACGGCCTGTTAAGATGCTCACAACACACAAAGACCCGAAAAGAGTGCACTCCTTCTAAAAAAGGCTGGCAACGCACTTGTGACACCTCTGTTGTTCATGGGCGGCGGTAATCGCTTACCATTAGGCGATAGTTTTGCGCAAGTAATAAAATAATACGACAGCACGAATGCTGAGACTAAGAAGTCAGGAAACCATTCGAAGGCTCGAAGGACCATTAATAAGGAAAAATCTAAAAGGATTAACGGCACACGCAGTTCATGAATAAGCAGCGAGTATCTTTAGCTACTAACTTTAACTTGTTTTGTTCTAATGTTGTATGTGTATTATAATATCCTTTGATCGGTTTTTAGAAAAAATAAATTAATTGAGAACACAGTAAAATATATTAAATTAATATGATAAACTATATATTATAACAGTAATGACACATATAAATGAATTGGGATTTAGTGAACAAAAGAAATTCATAATCACATAATCACCAAAATCACATGAATTCAGTAACAATCGGATCTTGTCAAGCTAGACAACACTATTTTCACCATCACTCACGGGACGGAACTAACAACTTTTAAAGGTTGTATTGTTCGAGTAAAAGTTATTAGGTTACGATTTTGGATAAGCGGAGCGTGTAGCGAGACAACATTAGAAGGCGATCACACGAATACTCAACAGTATACAGATCTTCGTCTCATTTTGGACGTATCAGTCACGGCCGGGTAGCTTTTAACTAATTATATCGACTTTTTGTGTAAAATAAATAATAAAACTACATCATTTATAAAACAACTTTGGTAAAAATGGATTAAAAGGGGATTTTTTATTAAAAAAATTGACTTACTTATTAATTTTTTATGCAACTCTGTCATATTTATTAACATGTTTTATAACCACTATGACGTCATCTTGTGTTTTATATAGTCTATCTAGTTAAGTAAATATACTGTAAAACATCTATCTGCATTCTTTTAAACCTTATTTTGTAAGTGTTAAAGCTTAAGTTTGCTTTTTAAAAGATTAGTTGATTATATGCAAATAATTAAAATAGCCTTTATTAGTCACCATCTAGCTTAGTCACTTAATAGACTGTATTTTATTCACTATCTTAGAAATTCACTAACTTTAATATGTTAGTGAATTTATACTCTAGTATGACATACAGTTTTATTTTCACACTAGCTGAACGCCGCTGTGTTAACAACAGGTAACGCCGCAGGGTGAAGCTAGGCTAAAAAAGCAGCCTAAATTACTCCTCATACCATTAGCTAAGTATCAGTGAAAGTTAAAATCGGTACAGCTGTTTCAGAGATTAGCCGAAACAAACAGACATACAAAAAATTAAAACAAAAAAATTGGTATATGTACCGTGTATGTATGTACATATGCATTTAGTAAAAAGCGGTTATTTTAATATTGCAAACAGACACTCCAATTGTATTTATTTGTATAGATAAATATTTAGCTGAATAAATCGCTCCGCTTTGCTCTCCGCTAATCTCTATTCACGGTATAATCACATGAGAAAATGGCCTAGTTTATTTTTATCACAGTTGGTCGTAGTATGGTTCAGGAGTTCACATAAGCTGGCAGCAGCGAACCAGGTCGCTGATTCTTGACAATGACTTTCGACAACCCTATTTCCATGAAGTTTCTAATGTCAAAATGTATCTTCACACTGTAATTAAACTTACGCATTGTTAAGATTTGTGAGACGAGTATAATTTTTATGTTATTTTTATGTTGTAGGCAGTTAAATTTACTATGAGAAAAGTAAGAATTTGTTACTACATGAATTACTTGGGCATACCTTTCCCCAGATGTTATAGGTTCCCGAAAGTCATTAACTTATCTTCTAATATTTAAAGTTTTAATGGGCTAATCGTTTATACATATAGCATATCAATTTTCTTACTTATTTCATAGAAACATTATCATTGAAATATTTGAACAAAGTTGTAATCGTTTAGCAACTATTATATTAGATATATTGTGGCGACTTCCACATACAACATAACCTACTACAGCGCCATCTACCGAAGATACACTGAACTACGAAGTAACGCACTGTTCCTACAAACTGCACTACACGGAGTAACTACAAATCCTGAATCGCGCAATAAATAGTTCTCGCGCCGATTAGCATATATACAACATCCCAACATCAACTGTTGGGCAGTAGCCCGCCAGGCATGATCACCTCGCCTGGTCAGAGGATCCTCCCTTTGTGTTGGGTGGAACATGATACCCGTTGCCCCACAATATCAAATTAGTTATGTTACGTCTTGTCTTTTAATATCTATCACAATCCATACTTAATATAATAATTATCACATGCTACCCACTCTTTACGGCGTTAACCGATATACAAGCGGTATTTATAAGAAGCACATAGTTAAATGTCAATAGAAGAATAAGATCATGCAGTATACTTAAATCCAGAATTTAGAGAAAAAATAGGCTGAGAACTAGCTAATCTATAACGATGGAGAATGGAATGGAAGGAGACAAATAGTATTATAGAAAAACAAAAGATAATTTAATATAGCACTCGGCAAAAAACCGCTTTCTAAGCCCAGCGTTAACAAGCTTTTTATAGCTCGTCATTATCATGATCGTAGCAGGGCATACTGGTTTATTGAACAAGGCTTATGTAGTGGTAATAACATCGAAATAATTAAGTGTCGTTTAATTGATTTAATCATCCTTTAAACGAGCAATTCTTTTATATATATAATCTGAATATCGGAACGGCTCCTACGATTTTCATGAAATTTAGTATGCAGGGAGTTTGGGGACGATAAATCAATCTAGCTAGGATTCATTTAATTTACCAAACAACAAACCTCGGTCATTCAAGTAATTTTGTTTATACGTATATTTTGAAATCGAAAGTATGTAAATTAGGTCAATATTGTACAAGCTTCTAAATAGAGTTTATTTCTCGTATATGTTTTAATACATCTATAGCAACTCCTATACGGTCATCTGTCAAACTAGGCAGAGCCTGTACCAATCGATAACCAGAATGAGACCAAGCTTAAGACCTTCCATTGAAATCGTAATTAATGAAATCGATACAAAAGACATTACTTTACACAAACCTTCAAGAAAAGAGCGTACTCCTGCTTAAAAGGTAGGCAACGCACTTGTGACGCCACTGGTGTTGCGGGTGTCTATGGGCGGCGGTGATTGATTCGTCCACTATTCAATAATAATAAAAAATCAAACATAAAAACCGCAATCGCAAGGCAAAGGGAGAAAATTATCTTAAAAAAAAAAAGTAAATGTGGTAGAAAAAAATATTCTATAACCTGTAGTAAACATTATAACAAGCAAGTTTAACCCGGTTACATTTTACTTTCATCACCAATCGGTGTCTTTTTCCACCAAAAAGTGATAACACCCACATAGACTCACTTTCTGTATCATTTACTGTGACAAAGCACTCTCACTCTTCAACTGAATTAAAAAAAAACGTTTATTGTTTATTTATACACATACTTATCACATTACTACCAATAAAAAGAGTTTTATGGTAGTGATTGTGAACTGAGGAATATTTATTTATTTGGAGCAAGCGTTTTTGCATCGCAGAAATAGATTATTATATGAAGAAGGAAGGAGCCCTTCTTAGCTTATAAATGTTAAATTGTTCTTGACGATCCTTCTTAATTCTTGATTAATGTTGTATGGATCGGGGTTCCTCTGAGTCCTTTGTTCTCAAAACGTTTTTTGCTACTCATGTTTCTAAATTTTTATACCCTTTTTAATTGATTGAAAAAACTTCCAACACTAAATGCCGAAATAGAGAGCGTCAGGCAATTGAAAGGTAGAAAATATCTGTTACATGATCGTATTCATTCCCGTTCTCGATGTGGTGATGGTTAGAATACAGAATGTCATCACTTCTATCAATCTTTTGATTGTTGTAAGAGAGAAAACTTTGCAAGAAAACGGCACTATAAAGAGAAGGGACATTTGACATAAACCCTTTTTCATGTATGGAAACCCGTCACTCCTCTGGGGTTTACGGTGGAGTGGTGTCTCGAAATGGGTGTTTAACCTAAACCACACGAAGTGCCACTCTGCGTTCAATAATGGGAGGGGAACTGTTGTTAAACCATCCGGACCGCTTGTCACAAACACTTTTTTTTTTACTTGTGGAATCCCCGTTGTGGGCCGTCAGACCACCGAGTTTTGAGGCGGGCAGTGTGTCGGAATCGAACCGACTAAAACCACACGGTGGTCCACTCTGCGCCTGAGAAGGGAGGGGTCCGGAAACTGCTGTTGTTAAACCATCCGGACCGCTTGACAAAAATCCTACACCAACAAACCTAATTTCTAAAGAAAAACCTATGTCCAGCAGTGGACTATAAAGGCTATTAATGATGTTGGTTTATTCTCATACATTACATACATTTTCTAGAAAACATTCTGCACAATTTCTATGAAGTATTTACACAATTGCAATAAGAATAAATATGTGTGCTGTGACGCCTGTTGCCTTTTGTCTTTGCTTGTGTGTTCAGCACATGTGGAGAAATGACGTGTAATTAATTTCTCTGCATATTGTTCTAAATTGTATTGTTATAGCATGTAGGTACAAAAGATATTTATTATTATTTAGTTGTAAATGTTTTTGTAAGCAGTAAAAACTAGTCGCTTAATCTTTATGTATATACTAGTGTGGGGGAACGGGTGTAATGTTCCTCCAACACAAAGGGTGGATCCTTCGACCAGGCGAGGTGATCATGCCTGGCGGGCCACTGCCCAACAGTTGATGTTGGGATGTTGCATATATGATAATCGACACGAGAACTATTAATCTATTGCGCGATTCAGGATTGGTAGTTATTCCGTGTAGTGCGTTACTTCGTAGTTCACTGTATCTTCGGTAGATGGCGCTATAGTAGGTTATTGTTGTGTTATATGTGGAAGTCGCCACACTAGCTTTTGACCGCGACTCCGCCTAAACTATGTCCTTCCTCAGGAATTAAAGTATCTCCATGACAAATTTTGCTATCATGCCATTGAAATCGGTGCAGCGCTTTAGCCGTGAAAGCTTGACAGACAGATACTTTCACATTTATAATATTAGTATGGATCAGATGGTTATCTAATATTAAATTTTACGTAGCCACAACCTTGTGTTGCCAATCCCCAACCCGCACTTGGCCAGGGTGGGGACGTATGGCCTTAACCCTCTCCTGCTCTCTTGGTGATTAGATAAAGTATTATATAAAAAAGTGACTGCCGTAAAGCCTTGGTTAACGAAAGGGACAGAATCTCACGTTCATAAAATTCGTTTCGGTAAATGATTCATAAATATTTTCTCTCGTGTTTTGACAATAAGTTGACCTTTCGGTTTTAGTTTCCTGTCACTAAAATCCGGATATACGGATTACTCTAGAAGGTTTTTCTTACCTATTCCCTTTAGTTCTTTGGAGTAACCTTCGAGAATATACCACTATGCCGAATTTTATTTCAAATTCGACTTCCGTATGCATAGTTTTAAAACTTATTTAAAGTTTCGTCAATAAAATATTACCAATCAAAACTTATTAGATTTATATTACAGCTTTTATATATGAAACTTCATAAAAAATAATAACAATAAATATTTCGGACATCTAACACACAACGCCATCTAGTCCCAAGCTAAGCAAAGCTTGTGTTATGGGTACTAGACAACTGATATAAATACATATTTTTACTTTTTTTTGTAAATACATACATATTATACATAGAAAACACCCCAACTCCGAAACAAATATTTGTAGATCATACAAACATTTGGTCCGACCTGAAGAACAGTTGTCGCATACGCTACCACTGCGCCACAGAGGCAGTCAATAATAAATAAATAAAAAGCTCATAGTAGCTCTCCTTTAAAAGGAAGGTTTAATCTACTTACCTATAGATTTTACAATTTAGGCACGAGTAGTATTAATACTATACTTCTGATAATATCACAGTCTGATCTTGGTATCCAACAAAAGCTTACAATTACAACCTTTCCTCAAATACTATTTTACATCGTTTTCTAGTAATGAAATATTTCCCATCTAGTCGTACAATTAATGCATTACGTACATAAAAGTACATTAACTATGCTTTCTAATACCACATTGAGCACCATAGACAATGGAAGGAAAACAAACATTACGGAACTCCTTAGTGGTTCTTCCGCCACGGAAATGCAAACTTTTTTGTGAATTCTCTTCATTTCAATTAGTGTTGAGTGCGATTAATTAAATACAATGTTAGAAATATATGGGAACAAAAACTTTCTAGGCCGTTTTGGTAACGGTAATGGATTATCGTTTAGACTGCTTGAATATGATTTTGAACATTTCTTATTGTGTTTGTAATTGGGAAAGGAATTACACTCCACGAAAAACGCGGGAAATTACTACCATTCATGTATTCATACCATGTTAATCATCATTTTTCTACCATTTTCTACCACGTTTCCGATTTCAAACTATGCAATTCCTATATTATAGTAACCTATACCATACTGCTAATAAACGTTCGATTTTTTTATATATAAACATGGATCGAAAGATCATGCTTATTATTTAATTATTTATTCTGACAGGGAATAGGATTTATGACCTCCTAGTGATTTACAAGTCCACCAAATGATCAAGATCTAAATACCAATACAAATAGGCGGCGGTAATCGCTTACCATCAGGCGATCCGTCTGCTCGTTTGCCCCCTATATAATAATAATAAAAAAACTCTTTTATTTAAAGTTATTAATTCTCAACTCTTACTTTCAGGAACTGGAACAAGAGAAACACTTGCTGCGGAGGCGACTCGACACCACACAAGGAGAATACGAGGCGAGGCTGCTAGAGCTGCAGAATGACATCAAGGAGCTCACCTCCAAGATCGGTACCAGAGATACCACTAAAAAACAGGTTCGTTCACTTTCTTTCTCCTATTGAAAATAACAACTCCCGCATTTGGAATCCTGTTTCGCGGGTACTTTACAAACATATATAAAACGTGCGCAGAGAGCACAGAAACAATAATTTATGAAACACAAAATGCGTTTTTCATGTGAGATTTGAATACTTAAGACCCGGTGGTGTAGAAATGGTGCGGCAAACGTTTAACCCTCTGGTTTATTCCACTTTATTTACCTGGATGAAATACCTCCAAGGAGAAATGAGAACTCTCAAAAGTCTACTTTATTTACCTGGGTAATATTACCCAGTCCCGAACCCGCACTTGGCCAGCGTGGGGACGTATGTCCTTAACCCTCTCCTGAGAGGAGACCCGAGCCCAACAGTGGGACGTTATGGGTTGTTAATGATGATGATGAAATAAAGTGGAAGTAACTCAACCACTATGATATCCGTGCCGTCAAGCTACTCGTACCTATCACCTTACGCATATCACATACGACCGTCTAATACCAAACTCAATAGTTAAAAAACTAAACTCGTACAAGTATGCATGTATGCACAGTAAGAATACAAGTAACAGTCGCAATTAGAATTCACATCACTAATCGCGAAGCCCTCAAGCTATTACGAAGTAACTGCCGTCTTGAATTATTCGTAAAGCAAACCTGATTAAATAATTAGGTTAAAAGATGTTTTATTAGAGTACAACACAAGAATTAAATGGCCCTTCGGTCCTCCGAATACACAATAAGCTACACAAGTTTACATAATATCTGTATTAGGCAAGTACAAACGAGTATCGAATAGTAATATTACCTTACCTAGTATGCATCAACAAGTATTTTATATAAGTCATCGTTGTATTTATTGTGTGTACACTACACAGCGTATTTAAAGATGAGGAAACTAGATGGAAAATTATGCGGATCAGGTACAGATTGATCGTCGTTAAAAGTTAAGCAACAAATCTATTAATTCCATGAATCATTGTTTTCTACAAAGACCTCATATAAATATTAGGGTGTGGGGGAACGGGTATCATGTTCCACCCAACACAAAGGGAGGATCCTCCGACCAGGCGAGGTGATCATGCCTGGCGGCCTACTGCCCAACAGTTGATGTTGGGATGTTGTATATATGATAATCGGCGCGGGAACTTTATTTGCGCGATTCAGGATTGGTAGTTACTCCGTGTAGTGTAGTTTGTAGGTACAGTGCGTTACTTCGTAGTTCAGTGTATCTTCGGTAGATGGCGCTGTATGTGGAGGTCGCCACATCACTCCCCTCCCAGACTGGAGGTCGATATATATGTTGAGTCAGCTGTCTGTGCTCTGATGCGGAGCTTGCCAGTGCCAGGAGTGAGTAGTTCCAGTGAGTCGGAGCTGAATGCCGCAAGTTCCAGTGAGTCGGAACTGAATGCCGCTAGTCCCAGTGAGTCGGGGCTGAAGTCCGCTGATCCCAGTGAGTCGGGATCGCATGCGGTGCGCGGTGCTGCGGTGAGGTCCCCAGTGAGTCGGGGCGGTTGTTGCGTAGTGGCTGGCTGCTGCGTAGACGGGAGAGATGTGCTCTGCTTACATGGACCGTAGGTGCAGCAGTGTGCTGTGCCTAGACGCTGTAGAGGCCGTAGGGGTTACCAGGCTGGAGCGGTCGCGTCCTGCGTGTGGTATATCCCAGTTGAGGCCGAAGTTGCTGGCTGGCTGGCTTGAGACTTGCTGTGGGAGTGAACATGATGGTGGCGCGGCTTGAAGGCTGCTTCCAATCACGTCGGGGTCACCACTGTGGGGAAACGGGTATCATGTTCCACCCAACACAAAGGGAGGATCCTACGACCAGGCGAGGTGATCATGCTTGGCGGGCTACTGCCCAACAGTTGATGTTGGGATGTTGTATATATGATAATCGGCGCGGGAACTTTATTTGCGCGATTCAGGATTGGTAGTTACTCCGTGTAGTGTAGTTTGTAGGTACAGTGCGTTACTTCGTAGTTCAGTGTATCTTCGGTAGATGGCGCTGTATGTGGAGGTCGCCACAAGGGCAATATTAAGGCGTTGGGGAAGTGCCTCCGGTTTCCTAACTCACTCGGTGAAACACAGCGCAGGCGCTGTTTTACACCGGTTTCATACAATTCACAATAACGAGCTGACACCGTTGGCTGACTTACCTTAGTACGTACTAAGAACCAAGTTAGCTTCAAACACTTGCACTAATGTCGAACACATTAGACATAATAGACATGTTGAAACTCGAATGTCGTTTGATTATTTGTCAATTTCTCATTGCCATAGTAAAAAAACTTGTCATTGAGAACTAATGAAATCTAAGTCGTTTTAAATGGATTAAAGTACGATGGTATTTTATATAAAATATGTTGCTACGTAGTGAAGGTTGAAACGACAGGTCATTGGATCTAGGAGTTAATGATTCTCAATGCTAAGATCTGAATCAGAGGTTATGGGTTCGATTCCTATTAAAGAAATTCTTGTTCATTCATTGTGGGATGATAAATATAAACTTATAAGTATTGTTCCTCCTCTCATTCTTGTCCAAGGTAATTGTATAAATATGATTGTCTGTGTGGTGACTGGTTAAGAACACAAAGTGTCAGTACCTCTATCCATCCTGTGGGTATTATGAGAGCCGACTAAGGAAGTAAAATAAGTAAGACAACAGCACTGGAAAGAGAAAATTACGTACTCCTTGAAAATCTTTCCGCCATCGTCCTACGCGACAGAAATTTCATCCCCACCATCGATGGTTGGCAGTCCACAACTGTGCGATTTTCATTGGCGGTGGGTGTCCATGGGCGGCGGTAATCGCTTAACATCAGGCGATACGTCTGCTCGTTTGCCCCCTATATAACAAAAAAAAAGGCCGGCAATGACGCCTCTAGTGTTGCGGGTGTCCATGGACGTCGGTAATCGCTTCCTATCAGGCGAGCCAAAATAGTCTCGAGGACCAAAACCTTGTTTCTAAGGAGAGGCATTTTCTAGCAGTGAACTGTTAAAAACTTATCCAATTTCTCTATTAAATACCTATCTTTTTAACTTTTTTTGAACCCCTTCGGATCTCCGGCGCCTCTGGGAATGAGGACCCTATTAGATGCCTAATTTAAAACCAAAGTAAATACTAAACCTAAAAATTCCTAAACATTAAAAATACTGTATCGATTCAAACTCCGGCGTAATCACGAAGTGAAACAAATTTAAAACAAAACTTTCAATTATCAGTAACCAAACACGTCATTGTTGTATTGTAACCAGAAAATGGCGGATTAAAACAATAAGAGATCGCCTTGACCCTACATTTGGCGCAACTCTTTGTGTCCAAACTGTGTTTAGATGTGATTAACATTGAAAATACACATTAACGCTAAACCATGTTCTATTCTGGCAAGGTTAGGGTGTGGTTACAGTGACAGCGGTGACAATATTGATAAAAAATAATAATGTGTGTGGGAAATAAAATAAGATACTTACGAGTATCACCAGAACTTGTGGTAATCGAATTTTGATTTAAAATAATATATTCAACATGTTTTGTTTTCTTCAAAACAGTTAATACACTTCTTTAAACACGAAGAACTACCTGCTGGACCCTAAAGATATTTTTCCGCTACTGATAAAGTTTCTGTATGAATGTAGGTACAATGAAATGTATGTAGTACGGTTGATATGTATTTGGAAAGTCTTGTGAAACAAACCTTTGATTTTCTTATAAGACATTTTTATTATTATTTATTTCACACTTAGACAATTCCGAAATAATCATGTACGCTGTCAATGAAACCTCGCCTTGTTCGAAACCTTACGCTTGTTACAAAAAGATATTAAGATTAGAGTACCGAGGGTAATCCTGTAATGTGAGGGGTGTAAAGCCGATAGCATTTTTGTAGCCGTGGTAATGTCTTTCAAAATTCGGTGTTAAGCAGTTCCCTAACCAACCTCCCCTTTTATGCTGGGGAGGAAGGCTCAAAGGGCGCCAAATTACTTGATACTTGCCTCTGTACATGTTTAGCGATAATTCCTGTGACACTGTGACCATTCCTTTTGTTTGTCTTTCCATACTATAATTAAATTTGAACCAAGCCATGCGTTCTAAATCTCAAATATTAATTCGAATTTTAAAATATCATAATATTAGCATATGAATTCAGCAAAAAATAACTTGAAAATATTTTTAATAAATATACAAGACTGGCCACAAAATGTATGCATTAAAACGTTTCCTCATTAAAAAACTAACGCATAAACCACCCAGTAACGGTTAAGTGAATACCAATGAATTTGTATTAAAACATTTAAAAACAAAATGGCAAATTGGCTTAATTGCTGTGTGGGGGAACGGGTATCCTGTTCCACCCAACACAAAGGGAGGATCCTCCGACCAGGCGAGGTGATCATGCCTGGCGGGCCACTGCCCAACAGTTGATGTTGGGATGTTGTACATATGATAATTGGCGCGAGAACTTCAATTACGCGATTCGTTGTATATAAATACTTTCACACACAAGATTTTGTCTATCGTCATCATTAACAGCCCTTAACAGTCCGCTACTGGAAATATGTTTGTCCTTAGAAGGTTATTTCTATATTATTTTTATAATTAAATAGCTATACATACAGTAATGGTTGCCTGTAAGAGATTGCCTCCGGGCGATAAGGCCGCCAATTGTACTTCCCTAATTTTAAGATTATCTTGTAATGCATCTGGTGTACAATAAAGTGATATATTATTATTATTATTACACCTTTCAATTTGAATTTACTGCCCAGCGATTAGCGAGTTCAAATTACGTGATCCTGCCTGCTCGAGTTACTTATTGTTCAATCCACGTAATCCATCAGTGGTATAAACAATACATATACGAGTATATTTCTTCCATTATTTTTACTTTTAAAATGAGATTTCTTTGGAATATATTCTTAACTAGCTGACCCTCGCAACCTCTTTTACGTCTACTATTATTAATTTTCCCCCGTTTTTTAAACATTCTTCATTGGGTCTCCGCTACTATTGGTCTTAGCGTGATGACATATAGTCTATTACCTTCCTCGATAAATGAACTATCCAACACTGAAAGAATTTTTAAAATCGGACCAGCTGTTTCTGAGATTAGCGCGTTCGTACAAACAAATTCTTCAGCTTTATGATATTAGTATACATTTTACCGTATTTACAAATTGGTATTAAGAAAGTGTTGCGTAAATAATTTGCCGAACTTGATGAACATTTGTAATTTACATTCTAGAATAATCTGTATGAATATGTGTATGTAAGGTTATTTATATGAATGCTACACTTTATATATATACTGAAACATCGTCTGCTAGGATTGCCGTTTCTTGACTGGTTACTTAGCCTTGGCTACAAACATTCTAATTGAATTAACCTTGGTTTCTTTCATCGGCTTGACACGTTAATTCAGCGCTTTATAACCCTAACAGTCGGAATGAAACGTGTTTGTCGTTAGCAGACTTCTTGCACGATTCACCGAAACCAAATGGAAATAACATATAATTATTGGTTGCGAAAGTGAAGCTATTTGAGATTTACACGATTGCATTTTGGTATATTTTCATCAATCACAAAATTCTTGCGGCATTCGCATAAAACGTGGTTAATATAGACTTCAGAGTTTGGGTTTATCGTAGCTTCTTTTCAGATAAGTAATAGTATATTAAATATCATATATATATCAACGAATTTTTTCACGACTGCCTCGGTGCCGTAGTGGTAGCGTATGCGACTGCTAAGCTTGAGGTCTCGGGTTCGATTCCCGGGTCGGACCAAATGTTTGTATGGTCTGCAAATATTTGTTTCGGAGTGTGGGTGTTTTCTATGTATAATGTGTATGTATTTACAAAAAAAGTATATAAGTATTTATATCAGTTGTTTAGTACCCATAACACAAGCTCTGCTTAGCTTGGGACTAGATGACGTTGAGTGTTAGATGTCTGGAATATTTATTTATTATTACTATTTATTAATAATTACCTGATAAAATTGTGTGTCACAAATTCACATACAAGTGCATACGAATGTAGAGATATTACTAAGCAGCTAAGTAAAGTTATGCTATCGATTCAAGATATGACAGAGACAGAAAAATGCCTTTCTCCGAATGAAAGCAACTTAAATAAAGACAAATGAACACGTGGAAACTGTTTCTTTCAGTCATATTTCAAATTCTTTTCTTTCTTCCTTCAATTATATCGTTATCTAACTACTATTCATTCTAAAAGTGTGGTTGTGGAGTGTGAAATATTTACACAAACATATATCGATCGTGTTTAAGGCATACACAGTCTGATGTTTCATTAAACTCAAGGCCACCGTAACATTACAGTATGAATTACGTAAGTGAACGAATTCACCGTCATCGCCTACACCCTAGAGCTTTCAGGGACAATTAGCCATTAGCGGCACGCCCTGGCTTTCCTTCAAGCACTTTCATTATGAGTTGTGCGTTTTATGTTAATTTAATTGATCTATGTATAGTTATACCGCTATGCTATGCTAGCTATGCTTCGGCATGAATGGGTCGGCTCGACCGGAATGATACCACGGCCTCACAGAAAACCGGTGTGAAATAGCGTTTGCGCTGTGTTTCACCGAGTGAGTGAGGATACCGGAGGGCCATACCCCAACCCCTCCCCCCATTCCCTCTCCCCGTCCCTCAAAGGTCGGCAACGCACTTGTGACGCTTTTGGTGTTGCGTGTGTCCATGGGCGGCGGTAATTGCTTACCATCAGGTGATGCGTCTTTTTTTTTTATTGAATAGTGGGCAAACGAGCAGACGTATCATCTGATGGTAAGCGATTACCGCCGCCCATGGACACCCGCAACACCAAAAGCGTCACAAGTGCGTTGCCGACCTTTGGGGGATGGGAAAGGGGATGAGGGGAGGGGATGCTCGTTTGCCCACAATTCAATACAATAAAAATAGAAACGATATCTGTTTTACAATTGAATGTGCTTTTTAACCCCAGAACGACACAGGCGCGCCGACCGTAGAAGATCCATAGCACCTTTTTTTAGTACAAAACGGTCTGTAATTCTTTACGAGAGGTAATTTTCACACATACAAATTTTATACTCACATATAAAATCAATCGCCTGTCACCACGAACTCACAAACAAAACATTCACAATTTCTCACACACAAAAATGTATTCTGTGTCATACGTAGGTCCATTTGAACTTATACGAGTACTTTAACAGAGGAGAACGTATGTGTAGTGGTTTATAAAATACTTACTTTTACTAAATTACTTTTAAGAAAAATCTATACCAACATTATAAAGCTGAAGAGTTTGTTAGTTTGTGTGTTTGAACGCGCTAATCTCAGGAACCGTTGGTCCGATTTGTAAAATTATTTCAGTGTTGGATAGTCTATTTATAGAGTAAGGCTATAGGCTATATAATATCACGCTAAGACCAATAGGAGCGGAGCCCCACTGAAGAATGTTTAAGAAACGGGGGAAAATTATTACACTACGGGCAATAGTAGACGTAAACGAGGTTACGAGGGTCAGCTAGTAATAAATAAATAGCTTTTGCCCGCGGCTCCACCCACGTATATCGATTATCGTGATGTATACTAGCTACTGTGTTATTCTAATGTATATGCTATATTACTGTCAAGTTTCATCTAATATCGTTCATTAGTTTTTGCGTAAAAGAGTAATCACCAATAAAACTTTATCTATTGTATATGTACGCTTCTAGATTGTATGACTAATACCTTTTTGTGACGCACTGTTCGTAGCTATTATACCTGATGGCTAGTATAAATTGTAATCATTTCTAATTCCCATTTTATTTGATTGTGTTGTTCGTGGAAGCTATAATGTAACCACAAATTTTAACCAAGGTCTAAAGGTAGATATTACGGCTTATTAAGAGAATTATTATGTTGTCTAAAACTTTGTTTTCTTTATGAATTAGAATCAAATATCTAGTTTTACTGCTAGATTTCATTATAGTAATAAGTCATTGACACTAAGGCTAATGTAATATAAAAATATTCAGCCATTTCCTGTGAATTTAGATGCATTTAACGTCACTCTACCACGCTCTACTCTAAAGGTTTGTAACGTAATGTCACATAGTTTTTTATCTTTGTTACTAAATACTCCCTCCAAAACCAAAAGAATCGTTTAAATCGGCCTGACAGTTTCCGAGATCAGCAACGGTGAAACAAATAAAAACCGTTTTATTTTGTTACATACATAGAGAAATGAAACATTAAATAACCTTAACATTAATATACAATTGTCACACAAACGTCCTTTAAATTAAAAAAATACAGTCGTGATCATCTAACTGTATCCGTGGCATTGAATCTAATGCCATCAACCTTCAACACCTTCCTGCCAGGATGGCCAGGTCTTCCGTCCAACGTATCCAATTACGAGTATGTGATCAGCCATCCGATGAAAATTGGGTAATGGAAAAACACTACGCAATATAAAATCGTCTATTTGGATATGAACTTAAACTTAGTCAACTTAGTTTATTACTAACTAGCTGAATCGTGGGTAACGCCGTGGGGCGAAGCTAGTCTAAAAAAATGTAAGCCTAAGTTACTCCTTGTTAGTTGCCCCGCCGTTCCAGAGATTAGCCGGAACAAACAGACAGACAGACAAAAATTTTAATAATATATATTTTGGTATGTGTACCGTAGGTATATACATTCATATGCATGTAGTAGAAAGCGGTTATTTTAATATTACAAACAGACACTTCAATTTTATTTATTTGTACAGATAATATCTTTCTAGACTTTATTATTTCCAAAATTATTGAGAGTAAGCTATTAGATCTACCGATTTTCAATAAATATATCTTTTTCCATGGAGCAACTGGTATTGATACTTAGCAACCCAAAGGGTGAACTGAAGTCGAAGGTGTAATTAAAACCAGACTTCACAATAACGATTACATGATAGCTGTTCATGACGACTGAACTCCCTGAGGCACGGGCGTAAAACACCGTCAAACTCTCATACGTTACCCAACTGGGCTGTTATTAAGAATTTATTGTAAGAAAAACCTAACACTTTGGGAGTCACACTTAAGAACGAAATCAACTCAATTAATGCAAAAAAAATTGTTTCTTAGTTTCTTACGAAGACCTTTTTTCCCTCGTGCGGAATCGCCTCGGATACCACCTCCTGGTCGTCGGACTTAAACCGACTAAAACAGCACGCCATCTCAGGTAATAGATGCCGGGGAACCCGGTACACCCTAAAAATATAAACCCTGGAACCTCGACTTACCTCGGGCCATCTACTGTTGCTTGATGGCCCTTACGAAGAGCCTAGAATCGCCCAGTATACTAAATGTTAAAGAAGGTGACTTCTATATACAACGTCACAATGAAATACGAAGCAATAATTAGTGATTGCATTGAATTTTACAACGCACTATTGAAGTTTTCTTTGTCGATTTATCACCTCACATGGTCAGAGGATTCTGTCTTTATTTTGGGAGGTCACACTTATTCTTTTTTAAAACTTTGTCTCCTTGTATTCTTCTTAATATCCTTATAACAAATAACTTTTAGCCCCAAAAGGCCTCTTAACGGTAACTGCTCTAATGACGACATCGGAACTGACATTTTCCTCGACCTCGGAAGCATGAAGATGATCAACTCAAATAACCCGAAATACTTAGTCATCCATGGCATGTCAACGTAGATTACTCTACTTCCTTGTTTTGGGTATTTGGAGAAATGTACTGGAAGATCTTGCAAGGGTAGTTATTTGCATAAATTTGCCCTTTCCATTACGAAGCAATAAGTTTAAAAAAAAATTGAGATAACATTAAGGTACTAAGGCCACCAGACCTTAGGTAGCCGTGTAAGGCATTTTTCAACCAATTTGAATCAAATTTTAAGGACCACCTAACTGTATGATGTAACAGATAATATTTAAATGGCGGCCAAAGTGCCAGTATTGTCCAGGACTTCTGTAAATAATACAAAATTTTAACAAATAAAAGCTAACTTTAAGAACTGGACCAAATTGAAATGTGAACCCACGGCAAGCACCAGCTTTCACCATCGGTTCACCCTAATCGAAAGTTATGAGGTAACAAACATAAGTCCAATTAACAAGAATCTCTTTTTTTTTGAAGTCGATTAAAATGATATGATATGATGAGTGATTTTCAACACTTTCTTCATTTTCTTTTGATGAAATGGCAACCAGCCGGATCACTCGGATCAGCTATTTCTGTTAATGTCAAGTATTTATAGTCTTCAATTATAAGTCTTCGAGTCTTCAAGTCTTCTTCGTGATGAAATGAGTGATAAAAAATATATAAAATGTGGATGACATGAAATGGGTACCGCCTTCCGAAATAACATAAAGCGATCTCCCCAACACTTTGTTTTGGAAATTTTTCTTATACGTTATTGAGACTTACGATGCGGTCAGAGAGTAAAGATGACTACTCTTTATTTTATTTACTCTTCTTTTTATAAGTCAGACAAAGACTGTTGACATATTTTGATTTGTTGTTAACATATTTGATTTGCTTTGCAAATTTCAGCAACACAAACCCATTGTTTTGATCTTTAGTTGTAAATATATTCGTATTGCCATGTAATGTTTCATCTTTAGATGTTAAGACTTGTACAGAATAGTTGTGGAATGTATTTATAATATACATAATTTATTAATGATGTGATAAATACTGAGAATATATAATATTTTCAGTATTTATCTGAAGTAAAACTTTTGGAAATTAAGTCTATGCTTAGAAACATATTGCTTTGCCAAAGACCATATACCTAACCTATGTGCGCCTACCTCACAAGATTTCTACACCATCCTAAGGTTGATTAGTAGAGAATGCCCTGGGCATTAAGTCCGCATATGTATATAAGTGCATAAAGTTATAAATAAATAAAAATAAATAAATATACCGACTTTTTTTTTATCAAAATGACTCTACTCTGCCTGATGGAAAGCAAAAGCAGAATCCAAGAGTGGTGGTCACCATACGCATTGCGAATGTAGATAATGCAACAATGCAGCATGGTGACTCACACCATGGCGGCCTTGTGATGCTTTTGCATCGTTGGGCCTCCGGTCTCGCACTCACCAACGAAACACGATAGCTCGAACGCTTTGTTTTTACGTTGATCTTCTTTGCAAGGGTTATACCGCCGCGTACGAGCCGGCCCGTTCGTGCTGAAATCAGCTTGGCTCTTAATTATTTATTAGGTTTTTACTGAGTGAGTGAAGATACCGGAGGCCTACTTTAATTCCTCTCGTTCTACGAGCAATTTCTCGGGTTATTACGAACTGACTTAGGCAAGCTAGAATAAACTCGGTCAGTTGTTTCATTATGTAAACATTTAATGGTTTCCATGTCTAAAGGATTAGGATCTTCTATACTATGCAAGAGTACAACCATAACAGGTAAAGCCAGTTTACTTGCAAGAGACAATGTTGTAAGCGCGTCACGCCTTTTGACGTCCTTCTAAAATCTCTGGGCAAAAACCGTTTCGCAAAATGTTTTCATGACATAATAGCCTTTTAGTTTGATGGTAAAGAGTCCAGTTTTGTGTGGCAATGTTACCTGGTGGAGCTACACTTATTAGGGTGATTATCCACGGTTAATGCTCAGAACAATGTAGTTTGGGGTATAGTTAAATATTTGATTGCGGTATCGGTAAATGTGTGCTCTTAGCAGTTAGTTCCGGTTGCTGAATTAACTAGGTATTTATGGTTTGGATTTGCATTAATATTATAAATCTGAAGAGTTGGTTTGAACTCGCTAATCTCAGGAACCGCTGGTCTGAAAAATTATTTCAGTGTTAGACAGCCCGTTTATCGAGGAAGGCTATGGGCTATACGCTAAGACCAATAGGAGCAGAGCACCAAGGAAGAATGTTACAAAAACGGGGAAAATTATTACGCTACAGGCAATAGCAGACGTAAACAAGGTTGCGAGGGTCAGCTAGAATAGCTATAAAATATTCATCTAAGAGATTATTCCACCAGCTTTTGCTAGTGGTCATGGTGACCCAGGATTATTTAACAGGTGTGAAGAGTGTAAAATTTGAGAAATTCCGATACCTCTCACGGGACTCGATCTCGGTACTAAGACCGAGAGGAAAATAGGAGGAATTAGTTTTGGTTATAATACTTACTAAAGGTCAGAATAAGTTGGTAGGCAGGTAGGAAAAACTTTAGCATTCAGAATTTTCCGAGTGAGTTAAGTTGAAAAATAGCATTACGTTTTAACTAATTATGTTTCTAGGCCATATTTACAGACTTTAGGAAATCTCTAAGATCTGTGGCGACTTCCACATACAACACAACAATAACCTACTACAGCGCAATCTACCGAAGATACACTGAACTACGAAGTAACGCACTACTCGAAGTAACTACCAATCCCGAATCGCGCAATAGAAGTTCTCGCGCCGATTATCATATGTACAACATCCCAACATCAACTGTTGGGCAGTGGCCCGCCAGGCATGATCACCTCGCCTGGTCGGAGAATCCTCCCTTTGTGTTGGGTGGAACACGATACCCGTTCCCCCACAGATCTTTTGTATGTTTAACATTAATAGTTATGAGTTATAACATACTTATAAGCATTATATATCTTTAAGAGTTTCTTAGAACATTATTTCGTCACGGCTATAAATCTTAGCAAAGTGTACCGAAAGTTATTTGCCGCTTTTTATGATTTCGCGAATAAAAGAATTGGCTTGAATGTTATTAGCCTTGGTCGGTACCATAATTATGTTTGTATGACACATATCCTCATAAACCGCGTGGACAATGTTATAAATATAAAAATAATTATAATGCTTATATATTAGATAATATATATATCACTCATGTAAGAAATTGCATATAAGGAAATCTGATTCAAATATTGTTAGTTTTTGTTGGTTGATTTGGGTTAAAGTTTATGAAATGTAATGCAATTCTCTGAAAATATTCGATGACAAATACTACAAAGACTAAATCCAGCTCTATTAAAAACTTAATTTAAACAGGGAAAATCCCTGTGCTAGTTTTTATACTGTATCTGTTTGAAGATATAATATGCTCTGTTTTATTATACACTTTCTTCTTCAATTCTATCTTGCAGGGGATCTGATCATCGTTCTCTAAATATTAAAAATAAATAAATAATTATCTAATTCGGTGCAGACGATAGTAGATTATGCGCGTACATACATTTCAGCCATTCAATTTTATACATATATATATTATATTAACGCCCTCTTCAACTTTTAATAATTTTATAAGAAAAATGCTAGCTCCTTGGTCAATACTCTTTCGATTACAACACTTATAATCCGTGAACGATATTGTCGTGCACCCTTTCCCCAGCACGTCACGACCATACTTAGTCTTCAGACTTTTAGAATACAGAAAAATGATTCTGAGAATTTAAAATTCGACATGTTTCCAAGAAGTCGCATGTCTGATTCTAAGTAATAATAGATACTAATAATTATCGAATTAATTGCTACTGTTTAATTATTTAAAAACGCTTTTTTTATTGAAAAACTGGCAAACGAGCAGACGCATCACCTGATGGTAAGCGATTACCGCCGCCCGTGGAAACCTGCAACACCAAAAGCGTCACAAGTGCGTTGCCGACCTTTGGGGGATGGGGAGAGACCTCACTCACTCGGTGAAACACAGGCCAAGCGCTATTTCACACCGGTTTTCTGTGAGGTGTTTTCATCACTCCGGTCGAGCCGGCCCATTCATGCCGAAGCGTGGCTCTCCCACGGAAAATCACAGAACACTAGAATCATTATGATTTGTCAATGAATCAAATATGCTTTGATATTTATTGTCACTGACTAAAACTTGATATAAACTGTTCTATAAAGTTTCATCTCATCTTCCTGCCCTTTATTATTCCCAAGATTATTTGGGGTCGGCTACCAGTTCAACCGGTTTTAGCTGAATATCAGTTTTTCCACGGAGCGACTGGCATCGGACCTCCGCATCCCTAAGGGTGAACTGAATTCGAAAATTGAACTAGTTATCAGTATATTTGAGGGCACTGACTTCCCAATAAAGATTGCCATAGATGTTCATGACAACCGGGACCGACAGCTTAACGTGCTCTCCGAGGCACGAGCGAGAAACACCGCCATCCGGGCTGTTGTTAAGAATTTTTTGTAAAAAAACCCTACAGTAGTCCGACCCGGGAATCGAACCCGAGACCTCGCGTTTGGCAGTTGCTTAAGCTAACCACTAGACCAACGAGAGATTCAGTTCTATAAAGTTTATTTTCATCTTTATTACCAAACCTTCGCATCTAAATCTAAAAGTATGCCCTTATAAAACTTATTTCATGACATGTTCTTACTTTATATTTTATTTTTTGTCTCCAGCGGGATGAAGAAAAGACCAGCCTCATCGCGGAGCTTACAGCTCAAAACTCCAGACTAACGATACAGCTTAAAGAGTCTTCAGCCATGGAACAACAGCTGCTGGCACAGCTGGAGGGGCTGAAGGACCAGTGTTCGATTAGGAAAACTAGCTTACAGGTAAGTGGACTAGAAGTACATATTTCTTCAGGAATTTACAAGTTAGACGCTCTTGATTTCACTCTGTAGAGAAGTAAAGCCATGATATTTATTTATCTTCTATTCATTGGCAGTTCATCATCTACGTACTGCGTAATTGAGCTAATGAATTGCAAATCTATATTTAGAAATAAAGCTTTGCAATTACAAGTGTGAAGATTTTAAACCACTAGTGTATCCCTGCATATCTTCAGGGGGTTAAAATATTCTGTTTCACGTCACAGTGAGCCCTTCACTTTATATACAAGGTGTTTTGTAATACCCTGCATAAGAATGATGAAAACGAAGAATTTGTTTCTAATCAATAAACAAACAGCTGTTACCACCTGCAAAGAAGTTCGTGTGAGCATTTTTTTTTGGCTAACCGATTATCAATTAAAACCACTATGAGAGTACCGTGACAAATCTAAAATTAGGCGCGTGAGCTTTAAGTTGTCAGTCTTCATATTTTTTACACTATAATTGTTTAAACTGAAATACCTATATAATAAAGATTCTTAGTGTCCGAATGACAATAAAAGGTAAACAGGAACGGAGTCGATCGACTAGGGAAATATATTTGTCCTTTAGAAATGATGTATCAATACAGTGTCAATTTTTTTTATTATATTGCGGACAAACGAGCAGACGTATCGCCTGATCGTAAGCGATTTCCGCCGCCCATGGACACCCGCAACACCAGAGGCGGTACAAGTGCGTTGCCGGCATTTTAAGAAGGAGTACGCTCTTTTCTTGAAGATTTGAAGGTCGTATTGGTCCGGGAACACCGCAGGCGACAGCTCTGACTTACTTTATAGGACTTAAGTTGTTTGCGATAACTACTGTTTTATGGAGAACACTGTAAAAAACATTGTCTGATATTCAGCTCTTTTTTTCGGTATTTTGACCATATGCTTTCTACTATTGCTTATTTGAAATTCTTAAATTGTAATTTATGTAATTTTCCAACAGGACCATGTGCAAAGCCTGGAATCTTTAAAAGCGGAGCTGGCGTTAGTCACAGACAAAAGGACAGACCTGGAGAGGAGGTTAATGGGATCGCTGCAGGACAAAGACAACCTGATGCAGCAGTTGGAGGAAGCCAATGACAGGATTGTAGCACTTGAAAGGCAGTTAAAAGAACAGGTAAGGACTAAAAAACAAAATCTTACACCACACAACACTGACAAATACAAGTAATTATAAACAAAAAATAAGTTAACAGTTATCGATGAAAATTAAATTGGCATTTCAAATGTTTTGTGATTGGAATAATGATTATAACACGCTAACGACGGATAACTCGTTAACTAAAAAAATTATTAATCTTTTAACGTAATTTATTAAATTATTTATTATTATATGTTCTGAAAGTCTTTAGTTGCTGGTGTGATGGTTTTTACTTTGACAGTTAGTATTTTAATGATACTGTGGCGACCTCCACATACAACATAACATACTACAGCGCCATCTACCGAAGTTACACTGACCTACGGAGTAACGTATCATACAAAGAAACTGCCAATCCTGAATCGCGCAATAGAAGTTCTCGCGCCGATTATCATATAAACAACATCCCAACATCAACTGTTGGCAGTGGCCCGCCAGTCATGATCACCTTACCTGGTCGGAGGATCCTCCCTTTGTGTTGGAGGGACATTACCTCTGTCCTCCACTATACTGTAAGATTCATCGTACAATAAGAAGTCGTATTCGGTTGATTAATAAAAAAAAAACAACATTTTTTAAATATGAGCCAAACAAAGTGACGAGCATGGTGACCCACACTATGTCGGCCTACATCATTGAGCCTCCGGTCTTACACTCACCAACGAAAAGGAATAAAACTTATTTATACTTATGATGAAAGATGTGTCAATAATAAATATGTCACAACACGGTAAAAGTAACAGTTGGTAACATTGAAGGTGGCTTCATTAAAATCTTTGGATGTGTAATGATGAAAATGGTAAAATTAAAGGTAATTTTGCATAATATATGCTTTTATCGATAATTCATTTCATTACCTATTACTCAAAGGAAAACCTATAATATACGTTCCACAATTATTCTTGAACCGTTTCTTTTTTCTGTTCGGAAATCCTCTCGGATGCCAACTTCTGGTGGCATGTCGGACTCGAACCGACTACAACCGCACGCATTTTTGGGTATAGATACCGGGAAACCAGGTCACCTACGCTCTGTAGATGGACCGGACCTATTCTTGAATCTGTCACAAAGAAAAGATAGACAGAGGTAAATCCAAACTTTGTCTGGCGGCTAACAGTCCAGTTTACGAATTTAGAATATGGAAAAATTGAAATTACATTTGAAGGGAAAATGGTAAGCAGTAAGGTGGGCAACAAAAGATAACGTGTACTGCTCATGCGGATAGATTGGCGATTGTAAATAACTCTTGAAGGTCAGGGCCTGACATTTGCAATTCGAAATGGCGATTACCGCGATTTCTAGACCCCCAACCAAACAGCATATGCTTCTTGTTCATACGTATAAAATGTCTATTTGGATTCTCTGGACTAATTCCTCCAACACAGAACTTAAACCTCTGAGGCAACTAACTTCAAATTTTGGCCTCTGATACTTTTTAATTGTAAGATTTTCTTAAGGAATAATTGCCTATGTATGAAGGGTTATACGGAGGTTTGACATTTTCTAAATTAAGAACAAACAGACCAATGCAAATACCAATATTGTCAAGCATGACTCTCGCAATATTTTAATTAGGTTGAAGAATTGAAAAAAATTAACTCTAGTATGCTAACTATAAGTAAATAAACTCTTTCAAACATTGCTTTTCTTTGTTTTCTAATTCGTAAAGTGCAATTGGTCAAATGTGGGCGTTAATTAAGCCGGGAATAAAGGCGTAACTGTAAATATACTTGTTTTATTTTGTTTAAAAAAAAAACAATTTTCACACTGCGAATTAGATATATAATTAATAAGATATATCACGGGTGACTTTGCGAACATGCATGAAACGGACACTCAGACTAAGGATAATAATTTGTGGATACAACATTCAAGCACAGTAGAGTCAATGTCTATTTGTAAAATTTCGATTTAGTATTGCTAAAACCTAAACTAGATCTGCAGTATTAAATACTAAAGTAGAAAAAATAATACATAATATGATTAAAACAAAAAAAATATTATGATAATTATAAACCACTTATTCTATGCTTAATGAGGTACATTGTGCTGTACTTTTACTTTTAAAACCACATTTGTTGGATTACCACAATTGTAAACATTACTGCAATTGTTATATTTAAAGAATACCCTCTCCTAATTCTACGGAGGGAGGTTGAAATTAGAACGTGACGATTCACTTATGATTCGTCTGCCTGTGTGCTCATTGCTTCTCCTCTGAACTCTAAAGCCTTTGCTCTTTCCTTTAAAGGAATCCAAATTACCGCAGCATCTTTTTATTATGGAGTAGGAGGCAAACGAGCAGACGTATCGCCTGATAGTAAGCGATTACCACCGCCCATGGACACCCGCAACACTAGAAGCGTCACAAGTGCGTTGCCGGCCTTTGGGGGAATGGGAAGAGGGATAGGGGAAGGATTGGGGTGTGGGCCTCCGGTATCCTCACTCACTCGGTGAAACACAGCGCAGGCGCTATTTCACACCGGTTTTCTGGTATTTTAGTCTCTCTTTGTCGTAAGACTCATCATTCCCTAATTTATCAGCCAATGTACGTCTTAGTGAGCGTTTTTCTACATTCATTGTTCTTCTGATTTACTTCCTATCACCTGTTTATTAATCTTTTATAACTTGTAGCCGTCTACTGCTGAACGAACGCCTTCCCCAAGGAACGCATATTCTTCTGGTTTTGGGTAGTCCGCACCTATCTCCTGCCAGTTACTTCTTTTGTGTAATAGGGGGCAAACGAGCAGACGTATCACCATATGATGGTAAACGATTACTGCCGCCCATGAGTGTCCATGCGTCACAAATTCGTTGCCGGCCTTTGGGGGATGGGGAGGAGGAGAGGTGTTAGGGTATGGGCCTCCGGTATTCTTACTCACTCGGTGGAACACAGCGCAAGCGCTGTTTACTACTGGTTTTCTGTAAGGTCATGGTATCACTCCGGTCTAGCCGGCCCATTCATGCCGAAGCGTGGCTCTCCCATGATAAAAACTTACTTAGAGAATCTTCTTTTCCTTTGCCCCTTCTCACGTTAGGTGGGGTCAGCTCTCCTTATCTTTCGGTGCCAGGATAGTCTGTCCTGGGTTGTCGGGTCTGGTAATTGGGTCTTCTTCATGAGATTGGCCATACTAGTCCACCACGTCAAGGGCGGCCGTCCTCTTCCTTTCCTGTCTGCAGGAAGTGACTTCTGAACGACATGCTCGCTGTCTCTACGCATCTACTTTTACTGTGCAATATTCGTACATGAAGAAAGAACAATGGCTTGTAATTAAAATCTAATTTCTATTCAAAGTCTAGAAGGTTTTACGAATTGGGCAACCTCAAATCTGATGGCCATCGTTCATTTACGCTGTTTTTTGTGACGCGCGTTCAACATTTACTAATGACGCTTTGTGTGGTTTACAGAGATACTAATAGTTTTGCTAAAATCTTACGTTTACCTATCTTAATTTAAAACTGAATCTCTTGACAAAAGATAGAGTAGAAGTTTCTGTGATATAATTGTATACTATAGTGCAGAGAGATATGATTTTGTAACAATATTGTTACTAAGTTTTAAATTTTTATATTATGTTACAAATCTTCTCTTATGTATAAAAATTGAAATTTTAAATGAAGAGCTTTTCACTAAATGCGTGTACCTATGAAAGTATACTTTCTCAAAGTCAACAAATTAAAATCATAGAATCAATTTTTTTTTCTTGTCTTTGTTTTGCAGTCTGTCTGTCTGTCGACAAGACCCGATTCGACGAAACTTTCACAAGCAGATGGCTAATGTTATAATGAGTAACTTAAACTACTTACTTAGGAAAAAATAGGTTTACAATAAACCTATCTAAAACCACTAAGATAGTAAACAGTGTCCGATTAAAATGATACAAAAACCGCGGAATGCAGCTAATGTAAAATAAATTAAATAATATTATTTATTTTCCTACAGGAACACTTGTATCACAACACCCTGAAGGAACTAGAACGCCTGCAAAGATCCCACGACACACTAGCCGAGAGGATCGGCGCACCAGACCCAATCGATACGACAGATACTGCCAGATCATTGCACGCGGAGATGGAGTCCGAGCCTGAGGATCAGGACGACGGCTGGCTGAGGAGCGAGGCTGTTCAAGTGTACAAACAGCTCAGGTCGTTAGCGTTGCAGCTCAATACTGGACATGATGATGATTCAGGTAAGTGTTTAACGAAAATGTATTTATATTTAAATGCGTTGTTTAAGATAGACATACTAAGTTACTAAAAGATTTGAGAAAAAATATAGAATTTGTTAACGTACCTCAGTGTATACCCTGGTGACAATAAAGTGTTTAAGAGGCAAGAAGATTTACTTCGCAGCTGGCTGATACTCCTCAGAAGACTTCTCACCGTTAGGCAATTATAAACAATTGATAACCCCACCCAATATATATGTGATTTAAATAATATGTATATGTATTCGACTGGTTTTCTATATATATATATAGGAATAATCAGATGTCAACGTTAAGTCACGTGACTTAATGTCAATAAAAATAATAGAATAGACTTGAAGTATTAGCGTTTGTAGAAAGTAGTTCGACGCGAAACGCTTGTATCTTGGCTCGGCCCTCAGGCTATTGGCAATATTAAGCTCTAGTGTGTAGTTAGTCTTTTTCAATTGTGATATTTTCGTTATAAAATGAAAGGCGAAATACCAACGCAGTAAAAAGGAGGTAACGAACTAAATGTATACATATGTATCTATAATTATAGACCATATAATACCTCACCTCAATTCTAGTTTAGGCGTCGATCGAGCCGACACGCAACCACTTCGATCCATACACGGTTCAACCTATTTGAATAAATCGTGTTTCTTTGAAATTGTTAAACAAAAAGAGTTGTATAGAAATAATATTTTTTGTAGTTCGTCACGCAAAATATGAAAGTAAAGATAAAAGTCGAATCGAATCGAAGTCTTCATAAGATGATTTAAATTAGAATTAATTGTTCTTAAACATTGTAGCTACTGAAACACTCGAACAGATTTACTAAGGAGACAGTTCCTTTAAATCACAATTAAGAATATTACACTATACTTATAAAATCACATCACAGCCTTAACAGTCCACTACTGGGCATAGGGCTCTCCTTAAAAAGGTGGTTTGTTTTATTACTGAATAAAAAAAAAAGTGGCAAACGAGCAGACGTATCGCCTAATGGTAAGCGATAACCGCCGCCCATTGACACCCTCAACACCAGAAGCGTCACAACTGCGTTGCCGGCCTTTGGTAGAAGGGGGTGGCGGGGTTGGGGTATGGACCTTTTTGTAAAATTATTATTGCAGGCACCCGCTATCGTAGGGTATTACTGCCTTTCAGCATCCTGTGACGTGTCACAGCTTGTTAATATTCTATATTCGGTATTCTCACTCTCTCAGTGAAACACAGCGCAGGCGCTGTTTTACACCGGTTTTCTGTGAGGCCGTGGCCGTTACTCCGGTCGAGCCGGCCCATTCATGCCGAAACGTGGCTCTCCCACGGATAATTTCGGCCTACTGTACCACCCTGGTCAGATGGGCTGACATAAGCTTTCTTTTAAGATTCCTTTCTCTTCGCAGTGATGTTGTCCTGCTTAGTTTGCTTCTCAGTCGCATTTTACGACATCCGTGGGAAAGACAGGGGTAGTGTATCTATTCTTAATCCGTTTTTCTTTCCATAATTGTTTAAAAATAAATTCGTCCAAGGTTTCCAAGAATTTATGTCGCTGAAAGAATTGTTGAAAAGTATAAAACACTTAAAGCTTATTTTGTTAATTAAATTCATACGAAACACCCCTGGTGCTCAACTTCATAGTCATACATATCTCAAAACATTCTGGAGCAGAATTAAAGGCAGGTAAATGTTATATCTTTGAACCTGTTTGCAAGTTTACGTCAGGCGTTTAATAAATAACTATATTTGTACAAATGGTTAGTGTATTGTTAGTGTCTAAAAGGTAGGACTAAATGTTTGTACGATCTGCAAGTATTTGGGTGTTTTCTATGTATAATATGTATGTATTTACAAAAAAAGTATGTATGTATTTATATCAGTTATCTAGTACCCATAATAGACGAAAGAAATAAAGTAAAAAACGTTTATTCTGACATTAATACAAGCTATGATTAGCTTGGGACTAGGCGTTGTTACATGTCCGAAATATTTATTTATTTATCTTATTTGTAAAACTTTCTTACCGTGGGAGAGCCACGTTTCGGCATGAATGGGTCGGCTCGACTGGAGTGATACCACGGCCTCACAGAAAACCGGTGTGAAACAGCGCCTGCGCTGTTTCCCCCAGTGAGTGAGGATACCGCCAGCAAAGACGCGTACACATCATATAACACCATAAAAAGCTGCAAAATGGTGAAAAATTATCACTCTAACCTTTTATACAAATAGTTGTTAAAGTTAAATTAATGGTTCACGACATAGTTCCTACACGGAATCACATAAATTAACCAGTTAAACGTAACCAGGGATCGCGTGATCAGCTTGTAGGGCAACCAACACGTAGATCACTGCAGAAGATTCAGTCGGCCTTGGAATGATGAGTCGAAAATTAAAGACTATATTCTGACGCCAATTTAAATACGTACGTAAATTAACTATTAATAAAATAAACATGATTATTTAAATATTGTTGTGAAGGTGACACGCTTCGGCTCGACCTGAGTTATACCACGGCCTCACAGAAAACCGGTGTGAAATAGCGCTTGCGCTGTGTTTAACCGAGTGAGTGAGGATACCGGAGGACCATACTCCAGTGTGTGAAAGAATGTCGAGTAATCAATGGGAATGGAAGTAGAAAACTCATTGTACTTCATACCATTTCGGACCGTTTCGGAACATTGTTTTTTCCTTCGTCTGAGTGTTCTTTTATCATCAGCCCGTAGCAGTCCACTGCTGAACATAGACTTCCCCTGAGTCACACCACAGAGCCTAGGCTGTTACTTTTTGCATCCAGGTGCCACCGACTCCCCTACGCAAGTCCTCCCATGATCTGGCTAGAGGGCGCCCCACTTATCTGTTTTGTATGTGATTGTGAATATACCTAGTGTTTCACTTCACTCAAATCAGCCTTCATGTGACGAGGCACTGTCTTATTATGTAACTTTACATTATTTTACTGATATTTCAAAGTTAGATTGCTGAGTTACCAACGTTAATTATTATCAGTTACCTTTGTGTTTTACTCATAAAGTTGATATACCATGGTATGTACTTAGTAATGGACGCTTTCTGAATCTTAAAATAAATTGAAGTTGTAAAGGGTTTTTTGCAATAAAGATAAGCGTTTTACAAAATTTTGTGTTCCACTGTGCTTCTCCTCCCCCCCTCTCTCTCTCTGTATGTATGTGTCTCTTTCTCACAAATACAAATTGGAACGAAGTTCCTTATGGCGCGTTGTGTAAGGGGGCTAGACGGAAATATTGTCACGACACAATTTGTTGACACGACACAATTTGTTGTCACGACACAATTTGTTGTCACGACACGACGACGACACACACAGATATTTTCGTTTCGTCTTTCTATTTCGAACTTCGTTCCATCCGGGTGTCCCTTGACACCTCTCAAGTTTTTTTTTAATATATTTGTCTATATTCTACAGATACGGTTGTTTCGGGATTTGTGTACCTTTAGATTAAATACCGTGAATTAGTCCATAGAATATGTGAATACTATACACGTTTAGGTGACTATAGCAACAAGTAATGAAATACCGATCTATATCGTACATATCGATAAAAAATAACGCAATTCAAACTTCATTCAACAATAGTAAGAACGTTATTATTTCCAACATACTTATAAACGAAAACTTGATAATATTAACTACACAGAGTTTTAATAGTATTATAGTAAAATATAACCTTGTAACCAATAAATCGATAGCATTCTCATGTTCTCATCAGTTTTAACCTTCTGTAAGTAACCTGTGTTGTGACCAATGAGTCAGTAGTATATACTCGTACTGCAGACACGACCTTCGCGAATTCGTTCCTGGATTATTTTACGGAAATATTAATATAAGGCGTATGAATTACAATAATACGAGCACGTTTTAAACGTTAATAGTGAAATATCGAGTCTATTCGACTCGTGTATTTTGATTTAACCGACTACAAAAAAGGAGGGGTTCTCAATCGATTTTTTGTGTTTGTTTACCTTCATGTTAGTGATTTATGAACCGATTTGAAAAATTTTCCTCGTTTGAGAAGGTATGCTTTTCGTTTTAAGGGTGAAAAATAAGGTATGAAGTTGGTTGCAATTCAGCATTATATAAACACATTAAAGAAGGTGATATTAAAAATCTATAGTTATCTACAACCAGGGTTTTTAAGTCAACATCAGGAATATGTCCTGTGGGAGTATACAAGCATACACGGAACGGATAAAAATAACACCCAGACTAACGACAACAATTCATGGATAACACGAAGTGTTATCCCATATGAGGTTTGAACCTACAACACACAGGTCTAAAGTAAAAATAAAAAAAATAAAATAAAAATGTTTTAATTATTTCTCATACATTATCATACACTAAATAAATTGAGGCCAACCCTAGTAAGTTATTGGAAATACTTGTATCGGGGTTGTCTCGCTTCTTTCCTTAATTTACAAGTAGGTACACAATGATGAGACAATAATTGTATTAGAAAAACAATGTTTGCATCATACAGTTAACTTATATCATAATAGCAACAATTCTCATGAGTACATAAGTGAACAATGTCCAATGAGTGGAAAGAATTATTACAACAAAAATACTTATAATAAATAGTGTACGAGTATATAATCTGTTTATTTCGGAATACGTAGTATGTGTGTGTTCGTGTTTGTGTGTGCGTGTGTGTGTATGTGTGTGTGTGTGCGTGTGTATGTGCGTGTGTATGTGTGTGTGTGTGGCCATGCGAATGTGTATGTATGGATGCGTTTAATCGTGAGTGATTGGTGTGTTAAGTAACTTGGGAAATATGTTAAGTTTCGAGTTTAACTTATTATAAACATATGCTAATTGTGTTACATATTGGCGTCAGGCAAAAACGGAATGAACTCTCGCGGCATGAGCTACAATATCATTACGCCGTTTATCGAGAATAGAAGGATTGTATGTCAGTGTTTTGTGCTTATACGACTGCGTCATCTGTGCAGTGGTCGGTTATATAGTGTGCAGACGCCTTTATATTCCGGCAAATAAAGTTATTCCGCACACGTTTTCGCCGTAAGGTCGAGTGAACTGATTTTAATTATTCACAGCAATATTTTGCAATACTTTCAACGTGATCTGCCAACACTGCGATGTTTCATTTGTTTATTGTCTGTTTTGTTTTTTTTACTTCGAGTAACTGTCATTCTTTTTTGCTGTACTCTATGTATTAAAATAAAACGAATAGAAAGCCGCATGGAATGTCATAGACTATATATTAAACATTAAATGATTACTTTGAAATTCGAAAACTGGTTTAATGCAAAAGTGTATAGAATGAAGGAAATAATGTTAGCAAATAATATATAAAGTGGACCTACGAATAGATTAGGGAGTGTACACAATATAGCCCGAGTAGGTCAAGGTCGAATACCTTTAACTGGTACGGGCTGTTGCCGGAAAGTCTGAACCCCTTATAAAATATTAAAACTTTAAAAACGGAATACTTATTTAAATCGTGACATAACTGCATTGCAATGCATTGACAAAAAAAACTTCGGTGAAAATTTACGGTTTATAATTCTTGGTTTCGATTGCGCGTGTTACGTTAAAGATTTTGAATTAAATCGAAATTATGTTTTTATTTTAGATTAGAATTCTTTAAGCCTTAGGGCTTGAAAAATTCTATATAAATTGACTTCCAGAGTTATGTACAGTTTTCGTTGATAGATTTTTTGATGAATTTTCGTAATATATATTTGAAAACTTGAAAAAACCAAAGACAAGTGTTCTATAAGTATTTAAAACTAGTCTTCTTTTCAAGGACATTCTACATACTATAATTAGACTCTAAAACCTTAAGAATAAGGTTTAAATCTAAACAAAAATAGTTGAATTTTTGCGAGTCTATTTATTTACTAGCATTACAGTGGTGTCAAGGCGTACCATGCTCCTTTTGAGCCAACGGGACGTGTATGATGTCATTCGAATTTCGAACACGCACTGCTGTAGAACATAACCCAATTTTCGAATATACAGGAACAATATTGAATCAACCTTCTGACATTTGAAAAGTTTTCTACCAAAATATGAACTAGATCTGACCTTCGTTGGCAAAATATGAGTTGTAAAGGGAAATAAATAAAGTAAAGGGCTGTCTGATACAGAAAAAATATTTAATTTTCATGTATTTTTCTTCATTGCTAACACTAATGGGCTTTCAATACAAATATGACTTTCAATGTTAAAAATGTAGTTCTAAAAGAAAATGTTAGGCTTAGAGTACATATTTCTTCTTTACTGTCATACCCGACTGATACACATAATATTTTCCAGTGACAGGACTAGCAAAGCGAGTCTGACGTCAAAGAAATTAGAACCAGAAAACTTGTTTGACTAATTTTCTCAATTATTTTGTTGTCTTCCAGGATTACACTCAGATCTGTCTCTTACGTCCTTGGACGGCGAGGAAGGTGAGACGCTTCGACGAGGAGCGCTGGCCGCCGCCTGCGCAGACGCAGTGGCTGCGTACGCGGCACTCGAGGGGTCACGCGTTAGGGACTCCATTGCCGCACATGCTCGCAGAGCGTTGGAGAGGGAAAGGCAGATCGACGAAAAGAACGAAATTATTGCTGATTTATCTTCCAAGGTAAGTCGAAGAACGAATGAGAACTATTTACATGCTTGTCTTCATTTAGCTTTTTCTCATAGAAGAATGGACCAAGGTGGATTATATTTCTATCAATTGTCTATAAATTATTGCCAAAGTACAGTATAATAGCGTCGACATCATTAAATAAAGGTGACGTAATGGCATTTTTTGAAATCTTTGACTGGACGTGTTGTGATAGATTCAGAACAAGGAGTATCACTACCTATGTTCATCCCGTGGATGTCGCCGGCTAATGTAGTAAACTACTCTAAACAACATTCCTGTAAAGAGAAGGAAAACTTGATATAAACCATACGGCTTGACCGCAGTGATACCATGGCCTCACAGAAAACCAGTGTTATACAGCGCTTGGGCTGTGTTTCACCGATTGAATGAGACCAGCTACGCACTTGTGACGCCTCTGATGTTGCGATACGTTTGCTCATTTGCCCCAATTTCATAAAAAAAAAACAAATATACTAACCCGTACATATGTATAATAGGCCCAAAACCTGCGGTCTAAGCAGCTTAGGCCGAATAGTAGACTATTAAATCTAACTGATTGAAAAAAAGAATAGCTTCTATTTAGTCTATGGTAAACGACGACGTATCGTGACGTCACAAACCATGAATCCATAGATAAGCTGTCGATTTGACGATACAGTTAAGCTTTCGATGGCTGTGCTTCAGTTGTACGGTTAAATTAATATACCGTTTGAACCGTTAAACCGATTGAAATGGATTATATACCGAATCGATTCGGTTCTGATAGTAACACTTTAAGAATAATTATAATTTGTGGCGGAGGTGAGTTATGGATTTATGAACGTTATTTTTTTTATAAAACGATGTGGTTGATACATGCGGTCTTGTTGCTGCTAGAACGTTGTGATTTCGGGTTTATATCAGATTGCATTATTTCATTTATAGGCATTATTTAGACGGACAATTTCCATTCATTATGATTAGTGTAAATAACAATAAACGATAACATACTATCTTAACTTTTAAGCCGCCAAAGGCCTCCAACTCCAACCGTTATTCTATGATAACTACCGGGACCGACTACTTAACGTGACCTCCGAATCACGGAAACGCTCATAGAAACATGCCACCATCCAGGTACTGACCGAACCGTCATTGCTTTTCCTCGGTAATTGTTTCTAATCACCAAGTGCAACTGGGCTAGGAGCGCCTCTTACCTTATAACTACTTACAATAAACCAAGTTTCAATATGTTGCCCAACTTGTTTTCCAATTTAATTCCTTATTGCAAGGATAAGTAAATTAGTAAAACGTGAACGTAATAACAGGCTTGGGGATTATCCAACAGAGAATTTAAGTGGTTTCGTTAGTCCTGAGTAATGAGATTACTTCGCGAAAATGCGCAAAATATAATGTTTAATTGGATTTATGTAACACGTATTTTGTAGCAAGCATCAGATTAGATTAAGAAAATAAACCTATTATGATATGTGCTGGCTTTTACATGCGGCTTCGCTTGAAGAAAACTACATTTGTCGTATGTACACCGATAAAATTTAGGGAGTAAAAACATAGCCTTGTTTTTTGCCGTAGGGATGGGAAAATTTCATGATATCGAATGATCCCTTCCAAGACATTAAATACGAATAAACAAATAGATATGTATGTAGAAGTATATAAGACTAGCTGAACCCCGCGGTGCTACCCGCGGTACGATGATAACTGCGGGCAACGCCGCGAGGCGAAGCTATATCTTTATAAATAGTAGCCTATGTGTTATTCTGATGTATAAGCTATATTGTGGTAAAGTTTCATTCAAATCCATTCAGTAGTTTTTACGTGAAAGAGTAACAAACATCCATACATACATACATCCATACTTACAAACTTTCGCCTTTATAATAGTATAGTAGGATATATGCCATTTTTTTTAAAGGCAACTCCGTCATATAACGGACACAAAGAACACCCTAACTTAGAACAACAATTTGTGGATCACACAAAGTGTTATACCATGTGGGATTTGAACTAACAACACTTGGCGAAGTAGGGAACGGCGTTGCGACCGCTTAAACACTAGGCCAAAACGTGCAGTTTGATTTATTCGTTGGTTATCTAACTAATCTCCACCTTAATTATACTTTCCCTAATTTAAGACACGGGGAGAGGTGTAACTAACTCTTGTCGAGAAGGAAATGAAGTCGATTCCGCTCTTTGTTCGCTTAGATTTTAGAAGATTCTAGAAGCGAACAGACAGTGTAGTCGGCTTCATTTTATACTATTGAAACATGTTCGCTATCAAAGCTAAGCTATCATGTTTTCTAAACAGCAGTTTAGTTACGTTCAATGCGATTGATAATGTGATAATTACATGCCATAAAAGATCGGTATCGTTTCAATAAGCGTAAAGTATTGGTTAAAGGTTGTATGTAATAACGAGGCATGACGTCACGCCTTACCAAACAATTAATACGGCGATATTGCGCGGTGGATGGTTATTGGCACGGTATGATTATGCTGGATGTATACTTGCTAACCTTATTGTCTACAAAAATATATTTAAAGTTTAATTATTAAAGTGACAAAGAAGATAAAAATTCAAAGACTGTCTACTGTCTCATCGGGGGAAGTTTTTTCCAGGGCCTGATAAGGCATGGTGTCGGTTTGAAAAGAGCCTAAAATAATATTTATTTATTTACAACTTCATGCACATGGACTTAAAGCCCAGGGCATTCTCTACCAGCCAACCTCTGGGTATAGAGATCTGGTAAGGTAGGTGCATCGAGATTAGAGTTGTTATCTAAATTATTCTAACCAATACAAAAATGCATATACTTAAATACATACATACATACATCCATTCAAAAAAAAATATAGAAATATAATACATATACCTAATAATCCTACACTGTGGAAAGTAGATTTTAAATAGGACTACTGTTAAATAATATGCTATGGGTCCTTCCAAAGTAAGGCACCTATGGCAGGCCATAAGGGTGTTTTTAAGTGGTATCACCACGTATCCTGGCTTTATACTTAATCGCGCCTACCATTGTAACTTCTGTATACCAGGATCAACAGCAGTGACCCACGAACACACCTCGTTATGACATTCGAGAAGTCAGATAAAAAACTAAACTGTCTTGGAACCCGCAGCGAAGTTAATCAGAATACAGCTGGGCCTGCCTCCTATAATTCCTGGTAGCCGCAGACCGGATAGGGATTTTCCAGCCTGTCTACAGAAAAGAAAACATTGGCCCTTTCCATCACACGTACTGTTACTGACACGTAAAATCACCTACAAATGAGTCTATCTTCAGCAGGTGGTTTGCATTGCAACTCATTGCATTTTTCGTAACGGTCCGTTTCAAAGTTGTTACGTCACACCGTTTCGCTCATTTGCTGAATAAATAATCGAATGTATTTTTTTCTTTTTATCAACTGGGGTGGTATTTGGATCTTTGTTTTTGGAATTTCAGTTTGTATCTCATTGTTTTGTAAGCATTGATTACGTTTCATTCTATATAATTCAGTAGATAAGCTATGGGTCAGTATGTTTACATCAATAATCTTGTCTCGACTGCATGGTTGGTTGGTCTTACTACCACGTGTTGCGGATTCAAACCCCACATACAACAACATACAATACAATACTCACAGAAATATTTACACGCGTTTCTACACTCAATATATTCCCAAGGATTCATAATTATCCATATATTATTTTTTTTTAATTATGGTAATATCAAAAGTCTTCGTTGGTCTAGTGGTTAGCGTAAGCGACTGCAAATCAAGAGGTCTCGGGTTCAATTCCCAGGTCGGACTGCTGTTGGGTTTTTCCTACAAGAAATTCCTAATAGCAGCCCGGAGTATGGAAGATGGCGGTGTTTCCCGCCCGTGCTTCGGAGAGCACGTTAAGCCGTCGGTCCCGGTTGTCATGAACATCTATGGCAATCGTTATTGGGAAGTCAGTGCCCTCAAATATACTGACAACTAGTTCAACCTTCGAATTCAGTTCACCCTCAGGGTTGCGGAGGTCAGATGCCAGTCGCTCTGTGTAAAAACTGATATTCAGGTAAAACCGGTTGAACTGGTAGCCGACCCCAAATAATGTTGAGAATAATAAAGGATAGGAAGAAGAAGAAGGTAATATCAAAAGTCTAAATTTCGTTTGGATAATTGATGCGAAAGCTTGTAATTGGCATATAGAGAAACAATATCATATTTATATTGTAAATTTAGCTGTAAGCTCCCCGAATAAAATAAACAACGTTAATCTCAGGAAATACTGATTTGAAATGAAATAATGTTTAGTGTTAGATAGCTCATTTAACGAGGAAGGTTTTAAGATCATATTACCATCGATATGAGCTGAGCATCAATTCACAATAACCTTAGAAAGATATGATGATGGGTTGAAATAATGTTTGTCTCAAGTTTTACCTCTGGACAGTTCTCTTGCGTTCTTTGATCCCTCAATCGCGTATTACGGCACCCATGGCATGCATAAGGGTGGTGACACCATGTCTTCTTAATCTGTCAATTCTAGCATCAATAAAAATAAAAAAATTAACAACAAATAAACGACTTTAAAATCTGGACGATATTGAAATGGGATCATACGGGATTCAAATAAAAAAAGAATCATTAAAATCGGTCGAAAATTATGAGGTAAGAAGCATAAAAAAATAGTCGGATCAACAACCTCCTACTTTTTTGAAGTCGGTTAAAAATTTTGTAAAATCATGACAATGTTATTCACGCTCCCTATAATAATATACAAATGTTTTTTTAGTAGTTTAGTTACTGTGAGATATCAACTAAGATATCTACCACTTTAACATGACCTTCATGGAGATTGAGGCTATTTGGCAATCAAACGTACATTTTGCTTATCTCGATTCAACAGTTGAGATTAAATCTAAACACTCCAGTGATCTCGATTGTTCTTTTGTGGTTTAAGATTAACTGGCGAACTAAATTAGAAAAAGAATCGTGTTATTCATCCGTTCGTTTGCTATTATTTTCCTTCAATCGAGTATGTTTTATAAATATTAGCAGAGCGTTGTTTGAATTCTCATTTCACTAATGTAAACATTCAATGTCCAATTAATTGGCAATAAACAACAAATTGGCATATATATTGGCGCTGATTATCTTATATACAACAACCCAACATCAACCATGGGGCAGTGGCCCGCTAGGCATGATCACCTCGCCTGGTCGGACGATCATCTCTTTATATTGGAGGGACATGACCCCGTCCCACCACAAAAGTAATTCCATGGAATTTCACGTATGTTTTCTGAAGAAATACCTTCTATACATAGTTCACTAGATTAATATATATTTTGTCTACCAATTTCTTTTATAAAACCAAGCTAATGTCTTTTTTCCAGATTGTAATCTGTCTTTATGTGTAATTTCATGTAGATCCGATCCAGCCGTTCTGGCGTGTTGAGTAACAAACGTCCAACCTAAATTGTAGTAAGACGAAGTTCTAATCTAAATTTCTTTGTTTGGTTATAAGTGTACTCCCACTGACGCCTACATAATACCACAATGGCAACACCAAATATCCTTAAGCAACAATCGTTTTGGCAAAACAATAAAAGAACAGGTTTTCGTTTTAGGAAAGGCTTTGGACACAGATGACGTCAATTCACATTTATATATTAACTTATGAGGACAAAACCTCGTTTTAAGGAGAAGCCTATGTCCGACAGCTGACTGCTAGACTGTCGAATGTTGTAGAACCTTCTGGAAAGACCTTCGATTCTTTAATAGTTTTTTATGGAATGGCAGGTAAATTAAGCAGTCGTATCACTTGCTCATAAGGTATCTAAGAAATTGCTGCGGATGGCTTACCGCCATTTAAGTCCTCCACACCCCTTCCTTCTCCCCCCAATATAAGAGTGTTGGTCCGATAACCCCTCTCGCTAAGAGAAAAACCTCTAAAGAATTGCTTATCACCGATTTCCTATAAGGCCCCGGTTATCAATTTGAGTCTCTACGTACCTTATACTAATATGAGAAAGAACACATCTTTGTAGCCTTTATTATTCCCAAGATTATTTGGGGTCGGCTACTAGTTCAACCAGTTTTACCTGAATTTCAGTTTTCCATCGAGCGACTGGCATCTGACTGAGGGTGAACTGAATTCGAAGGTTGAAGGTTGAGTTGTCAGTATATTTAAGACCCCTGACTTCCCAATAACGATTGCCATTGACGTTTATGATGACCGGGACCGAAAGCTTAACGTGCTCTCCGAGGCACGGACGGGAAACGCCGCCATCTTCCATACTACGAATTGCTATTAAGAATTTCTAGTAAGAAAATTCCAACAGCACTCCGACCCGTGAATCGACTACATTAAGAAAGAACATTTTCCTAAAGTATTATTCGCGACAGGCTAAAAATATACCAACATTTAAGAAATGTAGCAATCTAAGCTTGATCTAAACTACCCGCATAGCGTGACCTGGTAGACTGCAGAGGTCGCTACACGTCTTTGGTGTCGATGACCTAACTACAGCAACGCTTTGGAGGAAACAGCTCTTAGTAACAAAATACTTTTTAGTACAAATTTCATATGGTATGTAAACCAAGTGGTATTTAAATAGAATGCACGACATCGTTTTTAAAAGACCTTTGACAGTATAACAGAGTAGAAATAAATACACTTATCGAACTGTCAAAGTCAATATTGGCGCTTTTTTGACAAATCAATTTACCCTCACGAAATGACATTCCTTCGGAGATCGTTTTTTGTTTTTTCGAAAGACGGGCCCCATTTCATGTCATCCTCATTTTATATATTTTTATCATTATTTCATTACGACGATGACTTGAAGACTCGAAGACTTACAATTGAAGACTAAAATACTTGACATTGACAGAAATAGCTGATCCGAGTGATCCGGCTGGTTGCCATTTCATCAAACAAACTAACAAAGCAGATTACTTTTCGCGCCCGTTACAATGAGATGAGTGGTGTTTGTTTGAGTGGTTGTGACAAAATAGTAACTTACAATTGTTTGATTTCGATTTAGTTTTTTATTATGGACTTTTTCTAAAGATTAAAGTAAGCTCTCCTATCACTTCACACTATTACACAAACTTTACCCCCTTGATAGCTCTAACTAGCTGACCCACGCAACCTCGTTTGTGCCTCCCACTGGCCGTACCTCGATAATTTTCTCCCGTTTTTGAAACATTCTTTAAAGGTGCTTCGCTCCTATTGGTCTTAGCGTGATAATATGTAGCCTATAGCCTTCCTCGATAAATGGGCTATCTAACACTAAAGTATTTTTTGAAATCGGACTAGTAGTTTCTGAGATTTATTTAATAGTAATCGTATGGGTAAATAAATGAAAACTTATTTCTTTTGAGGACATGACAACCAGCTTGATCAACTATTTCTGCAAATAAGTATTTGAGTCTTGAAGTCTTCGTCGCCGTTGTGATGAAATTAATGATAAAAATATAGAAAATGTGAATGAAATGAAATGGGGACCGTCTTTTGAAAAAACAAAAAACTATCTTCCAAATTAATAACTACAATAAAATCTATGTGGAAAAAATATTATCTATCTACAACAATATCTTAAAAAAAAAGAAAGTGGAACATTGCGTGTTACTCGCGCATTGAGCATAGATCATAGACATTAATGTGTGAAACAACCTTAATACATAACTTAAAAAATGTATTATCCTCTATGGTTCATTATATGCTTGCGGCTACTTTATAAATGGTGGTAGATAATTAAAATAAAATATCGTTCAGTACTTACTTTAATAATATAATAATTGCAGTGATTTTTTCGTTGGTTTTATTACGTGTTTAAGTTTTCGTAATTAACAAAAACGATTAATACGTGAGAGAGTGTATTTATGAGTTTGTACTCGTAACAATTAGCTTAGCTTAGTTTAAAAGTAACTACAAGAAACCTTAAATAATGCATTTATAACAGTTTACACAATTTTAATTTTTTCAACATTAGCAAACCTACATAGTGCATTCATTAAATCTGGAGTTCGAATTTCGACGGGAATTCCTTTTACTGAAGTGGTCGGTATATCTTAATATGTCACTGTTTAGACTTTTTCCATATTATAGTTTAGATCTTATTAATTGGCAACACTAAACATGTCAAAATAATGATTTTGACGTGACGTCACAGCTTGGTACCAACCCTAAAATTTAATTTGTGAATTATACAACAAATAAATTAATTTATTAATTAGGTATATACTTTATAAAACTTTTGTCTGTTTGTTTCGACTAATCTTTGGAACGGCTGCACCGATTTAGACGGGACTTTCACTGGCAAATAGATGATGATAAGGATTAACTTTGGATTATTTGTGTTGATGTAAGAAAAAAAACAACAACGCGGGGTGCAGCTAGTCATTTTATAAACACAAGCAACTGTACATTTCTTCTTAAAGTTTTAATTGCTACTTGATAGATTACATTGTATGTTAACTTTCTTTTGTTACGAAGGCATATCTAATTTATATCTATTTAATACCTTTAAATGAGCAATTCTTGTATCTATTGTATTGTTATTTTCGAAAGTACTCTTCCGATCCTGAAAATTCCTTCACTGTTAATGAAATAAAATTCAGGACCGCATCAGTATAGAATTAGTACATATTAGAAAGCGACACTATTCAAGAGTGATATAGGCTATTTTTAATTACGATTAAACAAAAAAATCAGTTAATAATAATAGTATTTGTAAATCAAGTCGAAAAAAAGCTGGTGGTGAACTCCTAACGAAGTGGGCACGAGTTTAATCAGAATCAGAAACGGCTTATTTAATGTAATTTACTATGTAGGGGGTTTTGGGGGCGATAAATAAATCTAGCTAGGATTCATTTTTAGAAAACTTACAAAAATGTAATGCCGAGCAAAGCTCATAGGTTATCCAGGTACTTAAATATAACTACACAATAAAAATAAATCCTAATGGTAGTACTAGTTACGTGTTTAAAAAACTTCCAGATAATAACACAACAATAACTTACTACAGCGCCATCTACCGAAGATACACTGAACTACGAACTACTAATTTAGAGATTTCTTATTCAATTAAGAACCTTATGCAGAACAGATCAATATTGCCCTTTACAGTATGTAATTTAAATGAATATATTCGAAAATATTACAGATTTAAAATGCACGAATTGCGTCATTGGTGGGTGCATCTGAAATTCACCCGTGCAAAGCCGGGACGGGTCGCTAGGTGTTACATATTATACGTGTGACAATAAATTATTTTACGAGCACCGACTGAACTCAGACAATAGTGTTTATATTCAAATCGGTTGATCCGCGGAAGTATCGGTTTTATGGAAATAAACCGTGAGAGTTGCGGAGAAATCATATTATATTGTGTAGTGTTGTGACGATCTCATTGTTTTGCAAGGCATTTGAAAACTAATTCAGTTAGTTTTATAACTGTACTATTTAACATTTATAATTATAATGTGAGATATAATGTTATTTCATTTTCCATGATTATCTCTTGGATGTTGTAAAAAAGTTTTTTATATGAACCATTGAACGGTAGCTTTAGAGCCATATTGATTTCAAAAATAACCACTTGTGGAGGAACGAGGGTCATGTTCCACCCAACACAAAGGACACACAGATCCTCCGACCAGGCGAGGTGATCATACCTGACGGGCCACTGCCCAATAGTTGATGTTGGGTTGTTGTATCACTACATAGTATAAAACAAAGTCGCCTTTTCTGTCCCTATATCCCTATGTGCGCTTAAATCTTTTAAACTACGCAACGGATTTTGATGCGGTTTTTTCCAATAGATAGAGTGATTCAAGAGGAAGGTTTATATGTATATAAGATCAGGTTTTCTTAAAAAGCACAACACAATGTGATTCATCTAAAACAGAGTTTTATTTATTAAATACAAATCAGTTTTACATTAAATATGACAAATAAGAAGGTACTGAAAAAATAACCAACCTAAAACAGAGAATCGACAATTAAATGTTCATGCCTTACTCTTTTTACTACAAAACTTTTAATCTTCTTTTGCACAATAAATCTAAGCAAATTCACAATTATAACTTGAACACAACACACATAAATATTAAAGAATCTCCATCTTCCTTATAGCTGTACTAATGCCAACTTAATGTAATGTCAATGTCACTGTCAACGTCACAAAGCTTACATCACCCCCCTTCGTAAAGCAAATTTTTTCAACTTAAGTTAAGTAAAATTTGACTACAAAATTTAATCATCAATAAGCACAGGAATGAGCTTTGTGACATGATATAGTCCAAGCGATCTTGAACCACGACCAGTATTTATTTTAAAAACAGAATCTGATATTTTTTCTTCAATTAAACAGGGACCCATTCTAATTTCATCCATCTTTTTCTTGTTTAATTTGTTTCCATAATCAACATATACCTTATCTCCTTTCTTAAAATTATGTTGTAATCTATTCTTGGCAAAATTTTTTTTATTATATTCATGCGATTTTATTGACCTTTGGAGTGCTATTTTCCTGTCTTCTTCCAAACTTTTTGTTAATAAATGTTTTCCTTTTAATTCCTTTGGTAGCAAGTCTGTGGACTCACCAGATAGCAAGTATTTAGGAGTGAATCCCGTTACAGAATGGTTCGTTTCATTGTATCTATTTCTACATTCTTCCGCTAATTTTGACCAATTTTCTTTTCCTTCCGATTCATTCATTTTGCATCTAATTTTGTTCACAATAGTCTGATTTAACCTTTCGTTTAAACCGTTTGAGAATGGTGCATCTACTGCAGTAAGTATTAATTGAATATTTCGGTTCTTAAGGTAATTCTTGAATTCAATCGAATTAAAAGCTGGATATTGATCAGAGAGTAAGATTTCTATTGTTTCTTCTTGAGGAATTTTTTCAATAAGTTTGATAAAGTCTCGAGCATGTTGATTCTTAGAACATAGGATATATGCATACCTCGTGAAGTGGTCTACTAATAAATGTAAGTATCTTTTTGTTGATCTTTGACCCCCAAATCCTCCTATTGTGTCCAGTGATATTATTTGAAAGGGTTTAGTCGCTGGACCTAATTGCGACATAAAGCCATATTTTCTATTTAACCTTGTTTTATTTTTTATGCATATTTCACAGTTTTTACATATATATTTAATATTTTCTGATAGATTAGGTGCAGTGTAAAATGGTTTTATTTTAGATTCTATTTGATTTATTCCAGTATGACAATATTTTTCATGGGTCTTTTTTATTCTAGTTTTGCTGTAATCTTCACTTAATACTATTTTTTTCCTATTATTATTACTTCTTTTATAATAAATTCCATCTTCTAAAATTATATTTCTTTCAAGTTCTTTTATTTGCGAATTTTGTGCTTGATCATACTTTATGTCTTGAATATCGATAATATTTACCGTTCTTAAGTTATCTTCATTATTTGCATCAATGTCCATTACTGGGTTTCTGCTGAGACAATCTGTTCAGTTCAGTCAGTCAGTCAATTTTTTCAGTTTATTGTTCTTGTTATTAAATCTTCTATGAGAGGAAATGGTTGTGATTGAGGTATTATTATTTTATTTAAATCTCTGAAGTCTATGCATAGTCTGCTTTTTTTTCCTTCGTCCCTTTTAAAAGCTAAAGTAACGGGTGCTGCAAATGGACTGTAAGATTCCTCAATTAATTCATGTTTTAATAGTTGGGAGATTTGATTTTCTATTTCTATCTTGTCTTGGAGTGAACATCTATATGGTCTTTTATAGCAATATTTTTCCACTTGCAAGTCAATACAGGCTTCATGCTTCTTCACTTTTCCAGTATCATATTTATTTTTAGCAAAAATTTCTGTGTAACTATTCAATAATAAGTTTATCTGTTTTCTTTGGTCAGTGTTTAAGTATTCTGTATCTATACTAAATTTGTTTGTATCTATCCCTTCATTAAAGTTTACTTCATATTCTTTTCCTTCTATATTTATTTCCATATTTTTAATCTCTTTATTTTCAATTTTACTATTCGTTTTGAAATTGTGTATTTTCTGTATTTGGATATTTAAATTCTCATCATGAGTCAACCCAAATTTATGTATTGAATCTAATCCTAGTATTAGATCATACTCAAAATTTTCATTTACAAAGATAAATGCATTTATTTTAGCCTTCTTGTGTAATAATTCTACATCCAGTGTAATTAAACCTTTAGTTTTACCCCCTCCACTTATTGTTTTTATTTTGTTATGACAATAATTTGGCTTCATATCCGTCACCTGAACTAATCTTGAATTTATTAATGTTATGCGTGAACCGGGGTCATACAGACCCTTAACTTCTAATGTATTATTTAACATCACTGTAGTCTCAATTAGTGGAGGGAATTTAAGTTTTTTGGATTTTCATTACTTAGTTTAACTTGTAATATTGAATTAGAATTAAGTTTTTTGTCATTGGTTGCTTTCATCTCACAGTTATACCAGCAAACATTCTCTGGATGAAATCTATTTAATTTTCCTTTATTCTCACAAATCCTGCATGACGTTTTGTCAGTTCTTTTAATTTCTTGTTTATAGTATTTTTTTCCTGTATTTAAGTTTTTCTTTGTCTCAATTTTCCTTGTTAAACTTTCTAGTCCTCTTATACAGTTAAATAAGTCATTTACTTCTTTAAGACCCTCTCTGTCTATTCTATCCATAATGAAGTTTGGTAGACCAGTGACAATCAAACAAATCAGGGTTTGTGTATCAATTAATTTGTTCATTTCTAGTAACAGTCTCTCTTTTTTCAGAGCATATTCTAACATTGATCCTTGTATATATTTAAAATTCATAGCATACCTTATTGGTGACCAGCTTTTATCAATAAATGTTTCATTTAAACTTTTCTTCCATACAGACCAATCTGAATCTATAGTATGTTTTATAATCATTGAGGTGTACCAATCAGTGCAAGCGTCTTCTAAAAGTAATCTTAAAATTTTACTTTTTGTAAATCTGTATCTATTTGTAAACGTGTACATTCACTTTCAAAAGTATCTAACCATTGTTTGACATTTGTTGTATTTCTTGAAAACTTCTCTATTGAAAATTCTGCTACCAATCTTGTCTTATTTTCTGCTTTTCTTAACAATGTTGGTTCCGTTGACGATGATTCATGACTTTGTTCTAATTTTTCAAGTAAAAACCCATCAAATTGTAAGTTATCATCATCTAAATATGTTGATTTCATTTCCTCGGTTAATGTTATCCAAACCTGTCTCTTATCATGCCTTTTCTGGAGAGATTTTTTTATTTTGTTAAATATTTCATGCTTTATTATTTCTTTGTGTAAATGCACTGGTTGATACTCTCTAGGCACCGTAAAGGTTTGGTTTTTTGTATCCGTAATAGAGGTTATAGCATAAATATTTGTCTTATTATCATCCAATTTGGCTTTTATAATAAACTCAAATCTTAATTTTTCCATCTTATAGGTTGTTTGTTCCTGCATGTGTTTATAAAAATTGTCGATTTATAAGATCAGGTTTTCTTATAAAGCACAACACAATGTGATTCATCTAAAACAGAGTTTTATTTATTAAATACAAATCAGTTTTACATTAAATATGACAAATAAGAAGGTACTGAAAAAATAACCAACCTAAAACAGAGAATCGACAATTAAATGTTCATGCCTTACTCTTTTTACTACAAAACTTTTAATCTTCTTTTGCACAATAAATCTAAGCAAATTCACAATTATAACTTGAACACAACACACATAAATATTAAAGAATCTCCATCTTCCTTATAGCTGTACTAATGCCAACTTAATGTAATGTCAATGTCACTGTCAACGTCACAAAGCTTACATGTATAATACATGCATCATATACTAAGGCAACATTGCTAATTTTAGAGGTTTCTATTTTATGCCCGTGCAAAGTCGGAGCGGGCCGCTATGTTTTTATATACAACGTTCATAGTTTTTCTGTAGTGTATTTAATTTAGTACCAGCATTGCACCCGTGCGAAGCCGGGGCGGGTCGCTAGTATATAATAATCGGCGCGCGAACTTCTATTGCGTGATTATGGATTGGTAGTTTCTTCATGTTGTAAGTTGCTCCGTAATTCAGTGTATCTTCGGTAGATGGCGCTGTAGTAGATTATTGTTGTTTTGCTGTTATGGCTTTAACAGTCCACTGCTGGACATAAACCTCTTCTTAAAAGCGAAGTATTGGTTTAAATACAACGCTGGACATACGAGTTTGTATGTTCAAGTTTCCTCTCTTTGCAGTATTTTTATTTATTGCCCTGCCAAAATGAATCTACTCTGCCTGATGGAAAGCATAAGAAGAATCAAAGAATGGTGTTCACCATACTCGTAACTAGTGATGCTTCTGCATCATTGCGCCTCCGGTCTCGCACTCACCAACGAAATACGACAGCACGAACGCTATCATTTTACGTTGATCTTCTGTGCCACGGTAGTACCGTCACGGTCGAGCCGGCCCGTCCGTGCTGCAAACAGCTGCATAGTTTGCTCACGACGCCACAGTCAACAGGGGTGTTGACAATCCGTATTCTAATTCTTCAGAGGACATATCATTAAGTAACAACTTAAAGGTCGACGTTGTCTTGTTAAGTCTGTTCGAAGATTTAATTGTCAACGGTTTTCTGTAGAACCAGTCTAACCGGAGGAAGTTCTAACTTCAAAATAGTCAATTATACATACTCACTTTAAATACTCATAGCACTTCTTCCAAATGAAGATTTCCGCCGTCCTGATTTCTCGACCATTTGTATAACAACCTTTATCAAGGCTGATAATATGATAAGGCTTAAATTAATAATATATTTCCTTGTGTTCCAGTTATCAGTTGCCGAAGTGGAACTGCGCGCTGCCGCTGAAGAGCGTGACAGGCTCCTTAATGATGCTAACTACAGCAGTTTGCAGAATGATGAGGCGGTCGCCAAGGCCCGCCAGGAGAGAGACGAGGCCATGGAAAGGAAGAAGGCTGCAGAGGTAACAATCTATTTTACTTTTATGTTAGTTAGTCACTCTGAAGAGAATTTTAAACTAAACTAAGTTTGAAATTATTGTTTGATTTCTATTAATGTAGCACTTTAGGCATTTCATCAGCACCGATTCGATGTCATAGCCTTTTTCTTTCATAATATTCCTAAAACTTAACGTATTATTATTAAAAAAAAACTTGAGAGGTGTCAAGGGACACCCGGTTGGAACGAAGTTCGAAATAGAAAGACGAAACGAAAATATCTGGCTTGCCTTCTATAAGAGAGAGAGAGACAGACAGAGAAACATGCGCACGCCGCACGGCTTACAATAGCTTACTATAGCAAAAAGTGTCGTTACAACTTTTCGTCTTAATTTTTTCCGTCTAGGGGGCTTTCGCAACGTGCGATAAGGAACTTCGTTCCAAAAATTGCAATAATAGTTTCTATGTTTAGAATGGTAGTTAACAAAGTCCAAATGATCAAACTATTTATAGTCGGTTATTTCGATAGGCCTGTTGGTCTAGTGAATGGATTATAAGCTTTGTTAGATCTTCATCTTCATTAATTTGAAGCTTACTTAACCACATCGTAATTTAGTCGAAATAGCCGATGGTATTAAGAACCGTTATCTATTAACGGCAAAACCCGTCAACTTTTTAGATCTGAGCTAATCCAATTAGTCAATAAATTGGATATGATATGCTACATAAATGGCAAATGATACTTAAATTAAAAAGGTACACTTCATCAAATTTCTTTTTAACCTTTTTACAGGTGGCTTTGGCAAAGACCAGAGTAGAACTGATGCAGGCAAACAGTCAACTTTACGAGGCTGTCCGCCAGAAGGTGGATCTTGGACAGCAATTGGAACAGTGGCAGGTATGTTCGGAGTTCATATATTCTATTATAATTCAGTGTAGTCCAATAGATTCGAGGGGTATTGATTCAATATGATGACATGTGGCCCGTCTAAGGGCGGATAATCTAGGGAAATCTCGCGAATTTTCGAGCTACAAGTTTTGTTGGTAATAAATTAAAAAAACATATTTATAAATTACTACGTCACAAATAGAATCGAACTAGGATCTTCTCATATACAAGAGAATGGTTCCGAGGTTTAGGGAAAAGCTGATCCAAGTAAAATGGTTACATTTCTTAATGAAGACTTATAAGACTAAATAAGCTTGCTCCAATACTTTTTGAATAAGAAGACATTCGGTATACGGTATGCTAAGTAGACCATTCACTATTGAATATTGAAATATTCTTTCTTGTCACAGATGGATATGCAGGAGCTGATCGACGAGCAGATGAAGCACAAGCTCACATCACAAGAGAAGCGTCGCAAACTCCCAGCACAGCCCGCACCAACCAGGGCTTCGCGACTCCTTGGATTTTTTCACCGGTGATCTGCTGTACACAACTCTTGGTAACCCTCTATCAAGCCATAGACCACGAAACAATAACGATTCTCTACTTAATTATCATTAAAAACTACTATTCATCAGTTCTACCAGCTGGCTGCAGTCTTTTTTTAATACTTTTGTACAAAAACTTGTCAAAATTAATAGTCGCGACCACCATTTTGGTTTACCGCGCAGACGCGATCGCAATCACTATATTTTTAGGTTATGTTACAATTTTATTTTATAAACCGTGTGATTTTTACACTATCGCAGTGATAGTTAGCATCATAGTTAGATTGTTAATAGTTAGTTTACATTTTATTTTTAATGTTTTATTGTGGTTTTTAAGTTTTTCACTTTAAAATGGCTGGTTTGGCAAACGGCATTTATAACTAAATAGAGCGGATTTAGTACAACAGATTATATTTAAACGGACGTAAAACCAAGAGAAAATACTATCTACGTCCGTTATTTTACGAGTTAACTATAAGAATATGAATCAATGATCGAAATATAAATACTAACTGTCATTTATGTAATCCGCCATTTTGTAATACGTCAGCCATTTTGTAACCTAACCTACCATTGCTTTATTGTAAATAACGTTTTAATTATTGAGATTACCTAAACTATGTATTTGTATAGTTGGTACTTATATATGTCAATCACTATAAGTGACTTGTTTGGTGCACTTTATTGTATCATTAGATTTACAGCCTGTTTTAGTAATAAATTTATACGAAATTATTGAGGCTGAGTTATACTACTTAATTTTAAAATTTATGTAGTTGACAGAAGTCGTATTTTTAAAAAGCAAAATTTATCAACCATTTTATTGGGTTTTGGAATTCCGACATCAACATGTTTATACGTACGGATGTGGAAAGACATAAAACGGTGTTTAGTATAACTCAGTTCCTCAAGTATATAATTTATAAAAATGTGGTAAAACAGGCTAAATAATAATAATTATAAATGGAACATTTAATAGCCATATTATTTACATTAATATTTACACTTTACACTCCGATGTGCGATGTTGATTTTACCCTGAGGACACTGATATTGCACAGATTTAAAGGTTTTTTAGTAAATTATATGGCAATACTGAATTCTAATTTTGATATGTATTAAATGTCAACTTAGAAAGTTCGAAACGGAAAAAGGTAGTGATCAATGACCCTCGTTCAATCTACGTACAAAGAAAGTAGCTTACTAAAAGAGCTACCGGGGTTAAACGGAACGCTTTACGGCAACACTATGGATGTATATAACAGGACAAATAATATTTATCCGTTTCAAAGATACATAAGTAAGTCTTTGAAATGTCAAACTCGAATGACATTTAGAGTACCTATTGAATCTAAAGTCATCTTTTCTGTTTCAACTTTCCATTCAATATTCACCAAAAATGACACGAATTAAACATGATCTGGTGGATATCTTAGCATATAAAATGTGTGTAGTTTTTATCCACGAATTTTAGTAAATATCACTTAATTAATAAGTAATTTGAATTGTTTTGCAATATTATTGTAGTCGGTACTTAGTAAACTGTGCCTTGAGTGTACCTGGCCTTATAAAGTGCCTTTTATATAATATGGAAATGTCAATTTAATTAATATATATATTACAGCCTTAAAATTACATTTAAAGTGAGGTTATCACACAAACGTACGTAGCAGTGTTAAAAATGTTATCATACTAGATACCGGTTTATTTCTAAAGTATTCAAATATTACGTTATTAAAGATTTTACACGAATGCAACACAGAACCTATCAAAATTGAGGTCAAAAATAAATAATAAATAAACGGTTTCCATAAAACACAATTTGATTTGGTTATATATCGAATCGAGTCCCGTTCAGTCAAATTGTCAATTCAATGTCACTCGATAGTCAGAATCGCCTGACTCGATTGTTTCACGTGATTTTAGATGAGGTCGGTTCGAATGACGCAATTGGTCAATTTTGTATTTTCAATCTCTTATACCTGGGCGTACTTATCACTATCCTGCTAATCAAGAACTGTTCAATCCACAAATTAGTTTAATTAATAATGTCATTATTAATATATCCAAAAATATCTGTATTCATAGCAAATAGCTGTGATGAAAAAAGAGTTTCTATTATTATAATAAAAAGGTGTTTTTCTAAAAATATAATACAGATAATGTTTAATGGGTTGTAACTAGTTTGTGCATTGAGTTATTTCTGCACAACACTTTCAAATTGTTTCGTATGGACGCCGTTTATGTTACGTAATTTTTTGACATTTCTATCAATACGTCAATTCTGTCTGTTGATAATGACATTTTACTATTTACATCTCTTTCTAACAATTTCTATACTCGATTAGTGAATCATGACTTTTGAATCTAGTATATAACATTTTCCACTCTTCTACTTATAATAGTTTTACATAAAAATGTGCCTGTCTTTCAGAAGATTTTATTTAAGCTCTCTGCTTTAAAATGTACTTAATGTTTGTCTACACGTAGAGTAACTTCGAGAAGAATACATTTTCACCAGCTTTGTATATATTTTATTGTATTTATAAACATGCTCAACATTACATACAGTACACACTGACATAAATACTTGTATAATTTACTGTTAATGAAATTTAATTATATTATATATTTTTTGGATTGTATTTGCGTATTATTTTGTCAAAAATTTTAATACTTTTGACAGGTTTTTTAATCTGTCACAAAATAATTTTGTAAAAGAAAATATCATTTCTATCAATAACATTTGAATTGTACACGATTGATGTACCTTTTATATTATACAAATTTTGAAATAATAATATAAAACTATATTCTAAATATAGAAAAAGAAAAAAGACAAAGGCAAGAATTGTTTATTATTAATCTTTATAAACGAATCATAATTGAATCGTCTAAATTTAAGATTGGAATTAAACAAAAAGTGGCAGGTTTTGAATATAAATCAAATTTTAATATTTATGAAATATTTTAAATACCTCTTGATCATACTAGCAGTGAAAATTTTAAGTTTTGTAAAACGAACTAACCAATGAATGGAGTTTACATCCGAAATGCGAATAACACCTGTTTAAAGAAAGACCTTAACAGAGTTGCATAGCTTCTTATCGAAGATCACATTTCTCTAGTAAATAAAAATTTTGAGTCAAAGCAAAATAAACTCTTAATTTAAAAATATACGGCACATAATATCTTAACATCTTACGTTAACAATAAATTTTAGAAATTTGGAATGTTGAGTAAATATACTTTACTGCATTGGCCTAAAAGTCCATTTTCATCTATCTGTTTTTAAAATAGAATCATCTGTGGTTTCCTTGATTTCTATTCAACCTTGTTTACTATCCAAAATGTTTTATATTAAAATACCTTTTCTCTATATTCGATGTCTTCTAATCAATACAAAAGGGTAATGCAAATGGGTAATTAAAACTGCAGCAATATAATATATAAATAACTGTAGACAGTGCACCAATAAATACTTTTTTATCTGTCATTTTAAAAATTAATTTTAAAAATAAATGAAATTTTAAAAAAATATTTTACTTAATTTATTTTTAAGACTGAACTAATTATTGAATTAAAATGTTATTGAATTATAATTATACTGAACCGATTTTTAATTCATTTCCAATATTCAATGTTTTTAACAATAGAGTTGTATATATTTTTTTAATATTTTAGCACAAACACTGCTGTGGCGAGTATATCTTCTTAGTCATTCCATGATTTTAGGGATTTATTATTATTATAATTTTGCACGGCTTTTTTTAGAAAAATGACATTTTTAAAACGTTATTTCTCTTTCTCTACATCAATAATCCCATTTTTAACATTTAAAAGTGACCGATTGAATAAGAGGAAGTTATTACAAAATAATAAAACAAATTTGTCTGAACTTAAAATTTAAACCATATTGCAAAATATAATAATAATTTTCTTTTGTAATTATGTTATGTATCCGTGGTAATATTATGGAATAATAAATGCTTATGAATCAATACTGTACATTTATATTTTACACTAATAATTTAATATTTTATTTAGTGCAAGTGTACTTAATAAACACATTTCATTAGTACTTAACAATCGTAAATTATAAGATCTTAATAGTGACTAGAAAATTAATTATAAATAATTAGTTAATGTTTATGGAAATTAATTAATAAAGAATGAGTTTAAACTGTACAGTTTTCTTTGATTTTGCGTTTTTTTAATTTTAATATACTAGCGACCGGGTCCGGCTTCGGACGAAAGTGTTTGAAAATTTCGAATTTCCTCTACTCCTTATTAACCTTCCTCTTGAATCACTCTGTCTATTGCTGAATACTGCATAAAAATTCGTTTAGTAGTTAAAAAGATCTAAGCCGACAGACTTATTCCTAGACTGCCTCTGTGGCATAGTGGTAGCATATGCGACTGCTGTTCTTGAGGTCTCAGGTTCGATTCCCGGATCGGACCAAATGTTTGTATGATCTGCAAATATTTGTTGCCGAGTTTGGGTGTTTTCTATGTACAATATGTATGTGTTTACAAAAAAAAACGTTGTCTAGTACCCATAACACAAGCTCTGCTTAGTTTGGGACTAGATGGCGTTGTGTGTAAGACGTGCAAAATATTTATTTATTATTATTTTATACTATGTAAAAATACAATATTATGTACAGGAATCGTACGGTCAGTATAAAAAAAATGAGAATTTTCTTTTACTTTTCGTCTATGCAAATCTTGTCCTGATAATAAGAAACACATAAAACAAAGAATTATAAAATTTGCTGGAGTCGATCGGAAGTTATGCGTGTAGATACATTTCAGTGAATAATTTTTATTTATATAGTTAGATTTGATAGAAGAGAACATATATGGATAGATTCAGTAGTTTAGTAAGAGTGTGTTCGATGGTTTCATGTTTCCGAGAACAATATGGAACCATCGAACAGATCCATCGTATAACAGTAACTGTTAGTCGAACGTCGGAGTGTAAACAATTCTGCTCTGCCGTATTTTTGGATATCAGCCAAGCCTTTGACAGAGTGTGGCATGGCGAACTTCTGTTTAAAATCAAACAGTTACTATAAGAAATCCTATCAGGGTTACCACTGGGAAGTATATTGGGCCCTATCCTATACCTCCTATACACTGCTGATCCGCCGACACAAGAGGATACTATAACAGCCACATACGTAGATGACACAGCCATACTATTAAGTCGCTAAATATCTAGACCACCGGTTAACCTAAAGGACCTAAACCTAAACACATATCGAAAAAGCGAAGCAAAACACTAAGAGTCATGCTAAATATACCGTATAACGTGACCAACAAACACATACACGCGGATTTAAACATCAGGACAGTTAGACAAGAGATTGCTGAGTAAAGTAGAAGTTATCAAACCATAATATCTACTAATGTCAGCGTGTTGGCCTCAAGACTACAGGGTATAGGCAGTGTATTACACGACCGGTTAAAACGGCGTGATGTTGCCACGCTGACGACGAGAATTCTCAGATATTCTTTACGCTCTAAGCCAGTAATTTGAAATTACTTTTTTTTAAAATACCAAATTTTTTACTCTTTGTGTTGACACAGATCGCCAAGTAACAGAATGGCACAAAAAAAGTAAGAGTGTACTCTCAGACTTATTTGAGAAATTTCAGAAGAGTATTTATTACACTTTCGTACCCTGGCATTTAAAAAATATAGAAGAAATAAAAAATAGGATATTCAAAAACAGACATAAATGGTTCCTGTTTTGTTACGATCTAGACGTCAGTTTACTAACACGATTTAAGAGAGATACATACACTATTTACTTAAATATTTATTTTTTAGTGCGTATATTTTGTAAGTGTTCTACGTTGATAAATAGCTTAACAAGATGCCTACCGCCGTTGAACAGAAAGTTGTCGATCCTGAGGCTGAACTCAGCAGTACCCAAAGAATGGTAAGCATTTTTTAGATCTTCAATATTAACTTCACATCTAGTGACGATTGTATCTTTAAAAGTTGCTAATATACTTGTAATCATGGGCAAAGGACCTAATCGTCAACCTATGAAATAATCGCATTCACCTGTAACCTGATCGTACTCGTCTGGAAACTGATCGTTTCTACTTACGATTATAAACCCATTGTTCACAACTGTGGCACGATCGTGTACGCTTGTGACTCGATCGTGCACGACTGTGACTCGATCGTGCACGACTGTGACTCGATCGTGCACGACTGTGACTCGATCGTGCACTATCATGCACAACTTTTATTTATATGTGGGGGTACATAGGGGAGTAAATAGTTATAAGAACAATTATAAGTACATAGTTATAATAACATTGATAGAACTGTAGTGATAATATGAAAAGTTATAATTTAATTCCTTAACTGATTCCTTGATTGCCTCTGTGGCTCAGTGGTAGTGTATGTGGCTGCTGTGCTTGAGGTCTCGTATTCGATTCCTAGGTCGTACCAAATTTTTGTTTGATCTGCAAACATTTGTTTCAGAGTTTGAGTGTGTTCTATGTATAATATGTATGTATTTGCACTAAAAGTATATAAGTATTTATATCAGTTGTCTAGTACCCATAACACAAGCACTGTTTAGCTTGGGACTAGATGGCGTTGTGTGTTGGATGTCCGGAATATTTATTTATTTATTTACATATAAAAATGGATTGTTAAAACATCAAGTATTCCTGTGTGTAGAGTTTTCTCTTCTGATAATAAAAGACTAAAAACCATTTGAAAGATTTGTAATTGAAATTTGACCCTTGAATACTTGCTAATTACAATTTTCAGTTCGAAAACCTGGCACCAATGTGCAGCGTGGCAAAGAGAGCTGGAGGTATACCCCAGTTGGCGCCACAAGAGAAACAAATGGGCATCTTGCAGTATGAGATGAAAGAGACGCTACTCTGTATTAGTGTAAGTTATTTACACACATTTTCCTTTTTTTTAAGTCGTATGATTTTTAAATCGACCTCCATATTAAAAACTCCGTTTTCAGTGACTGGACGACGGGGTTAATATGTACTACCGAATTTTAACAGACTATGTACGTCTGTATTTTTCACCGTAATGCTTAAACTACTGAACCGATTTTAATGAATGAGGTGTCAATAGATTGGTCAACGATTTGAAAATAAGGGGAATACCCTGCTTATTTTGCAATAAGTACCTAGTTTAAAATTGAGTTCCAATTTTTTCATGGTTTTCATATCTTCTATTGATATACATACACAAATGGAATAGAAGATACTTTCCTTTTCCATATAATTGATATTAATGAAGATATTTTTTAGGTTTGAAAGTAAAATACTATGGTTGCTGGTCTAGATAATCATTTTAAAAAACGAAAATATTTTTCGTAACGACTCTTCACTTTAATGAAATATTAATTAATCTACTTTACTTAACGATACATAAATCCATTGGAGTTATTCTGTAGACGTATTGTTTTTATTGAATAATGTGCAAACGAGTAGACGTATCACCTGATGGTAAGCGATAACCGCCGCTCATGGACACACGCAATACCAGAGGCGTCATAAATATTTGAGCGATCGGGGAGGGGTTTTGGTATGGGCCTCCGGTATCCTCACTCAAGTGAATGAGGATACCGGAGGCCCATACCTCCACCACCATACCATATTCACCACTTGGTGAAACACGTGCGCTATTTCACACCGCTTATATCACTCCTGTCGAGCCGGCTCATCCTACGATCCCAACATACTACGATGTATATATTGTCATGACACAAAACGTTTAGTTTTGAAACTGTTTAAGGTATTTTTTTTAAACTATAATTTTATCAACTGCTACGTGTTACCTAAATTGTGCAAATAAATGTTACAGCTCGCCACAAAAGGACAGCATGGGATGCGTGACGGCAGGATAAAGAATAAGATAAAGGAGGACATTGTAGAATTTGAGAACCTGAACGCCGAGCTCAGGGACGAGAAAGCCCAGCAAGCCGAACTGGAATGTTTGAATTATCTCGCCGGAAAGAATTTAGCCGAACTCCTGAAGCAAGTACCGACAGAAGCCGATGTTAGTCCATACTAATATAAAAAATTCGAAAAGTAACTGTTTGTTACGCTTTTACGGATAAGCCGCTGCACTGATTTCTATGACATTTTTCATGGTGATCCCTACATTTATTTTACGTTATATCTATATAATGACCTAGGACTTTTTCTATTAAGAACTATTTTTAAAATCGGTCGATTAGATTAGTATCTAAGTGGCACCATTGCCACACAGAAGTCCAGTTTTAGGCAAAAGCCTTTGGTCGAATAAAAGTTAATTTCGACCGTAAACAGGCGCCAAAGAATTAATAAGTTACTGTACACATATAGCTACAGTTAATATTTTAAATTACACGTTGCGCTGCATGTATATACTTATACACTATTCTTTATAAATTATTTAATAGTATTCAGTATACGGATAGTTTTCAACGACAAACTTCTATCTGCCATCCTAAAACATTTCTCAGGAATTAGCAATGTTAGAAAATGCAAATAATCGTCTTCGCCGTATGGAGAATCGGCTCGACCTCGCCACGAAGAGGTTCTGTATGGTCAATTCAGACAACAAGCACATCAGGGAAGAGATACACAGACTGCTTGTTGAGAGGTGAATATCATTGTCGTATGTTGAATGTCATTTCTTACACATATACACTCAATTTTACAATAAGTAGAACATGGACTTATAGTCTATTCGCGTTAGGATAATAGTGACTCAATAGTGATACATCAAGACCCATACGCTGTCCAATCAAATTCAAAGCTTTCATATGAAACAAAAATAATGATACAAAAATTATATTCATCGAATTGTATTTATTAAAAATAGGAGTACACTGATGTTCCTTTTTTACTGCGTTGAATTTTGTATAATTGAGAGACTTGTTTTTTTTTTATTGAATAGGGGGCAAACGAGCAGACGCATCACCTGATGGTAAGCGATTACCGCCGCCCATGGACACCCGCAACACCAAAAGCGTCACAAGTGCGTTGTCGACCTTTGGGGGATGGGGAGAAGGAATGGGGGGGAGGATTGGGGTATGAGCCTCCGGTATGCTCACTCACTCGGTGAAACACAGCGCAAGCGATATTTCAGACCGGTTTTCTGCGAGGCCGTGGTATCATTCCGGTCGAGCCAACCCATTCATGCCGAAGCATAGCTCTCCCACGGAAAACGGCCTTGAGAATTCATTTTAATCGTAATCTCTTTACATACTGCTACTACCTTTATGTTTGTAGACAATTAAGTATAACTTATCTTGTTTCATTGTTTTTGTAACAACGCTCACAACAAGCTGATTCATGTATATATAAAACTGAAGAGTTTTTTGTTTGAATGAACTCGTTAATTGCGAGAACTAGAACCAATGAAAAATGTTACAAAAACAGGTCAATTTTCTTTTGAGACCCAGACTTTAATAAATAGGAACACACACACAACCACATACTCAACTATACTTAAATTTTTCTTAAAAATATTCCTCTCTCTCTTGTGTGCTTTGTGTGATGTTTATTTTTTGTGATGACTCTTGCCCATTTTTAACATAGTGTCAAAAAATAGGCAAGCGTGATGATAGTTTGTAACTCAAAATAAAACCAAACTTAAAAAGTAAAATACGTTTATTTCGATTGTTTAAAAAATTTGCATTGACTGTATGTATTGCAGAAATGATTTTAACATCCTATGGAACCGAACCATAGGAAGGCTACTGAAGGGAAAGGAGTACCTCATGGATATCCTCGAGATCGCTACTAACGTATTCGGGGAAAGAGACGAATGCTGCAGGAAACTGGAAACGTTGAAGTGGAGAGGGCTTTTTCAGCTGAATAAAGATATTTCCGTAAGTATTTTTTTTGTATGTCTGACCCTGCTAAAATTACTCTTCTCTGCCTGATGGCAAGCATATTCATTGCAAATGCAGACAATACAACAATGCAGCATAGCGGCCTAGTAATGCTTCTGCATCATTGGGCCTCCGGTCTCGCATTCACCAATGAAACACGATAGCACGAACGCTGTCATTTTACGTTGATCTGCTGTGCGAGGGGAGGGTCCCAGGGGCCCAGGTCGAGCCGGCCCAAGCGTGCTAAAATGAGGTAGTAGTTAAAGCGATCATTTCGCAGCTTTCTACTGCACTTGTATTGTGGGTTAAAATATCCATTCGGTAAAATACTATTCTATATTTAAGAAAGATCACGTATAGTTCTTAAAATGTCTAAAATCTGAATCCCTAAAACTAAAAACTACACTAAGAATTGAGAGCAAGTGCTTAAAATTTACTGAGCCTTTTTGGTTCTATTTTTCTTTTAGTATTTTAGCTGCCAAAATGACTCTTGCTCTGCCTGATGGAAAGCATAAGTCGAATCCTCCAGAGTGGTGGTAACCATCCTCAATGCGAATAAGGACAATGCAGCACGGTGACAAGCACTATAGCGGTCTAGTGAGATGCTTTTTCACGCTCCGCTTTAAGTGCTCGGGATCATAGTGGGACGGAAACATTGTGAGTTTCAGGTTTTAACCGCTCGGCACAGAACGAGAAACCGAATCGATGAGTGCGATATGTCTACCACTCTGAATCAGTGACTTCCAAGGCTTTGTTTGTTGTATTACAGAATTAATTTTGCAGCTCTTTCTATTTTCAACATTTCTATGGATGACTTAAACAACTCCTCAGTCTACTGTCCTCAGGAAATGCAAGCTTATGAAGGAGAGCTAAATCACTTGGCCAAGCTAGAAGAGTACTTACGGGTTAAAGGTTCAGTCAGAATTTGTGAAGCCGAAGAGATAGAAGAAATGAAGAGACTAGATGAGATAGCCAGATGCGAACAAGAGATAGCCACTCATGATGCACTCATAGAGGAAATACTGGTCAGTATACTTAATTTAACTAATATATGCCTGTACTTCTTATTTCTATTAATCTTTGTGTTTCGAGTTTATAAGCTACTGCCTGTTCTGAATGAAGATTCTTGATATCCACTACATCGAACTCGGAAGTCTACAAATCTGTCTCCTTTTTGTTCATATTTTCCATGTTTCTTCTACCTAGTATACCATTCAGTAATAAATATTTTGCTGCGAGACTTTCTGGCGACCTTTTTTCGTGTGTAAGCCCAAACTGAGGTCTCCAGAGACGTGGATGAAATAGTATAGTCCGACCTGCTAAAAACGCTACTTTAATGCTACGGAGAAATTTGTCACTGATGAATTACTAATGAGGATAAATAATATATTAGTCCAGTATTGTTTATAATTGTAGGAAGCGTGAGACGCGGTGGTAGGGAGCAAGTCTATATTAGAGGCGGCACGCTCATTCGGGATCATCGCGCGCTATACCTAGTCAACTTCCAACGAGGAAGCTCTGTCTGTTTCGTAAAGCGAATCTGCCTATCTTATTATTGTTACTATAAGGTTACTTAATTGATCATATTTGTATTTTTGGTTTGTGTTTCTTAATTTGTTTTGTAAGTACAGAGTGCTGTTTAAAGGTTGTAAATCTTTTTTTATTATTTCCACCTTTGTTCTCCTAAGAACATATAATATATTGTGATTCTTACCTTTCTATACAGGAATATGCTGGAACCAACAGCGTGCCTACAGTTATAAAAATGTTTAAGGATACAGAAATAAATAATTTTGCATTGTTCACTCTGTTGATCGAAGTACTGCAGGAGTGCATTATGTTAAAGAGAGAACTTGAAACGTCCAGGCAAAAAATTTGTAAGATTCCCTAAAAATATGCTTTCTATTCTTTTGTAAAATGTTAATACATTTTTGTTGATTTCACTGTTTGAGGTTACGGGTAAAGGTTATTGGTGAGGTTACCGGATCCCTAATAACCACCTGATTCTGGGGATTAGAAGAAATCAAAGGGCAGCAGCGTTTGACTTTTAAGCCTATTAACCTCCTCTCCTGAAACTAAGAACTGCTTGTCTTATGCTGAAGTCGATTAAATATAGAATAAATAATAATAAATGAAAAACTTGAATCGATAATTTATATTATGTTATTCTAGTGGACCAAACCGATATAAATATGGGACGGTCCGATCGCGAAGATAAGAGGATTGGAGTGCTTACTGCCGAGTTAGTTAAACAGCGAGAATTTACTCAAAAGAAAGCCGAACAAAACACGCTTTCTGAGAACTTATTTGCAAGAGTTCTGAAGGGTGTCGATGATCTAATCAGGTATGAAATATGACTGTATTATCCATGTGGTGACGGGTTAAGAATACAGGGTGTCACGACTTTATTTATTCCGTGGATATAGTAAGATGCGATTAAGGGAGCAAGCCACGCAGAACAACATCACTACAAAGAGAAGGAAAAATTTAAACAAACCCTATATATACCGCGTGTGTCCGACGTAGTATAGCAGGCCGAACCCTCCTTTCTCCTTAGAAAAGAGAATCCGGCCTTATATATTAGGTACTAGCTGACCCATGCAACCTCGTTTGCGTCTTATATTGCCCGTAGTGTGAAAATTTCTCCCCTTTTTGAAACATTCTTCATTGGTGCTCCGCTCTTATTAGTAGTAGCGTGATGATATATAGCCTATAGCCTTCCTCGATAAATGGACTATCCAACACTGAAAGAATTTTTCAAATCGGACCAGTGGTTCCTGAGATTAGCGCGTTCAAACAAACAAACTCTTCAGCTTTATTATTAGTATAGATATTAGTATAAATAACAGTCCATAACTGGATGTATTCATTACATCCAATAACCCTACGTATGCCCACGTTCTATTATGTTGTGGCGACCTCCACATACAGCACCATCTACCGAAGATACACTGAACTACGAAGTAACGCACTGTACCTACAAACTACACTACACGGAGTAACTACCAATCCTGAATCGCGCAAATAAAGTTCCCGCGCCGATTATCATATATATAGGGTGTTTTTTTAAGCTAGATAGAACTTTAAATTGTAAAAAGTAACACAAAAAATTAAATTTTGATGAAACTTTTTTTTTATTTGTTTCAGTATACTCTGACAAATCATCATGAATAGACTCACGCTTGAACAACGCTAGGAAATTATCCAAATTTACTTTGAAAATCAGTCGTCGATTCGCGCAACTTATAGACGACTTCGTCATTTGTATGGCGTATAACACGAACAATGCTGGCCTCCAAGGCGTCAATTGTTGCTGGTTTATCAGCATAAACCAGTGACTTCACGTAGCCCCAAAGGAAATAATCGAGAGGTGTCAAATCGCACGACCTTGGAGGCCAATTGACAGGTCCATTTCTCGAAATCAACTTATGGCCAAATTTTGATTTCAATAAGTCGATGGTTGCGTTCGCCGTATGGCACGTAGCGCCATCCTGTTGAAACCACATCTCCTCCGGATCAATGTCATCCATATTTTCAAACAAATAATCATTGATCATGGTGCGGTAACGATCTACCGCTATGTCTCGGTCTCGGTCAATGGATCGCGCTAACGATCCATTGACCGTAACGCGAGCTCCGGCCTCATTTTTGAAGAAATAAGGTCCGATGATGCCACCAGCGTGAAAACCGCACCATACGGTGCATTTTTCTGGATGTAATGGAGTCTGTAGGGTCTGTTGTGGATTGGTCTCACTCCATATGCGGCAATTTTGCTTATTAACAAACCCGTTAAGCCAAAAATGCGCCTCATCGCTGAACACAATTTTGCGATAAAACAGTCGTCTATAAGTTGCGCGAATCGACGACTGATTTTCAAAGTAAAAGTTTCATCAAAATTTAATTTTTTGTGTTACTTTTTACAATTTAAAGTTCTATCTAGCTTAAAAAAACACCCGTTACAACATCCCAACATCAACTGTAGGGCAGTAGCCCGCCAGGCATGATCACCTCGCCTGGTCGGAGGAACCTCCCTTTGTGTTGGGTGGAACATGATACCCGTTCCCCCACAATGTACTACTATAACACGTACTAAGTATGCCCTACGCGGTTATTCAAGGTTACCTTCAATAACGGCGTAGGGCTAAACCGGTCGGGTCAATTTTCTTACCACAATGCAATGTAACTCTAGTCTGAGGGTAAATTATTTTAATTTTTCAATTATTTCAATTGCCAGAATATCACGATGCGAAATCATGCCCTTGCTGTCACTTCTTGGCAACCACAAGGAAGTGACAACGTGGAACGTGAAAAAGTTCCTTCGTATTCTTGAACTTGAAATAAAAAACCTTATTGAAGTGGCATATGGAGCTGTCAAGGTCTGAACACATTTTTATAACTATGTATATAATATTCATCTTTTAACTTGAGGTTAATACATATCATCATCTTCATCAGCCTATTATAGTCCGCTGCTGGACTTAAGCCTTTCCCACTGCGCGCTCTGATCGATTTCTGGCTACTCGCATCCAGTCCCTGCCAGCCATCTTGCGCAAGTTACTACTCCACCTAGCCTGTTGGCGTTCTAACCTATGTTTACAACATGCAAATACAACTTCCCCGTTTAATCATTACTGCCTCGGTGGCGTAGTGGTAACGTGTGCGACAGCTAAGCTTGAGGTCTCGGGTTCAAATGGGTCGGACCAAATGTTTGTGGAATCTACAAATATTTGTTTCGGAGTTTGGGTGTTTTCTATGTATAATATGTATGTATTTACAAAAAAAAAGTAAATATGTATTTATATCAGTTGTCTAGTACCCATAACACAAGCTCTGCTTAGCTTGGGACTAGGTGGCGTTGTGTGTTAGATGTCCGAAATATTTATTTATTATTTATTTTAATTATTTATTTATTTATTTTATTTTTAATTATTACGTTTACTACATTCAATGATAATTTTAGGCTCATTTAAAAAAGTTTTTATCTGTGAACTTAGTATCACTTACATCTATTTACAGGTTTAACAAATAGGAATAATCTTTAAACAAAAATGTTTATTTTTCCCTGGATTTTCACAAATATGAAAAATAAAATTGCCAAATCAATTCAGCCGCTCTCCAGTTTTAGAAAACTGACACCCATTCATTCATTATACAGCAACAACTCAACAAACGGAGTGATCTGAATATAAATTTGTTTACAATAATGTTTAGCCACCAGCGCCGACTCCAAAAGGCCGTAAAGCCCCACCAGAGCCAACAAAGCTCGTGGCAGACCCGTACTTCGAGATTCTTCGGCCTAACAGGATTGAGAAACTTGTTCCTTACCAACCCTGCGCTTAGTAAGACGTTCATGTATTCAGCCTAACATTTTCTAGATTCATCTAATTGATTCGTCCTGTCATATTAAAATTTTACTTGGGACTCACAACGGAGTAAGCTGATCATTTACACAAAACCTTTGTTAGCATCCTTATATATATTCAATATCAAAAGTCGCAAAGTGGAGATTTTTTGCTTTCAATAATATTTACATCGAGAAAAATAGAATTATCTTCAAATTTCGTCTGAAATCGTTTTTATAAATGACTCGCTGACCCTCGCAACCTCGATTACGTCTAATATTGCCCGTAGCCTAATAATTTTCCCCCGTTTATTAAACATTCTTCATTGGGGCTCCGCTTCTATTGGTTTTAGCGTAATGATATATAGCCTGTAGCCTTCCTCGATAAATGGACTATCCAACACTGAAAGAATTTTTCAAATCGGACCAGCGGTTCCTGAGATTAGCGCGTTAAAACAAACAAACACGAACAAACTCTTCAGTTTTATTATATTAGTATAGATTTCAGACGAAATTTGAAAAGAAACAAACTGTTTTAAAGTAGAGGGCGCAGAACTATACGTACCATATTGTAGAATTAATTGACAATCCTAGTTTATGGTTCTTTTGCTTAATTAATCGTGATACTATTTGAAAAAGGTATTTAAAAATAAATTATTTTGTTCTTCTTGTTACTAGGCAGTTTGGCAACTTATTTTAAATTCTTTCGGCGTTGTTTAAAACGCGACCTGGTGTAGACTTGATCGGATCTTTTCTGGCAATGTTATAAGTTAGGGTATGGTTACATAAGCTTCTATTTTCATTCCGTAGTTGCGTGGAGGATTACATGATGAACCAAGTCTTTGAGATTCCAGCAGTTCCAGCTACCAAAGAATATGTTCAGTCTTTCTTCCATCTTGAGGATGTGAACACCAAGTTCGGAATATTTACACTCACTATACCTGCGTAAGTATTCGTACTTTTTATCCACCTTAAAAGTAGGAGGTTGTTAATATGTTTATTGGTATCTCCAAACCCCGTTCTCTTAATCAGAAACAGTTTTGAAAATCCCATTTAAGGGAGAATGTTTTAAATTAGCAATCTCTTTACAAATAATATCATTGGTACAAGCTGAAGTTAAAATATTTTTCACCTTTTCAACAGGAAACGTCACCCATTCCGCGCGAAGAAGGATTGATCACATTGCGTTTTTGTGATCATTTAAGAATACTAATATCTAGCAGTAAAATGATCGTCTCAAGACAGTCTTCTTATATCCAAATGTCCTACAGTATCGAATTTGAAAAAAGGACCGTATGGACAAGAGTATTTGGACTAAAAGATATTATACGCTAAGACGAATAGAATAGTCTAAATGTTTCACTGAAATAATATAATACAGTATAAGGTGACTGAATTATGGATTTTATTTATAAAATTTCTTTATTTGTGCGGAAATCCCCCTTTAGTCCTAAATAAAACCATTATTTATAATGCATATGAGTTGGGTGGAAAGGTAGAAATACGCATAAGCATCAGTTGCAGAAACTGATTCTCCTGCGTATTCTATCCTAATGAAGGGCGCATTTTTAATTAAAAAACAGCTGGTCTTGTTTTACTTCCAGCACTCTTTAGCAGAGACACTGACACTACCTAGCAAGATTTTTCTCGAAACGCGCTGCGAGAATTGTGGTATCAAGTAACACTTCCAACCTCATATAAATGCCTATAGTCTTTGCGCTGTAGCATGGTGCGGGTGACAGTTGCCTGTACGACGTTGACATCTATCAGTACCACATAACTAAGGGATGTGACGTTATGCAATTCATTTTTATCGCTAACGATACTCGCAGCATAAATCTAGTTCTCTTTAATATTGAATCTTTAAATTGAAAATGAGTGTGTTATTCAGTTGTGCAGTGTAACTGTTATTTGTTTGTTGACTTGGTTGTTATTACCATGCCTAAGCATACAAAAATAAACTGTTTTGGGTAGTCAGGCCAGGGAAGTTGTTGTTCGTTAATAATATCCATCACAGATTCAGATGATGAATTGAGTGACAATTCAGATGCTCCTGACTCTGACATGAGTTTAGACGATTAAAATGATTTTTTTCTTAGCAACCTTTTAAGCAACCTTACCATATAAATGTTCTGTTGTATATTTATAGACCAATTTTAACAATAAAAATGTACCGTTTTTTATTATGAAAAATATCGACTATCCATCGTAGCAGTACATCCCGTCACTAAATACTTCTATGGCATTACGTCATATGCACAACACTGCTTAATTTTTCATTAAATTTGATTTTATTTGTAGACTAGAACATTCTGGTTTAGTTTAATTTAATTTGCTACAGTTATTAATGATTTAATATATGGCGAACGTGGTACAGCTGAAATACTCAAGTCATAATTTATAAATCGCGGCAACTTTCAAGAGTGAAACGAAGTGTTACTGAAACTGTCACCCGCACCATGCTACAGCGCAAAGAGTATAGATCTTATAAATACAGGCATACAATAAAAACAACCTCATTATTTAATTGGTGATTCTATAAATCAAATATTTTTGATTGATGGCCTGTCAAACACTATAAAATACAGTCGGTTAGAATAATTCAGATGCATTCATATTCTAACCGTACTGGTTGATGTGCGTTAGAAATTATTATAAGTTTGAGCTTCTATAACGTGGTTTCTTTACCGCCATCCTGATTACACTTGTTATGCTAATAGTGCGTAGTGACCGATATACAGGGTATACCTTTTTTTTTTTTTTTATGAGCCCGTTGTGTCCCACTGCTGGGCAAAGGCCTCCCCTGCAACAAGCCACTTCTCTCTATTCAAAGCCAGCTCCGGCCAGTCTCTGCGATAGGCGTCAAGATCGTCGCGCCATCTTTTACGGGGTCTGCCTCGTCGTCGGCGTCCACCCTGAGGCACCCAGTGTTCGACGACCTTGGCCCACCGGTCCGGATTCATCCGACATACGTGTCCGGCCCAATCCCATTTCAATCTGGCAGTCTTTTTGCCCACATCTGCGACTTTAGTTTTGGATCGCAGCTCCGTGTTTCTAATACGATCCTGTCGCTTCACACCCAACATGCTACGTTCTATTGATCTTTGGCAAACCTTGAGCCTGGACTTCTGACCCTCTGTCAAAGACCAAGTTTGGGCGCCATATGTAAGGATGGGCAGGAGACACACGTCAAAGAGACGGCGTTTCAGGGAAATGGGAAGATCCCCTTTCATATACTGTTTCATGGACCAGTAGCTCTTCCAGGCGTTATCGATTCGGCGATCGATTTCCTTTTCTTGCCTGTTTTCGAAGGACGCTAACTGGCCCAGGTACAAGTATTCTTCGACATATTGTATCTCCTGCCCGTCGACCTCCACCTTACATTTTCTGCCGTTGGTCATAAGTTGGGTCTTAGATCGATTCATTTGAAGTCCAACCTCAAGGCTTGCCGTGCTTAGTTCTTGAAGCATTTTTTGCAGTTCTCCGGCCGTGGTTGCGAAAAGTACAATGTCATCGGCAAAACGAAGATTTGTCAATCTTCGTTCACCAACGACAATGCCCCTCGTTTCCCACGAGACTGCTAGTTTTTTGAAGACTTCCTCCAGGGTGCTTGTAAAAAGTTTGGGCGATAGAGGGTCTCCCTGTTTCACACCTTTCTCTATTTTAAAAATACATATGTATACCTTTTATATATTTTTTTTAAAATAGAGTTCCCGCTCTAGGAATAATTCCTGTGTCGCGGGGACTTTACAAACATACATGAAACTGACACAAAGAACACCCTGACTTACAGCAATTTGTGGATCACACAGTGTTATTCCATGTAGGATACATACTTATATAATCCAACAACAAATTTTAGTGAATTTTAGTTTAGTGGTTACAATAACAGAATTAACACCAATATCCGACTGAGGAAACGGAAGGGTATAAGACTTGAAAGAAGAACTTATCAACCCGTCTACCAGCATTGGATACTATAGGCAAAACTCAAAAGAAAGGCCTATGAGCTTGATAATGATGATAAAATTTGTTAAGTAATATCATCTTAAATAGCCTTTATCAGTCCACTGCTTGACAAGTTCCCGGATCCCTCCCTACTCAGTCGCAGAATAGCACACCGTGATTTCACTCGGTCCGATTACGACACACAGTCACCTGGCCGTTCCTTGGTAACGAGGTTTTGGCGTACATATAGAAACCAAACAAGCCGCGCTGGCTAAACGTATATCTTCGACAAAATATTACTTTAAATAAAACTACTAAGTAAAATATCATAACCTTATTTATTTCATAAGCATAGTTTTAAAATCTTAAATAATACTGACATAATTAAAGTCTAATATTTCTTACCGATGTAGTATAACACAAACTAATTCCTTATTATTATTGTATACACTCAAAGTTTTCCGTTAAACGTCTCGTCAGGCATTTGAAAAGGTACTGTGGTTATAGAGCGGCAAAGATTATTTGGAAATCAATTGGGTTTAGAAGTTTTCATCTTTCGGTTTGGATGACGACGGCTAAAAATCGTTATTGTGCATTAGTATAGTATTGGCTATACAGGACAACATAAATACATTCTAACGGTTAGCGTATACGGCTGCCATTCAAAGTCTCGAATTATAGAAATGCTTATTAACAACCCAAAGTTCGTATAGTCTTTCCAATCGTTTATTTAACCTCTGACAGATCACGCACATAAAGTTTTGTAATAATTTTTGATACAATGTACTACAGGTAACACTGTACGTCATGGACGGGCTCCGCCCACTGTACTGTACTGTAATTTTTGACCACAGACTATAAAAACAGTTTTGAAATAAATCGATTATCGATTATATTAATAAAATACATTATATATTATTAATATATTATTATACTTTATTTTTTTGGCATTTTGACAGTAACGAACGGAGGAACAATACGCTCAACTCAACCAAACAAATAAATCAAAATGGAGGAATATAAATACTCAACTCGACGTATGAAAATGTGGACTAAGCGTCGGCTCCGCGTTCGGTGTTGTCGTTTAATAATCGATAAAAGTACAAAATTATCTATAAAATAACTTCAATAAAAAAAACTTCTACATGGATAAAATCGATCTTTAAAAGAAATCGAATCGGTAACTGGTCAGGGTATCACTATTTGATTAGGCATTAGAGCTGTCAAAAGTTAAATAAACGATTGGAACGACTATAGTTGGGTCCCCCGTGCTTTGGAGAGAGAGAGAGAAAGAGAGAGAGAGAGAGAGAGAGCGCTGTCCCCAGTCGTGTCGAATAGCCCTCCTATCGAATTATATGAGTGAGGTGTGTTTGCGCACACCCTCGTGCACCATAATATCTCTAGCGTAGTAAGCTTTTCTTTTTTGAGGCTGACCGCCGTGGCTAAAATTGGCTAGGAGTAAACACACACGTAGCAAACTCAAGTAAGAACTTACTCCGGTATAGTTAAGGTGTGTATGCCGAATTTGGTGTTCGGTTCATCGAGGTGCAGAATTTCCTGAATGTACTGCTTATCAGCTGGCACTGCTGGGGTTTCGAATACTTGGTTCATGATGTATTCCTCGACGCAACTAAGAAGCACGATGATAAAGCTTATTACCTTACTTAAAATTAGTCTAAGACGAATAATGAAAAATCTACTGCAGGCAACCTTAAATCCTATCCTATTCATACCTAATTTTTCAGACAAATCGAGAGTAAAGTACAAATACTGTATTGTAAAGTATAAGTACTGTATATAGAATAATAAAAGAAACTGGGTAGGTACTGCAAAATTGCATAAAATAATGATGCTAACGAAAGAAAATATTTAACAACAATCTCTGGAAAACCTAATCCTGGCAAAATTGCATTGGAGTAATTTTCTCTCATGCTGTTTTGAAGACTAAACCCGGACTATTCTATAACCTTAGATAAATACCGGAATTAGCTTAAAGTAAATATACTTACTAAGCACAAGGCAGATAAGGAACCAATTTTTCGATCTTATTTGGCCTGATGATCTCCACGTGGGGGTCGGCAACGAGTTTCGTGGGTTGTTTTGGTCGTGCTGCTTTATGACCTTTCGGTGTCTGTGAAGGTGGCTGAAATATTCACAAGATTTACTCGTGATAATAGTGCAAAATCTGAAGTTATCAATATATTAGCTGACTCGATTGGTATTGCCATAACATAAAGTCCTAGCATGATGTTATGGCCAATAACATTCCTCGACAAATAACTAACTAATACTAAAATAAGGATTGAAATTGGTCCAGCTGTTCGGTGACAGAAGCTGGATGCGAGAAACCAAGGATCGAACTAAGTGGCGTGCAATTGGAGAGGCTTATGTCCAGCAGCGGACTGCGATAGGCTAATGATGATGGATGTTCACGAGTGATGCTGTAACTAAGGGAAACAAGGATTCTGTTTTATAAATATACAAGTAAGTACAAACACATTAGATTACGATTATGAATTCCGATTATAAGGTATGGCATAAACTATTTTCTTTGTTAAATAATAAATGAATGCATCTTTTGCTACGCTACTAACTATTTTAAACTATATTTAACAAATATTTTTGCAAATAGCCAAACCAAACATTGTTTGTTGATAAACACGATAATGAGCAGATCACAGAAATGCATGTGTTTTACATGATATTTTAGTATAGAATGGACTGATGCATGTTCAATACATTGCAAAATATTAAAATGCCATACACAAAACATATTATTATATGTAAATATGACCTACCTTTTATATCTTTTAGAGCTTCTTCAAGTTCTAACAGTTTTATATTTTTATATAATAAGTTCTGGAGTTACAGAGAAGTGATGAAAAGTAACATGTCAATAGAAGTGAAAAAGAAAATGATGGACACTTGTATTTTACCATGTCTTACATACGGTTGCCAGACATGGAAATTCACCAATAACATCAAGAGTAAAATAACAACGTGTCAGAGAGGAATGGAACGCAGCATGCTAAATATAAGAAAAACACACAGAATCCGTCATACAAAAATAAGAAAAATGACTAAAACAGTAGATGCTCTCAAATATGCTCAAAGATTGAAATTCAAGTGGGCTGGTCACGTAGCACGATTAAAAGATAAAAGATGGACATCTGAAGTAACTTCATGGGACGGCCCTGAGGGCAAGCGGCGTGTTGGTAGACCACACACGCGCTGGGAGGACGACCTCAAAAAAGTCGCAGGACCACATTGGATTACACTAGCCAGAGACAGAGACAAGTGGAAATCTTTGGAGGAGGCCTTCACCTGAGAGGGGTCCATTCATAAAAATTATAATAATTACATAGTTATAATAGATATATTGGAAACATAAATTGATAATAATGAAATTAATAATTGATAATAATAGAGAGAATAATTTAATAATAATAAAATAATAATTGATTTATGCATGACTGAATTGAATTGAATTGTAATAATCTAAATAGGAATCAAAATCTAAAATAATTTTAATCTATTATTAAATAGCATACCATTTATAAAACCAATATGTTATGTAAAAATTACTTGATAAATGCATGGAATAAAAGGCTTTTTTATTTTTATTTTATTTTATTATGACCTACCTTGGCGACCCCATAAGCAATTTGTACAAGACTATTGACTTCCATTTCCAGAACTTTGACATACTTGTGCACATTCCAAATATTGGCACCCTTTTTACCCAAGAGCTTCAGAAAAGGTGTAGCGTCGCAGTTTGAGATACTAGAAGATAAATCTATAGACAGCCAGTGTCTTTGATACAAAGTTTTCAACAAAAATATTCTCTCATAGGATTCAAAAGCTGTCAGAACTGTCAAACCAGATTTTTATCTTATTTTAATCCCTCAAACCCTTCCAACACTACATTAAACCACATGGAAAGTGAGATAGGCTGTTTTTAACGTTTACAACTATAAATAAATCGAAAAATTTAATTTATAGTCGACGACTGTTAACTTTCCTATTCTGTGATAGTAACAGTTTCGTAGTTTAGCCGCGAACATTACAAGGAAAAGCGGGAAAATGAATAGCAAGAAATCTTCGGTATCCTGTTAATGCTGCTCTCTAAAATACGTTCTTATTAAAGGATACGGTTTTTGTGTACTTATTACTTGTTCCATAAAACTGCTACGCATATATGTTTCTCGTTACTACCAGTAAATTATACTGCATACCTGAAAAGTTCATCGATACCATTCACAACCTTCTCTAAAGCCTCTTGAGCACTAAGGTTCAATTCTCGTTGATGCTGTGTACGTTTTCGCTGCTCTTCTAGCTCCGTTTTCAAGTGAGCAATATTCCTTATTTGCATTTCCTTACTAGCCTCTTTCTCTTCTTGAGTATCCACTGGAAATATTTAAAATATTTTTGTGAAATTATCGTACAAAATCTGCGTAGATAATCTTAAATAACTTCTAATCTGTAAAGTTATAGATTTTAATCTTTCTATCGCAGTTAGACCTTTTACAAGAGTTTTTTTTTTTATTACTAACTTGCCAAAATCTATGTAATGTTTGTAGAAGTATATAGTCTATTGAGATGCTTATCCCATCATTCGGCCTACGGTCCCGCACTTACTAATGATAGCCGCCCGCATGAATCCTGTCATTTGAAGTTGGTCTACTGTGAGCGTATAGTACCTACCGCCTGTTCGTACTGAAATCAGCGTGGGTTGCTAACTTGAAATGTGGCTTTAGCGCAATTTTTTTTTTAAAAAGACAACTCCCGATCTAGCTATTCCTGTGTCACGGGGGACTTTACAAACAGACATGAAATGGATACAAAGAACACGCAGACTTAGAACAACAATTTGTGGATCACACAAAGTGTTGTCCCATGTAGGATTTGAACCCACAACACTTGGCGATGTAGAAAGCGGCGTGGCGACCGCTTCAATAACTAGGCCATACGTGCAGTTCTTCGTACCTTTGCTCACCGAGATGTATGTTATTCTACATGTTATATAAACAGTAAAAATATTCGTGAATAAATACAAAAAACTTACTAATCCTTTGTCTAATACTTTGTAATTCTTTCCTTAAAAAAACACTTTCTTTCATAACGTCACACATCAGTTTGAATAAAGAATCATTCTTTATCTCAGTTACCCTGAATGGTTTTATGATAGTAGCAACACTGTCTTGGCCAGTAAAATTCTAAAAAAAAAAAACACTGTTTGGTATCGAACTTTAAACGAGAATGTCAGACTATGAAAGCATGCAAAACTTCTCTAACAAAAATTTGTTCCAGTAGATTATCGTGTTTAGCTACCGCCACCTCACACTTGGCTATATCTTCCTCCATCAGTATAGCTTCTATCTCATCAGCCTCACAAATTCTCCGTGAACACTTGACTCGTATGAATTCTTCTAACTTTGAAAGGTGGTTTAAATCACCTTCGTAACATTGCATATCCTGAAAATATGACTTCTTTCAAAACGAAATTGAGACTTGCTAAAGTTCTCTGACGACGGGCGATGTTAAGAAGAAGATAAGTATAATATTACGTAGGCATAATAGCATCTATTCGTGGTTATCATCAACAAAATAATATAATTTGTACTCAAATTATAGTTATGAGTATTCAGAATTGTTTTAATAGTCGTAACACAGCAAGAATCTCAAGCCATGTTTTTGTTATAACAAATATTTAAATTTTCAAAACAGACAGCTATATCTACGATGAACGAATAACAGAATACTGGGCGTTATTATCTACAGAGACGAGACAAACTTCTTAGCACTCCATGGATTCACCGTGCTGGTGCCGGGTCCATCGTGTGGCAGAGGGAGAAACTCAAAGCAGTTCCCAGGACTTACGACCTGGATGTAGGTTTAAGGAGGCCCCCTTTAAGATGCGCATCAACGCTCACCTTCACTGCTCGAGTTTCCCGCCCTACCTAGCCAAATTTGGTAGGAACCTGTTAGTGCAGCCTTGGATACTCGATCTAAAATAGAACTTACTGCAGATCTCGACAGGCCAAGGTCTTTCAGAAGGTTATAGAGAGATTTAGCTGGTATACCTCTCGCTCCTACTTCTACCGCGTATAAATTAACCACATAGCCATTTTTGTTAAGTTCAGTTGTTAGATCGTAATATTTATTTAATTTTATTCTATGGTCTTTAGGAATATTAGTTTCCCACGGAACAGTAAGCTCTACTAATATTATGTGTTTAATTTGTCTAGAGAAAAGGAATATGTCCGGTCTGGATGACGAAACACCAACATCCTCTGGGATTTTATAGTGCTTATCATACGTATCCATCAAAATAGTCCAGTCCGGTGCAGTACCTAGGATTGAGAAAGGCTTGCTTTTAGATTTGGTAGTTGAGCCATCCTTTATAAAGTTAATTTCTCGTTTATTTGTAGTCAATCCTTTTTGGGCTCTAGCTACTGAAAGACTTACTGCTTCACGTATGATTTCTAGTACTCTATCATGTCGGCGTGAGTAATAACCCCTATCAAGCAGCACCCTGCAACCTACCAGTAAGTGCCTAGCAGTACCTACTGCCTCACCACACGTATAGCAAGATTTTTCAGATGCTTTCCCCCATCTCACTAGGTTACTTTGGTCTGGGAGGGTCATTTGGAAGGCATTCAGATAGAATTTTAACAGGGCAGGAGACCAATCATATAGCAAGGTGCGCCATTTCAGGGCTAACGGGATGCAGAACTCACCTATAGTTAACCACTCACTTTGCATTTCTAGATTCATTGCATGCACTTTATAGATATCATTTTCATCTTGTTGTATAAAGGATTTTATTATTTCTCGGTCTCCCTTCTTCTTTGCGAAACCCAGCCCGACTCTATTAAACTGTGCACCAGCCATAAATTGTTTATGGAACTGAAGTCTTGACTCAAGCTCTGTAACATATTTATCTTTTGGGAGTGATGAGACTATTTCATCCTGGGATTGTCCCAAGACATGCATTTTGGTAACTCTGAGGTGTTTATAGAGTTCCGATGGCTTCTTTAACTTCATCCCAAAATTGTTTTGATCCCTAAATAGAGTTGAGGGGTCAGCTGAGTGTGCAATTCCGAGCCATAACTTCAATATCTTTTTGACATTTGCATCTAGTTTTGCCAGGAGGCTTTTACCGAAGTCATATACAAGGAAAGACCAAGTCAGACGCGACATAAGATAATTGTCGTATATCCAAACTTTTTTAATATTGTTTAATGGTTGTTGGTCTACCTTATTTAAGTCATTAAGAAAATTTTCGACAGTTATCTCTAAGGATGGTGTATGTCCTTTGTAATCAATCTTTCTACCAAGAAATTTGAAAGGCACTGCTTCAGCAATCGTGGTCACACATTGTCCTCCTATTGAGAGTCCCGGATCATATGAGGTATATTTGGTATTCCGTCTACCCAGACATAAACAGTGGCATTTACTTGGCTTTGCCCTCAGTCCGTCAGTCCATGTACAAAACTCATCCACTTCAATTAATAACTTCTGACATTGTTTTGGATTACGTGTCAGTATTGCAAGGTCGTCTGCAAAGGCTAAGATGGACTCTGTGTATTTGTTGTTTATTTTAAACCGATAGCCCCATTTTTTCTCATGACTTATTAACTTATCTATAAGAATATTTATAATTATATTAAAAGCTATTGGTGACAAGCAGCAGCCTTGGAACAACCCTACATTATAATGCAATGGTTCTGTGTGTTCCTTGTTTGCTGCTATGGTAAATTGTAATTTAGAATAATAAGATGTGATTATGTCGATAACCACAGTAGGAAAGTTATACCACTTCAGGGCGAAAATCATCAGTTCATGCTGTACAGAACCAAATGCGTTTTCAAGGTCTATCCAACAGACCGTAATTTGCCTCTCATGCATTCTGGCATCTTTCAAACTTTCCGCTAATAATGTGTTATGTTCCAGGCAGCCAGAAATACCGGGCAAGAACCCTTTCTGGTGGTTTGGCCTGAAATACCTATTGCTGATCATAAATTTTGTCATTTTTGTTTGTAGTACGCTAAAGAAAATTTTGGAAATTGTATTGGTTAGTGCTATCGGTCTAGTATCTTTTGGATGAGTTACTTCGTCTTTTTTTGGAATGAGGACAAAAACTGCTTTGCCAAATGATGTTGGTATTTGCTTCTTTGACCAGATTTTACAAAATACGTTTAAGAGATGTTTACGAACCGATGGACATTTTTTGTACACTATATAAGGAATACCGTCAGGGCCCGGAGCTGACTTAGATGTTTTCTTTTTAATTTGATGGTCTACTTCCTCTAGGGTAGGTGGACAACTTTCAAAATCGACAAGAGGATAATGAGGTTTTTGGACGTTTGGATCCTCATACCGTCTCCCGCGCTTAGGCACTTGGTATGTGCTTTTAAAGTGGTCGTAAATCTGTTGGTTGGTCAAAAGAAGCTTTCCTTTTTGTTCATTGAAAATGTTTTTCGAGTATTGAAAAGGGTTTTTATCAAAGTCTACTTCGTGTTTAGCTCTGTTAAAATTATCGCGATTTTTTGTGATTTGCAGCGATATTCCTTGAATTAATTTAAGGATCGATCTTAATGCCCTAGACAGTTGGTGACTTAGATGGTTATCGCCCATGGCCTTGGCTTTTCGAAGTTGTTTTATTAACTCTCTTTTCTTTCTCCGCATTTTCGATTTAAAGGTGTTTTCTTTATCTTTATGCGCATAAAAATTTGGTGGTGGATAGCGCTCACAAAAGTATGTATATACCGTGTCCTGCAAAGTTTCTACTTGGCTGTTCAAGTCTTTCTTAGATCCCGGGTGTTCCAGCAGGATTGCCAAGTTTTCATCATGTACTTTCCAGGTGGAGTTTTTTAAACTAGGAATGCTAAGACGTGTCCTGATGGCAATGGACTCCTGGTGATTTTCACACGATGGCTCAAAACATTTGGGAAATAATGTATTCTGTTTATCTAAAGACTAAATCTTCCTCCTGTTGTTGTTTATCGTTAAGTAATCCTAAGAGTTACAATGCTCAAGTCGCATGTACCCTGAACAGGGATGGTCACATGGTGGTGCAAACGTCAGCGGGCAATAAGAAGGTTCTGGATTTCGCAATAACAGCGGGATTCCCGGACCCCATCTACCTCAAGCGCAAAGTTGCACACCGTGTGGTTTAACTTTGTACGATTCCGACACACCACTTCGTTGATCTGGCGGCTAGCGTATAAAACTTAGCTGCTAGTCAAGAAGTCTCTGGTTTGATTCCCGAGTAGGGCCAGATGATATATCTTGTTAACTTGCCCGGAGTATGGAAAATAGCGGTGTTGCTCGGCCCGTGCCTCGGAGAGCACGTTAAGTCATCGGTCCCGGTTGCTATGAACATCTATGGTAATCGTTATTGAGAAGTCAGTGCCCTCAAATATACTGACGCTGGTTTCAACCTTCGAATTTAGTTCACCCTCAGGGTTGCGGTCACTTCGTGGACAAACTGATATTCAGGTAAAACAGGTGGAACTAGTAGCCGACCCCAAAATAATCTTGGGATCAGGCTAGGAAGAGGAAGAAGATGCCGACACACCACTCTGCGATAAACCCGGTTAGGTGACGGCCTGAGACGGTTTGTTACAATTAAACAAGTGATAACCATTTACTATCAGGTGATATCTGCTCTTCATACCATTATCTAATTTCCTACTCTAGGCGAATTAACGCAAAAGTCTAAAACACTCACTGTAATATCCTTATTAAGTTTGAAAAGTCCTTTCCACTTTAGAACGTCGAGTTTTCTACAGTACTCGTCCCTTTCAGCAAAGGCTACCGACGCAACCTCAAAGATATCCATCAGGTAGCCTTTACCTCTGACGAGCCTGTCTAGGGCTCGATGCCATTGAATATTGAACATCTTCCTGAAAATATGATCCATTTCATGTAATAAAGCATTACACCAACTTTTTACTGCATTCTTCTACGTGATTCTTGTAAGTGATTATCTGTATGGTCAGAACATATATTGTGGTAGTTTGCTGGTAAGTACAAAATACTATCTTGTCATTATCATATACTATGTGGAGGCAATAGGATATCCTCAGTCGACAATGGCATTTTCTCGTCGAATCATATTTAACCACAGTACATAAATACTGCTATCTACATCTTGAGAGAAAAGGGTCAAAAACCTTTTCTCGTACAAGGTTTAATACCTTAACACTGTAGCATTGTGTAAACTTGCAAAATTCAATCGAGTTCCATTCTCATAGGTTAGAAAATGATAAGAATACAAACATTGACAATTTAAAATGGCAGAAATAAGAAACTACCATATACTGTCACTTCAGAATGAATATAAAATAATTTCAGAATAGTGATTTCTTTTTAAAGGAATAACTGGAAAACTAGTAGACGTATCGCCTGACGGTAAGCGATTACCACCGCCCATGGACACCCGCAACACCAGAGGCGCCTCAAGTGCATTGCTGACCTTTGGCCCATTCATGCCGAAGCGTAGCTCTCCCACGGTGAAAAAGTAACAATATAATTAATGGAATCAATAAAACTCTTCAGACTAACCGTTCGACAAGAAGTCTATTGATTTCTTCTCTCAATAATTTGTTGTCTGTGTTAATAGAACAGAGTCTCTTTGTGGCGAGATCGAGTCTGTTCTCCATACGACGCAGGCTGTTGTTAGCTCTCTCAAACATCGCTATTTCCTACGGAGCAATTTATTCGATTACACAATTGTATTGAACAGAAATAAGTCTCAAACTTATTCAAAACTTACATCATTTTCCGAAGGAATCTCCTTAGCTAAATTTAATACGTTCTTATTGGCGAGATAGTTGAGAATGTTCATTTCAGTTTGCTGTGCCTTTTCTATTCTAAGCTTCTCAAGCAGATTCTCATAGTCGATAACAGATTTGTAGATTTCTTTCTTAGCTCTTGCATTTTTCAACACATTCCGACGTTGTTTTGTTAACTTTAAGTAATTAAAATAACTTAATTTTCGGTGTCATACTTTCCATGTTTAGATTTAATTCCAACATCACTCTCTTGGCCCCCATACACAAAGACTTACAAGTAACAGCAAAATTGTAAACAAGCTATGTCATCCTTAGCGCAACTGAACACTGTTTCCCAAGATACAGGCTTGGGCCTAGTTTGGGAATCAATTCTAGTACCTACATTAATATAGTTATGTACGATGTCATACTATTAAAACTTTATCTTGTAATTTTTAGAATCAATTAAACATTTTATTTTTATACCTTGATGAACTCACACTAAGGCAAAGTAGGGTTTCCTCCATCTCATTTTTGAGGATCGTCATCTGCTTCTCCTGCGGCGCAAGCTGTGGTGTGCCTTTCACTATCTTCTCTAAGCTGCATAATGGTGCCAGTTTATTGAGCTGAAATTACTAGAAATGTTTTATCCATGATCTATTCAATAATTCATTTCTCTGAGAAGAAGTGATACTTGAGAACAGAGAATCTTTGAGAACGTCCTCTCAATTAATTATGCTTTATATTTTTTTTTATAATATAGGGGACAAACGAGCAGACGTATCGCCTGATGGTAAGCGATTACCGCCGCCCATGGACACCCGCAACACCAGAGGCGTTACAAGTGCGTTGCCGGCCTTTTAGGAAGGAGTACGCTCTTTTCTTGAAGGTTTGAAGGTCGTATTGGTATTATATGTTAAAACATTCTTAAACTTACATTTCTTTGAACATGGCTGAGTTTATCTTCTGGATTCACTGCAGTAACTTCCTTCTCAACCGACATTTTTATTCACCAATTGCTTTAGTTATTAAAAAATAAGTCTTCTATTACATATACTGATATTATTAAAGAAGTATATTTTCAGTCAGCGCTGATGAAGGAAGCACACGTACAGATAATTCGAACAATGACAATTATATCTGAATTATCAAGTGAGTATTTTAAAGACACAATTGACATTTAGCCATGAAGGTTAATTAAATTAGAAAAGTAATAATCTCTTCTTCTCTTATTAAAATCCTCTTTCTTATATTTCTAACAGGACGAATGAATGGTCAGGGACCCGATTGAAAGTAACCGCTTACTGCTATCCGTGCATTTCAATAATTTATGTTCTCATAAATTATTGAAGGCTATTGCTAGTGTGCAAAAAAAAAAAACTAACCTAACCTAACCAAAAAACAATATTTTTTCGAACAAATTGACAGTGAACTTTATTTTGCCTAAAAAAAAAAAAAAAAAAACTAACCTAACCTAACCAAAAAAAAATATTTTTTCGAACAAATTGACAGTGAACTTTATTTTGCCTAAAAAAAAAAAAAAAAAACTAACCTAACCTAACCAAAAAAAAAAATTTTTGACGACTAGACACTTTGGTTATTTTAAAATTTACGGACGACTAGCTTTAGTGGTTAAAGGTTAGCTGATCATCCGCTAATCGGACGACCTAATTTATGTGTTATTCGTCCGTTTATCGGACGACTAGACACTTTGATTATTGAAATCCACGGATAGCACTCAGCGGCTTACTTTATAGAAGCGTCAGTGCTTTTACGAAGGTGGAAGCTAAAAACTAGTATATTGGCTAATGCCACCAATATCCCCGTGTATTATTAGAAAGGTTTTTTAAAAACATTAAGAGATTGCTCAGATGATTTTATGATTATGCTATCTGTTTGCACCGTATTCAACTTTAAAGTGCATTTTTTTGTTACCACCACCTACCACTACCACAACAGCTAGCGCAAAAAAAATTGTAGTAGTGTATGTGATGAACTTTGAAGGAAAAATATAACGACCTAGATAGCCCTATTAGTTCATGAGTTATAGAGGCCATATGAAATGCGCTTACTTGGAAAACTTCGTACAAAAATAAAAAATCTAAAATATTAAATAGTAAATCATACCAAATAGGTGACTAAGAAAGGTTTTTTTGTAAATCGATCAGTAATTAGTATATTGTTATCCGTCATCACAGCCTTTCATAGTTGTATGCTGGACAAAGGTATCTCCTTAAAAAGAAGTTTCGGTTTAAGTTCTGCGCTCGCCAGAGGTTTGTGGCAACTTCCATATACAGCCCAATAAAAACATACTATAGTGCCATCTATCGAAGATACATCGAACAACGAAGGAAACGAAGAATACCAATCCTGAATCGCGCAATAGTAGTTCTAGCGCCGATTAGCCTATATACCCCAATCCCAACATGAACCGGCCTTGCCTGGCCGGAGGAACTTGACATCCATTCCTCCCCAGGTTTATAGGTTTAGACTAGGTTTGTATTAAGATGTATTTTCCTTTGCAGTGCTATTGGCGGCAGCGAAATAAAATATACGTAAACTTGTACCTACTTATTTATATTTTACACACACACACACAACAATACACGTAATTATTTATAATTTAAGACTGTTATAATAATATTCTGTACTAAAGTATGTTATAATCATATTAATTAACACACTCATCTTAGCAAATACACTATTAGGAATAAATAATTTAACGAAATAGTAAAATCGAAGATCCGGCGACTCATTTATTCTTTGGGCCTCGAAATGGATGTCGTTTTCTGAAAAAAAAATGTTTAAACTATTATACACAATATAAGTAGTTCCAATAAGTGGTATCCAAATCAGAACCTCAGTTTTGTATGATGTGTCCTGATTTTAGTTCAGCTACTTCCGAAAGATAACTTAAATCACAGCCGAGCCACACATTATACTATATTACAGTTAAAAATAAAACCTCACTTTTTATTTAGGATAAGTTTTAGACATAAACTTTTCATTTGACTGCCTCGGTGGCGTAGTGGTAGCGTATGCGACTGCTAAACAAGAGGTCTCGGGTTCGATTCCCGGGTCGGACCAAATGTTTGTATGATCTGCAAATATTTGTTTCGGAGTTTGGGTGTTTTCTATGTATAATATGTATGTATTTACAAAAAAAAGTATATAAGTACTTATATCAGTTGTCTAGTACCCATAACACAAGCTCTGCTTAGCTTGGGACTAGATGGCGTTGTGAGTTAGATGTCCGGAATATTTATTTATTTATCGAACATATTAGAAACGCAAATAAGAAGTCAAAGAAAAGTAGTCAAAAAAAACAAGGTCGTGAAGGACAAACTGCGACGTGGGATCTATATAAAACGGTTATTTCGTTACTTTTTCGAAGAATTTAACAGAGTTCAAACCAGAAAGGTGGCCCCCGACTATGTGGGAACCCCATTGTTCCCGCTACTATCCCCCGGGGCGCGCACGATCCGCAGCATCCGCACCGCGACCTGGGCCTGCTTCTGCTAGGGTGACAGATGAGGCCATCTGTCACCCCCAGGCTTGCGCTTATGGAGGACGGAACCCACTTTATCCCCGTTTGTTTACAGAGTAGACATAGTGAAATCGTCGTCATCAACAGTCTTTCCTAGTTCTCTGCTAGACGTAGGCCTCGTTTCCACGTAATAGGAGGTAATTTTTAGAAGAGAAGAACGTGAATTTACTTTCATGAAATAACTGTCTTTTAGTCCCAGAATCGCAAAAGAAAAATAGATTTAGAGGAAAAACGATTAAAAAGAAGTTAATTTACAATTTCTGGAAATTGCCATCAATTAAGTCTTTGGGTGGGTTATGATGGGATACTTTTTCTGATCATTAAAACATGTATCCACAGAAAATATTGCGGTTGTATTGCATAAAACTCACGCTGGAATGGTTAGACTAAATATTCCAAATTTAGTATTAACATCCTCGAGACGGAATATACTTTCTACATACGCCTTGTCAGCTGGAACTGCTGGGGTTTCAAATACTAAGTTCATTATGTAGTCCTCGACACAACTGCAAATAAAATATGAATTGAAACAATTTATCATAAGCCTATTGCAGTCCACTGCTGGACATAGGCCTCTCCAATTAGCCACTTAGTTCGATACTCGGCTACTCGCATCCAGCTCGTGCCAGCCGTCTTGCGCAAATCATCACTCCTACACTACGTTTGCTCCACTCAAGAACCCGTTTACCCCAACGGTTATCGGTTCTGCGGCAAATATGGCCAGCCCACTGCAACTTCAGCTTGCTCATCATGTGGGCTATGTCGATGACCCTGGTTCTCTGTCTTCGAAATAAATAACGAACAAGCATTATTATTGATACATAGTCTGTAAGGAATATTTGTTTCTTGTTCATACAAAAACTATTGAAGAAATTTGGTTAAACTTTAAAATTACATGTGTAATATTTTTTTTGTACCAAAATACGGATGAACCCCGACACAGGGAAAATAAGTATATAAAATACAAAGCTTTCGATTTATATCTTGAATGGAGGGATACTCCTTTACTTACTAAGCACATGGTTGATATGGCACCAACTTTTCAATAAGATTTGGTCGGATGAATTCTAAATGCGGATCTGCGACAAGCTTTTTAGTTTTAGTTTGGTCCTGTTTGCGACTCTTGGCTGTAGGTGTAGGTGCTGGTGGCTGAAAACATGGTCAATTGTTCCTGCTTAACAAAACGTCAACGAAAAGTTTCGATTGATTAATTCGGTGGAATGAATATATTTGAATTTCGAACTAAAATTTCATTGAGAAACGTGTTCATTTTCAGGTTTGAGATAGATCGTTGAAAAAAATAATTTAATCAAAATGCGGTGTTCCCGGAATACTACGACCTTCAAACCTTCAAGAAAAGAGCGTACTCCTTCCTAAAAGGCCGGCAACGCACTTGTAACGCCTCTGGTGTTGCGGGTGTCCATGGGCGGCGGTAATCGCTTACCATCAGGCGATACGTCTGCTCTTTTGCCCGCTATAAAATAATTTAAAAAAAAATTAGGTTTTGCACAAAATTGATTATTATGTTGCTTCGTTTCCGTCATACAACTTAACCGTCAACCCAAGTCCAGCAATAAGGTACAGAGTCTACTGAAAACACAAATACAAACGAAAATTATAAATAGTACAACTTGTTTTGAAATGTATTATGAATTGTGTAAACGATATTAAATCTTTTATCTCACGTCTTTCAAAATGTTTTTGTAAACACAGACCCTTTTTCTAGTATATGATAAGCAATTATGGGATAAAACACCTATACATCAGTGGTTGGTTATCGAAAATAGAAGTAATAATGATAAATAAATGAATAGCGCCCTCCCAACCTTCACAGCACCATAAACGACTTGCACAACACTCTTGACCTCCATCTCAAGAATTCTAATAAACCTGTACGCGTTCCACCTCGTCACCTCCTTCTGATTGCCAAGGAGTTTCAGTAACGGCATAGTCTCGCATTTAACAAGCCTATGATAAATTAAAAATATATTATAATAGGAGAGAAGGGAACGGCTGATAAAGAATGGATGAGAATAAATAATGTAGAAGAATGAAATATAATACTAGCTATAGTCGTTCCAATACTTTATTTAACTTTTGACAGATCACGCACATAAAGTTTTGTAATAATTTTTGATACAATGTACTACAGATAATACTGTACTTTATGGGCGGGCTCCGCCTACTTAGGGATGTGTCATTCGTAATTAATGACCACAGACTATAAAAACGGTTTTGAAATAAATCGATTATCGATTATATTAATAAAACATACAATAAAATTATTGTGATTATATTTTATATCAAATCACGTAAAAAGCTTTATTATTTTGCATTAAAATGCCCTAAATGTCTCTGTTTCAATGCATAAATAATTTGCGTAATGAAAACAGTTCCATCGTACTCGTACCTAGTAATGGGATCGAATGTATTCGCCGCAAATTAATGAATCTAAAATAATTGTTTAGACTTACTATAGTTGGTTCAAATAAAAACTACCTGCGGTACCTACTTGTAATGAACAGGTACAAAATGTTGAAATTCGTAGTAATTTACGGATTAAAAATAAAACAACCAAAAGAGGTACTGTAATACTAATTTTAATTATAAAGAATCGTCTTCTTCGTATGACCAGGAATCATCATCACTTGAGTTCTCAGTAATATTGATTATCATTTCTTGGATAGATAAATTGTCGAATGCAACATCCCGATCCCAATCCGACATTATCACCTTCTTTGTTTTTTCTACAACATTCGCCCAGTTTTCTGGAGTTACTTTTTCACACGCATTTTTCAGTAAATTCAGCATTTTTCTTGCGGTGAAAGGAGGAGTTGTATTGTTCCTCGCAGCATATCCTTTAACTTGTGCCCAGATCATTTCAATTGCATTATATTGGCAGTGATATGGGGGAATTCTGAGGACGGTATGCCCATGCTCTGCTGCCATTTCATCTATGACGTATCGATTTGGCAGCTTCTTTGTTTTTAATATCTTTACTAACTCTACTTTTAGTAGGGACTCATTCACCTCTTCACCGTTGTCACGGAGCCAGTTTATAATTTCATGTTTTTTGTTGGCCTGTGTTGGTATTTTATTAATTTGACGAGAGTGATAAGGTGCATTATCAATAAATATTATTGATGGCTCTTCGAGTGATGTAAGCATTTCTCTGAACCACTTTTCATACACGTTCGAATTCATCTCCTCATGATAATCTCCTGTTTTCTGGGATTTAAAAGCTAATAGAGCGCCTGGCACAAATCCTTTTACTGTTCCTGCATGACAAATAATCAGTCGTTCGCCTTTTCCCATTGGTACTGTAGAAGTGGAGCCAACGGTGTTGTCAGTCCAAGTTTTTGACAGCGTATGATTCGCATTGAGCCAAGTTTCATCTGTGAAAACAACATTCGACCAATCTTCTATTTTTTTTGCTTGTCTTAAAAAATCGCATCTATACAAAGCAATATCATTGCGTTCCATTAAAATTTTTCGTTTGTCACATTTTTGGAATAACATTCCAATGTCTTTCAATACCTTTGTCAGAGAAGATTTTTGACCACGGAACAAACCACTATTTCGAAGAGATTGTGTTAGTTTTTTTAATGTTGGAATCTCTTTTCTTTGGTAATAGTTGTATATATGACGACGAATAGCATCAGCGTCAAAATTGTCAACGGCTGTAACTTTACTAGGCGGACGTTTTTTCTTAGGTGTAGATAGCTTATTCTGTTCCATGCCACTGCTGCCGTAGCCTTCTTTTGTTATTTTTGCCACTGTTGGAGCACTAATACCTAATGCTGCTGCAACACGGTCTCTAACTTGAGTCACTGGTATAAGAGGCCCACCATTACGGCTTTCCTTTTCAAAGTATTCACGAAGTCGCAAGACAAACTCTCTTGTTTGTCCTTTGAGTACTTTCTTTTTTGGCATTTTGACAGTAACGAAGGCAGGAACGATACGCTCAACTCAACCAAACGTGAGAATTCACAAATAAATCAATACGGAGGAATATAAATACTCAACTATATTGAAGGTTACTCATTGAAATACTGTAGATTATTTTAAAATAGACAGAGAGATTTAATAAAGATCATCAATAGTTTAACAAATACAATATTAACCACTGAATTACAACACAATACAATAATACATTTTGAAAATTCAGTTCCTTTTATATATTTTTTCATGACATAGAACCGTCATATTTGAACAACATTCTTTTAATCCATTTCTTCTTTATTTTGACAAAGGAGGTCGCACATTGAAACACATAGAAATATGAAGTACGAAATTATCTATAAAATAATGAGTTTGTTAAATCGATTAAAACTTCTTAATACATAAAATCGATCGATGAAAGAAATCGAATAGGTAACGGGTCAGGGTATCACTATTTGATTAAGTATTAGAGCTGTCAAAAGTTAAATAAACTATTGGAACGACTATAGCGGCTAGTACAATGTGCAAAGATGTCGATGGGTCAACTCAATGTAAGTTACTACCGCCGTCTATAGGCACCTGAAACTAAAGAACTCTTTCTGACCCTCCACTTTTCTAAAGGGGGTGAGGCGAGAATGATGGGTGTTATGTCTTCGATAACCTCACTTCCTCGATGATAAGCTACCTAAACATTACTTGTACGCTAGTTTTCTGTGTGAAAACAATCATGTCGCTAATTCGAGTTACGCAAAAAACAGGTATATTGCTTAGCTGTTTTTTCCGTTTCCTTCATTATACGAAATAGCGACATAGCTGTTTCTGCATTAGTCGATTTAAATGATCTTAAATAGTCTTACCTAACCAAATCATCAATCCCTTTCATAACTTTATTGAATAAGACTTCGGCAATTTCATTTTTCTCCCTCATCGTCTGAGTAATCTGTTGTTGTTGATTCAACTTTTCGTTTATAGCTACAATTTCTCTATCCTGTAGCTCGGCACGAGCCTCGTTCCAGTCTCGAAAGTCCACTAATTGTGTTATAAAAAAAAGAGTGTTTAAGATTTTGGCGTATGAGAGACATTAGACGTTTCCAGATGATTATACAAGAATTGATTTTGCCATAACTCAAAACAGTGTCTGGCCTGTTTCATCGCAGTACGTCGAAATCTTTTGCAAAGGTTTCAAAGCTGGCATAGCCCTAGGTTGATGTAGAACTCATCAACACTAAAGACATTTAACGAGATCTAGAAAATATAAAAGGATAGTCCACAGTTACCTAGTTAGGTTAGCAGCACCTAGGCTTTAGAAATGAGGGTTTGACCTTTAATACCATACTACGCACTAGCTAGATGGGTTGTTGATGAGTTTGTATCCTACGCAAACTTAACAAAAAGGCACTTACTAGTTTTATTCCTCAAGTCTTCAATCTCACGCCTCAGCTTAATTGACTCTTGAAGTATTTCACACAACAAAATAAACATGGAAGACGACTCTGTCTCGGTATTTTTGAACTTTCTAATGATGGTTGCCACTCTATCACATTCAGTGTATTCCTAAAACCAGTCTTATTTCAACCTGCAATCTACGCTATTCAAAGAGTAAGTATTTAGACGGAGGAAAATTTCAAATCATGAGAATGATAATGATTTTAGATCATCGGTATTTCTCGATATTAAAAGCAACAAATGAAAAACTATTGGCCACTAAGTTGTTTTCCGCTGTGTGTTAGTTGAGTCGGTCCCATAACATTATAAGAGGTAAAAATATGCTATACATCTATCTATATATAAAAAATTAAACCCGTTTTCCGTTGTCACGACATAGCATGAAAACGGCTTGACCGATTTGGCTGATTTTTTTTTGTAGTTTTCTAATACTCTGTACAAGGTTCTTACGGAAAAAAATATTAAGAAAATCTCTCAGAAAGATTGAAAAATATACATTTAATGCATCAAATTTACGCTAAGGCGGTACGAAGTTCGCCGGGTCAGCTAGTTGATTATAAAACTGCTTGTGGTAAAGTATAATTATAATGACCAAGCAGTAGACCTTCCTGTGCCAAGCGGTTAAAACCTAGAACTCACTGCCAGCGCACGTGTTTCAGTCCCACTTTGATCCCGGGTCCTATAAGCGGTGCGTGAAAAAGCATCTCACTAGGCCGCCATAGTGCTGGTCACCATGCTGCACTGTCCTTGTTTGCATTGAGGACGGTGACCACCACTCTTGGATTCTGCTGGTGCTTTCCATCAAGCAGGGTAGAATTTTGGTAACTCATGTATAAAAAAAAAGAAAAAAAAACTAGTAATACATTCGAATGTCTGTCTATTCATCATATGGTCTGATTGAGCTTTAGATCAACCACGTCTAGACTAAGAAACTTTGTAAAATAATATATAAACAAAATTTACCAACTACTTTACGGGAAATCGGTTTATATCTTGTATGAGTATTCATCATCATCATCCTCAGCAGAAAGACGTTTATTGCTGGACCTAGCCTCCTCTGTCTATTTAAAATTTATACTAACAAATATTGCTTCAATAAGAGTGTCGTGTCGTCCAATCTCCAGTTCACACCTAGCAATCTCTTCTAGCCTTTTAATTTCTTCTTTTTCATCGGCCTCGCAAATTTTTATGGAACCTTTTACTCGTAAAAATTCTTCCAGCTTTGCAAGGTGATTTAGTTCAAATTCATACGATTTCATTTCCTGGAGATAGAATTATTGTTCTTTATAGCTAGAACTTAAGAAACACTGGACCAATTCAAGGTAGTAGAGCCATGCTGATTTTTGATGCTGATGCGAAACACGACAGCACGAACGGGCCGGCTGGACCGGGGCGGTACTACGTGCTGTCGTGTTTCGATGGTGAGTGCGAGACCGAAGGCCCAATGCTGCAGAAGCATCACTTGGTGCATGCATTGTATGGTGTGGGGTCACCATGCTGCATTGTTGCACTGTCTGCATTCGCAATGAGTATGGTGACCACCACTCTTGGATTCTGCTTTTGCTTTCCAACAGGAAGATCAGAGTCAATTTGGCAAGGCCATACATAAAAAAAACTTTTGGTCTTGAAATATTTAAGGCCAGAGAAAATTTAAACTGTGTATTAACACCGTTTAAGCTTAAAAAAAAAACAAATCAACTTAATTATAATGACAGTTAGTCCCTCCCTTATCTTAATAGCCTGTATTCCTAATATTATTTGGGTTTGGCTTCTAGGTTAACCGGTTTTACTTGAATGCCAGCTTTACCACGGAGCGACTGCCATCGGTCCTCCGTAACCCTGAGTGCGAACTCAATTCGACGGTTGAACTAGTTGTCAGTATATTGAGTACATTGAGTTCCCAATAACGATCGCCATAGATGATAGACATGGGATTGAAAACCACCAAAATCTACATTCAGGGTAGATATTAAGATTTTTGTGTAAGGAAAACCCAACAACATCACGACCCGTGAATCGAATCCGAGGCCTCTTAATCGGCATTTACATACGCTAATCGCAACGAGACAATTCAGCTAATTTCTAGTGATAAAAAAGTAAGTATAAACATTAAATATTCTAAATGGATATATTTCAATCGTCATATTATTTTTTATAAAAGCGTAAAAAAATCTCCTTACGAATCTCTAAATGGTAAAAGATTTCTTCATTGAAAATACTCACTGCAATATCTTTGTTAAGCTGCATAAGGCCCCTCCACTTCAGGTCTTCTAGTTTTCTACAACACTCATCCCTTTCCGTGAAAACATTGCTGGCTATTTCCAAGATGTCCATCAGATATACTTTCCCTTTCATTAGTCTGTCTATAGTGTTTTTCCATAGGATGTTGAAGTCATTCCTGCGTGATTATATGCAAAGATCATGATTATAAACGAATAATTATTGTTAAACTTTTTAGAGAAATTAAGCAATTCTGGTAAAAGCTAGTTCACGTTGTAGTGCAGTCAAAATTCATATGGACATCCACCTGCTCTCCTGATATGACTCCTTACAATAATTATATATGGAATAGTAAATTTTAGCAACTGTGCCAGTCATCTATGTTGATTTAAAAAGCTCCCGTAAAAATTTAAGAACGATTTGAAAAAATAAACAGTAAAGTTAATAATATTACTGGTTTAATAGCAGACGTTGACTAATGTTGAGAATAATAGGTTAGGTTAGGAAAATAATGATTTATAATAATCTATGTTCTAAGGCCTATAAAACCTAAATAGAAAAATATCGCCAAGATTAATGGTAAACGTAACAAAACAAAAATATATATTCCAGGGGTTTCTAGAACTAATCGCAAGACACTCTCACCTCTCCACCAGGAGTCTATGTATCTCAGTCCTGAGACACTGATTATTCGTGTTGACACTACAGAACCTTTTAGTGGCCAGGTCGAGACGATTTTCCATGCGGCGCAAACTGTTATTTGCATTCTCTAACATCGCTAGCTCCTGTAACGTAAATATAATATGACGTCTAAGAAACGGTAACAGAATAAAAAACAATAATTCCACGTACTAAGAGTACGAAGTGTCACAATCCCTATTCATCCCGTGGGCATCGTAAGAGCCAACTGAAAAAGCAACCTACAAAGAACAACAGTACTGCAAGAGGAGGAAAATTTGATACGAATGCTAAAGCTGATTGAGAGACCAAAATGCAAAGGACGACAGTACTGCAAGAGAAGGAAAATTTGACACGAATCCTAAAGCCGATTTAGAGACCAAAATACAAAGGACGACAGTACTGCAACAGAAGGAAAACTTGACACGAATCCTAAAGCCGATTGAGAGACCAAAATACAAAGGACGACAGTACTGCAAGAGAAGGAAAACTTGACACGAATGCTAAAGCCGATTGAGAGAACAAAATACAAAGGACGACAGCACTTCATAGAGAAGGAAAATTTTATACATAGCCTTTTTTTTCTTTTTTTACGTGTGGAAACCACCTCAGGCCGTCACCCCGCCGGGGTTTGCGGCGGGGCGGTGTGTCGGAATCGAACCGACTAAAACCACACGGTGTGCCAACTCTGCGCCTGAAAAGGGAGGGGTCCAGGAACTGCAGTTATTAACACGACCGGACCATTTGATACATAGCCTATACCAAGAGAAGGTGCTTTCTAAGGAAAGGTTTATTTGGCAGTATACTATTCAAGGTTGTTGATGATGAAAATATAATTAGACATGAAGTTTTGAAAATTCTAAAACTAAAGCCTTCATATACAATACGAGTATATATTTAATTGGAGAACGACTAACATCGGATTGGGAAGGGACACGTTTGCTTAAATCTGCAACAACTTTTTGAGAGAGATAGTTTAGAAGGTTCAGTTCAACTTGCTGTGCTCTTTCATTCGTCAGTTCCACCTCCAAACACTCATATTCTTTGATGTTATTGTGGATCGCACTCTTGATGTGTGCGTCATGAAGAGCATGACGTCCTTTCTTTGCAAGCTGTAACATTAATTGTTTTAGTAGACTAATTAAATAAAAAATTCTTCATTTTACGAAAGCTATTCAGTAAATAATAAAAGCCTCCTGGAGTTCACTTAAAAGAGTTAACTGGATTAAATAACTTACATTGATACACAACAAAGTTTCACACATCTCATTTTTAAGAATTCCAATTTGTTTCTCCTGCGGTGCTAGTTGTGGGATACCCTCAGCACGTTTCTTCACGCTGCAAAGTGGTGCCAAATTTTCGAACTGCGAAAATGAAATATATAAAATAGTTCGGTACACACATTTTTTTTTTATTTAAGCGGGCAAACGAGCAGTCGTATCGCCTGATGGTAAGCGATCAGACGATACGTCTGCACATTTGCTACTTATTCCATTAAAAAAAATTAGGGAGAAGGCAAGAACGAGCGATAGTCATTACAATTCTGACAGTCCATCGTAATTCAGGCCTCATAATTTTGCCTTAATCTGTTTTAGTCTTACCGTCCTCTGAACTTTGCTGAGCTCTGCTTCCGGATCGATACATTTTTCTTTAATTTGAGTTGGCATTTTGTTACAAATTATTACACCTTAAGAAATAAATAACGCTATAAAATATACTTCGACTACAATAGATTATTCTTATGAAAAATACTTATTATCAAAGACGACAACAACCCTATCAGAAAGCTAGCAGACACATTCAATAATGATTGAAATGTTTGAATGTTTTGACATGATTTTGAAGTGTGCTTACTTCTGAAGTTTTCTTCTAATTTCTGCTTTAACTGAACTATAAATATGGCCTGAGACATTTCTATGACAACTTCGGAAACGGTTCAATCCTCAAACTTCGTTTCGACCTTTTTTTTGTGTAGAAACCGACTAAAACCGCACGCCATCTCGGGTTAAGTACCCAGGGAACCAGGTGCACCCTAGAAAGGAAAAACCCTGGAACCCCGAAGTACTTCGGGCCACCTACGCTTTGTAGATGGCCCCCTCCTGTGTGGGAACCCTAATGTTCCCGCTACTGTCCCCAGGGCGCGCACGCTTCGTAGCATCCGCGCCGCCACCCGGCCTGCTTCTGTTAGGGTGAGAGATGGACTCATCTGTCACCCTCAGGCTTGTGCTTATGGAAAACGGAGATCTTTCAGCGATATCCAGCGCCTGAGTCGCCTACGGTGCCTGGCCCGTTCTCGGGCCCGGCGCGCCGGTAGAGTTCTAAACCTCTCCCGGACCTCGTTTCGATCCTTAGACCATTAAATGAAATACTCTAAGTATTTCCCTCGTTGGTCAAAAATTAAGTCGGCTGCTATATTGAGCTTTAGAAATATTTTAATAGCTAACCACTAAATATATTATACATCACTCCATACAATTTAAGATTCCGTGTCCGTGTAGTGACGCAATCAAAATACGGAGTGTCATCCCATTTCATCCTATGGGAGTCGTAAAAAGCGACTAAGGAACCAAACTACGCAGTGCTCCACCACTTTAAAGACAAGGAACACCACCAACACAACTATTCCAACCTGTCTGACTAGAGCTGGCTATGGTAGGCCAAAACCTTATTTCTAAAGATTGTCAAATGTCCAGGCGTGAACTACTATAAGCTATTGATGTGATATATATTTTATTTTCCATATGTGCAATTCCCTGCAGATACTCTATATCTCGGTCCTGCTTGAAGTGACTTTGTCAATCAATGTCTCTGATAGAATACAAGAAGGAGATAAAATATCTGAACTTAGTAAAACAATAGTTCGGAATTTAAAAGCAGAGGTTTTCATTTACGAGGTTATAGAAAGACACATACACACATTTCATACTTAACCTTTCTTTTTGCGATGGGGCAAAAAGAGTATTTATATCTGATCCATGCTTTTTGAAGAAAAAATAACATACCTTTTTAAAATATAACGTCAAAATATGTGATTTTACTTGAGTTATGATTATTTTCTTATATTTTTAAAAATATATTTTTGTAGTAGTTTATTTTGTTAGCTGAATTATTTTATAAGAAAATGCCGAACCAAATCGAACAGAAGGTTGTGGACCCAGAGGCTGAGCTCAGCAATGCTCAAAGAATGGTATGAATTAAATTTTTCAAAGCTAAGTTTTTCAGTATGGACAGTTAAAACTGGGCGAAATATTATTTTACATGTTTGGAAGGCCAAACAAGACATTTTCCTTTAAGCTGGAGTAGCTGGCTTTAAATTTTAGGCCAGAGTATTCAGAAGCAGTATTCAGGATTACATAACAAACAAAAAGGTATTAAAGTAACGATTTGTAGCAACAGGAGTGCAAAGATTTACACAAGGTGTAGATTTTCAGAATTTGTTTATATTTTTTTAAATATATGACTTAGATTTTGTTTTATATTTTTCTGATTACTATTAAAACAAGGTAGAAGAGCTACGCTGATTTCAGGACGAACGGACCGGCACGTCAGCATCAACGTAAAATGACAGCGTCCGTGCTGTCGTGTTTCGTTGGTGAGTTCGAGACCGGGGGCCCAATGATGCAGAAGCATCACTAGGCCGCCTTGATGTGGGTCACCATGCTGCATTGTTGCATTGTCTGCATTCGCAATGAGTATGGTGACCACCACTCTTGGATTCTGCTTATGCTTTCCATCAGGCAGAGTAGAGTCATTTTGGCAGAGAAAACATAAAAATAAGTTACACATGACCTATTACCCAATTTCGACTTAACTTCGAGATTGGGTACATGTCTGAATAGATATATTTTATATAATTTTATAATATTTTTACCTACAGTTCCAGAAATTGGCACCAATGTGCAGCGTGGCGAAACGTGCAGCAGGAATACCACAGCTGGCGACGCAGGAGAAACAGATGAACATTCTTAAGAATGAGCTGAATGAGACGCAACTTTGCATCCATGTTAGTTCTCTCGTCTTGATATTACTCAATTGTTATTGGTAGTTATATGTCGTCAGGTTTGTAAGCCATAAATTGACTATGGTCTGATAATTTTGTGTATGAGCCATTCTTGGGCGCATATTATGTTCCAGCAAGCCCGCAGCCTATTAGTCAGAATCTCTAACGACTAGAGCAACAGGCTCGTCAAAACAAATATGTATATTAGTTGCCATTGTGTTTAGATTCACATTTATTTTTTAATGTTTACAAATCACTTTACACATAAAATAAACAGTAATAAATCGAGGTAGGTTATATTTACCCATAATTCAGACCTTGTTTAACTCAAAACTAAAAATATGTTATAGTATGGTAGCAGACAAATGAATAAATATATTAATTTCCATTCAACAATTCCCAGGTACCTGAAATTAAAAAAATCTTATTACAGCTAGCAACTAAAGGTCAACATGCAATCCACGATTCCGTCGTTAAGAAAAACACGAAGAAATCGATAGTTGATTATGAAAACTTGGAGACAGAGCTGAGAGATGAGAAAGCTCAAGAGACAGAACTGGACGTTCTAAACTATTTGGCTAAGAAACTTATCAATGATCTCTCCAAAACCGTTCCAACAGAGGCTGATGTGAGTGGTCACAGGCTCTTGGCTCATCATCGTAATCATACATAGAAATAAATATGTATATATATAAAAAAATAGTAACTAAAGGTTTTAAAGAAAAAAAATTGTATTTTAAAAATTAAGCATGAAAATGATTCCTGTTTAATATATCCCTATAGAAATATTTATGCGAGTAGGGTGATTTGGTCCTTTTGCCCAATTATTATTATTGCCGAGCGGTCAAAACCTGGAACTCACTACCTGCGTACGTGTTTTCCTCCTCTACTATGAACCCGGGTCCTTTAAGCGGAGCGTGAAAAAGCGTCTCACTAGGCCGCCATAGTGTGGGTCACCATGCTGCACTGTATTGTCTCTATTAGCATTGAGGATGGTGACCACCACTCCTGGATTATGCTCGTACTTTCCATCAGGCAGAGCAGAGTCATTTTGGCAGCTATGACATAAAAAAAAGAAATAAAAAAAAATATTACCCACATAATCTATCCTTATCTATCGCATTGGTAGAGATTATTGTCTTTTTTCGCTTTTTACTGCTACTAAGAGAACTAAAAGTTTGAAGGGGTTTTGTTATGTTTACAATTAGATGTCCCTGAATTACTTGTGATAGTGAAATTCTATGTAAAATTAAAATTGATGTTTTTATAAGGTAAAAAAGGCAATAGGGGCAAAGGTAGTAGGGGTTTATTTCGATTAAAATTATGTTTAAGACATTTTTGTTTCTTATTTTGAACATTTGTAATCACAAAGAATTCTGAATCAAACAATATCCATATAAATAAAAAAATTTAAACACTTTTAGCCCTATTGGTAATCAGCATTGTAAGAAGCAAAAAAATCCAACTAGCCCTACCTGGTCGTTGGACCTAGTTGGCCCGCCAGGCATGATCCACCACTGGCCTGGTCGGAGGATCCTCCCTTTGTGTTGGACGCACTTTACACTCGTTCCCCCCACAGTTGATTGATCGAGGAACGCCAAAGGCTATTTTGGTCGTGAACACTACCAATGCGATCAGTAGGGATTCATGGAGTAAAAGATACCACATTGGAAAGAATTCCCAGTAGGTTCAATCACATCTATCAAAATTCAACCCCTTTCTAAATTAGGTACTCGTATATCTATGTTCTTTAACATATATAGACTATAGGTTCTCGTAGGAACCATATCTGGAAATGGATCAAAACGATATTTTATAAATTCAAAATATCCTAAAGTTAGCGGTTAAGACATTCCCAATCATGTTTAAAATTGTTTTATATGTATATGATATAATTTACAGGAGCTTGCGATATTAGAGGCTGCAAACAATCGTCTCCGTCGCATGGAGAATCGTCTCGACCTGGCCACCAAGAGATTCTGTATTGTTAATGCCAGTAACAGCCAAATAAGAGAAGAGATTAATAGACTGCTGGTGGAGAGGTTCGTAGTCACGTTTGAAATTATTCTTATTCCTGTTCATTGCAACTATCTAGCGATTGTCGCGATTATTATTTCAGCCAGCGACTGTTTGGTGGGTCAAACCAAGACTATAGCAGATTTGACTGAGCATTTATTATTTTTTTATTGAATAGGGGACAAACGAGGCGACGCATCGCCTGATGGTAACCGGTTACCGCCGCCTATGGGCACCTACAACACCGGAGGCGTCACAAGTGCGTTGCCGGCCTTTGAGGGAAGGGGAGGGGGATGGGTGGATAGGGGGATGGGTTGGGATAATGGGCCTCAGGTATCCTCACTCACTCGGTTAAACACAGCACAAGCGCTATTTTACACCGGGCCGGCCCATGCATGCCGAAGCGTGGCTCTCCCACTTGTAAAGACTTGTATAGGGATAACAGAATAATAACCATGCGTTAAACAGTAGGTCAGTCTATGCAAATAAAATGAATTGTCTTTGTAATTTCAAATTAACAACTTTTTACTAAAAGCATTTGGAAGTATATACATTACTTATTAAAAAAAACTGTACATCTGTCTGACCGTTGCAGCTTATATCTGGCAGGGCTAGACTTCACTGACACATATCTGATCATCAAGATGTTATAAGGAGTAGCTCAAGTTACTTTTATTTTAGAAATAAAATCGGTTAGATAGTTTCGGAGTTTTTTATGAGCAACAACATGACACCAAAATGACATACATATAGATATAGAGATATTAAATAAATGCATAAATATTTCGGACATCTTACACACAACGCGATCTAGACCCAAGCTAAGCAGAGCTTGTGTTATGTGTACTAGACAACTGATATGAATACATACATACTTTTTTGTATGGATGTATGTATGTATTTATGTATAAAATTTATGTACATATTATACATAGAAAACATCCAAACTCCTAAACAAATATTTGCAGATCATACAAATATTTTTATCCGAGCCGGGAATCGAATCGAATTTAAATGATATATTTAAATAGTTTATTGTTAAACTAAGTAAGATGTTATTTAGTTACCTACTTTCATTGAGTCATGATTATGGAAACAAGAAAAAATATTTTTCGCCTCCTTTTACTCTAGAAATGATTTCAACGTACTATGGAACCGCACCATAGGCAGGTTGCTGAGAGGCAAAGAATACCTGATGGATATATTTGAGATTGCCACGGTAGCTTTCGCTGAACGAGACGAGTGCTGCAGAAAACTTGAAGCTTTGAAATGGAGAGGACTGTTCCAGTTAAATAGAGATATATCCGTATGTATTTTTTGACAAGTTCAGAGAAAAACTAGATTACACAATTTTGAAAATCCTTCAGTTTGAAGTTAAAAAAAATAAAGCAGATTTCTTGATTTTGGAGCTTAGTGATTTTATTTATTTATTTATTTAACATATCATGCACTTTAGGTGCATTGGCGGACTTAATGCCTAAGGCATTCTCTACCAGCCAACCATCGGGTGATGCAGAGAAGACAAGAAGTCGGTGCATCTTGTAAACAAAAATGTATTAAAATAAACATATCTGGCAATATATTAAATGCAAATAATATATAAAAGTTAATCATACATACAAGAACTAATACATACAACTAAATACATATAAACTTTCATAGATACATACATACGCGAATAGATGTACTAGGAATAATAGATGACATGTTATGTAGATGTTGATTCTGCAAGTTGTTTAATAAGAAACTGATTTACTTTTATCTTAAATTTTGAGAGGGAGCTCATTCCAAATTAGAACGGAAGGAAGTTATTAGTGGACCGAAGGTTTTTGTTGTTGTTTTACAGATTATCGATTTGAAAAAAAAGTCTCTCAGCCAAAAATCCATTTTGTTGTTTATAATATTATTACTTGCGACATCTCACCGCGGTCTATTCCCAAACTAGGCCAAACCAGTGTCATAGTAGCCAAACTCCTAATAAATAAACCTAATTTTATCTCAAGGAAATGCAAGGTTTCGAGGGGGACTTAAACCATTTAGCGAAATTGGAAGAATTTCTGCGTACAAAGGGCTCCAGGAGAATATGCGAGGCTGATGAGAAAGAAGAAATTGACAGACATGAAGAAGTGATGAGATGTGAACAGGAGATTGCCAAATACGACAAACTATTGGACGATATTTTTGTAAGTTGCATTAATAATACACACTATAGTCGTTCCAATAGTTTATTTAACTTTTGACAGCTCTAATACTTAATCAAATAGTGATATCCTGACCCGTTACCTATTCGATTTCTTTCATCGATCGATTTTATGCATTAAGAAGTTTTAATCGATTTAACAAACTCATTATTTTATAGATAATTTCGTACTTCATATTTCTATGTGTTTCAATGTGCGACCTCCTTTGTCAAAATAAAGAAGAAATGGATTAAAAGAATGTTGTTCAAATATGACGGTTCTATGTCATGAAAAAATATATAAAAGGAACTGAATTTTCAAAATGTATTATTGTATTGTGTTGTAATTCAGTGGTTAATATTGTATTTGTTAAACTATTGATGATCTTTATTAAATCTCTCTGTCTATTTTAAAATAATCTACAGTATTTCAATGAGTAACCTTCAATATAGTTGAGTATTTATATTCCTCCGTATTGATTTATTTGTGAATTCTCACGTTTGGTTGAGTTGAGCGTATCGTTCCTGCCTTCGTTACTGTCAAAATGCCAAAAAAGAAAGTACTCAAAGGACAAACAAGAGAGTTTGTCTTGCGACTTCGTGAATACTTTGAAAAGGAAAGCCGTAATGGTGGGCCTCTTATACCAGTGACTCAAGTTAGAGACCGTGTTGCAGCAGCATTAGGTATTAGTGCTCCAACAGTGGCAAAAATAACAAAAGAAGGCTACGGCAGCAGTGGCATGGAACAGAATAAGCTATCTACACCTAAGAAAAAACGTCCGCCTAGTAAAGTTACAGCCGTTGACAATTTTGACGCTGATGCTATTCGTCGTCATATATACGACTATTACCAAAGAAAAGAGATTCCAACATTAAAAAAACTAACACAATCTCTTCGAAATAGTGGTTTGTTCCGTGGTCAAAAATCTTCTCTGACAAAGGTATTGAAAGACATTGGAATGTTATTCCAAAAATGTGACAAACGAAAAATTTTAATGGAACGCAATGATATTGCTTTGTACAGATGCGATTTTTTAAGACAAGCAAAAAAAATAGAAGATTGGTCGAATGTTGTTTTCACAGATGAAACTTGGCTCAATGCGAATCATACGCTGTCAAAAACTTGGACTGACAACACCGTTGGCTCCACTTCTACAGTACCAATGGGAAAAGGCGAACGACTGATTATTTGTCATGCAGGAACAGTAAAAGGATTTGTGCCAGGCGCTCTATTAGCTTTTAAATCCCAGAAAACAGGAGATTATCATGAGGAGATCAATTCGAACGTGTATGAAAAGTGGTTCAGAGAAATGCTTACATCACTCGAAGAGCCATCAATAATATTTATTGATAATGCACCTTATCACTCTCGTCAAATTAATAAAATACCAACACAGGCCAACAAAAAACATGAAATTATAAACTGGCTCCGTGACAATGGCGAAGAGGTGAATGAGTCCCTACTAAAAGTAGAGTTAGTAAAGATATTAAAAACAAAGAAGCTGCCAAAACGATACGTCATAGATGAAATGGCAGCAGAGCATGGGCATACCGTCCTCAGAATTCCCCCATATCACTGCCAATATAATGCAATTGAAATGATCTGGGTACAAGTTAAAGGATATGCTGCGAGGAACAATACAACTCTTCCTTTCACCGCAAGAAAAATGCTGAATTTACTGAAAAATGTGTGTGAAAAAGTAACTCCAGAAAACTGGGCGAATGTTGTAGAAAAAACAAAGAAGGTGATAATGTCGGATTGGGATCGGGATGTTGCATTCGACAATTTATCTATCCAAGAAATGATAATCAATATTACTGAGAACTCAAGTGATGATGATTCCTGGTCATACGAAGAAGACGATTCTTTATAATTAAAATTAGTATTACAGTACCTCTTTTGGTTGTTTTATTTTTAATCCGTAAATTACTACGAATTTCAACATTTTGTACCTGTTCATTACAAGTAGGTACCGCAGGTAGTTTTTATTTGAACCAACTATAGTAAGTCTAAACAATTATTTTAGATTCATTAATTTGCGGCGAATACATTCGATCCCATTACTAGGTACGAGTACGATGGAACTGTTTTCATTACGCAAATTATTTATGCATTGAAACAGAGACATTTATAGTCGTTCCAATAGTTTATTTAACTTTTGACAGCTCTAATACTTAATCAAATAGTGATACCCTGACCCGTTACCTATTCGATTTCTTTCATCGATCGATTTTATGCATTAAGAAGTTTTAATCGATTTAACAAACTCATTATTTTATAGATAATTTCGTACTTCATATTTCTATGTGTTTCAATGTGCGACCTCCATCCTCCTTTGTCAAAATAAAGAAGAAATGGATTAAAAGAATGTTGTTCAAATATGACGGTTCTATGTCATGAAAAAATATATAATAAAAGGAACTGAATTTTCAAAATGTATTATTGTATTGTGTTGTAATTCAGTGGTTAATATTGTATTTGTTAAACTATTGATGATTTTTATTAAATCTCTCTATGTCTATTTTAAAATAATCTACAGTATTTCAATGAGTAACCTTCAATATAGTTGAGTATTTATATTCCTCCGTATTGATTTATTTGTGAATTCTCACGTTTGGTTGAGTTGAGCGTATCGTTCCTGCCTTCGTTACTGTCAAAATGCCAAAAAAGAAAGTACTCAAAGGACAAACAACTGTCAAGTGATGATGATTCCTGGTCATACGAAGAAGACGATTCTTTATAATTAAAATTGGTATTACAGTACCTCTTTTGGTTGTTTTATTTTTAATCCGTAAATTACTACGAATTTCAACATTTTGTACCTGTTCATTACAAGTAGGTACCGCAGGTAGTTTTTATTTGAACCAACTATAGTAAGTCTAAACAATTATTTTAGATTCATTAATTTGCGGCGAATACATTCGATCCTATTACTAGGTACGAGTACGATGGAACTGTTTTCATTACGCAAATTATTTATGCATTGAAACAGAGACATTTAGGGCATTTTAATGCAAAATAATAAAGCTTTTTACGTGATTTGATATAAAATATAATCACAATAATTTTATTGTATGTTTTATTAATATAATCGATAATCGATTTATTTCAAAACTGTTTTTATAGTCTGTGGTCATTAATTATGAATGACACATCCCTAAGTAGGCGGAGCCCGCCCATAAAGTACAGTATTATCTGTAGTACATTGTATCAAAAATTATTACAAAACTTTATGTGCGTGATCTGTCAAAAGTTAAATAAAGTATTGGAACGACTATAGGGCATTTTAATGCAAAATAATAAAGCTTTTTACGTGATTTGATATAAAATATAATCACAATAATTTTATTGTATGTTTTATTAATATAATCGATAATCGATTTATTTCAAAACCGTTTTTATAGTCTGTGGTCATTAATTACGAATGACACATCCCTAAGTAGGCGGAGCCCGCCCATAAAGTACAGTATTATCTGTAGTACATTGTATCAAAAATGATTACAAAACTTTATGTGCGTGATCTGTCAAAAGTTAAATAAAGTATTGGAACGACTATAGCCATTTTTTACTATAACGAATCATACAACAAGTATTTAATCATGTAAAAAACTGTATAAAGCTTAAAAAAATAATTTTGTCTAATAAAGAATTAGTATTATGATGTACAATGCGATTCAAATAAGGATAGGAATGTCAATGACGTCTATCTGTCAAATGTCTCTTGTGAAAACATTATTGAACATATTGTCCCTTGAAAAAACAATTGAACCCCTTAAAATTTTTTGAATAAACATTATTAATACGCAAATAAGGTTTCGTTGCAGACCTTACTTTTCAAGTGACATTCGGCAGAGGGGTCATTGACGTTCCTATTCTTACTTGAGTTGCATTGTAAGCAACTCAAATAAGTTTCTTTTTTCTTTATTTATTTAATGAGGGCTTAGTCACGAAGTGATTATGTCGCACTAAATAAGAATTTGATTCGCGATATTTTTATAAGAGTTAACGTTATGTTTACATAATGTTGTACATGTTATTTTTGCTCCTATAGGATTACGCTGGAACTCATAAAATGGGTATAATTATGACCAACTTTGACAAGACTGAGATTGAAAACTTCTCGTTGTTCATTCTGTTGTGTGAAGTCTTGCAAGAGTCAATGCACATGAGGAAAAATCTTGAAAGTATGAGGCAGAGAATTTGTAAGTTATAGTCACCATTTTTTCTTTTTTAAAATGTTATAATAAAAAGGAGTGTTGTTTTATTTTTAGCGTAGGTATATTTATGGTGGCAGGTTGTCAATCAGAAGTGTCACCACCTCTTGTCATCCCGTGGGTGACGTAACAGTTGACTATCGGTCGTTTTCAAAACCATATATCTAGTTAAAACTAGATAATGTCTATTGTTTTTTTTATGGAGTAGGTGGCAAACGAGCAGGCGTATCGCGATGCCTGATGGTAAGCGATTACCGCCGCCCATGGACACCTGCAACACCGGGGCCGTCACAGGTGCGTTGCCGGCCTTTAGGGAATGGGGAGAGGGATGGGGGAGGGGTTGGGATATGGGCCTCCGGTATCCTCACTCACTTGGTGATACACAGCGCAAGCGCTATTTCATACCGGTTTTCTGTGAGGCCGTGGTATCACTCCGATCGAACCGGCCCATGCATGCCGAAGCGTGTCTCTCCCACGGTGTCTTTTTCATTATTTTTTTTCAATATGATTGATTTTAATACTTTCATTGTCTTAAAAAAAGAAGCACTGCAAATAGGAATCTTCAGTCATTCCAAAATTATATTTTTTTTAGTTAAAACAATTTAAAAGTGGTGAATTTTTTTTAAGAAATATAACCATAATGTGGTATAATAAACCTTATTAACTATGGTAATACATGCAATTAAAAAAAACATTAGGTACTTCATATATTAACTGTTAAAACCGGTTTTTGCACTACTCGAGCGGGGTGCCATTTTGCTATCTAATACTTATTTAGAATGATTATTTATTATCCCGGGATCCTTGTGTGGTTCATGGTGATCCACATTATGCTGCACTATCCATATTCGCAATGAAGATTCAATTCCACCACTCTTTTCCATCGGTCAGAGTAGAGTCATTTTAGCAGCTCTTACATAAATAAATATTCCGGACATCTAAGACACAACGCCATCTAGTCCCAAGCTAAACAGAGCTTGTGTTAGTTAGCAAGACAACTGATATAAATACTTATATACTTTTTTTGTAAATACATACATATTATACATAGAAAACACCCGACCAACAGTCCGAAACAAATATTTGCAGATTATACAAACATTTGGTCCGTCCGGGGAATCAAACCCGAGACCTCAAGTTTAGCAGTCGCATACACTACCACTAGGCCACCGAGGCAGTCAATAAAGAAAAGTTATAAGACCTCTCCCCATGATTCGTCGTGGAGAGGGGTCGGGATGAATTCAGTGGACGTGGCGACGCTGACAGAAGCGCGTTCCAATGCAGACCGTTTCGAAGTGACCTGAAGGGGGAAGCTCATAAAGTATCGACTTGTAAGGCTACAAATGTCCATGAGCTAGACTCGTTGCCCCCCTACCTCTTATGTTAGGAGAGATAAGGGCAGCGAGTAGAAGAAAAATTTAGATTGATTTTTATGTCAGTGGATACTCGCGATAAAAATGAAGCCCAGAATGAGAGACACGAGAAGAAAATAGTTGAAATGACAATGGAACTAAATGAACAAGAGACAAGAACCAGAGATAAGCTGAACCAAAACATAGCGGCTGAGAACACTTTTAACAAGGTGCTGAGAGGCATTGATGATCTGTTCAGGTTAGTACCTACCAAAGGTTTGTCGCGTATTTGTTTCCTTAAAGGTAAACAGATACATTGTTTACGGATGGCATCCTCTGTTGTGGATTCAAATCTCACATGGGCCGACACTGTGTGATCCATAAATAGTTGTTCTGAGTTTTTTTTATGAAATAGGGGGCAAAAGAGAAGATGTATCGCCGCGCAACACCAGAGGCGTTACAAGTACATTACCGGCCTTTGGGGGATGAGGAAGCGGACGGGGGAAGGGGTTGGGGTAGGACCTCCGGTATCCCTCAGCGGGCGGAGCACACGCCCCCGTCGATGGCCGGTCCGGCCAGAGACGACGGGGACGGAGGGAGTGAGGTGCCGCCCGTTAGGGAATCGGAGGTTGGGGCGGCTGTTCTTCGGATCCGTTCCAAGAACACCGCCCCCGGGCCGGACGGGGTACCACCCCGAGTGATGGCCCGAGCCCTCGACCATATGTCGGACCCTGAGTGCTGGAAATGCGGGAAGCTGGTCCTACTGCAGAAGCCGGGACGGCCAGCCGATTCGGTCGCGGCCTATAGGCCCATCGTGTTGCTGGACGAGGCGGGCAAATTGTTCGAGAGGATTCTCTCTGCCCGCATCGTCCAGCATCTCAGCGAAGTGGGGCCCGACCTGTCGGACGCCCAATTCGGGTTCCGAGAGGGGCGTTCGACGGTCGATGCCGTGATGCGCCTTAGGGCCGTGACCGAAGAGGCGGTTGGCTGTGGCGGCGTGGTGTTGGCGGTGTCCTTGGACATCGCCAACGCCTTTAATAGTCTGCCATTCAGCTGCATCAGGGAAGCACTCCTGTATCATGGGGTGCCAGAGTACCTGAGGCGGCTGGTGGCAGACTATTTGGAGGAGCGTACCGTCGTGTACGAGGATCGAGATGGCGTCTTGAGACGGTGACCCATGTCGTGCGGCGTTCCACAGGGGTCTGTCCTCGGACCACTCCTGTGGAACGTGGGGTACGACTGGGTCCTTCGAAGTCGTCTGCCTCCCGGGCTGGGCGTAATTTGTTACGCCGATGACACTCTTGTCACAGCCCGGGAGGCGAATTTCCAAGAGGCGGCGCGCCTGGCCACCAGGGGTGTTTCTCTGGTGGTTGGGCGCATCGAGGCGCTGGGCTTACGGGTGGCCCTTGACAAGACGGAGGCCCTGCTTTTCCATGGGCCCCGTCGTGGTCCACCCCCCGGCGCCTCCATCGAAGTCAACTCGGTCCTCGTACCGGTTCGGGCCCAGATGAAGTATCTGGGCCTGATCCTCGACGGTAGGTGGCTCTTCGACGAGCACTTCCGACAGCTTGCTCCTAAGCTGGTCGACGCTGCCTCCGCCCTTGGGCGTCTTTTGCCCAACTTGGGTGGAGCCAGCGTCGTTACAAGGAACCTCTTCACGGGGGTGGTCCGGTCGATGGCCCTTTATGGGTCACCGGTGTGGGTGGAGGCTCTGACTGCCCAGAACAAGGCGCGCCTTTGGCGCCCTCAGAGGGTATTGGCAGTCAGAGCCATACGCGGATACCGCACGGTGTCCACCGAGGCGGCGTGCGCCTTGGCCGGAACACCCCCGTGGGATTTGGAGGCGGAAGTGCTCGCCGAAGTTTATCGACGAGCGGCTGAATATCGGGCGGAGTACGGGTATCGTGCTCCGCCCGAAGAGGTACGCGAATGGCGTGAAGCCGCTCGCCGAGCCACGATGGCTCGTTGGTCTTCCCGGCTGGAGGCTCCACGCGCTGGCTTTGCCACCGTGGAGGCGCTCCAGCCGGTCATCCTCGAGTGGGCAGGGCGGCAGCACGGGACCCTTTCCTTCCGGCTGACGCAGGTGCTTTCCGGGCATGGTTGCTTCGGAAAGTACCTGCACTCGGTCGCTAGGAGGGAATTGAGTCCCGCCTGCCACCACTGCGACTGCAGTGAGGACTCGGCCCAGCATACGCTGGAGTTCTGCCCCGCTTGGGCGGAGCAGCGCCGGGCCCTCACTGCAGTCATCGGAGGAGATCTGTCGCTACCGGCCATCATACGCTCCATGGCCGGTGGCGACAGCAGTTTTACCGCGGTCGCATCCTTCTGCGAAGACGTAATTTCGCAGAAGGAGGCGGCGGAGAAGGCCCGGGAGGACGATCTCCACTCGGACCCGATCCGCCGCCGGCGAACCGGGCGGCGGAGGCGCGCCCATCTGCGCCTCATGCCGCCCTGAGTGTGGCCGCGGATGGACGGGATGGGTTTTCCCGTCCATCCGCTTTAGTGGCCAGCCGCGAAGGGGCGACGTACGCGTGTGCCGTGCGTCGCCTAATTTGAGAGTATTTACTGCAGAGGGTGCCCGCTTCTGTGCGGGCAGGCGCTGGGAGGGGTCCGGTTTGCGTTAATAACAGCGATCCCGGACCCCTCCCTTCTCAGGCGCAGAGTTGGCACACCGTGTGGTTTTAGTCGGTTCGATTCCGACACACCGCCCCGCCGCAAACCCCGGCGGGGTGACGGCCCGAGGGGGTTTCCACACGTAAAAAAAAAAAAAAAAAAAAAAAGGACCTCCGGTATCTCTGCGAGGGATCCAGTCGTGTTAATATCAGCAGTTCCCGGATCCCTCCCTTCTCAGGCGCAGAGTGGCACACCGTGTGGTTTTAGTCGATTAGATTCCGACACACCGCCCCGCCGCAAACCCCGGTAGGGTGACGGTCCGAAGGGGTTTCCACACATTAAAAAAAAAAAAAGGGCCTCCGGTATCCTCACTCACTCGGTGAAACACAGCGTAGAGTCTGGGTGTTTTTGGTATCCGTTTCATGTTTGTTTCTGAAATTCGCCGCAACACAAGAGAGACAGAGGATTCTTAGTGCAGGTGTTATCTTTAAAGAATATAAAATATATTTTGCAGTGTATAATTTTAATCCCACTTTTGCTCTGTCGCACAATATTCATCTGGGATAGGGATCAAACCCATAATGTGCGATATCAAAAAGTAGACTGTAAGAAGATTTTAGTGAATTTTAGTTTGGCGATGACAACAACAGAACCACCGCCATTATTCTTGTGATATTTTTTAAATTTTAGATTAACAAGATATGACGTCACTCCCCTGTTAATACTCCTTGGAAACCACAGAGAGGTAACCCAATGGAATGTCAGCCGATTTCTCAAGATCTTGGAGTGCGAAATCAAAAGCCTCGTCGAAGTTGTCTATGGCGCCGTTAAGGTATATCAATTTGTTCTGCATTCTTTAAATGGCTATAAATGAAAAATTATTCTCAACCTCAGATTTTCAGTAGAACAGTAGAACATTGAACAACAAATCGTGTGATCACAAATTGTTGTTCTTAGTCTAATATAATAGTTTATTTCTTTCTCTCAAACACAAAGGTAAGTACAATATTTGAAGCCACAATACAGCTTGATTCACTCTCGTTCCTTTGTGAGAGGTTGGTGCCTGTAGTAGGAAAACCCTGTATCACAGATCACCAGGCAAGTCTAAGTGTCTTTTGTTTCCGTTTTATGTATATCAATAAAAGTCTCCCGCAACACAGGATTTATTCTTAGCTTGCGAGTTGTCTACAAACAAAAAAGCTCCTTCATTCCCAGAATTGGTTCTCATTTGAGTCTTCCTCTATTTTCCATTCACTCCAGCTCACGTTTCCAATCCATTTTCTTCGCCCTAACTTAACTTGTTCCTTGGTTACGTCAGTAACCGATTGCACTTAAGCTTCGTTATTTACGATTCTGTACACTTTGAAAGCTAATGGAGTTTTTCACCGATTGAACTGAAATTTTACCACTATAGATAACCTTCCTTACTAATTGTTTTTTAGTCAATTTTCTGTTGGGTTTGCTCGTAATTTCTCATCGAATCAACCACAATGTACCACAGCGAAACGTAGTACATTGTGTGGTACACCTAATTAAATTATGTAATAAACACTGCAGCCTCCACCGCCGATGCCAAAAGGACGCAAAACAGCAACGGAGACTCCAGTTCCACCTACCAAACTGGTGGCAGATCCTTACGTGGAAATTATCCGGCCAAACAAGATCGATAAGCTGGTATCATACAAACCTTGCGCTTAGTAAGTTCCAAGTTCATATTATAAGTAATGGGTTTTCTTGTGACACATTAAAGTCGCCTCCGATATTTGTTCGCTTGGATCTTATAAACTACTTGACGGATTTTAATGCAGTCTTCAGCAATAAACAGATTGATTCAAGAGGAAATCTGAGATTTTAAAGACTTCCGGACGAAGCCGGAACGGGTTACTAGTAATATTACAAATTCGAAAGTAACTCTGTCTGTCTGTCTATTACATTTTCACACCTAAATCACTACACTGATTTCAATGAAATTTGGAATAGAGATACTTTGATTCTGGATAAAGAACAATGGTTTGTATACGCAAGCGGAGCAGCAAGTAAAAGCTAGTATCAATATAACGGTACCAACTACAGTTTTCCATAGTTTCACCTGCGTCAGCAGCCGCTACTCAGTTCCTTAAGAAACTGCCTCGTTGGTCTAATGGTTAGCGTAAGCAACTGCAGATCAAGAGGTCTCGGGTTCGATTCCCAGGTCGGACTGCCGTTGGGTTTTTCTTACAAGAAAATATTAATAGCAGCCTGGAGTATGGAAGATGGCGGTGTTTCCCGCCCGTGTTTCGGAGAGCACGTTACACTGTCGGTCCCGGTTGTCATTAATATATCTATGGCAATCGTTATTGAGAAGTCAGCGCCCTCAAATATGCTGAGAACTATTTCGGCTGTCGTATTCAGTTCACCCTCAGGGCTACGGAGGTCAGATGCCAGTCGCTCTATGTAAAAACTGATATTCAGGTAACACCAGTTGAACTAGTAGCCGACACCAAATAATCTTGGGAATAATAAAGGCAAGGAAAATGATGACGCTGTTCCTTAAGATCGTGGCGTGGTTTTACATCAGCTACTTCCTCCGCTCTTAATAAGTATTCTATCTAAAACCAAAAGACAAATCCTACGGCGAATTATAAATTCCCTTCGTCCACAGTTGTGTTGAAGACTACATAATGAACTTGGTATTCGAGACACCTGCAGTTCTAGCAGACAAGGAATACATTGAATCCATATTTCATCTTGAAGATGTCAACACTAAATTTGGAATATACACTCTTACTATACCAGAGTAAGTTTGTTTAGTAGTTGTATTTTGTTGTGTCCGGCATCGATACTACGATACTGTCGTAGTTATTTTTATTTTTAAGTAGCAATACTGTCTAAGTGTTAAGTGGCAGCACTGTATAAGTTCCTACAAGACAACAACAATAAATAATCTCCCCTTTCTTTTTTCGTTGTTTGAGACACCACGTTGAATGTTTTATTTAACTACTTCACCACGGTCACAATCATTAAATATAACAAGGACGTAACACAAATGTCTGACTTAAGTCTATGATGGTCTAGTGAATTGAATGACTGGAATGACAAATATTGACTATACTTACATTCAATCTTCGAAAATCTTTCTTTTAATCGAAATGTAACATCAACGTAATAAATATTAATGTAATTATTAATTTGTTTTTTTTTGCAGAAAGCGCCATCCGTTCCGAGGAAAGAAGGAGTAACAATTTATACAATAAAACTATGTAGCAATCGGATTTAAAATTAATACAACTAACAATCAAAAGGGTTTAAGCGTTTTCATTTATTTACCAAAAGAAAATAGCAGGGCGTTATTCGTGGATCTTGTTGCGTTTGAATCGATTTTTGTGACTGATTTTTTTCTAATATAAAAGTAGCTTAAGTTATTTCTAATAACACCAGCTATATGCTAGTTGAAAGTCCTGTCAAAATCGATCCAGCCATTCCAGATATTGCAGAGAACAAACATAGGACAGAAAAAAGAAAAACAAAAAAATAGAAATTTTATATCATATTACTTACACATCCGAAAGTACAATGTTTGTACTTTCGGATGTGTTTTATTTATTTGTTTTGTACCCATTGATTTCATACAAAGGTGTTTTATTATGCTTCAAGCCGATACATAAATTTTCGACTTAATACTATTTTCAAGAAATATCTGTTCGTAAATAATCACAAGTTTTTACCAAAAAAAAATGACTTCAAGAACTAAACCAAGTTGAAATGGGACCACACGGGAAGCACTAGCTTTCAAAAAAAAAATAATGATCAAAATCGGTTAACTCAATCAAAAGTTGCGATGGTAACAAACAAAAAAAAACAGTTGAATTGATACCTCCTCCTTTTTTGAAGTTGGTTAAAAGAGTACCTGTTTGGGTCAGTTAGTTTAGGTTTGAAAATCAAGAACTTTGATAATTGTTCGGTGGTGTTGTAATCTCTAAAATCACACTACCTAATATTAAAAGTGAAAGTAAGTTTGTTTGTTACGCTTTCACGCGAAAACTACATAACCGATCATCGTGAAACTGTGTACACATATTCTTGGACGTATTAGAAGTAACTTTTTATTAAAGATAAATAGAAAAGATACTTTTAATAAATGCGAGCGAAGCCGCGGGCAATGAATAAATCAATACTATCTTTGTTTATTTACCCCTCTTCCATAACCTTTCTCATTTTAGGTAAACGTGATAAATATAGGTCGCCATCTAGCGAAAATTCCTCAACTACTTCGAACAATAAGACACAGGGTGAAAATCTTGATTGATGTAGTAATAAATAGTACAGTTACATGTGATGAGTGTCATAAGTATTTTTAAAATTAAATTAATTTCGCAAACAGCATATCAAAGTACCAATTTTCAAAATGCCCGTTGAACTTTTCAGTTAAAACTATGTCTATTAGTTAGTTAAAAGTATGTGTATTAGGGTACAGGCCATTAAAATCATGACGTTATTTCAATAATAATTGATTATGTCTAGGCTAGGAGCCTACACAAAGTGATCGATAGACGATATCCAATCCCAAAGGAGGATTGTTACACTAATATTTTTTTTATCTGCTATTACAATAAATTGTAAGTACACTGACTTCCAAATACAATAAAAAATGAGCGGCAACAAAATGGAACGAAGACATACTACTTAGTTATTCTGCATCCCGCAATGAAAATTCTTCACTTTTTGCATGGGAGCGAGTGATAGTAATCTGTAGAATTAGCCAAATACTTTAGTGTCTTGTCTGTGGTGCCACTATTTGTTTGCTGATTTGGACCGTTAATTTTGAATTTATAGTAGATCCTTTTATGCTTACATGGCAATTACATTCAAAATTCTACCAAACAATTTTTTTTCTCACAGGCAATATTTGACCTGCTTAATGTTGTAAGTTAATAATTGTTCCCATTATTTTTGTAAAAATTTCGTAAAACGTTTTATGGATCACCGCTGCCCATGGACACCTGGGCTGGCCAGCAACATCAGAGGCGTCATAAGTGCGTTGCCGGTCCTTTAAGTTTAAACTAGTAACAAAACAAAATCTAATTAATGTTCTACAAGGTGTTTTTATGAATAATATATTGATTGAATATGAAAACAAATTTGTATTAGTATGGAAATAACTAGATTTCAACTATTTAAAATTGTTCAATATTTTAGAACTACAAATCCTTATTATAAATAATACTAATTTTGGTAACTTGCATATCAGTCACAGTTTAAATGTTGATATGCATTACTCGATACCATTCTTAAAGCGTATATTTTAAAATTTTCGGTTAAAAAACACGACAAAGTGGTTTTCAACCTTCATGTAATAAGTAAGACCGCAAAAACATAGTAAACATATTTTCCCCTGATATTGTTACTTTTCGTAGAGGAAATTTTAGACCTAGGCTGGTATCACTGCTGATGTGTTTTTCTTGTTTGAGTGTGTGAGTGATGTCTCCGCCATTGAAATTCATTTTAGCCGAGAATTGAAATAGGTTGTACCTTTCTTAATCGGCGAAAATCTTATTAATCTTTCTTCCAACAACCTTTCTATTTTGCTGTAAACCGAGAACCAATATTTTACCAAATGGCAGACAGAGACACAGATGAGTTAAACATCGATAACGTAATAAAAAAATTATTAAAAGGTAAATTTGAGATCGTCTGAAATAAACAAACTTTAAAGTGCAACAATAATAAATTCAGTGAAAAGTTAAATGTTTAGTGCATATATGTGTCAGTTATGTGAATAAATTGTGTTAATTTGTGTTGGTGATATGTTTACGTTTGTTTTCAGTTCGAGGCGAAAAGCCTGGAATGAATGTACAGCTAACGGAAATAGAGATCAAAGGGCTATGCTTGAAATCACGAGAAATATTCTTGTCACAACCAATATTACTTGAATTAGAGGCACCGCTAAAAATATGCGGTAAGTACACAACGTAGCTGATCACTTTCCTTTGCGAACCTTCTACTTTCGAAATGATGAAACAGTTTAGTTTATAAGTTTTTGTTAGCATTCATATAGTTTTTTCTAATTATCGCAAGTAGAAGGTAAACTAACATTGTAATAATATTTACCCTCAAAATAAAAAGTTTGTCATTTGATTAATGACATTTAACCTCTTTTCGTTCCATTCATAAACTGTAATGACGTTCTTTGCAACGGGGAAAAGAATTATATTGCGCGGAAAGCCTTGTATTCACATCAAATTTATATTTTAACTGTTCATTGTAATCCTACATATAAATTTTGTTATTTAATATTGTGTTTTATCAAAATACAATCGTGTATAAATATTTAACACGCCCAATACAACAAATCAATAACATAATTGGTATCTCGCATAATGAGATCATTACATTCAATGACAGTACTGTTAAATGATGTAATGAAATTTGTAAAGAATCAATTCTGTATGACAATGCCTAGGTTTTCTGTAAGACAATGTATCTGAATACCTAATTGACCATCTTTCCGTCAAAATAGAGAAGTAGAGCTCCATTTACTTACCAATAATTTCAGAAAGATGGGGATGGGGCATTTAAATGAAACTGTCTTATTCATAAACATTATTTAACTAAGCAACGGTTGTTATTTTCAATGTTAAACTTAGGCTTCAAAAGTTCAAAATAAAACAAAACCCTGCTTAAAGTAAAATAATGTTTATGAATAGGGCTGTTAAAGTTTCCGAGAATGTATTTATGGATGATTGTAACATAATTATGGCAGAATAGCTAAACAGAACCGAAGTAAACTTGGCACAATGATAGGTATTACTTTGGATTAGCAAACAGGTTACTTCTGGTTAAGACTACAATTATTGATCAAATTAATATAACTGAAAGAGAAAGAAAACATACAATGAAAACGTAAAGCTAAATAATAAGACATGTGTCAGTGAACCAACAATATTTACATAACACTTATTGTTGTAACATAAGCCTTTTCATTTTCTTTCATTGCTAACTTTAATTGTGAGGTTTGGAATATGTTTCAGTGTTAATACTAATATAAATTCTTAAAAAAATCAGCGTATTTAAATTGATTACAGGGATGGTCCAATAAACCATCCCTGTGATCAATTTTAAGCAGACACCTTGCCATTTACTTCTGAAAAGATACAAACCCCACATAGGACTACACACTACACTTTGTTTGATCAACAAATTGTTGTTCTAAGTCCAGGTATTCTTTGTGTTCATTACATATATGTAAAGTACCCTGCGGCAGGATTTATTCTTATTGTAGTAGTTGTCTTTTTAACATAAAACATGTCAACTGAAGATAACAACACTATTAATTATAAAAACTAGTGAATGTGGAGTACATCTTTTTGACTTGTGCATCATTGGGAGAATTTTGTAGAGTTCAAGAATACTTAAGTAGAAAAATAAAGAAAAAAATTAGTTTTAGACCTGCCACATATTTCACATATTATATTTTATACATGAAATTTGATTGGTAATGTAGATTTTAATCTATACTAGTACTAGCTGACCCTCGCAACCTCGTTTTCGTCTACTATTGCCCGTAGCGTAATCATTTTCCCCCTTTTTGTAATATTCTTCATTGGTGCACCTATGACGATATATAGCCTATAGCCTTCCTCAGTAAATATACTATCTAACACTTATAGGATTTTCAAAATTGAACCAGTGGTTCATGAGATTAGTGCGTTCAAATAAACAACCAAACTCTTCAGCTTTATAATATTAGAATAGATATTTACATATTAAGTTTTAAATATGAAATTTTATTGGTTCTGTAGACAACTCATTACACTGTCACATCTAAATTATTTGATGTAATTGATTTTTAAGGTAGAATAAAACCTTTTTAACCATGATAACCAACATACATGTTGATGAAACCACATGCTTGAGAAAAAAAGGCAGGCAACGCACTTGTAACGCCTCCGGTTGTGTCCATGGGCGGCGGAAATCGCTTACCACCAGGCGATACGTCTGCTCGTTTGCCCCCTATATAATAAAAAAAAAATCACAAAATGTTAAAGTTTATGATATCAAGCCGACATTAATTACAATAAAGACATGTGCCATTTAAAATGAAATTTATACACGATGATGAAAACATTGGAAGCATGACTCAGAAATTATTCATATCCCTTTGTCTTTATCTTGTGTGTGAGCCTAGAGTTATCATAGGATTAATTTTATAATTTGTCGTTTGCCGTACATACACAATTTTCTAGCTTCAAATATTGTAAATATATCATATTAGATTATTGATCATATATTTTGCTTTGTCTTTGTATAATGTGATTGGGAGACATTTTAGAAACCATTTGTGCTACATTGGTGCTAATTCTGTTTGAAAACTATCCCAAACTAAATATTTGTTTGTCTTATTTTTCTAAAAGATAATTTTACAGAAAGTTTAGTATTGCAACAACAGTTTTATCATTAGTACTTAATTAGAATTTTATTTTTATAAGTAATATTCTTATGTCGGACTGCAACCGACTGAAATCGAAAAAAAACTGTTGGATGGCAGCTGTTTTATTTTATCAATTTGGACTTTCTTCAATGAAGTTGAAATGTTAATGCATATGCATGTTATCAAACATTAGAAATCACCTGACTTTCAATGTTTACAAGTTAAAATTGATTTCCTACTGTACATTGCTAATTATATTCCTTAATCAGGCCTTGAACCCATCACCTAAAGTAGATATTCTGCCGTCAGAGGGCTCTCTATCAATCTAGAGTTGACCCAAGAACTAGAAGAGAGCATTTTAGCGTAAAGTTACCTTGTGTGAGCTCTTCAAAATTACATACTGCTTAGTCCATTTTTAAGCTTGTACACTTCACAATGCTTATGTACATGTAAAAGAAGTAATTGATGGTGATTACAAAAAGTGTCCAATAGAATGTTAGACGGTTCATCCACATCTCAGAGGACCAATTTATAGCGCCATTGACGCCCACACTTCTGCAACACGTGTGACACTAGACATATATTTATGCCAACGTTTCGGTCGGGAACTACCCGCAATTGCGTCATTTTATAACGCACATGTACCTAGTTTATCGTTGTTTAATTTAACGTCATTTGTGAACAATATAATATTCATTCAAGTCTATGGTAATTATAAAAAGGTTTTTGACTGTCGCTAACATGTAGGTAACAAAATTATTTCTGTAACAGATTACCTTAGTGAATTTGTCTTAGGAGAATGTGTTCATAAATTCCTGGCGAAAAGGTTGATGATTGTTGCTAAATCACAATATTTTAACATTGTGATTGAGATGGGAAACAAGCCTGCCTGTTAATTACTGTTTAACGATGAATGATGTAATTAAAGGTACAGTTCTGGGATAAGTTTAATAAGACTAAGTTCACTTTTTAGTATAACTGTAAGTTTAATTGCTTATAATAATTAGACAATCACTGCATTAGAAATATATCCTGTGTCGAGGGACTTTACAAACACATAAGAACCGTATGCAAAGAACACCTAAACTCAGGACAACAATTTGTGGAACACACAAAGTGTTGTCGTTCCATGTGGTGTTAGAGAATGAAGTGGAGACTGCTAAAACCACCAAGCGATCAAATTCAATTCAAAATCATTTAATTAATTAAGACACTAAGTGATATTTATGAATGCTAAATTGAAACTACAGTTAAAAATCATAGATCGACACAAACAGACGCCACAGCATGTACTGGATTGTCAAGGTAAATTGGTGAAACCACCAAAATCTACTGCCAGCTTTTGTCGATCTATAGGGCCTTATGAGAAGAATAGTGGCAAAGAAACTCGTGGCGGTTCTTTTTTTAAAGTCAGATGTTCAGGTACAATAGTGTTAGTGTTACATGAATGGCTAACAGTATGCAAGCTGTAGCTGTAGCTGCTGAAATGATCCAAAAGATAACGTACGAACGAAATGATCAGTACTGTATATTTTCATTTATTAATTTTTATTTACTTTGTCATTAATAAATCTCATTTTCCCTTTTAGGTGACATCCATGGTCAGTATTACGACTTACTAAGGTTATTTGAGTACGGAGGTTTCCCGCCAGAGTCGAATTACTTGTTCCTCGGCGACTACGTAGATCGTGGCAAACAATCGCTGGAAACGATATGCATGCTGCTCGCCTACAAAATCAAATACCCCGAGAACTTCTTCCTTTTACGTGGCAACCATGAATGTGCTAGCATTAATAGGATTTATGGGTAAGTGGACTTGATTTTTTATTTAATCATCTTACTACTTTTCTACTACGTTTTCTACTTGTTTCTTCGATCACAGGATTGATATACAACTTTGTAGTCTCATAGCTGATCACACTTTTTTTTTCCTGAATTTTCGAAACTCCTTTCTACTTGCCTTTTAGAAAACAATAACCAAGGATAGGGTACGGTCGTCTGCCATAACAATTTAAAAAGAAATCGACTAAAACCCAAACGGCAAAAAAAACACAACAAACAGTTTTTTCAGTTTACCTGAAATGAATCATTGCTCTTTAAGTAAGAAAAAGAAGTAAAAAAAAATATTTCTCATGGAATGCGTTCGGGTGTTCAAAAATCATGTAACTCGCGTTATCGGTTACGCGAGTTACATGATTTTTGAACACCCATGTTTTCAACGCGCCTAAAGAAGATTTTACTTTAAAAATGGGAAAAGGACAGAAAGAAAAATGTGATGATTAAACGATTACCTCATCATTCATGCTTCATTGTTTTGCTTTGACTTTGATGTATAAACAAACTTATTACGTAGTACGCCAATATATATAGCTATTCGAGCACACAAACGAACGTAAAAACACACATACACACACACAAACATGTCGATGAGACTTATCTCGTATGTTCTCAATAAACTACAAATAGTTTTGAATTTATTAACATGAGTTTCGAAATGGAATTAGTCAATTTAATAATTGTCACCTTAAATAACCGAGTACTTAAATACTCACGAGGTTTATATGGGAAAAAAAAGTTATGATTATACTATTTTTCTATCAAGGTTTACGTTTTTTCTCTCCTTAAGAACCTTACTTGTCTTAATCAAAATATTATACAGAAAACTCGCACAGGAAATCAATGTAAAATGATAGCGTTCGTGCTGTTTGTTGTCTTTGGTTAGAGAGTACGAGACCGCAGGCCCGAGGCAGAAGCTTAACTAGGCACGGCCATCATGATGTGGGTCACCACGCGGCATTGTCTGCATTCGCAATGTGTATGGTGACCACCACTCTTGGATTCTGTTTATGCTCAACACTTTTATCAACAGGCAGAGTAGAGTCATTTTGGCAGGGCCAAACAGCTAGCGAGTCCCCTAGTTTTGCGCTTGTTATTAATTGCTATTTATATAGATTTTGAAATTATAAAATATCTGAACACTAAGAAACTAATACTCTCAGTATTATGAAGGTAGGTGTACTCACACAAGTTACAGTGTAATTTTAATACGGTATTTATAATACCGTTAGCTCGGATGGCGGGAGTTTTTTGGCACATCAAAGAGATTTGACTCGTGATTAAATTATTAAATGGTCACACTGGCGGATTGACGTGTCGTGAGAGCGACATTTACTAAACTACGGATACATGTTTCACAAAACTAGCGTCAGCGTGGGATGTAGACAGTTCACAGCATATTTTAATTGGATATTTACAACTAGACGTATGCTTTTACGTATCGATAACATGTTTTTATGTTAAAACTTAACTATCAAATATAAAATTTACAATGTCCGAGTTTGATTGCCTGTTAATTATGCAACTTCCAAATTGACGAGTCAAAATCTGATGTTAGAATCATTAACTCAAAATTGTGGTCCTTTCTTCAAAAGCCTGACCCAAACTCTATACTCGTATAGTTTTTGTTAAATCAATGTTCAAGAACTTTAAAAAAGGACCTCTGTGGTTTGTTTCGACAGTTCTTCTCTAAAAATGTAAAGGTTTACTAAATAAATTATTTAAAGAGTGTTTACGAATTACGAAAACGAAATGTGTGTGTGTGTGTGTGGTCATATTTTGCAGTCTACCATATGGGTTATTGGGTCATCATGATTTTTCGCAAAAACAATTACGTTATTAGAAATAAAGGTAAGGAAATATCTTTACCAAAGATCATACAAAAATAAAAAAAAATATTTGAGGATGTTAAAATTACTTTTATGCAAGCGCTGTTAGTGGCAAATGTTAGTATTTTTTACAGCAAATGTTTTTAGTAGCAAATGTTTACATGCACCTAACATACTACCCGCCACTAGCATTAATATCACTTTATTCCATTTGTATATACATATAAATTACATTTTTAAATATACATATAAAACAAATACATTTAAAAATAATAATATTATTATTAGGAGTTTCCTTAAGGAAAAACAAACGCTACTACTGAACAATAGTCTGGGATCGTCGATGGCTGCAGTTATTTTAAATTTACATTAGAACCTCACAAAAATTCGACGTTAGCAATTTTCACTGAGTGATTTTACCGGAGCTGAAAGTCCTGCCCTGAGTCTCCAGTGAATAATAAGAAACCATGTCCAATATGCGGTGTGAACGTTAGCTTTAGCTGCTACGTTTAGGTACATGAATCTAACAGACTGGAAAACATTATCTTCATTCTCCGTAGGTGGTACCGTGATCGACTTATTACTACTTGCTTTACTCGGTTTAAAGACGTGCTTTGCGAATTTAACGATTCAATCATAAGCAGGGAGAAGAAACTGTTTGACATGATGCCAATGGCCGCATTCTAAGAGCATCGAGGCCGAGTTCATTCTCGCAACTTAAAACTAGAATGGTCTCAAATAGTGTGATTCATAGAGTCTAAATGCATCTTATAATCTATATTAATATTATAAAGAGGAAAACTTTGTTTGTATGTTTGTTTGTTTGTAAGGAATAGGCTCTAAATCTACTGGACCGATTTTAAAAATTCTTTCACCGTTCGAAGGCTACATTATCCACGAGTAACATAGGCTATATTTTATTTTGGAAAAAATAGGGTTCCGTAAGATATTGGGGTTTTTCGGACACAAGGTGTAAAAAATCAACCCTATACGGGGGAAAATTTTTCGCTACGGGCAATAAAAGACGCAAACGAGGTTGCGTCGGTCAGCTAGTCATAAAATAATCCAGTTAATATGTTAAACATATTTTTTATTTTGAATCACAACACTTAAATAAAAAGAAGACATTTTCAAAACACGAATATAAACGTATTCAATACGTTCTCAACGAAGAATCTAATTTATAAAAAAACTTTCGTTACGCCTAAAAAGTATTTACATAATAGCGTAATGAGTCGCAGAAAAAAAACTAAAATACTTATGTAACATGCAAATCAGCCGACACGTGTTTCTTTAATGGTGCCTCTATAAAAAAAGAAATTTGTAATAATTTTCCGACGTCTTCACACTAGAAAGAATCACTATATATTATAAAACAAAGTCCTCAGTCGCATATTTATATACACGGTATATTCATTAGCTCTCTTAGATTATTGATATCGAATATATTTCTAATATTCAATAATTCTTTGTTGTCTATCGATAAATCGTTCAGGCAATATGCAGTCCACTGCTTAACATAGGCCACTCCTAGTTGAGGGCTTCTCATTCTTCTTGTTAATTCACAAGTTCGTATCTAGTACATTTTTCATACAATGTTATCGTTTTGACAAATGATAATAAAAAACCAATTTAACTAAGGTGTCAACTACTGTTACAGTATTTATACGTTCAAAATGAGGTTCTTAAAACCACATGCTATCTGTTCAACAGTTTCTTTTACAATTAAACTGTGTTTGAAAACAAGTTTTGTCAACTTTGCTTGCCTTCCTTTTCATTTTATTCATCTCCTTTCATAACGAGACCGTATTTTAATTAATATTGAAAGAAATCCTAGCTCAGTAATTGGTCCTTGTAAGTTTAATTATATCTTCCTACAGTCACTATGAGGATATACGAGTATTATAGTACTTAGAGATTTTACGCATTTTTATAATCATTTTCCGTGTTTTCTTTTACCTGATGGTTTTACTCAAGACATTTTTTCGTAAGTTCACAGTTGGATTGTGATTATTACTTCGATATAAAAAGTAGAAAACCGAATATCATCAAATGCATTTTAACTAGCTCCTGTTTGGATCTGACACCCTATAAAGTAGCAAAATAAATGAAACCATATTTGTGAGTTCATATTCTATTACTAGCTGAACCCCGCGATACGGCAACGCCGCGAGGCGAAGCTTAGTATCTTTATAAATTGTAACCTATGTGTTATTCTGATGTATAAGCTATATTATTGTAAAGTTTCATTCAAATCCATTCAGTAGTTTTTGCGTGAAAGAGCAACAAATACACTCACAAACTTTGACGTTTATAATATTAGTAGGATTTGGTTGGTATATGTCTGTGTGTCAAATAACTAACAGAAACCAAACACTATTTTATATCAATATCCAAATTTTCACCCTTTTCTTACTCAACGTATGTTATCATTCATTAAAAAAAACAACTGTTTACATTCAGTCCAAATGTTAGTCACTTGAATGTCATGGGAGAGTGACCAAGCTTTTGTAATGCATCGTCGTCGACCCAAACGTCCCATATAAGTACATGTTCGGTTTATGTTGAACCTTTGTGTTGACGCGTATTTGCATTTACTATGGGGAGTGCTCCGAGTAATTGCAAAAACTGATCCCTGCCACTTCTTTCCGCCATCCAAACCTGAAATCCAAACACTTCCTGTTTCAACTCTAAGTTTTTATGAGATGTTGCCAATTGGCAGTATATATTTGTCTGTCTTATTGCTATGAAATATAATATCCCTATGCCTATTGGCCTGCCGTCCCACCGACATTATAGCCTAGTGTGATTACGTGTTCTTTGTAATATAACGAAGACGACCGTTTCGTATTATGATGTCACTGCCAGTATCACGTGAGTAAAAGAAAGCTTCGGGCCATCATTAATTCGTTTGTCGTTTCGAACGAACCAATAACCTGTAAATGACTCAGTCCAACTTGCTAAAGGTCCAATGAACTGTATTTGCTAAAAACTTTTTTATCTTTTGAAGATCGTTTTCGTTGACCGGTTAGTTACACATCAGATGAGCCAGAGTACAATTTTTTTTTTTGTAAATTATGAACAAATTATGTTAACGATTTGTTTTTAAAGATGTGTAAGATAGTATGAAATCAAAGTTAGAAAATAGTGTATTTACAAACGAAAAGCATCTTTATTGTAATTATAAATGATTATATTTTTACTACTAGACATATGTTTTTTTTTATAATTGGACCTTCCAAAGTGACTCTACTCTACCTAGTAGAAACAATCAGCATAGTCCAAGAGTGGTGGTCACCATACTCATTGCGAATGCAGACAATGCAACAATGCAGCGTGGTGATCTACACAATGGCGGTCTATTAAGATGCTTCTGCATTACTGGGCCTCCGGTCTCGCACTCACCAACGAAACACGAGAGCATGAATGCTGTCATTTAAGGTTGGTCTTCTGTGAGAGGGTAGTACCCGAGTCGACTCGTTCCTGCTGCAATCAGCGTGGCTCTACTATCTATTCTATCTAAAATATCGTAATACATGACCTACTTTTACACGATTAACAAATCAGCGATTTTCAAAAACACTAATTCGATAAAATAGGTGTTTTATCATATAAATTTGAACCAAGATAATTTTGGAAGAAGGTCACTCCTAGCCGTGTATTTTTGTATCCTTTCCGTGATGAATCCGAATTTGTAGCATTGAATACGGTCCGGTTCCTCGGTTTTCCGGACCGGATCTTTATATAATATCGCCGTATACATAGGAAGTTTAATTATAGATAACCTAAACTTCAAGGCAATGTTGAATTTTACGAATTGTATTATTAATATTTGTATAATTAGCCTACAGATTCCAGAAACGCCTATCTATATAAATACACTGTACTTATAGCTAACATCCTCGTGTCCTTGTCCCAGTTACATATTTCGTTTCGATTGAATATATTTTATTCCGTACCAATATTTTGTGTTTTATCCTTGAGTAATCTAGATATCTCTGCTCTATGGTATATCTTTGATTTTAAATTATGTATATTTAAATGAAATTTAGTCACTCATTTTCAAAGTAACACCGACTTTAGTAACCCAACATCTAGTTGAAATGTAAAAGCTTAATTCTATTTATTGCATTTAGCGGTTTCTTATTTAAATTTGATTAAGATCAAACAAATGTTTAACTAACTAGCTATTTTTAGGTCTGTGTAGAATAAGTTCGTCGATTTTATCAAACGAAAATTAGCTATTATGATCATTTACATTTATAGAGATTGTCATCGCTACCAAATAATGTTTGTATTGAGATGACGTAGAATTCCTGAATGTAGAAAACCCCGAATCGTGTAAACTTTGACATGACAGTTCTCAGATTAAAATCGACATACATTGGGGAAAACTGCGCTTAGAGCACATGGGAAAACGCGTGACTAAGCGTCAACTCATAATGATTGACAAAATGCGCCAGAACATTTTAAATATAACCTTATATCATTGAAATAGAACTGAAAATCGTATGAACGATGTAAAATGTTTGTGTACAAATTTCAGCACTATCGCAATGGAATAAAGTTCATATTTAAAAAATGCTCCCACGTCTTGCAGCTTAGTCTGACTTGTCCCTTACACATGACTCATTTTAGTGCAAGGTTGATAAGAGGTTCAAGTTCACGCAAAACGTTTGAAACGTAAAAAAACTTGTGGCGCATGAACCAGCTTTACTATCACTTTACAATACAACAAGAACAGCTGAAAACCAACGGTACTGTTTAAAGTAATTCAAATATGAAGAAAGTATGACATAAGATATACAAAGAAATAAAATTAAAGTGTATGTTTGAAATTCCAAATTATGAGCTCTTCACTAAATGAATATGAAAGTCTTAGCAAAGATCATTATAGCCCAAGTGGTGTACCACTCTTTGAAATGATCGTATTTCATGAAATAGTACTTCTAGTTCTAGAAGTGACATCATCTTCCCATTCTAAAAGTCGTAAAGTATCGAGCACGTTTTTGTTCAATATACACCGGTAGTGAGTCACAAAATTAATTTAGAGTATAGTTTTTAAGACGATCGCTCTACGTATTACAACAATAGGTGCCATCCATCCGCTGCCAGCCACTTTTTTCCAAACGTGAGTCCATGTCTGTAGTCCATTCGTTTAGATATCGGTCGGTGCACCCGCACGCAATTGTGGTTATTGTTGTGAAATACGAATATTTTAATTTATACAACGGCATAAACTGATAAATCGTACTTGCTTGTGAGTGTACGCCGCAGGCGGGTCCTTAGATTTTGTGGTGGCTTACTGCACATGGGATCGCGGCGCGATCAAGGTGACCGTATCTAAGAGAATGGACTATACTTAGTGTTCATTTATTTCTAATTACTACCAGAATCAAATAGTAGTTTTTATGCATCGCATCGGGTCAAAAACAAAGCAGCTTCGTACTCGTTGCCACTTATAACACTATAGATGACGAATCTTTCATTGGCTATATTGTTGTAAAACTACCCCCACAAACTAGAATATAAAAATTAATTATGAAATGTATGTAAATGATGGTCTTCGCGAAGGCAGAGACATGCTCACGTACGTTTTATGATATATACAGATTTGTTTCATCTCCAGATTTGGGTTTTTTTCGTTGTAATTCCGGAGAAAATTGCAATTTAACGTAATATCATCTTTACATTATATAAATTTCCACTCCACTATTTTATTACTAGCATTTTGTCAGACAGAAATAATAGCAGCGTTTAGCGGTTTATACCTCATTTCCGTTGTCCCCAATGTTGTAACATTTATCTTTTGAGTTTTTTTTTTACTATAATATAAAAATATGAAGCCTGTAGAGCCTTGAGATATTTTGGAACATTCTAGAAGTTAAATCTGCTTTGACTCTGATAATAAACAACATTGAATTATGGTTATGAAGATGCTTTACAGAGAAAGTCTTTATTAACACTCTATTATTAAACTTCACCTGTATTTTTTTCACTACATTCGTTAAGTTAAAGCGTAATTTTCATGGTTTTATGATAATTTTAATTCTTAGATATATTTCCTACGGTAACTGGTGATAAATGAGGGTTTAGTAAAATTATTGCTCCTAATTTTAAAAATTCTACATATCATCTATTATTTGTATGTAACACATAAATAAAATTGGAGTGTCTGTTTGTAATATTAAAATAACCGCTTTCTACTAGGTACATGCATATGAATGTATATACGGTACACATACCAAAATATATATTTTTTAAATTTTTGTCTGTCTGTCTGTCTATCTGTTTGTTCCGGCTAATCTCAGAAACCACTGGTCCGATTTGAAAAATTCTTTCGGTGTTGGATAGTCTACTACTAATAGGAGCGGAGCATCACTGAAGAATGTTTCAAAAACGGGGAAAATTTTCACGCCACGGGCAATATAAGACGCAAACGAGGTTGCGTGGGTCAGCTAGTGTATTATAAATACAGTAAGAATATTTTTTTCTTACAAAAAAATTCTGAACATTTAGACAGTAGGTGATATGTACATACTTCGGTAGACTTAACACTTAAAGCATTAAGTGCCAGTCGACCGATTGAGCCATTTAGAGAAAAGATGAGGTGGGTATACTATTTTCTAGATCAAGAGCACCTTAAGACGATTTGTGTACCTTTGACAATGTAGTTATTTATAAGATTACCTTTCCACCAACCCATACACAAAGATATTCATGGCGTTGATATTCTCATAGAATTGCGTGAACTTCTGCTAAATAGCTTTTTAAGTCATTTCAATAGTATTTGGGTTATAAAGAAGCAATAAATTAATACATTAAACAAATTCCAACCATCGTTTTATAGCAGTGTTCCAGTTTAAAAGAAATATACTGTTAGATAATATTTATTACCTGTAAAACATTTTATTGTCTATTACTTGGAAAAATGATTAAGTTCTCGAACTGATAACACGATTGTGAATAACGAGAGGTTGCATAATATGTAGTGGATAAAAATTATATTAATATTTTTCCCTTCTCTAAAACATCATCATGGGGTGCCATCTTCAAAATGAAGTTTGGAGGTCAGCAGACGATATCCCTCGCGATTGTGAGCGGCCTCTTACAGTTGTGATATTTTTGCAGACCAGTCCAGGAACTGATGTCATCTATCCACTTCTTTCTTGGTCGACCTGGTGTCTTCCTGCCAGGTATTTTTTCCCTCTAAAAGAAGCCTCAGGAATTCATGTTGAGTGCCCCTTTGTATGTGTCCAAAAAAGGCAACTTTCCTGTTTACTATAATAGACATCAGTTCCCTCTTGCACTTGGCTCGCTCCAGCACTTTGAAAAAACATAGGGTATGTTTTAGGTTGCGTTTATTTTTACCAGAAGTCGCCAGTCGGTCAAATTTCCTCCATAATTTATAACACTTGAAAGTCCGGTTGATCTTTCACAGTAGAAGAAGTATTTTGACGATTCATATTCCCTCTATTCGCGCAAGGATTGTTAAAATAAGTGTACAAGAAATTGCTTGACGAATTGATACATTCTTGAATGGATATTCGGCAAAAGAATGAAAACTCAAATAGCACATTAGATACATTGAATATCCATGAACGAATGCATGAAATCGGCAACGCATTCTATTATTTATTAATTTCATACAAACATTATATTAAGTCTATGCAAGGTGAAAATTTACCACAGCATAATACAAATAAATTAATGATTTTCCTTGAATTCCCATGATTGGAAGTTTTAATAATAAGATAATAAGTCTCGTATGTAATTTTAAGTTTTTAAAGGATAAAAAATTAATCGACCTTGACCTTCGAATATTTGTCTGTTTTCTACTTCTTTTTTAGAGTTCTTACCTATTCTAGTCTTATCATCATGTCAGATAAACTCTAATAAAAGCGGTAATCAATGGTGACTGTAAACTACTTTATTTACCTGATGGTAAACACAACACCGCCTTTCCATTCCTTCTCTTCGTTAATTCTTCCTGTTATTCATTCGTTCATGTTTTGTGTAACATATCCCTGTTACCTTAGGTAGCAGATAAGACATGGTTTTTCTCCAATTGTTAGAGACCGGTACATTTAGTACCAAAATCAATTTAATTTGTACATTATACGTATATTGTTTTTCCGGATACCCAAATTAACTTTTTTTATAGAAAACTAGCTGATCTCCGGTGCGTTACGCCAAGTGTGTTAAACGAAGCTAGTCTGAAAAAGTAGCCTAAGTTACTCCTTGTATCATCAGCTATCTACCAGTGAAAGTCCCGTCAAAATCGCTCCAGCCGTTCAACGTCAAAAATACAGCCGGAACAAACAGACGACACAAATTGAAAAAAAAACGTTTTTTTGGTATATATTACAAACAGACACTCCAATTTTCTTTATTATAGATGTTTATATCATAGATGTATAGATAAACGCTTGATTATATCAATTTCATAACCATTGCTCAATTCTAAACGTTACAAATGTCTTCAAGTGAATAAGTATTCCTATTTTATTCCACTTGTGTAAAGATCTCAAATCATTTATTTCCATAGGCCCCAAAAGGCACTTGAACACGTCAAAAATACAAACATCAAAATATAAAACAAAAATCAAGTAATCAATTCAGTGATAAAAGGTACTAATACTAAATGCACTAAAATGATTTGAATTACCGAAGCTTAGATTGATTTCGATTCAATGGTGAGAAACTCATGTGCACCATCTTTTCAAATAATTCATACAACCTAAATAACCTTTCAGACGTTACTTTTCTCACACCAAAAACACGTTCAATGGCACGCTGCAAGATTTTCGTATGTTATGCCTGCCTCGAGGGCATTATGTTATAATTTACATACACAACTTCTTATGTCAGCATAACTGGAAACCAATAATGAGTCTCTAGATCCAAAACAGAGATAGAGAAGATACAAACGATCTTTTCTTGAAAATAATTAATTTCCCATTGAATATATTCATTATTTCATTGAATAAGTATTATACTTAGATATATACTTCTCTTCTTCTTCTTCCTAGCTTTAATCCCAAGATTATTTGGGGTCGGTCCCACCTGTTTTACTTGAATCAGTTTTTCCACGAAGCGACCGGCATCAGGCCTCCACAACCCTGAGGGTGAACTGAATTCGAATGTTGAAACTAGTGTCAATATATATGAGGGCAATGACTTCTCAATAACGATTACCTTAGATGTTCATTGGCAACCGGGACCGACGACTTAACGTGCTCTCCGAGGCACGCACGGAAAACACCGTCATCTTCCACATTCATTTCACATTATAGAGGCTACGATATTAAATGTTCTCAAAAATATTTAGACTAATCACATTATATTGTTGCTATTTATTGGTCGTTGTATGAATATGTTGGTATTATAAAAAATGCGCATTAACAGTATGTTAGCTCGTAAATAACCAGCCCAATAATGATTCATGATGAGTCACAATTTATACAAATAAATATAATTAGAGTGCTGTTTGTAATATTAATATAACCGTATGCATACACAGTACATAAAACCAAAATAACATTTTTGTCTGTCTATTTGTTCCGGCTAATCTCTGGAACGGTTGGACCGATTTTGATGGGACTTTCAACTGACAGATAGCTGATGTGATAAGGAGTAACTTAGGCTACTTTGATTTAGACTAACTTTGCCCCGCACTACTCCGTACTAACTTTACTACGGAGCTTTATATCGTGTACTACAAATAATTAGTTAGTTGTAATCGTTCTAACTAATTATAGTAAAGGTTTTAATATTTATACCGTGGGAGAGCCACGCTTCGGGCTTGAATGGGTCGACTCGACAGGAGTGATACCACGGCCTCACAGAAAACCGGTGTGAAACAGCGCCTGCGCTGTGTTTCACCGAGTAAGTGAGGATACCGGAGACTCATACCCCAACCCCTTTCGCTATCCCCCCGCCCCATCCTCCATAGGCCGGCAATGCACTTGTGACGACTCTAGTGTAACGGGTGTGCATGGGCGGCGGTAATCGCTCACCATCAGGCGATACGTCTGTTCGTTTACCCGCTTTTCAATAAAATTAAAAATATTAGTACGTAAAGAGATGTTTTATTCGCAGTTTAAGCTAATGTTCCGCTCTTAAATTTTTATAATCTTGGAAAATATTTGCATGTAAGAGTACAGAAAGTTAACCTAATATGTTTAGTAAGTTGAGTGAAGTAATTTCACAAAAAAATCGTCTATCAGTAAGAGCTATTTGTGAAGTTTATGTACAGTACAGTACAGTATATTATAGAAAAAACAACAATAAGACTTACGAGTATAAGTTGTGGTCGACTTTCGATCAGCAAGTCATATCTAATATTTATTACCTTGTGTACGCACAAACAAACGCCTACATATGTATATATACGTTGACTTGATCTGTCATCGACCTGACTACTTGAAATAAAAAACAGGCCTGCAAAAAATTGGATCCTTGTCAGAGGCATATTTGGTATCTCGCCCACGGACATCGACCCGCATTTGACTGATTGCAATCACAAATTGTCATATCATTGACATTGTTCAAACATGACAAAGTGTGACGTCAATGACAATGGATGGCTCCATCCCAACAAGTATCGAGGAGATCGTTTTTTGTTTTTTCGGAAGACGGTCCCCATTTCATGTCATCCACATTTTATATATTTTTTATCATTAATTTCATCACGACGACGACTTGAAGACTTGATAATTGAAGACGATAATTACTTGACATTGGCAGAAATAGCTGATCCGAGTGATCCGGCTAGTTGCCATTCATCATCAAAAAAAAAAAAAAACAAGTATCGATAATCGATACTGCGATAGTTATTTGAAAAGTTCTTTAATACCTAAAAGTTACTGCAATTTTTTCATGAAGTAACTTTAAGATGTTCAAAATATACATTGAAAATGATCAATACGTGTTCATAAAATGTGTTTTGCAACTGCAATTCATGAGTCACAAGTGCTTTGCCGTCCTTCGTATAGACTTGGCCCAAGTATACTCTCACCGGGGTTCTTTGAGGCTGTGGCTGTGTGTATTTGCCTAAACATGGATGGCTCACCCTTGAATAAAATCGATTGCTCTTTGTAATCGAATTATCAACATATAATTCTCAAACTCAAACTCAAATCATTTATTTCCATTGGCCCCAAAAAGCACTTGAACACGTCAAAAATACAAACATAAAAATATAAAACAAAACTCCTAATACTAAATGCACTGAGATGATTTGAATTACCGGAGCTTAGATTGATTTCAATTCAACTCAAAGGTTTAAATTGAAATCAATCCAAGTACCAGCTCCGATGGGTATTGCATTCATGAGAAGAGCTGGTGACAAACTCATGTGCACCATCTTTTCAGATAATTCATACAAAGCTTGTTTGTTTTTGACAACAGTATTTTTATGTGCAAGTTAAGGCAACCAAAACACAAAGGCTAGAAAGCGGTCTTATTAGACCGCTAGAATATCTTATTAGATATTAAAGCTAGGAAAATAAATTTTTTGTCTAATAAAATAATAAAAATTAGTCCATAGCATATAAGGTTGCAATCACTTACACATCAAGGAGTAAAAGCAATGTGTGCATACATACTGGTTCCAAAGAAAAGGAAAAAAATAATATATTATATATATATTATAATATTATACGTCGCCCACTTAAAGCATTATCCAATGATATACGCTCATTATTTTAACGTTAATATAATTATTTTGTTGCACAGATTCTACGATGAATGCAAACGGAGGTATAACATCAAGTTATGGAAAACTTTCACAGACTGCTTCAACTGTTTACCTGTTGCGGCGATAGGTAAGTCTTTGTACTTATAGTAAAATTTATTTTAAATATTGTTACGCAGCAACTGAACAAAATGTTCAATTCCTACATATCCCCTATTCTACTTGTTGTAAATTGAGATGCAAGACAACGATATCGTTTAAACGAAAACGTTTGCTCAAACAAACGGCTCTTTTTACCTTTGTGATATAAAATACCTGCGTATTCATATAGATTTTTCGATAAACATTGAACTTGAAGCCTATTTCCTATTCGATATGTTATCGGAGTACATCAACTTTGTTTTTATACATATACGCCATTTAAAGATTATCTAGAAGAGATAGCTAAATGCGATAAGGCTGGAGGCTTATTAACGGATAGCCGTTCCTCGCAGTTTTGCACAATACAACTGAAATCATGTAATCGGATGGTTTAGTAGCAACTTTTAAAGGCGAAATCGTCATTTTCGCATCTTTCTCATGCAAACGGAGACAGAGGACGTCGTGAAAATAACTAATCAGATTAAAACAAGAAAGGCAATTGACAATTTGGCAGGGTTCGTGGTGTGAATAACCAAGCGTCTATAGATTTTTGTATTCGGCCCTTAAACGGCTCGGTGGAAATTGTTGCCAACGCTACAGTTTCTAGTAGAAGTATCTCGTTAATGCACTATTTAGCTTTGGTGGTCGGCTAAAGTGTAAGCCTCGGACTAAACGTCCTCGAGCTCAATGATGTCCCGCGTTCAAAATCCTGGTGACGCAACCCCGGCCGTCTCATGATGCGCCACAGCGAAGCCCTACTACAAGATAGCGATAGCCTTGAGTAGAAGCATTACTTTTAAACATTAATCTCAGCATTTTATCAAAGTCTACTTATACGGTCTAGAGCCTAGCTTTATAGCTTCTAGACCGGCGCGCCTTATACGGTATAGTAGGGCGCTCGGTGAAAGCGGACGCTGTACCTACGCCTCTAGAATCGTAATATCAATAAGATCTTTGTTGGGAGGCACTTGGATTCTTACATCACATTAAACGTATCTCTTATGGCAAGAGCCGCAAATCCAATACCAATTGCGCAGTTGTAAATAATGAAGAACGTTGTACGAATTTAAAATAGGCAAAGTTTGTCTTGACATGAACTGTACTAATAATAATATATTAAGAAGTTTTAACAAAGTATATATATATATATAAATATAAATATAATAAATAAATAAATGTATAAATAGATGAGTAAATATAATAGATCAGTAAATAAATTGAATATAAATATAATTATGAAATAAATGAATAAAAGTAATTTAAACAATAAAAGTATTTTAAAAATAATAGATGAATGAATAAACTGTGAATAAATAAAATAAATAAGTAAATAAATAGATAAATAGAATATAAATACAATGAATAAATAAATGAAAAATAATGTAAATAAATAAAAAATGCATAAAACGACTATGAAAAAAACCACTACAAAAACAAATAGGGATTAATAAGAAAGATAATACAGAATGACAAGGTCCTGTCGGTACTATGGACGGTGAAAAGCTGCGGGGTATAACCAAGACCTCGATATTTGTGACATTTAGGAGAATACTGTACCTGCATGAATTCTTATTCTTCTTTTTATCATTCATAACAAGATAGTACTTCAAGTTTCTAGTATTCCAGTATTTACCGTGTGAGTGACTACTGGAATTGCTAATATATGGACTTGTCACCGCCTAATGCATAAATTACTGTCTCTCACTTTAACATATCATGAGCAAAAAGAGAGTCTATACGGAAGCTTTTTATTATTAAATACAGTAAAAAACTAATTGTTATTGCCGGTCGGTAAAGCAAATTCAGGAGTGTAATAAATTATGTTCTCGTTGCGGACAAACTTTGTAAGTATCTTTGAAATTGAACCTGCTCCAGTTTAAGGAGTTCTCGAAAGTTTACGGGTTTGTAAAATATGGAACGGAACGGAACTGAAGTGCGCTTCACGCACTTTCTGGTGGTACATAGGTTTTCTTTACCTAGAATCTCGTAAAAGTTTTGAAACTTGAGAATTTTTTTCTTTCTAGGGTATTAACAGATATTACGTGGAAAGATACTTGCTGACATGATAGTTTTATTTGAATGCCACCAGCAGAACCTATATTTGACACATATTGTAAATTTGTAAATTTGAAACGACTAGATTATCCTTTGAATTGTTATTGAACTGTTACTGTTTTGTGAAGTATATTCTGTGCTAGAGTAGTCCCACCCTGGTCGAGCCGGCCCGTTCGTGCTGAAACCAGCGTGACTCTACTATGTATGAAGATTTTCACTAATTAGATTAGACCTACAACGGCATGTTACTTCTAAGATTTCGGAATAATCTCGCTACGATTTATTTATCACAAATTAATAGGTATTTACAAAAAAGTATTTATATCAGTTGTCTAGTACCCATAACACAAGCTCAGCTTAGCTTGGGACTAGATGGCGTTGTGTGCTAGATGTCCGGAATATTTATTATTTTACGAGTGTCGGTAAATATTTATCATGTTGACGCTCATATATGCATGCCCTCGGTTCGCTGATTGATTCAATTACTCACCCATCGAACCGTGATGAACCTCGCTTAACAGATATGTACTGGAAACCTTAAAATGGTTGCCCAATAGAATATTTTGTACATAACTTGATTTTTAACTTTATAGCCAGGTAACAAGTTCATTATTTTCGAAACTGTGATCTGTTAATAAGACGCAATTTTGGAACCTTAAAACATATTCCCTAGTAATTGAAATTGTTTGATAAATATTTGTATCATATGTATAAAAATAATACCGAAACAAAATAAAATAAGATTGATATTACATGCCGATCGATACTTTTGGTCTTAAATTGTGACTCATTTTTATTTGTCGTAATTTCTACTACTTTAATGTAATTTTTTACCACAAATAAATCGTATTATAAATACATTACAAATATTAGTCCCTATATTTAGGTCGGTCTTTATTTTAAAATCCATTAACCTTTAGCGTTAACCATATTCCAGACGAAAATACAATTTCGTAAATCTGCTTTGGACCTAAATAAATCCCTTAAAAGTTAGTTTCAATATTGCCATTTTCGCTTAAAGTTTTAATGTAACTAACAGCTGTTCGTATACTTTGTTAAATATATAAAGAAGAGTATTAATATGTTTCTCGCTCACCACACCACGAAGGTCAGACATACGTTGCTTCTATATTTAAGTGGTAGATCGCTATACACACAAACACAGTCTTTTATCTATTTTTAACCTCCAGAGATTATTTTCTGGTATTCAAAACGCGCCTTATGTGAATATTGAGAATGTTTTACTGAATAAAACTAAGTTTATCGAAAAGGAAAATAGGTTTGAATTATTTTAAAATAGACGAACTCTCTGGATGTTGATAATATATTATTTGTCATCTAATTCCATCTAAAGTTTAAGTTTATTAACTGCACCTGTATGTTTGTTTGTAGAATACCGACTTTTTGAGTTTAAATCTATATTTTCTTAAAGACAATTCCCGCACTAGGAATATATCTTCTGTTGCGGGGAATTTTAAAAAACATTCATGAAACGGCCACTAAAAACATCCAGACAACATCAATTTATAAATCGAACCTCGAATTAGATAGTGTCAGAATGGAGTATATTATTATTTATTATTATAGTATTTGTTAAAGAATTATTATTAAGATTATTAGTTGAAAAATTGTGTCACGGTCTCAACAAGAACTGAAAATTATCTCATAAACAAAAGGGGAAAAAAGGTAACATTAAAAGGTTGTACCCTTTTTATAGTAAAACTAAATGTTTGTTTTTCGATAGTTTATTTTATATAAAACACATATATATAGTCTTGTCTCGTCTAGACTTTTTTATTCGTCGGTGTACGATATTAATCCGGTCGAACTATTTATGATATTTTCTGAAAAAAAAAATATCGGTCAAGTGCAAATTTACCCAGACGTTTATAAATAAAATATTCTTATTTTCCGCTCAATATGAAAGTAAAAGATTCTGAATTTCAATATGTTAGTGCATATGTTGTTCCGCTGTGGATAGACGGATTAACATACTCACAAGAAAATAAAGATAGTGTGATCACCCGCTTACCAAATTTTCTTTAAATCGCTATTTGAGTACTTATGATTGAAACAGACAGTCATCTCACCGACACATGATACAATATCAATGGCAACTCATAGTTCTAAGACCCCCGATTATGATAAAGCTATCAAACATAGGAAGTCGAATGTAATACCTAGGTAAACGACATTGATAACAGTATCATGTATAAGTGTCATTATATCGTCACAATAAAAAAAAGCTTAATTGTAGTTATTGTCAATCTTAGAGAAACGCAACTTTTTTCATATGGGCATAGTCGACTACTTACTATCACTCTGGATACCACGGCAATGCCATTAATAAGCACATATTTCGTTACATTACACACCAAGTGATTAAATTGCTGAAAGTAGAGATTAGGTTATTTATTTATTTATTTACTTATCACATCACGGGACCCTTTTCCACATAGTCCCGTATGTCATAATAAAACAATTTAAATCAGAACGTATACTATTAAACTTCTACTGGAACTAAATACATATGACTATAATCTATAAATACACATTTAAATAATAAGTTATTGACTGGATTTATGCACATTTTTAGCACAATATCGTAATATACTTTTAATTCAGTCTATTTCTCTTTGTGTCGCATTTTATTAACAGCATTATGGACAATACATCGCGACTCATTGCCATAGTAACAACTGCATGCATATAACCTCTGCAGTGAAAATTAATAACCACAGGTCAATGACCGCAGTTTCATGTTGCAACCGTCAGTCGCACTGAGAAATTAAAAATGTCCTATTCAAAATAGTGACATGTTCTTAATGTTTTATTTAGGTTAATTGGACGAGAGACTTGGGCGATGACGTTTTAGGGACCGACTGTATTTACTTAAGACTGATTTAGATTTGTTTTTTGAGATAACCTCGAAGATTAATTGGAGGGATTCAGGTCTTCAGAGAAAAGATTCTCATTGGACAAAAGTTGTTGGACGAAATTAATTACAGTCACAGTTATCTTGACTGGTATATTCAATCTGTCTTCATATTGAATTTTGAACCAAAATTGAAAGTTCTTTTCTCTCTGAAAAGTCAAAAGAAGTTACGAGATTGCCATTGAAAATATGCGAAAGATGTAACTGTTAATACCGAAAGTAATGAGAGTTTTTGATTTTGCGAAATACAGCAATATTTTCACCGTATCCTTGAGACTTCTTCATCACTTAAGCACTTTCGAACTTATCTCGAAATCGCAATTTTATATGTATTTTAAAATTAATCTCTCATTTGAATCGTAAATTTCTCTTTTACGAAATCTATTGAGACATTTGTTAACATGTGCTAATAATTCTCTTCTCTCTCAACTTGAAACTAAACGACACTTCGTATCTGAAACGAAGCTAAAACTATTTTAATTTCTCAAAGCTAAAATTGACTAAGTTACTGAACCTTGCCCATAACTTTTGTTGGTATTCCTTTGTACTTTTGGCGTGTCTGGAAATTCTTGATTAGGAATAGTTAAAATTAAACGTCATGATTGTAATAAGACGATCTCAAAGCTATATTAACGACAAAACAAAAATTATGATACAATTACATTATTAATTTATACTTAAATACTTTGATGTTTCTATTAAACAAGATTTTTTCTAAAGTCGTTTAAAAACTTGCCAACAACTTAACAAATTTAAAACTAACTTGAACCCCTACAAATATACTCGTAAATAGGCCGTGTGGCTTGTATTGCAACTTTATAAAAAAAAGATTACAATAAACTCGTAACAATTTGTCTATCAACCAACTTTTTGATTACAAAAAGTTTTTAATATTTATTCTGACGACGATTTCGATTTGTATTTATTAACGACAACTAAGTTCTGTCCGTAGCTTTTTTCAGGTGACAGCATAAGAAAACATGAATATTTTTGTGTGCCTCTGACAAAATGTGTCCGAATATTCACAATGAGCTGTTGAATATTTAGTTAAATAAGTAAAGCAGTATCAAAAAAATAAATATTGGATAGTTTCGGTGTTCATCGTGAGTGCTGCGTCATATGTATATAAAATATACTAGTTGACCCACGCAACCTCGTTTGCGTCTTATATTGCCCGTAGCGTGTAATTTTTTCCCCGTTTTTGAAACATTCTTCATTGATGCTTTGCTCCTATTAGTAGTAGCGTGATGATATATACCCTATGCCTTCCTCGATAAGTGGACTATCCAACACCGAAAGAATTTTTCAAATCGGACCAGCGGTTCCTGAGATTAGCGCGTTCAAACAAACAAACAAACTCTTCAGCTTTATTATATTAGTATAACAAGTCGTTTTGCTTTAGCAAAGTTTTTGAGTATGTCGCTTTTCATACAATAACAATAACAAATTATAACGGGTGTTTTTTTAAGCTAGATAGAACTTTAAATTGTAAAAAGTAACACAAAAAATTAAATTTTGATGAAACTTTTTTTTTTATTTGTTTCAGTATACTCTGACAAATCATCATGAATAGACTCACGCTTGAACAACGCTACGAAATTATCCAAATTTACTTTGAAAATCAGTCGTCGATTCGCGCAACTTATAGACGACTGTTTTATCGCAAAATTGTGTTCAGCGATGAGGCGCATTTTTGGCTTAACGGGTTTGTTAATAAGCAAAATTGCCGCATATGGAGTGAGACCAATCCACAACAGACCCTACAGACTCCATTACATCCAGAAAAATGCACCGTATGGTGCGGTTTTCACGCTGGTGGCATCATCGGACCTTATTTCTTCAAAAATGAGCTGATTTTCAAAGTAAATTTGGATAATTTCGTAGCGTTGTTCAAGCGTGAGTCTATTCATGATGATTTGTCAGAGTATACTGAAACAAATAAAAAAAAAAGTTTCATCAAAATTTAATTTTTTGTGTTACTTTTTACAATTTAAAGTTCTATCTAGCTTAAAAAAACACCCTATATAAAGGAAGTAAACATAAACTTGTAATATCAACCTCGATTCGTTTCCTTCCGACATGTAAGATCGTGAGAAGTAACCAAATAATTTAACGTTTGTCGCCTTAGAAATGTTATTTAGAAACATCAGTCTTATTACATAATTCACGCTTGTAGTTCAAGTTTTGTATACGAAATGGCATGAGGGAATACGTCGTTCGTAATAACTTAGGTTGTTAAGTAAGGCGCTGTTTCTCATAAACTTTTCTCTTATCTAACTGCCTCGGTGGCGCAGTGGTAGCGAATGCGACTGCTGTGCTTGAGGTCTCGGGTTCAAATCCTGGGTCGGACCAAGTGTTTGTGTGATCTACAAATATTTGTTTCGGAGTTTGGGTGTTTTATATGTATAATATGTATGTATTTACAAAAAAAAAGTATATGTATTCATATCAGTTGTCTAGTACCCGTAACACAAGCTCTGCTTAGCTTGAAACTAGATGGCGTTATGTGTTAAATGTCCAAAATATTTATTATTTAATATTATTATTTTCATACATTCATTCATTCATAGTCACAGTGTAACTAGGATTGTTTCTGAATTAGATGGGGTAAAAATGTCAGTTGATTCCGCAAAATGTTAAGAATCATACATTATTTCATACAAATTAAAATGGTTATTATAGCCACTACTTTTGCTGTAATAGGCACTAGGCAGTTCGTGTTATTTGAACGGTACGAGATTTAACTTGCATAAGCGTTTTTTGTTCCTATTAGTGTAAACATTTATCATTTATGTCCTTCCTCAAGAATCAGATCTCCATTCTAAATTCAATCTACGAAAGCGTAACAGACAGACAAGAGTTACTTTCTAAATAATAATAATAAGTATAGATTCCGACTGTAGTACTGTGATTGGCCGATAGCGCCCATTTCTGGTTAACAAACAATTTTCAATGTCGGACATTCGTTCAATAACTTACAGGTAAATAACTGCTACTATTAAAATATGATTAATGGCCTTATCTCTACTTTCAATCGACTGGTGTTATATGTGGTCATAAAGGAAATTTAACTATGCTATAAGATGGCATAGATCAGGATATGGTACCTTCCTTCATGTTAAAATTAGCTCTTAGAAACGAAAAATTTAGGCACTGTAAGTTTGTCTCATTATATTCGGAGTGCTGTCAATTGTATCTGTTTGGTTTTTTACACTTAGATCGCTAAAACATGATGCTATCGTCACTGTTAGCCAAACGTATTGGGTTTGTTTTAAGCTTTTCTGCCATTATCTTTTCTTTTACCATCCTATTACAAATGTTGCGATAATTTATCAATTGTAGGTTCTTATAAAAACTACATACTTTGCTGACAAATGTATTGGTTTTTTCTTACGAACTAGATACGAGTGCAGACTCCTACGTTCAAGATATAATGAATACAAAGGACAAGTGGCCAGTGTTGTATTGTAGACCAGTCTCTTTTCTAAGTAGAGGCCTATGATTTTTTTATTGAATAGTGTGATAACGAACAGATATATATCACCTGATGGTAAGCGATTACCGCCGCCCATGGACACCCGCGACACCAGAGGCGTCACAAGTGCGTTGCCGGCCTTTGAGGGACTGGGGAGGGGTTGGGGTCTAGGCCTCCGGTATCCTCACTCACTCGGTGAAACACAGTGCAAGCACTATTTCACACCGGTTTTCTGTGAGGCCGTGGTGTCACTCCGGTCGAGCCGGCCCATTCATGCTGAAGCGTGGTTCTCCCACGATTAATGTCCAGCAGTGGACTGTTAAAGACTATTGATGTAAAGTAAATAAACGAATTAATGCCTTAAGAGATAACATGAGCATTGAGTAAATGAAAACTGACAATAAAAATCAGCGTTTCTTTACTCGACGCAGGCCTTGTAATCTAGATAATGGCTTTCAGATATAGCTGTACAAGTAGGTGACAGGGAATGTTTACGAGTGGAACGTAGTTCAAGGTTAGCTTGCTTGCTGTTATGTGACGATCCCACCCGCTTTGAGTGTGAGGGGCTTAGCTACAATACTTGTGACGTCGCAGTAGAATACGAGTACTATTTGTAGTGCTTTACGTGTTTTTTTTTACTAATAGATTAGTTTTTGCCATCTACTCCGGCCGCGTCTATGTCTGTAACTCTTTAATTTGGCAACCGATTGAAATAAAATAGCCACTAAATGTTAAGTGGAGTTAACTCAATACAATAAGAGAGAACCGCATCCAAATCAGTTAAACCACTTCTAGATTAACGCGCCCTAACACACATACAATTCTCAAAATTGATGTTTCGAGTTAGATTACTTAATCGTATTATATGTAGGTATAGATTAAGTGCACGTTGATATCACGGGCCGTTAACATTCATTCATTACCAGGAGCTCAATACCCTCCTCCCTTATTACCTCCTTAATCCTCATTACTGGGACGGCAACATACTTGTGTAGGTGTATATAGCCCCTAGCCGTTCAATATTAGATCTGTTCTTGTTTTCTTTATATCAGAAACATAAGCATTCATCTTCGGTACACGACAACACGACCTTTCTTAAATCACTAGAATTTTGGTCACAAAAAAACGGTGAATCTATAAATGAAAATAAAACGTGAAAGCAAAAAGCTTAGCTTAAATAATAAAGGCTAAAGCTGGTTAATGAAATAAAATATTATTATATCTTAATAAAAAAAATTATTCGTTTAACTTGTTACATTTGCAAAAAGAACAGTTTTTTATGAATACTTTAGAATTGTGAAATAACAAACCGGTCAGATTTAATTTAAGATGAAAGCAAAACATTATAACGTTGTACAATTTTATACAGAAATATAAAGTGTATAAATATAACGTTCTCATTTTTATATATAAAAGAAAATCGGATCTTCCAGTTTATTAGCTGCGAACAGACAGGAGACTATTCAATTTATTTTTGAACATAAGTTTATAACTCGTGTTAACAAATGGTGTTTCATTTATGGAACTCACTTAAATTTAATTTATCAACAAAATTCTAAAATTACAATGATGTTAATATTAACATTTTTAACAAATTATCGTGCTCAAGACACAATACAATGACTACTAGCAAAGTGGGTCTTATCAGTTATGCTAAATATAGCTACTTTAGTCCTATTTGGTATCCTATAACACTGATACACTAAGTATGGTAGTATAAGTAGCCTAAGGTATATCCAACTTCTTTACGATTTCACAATGCAAACTGTAGTGACCACGCCCAGTGTGATTGTGGAAAGGTCTTGATATACCTATGAAACTGAAAGCTCTAAGGCCGCTGTCTCAATATCAGCGGGATCGAGGCCTGTGTTGATGATGATGATGCAGTCTTTGACCAACTTTCACTTGTCTTTGGGGCCATCCATAAAGTACGTCACACGAATTTCATGATTTTTTGAGCCCCCCCCCGTCCTTGTCACAGGTGGTCACATTTCTGAGACCCCCCCTCCCTAGTGTGACGTCACATGTTTTGCAATTTTACATCGAAAAATTATTAAATTAAAACAGCAGTTCCGAAATTAGTTTTATTTCCATTTAAATTAGGTACTTTTTTTATTAAATCAACATTAACATCAAATATTTGAAACAATAACAAAGCAATAAACTATTGAATATAAAGAAAAAGAAGAAGAAAGAAACTCAATCATCTTCAGTCCATGGACTTTGAACCCACTCCTTTAAATTATTTATAACTGGCATGACAGTCACTTCGTTCTCATTTATTTGTATTATATTAGATATTGAAATGTGATGTCACGAAACTTAGGACCCCTCCCACCCCTTGTCACACCATGTCACACTTTGTCGACCCCCTCCCCCCCTTTACGTGTGACGTACTTTATGGATGGCCCCTTTCATACAAACCTTTAACTGCTGGACATAGAATATCTCTTTACAATGAAGGTTTTGCCCTACTAAAAACAATCGAATTCTATAAATTTTCACATTCGTCTTCATATAAATAGTATAAGTTCTCTGATTTCAATATCTACTCTTTACTGTAATCTCTGAACTTATAAAGTGGTCTACCTTTTATTCGCGAAAGGCACAATATGGATCGCGCCGAAGTAGAGCGTGACTTTCTAACCACCTCAACGTACCCTTCGAACCATCGCTTGAGACACCGGCAATCGGCATTATTGTTATACTATCTATAGATCTGGCGTTCAGAGAAAATGTTTAGAGGAGAAAAAGGTAATAAAGTTATAAAAACCAAACGTTTCTTAAGCCTAATTGCGTCTAGTTGTGACAACTGAACATCAAAGCTCAAAGGGTTTGGGTCAATATATAGGTACTTTACCTTAAAATCATAGTGACGTGCTTACAGTATATACATCGGTTGTGGGTCAATTTGGAATCGCCAGAATAGACTGGCACAATTCAGTCATTTTTTTAATAAATACAAAAAAACTTTTATGTCACTTGGTAGAACGAATATTAGACAACATGTTCGTTTTCATTTATTCCTTGATGAAAATTGCATAACATGTGACGTCACAAGTAACTCGAAATATTATTTACTGTATATTTAAACAAAATGGCGGTGTTTCCCGCCTGTGCCTCGGAGAGCATGTTAAGCTGTCGGTCCCGGTTGTCATGAACATCAATGGCAATCGTTATTGGGAAGTCAGGGCCGTCAAATATACTGACAACTAGACCATAGAATGCAGTTCACTCTCAGGGTTGTGGAGGTCTGGATGCCAGTCGTTCCGTGATATTCAGGTAAAACCAGGTAACTAGTAACCGACCCCAAATACTGTTAGAAATAATAAAGGCTAGGAATATGATGACTGTATATTCAAACAAACCCCAGATTGTTACAATATATACTAATTTAAAGAAGCATTGTTATGATGATAACAGATCTACTAATTGCAATATAAAGTTACACCTACATTGGTCTAATTGAGCGCAACACGGTTCAAGGCTAACGAAGGTTGCTATTTTGGGCTAGCACGTGTAAAGACGTGTTGACAAGTGGCCCCGAGGCTGCATACTCGCAAAAAAGTATATTTTTACAAAATAGAAGTTTACCCGAATAAGTACTGGCTATTTTTAAATTCTCAGAAGAAGAGAGGATCCCACCATTACTTTTCAACCTTTTATATTATACATTGGTAAATAATTATTTTTAGTATTTTTTTAAATTTGCTTACAATATTAAAAGTAATTAATTGTACAGGATGTTAAAAAATAGTTCGTTCGAATCCGATAAATAGTTATTTTGTTTGAAATAGAAATGAAACACTTGTATTATTTAAGTAAAAATTTGAAGCGAATGTCTTTTCTTTATGTTATTAGGATCTTAGCTAGTTCTTCTTGCTATGTTGAATAGAGTATTCGTATTCAGTTTACGCTATTACAGGTATTATTTGGTTTGCCTTTTAATTGCATCAATTATAATTATTATTAATATTTTAACGTTCAATAATAAACACGCTTGTTTTGTGAATGACTGCTAATATGTGTGCTTATGAAGCTTTTTTTATTTGTTAATTCTTGCTTATTTTGAAAGTTGAAAAGGCAGCTTTCAATGTTTTTATTTCATTTTATATATTGTGTTTGTAATGTCAATTTAATATTGTAAACATTTAATATTGTAGATTCGTGGTTATATATTAAGGAGAAGAAGAAGAAGTTTTGATTGCTGTCTTAAAAGAAATGGCTTATGGCACGGTAATACTGTTGTTTTGATAGTATCTAATGCCTAGGCTTTATTAATATTAAAATTATTTCAGTAGGAGCTGAATTCGAAGGACTTGCTATATATTTAGTTCATTATATGTTAAATAGTTAAAAAAAATTTAAAACTTATTTTAAGGCTGATTAGATTACTTAACATTTAAAAAAACAGTGGACAAAATTGGAATATTCTTGAATCCAAATGTTTAAGTGCTACTATCTTCGAAAATATGTTTTTGTTCCAAATACTTTAAGGTTATCAATTGTTATCTGATTGATATCTTTAGATATTTATTGATGTTTTAATGTGTTTCACTAGATTAATTAATCGATTTGATTAATCTGTTATTGTTGAAAGTGGCATTAGAAACCTTATATATTTTTCCTTCCGCCAAGTCTTATTAATCGAATAGTGTATGTCCTCATCTACGTTGTTAGTTACTTTCTAGACCAGTTTAAAATCGAAACTGTTTTACACACACATGCCTATTTAAATTCCCGCAACTTTGATTGACAGTCTTCTTCACAACACGATAAGTCGGTGATAAACCAGCCCCGAAGGGTTTAAGTTTATGAAATAGAACGAACAGTCGATGTACTTTGGTTCCAAGTTAAATTGTCTCTAAAAGCACTAAAAGATAATCCTCTACTAATATTATAAACGCGAAAGTTTGTAAGTATGGATGGATGGATGTTTGTGAATTTTCAGGAAAAACTTTTGAATGGATTTTAATGAAACTTTACAATAAAATAGCTTATACATCAGAATAACACATAGGCTACAATTTATAAAGATATAGCTTAACCTCGCGGCGTTGCCTGCGGTTATTGTCGTACCGCGGTGTTTAGCTGTCTTAATATAAGTAGCTTCTGTGAGTTCTTTACAACTTCCTAACCTGTTACAATTAGCAAATATCATGATAATAGTGTATACTGTATTACTACAGCACGTTTGGCATAGATCCAGATCTTGACCGGTGTATAAAGATAGTTTATTTACTCATGTAAACTCCAGGTGTTAATCGTCAGCTGTTGACAGGTGTCTCATTGCGATGTTCAGGTATGTAGACAAGTAAATATAGTTTTACAACCTTTCGGTACTGAGAAATTTACCAAAGTAGCTCGCAAAATACACAAAAGTCAAAGTCAAGAAAACTGATTTCTCGTCTTGTATTTCCACAGATTCTGATTTATTCTAAATTCAAAATTGGTCGCCATAGTTCATTCACTTGCATAACAGTTTAACCATTTATCCGTGATAATTCAGCAAAAGTTATTTGTGTCAAGTTCAACAAAAGAAACATAAAAGTTTCACAGTCGAACAGATACACACAAAAACTGCAACCTTATTGCAACATGTAAAAATAATGAACACAAACATTTTGACTGTGTATACAGAATTATAGGTCAAATATCTGGGAGATAAAGTTACTTCATGCCTATTGAAAGACCATATTTTATTGCACCAACTTATGTATACCAGTTAGAAAAATAACTTGTATGCATCTACATAATTGTTCAAGAAACTACCATTAACTCGATGTTATAGTAATTAATCTGTTTGATACATATTAAAACTCAACGGCATAGGTGTATGGGCTGGCTATACTAAAGCGATACCTAAGCTTCACAGACAACCTGTGCTTGCTCTGTAGTCATTTGTTTTCTTTCCTTTGAGAGTAGGATTACCAGCGGCCTCACTTCCTCTGTGGCGTGCGTATGTGACGAAGTCCAAAGGCAACGGACAATCCGCTGACCATGATGCTCGTTTGAGCTCTATTTGTATATAAATGAACCTGCCAAAGTGGCTCTACTTTGCCTGATGGAGAACATGATTAGAATCCAAGAATAGTAGTCACCATACTCATAACGAATTCACACAATACAACAATGCAAAGATGATCCACAATATAGCGACCTATTGAAAAACTTCTGCATCATTGGGCCTCTATACCTTATGAAAAGCAACGAATAGATTTTTTTAATAATATCGACTAATGAAACAATGGTCGTAGTATCATTGAACAAATTGACCTTTCAAGTCTCGTATTGATTCGAAACCTGAATTGGTCGATGAGAGAACATAATAAAAGCAAGCGCTCGGTATCAGTGCGTAACTGCCTCTGATATAAGCCACTGATCGGCCACACGCGCCGGTTAACGTGTTATCGAACTGTTCTGTCTGTGTGACGCAACGGAATACAATGTTTTGATTAGAACAATGTACTTATAACATCACCGACTTTGATATTAATTGAGAATAAAAGTGATCTTAATAATTCAATCCTCAACTTATTTGACCTCGTTCTTTGTTAGAAATGACCCATCGTTGCCGAGTATGTCTCATTTTCTTTTATTAACTTTGTTTAATTTAATTTTTCGTGAATGCTTCGGGCCACGAAGTTCTTCTTCATCCAAAAAACAACAAGTATATATTTATTTGAAAGAACGAGACAGTATAAATCTCATGTATAAAGTCACCTTCTCGAGAGGTCGTGTTGGTTATTAAAAGAAATATATTGAAGAATCTTTACGCATGGCCATAAAAAAATATAATAACGAGTTCTTCGATGAGGGTGCAAAGATTTTCAGAGTTTTTTAAGCACATAATGAAAATATATTGCCTACTTAATTCAGCTCCTTTGTGACTTGGGATCGTAATGAACACAATCTCTGTTATAACCTTTAAATATAAAATTCTATTGTTAAATATTAAGATAGATGTAAGCTTAGGATGCATTAAAGTAATTTAAAACCGACTTAAAAGGAATGAAGTATTAAAAAAGACAAGGTTTATCCATTTATGTTTTAAATATAATACAATCATCAATCTGAATCAGATTTTCAGATCTCCATCTGATCTTTAGATTTCGATCGCGTTGTTTTAAATTAATTGTGTTTAATGTTTTTTTGTTTGAGTAAATCAATTAATCGATTCGATCGATTTTAATCATTATTGCTAATCAACTTCATTTCCTTATACAACTTTCTTTCGTCAGGTCTTATTGATTAAACGTTGTCAATCTTATTGTTAAACGTTATTTAAGTTGACAATTGCTGCTTGCAGAACTGTTGCTTAAAGTTGAATAAGATTGTAAATCTATACTAATATTATAAAGTTAAAGAGTTTGTTTGTTTGTTCGAACCCACTAATCTCAGGAACCGCTGGTTCGATTTGAAAAATTATTTCTGTGTTCGATAGTCCATTTATCGAGGAAGGCTATATATCATCACGCTAAGCTCAGAATTCCAATAAAGAATGTTTTAAAAACGGGGGAAAATTATTATGCTACGGGCAATAGGAGACGCAAACGAGGTTGCGTGGGTCAGCTAGTGTATTGATATAAATACTTCTCGCTGTTTGTTTTTACTCGGAAATTCGTAATCTCGTAATGCTCATAGATTGATGATGCCCAATGAAATACACTGTATGTATTGACAAAAACATCGGTTAGTCACTCTAAAATCTTATGATCTTGACATGTGTCTGATAGATTGTTGATGATAAAGAATTTTATAATGGATTATGACATATTTGTTACATAACGATACAACCTGAGCAGCCAACGAACTTCAAATTTATCTTTATTATGTATACAACGTTAAATAATAATAAAAACTACGAGCCAACAAACCTTTGGTGTTAATAAAATTTGTGATTTTTCAAAACTCTCAATACTATAAGGTAGTAGAACCAACCTGATGGGCCGGCTCTACCTGGGCGGTATTACCCTCTCACAGAATACCAAAATTATAGGTGATAAATTCGTTGGTGAGTGCGAGACCAAGGTAGGCCTAATGATGCAGAATCATCTCAATACATCATCGTAGTGTGGGTCACCACACTATTTTGTTGCACTGTCTGCAAAAAGCTGTTTAATGTATTACACTTACGCTTTCATCTCATTCTATTACAAATATTGTTAATGAGAACACTTGCGACTTACAAAATTGGCCAGAGACTTGTTCAATACAAATACATTTATATTCAGCCTTTTGGTAAGCCAAAAGGCTGAATATGACAACAAAAGTTCTGTTCGAATTTTCAATTAGAAAATTAATGAATAAATAAAGATTTGGGAATTTGTAACGGACGATACTAAACAGAAATAATTACTAAAATCAGGGTGACTAGTTTGTTTGTTTGTTTGTTCTTATTTAATTACTATATAATTGCGTCCCACAAACAAGCATAATAACCTATTATACTTATAAAGATCTCTTCGAGTTACAAAACGCGTTTTATGTCATATTAACGGTAATCACAAATGTGTCCAAATGATTGTGATACTTATAATTGTCCATTGTATCATTTGTGCTGGAAACGGCAGCCATTGTTCCCTGACGCGAGTAGTTAGTGAAATGTTTACGTAGACTGTATGTGGCCAGTGATGTGTACTTAGGTTCTGATCTCCATTACCATATAAGCTCACATTGTTTGTCTGAGTAAAAAATATAACAAGGTAATCTTAAGTTTAGATGAAATAAGAGTTCTATCCCAGTAAAAATGTATTTGCGAGATATATTTCAGTTAAACAATTTATTAGCAACTGAAATTATCCAACTGTCATTAAAAAGTAAGCATAAAGTGTTTTATATGTACGTTGGTCCTTCGAACCGGGTATGCAAATACCCGGCTCGAAAGAATGATTTTCAACAACTTCAAGTAACAAAAGAGCTGTTTTTTAACTTTTAAAACTATAATTTAGAAGAAATGTTGATGTTGCGAACACGAATCAGTACTGCAGAATAAAATTATTAAAATGTAGTCAGAGAAACTTGTGTCTACCGTTATCAAAAAAACGGTAAGCAAACCATTTCGGGCGCACTAGTAACCAGTATTTTTTAAAACAACGACATTTCTTATTTGTGTACTTTAGATTTCAATGAAAATAAAACCGAGGTCGCCCAATTCAGTCAGTCTTACCATTTCCTACTGTTACAAAAACACGTCCACAGCATGTCGGCTGCACGTTTATAGCGTCAATAAACATGCATATCTTGTTTCATATCAAACACATTGCACATACGTTCACGAAATAAAACAAAATTGCTCCGTAGGCGTACAGCAATCAAATCATATTCAGGTTTTGCATAGAAACTGCAGACTTGACTTATTTAGAGGTACGAGTATAATAGGCCAGCTTATTTCAGTTCGATATCATGATAACCAGTCTTAGATTGTGCTCGTACTTTCCACCAGGCAAAGTAGAATTACTTTATCAACTTTACTGGATCCTTTAGAAACAGTCAAAAACAGATTATATTGTTATATATTAGAAATACTGTCATAAGACAGAAAACTAAAGTCATCCATGCTCTCAATCACTCACAGAAGTTGAAATGGCGATGGGCTAGACATGTAGCCAGATTAACTGACAATCGCTGGACTATAAAGACATCATCATGGATCCATTGGGCAAAAGAAAAAGGGGCAGACCGAATGCACGTTGGGCAGACGACGCTATTAAACTAGCAGGTAGACACTGGATGCGAGTGGCAAAGGACAGAGAACACTGGTCAACACTGGAGGAGACCTTTACCCTCCGTTAAGAGGGATTCTTGCTATCAATTGCATATTTTTTACATTTATTAAATTTTGCTTGAATATAACGAATAATTAAAACTAAAATTTTATTAAATAAGTAAAATTAGGTATTAGACATATAGGTAGAATACATTTTGCATGTTGTAAATTGACAATTTGTACTATGGCAAGAAATTAAAGGCTTTTTTATTTTTATTTATATTAGAAATAACTTTAAAAACTGCCCACATTTATAAGCATAATGTTACAAAGAGTCATTTGATATAATAAACAGCTCAGCCTGAAACAAATTAATCCTACCAAATCCAACATTCTACAAAATTTAAGTAAGCTATTAGTAGTCAGGACCTATTAAACAAGACATTATCATGCGACGAGATAGCTCCAACACCATTATTATAAAATGCGGTCTAGACGTTAAAACATAAACGTGTCTTTGTTAGTAAATGGGTCACATGGTGCAAAAACAAGCCTGCCACAACGCATCCAAGAATGAAAGGGTGGGGAGCGCCCCCACCGCCCACTCAGAACAAACATACATTGAACATGTTTCCCTGTGTCTACTGTCAGAACCTGAGGTTGTGAAACGTACGTCGTGTGGCGATGTATTTAGTTACACTTGTTGGTAAAGGCTTTAACTAAGTTACTGTTATTTAAAGGTTTATTAATATATATATTTTTTTTTATTGTATAGTGGGCAAACGAGCAGACGTATCACCTGATGGTAAGCGATTACCGCCGCCCATGGACACCCGCAACACCAAAGGCGTCACGAGTGCGTTGCCGACCTTTAGGGGATGGGGGAGGGGTTGGGGTTTGGGCCCTCGGTATCCTCACTCACTCGGTGAAACACAGCGCAAACGCTATTTCACACCGGTTTTCTGTGAGGTCGTGGTATCACTCCGGTCGAGCCGACCCATTCTTGCCGAAGCATAGCTCTCCCACGGTTAGATAATAGATAAATACAAGAAGGATTTAACAATTGAATTCTACCCGGTCTGTTTTCCAATCGAAACTCAAAAGCAGTCGCTATCTGCATATATATTCTTGAAAAAATAGAATCCCTTTTAAACTATCTTGTGAGAGTTATAAACTAATGACCAAAAATTATCTCTTACAATAGTGAATTAAATAAAGTACCTATGCATATTAAGATACAAGTAACAATTCTGGAAGAAACTAATACTGTCGATGAAATATTTGAATCTACCTAAAGTAGTTTAAATGTACTAAATTAAAACTACTTTAGGTAGATTCACAGTTATAACTATTAAAATTTTAAACTTGTTGTTACTATGTGTGTGTTACTTGTATGTAAGCTACCTATACTACCCTACCCAGCTATTTTGCATATTTTGTTACTCATCCTATGTTTTGTTTTGTAATTTTGTATGTAAACAATAAAGATATAAATAAAATAATTCAAGACGCCTCAAACGGCACTCTTATCCTACTACTATTATAAAGGCGAAAGTTTGTAAGTATGGATGTATGTATGTATGGATGTTTGTTACTCTTTGACGTAAAAACTACTGAATGGATTTGAATGAAACTTTACCACAATATAGCTTATACATCAGAATAACACATAGGCTACTATTTATAAAGATATAGCTTCGCCTCGCGGCGTTGCCCGCAGTTATCATCGTACCGCGGGTAGCACCGCGGGTAGCACCGCGGGGTTCAGCTAGTCTTATATAAGTCAAAACCTATGGTAGCCTGGTCTATGTTGCTCTATGGTAGTAAACCAGGACGCTTATGTATCATAAACATCTTATAGATAAATAACACACAGTCTCTAAACGGCAAATGGTGCTCATAAAACAATAGTTCTGTAAATTACGTAAAAACCACAAAAGCCATTTGTTAGGAAACTATTTTTGATACTAAAGAAAGTCGTAATCAATTATGAAAGCAAAGCACCATTGTGGCAGCATTTGTCCCTGAGGCTATGACGTAAAAGGATGTTTGTTTAAGCCGCCGAGCTATTTTCGCCACACGACTTGACACACTAATTAAATCGGCTCATAAAAATTTATATTCAAACACTTTAATACCAATATTTTTTGGATAACACATGAATGATTGGGCAAAAGAAGCAAAAAAAATTGGGCTCCATGTAATGTATAGCATTGGTGTAGAATCCATTTTTAAAATGAATGCTGCTGGTGCAAAGATTTATCGTAAAACCATAGGAAATCACCTACCTTTCGCCCTTCTCAAGATTTACTCAAACAGAATTGCCTCTCGCACATTTCTTATGTATGAAAACCAAGTAATGTACCTTCTTTCCTCTAAATCACCGGCTCTAATTTGAAGAACGTGGTTGGTTTTAATCTAAGAACCACTTAAATGAAGCTCTTTCAACTAAAGTTTTACCCACTATATGGTTGAGGTCAAGGAAAACTAGTTAGGGATCCTGTCCGTGTAATATTAGTCAATAATGTAGAATAAAATATATTTTTTTACTATTTATAAGGAAGGCGGCCTATCCTCAATGCTGAAGGAAAATCTTAAAAAGAATATTGTTATTGCACAACGTTTTAAATTCCCACTAGCTGCTGCGAGCATTTGAAATTATGAATCACTACTTGATATGCTCGTAAACCGATCAGATCTTTATATTTTTTCTATGAAACGATCACTACTCGCAAAACAGATCTGGTATTCTCGTACTTTGTTTATTTTACCTTTTATCTTCCATTTGTCATCCATCTATCATCCACACCTGCTGGAAACGTAACTTTTGGACTCTATCATAGTGCTAGTTTTAAACAGTAGGTAAATCTATACATATTAATACAAAAAAATAACATAGAAAGTGTCTGTTTGTAATTTCAAATCAGCAGCTTTTCACTAAACGCATTTGAAAGTATATATGTTAATAAATATTTCAGACATCTAACACACAACGCCCCAAACTAAGCAAGCTTGTATTGTGGGTACATTTACTACTCCGAAACAAATACTTCAGATCATACAACCGTTTGCCCGACCCGAGAATCGAAACCGAGACATCAAGCACATCAATCGCGTACTCTACCACTGCGCCATCTAGGCAGTCAATAGAGTAATAACATTAAGAAATCAATTTTGATGGGACTTTTACTGGCAGATAGCTGATTAAAGATAAACCTAGGCTACTTTTTTTTAAACTAGCTTCGTCCGAATACACGACACAAATGAAATAGTAAACTGATACTGTACAAGGTTTTTCTAAAGGCTACGTTAGCACAATAACATACTGTAGTCTTTGAAACATGAATTTTCTTGTTTATTAAGGAATTTAGTCGGAAACCTTGAAATTTGAGTTTTAACATGATCTACATAATTTGTGTTGTTCTGTATGAACAATGCCATTATTTTGTGTTTTAATTTGTTCCAATTGATTTGTTTATTGACCAACTCTATCACCAATGTACAAATATATGCATGAGTATTATACGTAGGTACATGTTTGTTATAATTTTTGTACAAAACTCAAAAGCGTACTTCTTCCTAAATGGTCGGCAATGCACTTGTGAGCTTCTGGTGTTGCGGGTGGGTGTCCATGGGCGGCGGGAATCGTTTACCATCAGGCGAAACGTCTGCTCGTTTGCCCCTATTCAGTAAAAACTGTTTTATTTATTTCTGTATATAGATACTAATAAAATGTTTGTAAGCATATTTATCTGAAATAATGATATATTTACATAAATACGCTAATATCTTATCGACAACTTGTCAATTTAAATTTATTTGTACCAAATATAACCAAAGAATATGTACAAAAACGAGCAAAATAACTTTAAAATTACATACAAAGTTTTTACCCTTCGTTCGAATTATTTTCAAATGTCAAAGTCACGTATACCAATTCTAGTATTACACACGTCTAGAATACTTTCCACGTGTAATTTCCTGTACACCCTATAATATAGGGTAAGCGAACAAACAGCCGTTTCCTGCGGTCACAGTCGGTTCATAAATGTCATGGCCACCGTGATCGACCTTGTGCCATATTTGAGGTGGTTAATTTAAGCTTCACACTATACCCTAAACTCGGTAGAAATTGTTAATTTATGTATGCTTTGGAGATTAGATTGGATTTTGGTATGTACGATTTTGGTGTTGCGTCAGTACGAGGGTAATGTTTCAGTTAATCGAATCCGTCTGGCTAGCGTCGTATAATAGGCCAAAATCTCCTTTTTTAAGAGAGGTTTTGTCTAGCAGTTTAATATTAGATTCTGTTTAAGAAAAATGTGTTTTTGTGCTAAAATGTGCTCGTAAGAAGTGCAGTTTTCATATTGTGTTTGTTATAAAACCAAATATAGCTCGGCACACGACAACAGTCGCTTAACACTTGAGTGCCGTTGTTAAAAAGCAACGTGAACAAAGGAAGGAAAAAGAACTTCTCAGCACACTATCTTACCCTCCCTCTCCTCCTCCTCTTGAAACTCATATGTAGGTTAACTGACTACTGTGAAGTGTATTGTGCATATGTCGTGTTACGACTCGGCAATAATAGACACATTAAAGTGAATTGAGGCGACGTATAATGTGAGACGTGTATTATTGCACTGCTTTTATAAACATTTTTATTTTAAGCGAAAAACTGATGCATCACAGAAACCGTTCTCTGGTTTATCCAAAGCCTAAAATAATTCTATGCCTCAGACTTGTTTGTTTATCTTAAAATCTCTATATAAACAAGAACAAGTTTAAAAAACTAAAATATTAAAACATTATTACGAATCCTTAGACACCTCGTTCAATTAATTTTATTCAAGGTTTGGGCGCTATGGTGAAACTGCCAAAATTATTACTCTTCCTTTTTGCTTTCGTCGTAATCGGATAACAAAGTGAAAGATCAAGTCGATGCCATGAATATATAATTGCAAACCTAATAATAAAGGAAAGCTTTGGTGGCAAACTGCCAGATATTATACTCATTAATACTACATTATATCATAGAGTTATGAAAAATAACTATAGAAGAATATCTACAAAGGAATTTGATGACACCGATCATTCGCATAACAATATATTACGGATATTAGTACTTTCCTACGTTAAAGTAACAGAAAATGCAAAATTAAACCTTATGAAATGTTTCGTAAGTACGTTTCTTGTGTATACATTTTTATTTTATTCCAACTAGGAAGTAGTCTGATTTGTCATTTTGATATTCGGAATGGAATATATGCAAGTGTTGTTATTTTATCGATCATTAATATAAGATGAAATATAATACATATCCTCTTACAAGTTCTTCCATTCAGATGGCTCACATATGCTTAATAACGTCTTATAAACTGCGTCACCATGTCACTACTTTCTTTTATTATATGACGTCAGGGCGTCACGACTTGAGAATGTCGAATTTTGCCATCTGATGAATGATGGGTTTCGTTTAGTCTCATACATACCTGGTTTATGAAAATGATTTACGTATTCTAATAGCATGAGAAATACGAACTACTATAGATCTTATATCGAAATTATTATATGCTGAAGTTTGTTTACTACGGCTTAATAGAAAAATAAATAAATAATAATTTCAACATTCATACCTATGTTAAAGAAAATAAAATTACAAATCGACACATTTTCTGCACAATCGGCTGATGCTAACTAGCAAAGCCTGGGGTTATATATAACTAAATATAAAATAATTATTAAAATTCAGTGTACCTATATTAAATCGTTTTTGATGAATTGTTGTACAATGCGACTCAAATAAGAATAGGAACGCCCATAACCTCTGTCTGTCAAATGTCCCTTGAAAAAAACATTATCTAACACCTTGTCCTTTGAAAAAACATTATTAGACATCACCTGTAAAAACCTTGAAAAATATTATTGATACGCAATTAAGGTTTCGTTGCAGTACGTACTTTTCAATAGACATTTGACAGATAGAGGTCATTGACGTTTCTATTCTTATTTGAGTTGCATTGTATTAGTTGAAACTATCGTTCTCCTTGCTGTTGATAAGCATAAGCTTTTGCTAGGCCAAAAACACGTTGGAATAATCTGTTATAGCTTATGGTATATTCATCATTTTACAAACCACAGAGAGGTAAAACCACAAAATTTTATTCACGAGTTCATTCAATTCATATTTAAGCAGGTTTTACCTATCACAATATAACGTGGATCAAAACTATACTCGCTAGTCCAGTACGATGTATAGATGACATACTCAACGTACCATAAAACTCTACGGTAGCAACGTACGCAAATCGATCAGTCACGTGCGCGTACACGTGCAAAGGAGCGCCGCCTGCGCAGATCTGTCAAACAAACTTTCGGTAGGGTTGCTGTTAACTGAAAGCTTTTAAAGAATTTATATTTTCTTAATTTTTACTGCCGAATATTGAGTCATTGTTTCTTCTTGATTTACTTTGCATGATAATAATAACCACACAACTCTCACACGCTGTCTGATTCCAAATTAAGTAGAGGCTGTGTTATGGTAACCTAGTCAGCTACTTAAATATTTCTATACATATTGTAGATAATTAACACCTAAACACAGGCTGAATAATCGTGCTCATCACACAAACACTTGTCATAAATGGGTATTGAATCCACGACATTTAGCTTAGTAGTCAGAGCCGCTACCTGTACAAAACTTGTTTTCAAAAAATCATTATATTTTAATAAGATCTGATTTTGAAGGGTTCACATGTATTAATCCACTACCTATCAAAACAGTCCTTTCTCCTCACGAGGTGGTGTAACAAAATATATATAAGTTTTCAGAAAAAAACCAGTTACAATCAGAAATTTCTATAATACAAAAGTTTTTCGACACCCTAATCGATAAACATGCCTAATGGCTACTTACAACAAATAAAATTTACGTTTATAGTAATGAATCAAAAAATAACTTCTTACCAGACATTGAATCGAACAGAGTGCTTTGTACGTATTTATAGAAAAATTTCAGGCGTGTGTAATTTGGAAAATTTTGAGTTTAAATATAGAAGTGTTCTCATGAAATATACTGACAACTAGTTTATTTATTTATTTTATTACTTCATGCACAAATGCATGCATCGGCGGACTAAATACCATTCTCTGCCAGTCGACCGATTGAGTTATGCAGAGAAAATATGAGGTAGGTGTTGTACGGAGGTCCGATGTTGGTCGCTCCGCATAAAAATTGATATTTAAGTACCGGTTGAACTAGTAGCCGACCTCAAAATAATCTTAAAAATAATGAAGGGTAGGAAGAAGATATAGAAGTAAATAAAGTTGAAGTACATAGGTAATGTTAAACTATCATAATACATATAGTATACATATCTTTTGAAACTACGCTAGCTAATAATATAAGCTAAAAGAATTAAAACCTAATCAAACGGAATCCAACCTTCATGCGACCTCTACAATAAAAAAAAACATTTAAACATGCTTTGATAGCCTTGTTGCACTCGCCACAATAATAATATAGGTCCGATAATAATACAGTACGCAGTATATGAAGGTAGACAATATTTTTTTAATTTTTGAACTAGCAACCCGCCCGGGCTTTGCACGTGCTTTTACGGATAATAGAATATAGCGTATGGGGTGCCCCGAGAAGATGTGCGGCGTAATTTTTTTCGACGTCTACAACAAATATCGTTTTATTGTAGCCAATATACCTACTCAAAAATTTAATAAATTATTTATGCAAACCTTGAAGCTGCAATCTATCTATTGGTAGATACTGCATCCAAATCTATACAGTAGCTTTTAAGTTAATCGCGAACAAACAGACAAACGCGGCAGAACACTTTGTTTTAAAATATGTAGTGATATGAAAAAGTATATTTTTTTACCGACTTCAGAAAAGAAGGAGGCTCTTAATTTCTCTTATATTTTTTACGTTTGTAACCTCAGAACTTTCAACTGGGTGAACCGACTTACTGTCATCATACGAAGACACAAATCTTTGTTTTACGTCCTCTTACACTTGATAATATTGTAAAAAAAAATGTCTATAATAATAATATGGCTACAGAAATACTTTATCTTACCTTTTGTTCTAACTAATAGTTTGTAAGATCTCCCGTGACTAAGTCATAGATAACAAAGTTTGGACGGGACGTAAACAGATTTTTTTATCGAATTAACCTCCCTTAGGTGAGATGGAAACGATTTGGCTTTAGTCCAATATTGTTATAACGTAAATAACAAACGCCATCAAACTTTCCATAGTTTCATAACTTACAACTTTGACCTTGAGAATATTAAACAATAATATTGTATACTATACAAATCTATATATTATAACTAGCTTACCGTACCCACGCAACCTCGTTTACGTCTCTTATTGTCCGTAGTGTAATACTTTTCCCCGGTTTTTGTAACATTCTTCATTAGTGCTCCGCTCCTATTGGTCTTAGCGTGATGATATATAGCCTATAGGTTTCCTCGATAAATGGACTATCCAAAACTGAAAGAAATGTTCAAATCTTACCAGCGTTTCCTGAGATTAGCGCTTCAAACAAACAAACAAACTCTTCAGCTTCCTAATATTAGTATAGATTATTAATGGGTGAAACATATCATCTTTGTACCCCTTAAAACGTTCGACCAATGTGCGACCACTAGTATTAAAGAATGACACATTGAGAAACGGCATAAGATATTATATCTGTTACTCTATCAGATCAACACAACGTCGTCTGCGTCTCCTATTGCCTGTAGCGTGATGTTACAATAGCGTGAACAAATTTGTTAGCCAAAGAAAATGTTTGCAATGAGCCAGCCTTAAGAGATAGACATATACATACTGTCGGGGACTGTTGTTTAAAACTTTTAACGAGGCGCAATCTTTCAGACATTGTTTCTGTAAAACTTTAACCGTTTACACAGCGCACACAATGGTAGCTCTCAATAGGAGTAATTTTCCTCCGTTTTTGCAACATTTTTTATCGATAATCCGCTCCTTTTCGTCGTAGCGTGTTGATATATAGCCTATATCAGTGACAGCTTTTTCAAATCGGAGAAGTACTTTCTGACATTAGCGAGTTTAACGAAACAAGCTCTTTAGCTTTCTAATATTAGTATAGATATAATAATCAAAGATTCGAATTAAATCCTCAGGGAATTTGATTTCGATTTTTTAAGCATTCATCAATATTTAGATTCAACTCACCAAACCTAAGTGCTCTTTAAGTAAAATCAAAGAACAACTAAAAGTATTCTTGAACATAAAACTATTTACGTACTTTACATTGTACATGAGCTTCTTTAAAAAGCAACATCTGATATACAGTATATAACAAGATTACGTTCACATTCAAGGTCGTACACGGTACACTATTGATCTTGGTGCTAAAGCTGTCTGTGTATTTGGCACAGGTTTGCGAGGATTTTGTAATTATTACCTACCTCTGCCAACACCTTTGTGTTTGGCTCTATATGATAGTTCAAATGAACAACCTTCTGTATATGTAAGGAATCAAATTTCAATCCATTTTTGTTGGTTATTTTGCAGAACTTACATCTTGAAGTCGCTTCCGAAGCCTGTTAGATCATTAGATAAAGTGATTCAAGAGGACTGTACCTATAAATAACTGCGGCCCTGTTACCCGCATTTTGTTGTTGTACCTTTGCAACACCGACAGCGGGTAACACTGCGGAGCGCAACTAGTATAAATGCAATGAGCTAAATAATCTATATGAGATTAGCTTATCATATCCATGTTTTAGACTGTTATGTCATCATACATTATTATGTGATAAGCGCATTCGTGTCATAATTTAAAAGCTGACTTAGGTGTTATTAACCCTGGTTTCTACGCTCTTAAATACAGTAACATCGTGTTCATTGTTCGATTAAAATACACAAAAACTTAACACGAAATTGTTGCCACCCCGAATATTCTTACAACTCTGTAGCCCTAAGAAATCAATAACACTGAGCCTGAAGGATTTCATACGTTCAACGTTCCTTGTCTTGTGTTATCTTAAGATCCCGAGATCGAAAAAGTCTGTATACTTAACATTTATATTTCAACGAAATGTACGTTGTATATCTCCCGCAGTGCAATATCGTTAGTAATTTATTCAAAATACAACCTCACTCAAGCTTAACGTACGCTATATATAGACCTGGGTACTGGTTACGACTCCCTGGTGTCTCATCGTTATTAATTTAACACGTCTAAGGTTATGTAAATTTTTAGTTACGAAAACCGCACGACAATCATCAAATCCTAAAACATTTTGACACATCTTCCGAGCAAAGTTTATTAAAGTGAACGAGAACAGGTGAGAGCTTGTGTGTTCTTATTGTTCAATGGAAGGAAACGTTGCTGATTCACGACTCGAGTACACAATCACGTAACATCCGTTACCTTTGCCCGACAATAGCTTCTCTGAAATTCATTTCAGTTCGTTGAATCCGTTGTTAGAGCCAGGATATCAATAAGTATCTCTGGTTAGTCACTTTTAACTATGATGAATTAGTAATCAGAAATCTATTGATATAATGTAATATTAATTTTACGTACATCTGATACACAACTCCATCTAGTCCCAAACTAAGCAGAGCTTGTACTATGGGTCCTGTAAAAGTACCTGTATCTAACCACCTTCCCACTACTGAAGATTAGGAATAGTTACGTAAAATATGGTACTCATAGCTTTTGCCATTTTTCTAATACCTACCTTACATGTTACGTCTAAAAATATGAGCAAAACCACAACCAAAATCAAGTTCATAATTAATTAATAGTGCTAAAATCATTAGGCTTATTTGTAGGTAAACATTTATGACGTCAATCCGCATGTACTTTCTAGTTTCTCTCTAATTATGTAATGTGTTATATAATGCCGTTAGCGTCAACTGTTCTAATTAGAATATTAATACCTAAACATTATGCAATCACTTTAGAAACATTTCCGCGAAATCAATTTTCTTTATAGCCAAGGGCTTCATCATTTAAGTAATCGTACTTATCCCTATTAAGCATCCGCTCTTAAATAATTTACACTTCAATGAAGGTCCGAAACTATATTGAAAGGTTCTAAACGAGGTTGGTCAAGCCTGCTCGAGTGAACGACGTCCTTTGTAATTTCCTTTTTGAAAAAAGGATACCTACCACCATCGAGGCATTTCTATTGTATAAAGTTGCGCGATATTTATTAACACTACTAGTTTCCTGTTCAATAGCTTTTATCGTATATGTACTAAATATAGTTGACAAAGGAGTTATTTTTAAACGGTATCGTACAAGATCGGTATCGTACGGGGTATTGGACAAGATCAAATATCTGTAATCCTATTTCATTTGTCTGTGTTCCCCAGTCTATCAATTCAATTGTGCCCATCTCGATGCATGTTAAGACCGCTACTTTGTTGTATTAATTATTTTTTGTTTCGGAAATCATACTTTCTCTTTCTTACTTCTTAAAAATTATTGATTCAAATGAATGGGTTTGCCTGTAGTTAGTACGTTAGGATACAGGTGTTATTTTTGTATTGAATCGCTTTCGCTCTCAGGAATATATATCTTAAACCAGCGGTACTAAAGATGCGTTTTTTGCGAACTAAATAACTATGTTAACGCTGGAATTTTTCCAAAACATAATTAAATGTTAATGAAGCGCCAACATGCATTAATGGTCGGCGCCAGAATGCCATTACTGATAACCCTGTTTGCTGATTACTATGACGCCTCACACAATAACTTGTTTGATATTCACCAAATTTTTCAAACACTTACGAAAAGTAACAACTTTTAGGACTCTAGTTCACCTTGTACTTTAACAACAGTATGTCTGAGGACAGGTTATCTCTTTCATGTAGACTTATTTGAAGTTCAGAAGTGAAAGGAATTTAATTTACTAATCTCAAAAAGTGATCCTTGGCGATTAACTTAGACGCACTTATCTACGACAAGCTTATTAAACAGACAACAAGACAACAGACAGACTATAATTGATCTCATAAGAGGAGTTAGCTAATCTCATGATCGATCGTGCGCGGAATTACCGTATCGACTAAACTGTTATTGCTACTAACAACAAGAAGTCGAGACTTATTTATGAGTCTGGAGACTGTAGATGTCAATGTACTCCCTCTCTTGGGTACGATGAGTTAGTAAACCAAAAAAGGTTTGTGTGCGATATCGAGAGCGACGAAAGAATGAGACCGACATTCGCTCTCTTGCTCACTAATTACAGGCGACTTTTTGTATTTGTGTCTCTTACCTGTCGTTTTTTCCGTTGCATCTGGTTTGAAATCACAACGATTCTAAAGACATTTCACTTCAAAATAAATGTAACATATACTTAGTATCGATATATATTTATATGGTATTAAATATTCCGCAAATAATCATTTCTAAGCCGCTCTGAAGACGCTCGGAGCATCCCTCGGGACATTATTTATTTAGGGACGCGCTGGTAGCTTTAAATGGGTGGTGTCAATGATCTCGGAGGCGTGTTATGAATTATAATTCTATCTTCATCAATACAGCCAAGAAAATGAAAATTGCTTAGTTCACTTTGCGAAAAGGGAATTAATGAAGTTACGTCACAATTTGCCACACCTTTACATTTACATAGATAAAATAAAATATACCAGATATTAATTGTTTACTGTTTTATTATCATCAACAATAAAATAATTGGAATATAATGTTAGTAAAAAAATATTATTTATTCACGAATTGGGTTTTCCTGTCTTTAAGAATCACGATTGTTACCTAATTCTTACCTTTTACATTTTAAGGTTATTAAAGAAAGGGTAATAAACCTAAAATTGTAAAAGTTTGACTGCTAGACCTTTATTTTAATCAGTACTGTTATGCTCCGTACTATATCAAACAATTCTTTGAAGCTATGTGTATTTATACAACTTTTCATCACTATTTATTTTATTACCTAGTTTAGGAGTCAGGATTTACCTTATCCGTATCACCTTTAGTTTACCAACTTATGTACCCTAATTTTAAACAATATGAAAGGTTTTTGTATCACTAAAGATTGTTATTTATTTATTGTTACAGTTGACGAGAAGATATTCTGTTGCCATGGTGGCTTATCGCCCGACCTTCAGGCGATGGAACAGATCCGGCGGATTATGAGGCCAACTGACGTTCCGGACCAAGGGTTGCTCTGCGATCTGCTGTGGTCCGACCCCGATAAAGACACCGCCGGTTGGGGCGAGAACGACCGTGGTGTTAGCTTTACTTTTGGCACTGAGGTATGGGCAATCTTTTAAAAATATCTAGCTTGAGTTTTAAAATCAGAGTTGAGAGGGCTCTTGCTACGTGTTAGAGGTAACAAGCTCAACATCCTGTGTTAGCGAGTGCGTTTTAAAAAAAAATCGAAAGTTGTTCCGAATCATCTTCACTTTCCTGATCTGAATACAGATAAATCATTACATCGGTTTTAGGCCTAGGTATAAAATCAATACTATAATTTGACCTCGGATATTCATTTTTAAAATGATTGTATATACATACAGATACGTGACTATTCGTGATATTTATTTCATTTTGTAGTAAAAACTAGCCATACAAGTATAGGCATACTTATAAATTGTATTTTTTTTTTAAAAAAAGACAACTCCCGCATTAGGAATATACATCCTGTGTCGCGGGGGACTTTACAAACATACCATGTGACGGACACAAAGAACACCCAGACTCAGGACAACACTTTGTGGATCACACAAAGTGATGTCCCACGTGGAATTTGAACCCACGGCACTTGGCGCAGTAGAAAGCGGCGTAGTGACCGCTTAAAACACTATAATCAAAAATTGTTCAATAAATGTATCTGCATGGACTCTTCAAATTCTCTATCGATTTTGTATTAGTCACTGTCTAGGGCGCGGCGTATAACTTTTACCCAGAGTAACAAATTCATTCTCTTTACATTTCTGTGTATCAATAGAAAAAAAAATTAATGTTCAATTTAGTCTCATAAAATTCGCAAACGTGTCTAAAACCAGCTAGACGGTAACAGGAAAACGTTTAGACGATTTGTTTATCATAGACGTACAACGCGTCATGCTTTGATCTTAAAACAAGCGCCACGTTGACCTTAACGGTTTGACAGAGTAGCCCAGGTCTCACTGATAATGTTATTAACATTATAAATGCCTCCGTGTGGGGTTAACCACCAGTATTGTACTGGAATATATCAGTGAAATAATAACCAGTGACTGAAAAGTTCAGAGAAATAGTTTCAATAGCTGTTTGCTCCAAATTCTACTACTTTGCTACGTAATTACATGCTACTTATGGTTTAATTTAAACAGTAAGATATCGTAAGATACCTTGAAGTTTGTTAGTTCGGATTTAGAATATTTATTTACTAGCTGACCCTCGCAACCTCGTTAACGTCTACTATTGCCCGTAGCCTAACTATTTTCCCCCGTTTTTTTAACATTCTTCATTGTGGCTGCGCTTCTATTGGTCTTAGCGTGTTGATATATAGCCTTCCTCGATAAATGGACACTATCCTGTTGGTCCACAATGTGCAGAATTTTTTAAATCGTACCAGCGATTCCTGAGTTTAGTGCGTTCAAACAAGCAAACTCTTGACTAACGTTTTCGAAACAAATATTAAAACTTCCCAATTAAACCAAATCATCCCTCTTGTCTGTCAGTTTTGACATACTTTTTCATAACAAAGTATTTATCATGTAAATACACGAAAAAAAACAAGTTAATTATTTCAGTAGAAAATTATGAAGACATTATTTAAACAAACAGAACTTGAAGACAAATATCTGGACAAAGTTTAGAACCCAGTTTACATGGTACACACTCCATTTGCGACTTAACTATATTCTTTACATATTATCTATTACAGGTGGTCGGCAAGTTCCTGTCGAAACACGAATTCGATCTGATATGCCGAGCACATCAGGTTGTCGAAGACGGTTACGAGTTCTTCGCCAAGAGGCAACTCGTCACTCTCTTCTCAGCGCCTAACTATTGTGGTGAATTTGACAACGCCGGTTAGTATAACATCTTTGAGCATAAATTAACATACTAGCTTTCGCCAAAGGCGTCGCTCGCTATTAATAAAAAATATCCTATCTTTATGGTGATCGGTTAAGTAGTTTCCGCGTGAAAGCGTAACAAACAAACTTACTTTCACTTTCCGAAGAGACGTCTGCATCTCCATGTACCCGAATTGCGAATGTTAAGTTGAATGTATGGTGTGAATAGGATAAACAGGGTGAATTATGATTGCATTAGAAGAAGCCTGAATGTAGCACCATTGTTCGAAAACTAAAGAAACAACAGATTATCTCGGTATCAACATGTCATTAGGAAAATCGAGGGATACAAGAATAGAGCACGATACGAAAACGTGTAAGCAATGAATTGACGAGTGATAGAAGAGGATATTTCTAATGCCGATCTAAATAATTTTGGTAAAAACTAAGATAGTGGTCGACGACTTCTTGGTCCTGTGGAGGAACGGGTGTCATGTCCCTCCAACACAAAGGGAGGTTCCACCGACCAGGCGTGATGATCATGCCTGGCAAGCCACTGTCCAATGGTTGATGTTGGAATTTTATATTTACGGTAATCGGCGCGAGACCTTCTATTGCACGATGCAGAAATTGTAGTTTCTTCGTATTGTACCTTACTCCATAGTTCGATGTATCCCTGGTATCCTTTCCTATACGCAATACAATTTATCATATAACCTAAAATCCTGACCTACTAATGTGACCCATTTGTTGTTTCCAGGAGCGCTAATGTCAGTGGACGAGACCTTGATGTGCTCGTTCCAGATCCTCAAGCCGGCCGACAAACGCAAGCTGTACTCCGGTCTCAACATGGGCCGCCCCAACACGCCACCTCGCGCACAGCCCAAGAATAAAAAGAAGTGAGTTCAAACACCTTCACTCTACACGCTACACCTACACTTGCTGACAACCAGATAATTATCTAATATTAAAGCCTGCTCACACTATGGACAATGTGCCAGACAAAATTTCTGCGGTGTGTTCTTATTAGTACCGGTATAGTCCATTCGCTTAGATACGGTCGCGCCGCCGTTCCACGTGCGGCAGCCGCCACAAAATCAAAGGGCCCGCGGCGTACACCCACAAACAAGTATGATTTGTCAGTTTAAGCCATTGTATGAATTAATATATTCATATTTCATAACAATAACTACAATTGCGTGGGGGGATTCACCGACACTATCTAAACGAATGGACTATATAAGTTTGCAGTTTATCCCTCAAAGTATATGCAGACAAAGAGCAACCTAATAAAAGTCTAACATTGTCCCTCGTCTGCGCAGGCCCTGAGTACCTCAAACAGGAATGACTATGATCGTGTGACAAGCTTAGTTTCAAAACAAACAATATAGGGTTGTACCAATTTTACAACCATAATATGTTCTTTTATCTTGCCAATAATATTTTTAAAGATATAATTTAGACAATTTAAGCTTCAATACGTGACTAAAGATAATAAAATACAATACACCGCCGAATAGTGCCAAATTTATTTTAAAAAAATGTATAACATGTCAATCCTGTTTGTTAAGATTATCGAATAATATGTAAACATAGAAATTGGCGTAAATGTTTTGTCTGTTAAATGAAATAATAATGAATGCGTGTATGTCCGTGTTAAGAATAAATTGTATTTTTAAGTTGATACGGTCGTTTGAATTTCGGGGTCTATAACTTGAGTTATAGTAGGCCGAATAACCTAAATACATTCCCATAAACGTATATACATGAAAAATATATATTATTATATAGATTAAAAAACACTGTTACAGACAAACAAACATACGGGTGACGCTAATAAAAGTATGTTTAAAAAAAAGGAATCTTTTCAAATAGAAAAACATTACGATTTAATATGTCGTCTAAATGAAATGTTTACGCTTAAGGTATTTTCAAGAGTCCTCCATGTTACCGATAACTTAATTTTTTTTTTTTTCTTACAATTAAAATTCGTTTTTGAGTTACCAACCACAAAAATATTTCATACTAGCTGAACCCCTAGGGTCCTACCCGCGGTACGACCATAACCGCGGGAATTGCCGCGAGGCGAAGCTAGTATCTTTATAAATTGTATCCCTTGTGTTATTCCGATGAATAAGCTATATTATTGTAAAGTTTCATCAAAATCCATTTAGTAGTTTTTGCGTGAAAGAGCAACAAACATACTCACAAACTTTCGCGTTTATAATATTATTAGTAGGACAAAAAATATGGAAAAATAATTAAAGTAACAATTTTAATAATAATCTTTTCCAACGACAGAGATGTAATATGAAGACAACGCACAAAAGGTAAATTCGGCGTGTTGAATGCGTAACTTATTAGTTATTATTAATATACACTGCGAGTTTGCAATGCACAAAACAATTATCGCTACAGAGTGTTTAATACCGAGGAGTTTATAACAACACAATTTCTATTATTTTAACTTCGTATCAGCTAAGATTGAAAGAAAATTGGCTGTCTTTTTAAACCTCTCGTCTTTTTCCACTGTATCTTCATAACATAGTATAATTTTTGGTAATTGAGAGAATGAATAAGAAATATTTGTAGTATATATGTAATATACTACAAGTACTTTTTCTTAATTCTCTCTAGGGAATTGATGAATATGTTAAGTTAGCTAATATATTTATAGTAGAACTAGGCGTTGCCCTCGGCTCCGCCCGCGTATATGTCCGTTATAGCCTATATCCTACCTCAAGAATCAAAGTATCTCCATGCCAAATTTCATTGAAATCGGTGCAACGGTGTAGACGTAAAAGTGTAACATACAGACAGTTAGTTTCGATTATTAGTTTGGATTATTTGTGGCATTACATCTTCAAGTGCCTCTTAATTTGGACTTAATATTCAAACAAATACTTCACTATGTTACATATTTTGTACATACAATGTTTTAAGTGTCTGTTTCTCTGAAAATTTTAGGATTAAGTGAAAAAAATTAAAGTTAACTTTCTGAGGTCACATTTTACTGGAGAAGATAATGGTGTTACTCTTTACATTGTCGTCGCAAATTAATAAAAAAAAAATAGTGCCTAGCTGTTACGTTTTCTCGACATCTATTTAATTTGAATACGTTACATCCAATTAGTTAGAACGAAATTCTGTTTGTGTGTTGATACAGATCAATAATATAATTAGTGACATATTTTATTAAATATGTTTTTATGTTTCTAATTTGTATATTATTAGATACAAATTAGAAACAAAATAACTCTATATTTGCTTGTAATAAAATGTAATTTAATTAATATTTGTTGATGACGGGTGGGTGCATGTATCTTATTAATATACTTACCTGGTTTTCTAAATGCGAACCTACCTACATTCTAACCAAATCCTTTAGCACACATTATTTTTAAACAATAATGAATTTATCGAGAACATTAAATTGTAATTATTTCAGATTTGTTTTTCGTTTGGGTGTGTGAGTGTTCAAAACTATTTGTTCTGTATTTTTATGAGTACCTATTGAAATCTGAGATCAACATCCTAAACATTAATAATACCTATGTACGTTCATTCAATAATCCATTAGGTCTAACATGAGCTAATGTGACAGTACTATCAGAAACTGATAGCGTTACACAATGCAAACTGTTATTTATTCAAAAATATTTTTTCTTTTTTAACACCTGTCACATGTCGTCAAGGTGTTGCTACTTAAAAAATTGTTGCCAATAAAAAATTAAAAGCTATAAATAATGATAATATGTGAAGGTTGTCACATAAGCTCACAGCAGACGCCCATGTTTTGTCCACGAGCTCACGAATGTTTTCTGTTTGTTCCCGATGCGCAGCTAGCCGCCCGCCGCCCGCCAGCATGACGGACCCCGCACTCACTCCTGTCACACTCTTCTGACAACCACCACTCTCATTCTCTTACTCTTACTGCGTTTGCCTCTAACGTTACGAACGCTAAACATGAAACTGGCCGATCCACCATCCGAGATTCTCTGCGTTTTAATAAGATCATAGAAAACCAGCGATGGATCGTTTTTGCTAATTTTGTGTATGCGTGTTGTGTAGAGTCCTTTCATGTGAAGCTTTTGAGAAGCAAAAATTTAGTATAGTTGTAATAAGCCTAAATAATACCTTTTTGACTAAAGCAGTCTCGTAAGTTTCGTGTGGAAAGATTCAAATTTGGTCTCCTGAAAGAATTAAGTCGATTCTAGTGTACAACGGTTCCTCAATATGTTATTTATATTGGAATTACATACACACCAAATAGGTTTTAACTTTCAGCAAGTCAAACCGTCGGTTCAGAAATATGTACTAATTGAACCAAACAACTAAACATTCACTTCTTTTATAATATCCAGGTTAATATTTAAAAAAGCGACAAATCGTTCTATAATTTGTATAAATTTGACTGTGTTAATAATTTGTCTTAAGATCTATCGTTTTAAAAAATCTGTCGGAAATATAATACATATGTCAAGTGACGTCACATTTGTCATAAATTAAATCTTAATAAATCTGTAGAGTGACAGAATTGAGTGCGAGTGAGCAGAACAAACACGTTTCTGACAAATTGCGGGCACTGTGCCTCTGCATACATAAACGAAGTCCTCACTAATTTATTATAAAATATGAAATTTATTAGTAATTATTTCTCAGAAGGGCCTCATTTAATTTGTTTAAGAAACCAAGTACTTATCTTATTTGAAAGTATAGTATCAAATTCGATATTTAAAATTTTAATTCACTTGGACCTAGAGGTATTTCTTTTACCTGGTCGTTTTAACTTAAGTCCACTACGCATGTTAATTTATTTGATCAATTGCTGGACGATTGTGTTCAGCTCGACAGATGCGTATGGACTCATTATAGTGCAGTTTCATGGCTTTTAATATAAGGATTAATATTCTCTGTAAGATAAAGCATTCATTCGACACATTCTGGTGTGTATGTATGATTATTCCGCGATCATTTTTTTAATAATAATAGTACCAACTGTAGCCAAACTGTTGAAATCTTTTTTTTTTAATTTTTACGTGGCGGTCTCGTATATGGCCCTGGGGCAAATTTGTGAGCAATTTACATGTAGACAGACGGATGCGTCTTTGTATGCTGCTTAAATGATAATGTCTGTGGAAGTGGGTGTATGTATGTCTGGTCCTCAGTATGCTTGTCGTATTCAATACCCAATTATATATATAAGTTAGAAACGCGACTTGAAATTCGGCGGTCGCAGCAAGGTGCGATTGGTCGCTGCGATTTTAATTTTTTGTTATTGAGATTATGTCCTCGCGAGTCGCAATAAATTTAATAATGACACATTCAATGAGGATACAAATATTGGATAATTATGATAAGTAGTAAGCATAAATATAAAGCAGTAGTATGTTGGTAATGTAATGAACAAATGTTTGCGCCCACGACTTGTACACACTTGGTCACAGGTATTTGTGCGGATACTCTTATATCGTAGTTGCGTTAAATTTTACAATTTTGATCATTAAGTATATTCTATCGATAAATATAAGATAAATTGGTAATAAAAGTAGTTGATGTATTTTAATAAACAACATTTTCTTTAAGGAAAATCAAAGAAATTCTAGAATTGCAATAACGATATTCTAATTCAATATAAAAGTCCAAGGCATTACAATATTTATAAGATACATATTGACAGTAAAGTGAGTGTTTCTGTTCGATACTAATCACTTACATGCATTTACATATAAACATATATCGGCTAAGAAATAATTTGTAAGTAAACGTAGCCAAGTGGACAATATGTGGGCGTATTTAGAAATAAACAAATACACCGTCCCCCGGACGATAGTTCTTTGTAGCGGTTGCTTTGAACCCTTGGTCTTATGCGAACCTAGCGATTCGCACTTCGCTTGCTCGCGAATAACTCAGTGGTCGCTTACTTGTATTGGACGCGGACACTTTAGATCTTCGATTTCTAATACCGAAGTAAAAAAAAATTAAACGCACAATCAGTGTAAAAAAATTTATATTTGTCTTAATTTTTAAAATGGTATTTCAAATTCTGAATTTGAAATCAACGGTCAAAGTGTTCAGTGTTGTCATACTCCACCGATAGTTACCATACTAAAAAATAGGTCGCATAAGAGTCATGGGTAGCGATTACATTGAAGTTATTTTTTTTTATTTAATTGCTATTCAATGTGTTAGACTGACACCCGCGGCTGATAGCCGCTTTAATTGAATCATTGATCTATGTATGAAAAGAATTGTATATTAATTTCTTAAATAAAATACTTCTAAAAATTGTTTCTTTTATTTATTTTACTACTTTTAATGATTCCTAAGGTGCAACATTTAAGCTTTATTGCGTAAACAATAAAATATCTACAATTTCTTCTATTTTTCATTGACATTGACTAACAGCGTATAATAAGAAAATGAAGTTTTTATAATCTGAAACAATGCAAACAAAATTATTATAAAAAGCACATCTAGTTTAATTGGCAATACGATATTTTAACTGTCATTCTATTTGGAGACTGTACGAAATTGAAATATTAAAGTTTAATAGGTAGTCTAGTATTTTATCAAACAAAGTTAGAATTGGAAATGTATTATGATGCCCTGCTCATCCCAAAATTGCACATTATAAAAATAACGATCACACATTTGATTTAGAGGGTTGTACAACTTTTCGTGTCAGTGCTTAAGAATTTATAGCTGGCAAAACTTCTATAATAAAGTCTTTACAATATGTATTCTCTCACAAGATCAGATCCCTTTGTATAATAAGAGATAAGCAATTCCTAGCAGGTTATAAACATACATACAACAACAAATGTGTGCAGATCCATAGGCAGGAACTTCCCAGCGCGAATCACCGCAAGTCGCTTGTTAGCCAGTAGTATGTTTAGGAGGACTCTCCTGGGACCCACGCCCATCGTATGCCACGCGCTCTGGTAAGCTGCCGTCGAGACACGATCAGCCTGAACAGGGTCCAAAGGTGAGTATATTTTAATGTAACTGCCTCGGTGGTCCTAGCGGTTGACGTATGCGACTGCAGATCAAGAGGTCTGGGGTCCGAATCCCGGGTCGGGCCAAAAGTTATTCATACTTTCTGCTTACAGAAATACTTATATAAATACAGCTCGCAGTTATGAAGTTAGGGTCTGAACCCCCGTGCCTCAGAGAGGAAAAAACCGTCAGTTCTGCGCCTTATCTCTTCCCAATCGTGCAGTTTAACCGTCCCATTGGATTATAAGAGTGAGGGAACAGAGAGAGCACCTGTGTTTGCGCACACACTTGTGCACTATAATATCTCCTGCTTAGTTGGCTTTTCTCCGGGACCGTAATCGGCTAGCAGAACATTATATTTAGAAACTGATGGCCTAGTGTGAGTTTAATAGACATCAACTTGTAAGTCCCAGTGCATTTCAGTAAAGTACAGTTATTGCTGTAAATAGTAACGTATATCCTTCCTTATAAATCAATGTAATTAGGCTTTGAAATTGGTGAGACGGTGGTTTATAATGTCATTGAAGTAACCGACAAATCATAAAATTTGCCAGGCGTACAGAAATAGGATAAGCGAAAACTCAAAATGAAAAAACTTTTCAGGCACTTTCGAAACGTTACATTAACGACAAAGTTGCCCGGTTCCAAAATGTAATACCAGAGACAATAATATATTGTCTCTGGTAATACCAATGGAGAAAAACCGGCAAGAAACTCTTTAAATAGGGTATCACCCAGAAAAGAATCAAAGTGCGAGGCGAATGTAAAATGGTATGGGGAGCGGCAAAACTAGTTATTTGCTACGCTATTACTGTGCAGAGCGGTGAGTATACCTACCTGTATGATAATCTGGTTTCCGTAATAGCAGTACACGAATATGTCTAAAGCAACTGCTGCCAGGTATTCTACAGTAGTCATCTCTAGTTTCTGGAAACATCAATCGAGTCTTTTTTATCATATTTCAATATTTCTGGTTTTGCTGATTGTGACGATAAATAGTATATGATGTATTTTTGGAAATATTTAATAAGCCATTTGATTGACAAAGAATTAATTTTAAGAAATAAATGAGAAATGCAATTAACGAAAACTGCGTACCTAAATAACTATTGGTGCTATAGTCATTATAAGTTGCAAATACAACGCCATCTAACAAAATATAATCAAACTACGTCGTAATTGATAATCCTGTGTTGCGATATGGACATGGGCGTACCCAGGTTCTGGGCCAGGGGGGGGCCAAATCGGGTTTTTTAAAAGCACCTCGTCAAACAAATCGATATGTAAAAGGCATTTTTTTAAATAAATTATTTCATTAATAGAATAGCTATTTTAAAAACCCTTTCGCAGTCCACTACTAGACATAGGCTTCTCCAATTAATTGCACGGCACTTTTCGAACACATTATAAAAGAAATTTTCAAAAGTCTTCGGCAAAACAGTTTAAGATGAAACATTAACGTTATCACTAACAAATTGTTCTATGTACACTGAGCAAAAAAGTGAATTTATTCTATCTTTGCCTGGTCTGATGTCAGTATAACAACATTCACAGCGGTACTTGTGAGCTACAAAAATCCAAAGACAAAAAAACAAAAGTCTCAGACTTGTTTCTTTAAGTCCACAATTGCCTACAGGACTGGAGGCTAAAAGCAAGTGCCGCTATATCAGCCCAAATAACAATTACTCTTCGTCAGGGTAACTGTCCGCAATCAGGTCGAGGTGGCAGCATAAGCGCTTATTTTTGGGCAGAAAAGGAACACCGGGATTTCTGCACAGGAGGGAGCCACCTATAAACCGTAGGTTGGAGGGTTTTCCTTTTCACATTGCATCGGTTCTCCGACTTCTAGTAAGCGAGACGGCGTGCGGTCCAGGACCAGTCAGTGGTATCCGGGGGGATTTCCGGACAGAAAAAAAGGTAATTCGGAAGTAAAAGTCGGAGAAAATATCTTACCGCTACGTGAGTGTGTGACCCTTTTTTTTTTTTGTGCCGGAAAATTCCCTCGGATATCACCTTCTGGTGGTTATGTCGGACTCGAACTGACTGAAAACCGCACACCGTTATGGATATTAGAAGCCGGGGTATCAGGTGCACCCTCGGAAGGAAATCCCTGGAACCCCGACGTACCTCGGGCCACCTATGGTTTGTAGATGGCCCCCTCCTGTGTAGGAATCCTGATGCTCCTTTTCTATTTTAAAAAAGGGCGCGAGCACTTTGTGGAGCTCCCCCGGCTTGCTTCTGCTAGGGAGATCCTCACCTGTCACCCCCAAGCTTGCGCTTATGGAGGACGGAAATCGTTTGGCGATCTCCGGTGCCCGAGTCGTCTGCAGGCCTGGCGGCCAGGAAGAGTTCTAAACCTCGCATGGTCCCGCTCCGCCATCTCCCTCGCAAGCATAACTGGCTCGCAGAAAAAGACGGCAGAGTTCTACGCGCTCTCGTTACGCAACATGACCGCAATAATGGTACCAAGCGAGAGAACCCTCCTCTCCGATGGTCGCCTCGACTTGCCCTACTCCGGACATTCTGCCAGCGTGTGGAATGCCGTGTCTACGGTCTGGTCATCGCAGTGGTGGCTCAGGCGTTGGCTCCTTGCGGATCAGATACAGGTGCTCTTCGAAGCTTCCTTTCCCCGTGATCACCTGTGTCAGCCGGTATGAGAGTGTCCCGTGATGCGTCTCGAGCCAATCCTCCATAACGAGACTTACCGCCGCAATAAGGGCGTGCCCAGCACTCGGTTGCCCAAGTCGTTCCTTCCATTCCTCCACAACGACCTGGTGATATTTAAATTTCTGGTCTTCGATTTCTCGAGTCTTAGGACTCCTACCTGAAGGTCAGCACTTGTTGAGGACGTCGCAATAGCCCGATATTTCTGGCCTGCAGGACCTCCGCCCATACAGGGGACCGCACAACTCCCGCGTGTAGTCTCCTTCAGGAGTCATCGGAGCCCCTCATATTTGGCAGCATCTGAGCCAAGCACGCGCTGCGCCAGCTTGGAAATCAGACTTCGGAAATGGTGTCCCATCGGCCTTCGGGTGCTAGCCCAATGTGCGCTTACATATAGACCGGTGGAAAAATCATATGAAAGCAAAATGAGATGATATATCTATGCGGCACAAAAACCTGTACTGGATGCTAAGACAAAACTACAAATTATAACTGGACAACAAACTTCTGATATATTAGACGATAATTAAACCTGGATATACGGCATACACTTGTGGGACTCCGCAAAAGACTCCAATATAAATGTCATAAAGAGAGCTCAGAACAATATCCTAAGGTCGATAGTAAATGTATCGTGGTTTGTTACCAATGCGGAACTGCATCAATAGCTCTCAGTGAAAAAAGTGAGCAAGAAAATACGACATGCCTCCGATTATTATTTGTAGTGACTAAAATACATTCCAAATGAATGGGCATATCAGCTGACCATAAAAAACTACATAAAACGACTCAGAAGATTTACTATCTTAGGACAATGATGAGTAGTTCTCCTCGCTAGAGAGCACGCTCTGATCGTAACTGCGCTCGAACATCGCATAGCCCTAGGACTAATTAATTGTCAACATCTAGGGGGGGGCAGCTGCCCTCCCCTGCCCTACCCTGGGTACGCCCATGGATATGGATGTTAACGCTAAAGCGATAATTTTATTCCCACGATTACTTAATATCAATAAAACTTTACCAGTGTGGCGGCGTACAGCAGCGTACACAGATACAATGTGACCTGCACGACTCTCAACGCGAGAAGAGGCGACACAAAGTCTTCGAACATCTCCGTATATTGCTTTACCGCTTGACATAACAATGCGCAATCTCTTAAAGCTCTCATTGTAGCCGCGTCGTGCTCCGCATTGTAGATATCTGATGATAGCAGAAAAGATCATAATAAACTACCTACATTATGTCGACACCTTTCAGAGCATAGTGATTGTTTGTATTTTAAATCGACCAAAGGAAGTAGAGAAATGCGTATGAGATAATACCTCACTTGTCGAATGTGGAATTGGAATATACCTAAGTACAAGAACTTTTTTTTTTTAATAGGGGGCAAACGAGCAGACGCATCACCTGATGGTAAGCGATTACCGCCGCCCATGGACACCCGCAACACCAAAAGCGTTACCAGTGCGTTGCCGACCTTTAGGGGATGGGGAAAGGAAATGGGAGGAGGGGTTGGGGTATGGGCCTCCGGTATCCTCACTCGGTGAAAAACAGCGCAAGCGCTATTTCACACCGGTTTTCTGTGAGGCCGTGGTATCACTCCGGTCGAGCCGGCCCATTCATGCCGAAGCGTAGCTCTCCCACTTGAAGAGGGTGGAGTTCCTTTCCATAATTTAAGTATGCATCTACTAGTTTTTGCCCGCAGCTGCGCCCGCTTGTATGTCGGTTATCGCGGTTAGAGTACCCTATGTCCTTCCTCAGCAATCTAAAGTATCTCCGTGCTTAATATCTTTGAAGGTCTCTCTCTGGGTTGACTCTTAGGCAATGGAAGAATACAATACACGGTTAAGTCCTTACCTCTTCCTTCAACCTATATCATCATCATCATCATCTCAGTTGAACGATGTCCACCGCTGGACTTAGGCGGACAGCATAGGGTCGGTTGTTGTCGTGCGCGCCCTGGGGACAGTAACGAGAACATCGGGGTTTCCACATAATAGGGGGCCACCTACAAACTGTAGGTGGCCCGAGGTACGTCGGGGCTCCAGGTTCCTTACTAGGGTGCAACTGGTTCCCCGGCTCCGAGTACCCAAGACCGCGTGCGATTTTAGTCGGTTCGAGTCCGACTTGCCACCAGGAGGTGGTATCCTAGTGGATTCCAATAGGGTAAATAAAAGGGTTGGTTGCTGTTGAGTCTTGGATAATAATAATAATAGGATAGGGCTAGATAATACTTACCAAATCGAGTTTTGACATTAGCAGCGCTTTGAACCTGGATCAAATAGGTTTGTTTTAATAATAATTCAGTTTGTAGAAAAAGTGAAGAGTAATAATAATAAAGGGTAGAAAAGATGCTAAGAATTCAAATAATAGGAGATTTAAACAATATTCGGTAATCATACTAGACTTTACTTAAACTTAGACCGTAGAGCACTTATGCCTATTCTTTCTTCGTTGAATTGAATGAATGAATGTCAACATACCGCCTTATATTTTATTTTCTTAGCTGCCAAAATGACTGTTATCTGCCCGAAGGAAAGCATGAGTAAAATCCGAGAGTGGTGGTGTAGTGATGACTCACACTACGGTGTTATCTATACTAATAATAAAGCTGAAGAGTTTGTTTGAAGTGCTAATCTCAGGAACCGCTGATCCGATTTGAAAAATTATTTCAGTGTTGGATAGCCCATTTATCGAGGAAGGTTATATATCATCACGTTAAGACCAATAGGAGCGGAGTACCAATGAAGAATATTTCAAAAACGGGGAAAATTTTTCACGCTACAGGCAATATAATACGCAAACGAGGTTGCGTGGGTCAGCTAGTAATGTATAATTATACTTTTGCGTTGGCCTGATACTGCACTGTATTGGACTTTCTAAAAGCATAAAAGACTCACCGTCTTCTCATCATAATGATAAAAGGACTCGTTCATCTCTGACGTGTTGTAACTGTAGCCGTGTTGTTCGTCGTTTTGTATATCTGCGTGAGCGGTGACCAATGCACTATGCTTGACGCCATTTTGTAACAACGCCGTATATTTTGCATTCCGAAGACTACAACACAACAAGTCTAGCTGTCCGCAGATCAGGATCGAGTTTGAAGCGAAGAATACTCCTGGAGGTATTTTTTACTGTAGTAATACTTATAAATGCATAGCAACATTTGCAAACTATTAACACTTGAGTAATCTGTAGCAAAGCTTTGTACCTACTTGTTAAATAGTTGCCATAAAAGTGACTTACTTTTTTATTTGTATTTTTACTCTTTATACGGATATATTATATTAAACTTTTTCCTAGTTTACTAATTTAAAATTTCTACCAATGATGGTAGAAAAATCCAATTTTATTATATTCTACCGGTTAAAAACGTATTCATGTAAATAGGTAAGTATTCATAGGTCAAAAAACGGCTTTGACGAATGTTTTTTTTTAAGTAAGATAAAATTTACTCACCAAACTGCCCAAGAGCTATCCCAACGTAAAACTGACATAAACATGTCACCAGGAACACGAAAATGAATTTCAATAAAGAAGACCTTGCTATGTCTATCAAGATCCAACTTTGCACAGACTCTTTGGTCCATACTGCGAACAAAACATATTAAGCGATGCAAATTAGTTTTTTTAACAACTTGTGTACGGTGCGTAGTACTACTTAGTATAAAATTCATCACCAGCGAATTATCAGCAGCCGCTTATTAATCTATATATAATCATATATACCTATACGCATTGTACAAATGAAAGCATTTCTTTTTATTGAATAGGGGGCAAACGAGCATACGTATCGCCTAATGTTTAGCGATTATCGCCGCCCATGGACACTCGCAACACCAGAGGTGTCATAAGTGCGTTGCCGGCCATTAGGGGATGGGGGGACGGGTTGAAGTATGAGTTCCGATATCCTCACTTACTCGGTGAAACACAGCGCAAGCGCTATTTCGCACCGATTTTTTTGAGGCCGTGGTATTACTCCAGTCGAGCCGGCTCATTAATGCCGAAGCGTGGCTCTCCCACGGGTCCAACTATCTAAATTGGGTCTAACTAGATAATAATAATAAAATACGTAACTTACAATGAACAATAACTGGCATGGTCGCATACATAGTGACGCTAAACATGGTACAAGCTGTATAAATCCTCCAAAACCTCTTTGCCGCTTTACAACTCATAAACATACTCATATTAGTCAGACCTTGAGCCGAATTATACTTGAAATTCTTCTCCATATACTCCAACAGTGCATACAACTCCTTGCGATACAGAGCATAGTACACAACGATTACAAAAGAAACCAGAAGAGGAAGAGAGTCAGCGATGTTGTCCAAACTAGACATTACGTCTACCCATTCCGAGTACAAATATGCCGCTAACGCAAATGTAACGTAGCTTAGAACTAACAACACAAAACCTAGATACACATTGTTAATAATATTAAATCTTATCTCATTTTTGTTTCTGAATAAGTCCCAACAAGCCACTATTTTCAAAGGTGCTACCAAATAGTCTACGTAACGTCCAGCTCTTTCAGTATTTAATGTGGTTTTTGAATCAATTTTTGTGGCCATCTTTATAACTTAAAAAATACAATGCTGAACAAAAGTGGCGTAATGAACTAAATGGGTTTGAAGTCGATCTGGTTAATATAAGTAATGCATTGTTAGGAAAGTTTTACAAATTGTAAATGCAAATTAACCCAATTATCTACTTGGATTTCTAATTGGTTTTCTACGAATTGAAAGGGATTGACAATTAATTATACTTAACAAACTTAGTTTTAATTACTGATTGAGTTTAAGTTTAATCGTTCTGGTAAAATTATTTTACGTAGTTTCCTTCCCTATTAGATTTATATTAAACAAGCAACCCAGCCCGGTTTTGCACGGAAGTCTTTGAAATTCTCGTATTTCTTCTACTGCAATGCACATGCATTACACAAACAAAGTTTTCTCTTTAATCACTATCTATTGCTGAAATTCAAAGTGTATTAAAATATGTTGGGTAATTTAAAAGATTTAAACTACAACTAACGTGAGTTATAGTCCGTTCGCTTATATACGGATACACTTCACATCACACTTTTTGTCAAAAGACGCCGTCACAAAATTCAAGAACCCACCTGCCGCGTACACACACAAGTAAGTATGATTTGTTGTGTTATTTGTCTGCTATGTGGGAGCACCTTTAGGTCTGAAATATTGATTTATTTATAATGTTTTTATTTTATGTTTTGTACTTTTGATACCTAATTTCCTATCGTCTCGTCGTCTAATCCTCTACCACAAAATATTTATCCTCAAGATATGTATAAGTAAAAAAATATATCAGTCTATGGGTAGTGCTGATAGAAGTGAAAACTAAGTAACTTGTGAATTGTGTATGCTAATAACGCACGGAGGTCTATCGCTGTAAGTACAAGCAGAGCTTATGTTATGGGTACTAGACAACTGATATAAATACATATATACTTTTTTTTTTGTAAATACATACATATCATTCATAGAAAACACCCAAACTCCGAAATAAATATTTGCAGATCTTACAAACATTTGGTCCGACACGGGAATCGAACCCGAGACCTCAAGGACAGCACTCGCATACGCTACCACTACGCCACCGAGGCAGTTTCCAACACACCTATTACACCTATACACAGTATACACATACATACATAATTAGCTCATGGAAAGCGTTATATAGTTGACGCAAGTTTCATGATTTTGGTCTACCAAATTGTGCTCAACGCGGTAGAAGTTTTCAATTCAGTAATTTAATCTAGAAGGACAATAAAACTCAATTTTAGTAACGACTTGATATATTTTATTAAAAACAAATAATGTTTTAAAGATTAATTCTAATAGCATTTAATAATAAAGAATTGGATCAAAAGCCTTTGTCATATTACTTGTATCGATTTCCGTCGTGATATTGTCGTCTGAGAGATTAATTGGTCGCCATTGATTCACAATCTCTGAAAATGACAATAAAGGTTATTTCAGTTGGCAAGTGACATATTATATCTACTTTGTCATTTTGTCATCGCGTTCTTATGTCCATCATAAATGTAAAACCACTCAAAAAGTACATGACATCTCATCATGCAACATCTATTCTGGGATCTGAATTTAAAGTAGGTAATGTAATCGAATCTCTCTAGTCAGGATCTCTAACTAGACCAAGAAGCCGGTCAAGTTGACCATAGACACTTACTTTTCTCTTGATCGTCGGTGAGCAATTTTATAAATTCTTCTCAGTTCCAGCAGCGCTCTCATAATGACCACAAGCTGTGACTCGAAGTCATCCGTACCCACGTCTATGGCGAGGCCCTTGTGCTTGCAGATCTTCACGTACAAGCTCCAGATGGCAGAACGAACGTGACACAGTTCCACGTGACGAGCCGCTGCTGTTTCCTTCAGACGGTTCAGAGCTAATTCCCATTTTATCACGCGATTTCGAATCTGGTCGTAACGCCACTGTTAAGGAACAGAGCAAAGGATTTTAATAAAAACTTGTGTGGTGATCAAATTTATTTAGATTTTTATCAAACTGCATGCAGGCACTTCTTTGACGGTATTCAGTTTAGTTTGAGCTAAAATGCTATAAATTAAAGCAAATCTAGTATTAAAGTAAACATAAAATTCCTAACAAAGGATCGACTTCAAGAACTGGACCAAATTGAAAAAGGACCACACGGGAAGCACCAGCTTTCAAATAAAAAAAGAACCATCAAAATCGGTTCACCCAGAAAGTCTTCTGGTAACAAACATAAATAAACAGACGAATTTAGAACCTCCTCCTTTTTTTTAAAGTCGATTAATAAGTAAAAATAATGATCGCCGAGGTTGCTGCCTCGTATCATTGTGCAGGATAGTTCCGTACCTATTGTTTATTTATTATTCAACTATATTTAGTAACAATATATTATATATATAATATTAATAAAATTTCCATTGTTATTGGGTTAACAATAATCATAGACAAGTGAGAGGCTATAATAAAATTATCTTGTTGATCAAAGGCAATAGACATACCCTCAAGTCAGCGAGAGTGTTGTTCAGGCCCATTATGAAAAGCTTCTTCTCTTCTGTAAGTGAGGCGATCTCCTGCCGAGCATTCTCCAACATCTCCAGGTCACGTTCTTGACGTTCGGCCAGTGTAGACTTGGCCGCGGCTTAGAGCAAAAGTCAAAGAATAATATTTAATCTCGACCTGACCACTTATATTGGTTATATCCTATTTACCATAATTTTATAATGTAAGTGTAACGTAAACGTGTTTTCGACCGCTGAATCGCTTTTAATAAAGTTTGTCAGTCAGTGTGTGTCGTTTAAATATTTTATACACTATACATGTGTCGAGTGAATGGTAAAAAATAGCTATTTGACCCGATAAGTGGCCTGTGACGAGGTACTGACCAGGATTATTTATTTCGTTTCTAAATTGGTTAATCTTCGCTTATATGATGATGTTCTCCTAGCCGATTAGCCAGTCTCAACGGAAACCAGCCAACTACGCAGGAGATATTATAGTGCACAAGTGTGTGCGCAAACACAGGCACACTCTCTGTTACCTCTCTCTCATAATCCGATGGGACGGTTAATCGATACGACCGGGGAGAGATTAGGCGCACGACTGACAGCTTTACGTGCTCTCCGAGGCACGGGGATTCAGACCCCAACTTCTAAACTCCGAGTGGTTATTAAGTATTTCCTATAATCAGAAAAACTCAATACTTGACCCGACTCAGGATTTGCACCTGAGACTTCTTGATTGGCAGTCGCATACCTCTAAACCAATGAGGTGTATATATGTATGTAGCAAAAGATGTTTTTCAGCTTATTTCCAGAAGCAGAGTGTATTATGATAGTAGGACTAATATCTCTTCTAATAGCAAAAAATGCAATGCGTGTTTTAAAAGCTGAGTTGTAGAAACTGTAGTATAAAAGAGATGTATCAATTAAAACTGTAATTCACCTAGAGCTTCATATCTATTGAGGACGTCGAGGGGTTGCTTGAACTCAGGGTAGTTGTTCACAACAGACATCAGATAATCCTATAAAATTGAAATGTTTGTCTTAAATATATTTGATGAGATGAATTTTAGATACATTTTATTATAGTATTACAAAGGTACTTCAATAGCTACCCACCCAATCTTTTACATTTTGGGTTTTAAGCTTTTATAAATATACATGTGTTATACATTTAAACCCTCCTTTTGAATCACTCTACCTATTGTGACATAATATATAAAACCCGCTGAGTACTTCAAAAGGTCTGAGCGAACAGATAGTCGAAGAGACTTAATTTTACAGTATGAACCGGTTTTACCTGAACATCAGTTTTTTACACAGAGCTACTGGCATCTGAATTCGAAGGTTAAACTAGTTGTCAGTATATTTGAAGGCACTGACTTCCCAATAACGATTGCCATAGATGTTCATGACAACTGGGACCGACGGCTTAACGTGCTCCCCAAAGCGCGGGCGGGAAACACCGCCATCTTCCATATTCCGGGCTGCTATTAAGAATTTCTTGTAGGAAAAACCTAACAGCAGACCGACCCGGGAATTGAACCCGAGACCTCTTGATCTGCAGTCGCTTACGCTAATCACTAGACCAACGAGACAATCTATAAGTATTATAGCTAAGAAAAATAGTAGTACCGTGGGAGAGCTATGCTTCGGCATGAATGGGTCGGCTCGACCGGAGTGATACCACGGCCTCACAGAAAACCGGTGTGAAATAGCGTTTGCGCTGTGTTTCACCGAGTGAGTGAGGATACCGGAGGCCCATACCTCAACCCCTCCCCTCATCCCCTTTCCCATCCCCCAAAGGTCGGCAACGCACTTGTGACGCCTTTGGTGTTGCGGGTGTCCATGGGCGGCGGTAATCGCTTACCATCAGGTGATACGTCTACTCGTTTGCCCACTATTCAATAAAAAAAAAAAAAAAAAAAGTAGGTAATTTTAAAAACCATCCTCACTTCGTATATAGTATAGTCCTTAACTTGTTTCTCCATCATTTCCTTGACCTCTTCCATTTCTTTGACCCTCTGACGCATAGCTTCCGTTTCTTTTGTTTTGCGTTCTAACACCTCAGTGTCGGCAGCCATCTTTCTTTCTGCCCTGTCGCGCTTCTCTTGATTTTCACGAATAAACTTTGAACGTAACAAGTTAATTATCTTACTATTAAATTTAAGTATGGGTGAAAACGAGACGGCACATACACAGCTTTCTATATCTACTTTAAAAGGACTTGTGAAAATGGCAATATTAACAATATTTATAGAAAACCTGACTATGTATTAACTTTACATAAAATTATATAGCCTATTTGACTCGGGGCTGTAATTACGAATCTATGGACACTACATCTATTAAAATCGGATCAGCAGTTTAGGCGCTACAGTAGGACTCACAGTCTGCCAAAATTAGTTGCCTATAGTAAATATGAATGGCTGATAAAACAAGACAAAATCGTTTTCAGTTTAATAAGTGTTATTTTCTTCGAAATCTTAAAATGTTCATTTAAAATACACTACTTTTGTAATCAAAATGTAAACTGTCTTAATTTTTCTATTATTTACTCGCCCAAGTTACCTCTATATCGTTAGCCATCTGCCTGTGAAAGTCCCGTCAAAATCGGTCTAACTGTTCCAGAAATTATGGACGTAGGTACGAGTATATGCTTATCCTCGGATAACAAATGCATTTATTAAAAAGCTGTTCATTTTAAATTACAAAGAAACACTTCAATTTTATTATTTCTTTTATAAATATTTGGTGTGAAACAGCGCACGGGTGCGGTTGCGATATGTCTGCTCGTTTACTCCCTTTTCCATTGAAAGAAAAAATTAAGGTGAATGTAATATAAGATACGATGCAAACAGGACTTATAACGCTTACTTTATTGAAGCTGATAAAAGATTCTTTGAGCAACAACTCTTTCTTTCGTAGGTCTTCCCACTTCTCGTCCATGATCGCTCTATTTTTCTGCTCTTCTATTCTCTTTAGTGCTAGTTCTTCGTCTGCCTCCATGAGGTCGCGTCGAGCTTGCTCCAGTAGCACCTGCGGCGTAGGTCTTGCGACATCCCATACTGGATATTTTCTTAAAACAGCAGAATAAAAATTAAACACAGTAACCCATTTTTTAACGTTGTGTTTACGCTAAGGTAATGTTAATCACGATCGGCTTGCTTTGCATTGACATCTATATGCTGAGTCCAATAGTTTTCAGTCATACTTTATAGTGACTGAAAGTCACTCCCCCATTCCCCATCCCCCAAAGGCCAGCAACGCCCTTGTGACGCCTCTGAAATTGCGAGTGTCCATGGGCTGTGGTAATTGCTTAGCATTAAGTGCTACGTCTGCTGGTTTGGCCCAAAAAAAACTGTTCAAGTACTGTTATTAATTTGAAGATATTATTTTACATAGATATGTATAAGATTAATAATAACCGTATATCTATTATCACAGACAGGACTATTGTTGCCAGTAAGCCTGATATTGTGGTGATAGATCGATTATGGCGCGACGCTCGCGCAGTGATCGTCGACATCGCCGTTCCTCATGACGAGAGTCTCGTAAAAGTTCAAAGAGAAAACCAAACATTTGGATTTATCCCACGAGGTTGTTAACATACGAAATGTGGATTCGGTAATAATTGTTCCGATAACCTATCTGCTCATGGATTAATAGACAAGAGCCTCAACCAACACCTTAAGAGGCTCACGTTAGAAGGCTGGATCAAGGGTCTAATGCAGAAGGTAGAACTTCTTGACATGGCTCGTATGGTAAGAAAGTCCCTGTCCCTAACCATCGGTTTATTGATCCCTGCACCCGAAGTCGGTGGTCTACTATTGTTACATGTATATTTAGATATGTAATTAATATGTGATAGTCTTTAATAAAGTATATAATAATGCATTTAGATATATCTCTCATAGATAACATAAAGACAAATTAAGGTTATTCATATCCTTATTCAATAAATCACTAACAAAGATACATTTACATAAAAATACATTGTAATAAATAAATAAAAAAAAATGTAGGACATCTGTTACCCAACGCCATCTAGTCCCCAGCTAAGCAGAGCTTGTGTTATGGGTACTAGACAACTGAAATAAATACTTTTTTTTTTTGTAAATACTTATAAATATATATACATAAATAAATAAATACTTGAATCGGAATACTTAACGAAAACAGATAGAATAAAAGAACTTGGATATAGTCATGAATGAGAAACGGGATTCATACTGTCTTAGCTGGAACCAGCCGAGAACTCGTAAGTACTACTGTAGGTAGTATAATATTGTACCACACCGCGGCCTATGGATCTCTTTAATACATGACTTCTTGCCAGGGGCGTCTTCACCTACTGTGCAGGGTGTGCGGTGGCACATTTAATGATTGCACACGGGCTAGAGACGCCTCTACTTTTTGCGTTGTACTTTAAACCTGCAAGTGCATTTAAATTGTGTGTGGCTATCGGTTTCAAACCCCCTATTCTTAGTTTTACTTACTTAACCATACTTGAACTTTCCATTTTAGATTTAAAGTACTCCGCCGTGCATTCCACGGGCGGTCCATGTGGAATCGCTATAGGTGCCAAATCCTTCGTCTTCTTCATGTTTGTAGCTTTATAAATCTTATATTTAAAAAATCTAATTAAATTATATAACGTAAAAAACTACTAAATTAAATACTATCAATTCCACAAGCCCTTGAAGATAAACAAGTCGTTGCTTAGCAATAATAAATGATCCTCCAGAATCCGTTGCTAATCGTAATCAATACAATTAAATTGAAGTGTCTGTTTGTAATTTCATATTGTCTCAAAAGCTTAAACAACGGAGCAAATACAAAAGATTAAACGGTACTTCATTTCTTTTTTTTTTAATTTTTATTTATCTGTTCGTTCCGGTCTCAGGATCGGCTGGGCCAATTATGACAGGAATTTCTATCGGTTGGGTTTTTCTTACAGGAAATTCTTATTCTTAGTCGTATCCTGGAGTACAGAACATGGCGATGTTTCCCACCCGTGCCTCGGGGAGCACATTAAGCCTTCGGTTCCAGTTGTTATGAACACCTATGACAATCGTTATTGGAAAGTCAGTGCCCTCAAATATACTGACATCTATGTAGTTCTACCTGCGAATTGTCGAGGTGCATTACCAATCGCTTCGCAGAAAAACTGATAATCAATAAAACCGATAGAACTAGTAGCCAATTCAATTTGCCAAAAAAAAATGTCTACGGTCAGAGCCGAGTTGTGTAAAAACCCAAGATCACGCAAGTATTTCTCTTTGTCAAGCTTTATGTAAGTTTGCGCTCACCCTTAAACTTACATAAATCTATAGCTAACTTTATTGTGTTATTGAAATGTTTAATAACTTATCAAGAGACAAGTCGACAAAAAATGTACATACCATAGACACTACAAGATATGAGACATGCGCATTTTGACACTTGACAGCTGCACTGCACATTTTGATTAGATTAGACATTGGTGATTTCCCTTTTGTGTCGGCGCATTTTAATTCGCGTTGTTATATCAATACAAAACACTGACGAGATATTATACGTATAAAATTTATCTCACGAAATAGAATATCCAATAAAGTAATCATTTCATCAAAACATAAAATGGATTTCAATGTTTCTTTCTTCACAGGGTTAGGTTGTGGTATTTGTATTGGTATATCTTTATTAGCTTTAAAAAAGTATTTCGGTACTTTCTATGAAACAGGAAATGTAGTGAAAAAGGTAAGTAAGTTTATAACGCATTTATACCTGGTTAACTTTCGTAGTAATATAAATATTACTTCACATAACCTGACTGGGATTTTTTAGGTTTTATTTCATTACTAATAATAGGTGTAACGTCTAAAACTTGCTTTAAGGTCTGTATTTAAGCGACCCCCTAAACTAAGTTTGGAGTATGCCATTTATATATATTTTTATATAAAATGAAAATTATAACATAGATCTAAAAAGAGGAAAAATAATGCTTTCTTAGTTATTCTTTCTTTCTTTCTTTCTTATCCTGCAATGTTTTATAAATGTTAATTTATGTAAATATTGATGTATGATGCAATAACTGATTCATCACATGTAAAGTATTTTATTATACAGAGAGCAATCTAAAGCTCCTTATCATATTGTGTGCTACATAAAATATATTAGCTCCCACCCACATCTTCGCTTGCATTTATTAAAAGTATTCTATGTTTTAATGCCCAGAATATGTGTACAAAGTTTCATGATAATCGGTTAAGTATTTTGTGTGTGAAACCGTAACAAACAAACTCACATTCACATTTATAATTGTATGGATTAAATTAAAGTGTTTGTTTAACACATAAAAAAAAGAATCATCAAAATTGATTCACCCAGTCGAAATTTCTGAGGCAACAAACATAAAAAAACAGTTGAATTGAGAACCTCCTCCTTTCTTGAAGTTAGTTAAAAAACAAACAACTGCAGAGAACTGCTAGTTATAGATAAATTTAACTCAAACAACATATAATAAGATATACTTCTGCATACATCTTTAACTGCCTCACTGGTCTAGCGGTTTACATATGAAACTACCTATCAAGAGGTCTCGGGTTCGAATCCCGGGTCGGGCCAATAGTGTTATTGAGTTTTCTGATTAAATTAATACTTAATAACAGCTCGGAGTTTTGGAAGTGTTGGGGTCTGAACCTCGGAGAGCACATAAATCGGTCGATCCTGCGCCCGATCTCGTCCATGTCGGTTAACCATCCTATCGGATATTGAGAGAGAGGGAACAGAGAGTGCACATGTGTTTGCACACACACTTGTGCACTATAATATCTTCTGCGTAGTTGGCTGGTTTTTGTTGAGACTGGCCGCCATGGCCATAATTGGCTAGGAGACCATCATCATTATATTATTCTTTGTTACAGTTCTCATCAAAGCAAGAATATAAATTAGTATTAGTAGTTAGAACAGACCTGAATATGGGCAAAGGAAAAATTGCAGCTCAATGTAGTCATGCAGCCGTTGGTGCTTTTGAGAAAGCCATGAAACTAGACCCTGAAGGTTTACAGAAATGGCAGTACACAGGACAGGCAAAAGTTGCCCTGAAAACCGACTCCTTAGAAGAGATTCAACAAATTAAAAACAATGCTAAGAAAATGGGTCTTGTAACGTCATTAATCAGAGACGCTGGCAGAACGCAGATTGCTCCGAACTCTATAACGGTGCTTGGTGTTGGGCCAGCACCTAAAGATGTGATTGATAAAGTGACTGGACATTTAAAATTGTTGTAATTATATTTTGTTATTTTAAATTATAAGTTTTAATGACAAAATTAGAACGTTTTATTTAACAATATACCGACCGACAGAATACATTACGATTACAAAAATACTCAGTTACAATAGGCTAGTTGACTAAATTTGAATAACTGCTTAATACTTTAGCTTATTATGCATTTTATCAAAATAAAAGGTTTATTTTTTTTTTATCAAGCGTTTACATGATAAATTTCGCGTTTATAAAAACAGATTTAATTTTGTTTACAAAACGCACAAGACTATCATGGCGTCTTGTATGACGTCACACCTTACGTGACAAATCAAAGAGCCATAGTGTTTTTGTATGTTTTAGTGTATTTATAGTTTAAAAATGAATTTCTCATATTACAAGTACTGTACAGTGCCCCAGTGTCATAGCACGACTATAAAAACTACAAACAAGTTATTTATATATGTGCCAAATAATGAAGAAATACGAAAAAAGTGGTAAAACTGAAGCAAAGTTAACTAAACAGATTGCCAGCTTGAGGATTCATATAGAGAGGTTTATTAGGCGCTTACGTGAATTTTATATACTTAGACCACATGCTTGTATTACATTCAAATTTGTAAAAAATCTAGACGATATAATAACCATAGCATGTGCATTAGTTAATTTGCAAGATTCTTTAATAAAATAAATGTAAGGCAAACTTTAAGATTGTTTTTTTATTTGAGTTCCACACTTTCATATAACAATGGGTACACATTAATTTTCCAAAAGTTTAACAGTTTATTATTAATTAAATTCTCAACATACTCAATATTGAATGGCACACTTAAAATCATCACTTTTTGATTTTCACTGTAATCTGGGTCCGCTATACAAAAGATTTTTTTTTCTTTTCTGTTAAATACATTTGAAGTTGCATTTGGGCATAATATTTTTCTGCAACTTTTCTATTTTGTATATAATTTTTAGAGGTGTTGTGATTAACAGGACATTTAATCTCGATTATACCATCATCAAATATTCCATCTGGGGAACCAGCAATCATTGGATATTTGAAATTTAATATCAGGCCACACTAATATATCTTTTTCTTCAGTTTATTTCCACTGTTAAACAGATGAATTTGCGGGCAACATGGGCCTGCCCTCGGACAAGTCTTTTGCTGTCATATATTTTAGGCTACTACCAACACTAGACAATTTTGATTTTCTCCAATAATATTCCACTGAAGTGGTTCCTCACTTCTGCGATGAACCCACATAAGAAATGCTATTGCATGTTTACATCCCCCCTGTGAAGCTACGCAGTCTTGACACTGAACGGAGTTAATAATATCCTCTTCTTCATCAACAACCAGTGTGCATCAATATAATTTTGCGTGAACTTTGTGTTCAGGACATATTTTGCACTTTACAATACAAATTTTTCCATCACGCTTAAGCTGGACATAACTTATAGCGTCATCTCCATATGAAGCTCGTGAAGACCTGAAATTATTAAAAGTTAGTTACTATTGTGCATTTTTTCATACTTCGTAAATCTAAACTCAAAATCAGTGTTTAATAATTATCTTGCAAAATGTACGTCAAAACATTAAGTTATTGTATACCGAACTGAAATATTACATAGCATTTAAGCTTATAATGAATATTTTATACTTACAAGGAAGTTTTAACATTGCGAAATTCAGATGAAAATTTCCAAGCATAACGGCATCGATTCTGGGCAAATTATTACTGTCTGCTTTCCTGAATCCAGATTCCATGGTAAATTCTTTCAAATTATAACTAGCAAATACTGTTTGAACTTAATATTAGGTGTTAAAAACCAAAATTTAATCAAGCAAGAATCTGTAGCTATACTAGAAACGTCAACAAAACGATTGATTTGTATGGCGTGACGTCACGCTTTTTGATTGGTGTTCACTATCACGTGACTAAAGGTTACATTTTACGAAATTTATTTTTGAAAAATATTATTAATCTTAAACGCTTTTAATAATTAAAATTGTTTGCTATTTTCTCCATAACATAATTAATCATTATAAACCCTTAACCAGTATATTTACTCTTATTGGACATAAGCCTATTGCCTCGTTATTTTGTCTCATCACTACAAAAACAAACGGTTGACATAAAACACACAGTTGAAACAGCACAGCTTGACGTCGTTAGACTTTTAAAAATTATTGTTCTTAAATTAATTAATTGTTAATAACTTTAGCCCAAAATAAAACATTTATTGTAAGTTGGCATGATTATTCAATTTTTAATATTATTACTCATTATTAAGGTTAATAAAAGATATTTAAAATTTTGCCATAAATTGTACGCCAGTTCAAACTTACATCGCCCATTCGATCACGACCTGTCAGAAACGCATTCTATCAGCGGCCAGACAATAATCATGCAAAGCGTCGTTTTGTAGGTTATGTCAAGACCTTTTAAATGATGTATAGTATTACCAGATACAAGCTCTGTAGCGCTTTGTACATAGCCGCAAAAATTAAAAGACAAAAAGGCGGAAGGGAGATATTTGACAGCCTATTATATAACGTTTAGGATTTATAGGGTTTGTAAATACATATACCTACTATGTATACTTTGTATAGGTTAGTTTGATATTAAGTTCTTGATTTTTTTACAAAGCTATGTCGGACCATACTGATCTGTTAACACTGAGCGAATTTACAACAATTTCGTATTTGTCTATCTATGTTACTTTTAGAAAATATTTAAAAAAAAGTTATTTGGGTTTGCTAGTATTTTAGTGGTATGTTTGTTTTTTATTGATTGTATGTAAGTGATTAGTATTAATCTTATGTAACGACACTATCTTATTGGGCTAAGAGCCTGTGAGGATAGCGCACGTTTGTACCTATATAAAAAATCTAAGTTAGGTAACTTTTCTTGCCTTGCTTTTTTTTTTTTCTTTATTTAATATAGAAAATTTAAAAAAAGCAAGGATTTTAAATCTGGAAATACTTACAGTTTCAATTAAGTCCTTTGTAATAAGTAGGTACATGTTTGTTAGCTCAGGTTAGTATCTATTACACAATTCTTTTGTTTTCGATTGTTAATGGGTTATAGACTACTGGCCCGTGTTGAAAAATGATGGGTCATTTGAACCACCAGGTGACCTATCTAGAACGATAGAAGAGCATAAAATAATAAGATTCAGCACTATGCCGTCACTTGTAAGCTGTCCAACTGAGTGCAGGTGAGAATTCAAAAGTACAGGTAGAGTGAGTACATTTTGGTCATATATTTTTGTACGGCATTCTTACCATCGATAGATCCATGAAAAATAATAAGAAAACGCGCAGTGCCGTAAAAAAATGGTGCGCCATAAAGTCGGGTTTTTATTTTTATTTTCCGACAATTTCGAGGGTAAATTTGGTCATTTGATTTTGTACGGCATCAGTTTCATACTATTTCAATACTGCTTCTAATCCATTATTCCGCAACGCCGTACAAAAATCGTGCGACAAGGAGAAAAAATCGAAAGTTGCAACCCCCTTTCTTTCCGTGGTCCAGGGGGTAATTTGAAAAAGTACGGCTTCGGTTCCAAAACATTACCTAGCACATTACCTCGATTGAGTTCACATCGTTCTCGAACGATGGCTACTCGAATTAGGAAGAACAGGGAACAGCATTAGGCTCGTTTGTTCACCGATAACGGGACTCATGCATTTTCGCGCGACTCCGAGACCTTTACTGATAGTTAAATCCGCTTGAGCTCTCAGAGGATTCGGACAGCAAATACCCGATCTCAGGATACTTGTATCCAAACATAGAAACGGAGAAGCTAATGAAGTTCCATTGTATTATACCTGTAATAAACAACAGGGTATTTGTAACCGTAGAAGACGTGGAACAGCTGCAACTAGTAGGTGAACCATAATCATATAGCGGGGAAAATCTTATTTCTCAATATGACATGCCTGAGCCATCATTTGGCGGTGAACGTATTAATCGAGATACGCGTAGAAATCAACTGTGATCCAGTAGATCTGGCCGAAATTTTAGAATGATATCTCGAGACTAACAGCGTTTAATATTTGATCGGGTGTGTTGCAGCGTTGGTAGTGCTTTGGGAGAAATACTATTTGTAGATGTTCCCGGTGGAACGGGTTAGACATTTCTTACCAAAGTGATTTTGGCGAAGGTGCAAAGCCAAGGTAAAATTGCGCTTGCTGTCTCTTCATCGGGTATGAAAACCACTTTGTTGCAAGGAGGGCAAACTACTCATACAATGTTTAAAATTCCTATACATTTAGACCGCACAGAAAGCCCTGTTTGTAATATTTCTAAAACAGCGATAGAGCAAACCGTAAAGCGGTTGAAGCAATAGATAGAACGTTGCATGATGTCAAGTAAAATGGCCAACTTATGGGATCACTATTTTGTAGCCATTTTCGTCAGAGTCTCCTTGTACCATGTAGAACATTTGCTGATGAAGTTAGACCCTATCTAATGAGTTCTCGGCTGTGGCATTACATAATCCCTTGCATTTCACAGTAAATATGTGAGTGTAATTGGAAGCAACGAATATGCTCAAGAGTTTTTAGATTTGGAACATTTGTTTTAGAGGAAAACCTATACTGCAAAGTTTCGTTAATGCGACACCTTATGTCATCGGTGTTTGGAAACGCAACGCAAATATCAATTTTCCAAAATGCTTGACTTTGTGAATGAGCTATTTTGACTCCACGAAACGACCAAGCAGCAGCAATAAGTGCGCATCTGAACTGAGGGCACATTATTTACATTTTTGCGAATCGATATAAAATTCAAATAGGAAGTTGTTAAAAATAGTAAACGTGTAACAGTGTTGTTATGATCATGAACCTTGGGGCCCTCAGTTTAGATGCTTGCAAAAATGACATAGCCTAGATCTCAAATTTCGAGCTTTGTTCCGAGGTATGTAGAATATATCTCCTAACTTAATTATGGAAAATGAAGAATCTACCAGCTGCTCACTGCATGGTCTGCTTTATGTAGATTTATCACGTGTTAGCAATCCTAGCAGGCTGTATGCTTTGATCTCCGACGTCTATACGTCTAATGTCGTGTATATATAAACGTAGTCAAATATGATTTTTGGTTTCAAATCTGGTAGGATTATTTAAAAAAAAACAAGTCAGCATTTTTGATAGATTTATTTAATTATAATAAAAATGTACTATCAACATAAGCATTAGGCGGATAATTTAAAACATAAAAAACGTGTTCCAGTGAAAACAGGTTCTAAATGTTTGAAATTAAAATCATTTATAAAATAAAAATCTTAATTAAATCAAATGTCATTAACAATACAATATTTTTATATCAAAAAGAATACATTGCCACATACAAATATTACAAAACATTATTATAAGAGCACCATGTTGATTGCACAGAATGGTTCTTTCTTCTAACAAAGCTAAAAATTATTATTATTTAACTTCTTTAATTGTTTTAAGATGAGGTCAAGCATATTCCATCACAACACAATTCTTTTTTAAAAAAAACAATGCTTTAGGAATATAGGGGGCTTTACAAACATACATGAAACGGACACAAAGCCAGACTCAGAACAACAATTTGTGGATCACATAAAGTGTTCGCCCATGTGGTGTTTGAAGCTACAACTATTAGCGCAGTAGTAAACAGCGTGGCGATCGCATTAACCACTAGGCTAGTTGAGGCAATTAAGAATTGCATTTGTGATGGAAAACGGCAATTAGCAGAAGAAGAAACATTCTACTTACATAGCATTCTAAACGATAGTTTTTACACTGTTAGAATCTCTTGTTCTTTGGAAATCTGCTTTGGGTAAGATGGTGAATCGGGTTAAAAGAACCAAGCGTTATGTCACCAATGCTCTTAGCCAAGATGCAAGTGTTTCTCGTGGCATCTCTTTCTACAATCGCTAGTGTCTGTCTATTAGACTAATAACTGGTTATGACTTAGCGTTGTTTTGTTTATTTGTTGCATAATAATGGTTACGTTTGTAGCATGTCAACTTGGCTACAGGGGCAGGACATACTGCCATAGGTAAATAGGTTCTCCAGAGAAAGTTTTTTCTTCTCTAACCTAGATTGTTTGTAAATGTTAATCAACATTTCAATCTGTCCATACCCAAAGAATAAGGTAAATTTAACAAGCATTTAATGAAATTTACAAAATACATAATTTTGTTACCATATTAAATTATTTAGAAACATCCCATTGTCTACATTTCCAATTTTTGAAGTTTTACTTCTTTTGGCGCGATGGAAAAAAATTATGAGAGGGAACTTATACGATGCGCGCGCACACCGACACCTGAATTCTACATCGTGAAGTTAGTTCTAGGTGGCATGAAAATCGATAACTATGTTCAAGTTGTATATTCTATTATATTTTTATATTTAGAACACGTGTTTCGTAACAGAACAATTAAACAGTGTGAATAGATAAATTTTATTTATTTAAATAACATCTTTTTGATTAATTTTAATATTTATCGTTAATCACTACTGCATTTTAGTTATTTTTTTTCCATACGCCAAAGAAGTATAACTTCTAACGCGTGTACATAACTACACACACTCATTTTTTTTTATTTAATACAGATAATTTTGCAATTTTTATATGTGGTAACAATGATCTTATGTGTAGCTTACTCCTTAATCTAGTACAATATGTAAACAATGGTCGAATATTTTATTTTCTGGTGGGGTTTGTATGAGTAACAAAAAAAATCTTCTGATTAATTGAGTTTTTTAACATGGCAATTTTAAACAGAAGATTTTTTTTAACTAATGCCAGAACTGGGTTTAAAACAACTGGGGTCTTATGCTTTGGAGATAAAGCGACTAAAAACGACTTTATGACTTACAGTCAAAACAGAAAGTCAACCATTGAGGTATAAAAGAAGTATAACTGGCAAGTTGTAACATTTATAGATACTACTTGAGGCAGTGATGTGCGGGTACTAAATAGATACAGTCCAAGCGAATAAGAGCTTGTAGACTCTTAAAAATAAACAGTTACCTCTCGCTGAAAGGTATAAATAAGTAATAATAAGTATGGCCGACACACAACTGAGCTCATTTCGTTCAGTCTGTAGGCATAAGACTAACTATTAAAATCAAAGCACCACACTCGTAGACGTAGGACACTCGGTCAAAACATAATCAACACTTTTAACAGTCCACAGCTGGACATAATCCTTTCTTTAGAAAAGTTTTAACATTAATGTAAGATTGCCTACCGTGTTTAAGTACACACTTTTTAACTAGTAACAACATTTGCATATTTATGTTTCCTCTTATTCAATAACATTATTTAACTTAAGTGTTTTCTGTGAATAATATGTATGTATTTTTGAAAAAAAGTAATGTATTAATTTCAAATGTTTAGTACCCACATTATAAGCTCTGCTTAGTTTGGGACTAGATGGCGTTGTATCAGATACACACAGAAAAGGTCTACATGAAATAAGTAGTTTGATTTAATACAAATATATTTATAGAATATTTTATTCTTTTGGAATTATACAATTCACTAGTGTATAGCGTATGGCCATGGCAAACGAAACATTTTAATTATAATCAGTCTTTCGTCGAATAAGGCACGTACAGATATTGTATGTAACCTAACCTAACGTACATCTGGTGGGTAAGGCAATGTAAAGAGAGATGAGCCGGCTAGTCGGTAAAGTAGACTACCTGGCTTCTAATTTTGTATGTCTTTTTCAATTGGTCATAAAAGTACATACTCGAGGTTTTCTAACAGCTCTTAAAGTTTTAATTAATGGTATATATTTGGTCTACTTGACCGACTAGTCGGCCTTTTTACAACCGATTACGTAATTCGATTAGTCGGCCAATGTAATGGTCGGCACATCTCTTAGTTGTAAGTAAAATATTGTTTTATTTTAATTTCCTGAAAGGTGGGTATATTTTTTATTTGTATCTTTTTCTATTTTATAACCGACTGAATAAAGATAATGTGACGACGAATTTATTAATAAGTATTCCTATATATATATCAAATTATGTACAAAATTAACACTTTGTTTACATAATTAGTTTATATATATATTCTTTGCCATAAGTAACACATAAAAATGTTATTATTATTTTATCTACGTTGGATCTGTCATTTTTAAACGGACACTTATTTTATAAAAAATGCAATGTATTGAACCTACATTCAGTATTGACAATATTTTATATTTGCCTTCAGATCGACGTGATATATACGTTCATATACGTACAACATACAAAGAAAAGTAAATTAAAAAATTACATTATTTTAGTGTAACCTTAAATCTCTAATTGTACAGCTGTCGATTGCAATGTCAGGAGTCATAGGGTCGTTTCTATATACTTATACCTGTCTATATTATATATTCATATTATATATAAGCATGTGCAGAATCCATAAGTAATGGTCACCAACCATATTCATTATTGCGAATGCTAACAATGCAACATGGTGACCGACACAAAGCCTGCTATTGAGATGCTTCTGCATCATTTTTTTTTTTTTTTTTTTATTGTATACTGGGCAAACGAGCAGACGTATCGCCTGATAGTATTGTGCCGTCGTTCAAACATATCAGCGGCGTTTCCAAGTAACTGCGATACTTATGTATTACATATAAATATGTAACCTGAGTTTTTTTTTTAGTTTCTCATAAAAGTAGATAGTCTACGTTGAATAACCTACAACTACCTCATCGCAATACGACGCTTTAACCATTATTCTACAAGATTAATTAACAAGAAAATAATTTGTGTTAAACACTTAACAGCACAATATTACTGTCATAAAACTATGGACAATAGGTCATTTCCTAAGGCCATTTTTAAGTTTAAACTAGCCTTTTGACTGGTTTTAAAATAAGTAATATACTATATGCTAACACTTGATTAACCTAAAACATTTGAGACAAAATTATTCTAGAAAAGTGTCTGTCTCAATACTATTCTGTAAAAACTATATAGAAAATGCAAATAGTGTACTTTGATATGGTATGCATACAACGGAATATTTACAATAAAAACAGCGCTTAGAAACAGATATACGTACCGTCGGCAACTATTCGGTATTCGGCAAGATCTTTTCACTATTTCACAGTATCTGGCCGAATACCTAAAAGTGTTGCTAGTTAAAAATATAAAAACAAATGTACAGGAAGACATTTTTCGTTCACTGCACACTCAGTTACTGGTGACAAATGAATTCAAAATAATGTGATGAAACAAAACGCCCTCGGCACGTCGTCATCACATATTTATAATCCAGGTTTGATCTGGGAAAAGTACTAAATGTCGCTAAATATTCAGCCCTCCAATATTCGGCGAAACAGAGACAGAAGCTCGAATCGTTACGATTTTCATTGTACTGAACTGTCTTTGTTAGTATTTTTCAAACTTAACGCTTAATAATTCACTGTACTGACTTAATTATATAAAACTTACACAATATTTGAATAGAATTATTACTTAATTATTAATTAATTCAATTAAAAATTAACAAATCCTCATAATCACTTAAAAGTTAAATAACTTTTTAAAATAACTGGTACATTTGCGCTATTATTGTTTTTAAATTTCCAAGTTGTATACGAGGGGCCTAAAAACCACTATTATCGCCGTACAAAAAAATATATATCCACAGATCATTCTATAATATACCTTATGTGAACTTGTATATAGTTTGATTTGCACCTTCATGCACTGTCTCGTTGGTCCCGGTTGTCATGAACATCAATGGCAATCGTTATTGGGAAGTCATTGCCCTCATATTGCTGACAACTAGTTCAACCTTCATATTCAGTTCACCCTCAGGGTTGCGGAGGTCCGATGCCAGTAGTTACATAGAAAAACTTACATTCAGGTAAAACCGGTGGAACTAGTACCCAAATAATCTTGGTAATGATAAAGGCTAGGAAGATGATTTCAAATGATTTATGCACTTTGTACATCTTCGGACTTAATGTTTATTGCATTTTTTTCTTTAGGCTGTTTAATTATTATTATTATTCTCTTTAATACATTTGTATATATTTTTAAACATACATATAAAACAAATACATTTGAAAATATAAAAATAGTAGACCACCAACTTCGGGTACAGGGACCAAGAAACCGGTGGTTAGGGCTCGAAAGACAGGAACCTCCTCTATACGTGCCGTGTCAAGAAGGACTGCCTTCTGTATCAGACCCTTGATCCAGCCTTCTAAAGTGAGCCTCTTAAGGTGTTGGTCGAGGCTCTTGGCTATCAATCCGTTATCCGTTTCTTGGTTATTATTATTAATAACCTTTTTTGTTTCACTGCTGGATATTGGCCTTTTCGTAGAAAAGAGATTTTAATATACTATACCATACTGGTCAGATGAATTGGTATAGCTTTTGGGATGTGATGAATAAATATTCTTAATAAGTCATCATTAAGTCAATTTTGTACTTAAATTAGTGTCTGAAGTATTGTTACCTTAATTTCTCTATAATTATTTCTTACATCTCACTCAGGACCATCTGATCCAACACTAGGCAGAGCCTATAGTATCCAAACAGCTAATCCATACTTATAAATACGAAAACTCGGTCTGTCTGTCTGTCCCGCTTTTACTGCCAAACCACTGCATCTTCACTGGGTTAACCGACATACACGCGGGCCGAACCGCGCGCAAAAGCTAGTATTTTAGACGCATCACCTGATGGTAAGCGATTACCGCCGCCCATGGACACCCGCAACTCCAAAATTATCACAAGTGCGTTGCCGACCTTTTTAATATTTTTTGGTTGGCTATATATATTTTTTTAAATTAGTTATACTAAAGTTACACCCAAACACGGTATGATCGTGTCCGTCAGGCAAATATTTTTCCTTAGTTGGAGTGGACTCTGCGACCGAAATCAGATTTAGCTTATTAACAGCCCAAATAACTATTCGTCATATTCATTCTCTACTCTTTTGTGTAGCAAGAAACTATTGATTTATCTTCCTGAGACCGTCATTTCAGTTGTTACTCTATCTTTTTCAGTTATATTAGTCATACCAGGAATCAGAGCAAACGATAGAGCAAATCAAGTTTCTAATAACCTTTACAAAAATCGGTATATTCTAAGATTGATCTGTGCATATATATTCCACAATTAAAAACTAAAATATAAAAAACATGTAATATTAAAATCTGAAGTAATAATCACCAATATCTATTGAGGACTTTTCTCGCTATCCAAGGTGCTGATAAATGATTGTAACTGCGCAATGGAGGGAGCATACTTCTCTACAACATCCGGATTGTGTTGGCCAGCGATTGTCATCGCGTCGACCATCGTTCGAAGACCTGACGCCATGGCATTCGCTTCTACTATAATCTGTTGAAAAGAAGAATCATTTTTAAAGATTTTATGGCGTCTTCCACATACAGCGCAACAGCGAAATACTTATAGCGCCATCTACCGCAGACACACTGAACTACGCAGCAACGTACAACACGAATAAACTACCAATACTGAATCGCGCAATAGAAGTTCTCGCGCCGATTATCACATACACATCTCAACATGAACTATTGGGCAGTGCCCGCCAGGCATGATCACCTAGCCTGGTCGGAGGATCCTCCCATTGTGTTGGTGGATCATGACACCCGTTTCTCCACAGTTATTGATATGAAAATCGTGCGAAATTGCGGGCATCTATCACCAGATTTGGTTAGTCTATGAGATATTTATTTATTTTACAACTTTATGCATTTATGCATCGGGGGACTTAATGCCCAGGGAATTCTCTATCAGCCAACCTTTGGGGTGTGTAGAGATCTGGTAAGGTAGGTGCATGAAGGTTACAGCTGTACTCAGCAATAGGAATAGATGCAATTGACATAAAGTAATAAAAATATATATAAATATATACTTACATACACAAACACATAATACATATTCTTTATAATCATACACTGTAGATCTATACTAATATTATAAAGCTGAAGAATTTGTTTATTTGTTTGTGTTGTGTTTATGTTTGATTTAAAAAATTCTTTCACTGTTGGAAAGTCCATTTATCGAGGAAGGCTATAGGCTATATATCATCACGCTACTACTAATAGGAGTGGAGCACCAATGAAGAATGTTTCAAAAACGGGGGAAATTTTTCATGCTACGTGCAATATAAGACGCAAACGAGGTTGCGTGGGTCAGCTTATAGTAGAATATAAGGAGAAATACTGTCAAATAAGTTATTCCGCTATCTGAAGGCGATTTTGCACATTCTTTTTAAATGTATAACGGTTAGTGGTCATTCTGATTTTAATGTAGATGACAGATGAACAATGAATCTCTGAGAGTTCCAGTTTTGCCAGTTGTGCTAAGAAATCTTTAAAACAGATTGGGGAATGAATTCTACAAATATTAATCATTATACTTTTTTACGGTGAGAATATGGAGTGTCTACACCCCTATTTATCCCTTGAATATCATCACTGAAAAGAGAAGGAAATTTTGAATAAACACAATCCAAAGGACTTGTCTGGCCAGTCGGCTAAAAACCCTTCTACAAGGTTTTAAAAGATTGACTTATGAAGTTTCTTCACAAGATTGACGTTTTAGAACCGCTTAACTAGAGTCAATAATATAACGTTTCGAAAGTGTCTCGCAAAGCCTACATAAAATTCAACAGTGAACTGCACAGAGCAACACAATAGGGAATAGACATACGCAGGTGTTTTCTTCTGTCAAACTATAAGCTCAAATGGGCCTCTGCATTACACTGTTATGACACAGAATGTATTTGTGTGCGTGAAATTCTAAATATTTTGTTTTAATTGTTATGTGTGAGTTTGTAGTGACAGGCGATTGTTTTTGTATCGTTTAAAGACTCTATTCTTCTCCGGTCCGCCAGCATGTGTTGTTCTATGCATTGATTTAAATAAAAGAAGTATGAATAACTTACATTAGGCAACTTAACCATATGATGTTCAGAATCCTGAGCCTCAACTTTAATTTTCTTGGTGACCTTCTGAACGATTTGGTTCGACGGGATGCGTTTTTTACCAGCTTTGTAGACGCCCTCCGCTTCCTCGTCTCGGTGCATATCGCGGCGAAGGCAAGCGCACACCTTCGCTCCCACAGTCTGACGTCCGTAGACTGCACCACTATATAATTAATAAAATAGTAATTTGAAATACCTTAGATATAGAATACCTTACGAAGCCTTTGCCAACAGGCACACTGAACTGCGAGATATTATATAGAATAAACCAAAACTGTTTTGTAAATTGTTATGTAAATTTTTGTCAAGTTCAGAATAAAAGGCTATTATTTCATTCATAGAAATTATACTATAGTAACCATACATAACTGTTCCGGCATTGGTTCCTGATGGGGATCAAACTCATTCCAATAAAAATAGCCTAAGTTACTCCTTACTTATATCATCGACGTCATAGGGGGCGTCCATAAATTACGTAAGGTGATTTTTAAATTTTTCTGTAACTCTCTCCCCCCCCTGGTGAGATTTCGTGAGATTTTATTCAACCCCCAAAAATTGCGTGATAATTGCCGAGACCAGCCCTCTCTCTAACGTAAGATTAGATGAGATTTGACTCGACCCCCTACCCCCCTTAAACATCTCACGTATTTTATGAACGCCCCCATATCTGTCGCTTTTCGCTTTTGATTGTCTCGGTGGCGTAGTGGTAGCGTATGCGACTGCTAAGCTTGAGGTCTCGGGTTCGATTCCCGGGTCGGACCAAATGTTTGTAAGATCTGCAAATATTTGTTTCGGAGTTTAGGTGTTTTCTATGTATAATATGTATGTATATACAAAAAAAAGTATATAAGTATTTATATCAGTTGTCTAGTACCCATAACACAAGCTCTGCTTAGCTTGGGACTAGATAGCGTTGTGTGTTAGATGTCCGGAATATTTCTAAGGCGCTGAGTTTTCAGGTGTTTGTTCGATTCTCACATGCGACAACACTATGTGTGAATAACAAATTAATGTTCCGTCAGATGTCAGTCAGAATGTCCGTTGTGTCTATAAATGTTGGACCAATCAACACAGGATTCTAGGACAGAGATATTGAAAAAAATTACTCACGTAACATCTTCCAGTGTAAATATAATAGCAATAGGTCTTCTATTAATGCCTGATGGGCACGAGCTCTTGCAGCTGAACTTGTAAGCATGTGTGCAGGGTTCAGCGTTTGTTTTGTGGTGGTAGACAACGACGGAGAACCAGGAATCGCGTACTTTGGCGTCCCCACAGTAGTACACACCTTGTGTGCCAATTTCACGGGCGGAATGCAACACATTTTTGCTTATATTCTCCGGGATACCTAAAAATATTACTGTTGTGAGTATCATTACCATAACTTATACCGTGGGAGAGCTATGCTTCGGCATGAATGGGTCGGCTCGACCGGAGTGATACCATGGCCTCACAGAAAACCGGTGTGAAATAGCGTTTGCGCTGTGTTTCACCGAGTGAGTGAGGATACCGGAGGCCCATACCCCAACCCCTACCTCCATTCCCTTTCCCATCCCCCAAAGGTCGGCAACGCACTTGTGACGCCTTTGGTATTGCGGGTGTCCATGGGCGGCGGTAATCGCTTACCATCAGGTGATACGTCTGCTCGGTTGCCCACTATTCAATAAAAAAAAAAAAACTTTTTTTATGGTGTAGGGGGCTAAAGAATGCTGCCTCGTCAGTATAGCGGTTAGCGTAAGTGACTGTCGATCAAAAGGTCTTGGGTTCGATTCACTGATCAGACTGCTGTTGGGATTTTTCTTACAAGAAATTCTTAATAACAGCCTGGAGTATGGAAGATGGCGGAGTTTCTCGCCCGTGCCTCGGAGAGCACGTTAAGCTGTCGCTCCCGGTTGTCATGAACATCAATGGCAATCGTTATTGGGAAGCCAGGTCCCTCAAATATACTGACAACTAGTTCAACATTCGAATTCAGTTCACCCTCAGGGTTGCGAAGTTCCGATGCGTTGCCGGCCTTTTAAGAAGGAGTAAGCTCTTTTCATGAAGGGAATATCGCAGTTCATTCTACATTTTCGTTGTGTGATGAGGCAGAAAGTTTTGAGAAAAGCGCACAGAGGCGGCAGGTCAGGCCAGGAAAAATTCCTCGGAGCAGTCCCCATAGTAAATGCGATAGAAGATGCACAGCGAAGCCTATGTTTAATGTGAATTAACTAATGTTATAAAAGGTTAATTTAGTTTTGATTGTAGTATGTATTTAATTACATTAACCTATAGGATGTCCAAATTGAGGGTGCCGTCTGAAAACCAGCGCTGCATGGACTCTGTCCAGCATTTAACTGAGATGAAGACCTGTTCTGGTCCATATTTTTATGCAGAACCTTGTCGTCTTATGAACATAATTTTATTCTTACTGTTTCGTTCTGTGTTTTGCATTGTATTCTGTGGGTCATGAATATATATTTTTTATTTATTATAAAGCCTGCCAAATTCAAGTCTATTCTGTCTGAAAATAAGCATGAGTAGAAACTAAGAGTGGAATCCATCACACTCACTACTGTGTATTCAGAGGATCCACAAGGATCCACAAGGAATAGGATCCATATTATGGTGGCTCAGTGACCCGGTATCATAGTAGTTTTATAAAATTTGCATTTATTGTCAGTTCAAAATATATATAGGCCATAGGCCATCTTTAGGATCCAAGTAAAAAAAAATGTTGATGGTTATGAAACTCTTACCTGAACTTTCGTGCAAGTGCTGTACACAACGTTCCACACGTTTCTCTGACTGTTCGGCCTCAGAAAAAACAACTGTAGATCGAACAAACATGTGTTGTGGAACATTATTGTTATCCCAGTTGAAGGAGAGACTAAAGTTACAGTTTACGTCCACATAGATTCGGTTTAGTTTGTATGAATACTGAAAAAGAAGATCACTTTGTACAAAAATATAAATGGTAACAAAGTTGAAAATAACACGGATCATTATCATCATCATTCTACTGCAGTCCCTATGACCAGCTCCTATATATGCTCTCTTTGTTGTATCTATACTAAAATTATAAAGCTGAAGAGTTTATTTGTGTGTTTGATTGTTTGTTTGAACCGCTGGTCCGTTTCGAAAAATTCTTTCAGTATTGAATAGTGCATTTATCGAGGAAGGAAGGAAGGAAGGAGCCCCAATGAAGAATGTTTATAAAACAGGGGAAAATTATTATGCTACGGGCAATAGTAGACGTAAACGAGGTTGCGAGGGTCAGCTAGTACTTAGATATAATTTGGGCGAAACTCTTACCAAAAACTTTTTCTTTTGTACATCAGAACTGTTGACCACCACATGAAAATTTGCTTTATCAGTGAAGTCGATGCTATTAGGTGGGCCACGTTGAGTCTCCTGAAAAATAAATAAACAGATATAATCAAACTACTCAACAGATTTTGAGTACTGTACTCCTAGTTTTTATTAAAATAACATACAAATAACTTACCCCTGTAAATCGTAGTAAATCATTGCCATTATCATTTACTACAACAATAGGTGTATCTTCTAAATTTAAATTTGGACATTCAACACCTGGACTGGCACCTGCATAATCTAATCCATCTCGTGTTATTTCTTCTAAATTCAAATCACAACTGTCATCATTCACTCCACTTATTAGCATTTCTTGAATGTATTCATCTGGAAAACTAAATTTAGAATTGTTATTATCAATAATAAAAAAAAAATTGTAACGTTTCGCAGCTAAACTGCTGCACCAATTTCAGTAAATTGCCTGGGAGATGCTTTGGTTCTTGAGGAAGACCGTGGGCAAAAGCTGAGAGTATTTAATAAGAAAGAATTAAGATACGGCGTGTTTGAAAAGAATGTGACCACCATAATTTTAAAAATAGGCTGCATAGGGCGCGTTATTGGGACGAGCTCGAACTACTAACACCCTTTAAAAATGCATGTTTGGGGATGCTTGCACTTGTTTACCGGTATTTTGGATGCTGAGAAGATGACGAAAAAGCATTATTGACATTGACTAAGAAAATATTTCCACAGCAAAATGATTTCTGGATTCTGCTAGAGGATAAAAACCCTGAACATTAAAGTCGGCTCTGCAACACTTGGAAAGCAGAACATGGTATTAATATGTTGGTTTGGCCCTCACAGTCCCCTGATGCCAATCCAGTTGAAAATGTTTGAGGGTGGATGAAGCTTAAACTAAGGGATAAAATGTAGTAACGGTCGCTGACCTTACTCGTGAACTGAAAGAAGCCTGCCTGGAGGTCTTTACCTTCGCAGGTTTGCTAAAAAATTGGCAGAAAATATGCCGCGAAAATGCCAAGCGATTATGAACAATAATGGAGCTTTGACACTGTATTTAATATAAAGTATTAAACAGCAATAAAAGACTTGAATTGATTACAATTCAACCATTTATATTTCTCAGGTTTTCATTAAATTTTGCCTGACACACTCTTTTCGTACAGTGTAGATGTTTCAACCAAACTTGTTCTCTACTTAACTAATTTATAAGTAAGAAAAATCTTGAATGGAAAAGATTATTATAGTGACCAAAGATCACAGAAAATTTGGCAAAGTCTGTAGAGACTGCCTAGTTTAGAATACACACAGCAGTAAAGAAATAAAAGACAACAGTACTATGATAACCATACTACTGATAAAAATATCTATTAATTTCTAAATACAGATATATTATAGATAAATAACAGCCAGACACAAAACAAATGATTGCGTTCATCACATGACTATTTGTCATCTGCTAGGAATCAAACCCAAAACATCTGGATTAGCATGCAGGACCAATAAACCAAGAGTTTTATGACCCCACAGTAAAACAGTAAAACATCCCTGAAATAAAACTATGTAATAGCATGTTAAACTATACATTTTACAAGGCATGTAATGTTATGAATTATATGGTTATAATAAAATAAACAGAACTTACGTCCCCTCCCATAGGCTTTGCGAATTCATGGTCTCAATTTTGATAGAGCAAGTGCAGGATGTAAACTGTGAAAGAAGATAATAGTGTGAGACATCTCGTATGTGTGTCTGAGTGTGCGTTAATTTCACATTTTAGTCAAGTGGCAAGAAGACTATGCATTTAAGTTTTAGAATTGGTTCTTTCTTTTTTTTTCATTTATTGAATAGGGGTCAAATGAGCAGACGCATCACCTGATGGTAAGCGCTTACCGCCGCCCATGGACACCAGCAACACGAAAAGCGTCACAAGTGCGTTGCCGACCTGTGGGGGATGGGGAGAGGGAATGGGGAGAGGTTGGGGTATGGGCCTCCGTTAACCTCACATGGTGAAACACAGCGCAAGCGCTATTTCACACCAGTTTTCTTTGAGGCCGTGGTATCACTCCGATCGAGCCGGCCCTTTCATGCCGAAGCGTGGCTCTCCCATGGAGACGGTTCATATTGAAAGCTTCACCAATTGCATGCTTGCCCTTTAAAAGTGACTTGATGTGAAATAAACTCACATTAGACTGCAGATAAATACTGATACTAATATTGTAAATTTGAAATTAACTGTGCGTTTCCCTGTTAAGGCAAAACTGCTGGATCGGTTTCAATAAAATTAATAGATTAATGTGGAATTACGTATCTCTGAAATGTAGTATTCTTATTTCAAAAATAAATTGTTATCTAAATACTACTATAAATATGCATGGCATGTACTATTTTATAATATTGAGCATTGATTATTTATAATTTCAATTGTTTACTGATTTTGAAAAGGTTTTAATATTAAAAAGTGAGATATTTAATCTAGTAGTTTACTTGTTGAATTTCCAGTTACTTATGTATTCTAATACTAAGTACAGTACACTAAATTCATCTTTGCAGTCAAAATTATTGTGATGAAATATATATATAACAGTAGTGGAAGGATATACCTACAAATTCACTAGGGTTTGTAATTCTTCATAAAAAATATCCTCGATATTTATACAAACATTCGTATCTTAAAAAATCATAAGTTCTATTTTTTTAAACTCTTTGGACCCTCAAGGTTTAGCTCTTATTTATAAAGCTTAAATACTGTTATTGTTTTAAAATTACAACTAACCAAAACTTGCCAAGTTTTTTTTGTACTCTATAAAAAAAAAATTTGAATCTACTTTAACATGGACGTCAAACACTTCACGAAACATTGAATTATGCTGTCTTTACGTTTTATACCATATTTAATTAAGATTACAAAAAGATACAATATTTATATTACTATCATGTTACAATTGATTCTTTGTCCCAAAAAGAAGTAATCTTACCTATTAGAACCAAAATGGCACGGCATGCAGCCACCAAAATTTTAACGAACCAACACAAACACTCACTCACACCAAAAACTTTTAACTTGTGGAGAAAAAGAGAAACACCTATGAAATAGAAGGGACAGTGTTCCCAACTCTCAGAAGTATTTATCCCTAAAGCTTGGGTCATTAACCCCTAAAAACCTCCTGAAAAAAAACTGAAGTAGACTAAAAAAAGTTATTTTTAATATTATCAAATATTTTGTTATAAACAGAATATTTAGACATACTGTCTAGCTGTAGCCCCTAATTTCAGTGTGATATGAAAAATTATTTCATAAAAAAAACAAATAATACTCATTATTTAGTACTAGCTGAACCCCGCGGTACCACTATAACCACGGATAACGCCGCAAAGCGCAGCTAGTATCTTTATAAATTGTAACCTATGTGTTATTCTGATGTATAAGCTATATTATTGTAAAATTTTATCAAAATCCATTCCGAAATTTTTGCGTGAAAGAGCAACAAACATACTCACTTACATACCCACAAACTTTCGCGTTTATAATATAAGTAGGATTTAATTATTACAATTTTATCTTATTCTGGTTCTGACTTTTTCTAATCTGACATTAAATAAAAAATCCTTAAAAATACGACTCCCCAAAAAAATCCATCACATTTATACCCCTCACTTTTGAGGGAAACCCCTAAGCTGGAATCCCTGAGAAAGGAAGCTGGAAAGGGAACACGCGACTAGTGATGGGCGAATGAGAGAAGTTTTGTCTATTATTTTGATTGTTGAAATACTTCTACTATTCACAATGGTTTTCCCAATGCTCATCGTCAATTTAAAACGGTGCACGCAATGCTATCTAACTTGCTTTTGTTGCTTTCAAAGTAACACATATATAGTATATCATATGATCTGCAAATATTTGTTTCGGAGTTTGGGTGTTTTCTATGTAAAATATGAATGTAAGTATGTACAAAAAAAAAAAGTATAAATGTATTTATATCAGTTGTCTAGTACCCATAACACAAGCTCTGCTTAACTTGGGACTTGATGGCGTTGTGTGTAAGATGTCCGGAATATTTATTTATTTATTTAACACATATTTTGCTCTTATATAAATAATGCTATATTATTTATTATAATTCTTTTCTTTTTTCTAAACTACCGAATATCTTTTATCTGTTCTTCTCTTATTCTTTCTAATAGATTTAATAGCTTTTATTATTCTCAAGATTAATTGGGTTCGGCAATTATTCAACCAGTTTTATCTGAATATTAGTGGGAAACACCGCCATCTTCTATACTCTGCTTTCTTGGCTTATTTCTTTAGAATTTCTTGTAAACATACCGAACAACAGTCCTACCCAGGAGTCAAACCCGAGACCTTTTGATCGGCAGTCGCTTATGCTGAGATCAACGTGGCAGTGTGTAATCTACTCTCATTCTAGCAAATTTTTCATTTGAATCTATGGTTTTTACAAGTTTAAATTCCTCAATTTTATAACCAACTCATTGAGCTCAACAAGAAACACGTGAAGGAAAAGAACCACAAGCAATGAAGTTCTCAGAGTGAAGTACATTAGTAAATTACACATGATTTTGACTGGAAGGGGGAACGCCAAACAAATAAACAAGATTCACGATATTTTTTTACAAATGTTTAAAATGTCCTAATAATTAATAATTTGTCGGAGTTATTATGGCTTTGCTTGTACAGTTTATAACCTACGACGTTGACAAGATCAAATTCAAAAATTAAAGAGATAATAAGAAATATAAATGTATATTGCTAATATTTCTGTATATATTTAATAAATCTACATAATAGAACATTCAGGCGAAACGAGCATTTGAAACAGATAGCTTTCTTTAAAACTTTATTTAACCTGTGCACTAAAGTTGCCATCAAAAAAAGTACGAAAGAATGAGAAAAAAAATGCACGAACTCCGCTTCACTTGTGTTTTTTTTTCTAATTTTACTGTCATTAGGCCGATAATTTGATGCATATTTTGTATGCAACAGTTATTTTGACTTGTTACAATATCCTATTATGTACCAAATCATTGCAGGGAATGCTCTAAGTGCGTCTATTAACTAAAATCAATAACAATCATTGACCAACAAAGGTACGCTTGTGTTTGCTTTTGCTAAGCATATAACCTGTGTTTTGTGCTAGCGTCCGGTTGGCGTCCGTCACAATTAACGCGAGAATGCATAATATGCGTTGTATTCTTGTGAAATCGTATTAGAAATGAGTCTAATTGAAAAAGTGTATAGTGCTTTTATAAGTGATATTTGTTTTTAGTTACCAAGATGAATTATGAAGCCGAAAGAGCTATGAATCAGAAGCGATTGCGAATGGAAGGTGAACCTGGTCACGGTGTTGTTCAGGGAAATGGTTTACCACTTAATTATATCGGTATGTAGCTATGGTCAGCAGTTAGCAAGTTAAAAAAATAATAAAAATGGGTTTGATGTTTATATTTATTGTTGTAGATAATGGCCATCAAATACCTTATCAACCGTATGCGGGCGCATACAACACTCATTACCCACCTCCAGATGCTTTTGCCGCGTATGGGCCGCCGCCTCCGGGAGGTTATGCCCCTCAGAACTTATCATATGTGCCTCCAGCCCACCAGAACTATCCTCATCATCAGAGTTTCCCGCCACAACAGCCGCCGCAGCCACAACTTCATATGCCACAATCCCATATGGGTAATTTCAAATGTAAAACATGAATTTTTAATTTTATTATATGTAAACAAAACATTGCTAGTCTCTTAGAGTTTAGATTTTATTCAAAATGTCATAGAGGTTATAATAGCATACATTAATTTGACAGATTAAAAACAAATATAAAAAAAAAATACAGTTCAAAAATATTTCCAGTTAGATTGAATTAGTTTAAACATGAATATGTACAGTACTGCTTACAAGAAGAAAATTAAATATTTTAGTTCAAGGTTATGGAGATGTTGTTCATAAACCAGCCTGGCCACCACAACCACACCTACTTCCACCACTAGACACCCAAAAGCCTCTAGACATTAATAAGCTGAAGTCGGAAATTAAACTGGAACCAACGGATGCCCATAAAAGACCACATCCTGAAAATGAAATGATGGTAAGCAAGTATTTTCAACATACACAAAAGGACTAAATTACTGCTATTTAAGCTTTCATAATATCATATGAAAAGAATTAGTGCATCAAAAATTTTGCTTTAATCATTTTCTGTTAAAAAGTGTCAACAAATACAGTATTAAATAAATTATAAATAAATTTATCAACTGAAAAGGAACCATTTAAAAAAAAAATAACCCTACAATGTATAAAAAAAAAAAAAAATTGTGTGGGGGAACGGGTATCATGTTACACCGAACACAAAGGAAAGATCCCCTGACCAGGCAAGGTGATCATTCCTGGTGATCATGCCTGGCGGAAAACTGCCCAACAGTTGATGTTTGGATGTTGTATATATGATAATCAGCGCGAGAACTATTTTTTTTATTTTTTTTTATTTATACTTTATGCACAAATGTACAGAGTACAAACATATTAGTTGCCGTCATTTTTCTGACTGTTCTATTTAGGCTATTAGTGATTTCTTTATCATCATCATATCAGCCGCAAGAAGTCCACTGCTGAACGTAGGCCTCCCCCCAATGACTTCCACATTGACCGGTCGTTAGCGGCCTGCATCCAACGAGTCCCCGCAATCTTAACCAGGTCGTCCGTCCACCTCATGGGATGTCTTCCTACGCTGCGTTTGCTGACATTTCCTTATCATATGATGTTAAATGTTTATGTCCCTATACCGTATGATAAATTTGGTTGTGCCTTTTTATAAAAGCAGTTCGATATATAATTATATTAGTACTTAGATGACCGAGCTTTGGTATATCTTTGTGTAAAATTTTCTGCAAATTAACCCAAGTTTTAGTTTCAGGGACTGAACGCCCCTAAAACCCCTAAAATATTATGAAAATTGTTGAAGCCTAACTTGTTTAAAGATATTAGATAAGATAGATAATAGTTTCATTGTTATTTATTTCAGGGGGGCGATTTAGATCAACCAAAAATAAAAATAAAGACAGACATATTCAAACCGGATGACTTAGCTCATAGACCGGACAAAACGGGTGGTAAGTTTTTCTCATTTTTAACACACTTTTATGAACTTCATACTGCCTGTTCACGCTAAGTTTGCCGCTGGCGATATTACGTCGCACACACACGAAGGGTAGCGCCAGCAAAAAAATACAAACTATATTTAAAATATTTATTTGTAACAACAAAAATTGTGTATTTGCGACTACCACACCGCATATTGGTGCGGTAGGCGGTCAGGTAAGGGAACGCACATTCCACGGACAAACGCGAATGGGTAGTTGTAATAGTTTTTATTATATCAGTATCTAAGGGAAACTTTGAATAGATTTTGACCCCTTTCAAAACGTCAGACTAACTTGAATTTTGGCATACTTATCAAGGACAAATGACAATAAAATATTTTCAACAGTTGTTTTTAAGTTTTTTTAATTATTATTTTTGTTCAGTTTGCCTTTGGATAGAATCCTCCTTAAAAAGTACAGGGCAAGAAATAATTCACATCAACCTCTAAAAAGAGACATTCGGCTAATTCCGGCTTTGTAGAGCATTGTCCCTTTCGTACGAAATTCTAACAGTTCGGTAATCTAATAAGAGCTGTTAAAACAATGATCATGAACTCACAATAATTGTTTTAACAGCTCTTATTCAAAGTTTAAAGTGCCTGCCAGTAAAAGTCCCGTCAAAATCGGTCCAGCCATTCCAGAGATTAACCGAAACGAACAGAAAGAAAGGCGGACAGTTAAAAATGGAGAAAAAATCATTTTTGCTATATGTACCGTGTATAATAGTAAAAACAGACACTCCAATTTTATTTATTTGTGTAGTAGATTGGGAGCAAAGGTTTCATAAATTTTATTGATCATCATTTTCAGTGATGTAAATGTGATGTAATGGCTACAATAACGGAGCCAATGATTAATTAGCTTTGTGGGGGAACGGCTGTAATGTTCCTCCGACACAAAGGGGGGATCCTCCGACCAGGCTAGATGATCATGCCTGGCGGGCCACTGCCCAACAGTTGATGTTGGGATTTGTATATATGATAATCGGCACGAGAACTACTTATTGCGCGATTCAGGATTTGTAGTTACTCTATGTAGTGCGTTACTTCGTAGTTCAGTGTGTCTTCGGTAGATGGCGCTGTAGTAGGTTATTGTTGTGTTACGAGTATATGTGGAAGTCGCCACAAGCTTGATGAAATTTGAAATTTCTTTCCCAACGCAAGAACTTTCATTGCGCGACCCAGGATAGTTCGTCGTGTTTTCAACATTAATTTGACAATTATCATCAAATTTGTTAACAGCTACTTAAGTCATGTAACAAATACATTATAAAAACTAGAAATATAGTTTTATAATCGCAAAACTATCATTGCGCGATGCAGGATATATTCAATGTGTCTAACGTTCAAATACATTGAAGCATATTTGGAAATGATTTAAAAAAGAAAAAATTGTACACCCACTTATATCTAAATTGTTAATTTCTCTTATATTTATGTAATTTCTTTTCATTTTAGATCTTACTCAAAAATCTCTGGATGTGTCACAGAAGCCTACAGATCTTCAGAGTAAAGGTGAAATTATTTTTTTAATTTTCTTGAGAACATATAAATGTTTTTATAGGGTATGGTAGTATGTGGTATAGTAGGCCTCCTTGCTAAGAAGATACCTTAATGGGACTAATCCTGCCCACACGCCCGCCACTGCAACTCCTGTACACCGGGATCAACAGCAGTGGGCCACGAACACACCGAGTTTTGACACTCGGGAAGTCCCAGGAAAAATTAAACTTTCTTTGAACCCGCAATTAAATTAATAAAAAAAAAACAAGGAACAACAGAAACTTAGCAAAGCGGGAGCCAAAAGAAGTCAAAATAGGTAGACATTTTTTTCTAAACCGGGAAGAACGGAACGGAATGGAACCGGATATAATAGTATGGGTCCTAAGTCCTAAGTAACTATATTTGATTGTTGTAGTAGTAAGGAGACACCTGTATCAGTGGACTTTTAAACACTGTTGATGATAAACGATACGACCTTCAAACCTTCAACAAAACAGCGTACTCCTTCCTAAAAGGCCGGCAACGCACTTGTTACGCCTCTGGTGTTGCGGGTGTCCATGGGCGGCGGTAATCGCTTACCATCAAGCGATACGTCTGCTCGTTTGCCCGCTATATAATAAAAAAAAATACGATAGATGATTATATTTCACACTATTATTTTTACAGATCTCAGCCACCCAGTCATCGGAGCCGATAAAATTACAGACAAACCGACAGGTCAGTAATTTATTTTATACACACACACACACGCACATAATATACACTAATTAACACAATCATTTAATGATATCACGACAATATGAAAATTAAAAACCTTCATATCATACCAACCCCCCCCCCCCTCTCTTCGTAGTCGACGACGACGGACGACGTCGTAACCGATTCGTGTGTGAATCAGTTACGACGTGACTAAATCAGTTATGACCTATAGAACTCTTGAATCATTGCCTTAAATTAGTTACTGTTTTTGCTTTCCTGATATTTATCGACATTGTATTCCACAAGCGTACGGCTTCAACCGTAAAGGACTGGCCATTGTGGAATGCAAGAGGCATCTCCAGTCTCAAATCTTCAGAGATATATAGATACTTGAAAGAAAATAGTGACTAAGCGATAAAAACCTAGTTTGTGTTTGATTTTTAGAAGCATCTAAACCAGAAGGAGCGAGTGAAGGAGTGGTTGAAGCGCATCGCAGTGTTGAACCTAGCGCCACAGTCAGTGATAAGAGGTAAAACAACATTTTAATATTATATTCCACTAGCTCTTTCCTGCGGTTCTTGCGGTAGCCTATATCCTTACTCAAGAATCAAAGTATCTCCATGCCAAATTACATTCAAATTCAAAATTATTTATTCAATTAAGACACTAAGTGGCAGAAACAGACGCCACAGCATGTACTTGATTGTCAAGGTAAATTAGGTGAAAACACCAATATCTACTGCCTGCTTGTGTCGATCCATAACTTCGTTTCCAAAATGTTTAGTCGTAAGTCGTTAAGTCGAAAGCGTAACAGACACACAGACAGTTACTCTGGCATTTATGATATTAGTATGGATGAAATCGTATTTATCTGTCTTCTGTGAAGGCTAATATGCGTTTAGAGCCGTTCTACCGTCTGCCATTTTTTATTGCCAATTTGGAATGTAAGTGGAACAAGCTTCTTCCTATCCAGATTTAATACGTGTATGTAAACAGTTAGTCCGATAAGTAAAAACTTACACGTTCTTCAATCGAAAAGACTTCCGAAGGAGAGCCATGCTTCGGCATGAATCGGCTCGACCGGAGTGATACCACGGCCTCACAGAAAACCGGTGTGAAATAGCGCTTGCGCTGTGTTTCACCGAGTGAGTGAGGATACCGGAGGCCCATACCCCAACCCCTACCCCCATTCCCTCTTCCCATCCCCCAAAGGTCGGCAACGCACTTGTGACGCTTTTGGTGTTGCGGGTGTCCATGGGCGGCGGTAATCGCTTACCATCAGGTGATGCGTCTGCTCGTTTGCCCCCCTATTCAATAAAAAAAAAAACTCCGACTTAATGCCCTCTGATTTACCACAGCAGTATCCCGAACTGGATATCAGTAACATAGGCTGTATTACTTTTCCGTAATGAACCCGTGCGAAGCAGGTGCGTGTTGCTAGAACAAATATATTAAACTAAGTTGAAGTGCTATTTGTTTCAGTGAAGAGGATAGGAAACCGTTCAGTAGTCCAGAGCTTCCAAAGTCTGGTTCAATGCCAGGCAAAGTGCCTACTCCCGGTAGTGAGGTGAGGCTAATCAAATCATTCATATATTTACTGCCTCGGTGGCGTAGTGGTAATGAATGCGACTGCTGTGCTTAAGGTCTTGGGTTCAAATCCTGGGTCGGACCAAATGTTTGTGTAATCTACAAATATTTGTTTCGGAGTTTGGGTGTTTTCTATGTATAATATGTATGTATTTACGAAAAAAACAGTATATATGTATTGATATCAGTTGTCTAGTACCCATAACACAAGCTCTGCTTAGCTTGGTACTAGATGGCGTTGAGTGTTAGATGTCCTAAATATTTATTATTATTATTATTTATATATACAAGGTTATTACCCTGGTCATGGATTCGATTCTCGTTCCTAAACTCATGTGTGTCTTATGTAGACGTCTGTCAGATCACGTTTATATACAAGTTTTATATTAGAGTTTATGTAATTGACTATTGAAAATGGATTATAATTGACTTGGTAGTAGGGTAATTTTTATATGATCTTAATTTTAAAATATCAAACATTTTTATTTTCTAAATTTTGAAAGAGAAAAGAAATAGCATTATTACAAATTTCAACAGATTAAATTATAATTTTACTTAAACACCTTTAAATAGTTTACATTAAATAAATAATTATTCATTTTGTAACATTTAAAAAAGAAAATCTGGCAACACTTTTGACATTGAAATCACCAAAAACAAGTTTTGTAATGTACCTACACATTCAAAGTATAAACTTATATTCGTATCGTTAAAATCCGTTTCAAAATCTTTGAACCCTAAGTATAGAAGTTTATAGAAGAAGTTAGAGTACCTCGGTCGCTATGATACCGCGGCGTGTTCATGCGTATGTGATTGACTACATTGCGTCAGGCGAAAAAGCGCGGGCGGCCCAAAGGCTCGACCAACAAGCCCAAGCCGCCGGGAGCCACTCCTCCGAGGGGCGCAGCCCTACCGCCCACGCCTCGGGCACCGCCCCCGCGCCCCGCGCCCCCGCCCGCCAGACCTCGAGCCGCCGGCTACCAGTACGCCGTCAGACCCTTCCGGAAAGACTTCTCTGGCATACAGTTCAGGAGGTAAGTCTCGATTTCGGTCTTTTCACGCTCATAACTCTTCTGAGAGACGCATTTTCATTTGTATTTTGGTGATAAACCTTTGTTCAAAAGCTGCACCAGGTGAAGCTCTATATCACAGCTTTCGAACAAAGGTGATTTTCAGTAGGACTATGAGTATGGGTTACATGTACGATGTACAGTCAGCTTCAAATATAAGTTACCACTTTTATATATTTTTTAAAAACTTTTCAATTTAAACTATCCAAATGTGACACTGAATGAATTATTAAACATCGACTTATCCGGAAAAATCCTATCCATAGTTATTATTTAATACAAAGAAATTGAAGCTTCCACTTACTTACTTTATTTCAAAGCTACTTAATCGCCCTCCACAAGATCTCGTTATTTAATTATATTCACTTCAACCTACAGAATATCCCGTTTATAAAAACGAACAATAAATATTGACGTTTGTAATAGGCGATGGAGCGACGACTGCTTAGACTCGTCGCATATCCCCAACGAGGTGTACTTCGGCGACGTGCCCGTGTCCCTCGAGGTGCTGTACAACTACTACGATGCCAACGCCGAGCGGGAGCGCCTCGCCAGCCAGGCCGCGCATATCGCCGCACAGAAGGCGGCCGCGGCCAAACTGGCGCAGGCCAAGCTGCAGGCGCGAGGACTCGTCTCTCAAGAGGTACGATACTGTCTAACTTCACTTGGAACACACTGAAAGTTCACTTCAAAATGATATTATGATGAGTTAAACCTGACCTAAAACGGTTTCCTGTATCTCAGTTTGATAACCCTCCACCTACAAAGATAAATATTGAGTAGTAGAAAAGTTTTAAGAAAATATCTACGTTTATAATCTTCTTCAGTAAATAAATTGTTCCTACTTTTAAACACACATCGGTAAAATTTTGAACAGGTTACGACGGTAGATTCATCATCATCAGACGACTCTTCGGGAGAATCCGGCAGTGATTCAGAAGAAAGTGATGACGTAAGTTCTGTCTTTTTATTTTAAGCATCTGTTTTTAAATACTAAGTGCATGTTGAAATCTCAATACGACCAATATACAGAAAATGAAAACGTAAAGAGCGTGCTCCTTCCTAAAAGGCCGACAACGCACTTGTGACGCCTCTGGTGTTGCGGGTGTCCATGGGCGGCGGTAATCGCTTACCATCAGGCAATACGTCTGCTCGTTTGCCCCCTATATAATAAAAAAAAAATGTTTCTATAAGTCACATTTAGAACATTTAAGACACGTTACGTAGAGTTACCGCCATAAATACAACAATACATAATAACAGAAATAGGACTAAAGATGGCAAAAGACTAACCATAGTAATAAAAATCAAAGTATAGGTAGTTTGGTACTAAGTGGGACTTATTAGATTACTAGAATTACTTAACGTCATATAGTAGGGCTAAAATAGTTATGTAACTTTCGAACTGTCACCAGATAACATTTATCGGTTTTCTTTATTTACGTTTTTACAAAATGTAAAAAATATGCAGCCGACTGTACATACTCGTAGTTATTACGTGTTAGGGTTCGATGGGTTTGGGAAATAAACTTTCTGACGTGTAAAAGAGACATTATTAACAACACTCTTATGCTGGGGCCACACTAATGAGAAATGCCATTAATTATCGCGATAATGGACGTTCACCATAGGTGTAGCCACAACTTAACGGGATAATTTGACAATGGCATTAACAATGCCATTTGGAGTTAGGCGATAGCTCAAGTGGCGGTACATCAAAGAGATTAACGCGAGAATTGATGCGATGAAGCGGCCACATTACGTATTGTCAGTGTGCATCAAGAGCGCAACGGGAGCGGACGTATTTGTTTTTTTACGACGGATTTGCCTCAAAATCGCACGATTTTGACTGGAAATACGTACTATGGCGTCCTAGTGGAGTAATCATCCACCTTCTTCTTTTTCTTTGTTTCCGTTTTCTTTTTATTCGGTAATGATTCAATAAAGTCAAATAATATAAATTTACACTCATGAGATATAGAGCTCTGTCGACGTCCATCTTGCTTGAATTAAAGTAAATTCAATGCCGTTTTTATCGCCAATAATGAGCATTCATGTTGACCGTTGAAGTGTAGCCACCCATTTTAATGCGGTAAAAATTATCGCAATAATTATCGAGATAATGGGCATTGACGTTAAACCTTAGTGTGGCCCCAGCATTACAATCAGAATATCACTCCGAATAACAATCGATAAATTGTCGCCAAGGTTGCTAGATTGATCACTGCTATCACTTCCATGTTTATCGCATTGTAGCTCAAACTGAACTGAGGCAACTATTTATATCGATTTTTACATTTTACTAGCACTTTCGAGAAACGTCTCGAACATATGAGGGCATTCCCGTACCAAGGACACGCCCGCCGTCAAACTCGTAAACAATCGCGCAATAACCAATCGATATTCGACGCTATGCTTGTCGATATAAGATTCATTTTTCCGTGCCTCGATAGTTGTTCGCGAATAATCTTTTCGTAACAATAGAGTGAGGATAAGATTTAAAAAAAGAAGTGTTTTTGGGAAAATATTTCTTATATCATGAGCTACCTATCAGTGAAAGACCTATCAAAATCGGTCCAGGCGATAGATTAGCCGAAACAAAAGACACATTAATGCATACGTATGCATTTAGTAAGAAGCGGTTATTTTAGTATTACGAACAGACACTCATAATTTTTTAATTTTTGTAGATGAATAAGTTTATCGAAGTAGTATAATTACGAAATAAAATTTTGTTTATTCTTACAGCGCACCGAAGGCGTGGTGATATCTTTCTTTTGTACTAATTAATTATACTTTTAGTTGCTGCTTATGATTTTAGTTAATGTCGCTATGAAAAACGTTTTATGTAAAATACGATCGCTGCACTATTTTTGTGTTCAGTTATCTTGTTGTGGTTTATACTCGTATTTAAATCTCAATTCTGTCCTCTTTTGTTTTATTTTTAGTATATTTTTATAAACCATAAGAAATTAGGCTACAATTTTGTGATACCTTGTCGATCAGGACGTGCCGCTAAAGCGAGGTCCGGGCCGGCCGAAGGGCTCCAAGAACAGCCCGAAGGCGGCGGCGGCGAGCGCTGTGGGGGGGGCTGGAGGGGCGCAGGGGCAGGGGCAGACGCCGGGGTCGGGCCGGCGCGGCCGCCCCCCGGTGCCGCCCGAGCTCAGGCAGCCCGGCATCACCGACATGAAGAAGTTCTGTAAAGCGGCGGGGATACGGTTCGATTATAAGAAACTTGTCGAAGGTGGGTAGTGGGTAGTGTGGCATTTTGTTTTTTTTTTTATTTATTACTTGTTTCAATTAATGTATTATGTAGCAGTAGTTTGCTCTGAACTTTAATTCTTTATCTAGAATAAAAATGACTACAATTGCCTTTAAAAATTGGGTCTTGTAGTCACAGCTTTTCCGTGGGTAAGCCACGCTTGGGCATGAATGGGCCGGCTCGACCGGAGTGATACCACGGCCTCACAGAAAACCGGTATGAAATAGCGCTTGCGCTGTGTTTCACCGAGTGGGTGAGGATACCGGAGGCCCATACCCCAACCCCTTCCCCATTCCCTCTCCCCATCCCCCAAAGGTCGGCAACGCACTTGTGACGCTTTTGGTGTTGCGGGTGTCCATGGGCGGCGGTAATCGCTTACCATCAGGTGATGCGTCTGCTCGTTTGCCATATTGCATTGCATTTATTGCATTGAATAAAAATAAAAAAAATACAATTTTTAATCGGCGAATTAAAATTGTAATGAAATCGGTCTATTACGGTGACCGTAATTTCGGTATCAATCGGTAACACTAAACCATATAATACCCAGTCTCCGGCATTAAACTGTATTTTTCTATGTTTTTCATTATTTTCTAAAATCGGTCCACAGGTTGTACGAAAAACAAAGAACGTGTACAGAAGATGTTGGACCTACTCATAACGGCGGGCTTAGAAGGCAAGCCGACATTAGAGAAGTGCCAAGCGTTAAAGAAGGCTAAACAAGACAAGAAGGAACAAGAGAAACAGGCGAAGAAAGACGCGAAAGTAAAAAGTAAAACAACGACGCAAGAAGACGGTGAGTTTCTTGAAACTTCTACTGTCTCTTACTTAGCCAATCTTAGATAGCCCTGTCTCTTTCTTTCATCATTATCTTAAGAAGAGAGACAGTTTGTCGTCTTCCATATATAATGATACAAAAATAAATTCCAGTGCCATCTATCGAAAACCCATCGAACGAACCTGTATCACGATGTGAAAAGTTCTCAACGATTAATTTTTATACATCTTTTGAACAACAACGTACGTGGGGATGCAGCCTGCAAGGCACGATCAACTCGAAATCTTTGGCGTAGATATATAGAGCGAAGTCCAGTTTCATAGTCACTTATAGGTTAAAGGGAAATTAGCCTTAAAGAAACTTATGCCCATTTTCACCAACTATTCTTAAACCATCTAACTAGAAACCCTCGTAACGTAGGTAGCTCCTCAATATGAATCTTTTTTGTTTTCACCATGCTAAGTGACCCCTAACTATACTCTATGCGCTGTAGCATGGTGCGGGTGACAGTTTCACTCTTGAAAGTTGCCGCGATTTATAAATTATGACTGAGTATTTCAGCTGTACCACATTCGCAATATATTAAATCATTAATAACTGTAGTAAATTAAATTAAACCAAACCAGAATGTTCTAATCTACAAATAAAATCAAATTTAATGAAAAATTAAGCAGTGTTATGCGTATGACGTAACGCCATAGAAGTATTTAGTGATGGGATGTGCTGCTACGATGGATAGTCGATATTTTTCATAATAAAAAACAGTAATTTTTTATTGTTAAAATTGGTCTATAATTATAGTAGTATATATTATAGTAAGATTGCTTAAAAGGTTGCTAAGTAAAAATACATTTTATTCGTCCAAATTCATTTCAAAATCGTCATATCAGAGTCAGGAACATCTGAATTGTCACTCAATTCATCATCTGAGTCTGTGACGGATATTATTAACGAACAACAACCTCCCTGGCCTGACTACCCAAAACAGTTTATTTTTGTATGCTTAGACATGGTAATAACAACGAACTCAACAAATAAATAACAGTTACACTGCACAACTGAATAACACACTCATTTTCATAACAATATTAAAGAGAACTAGATTTATGATGCGAGTATCGTATGCGATAAAAATTAATTGCATACGTCACATCCCTTAGTTATGTGATAGTGATAGATGTCAACGTCGTACAGGCAAATGTCACCTGCACCATGCTACAGCGCAACGAGTATAAGTATCTCCTATTCTATAGGGACTTTAAGGATATCTCGATTGATTTTTCTGCAATATTATATTATTAAAGTGATAATTATCACTTAGTAATATATTTATTGTTATGAGAAATTACAAAATAAACTAATTATATAATTTCTGTCTACTAATCTCATGTTTCAAAATTTCAAACTGACAGCTGCCAAAAATATGTACTATGTGACATATCGACCTACACCTACTTAGTAAAACATTAAATTATTATAAAACAAAATTTTTACCTGTAACAAAATCTTTATCGCCATATTTTGTATATAAAGCTATCATACTAAGATTATTCTTCATCTCAAAAATCTCTAAAGTATTAGAATCATTCCATAACTCTTCTATTTCCATAATTTTAAGCAAAATGTGCATCAAATTTCTTTATCACCTTGTTAGGGGTTGTTTTTTTTTTAAATTTCTTTATTTATTTAATGTGGGCTTAGTCACGAAGTGATTATGTCGCCCTCATAATGTTAGGGGTTGGTTAGGCGGTCATCATTCGAGCCCCTAAACTTTAAGAGACTCCTAAGCACTGAGGGATCCCCTAAAGTTTGGTGAAAACGAAAATATGACTAAGGGTTACATAACTCCCTCTAAGTTGACATGTTATTATGGCCACTGCTCAGGCAAGTGATTCGAAATTTCAATGTTTAGGTTATAGCCTTATGGCCTTGTCATTCTTGTCAGAGGCAGTTGTATGTATATACTCGTATGCTGAGATAGGCGCCTTTTCTGGCATTACACAGGATATTATAACTGCTTACATCCTACCTTAACTCTGTTTAAAACCATACACTGTCCTGCGTTTGTCAGAATAAACGTTTTTTCTTTCTTTTTTTGTATTTGAGGCTTTAATGTTTATTGTATTGTTTTTGAAAAATACATACAATTTTTATTACTTTTCAACTAAAAGTGAATTTGAATGCACGGATGGCGTGAGTGTTGAGTATTTAAACCACTAACAAAATTTTGTGCGACCCACAAATTGTTGTTATAAGTGTAAGTTTGTCCTTCGCGACACAGGCTTAAATTCTAATAGATTTAAGTTATTGGATAAAAATATTGTGATTGTAAATGAAGGTGTTGTGTCAGGTACGGAGACGTCGGTCTCTCGGCGCATGACGCGCGGTGCGACGGGCGTAAAGCCGCGCCAGCGCATCGTCATCTCGTCGGACGAGGAGGACGACACGCCCGCCGCGCGCCGCACGCTCTCCAAGCTGCGCTCCTCCGTCAACGACGACACCGACTCCGACTAGGTACGTATGTGACGTCACTCCTCGCCCCTGACTCATCTCGTCGGACGAGGAGGACGACACGCCCGCCGCGCGCCGCACGCTCTCCAAGCTGCGCTCCTCCGTCAACGACGACACCGACTCCGACTAGGTACGTATGTGACGTCACTCCTCGCCCCTGACTCATCTCGTCGGACGAGGAGGACGACACGCCCGCCGCGCTCCTCCGTCAACGACGACACCGACTCCGACTAGGTACGTATGTGACGTCACTCCTCGCCCCTGACTCATCTCGTCGGACGAGGAGGACGACACGCCCGCCGCGCGCCGCACGCTCTCCAAGCTGCGCTCCTCCGTCAACGACGACACCGACTCCGACTAGGTACGTATGTGACGTCACTCCTCGCCCCTGACTCATCTCGTCGGACGAGGAGGACGACACGCCCGCCGCGCGCCGCACGCTCTCCAAGCTGCGCTCCTCCGTCAACGACGACACCGACTCCGACTAGGTACGTATGTGACGTCACTCCTCGCCCCTGACTCATCTCGTCGGACGAGGAGGACGACACGCCCGCCGCGCGCCGCACGCTCTCCAAGCTGCGCTCCTCCGTCAACGACGACACCGACTCCGACTAGGTACGTATGTGACGTCACTCCTCGCCCCTGACTCATCTCGTCGGACGAGGAGGACGACACGCCCGCCGCGCTCCTCCGTCAACGACGACACCGACTCCGACTAGGTACGTATGTGACGTCACTCCTCGCCCCTGACTCATCTCGTCGGACGAGGAGGACGACACGCCCGCCGCGCGCCGCACGCTCTCCAAGCTGCGCTCCTCCGTCAACGACGACACCGACTCCGACTAGGTACGTATGTGACGTCACTCCTCGCCCCTGACTCATCTCGTCGGACGAGGAGGACGACACGCCCGCCGCGCGCCGCACGCTCTCCAAGCTGCGCTCCTCCGTCAACGACGACACCGACTCCGACTAGGTACGTATGTGACGTCACTCCTCGCCCCTGACTCATCTCGTCGGACGAGGAGGACGACACGCCCGCCGCGCGCCGCACGCTCTCCAAGCTGCGCTCCTCCGTCAACGACGACACCGACTCCGACTAGGTACGTATGTGACGTCACTCCTCGCCCCTGACTCATCTCGTCGGACGAGGAGGACGACACGCCCGCCGCGCGCCGCACGCTCTCCAAGCTGCGCTCCTCCGTCAACGACGACACCGACTCCGACTAGGTACGTATGTGACGTCACTCCTCGCCCCTGACTCATCTCGTCGGACGAGGAGGACGACACGCCCGCCGCGCGCCGCACGCTCTCCAAGCTGCGCTCCTCCGTCAACGACGACACCGACTCCGACTAGGTACGTATGTGACGTCACTCCTCGCCCCTGACTCATCTCGTCGGACGAGGAGGACGACACGCCCGCCGCGCGCCGCACGCTCTCCAAGCTGCGCTCCTCCGTCAACGACGACACCGACTCCGACTAGGTACGTATGTGACGTCACTCCTCGCCCCTGACTCATCTCGTCGGACGAGGAGGACGACACGCCCGCCGCGCTCCTCCGTCAACGACGACACCGACTCCGACTAGGTACGTATGTGACGTCACTCCTCGCCCCTGACTCATCTCGTCGGACGAGGAGGACGACACGCCCGCCGCGCGCCGCACGCTCTCCAAGCTGCGCTCCTCCGTCAACGACGACACCGACTCCGACTAGGTACGTATGTGACGTCACTCCTCGCCCCTGACTCATCTCGTCGGACGAGGAGGACGACACGCCCGCCGCGCGCCGCACGCTCTCCAAGCTGCGCTCCTCCGTCAACGACGACACCGACTCCGACTAGGTACGTATGTGACGTCACTCCTCGCCCCTGACTCATCTCGTCGGACGAGGAGGACGACACGCCCGCCGCGCGCCGCACGCTCTCCAAGCTGCGCTCCTCCGTCAACGACGACACCGACTCCGACTAGGTACGTATGTGACGTCACTCCTCGCCCCTGACTCATCTCGTCGGACGAGGAGGACGACACGCCCGCCGCGCTCCTCCGTCAACGACGACACCGACTCCGACTAGGTACGTATGTGACGTCACTCCTCGCCCCTGACTCATCTCGTCGGACGAGGAGGACGACACGCCCGCCGCGCGCCGCACGCTCTCCAAGCTGCGCTCCTCCGTCAACGACGACACCGACTCCGACTAGGTACGTATGTGACGTCACTCCTCGCCCCTGACTCATCTCGTCGGACGAGGAGGACGACACGCCCGCCGCGCGCCGCACGCTCTCCAAGCTGCGCTCCTCCGTCAACGACGACACCGACTCCGACTAGGTACGTATGTGACGTCACTCCTCGCCCCTGACTCATCTCGTCGGACGAGGAGGACGACACGCCCGCCGCGCTCCTCCGTCAACGACGACACCGACTCCGACTAGGTACGTATGTGACGTCACTCCTCACCCCTGACTCATCTCGTCGGACGAGGAGGACGACACGCCCGCCGCGCGCCGCACGCTCTCCAAGCTGCGCTCCTCCGTCAACGACGACACCGACTCCGACTAGGTACGTATGTGACGTCACTCCTCGCCCCTGACTCATCTCGTCGGACGAGGAGGACGACACGCCCGCCGCGCGCCGCACGCTCTCCAAGCTGCGCTCCTCCGTCAACGACGACACCGACTCCGACTAGGTACGTATGTGACGTCACTCCTCGCCCCTGACTCATCTCGTCGGACGAGGAGGACGACACGCCCGCCGCGCGCCGCACGCTCTCCAAGCTGCGCTCCTCCGTCAACGACGACACCGACTCCGACTAGGTACGTATGTGACGTCACTCCTCGCCCCTGACTCATCTCGTCGGACGAGGAGGACGACACGCCCGCCGCGCGCCGCACGCTGAGGAAGCGAACTGTGCAGGGCAACATGCATAGTATAGTAGGCCAAAACCTCCTTCCTAAGAAGAGGCCTAGGCCTCTCTGTGTAATGACTGTTGAAAATGATGAAGCTGAAAGCTTGCCATCTGATTGGTCAGGATACGGGATACGGGACTTAAACGTCACTATTTATTTCGCGAATGGACTACAGTATGTCAAAAATTAATTCGAAACCTTTTTTTCAGGTAATCCTTGACTTCTCTGCCTGGTAAACTTCAGGCAATGGTAATACCATTGGACATCAGCTTCCTGGGCAGGGAACGTGTAACGCTCTGGCCTCTAGAAAGTGCTTCGACGGAGGTATAGACTTATAGTACCGTAGTGTCGGTGGTCGTGATTAATTCCTACTAACATTAGAGTTAAAAGTCTAAATTTTTGTAGCGGTTGTTCGCAATTTAGAGCCTAAACTGATTTATATAATGTGAGTTACACCGAACGATTGATAAATGGATTGTATGAGATGGTAAGAGAAAAAAGAGTTGGTCTGATGAGGTTTTAGGGACGTTATTGTAACATATGGTATATGTTGACAAGTGAAGTAGACAAAGTAGATGCAATAAAGTCTAGGATACACAGTTTAACACAACCTTACGAGAAAATGGTTTCCAAACCACAATTACATTGTGTTAATCCGCCCGTATTCGTGAAATACTTTTTTAAATTCTGATACTGAACAGCACAACGCCATCTATTGACGACCCACAAAAACTTTAACTAATGAGTTGATCTTATTGGTTTTGTGTATATAGTTAACAATTCATAAACGTCATATTATACAAAAACAAATAACGACAAACATGGTATAGTAGGCCCTATTTTTCATGACTACTATTTAATTATGTATAACATGTATGTATTTACAAAAAAAAAGTATATAAGTATTTATATCAGTTGTCTAGTACCCATAACACAAGCTCTGTTTAGCTTGGGACTAGATGGCGTTGTGTGTTAGATGTCCGGAATATTTATTTATTTATTTATAATTATGCGTTTGTCATAACTGTACATTCTTAGTACAATTCTTTAGTTTATGAATACGGGATCTATAAATTTTTTGTTAGTTTGCAATTCTAAAGAAGCAGTTTCATTGGAGAATACTTTTATTCCTTGTTGGATGGTTTCTTAGTTAATTAGTCCATCTTACTATAATGATGTTCGTAGAGAATATAGAACAGCATCACAAATATAGACACTTTTTGTAATTAGACGACAATTGGTAGTTTTTTTTGTGATTGATTCACTTTGTTTTAACTTAAGAAACAACGACTTCTCAGATCAAATCGCAATACTGTATGTGTATAAATTTCCTCAGGAATTAAAAAAAATGTATATATTTGTGAAACGCTGCTGGCAACATTACGTAGTAGTAGATATTTTTTTTTTATTTGTCACTTTTAACTTGATCTGTACAAACCGTCGGAATCATCTGCGAACCTGGCTATTAATATTTCACTGAACAGAGAAACAATAAACAAGAATTAGATTACGAAAGCAGGAATAATACACGTGCGTCAGCGCTTGCGGTGGCAACGGAACTAGATAGGCGGAGGCGGGGCGATGCGTGGGGAAGCGAGAGGTGCATTCCAGCCGGGTGCGCAGATAATTCTGACGGGTTGTATCAAGAATATTCTTCGCATTTATGACCCTGCATTTCAAAGGATGATTGCCTTAAAAACTTTCCTATTTATCATTTATAAGATTGTAATATTGTAGAAAATCGAGAAAAAATCTATTACTAAAGTTATCGATCTCTTTAAAAGCTGCGATTGGAGAACACTAGTCATAATAGTATCGTGAAAAGACAAACACAACCTTTTTTTTTAATTCGGCAGCTTTATGGCTCAGTAGACAAAAATGACGGGATTGGTCTTGGCGGTATTGTGTTGTGTGTAATTGGACAGGGAACGGTCCCTTGCTGAAAATATGAATATATATGTAGGACTAAAACCCTCGCCTACTATAAGTAGTGGTAGAAAAGCTTAAAGGCACTCAATACTGTTCATTTGTGCCTATAATAATATTTAAAAAAATACTTTATACTAACGTGTGTGAATCTTAAAGTAATAATATTCGTTTGGATGCGTTGTTTTTGATTGAAGTCAAATTTTATACTCTAGACTAATAAAATAATAATTATCAATAAATTGGTAACACCAAGACGTTTATTAAATTTAGATGTTGTATATATGAAAGGAAAAAAATATACATATAATTGTGTGTCCTGCGTTATTTTTGTACAGATTTGGAAGTTTGTATGGCATCTGCTTTGTATATATGCGTGAGAGCGAATGAGAAAACTATAGGTGAAAGAGAGAGAGAGACGCAGTAACCAAGCCTTGGGTGACTCTTGATGTGTTATTCTTTCATAATGTCTATTTACTCTTTTATTTTTAAGTAAATCAGTTTGTAAACTGAATTTCATTTAAGTACATCATTTGAAGATAAAAGCAAAAATAACAGTCTATAGGCCGACCGTTTAACTGAGTCCCTGTGCGATAACAGGGACGCGGGGGTATGACGACAAAGGGGACTGAGACAGGTGCGGGCGGCGGGCGGCGGGCGGCGGGGGCGCTTAGTGAGATGCACACGAGATGAAATGCCGCCCGCACCTGTCTCAGTCCCCTCTGTCGTCATACCCCCGCGCCCCTGTTACCGCGCAGGCGAGGACTCAGATAAACGGTCGGCCTATAATATAACTGTTATATGTTTAGTAGTGATCGATAAGTTTTAAAAATGGCTTTAGTGAAGTTCTAAGTGAGTTTATAGCTCGTCAGATGAAACATGATGCTGACAAAACCGTTGTTTCGATCATGGCATTATCTCAATTATGTGTGATTTCACGATTTCATTCGTTTCATTTCAAAGATTGACAATTTCTCCGTAACAATCACCATTCAATTTTACTAGCTTTAAAAAGGAGAGTCCGATTATTTCTTCTGGCTAGTTCCACTGAAGTAATTCTCGTGGTTGTCTTTAGACCAACGTAGACTGACCTCAGCACCAATGATTACAATGAGAACTTACCGAGCAGTCATATATGAAGCACTCCTGTTATTCCTGTCTGCCGAATACAGGTTGAAATTTTCTTAGCTTTTTCGAAATATAAGACTGATTTGTGTAAACGTTTTAGATATTAAAAAGAGAATTGGTGTAGCTAAATTAAATGAGTTTTTAAACTCTCAAATTGCATCATATAACTTTGTACCCCGGGGTTGGCTTACCAGTGTTTCGCTTTTACATATCTTAATTATGTAATATTTAGATATTTCTTTTTATATATATATGGGTCTGTCAATGACTCTACTCTGTCTGTTGCCACACTAGAGCGGCCTATTCTTTAAATTAATTATAGGTTTCAAAGCTTTATTCGTGTATCATGTATAGGGTGTTTTTTTAAGCTAGATAGAACTTTAAATTGTAAAAAGTAACACAAAAAATTAAATTTTGATGAAACTTTTTTTTTTATTTGTTTCAGTATACTCTGACAAATCATCATGAATAGACTCACGCTTGAACAACGCTACGAAATTATCCAAATTTACTTTGAAAATCAGCTCATTTTTGAAGAAATAAGGTCCGATGATGCCACCAGCGTGAAAACCGCACCATACGGTGCATTTTTCTGGATGTAATGGAGTCTGTAGGGTCTGTTGTGGATTGGTCTCACTCCATATGCGGCAATTTTGCTTATTAACAAACCCGTTAAGCCAAAAATGCGCCTCATCGCTGAACACAATTTTGCGATAAAACAGTCGTCTATAAGTTGCGCGAATCGACGACTGATTTTCAAAGTAAATTTGGATAATTTCGTAGCGTTGTTCAAGCGTGAGTCTATTCATGATGATTTGTCAGAGTATACTGAAACAAATAAAAAAAAAAGTTTCATCAAAATTTAATTTTTTGTGTTACTTTTTACAATTTAAAGTTCTATCTAGCTTAAAAAAACACCCGTTATATCTCTGCGCTTTACACTCTTAGAACTTCATTTAAGCTTTATCTTTTTGACAGCTAGGAGCTATAACTTAGCCGAAAAACGAATTTATAATTTTTATTTATTATCAGGTTTAAGAATCTCAGTAATTCGCTCAGGAAGCGTGACTTCAGTGTTCATTCAATCTTAATACCGCGAAGATACCTAGGTTTTAACAATTAAATAAGTATAAAACTCTCAAATCAAGTGTCGACTAATGGGAGGAGACTCATTCTGTATGGTATGTTTAAAGTGCTTGAACACACTCAAGTTTGTAACTTATTGTTTTGTATTACTTAAATTTTTACTATTTTAGTAGTTGCGTATACAACTGCGTACACGTATATGCATGTGTACGTTTTGCAAAAATAAACAATCGGTAGATGACTGTGTAATTACATCAGAATGACGTCAAACCTGCTTTTTGAAATCGTGACGTCACGTTCACCTTTAAATCAAGTATCACACCGTGACGTCAGTTTCAAAAAGTAGATATAACAGTTATTATAAAAGTATTTCTTGTATTGACTGACTTGGGAAACTGTCAAACTGTGTACGAAAAACACCCCATGAATGTCGAGTGTGTTCAAGAATGGCCTTCTTATTTTACAAGATTACATACCGTTGCACTTGAAGCCTTATTGGTTCAATACTAGCGATAAATACTTTATTTGTATAGGAACCGTTAATTAAAAATATTTGAAACATTAAACGCCACAAAAATTAAAATGTTTGTCGTATATTTTTGTTACATTTTTAGCGGTTTTTAGCTGTTATTTAAGACGGTAAGGTCTCGGCTCTGACGTGTGACGCTGGCGTTCAAAAGATTGTATGAAAACAAAACTGCTTATTACGGAAAGTGTTTTCTAAAAATGATAAAGTACGGAAAAATATCACAATATCATTAAAATATATAATTTGTACATAATAGATGTAGCTATAGATATAAGGTTTACATATTATTATTTTAAGATATAATAGATATTTGTATTTGTAAGATATATTTAGATGTGTTTCTTTTACCATACATATATAATAAAAGGGCCTCGTTAATTAGGCGTTTAGTCGACTATATCGCGGATATTAGAAAATGGTTAGTCGATTATAGTGCAGCTGCATAATAAACGTGTTTGTCACTATTTGTAATAGAAACATTATATTTTAATTCTTATTCTATTTTTAAATAGTACTTTTTACAAAAAGAAAAGATTCCTTTATTATTATTTTTAATAGAACTATGAAGGACTGAGACGCGGTAACATTGTGTTCTGCCTATTTAACGCGGTCGTGTAATATTAGCCACCTATATATTAATGAGAATATATAATATTTAGTATAAGTGGATATGCTTTTCGCCGGCATACATATATATATATATATATATATATATATATATATATATATATATATATATCTATATATACATATAAGTTAATTCTTCCTTGCCAGTAAATGAGGCATATACCTATGTAGATTATATTTGTTTATTTACCATATAAAAGTGTGATTATCAGAACAGTTATTTGGATTATATTTTGTCCACAGTTGAATTATAATTTTATTGTTCACACTTGAAGTTATTAATTTATGATTGGACGAAATCTAAGTAAAAATGTTTTTGTATAAATTTATACTGGCACGATGAAGAATGTAAATTTTGTACGTTGAAACTTGAAATTCTCGGTGCTTACGTCATATGGGTAGAGAAAAAATCTTGAAAAATAAGCGTTCTAGAGCTGTTTGTTTTAATAGTTTTTTTGTATGTACACCCATTGGATGGAGGAGTAGAAAAGAGGTGGTGGCTTATTGTTACCTCTCTTGTTTTTTTTTATTGAAAAGTGGCAAACGAGCAGACGGTACGCCTGATCAGACACGCAACAACAGAGGCGTCACAAGTGCGTTACTGGCCTTTGGGGGATGGGGGGACGGTATCCTCACTCACTGGGTGAAACACAGCGCAAGCGCTATTTCACACTGGTTTTCTGTGAGGCCGTGGTATTACTCCGGTCGAGCCGGCCCATTCATGTCGAAGCGTGGCTCTCCCACGATAGTAGTAGTTGTAGATAACATCACTACAAAAAGAAGGAAAACTTGATATAAACCCTTTAATACCCATCTGGCCAACGTTGTATATTAGACCAAAATCTTCTTTCGAAGGAAAGAGAGGCTCATGTTCAGCAGTAGACTGTTTAAAAGCTGTTGAAGATTCTTTATGTTACAGAAGTAAAGCTTACGTTTGTGTGTTTGTCGGACTGAACCTGGATATCAACAAAAGGGACAATAAATTTCATAAGATTATCGAGTTATTTAGAATTATCGATTCGTATTATTTTTGTAGTTAACGTGCCAAATGCTTTAGAGTCCGAACTAACACTATCAACTGTGGACAAGATACTATACAGATTATATTCGTGTGATTGCTTTGAATCATAAATGTATCTAGCTTTTGTCGAGACTCCGGCTCGCGTGTATGTCGATTATCGCGGTAAAGAATAGCATAGTCCTTCCTTAAGAATCAAAGTATCTCCATGTCAAATTTCATGAAAATTGGTTACTTTCGAAATTATAATATTAGTATGGATTGTTTTATATTAGTCGATTATTGTGCAATAGTGTTACTAAAATTAGTAAACATGTAATATAACAATGAGTTGTCTATAGATCGCAATTGACTACTCTCGACTCTGCTAATCATGAAAAAAAAACTAAACACATAAGGGTCAGATAAACTTAGGAGATAGATTTTTTTAAAGACATTCAGAAATCAACTTTGAGCCTATTGTTTTAAAGTTCATATATGTTTGAACATGACATGTCAATTTTATTCATAGTGTGTCATCACAGTGTCTTAAAAATCCTATGATATCGTTTTTTATTATGATCACAGGTGGGCTTGTTCAAACCATTGCTATAAATGTGATGTAACATCTGAATTTAAGTTTTACATTATGTAGAAATAGCTGAGTACATATTTTTCTGTGTTTTAAGTATCAAGTTATACCCAGATACAACAAATTATCATACACATCACACAGTATTTGTCCAGGGCTAGAATCGAACCCATACCAGTGATTGAAAACTAACATCTATCAATTTTTCTTAAGAATATTTGGCTTAAAGAAATTACACGAATTAACTATTCTGTATAAAATGAGTGTTTTTATACATATAACCAGCGAAATGTTAATCGATATTTATAATTGTTTCGAATACAACAGCATAATTAGGTGCGTAATTGCAATGAGTTACATAAACACCTATATATTCTTTTTATACAATAAATTATATTTTACTAGATGTATCTGGTTGCAATTGTTGTACCTAATTAGACCGTAGTTTGGAAAGGGACATACATACAACAGAATAACATAATTTGTGAAATTACTAGTATTAATACTAGTGGGAGCCTACTTTTCGAACATTTTTTTTTATTTTCTGCACTGATATCTATATAAAACCTTTAAACGAAAATAGCTACAACGATTTTTTCGGTCATCTGGGTACTACATCTTTAACAATGCTAAATTGAACACTCCGTTCGCATAATTTTCGTAAAAAGGGTTACCAAAGTTTTTGCTTAACGGATTCATCTGTCTATATTAATAAAAATGAATCACCTAAATGTATGTACGCCGATAACTTTCGATCGACGGCACCAAATTGAATAAGTCTTTTTTTTATGTATTTGTTATTGTCAGGACAAGGTTTCTTTAGAAGAAAATAAAAAAAAGCAGATGTTATATTCTATTAGTCCGCTTAGTTCTATACGCTGCAGCGCTACGGGAAGTTGACACGGGCCTACTAAAAGCTTATTGTTGGTAATTTAGAAAATATTCCCAAAAAAAATATGGTGATTCCGTTCGCCGTCAGCTAGTATGAAAAAAGATTTTTATGTAGAAATTATCAAAACTGGATCTGCCAAACGTATTTCTTTCTTTGCGTGTTAAAGTGATTTTGACAATTAAGCTATCGTAAATATAATACATCCAGACACCCTTTTGAACGTTAAGAAATTAATAAAATTTTGAAAAAAATAATGTACAAGATATATTTAATAAGCAAATTAAAACAATACGAAATACAGATAATAGGCGGACTATCACCGCGAAACACCAAAATATTTATATTAATTAAATAAAATGAATTAACTGCAAATATATAACGACTTGTTCATTTGCTCTCACTTTCTATAAGAACTGATAAATAGTGGCAATAGTTTTATCCTTCTTTAGGTTTTACTATCAATAACAACGGTTATTGATATACTTTCACTATTATAGTAACTCCAGATTCACCTAATAAAACGTTTTAGCGTATCTTAGCGTTATATGAATAATTCTGCAGCGAGCAGACCACGTGGTAACCCCGTCTAACCGGTTTCATCATCACTTGAAATTTACAAGTTTTTGCGTTAAAATCATTGAATATTAATGACTTATGTATCATCTGCCAGATTGTATGACCCTCTCCAAACGGCTACCTGTTGTAGATATGCGGATGCATTCGGATTAAAATTGGTGATGTATCAAAATTCTAAATCAATGTACATATTCGCGTAGATTTAGAGTAGTGTGTACGAATGTATTGTCGGTGATTAAGCTGCTGATAATTTATTTGCGGTAAGAAAAATGGTTTTTGTATAATATTATTTCGGATGTAGAATGCCATATTGTGATTAGTTTGTTAGCTACACGAAATATTTTTCAAATAAAAATATCTATGTATACATTCATTTGTTGTTTTATTCTGACTAATGGGTTGGTTTTTCGACTAAATGTCTATACTGATTGTCTGGCCAGCGTATACCAGACACCACAAACTCCTTTCTATGTCTAGCAGTGTACTATTAAATGCTCGTAATATTATGAGGCATAACAGTTTGATAAGTTCAACGCGCTAATTTCAAGAAGTACCGATTCAAACTGTTTTTTTACCGAGGAAGGCTATATAACATCATTCTACGATCATTAGAGCCGAGTATCAATTAAAAATATTTAAAAAACGGGGAAATTTTTTTTCTTTCCTAATGTGCAAGGTTGAGTGCTCAATAAAGCTTCAATGAGTTGCAAAAACCCTTTTTACAGTTTTTTTAAATAGGTGAACACTATAGGTACACATCAGAACCATATTTTACGCTGTCCAAGCACGGAAAGTGGAGAAACAACTCGCAAGTTCTACGGGCTCCTACACGCAACTGCGAATTCGCAACGCATCGCAAATATCTGCGAGCTCGCACGAATGCACCGCAAGAACCTCCGATCTGATTCGCATCGTGCACTCCTGCCATATTACATCACACTTGTTGACGCCATTTTAGTCCGTCCTGAGACAGCGTAATAGTCCACGGGCCCACGTCACGTCAAATCGACGTGTTTCGCTCCCTATCCCGCTTTTTCCTGCCACTATCAGAATTTGATCCAATGATAAAAGTTGGGTGTCTCGTCAAAACGAAGCTGTGTATAAACTTTTAGCCTGTTATTAATCACTGAAATCCCTTGTACGTGGGCCCGTGGACTATAAGAGTACTTTCCCTTTAGCTAGCATTACAAAATTCCACCCTGTATATGTCACCGCGTGGTTTGAATAACCTATGAGCTTAAAACTCGTCAAAAGCTATAGGTATTATTTCCTTTCTATGTCGCTCTAGGTGCAAATGAAACTCGTAAAAGTATAATAAAAGTACGTTGGACGTGTAAATACTGCCAATAAACTCGAGACCATTGAATCCGTCCCGTCAGAGTGTGAATAGTCTGGGAATGAGCACTAGAGGCGTCAAGTACCTATTAGAAGAATGAGAAAATATTATCATCAGGGCTGTGTCCTCTGCCCTACTCTATTTTTATATACCTGAATGACCTTTGCGAACTTGTGCTATTAAGCTGCAAGATCATAACATATGCTGACGACACTGCTCTTTTGGTGCACGGCAAAACCTGGTCAGAAACAGCCCCTTAATGCTCAATCGGCGTTGCGCAATTGGCTGATCAAAAAATATTTTGACATTGAATGTGGAGAAGACAAACTTTATTACTTTTGCACCAAAATGTACCTTAATGCCTACTGGTATAACTTTGATGGCTCATAGCCATTTCTGTGGATCTCGAAGTTCAAATTGCTCCTTGGTGTGTGGATTAACAGCAATTGATCCTGGAAAGCACATTTAAAACCTGCAGAATTAGGAAACTGATGTTTGTTTTTTAAAACTTGATAACGACCCTGAACCTGCATACGCAAAACATTGTCTTTTATGCCCTTGCTCAGTCAGTTTTATCGTTTTGCATAAGCGCATGGGGTGATACTAGCAAATACAAACTCCTTGCTTTAGAAAGAGCTCAAAGAGGTTATGACCTATAAACGCTCCGCCATCCTACTGTCGACTTGTATAGTGAATTGAGGGTACTCACGGTTAGAAAAATATACTACTTAAATATATTCTTACATAAACACATTGAATTACAATATATGCTCAATCCTAATAAAAGAAGAAATGACAAAGTATGTGATGTAGAGTTCTGTAGATTAGAGTTATCAAAAATACATTTTTAGTATTTTGCTCCCATGTTGTATAATAATGTGAATAGAATATTACATATGCATACACCCTTGTGTATTGCATGAATGTAAATACAGGGTAACACAGTGGTTCTTCAGCCTAAATTATAATACAATGAATTGATCAATTATATTATTGATTGTACATACCAAATGTCACACGCGAAGATATACACCCTCCTCTCAAACACACACACACAGACACACACACACACGCACGCACTCACGTACGTACGCACGTACTCACGTTCGTACGCGCTCTCTCACGGACACACACACACACACACAGCCACACACATACGCACAAATATTCATGCATACACAACAAACACACACATTCACTCTTACTGGGTACGTAAGAGTGAATGTGTGTCATATTTGTATTTTCAGTTTGATATTATATTATATTCAACCCGCTTGCTCAAAATTCTTAATATGTAACTGCAAAACTAAGTACTTGTTTTTGTTTCCCTGAGATGGGCGTTAGTGGCTACAACACAGTTTTTTACTATAGCAGCCATTATCAACCATATTTTGTTGTCCTTTGTTATTTTCTTGGTTTTAAATAAATTTATTCATATAACCTCGTCTAAGTAGCTTGATGTCACAGCGTGGTCAATTACAGCAGCAATGGCAGCACGTGGATTAAACACAAAGGACCATAATAGGTAAATGAATTTCGGTTTGTTTTAAAATGCGGTTGGTATTTTCTCTTTATGTATTTTTATGAGTATGATAGAATGACAAATTATTTTTATTACGTCTATTTAATAGACATTAAGGTGTACCGATGGCGATTTCCACATACAGCGCAATAGCGACACACTATAGCGCCATCTACCGCAGACACACTGAACTACGCAGCAACGTACAACACGAATAACCTACCTATCTTGAATCGCGCAGTAGAAGTTCGCCTTCCCTCCGGACCTCGGTAGCGAGTTGACGTGTTTTTGGTTGTGTCTCATTAATTCTGATTTTATTTATTTACAATATTTAATTAAATTAGAGGTGTGATAAAGATTGCATATAATAGGAGTACAGTGAACTCAAGGAGTAGAACTTTCATTCCGAACCTACACACATACACGCGCGTGAGTTACTTTGTGACATTATTACTGTTGCCCAGTGTTGGACATCGGCCACCAGTGCGCGTATTCACAAACTATGTTCTATCCCTTACGCACTTGAAGAAACGTAATCAATGTGAATTAAATAGCGCATTCGGTGTTTTGCTCTGAGGGTCTCGTTAAAGTGGACGGATAGCGAGTTTGTACCAACCCGTCGATCAGTGACCAGTATTGTTGACCCCTCATCGGATAACCATTTTGTTTGCTGATTCCTTGCAACTGAGGCGCCCTGGTACTTGTATTTTCAAGATGCCGATAAATAGATCCCCTCCACTTACGCCTACATCAATGTTGTTGTCGCCCGCTGTGCCTCTGTTGGCCCCGTTGCAACATAGCTCGTCCGTGCCTAATATTACTGGCGAGGCGCGTGAGCAGCGTTTGGAGCTTGACGCTCTCAACATAACACAGCGTAGTAAACGTAAGTGTTTGGAGTTTGATTCCCAAAATGAAAATCAAATGTCAGTCTTCATGTCTGAAATAAAAACCATGTTTCTTGAATTTGAAGAAAAACAGAACAAAAAGATTGAGAAGATTTATGATTCAATTGAGGAGATTAAGACCCAAAATACATCTATTCAAGCTACGGTCGCATTCTTATCACAGAATTACGATGCGTTGCAAAACAAAATCACTCAATTGGAGACGAACCTTGAGACTGAAAGGAAATCTAACTTGCTACTGCTACAAAATTTAGAAGATAACCTGGACAAAATGGAACGGAGCACTAGGTCTGCATGCGTGGAGATAAGAAATATTCCCATCAAACCTCAAGAGTCAAAGGAATTTCTTGCTTCAGTTGTTGCCAGGATTGGTTCAATAATAAATGTGCCGGTGCAGTCTCAGGATGTGAAGGACATTTTTCGCACTCGATCTAAGGATGCTGAAAGTAGACCGATAATCGTGGCGTTTTCTACTAATCTTGTTAAGGAAAAGTTTATATATATGCATAGAAAATTTAGTAAGCAAAACAAACTGTCCACCGAGCACCTGAAGCTAAGTGGGCCGCCAAAACCTGTATATATATCAGAAAATTTAACATCGAAAATGAAAAGACTATTCTTCCTTGCCAGGGACTTTGCAAGTACTAACCAATACCGGTACTGCTGGGTCACTAACGGCAAAATATACTTGCGAGAAAAAGAAGGAGCTCCGCACATCATAATTAAGTCAGAATCAGACTTTCCTAAAAAGTGACTAGGATATCACTATACATGTTTTATTCTTTGTTTCTCGTTCATTATTGTGCCACTAAAGATCACAGTATTATTAACATACACATTCCTTTACTCTAAACTCTCACACAATACAATGACACTCCGCTCGGTCTTACACACACACACAATTCAATATAAAATATGGAGGAAATTTTCTACTATTCTACAGATTAACCTTACCCCAAAAATGCTACTCATATTACTAGTTCTATCCCTGGATGATGTTCGGTGCCTGGTGCGTACTGTTTTGAGATTTCGTACGATCTTCTCTGTGGTTATGTTTATGGGTAATTTTTTGATATTGTTACGAGCTGGGTATTGACCAAATTAAAGTAGTCGATTAATTACCAAAAATAACACAATATTTATTAACAACACTTTATACAATAAGAAATCACTAAATCACTTGTTAGTCGCACTAGAAGATCTCTTCGATGTTTATCCGCTGTATCGTGAAACAATACTGTCCCTACGGCCAACACGTTCCGCTTTTATATGGCCGTGGAAATTACTCGAAACTACGAAAATATTCGATCGATGTCTCTAGGCTAAATAGATTACTCTAGAGCTGCTTGTAGCGCCATCTAGCGTCGAGTAATCGTCATAATGCACACAGTTGCGCGCTTTCCGACACTAGATGGCGTTGTCCTCGACAGTTCTCGATTCTTGTAGTGGACACTAGATTCATCTGGTTATGGCGCAACACTGCCCCCTCCTAAGACATGCTCGTCCCGAGCATTATCGGTTCCATAGTATTGCGCCAGTCGATCTACATGAACTATCTTTGGGGCGCCTCTTGGACACTTCTGTATCCGGTAGGTAACATCATTGATTTTAGTGACTACCCGGTATGGCCCATCCCATTTTGCTTGTAGCTTCGGAGATCTCCCTTTACTGCGAACTGGATTATGTAGCCATACTAGCGAACACTCTTCGAAGCCCTTATTATTCGCTTTCCGGTCATAACGGGTTTTCATCTTTTCAGACATTTGTTGGCCCGATTGTCTGACATGCTCATAAATGTCATTCATCTTGTTCCGCAAGTCATTCGCGTACTCCGTTATACTTCGCGGGGTATCAGGGGGTATTCCAGTGATCAAGTCTGCGGGCAACCGTAGTTCTCTTCCGAAGTTTGCAAAAGCTGGTGTTACGGAAGTACATTCGTGGACTGCACTTCGGTATGACAGAAGAAACGGTTGGATGTGTTTGTCCCAATCTTTTTGCTTACTTTCAACTACTTTTGCCAGATACCTCTCTAGTGTTTGGTTAAATCGTTCCACCATTCCGTCCGATTGTGGGTGGTAAGAGGTGGTTCTGGTTTTGTAAGCACCCATCACTCGACACATTTCTTGAAATATTTGAGACTCAAAATTTCTTCCTTGGTCACTGTGGATTTCTAAAGGCACTCCAAAACGACAGAAGACTTCGTGCACTAATTTATCTGCAACTGTTGATGCCTCTTGGTTGGGAATGGCAAAGACTTCTGGCCACTTAGTGAAGTAATCCATTACGACCATGAAGTACTTGTTTCCGCTTTCACTTTCAGGAAACGGTCCTGCTACGTCTATAGCAATTCTTTCCCAGGGTGCACCAACATTATACAATTTCAATGCGCCTCTGCTACGTGTATGAGGTCCCTTCACGGCCGCGCAACTGGTACACTTGCGACACCAGTCCTCAACATCATCACGACAATGAATCCAGTAGAATCTTTCCCTTATCTTTAACAATGTCTTTTTCACTCCCATATGACCTCCTGAACATTCGTTATGGTAGAGTTGCAGGACCACTGGTATCTTAGCTTTAGGAACAACCATTTGCAGATGACAGCTGTCTCCTCGAGTGTTTTCCCATTTACGGCACAAGACTCCATCCTGGATGACTAGACTATCCCATTGAGCCCAATAACTCTTCGCGGTCGAACTCAGCGATGCAACTTCGCTCCAGAGTGGCTTAGGAGTCTCAGCTTTAATCCACTCGAGAATTGGTTTGATATCTGCATCCTCTTGCTGTGCTTGCTGTAGGCTTTCCTTCCATTCGTTGCTAAGGTCCGTCTTTACCGTCCTTATAGGAACAGCTTCCTTTACTTCTTGCTTGGCGTAGTGCTTGCAGTCTTCAAGGCAAGGTCTTCTTGAAAATGCGTCTGCGTTACCGTGAGACTTTCCACTGCGATGTCGGGCAGTACTATCAACCGCCTTATTCTCCTGAAACCGCTCGTATTCTCTTCCTATGCTTCGCTTAGGGCAGCTGGACCGAAGGTGACCTTTTTCACCACAGGCGTAGCATCTAGGGCTGTACCCCTTAAATCGGTCCCGCAGAGGTGATGCCACAACCTCCCGGACCCGATGAGACCGATGGTCTTGTCTCACAGCTTCCACCTCCAAAGCATGGGCCAGAGCGTCCTTTAGAGTTTCATGGTGCCCCAGTCTCACAGCAGCTCTAACTTCGAGGTCACGAATGCCATCGATGAAAGCTTGCACCAGATTTCCGCCAACGAGCGCAGGTGCAGACTGGTATGCCTTACGTACCAGTTTCTCAACTTCTAGAGCCCATTGTTGCAAGTTTTCACCGATGCGTTGGGCACGATCCTTCAGCTGTGCACGAAACACGTGCTCCAGATGAGCGTCACCATATCTTGCCTCCAATGCCTCCAGCAGTTGCTCATAGGTTACCTTCTTACCGAGGGCTTCGAGGACGGTTAGAGCCTGGTCTCGAAGACCCAAGGTGAGCGCGGTCATAGCTTGTTCCTTTGTCCAGCCGTTTGCCGTCATAACAGCCTCAAACTGAATCTTGTAGGCTGACCACGAAGATGTTCCATCAAACGGCGGTACTTTGAACCCCCGTACCGAAGGAGCAGCAGTCACTGTAGTCGAGGCTCCCTCTCCAACTTTAAGGTTTCCTAAGGCCTTCTTCATGTCAGCAATCTGAGTTTCGGCCTCAGTGATACGGTTCTCGTGTTGAAGAACCTGATCCTTCACTACCTTGAGTTCTTTGCCGAAAGTCTCATGAATGCCTTTTAACAAGAGCATCTGTTCCTCCTGGCGGCGTGCCTGGTCTTCCTTATCCCGTTGCATCTGTTCTTCCAAACGGTGGGCCTGCTCCTCCTGGCGGCGGGCCTGCTCCTCCTTGTCCCGCTGCAGTTGCTCTTCCAAGCGGCGGGCCTGCTCCTCCTGGCGGCGGGCCTGCTCCTCCTGACGGCGGGCCTGCTCCTCCTTGTCCCGCTGCAGTTGCTCTTCCAAGCGGCGGGCCTGCTCCTCCTGGCGGCGGGCCTGCTCCTCCTGGCGGCGGGCCTGCTCCTCCTGGCGGCGGGCCTGCTCCTCTTTGTCCCGCTGCAGCTGCTCTTCTAAGCGGCGGGCCTGCTCCTCCTGGCGGCGGGCCTGCTCCTCCTGGCGGCGGGCCTGCTCTTGGAGCATTGCCATTAGGGCCGTGATATCTGGAGCTGCTGCCGATGTGGACGGCGTGGTTTCCATAGCTGGCTGCTGATCTTCCGATGTAGGCAGTTGTGCACTTCCAAATCGCCTCTGATCAGCCTCTTGCTGGCGCTGACTCCTAGTTCGGATACCTTCCGTGTCTTCCTTTGGTAAAACCGGCATACTTTAATCCCACTTCTGACACCAATTTGTTACGAGCTGGGTATTGACCAAATTAAAGTAGTCGATTAATTACCAAAAATAACACAATATTTATTAACAACACTTTATACAATAAGAAATCACTAAATCACTTGTTAGTCGCACTAGAAGATCTCTTCGATGTTTATCCGCTGTATCGTGAAACAATACTGTCCCTACGGCCAACACGTTCCGCTTTTATATGGCCGTGGAAATTACTCGAAACTACGAAAATATTCGATCGATGTCTCTAGGCTAAATAGATTACTCTAGAGCTGCTTGTAGCGCCATCTAGCGTCGAGTAATCGTCATAATGCACACAGTTGCGCGCTTTCCGACACTAGATGGCGTTGTCCTCGACAGTTCTCGATTCTTCTAGTGGACACTAGATTCATCTGGTTATGGCGCAACAATATTTACTCCCCTAAATGGATGACAATTCAATTATTATTGATGATATTGAACAGTTATCTACTTCAAGTTCCTATAACTGCTCGCCTGAACAATGTGATTCATACTTGAAACATACAAATAACGGTTTAAATATTTTTCATGTCAATATCCGTAGTGTCGGTAACATTTGCAACTTCAGCAACCTCTTAATCTTATTAAATAGGATAAAGGTGCAATTCCATATTATTGTCTTATCAGAGTGCTGGTTATCGAAAAGTCCCCACCTACCTACCATACCCGGCTTTGAATCATTTCAATCAGATTTTAGCAACCAGAATGAAGGAGTTGTTGTCTATGTCCGATCAGATATTCCTTTTGCTGTTGAGAATCCTGTGATAGCCGACGCAAATTGTCTCGTGGTAAAACTGCGAGATGATACTGCACTTGTAGCTATTTATCGTTCACCTTCTCATAAAAACCCACAAAATTTCATTTATAGTCTGGATACTATTATAAACTCCTTAAGAGCTTTCAAAACTATTGTCCTAATTGGTGACATAAATATAGATATATCATCTACAAATGGCGATGGGCACTCTGGTCTTTATCTTGACACACTGGCATCTCATGGCATGTTACCTGGCCATCTCTTTCCTACTCGTGAAGAGAGATGTATTGATCATTCGGTCATCAAGTCTAACAAAGCTGTTGTGACTTTGATACTCGACTCTTTTATTACGGATCATGCCCCTGTGATTGTTTCTTGTGGCTCTGACCTAGTCACTTCTTCTTCATCCATAAAACAAAAACGTCACCTTGATTTAGAGGCATGCGTGCGAGCTCTCGAACAGACGGATTTCTCAGCCATTCTTCGATGTGAGGAGGCTAATGTGGCTGCCTCGGAACTAGTCACTACGATTGTTAAAATAGTTGCTGACAATACACGTACTCTTAGTACCCCAAGTAAAAAACGACTTCTTAAACCTTGGGTTTCACCTGGCATTCTAAGATGTATTCGGCATCGCGATAATTTATACCATAGAACAAAAAAGGCCTCCTGTACTGAAATACAGAAAGTTACCTACTTGCGTTATAGAACTTTTTGCAACAACTTACTCAAAAAACTTAAACGCGAATACGAGCGCAATGAATTTGAAAAACACTGCAAAAACCCCAAGGCTACATGGAACTTAATTAAAGATATCACCAATATGCAAAGGAAAATAACCTCAGCGAACGACCTTCTCTCCTTGTCTGATACCCCTTCCGCCTCAGTTGACGCTGTTAACCGCTTTTTTGCAAATGTGGGTGAAAATCTGGCATCTAAAATCTCTCCAGGCTCATTGGATTGTTCGGGACCCACGGACTCTTTTCCCTCCCACTCCTTTTTAAATTCTATGGGTGTCTTAATTACGGACAACAAGGAAGTAGAACTGCTTATTCAAGGACTGAAATCAAAGAGTTCGGTGGGGTGGGATGGCATATCTGCCTCCCTGGTTAAGGCTTCCAGTCACATTTTAAATCCTGTTATTTGTCATGTTTTTAATCTTGCTCTGACTTCCGGTATTTTTCCAACTGTATTTAAGAGAGCCTTAGTTCACCCAATATACAAGAGTGGTGCCAGAGACAGTGTTAACAACTATCGACCTATTTCAGTTCTAAGTACTCTTTCCAAGATCTTAGAAAAAATTTTAAATAATAGACTCCTTAGCTACCTAAACTCTAATAAAATATTTGCAAACAATCAGTATGGCTTCAGGCGCAGCAAAAATACTGAAGACGCCGTATTGGATTTAATAAACACTATTGCTGTAGATACTAATGATAAGTTGAAAACAATAGGCATCTTTCTCGATCTTTCAAAAGCATTTGACACTGTCTCTGTCCCACTCTTGCTAAAGAAACTAGAACGAATTGGTATTAGGGGTCTACCTCTCAATATTTTTGAGAGCTACTTAACAAATCGAACTCAGAGCGTTACTATCGGTGGTTATACAAGTGGACTGGAACATCTTAGCTACGGCGTCCCTCAAGGTAGTGTCCTCGGACCTACCCTGTTTCTTATTTACATTAACGATTTGTGTGGGCTGTCCCTTCCTAACGTTAAAATCATTTCCTATGCAGACGATACAGTGTTACTGATTCGGGGTGCGGGTTGGGAGGAGGCTCGTTCTTTTGCGGTATCTGCACTTCAAACCACTATGAATTGGTTAACCAATAACCTGCTCACACTTAATTTAGACAAAACAAAATTTATTACTTTTTCTCCAAGAACTTCATCACAGCCATCCTCTTCTTTTGCTCTTATTGCCCACCGGTGTAACCGGGATCAAAGCTGTGATTGTATTAGTATTAAGCGCACAGATTTTATAAAATACCTTGGGGTGTTCGTGGATAGTACGTTGTCTTGGAGGGAGCAAATTAGTTCATTGGTACCGAGGGTTCGAAAATTGATATTTGTATTTAGACACCTACGGACATCTGCCGACCTACAAACACTGAAAATGGTTTACTTTGCTCTCGCTCATTCTGTTCTAACATATTGCATTGTTGCATGGGGTGGCTCTGGGAGGTCCTTAATATTGCCTTTGGAGCGGTCACAGCGGGCTTTGCTGAAGGTTATGTCACGTAAACCTATTCGTTTCCCAACTGTACAGCTATATGCTTTATGTAAGGTGCCCACGGTTAAACACACGTATTTGCTGAACACTATGCTGCGTAAGCATTCGGAATTACCATTTGACGCGGTATCTGTTTCCCGAGTACGGAGGTCAGACCGAGTGTGCCATATTAAATTAGCTCGATTAGAGGTTCTTAAGCGCCAATATTATTTTATAGGCCCTACTATATATAACAGATTGAATAGAATATTGAATGTTTATCCCCTTACAAATAGAGCTTGTAAATTGATTACGAACGAATGGCTTCTTACTCTGAACTATGAAGAGCTAGAAGTCATGGCTAGCCCGCATGCTTGGAAATAGTTCTTAAAGATTTCCTCAAATACATTATTTCTGCCTTACATATATACACACACACACGCACGCACACGCACACACACACACACACACACACACACACACACACACACACACACACACACACACACACACACACACACACACACACACACACACACACAAACATACAACTGACACACTCCTCTCTCTGTGTCTAACACATACTCATAATACACATACTAATTTGGTTTTAGTAAAGTTTGTATCCAATGTATCCAAATCATCTGTAGTCAGCAATTTTAGTTAAACTTCATTTAATTTGTATTATTTATATATTATATTTTCGATGTAACTCTGACGGCCACGGACCGGAGGAGGCGTTAATGGCTGCGACACAGTTTTTAACTAATGCAGGCATTCTCGCACATAATGTTACTGTTTTCCTTTTCTTTTAGTTTCAAATAAAGATTATTATTATTATTACTATAGCGCCATCTACCGCAGACACACTGAACTACGCAGCAACGTACAACACAAATAAACTACCTATCTTGAATCGCGCAGTAGAAGTTTTCGCGATTATCATATGTACTACATCCCAATATCAACTGTTGGGCAATGGCCCGCCAGGCATGTGGGTGGTGGAGGTGTTGGAGGGACATGATACCCGTTCCTCCACAGGACTAATAGATACCTTTAACACGGTCAAAAACTGCAATTTCTGTACACCAGGACTAACAGCAGTGACTCACAAATAGACCGAGTACTGCCATGGGAGAGTTCCAGGAAAAAAAATAAATACCTAAACTTACTTGAAATTTGTTACTAAAACAGGAGAAAATTGGAGGAATTGTAAATGCAATTCTTCTCTTCCGTTTCTGGAATTAAGTATTATTGTTAGGAGAGTTCCAGGGAAAAACAATAAGTAAACTTACTTGAAATTTGTTACGAAATTAATCAGAAGAAAATTGGAGGAATTGTAACTACAATTCTTCTCTTCCGTTTCTGGAATGAAGTATTATTCTTAGGCATGGCCAGGCACGTCACCTGATAGTGACTACTATCGCCTTAAGATTTATGCAAGTCAAGAGAGACGAGTATCTGCGGGTCCAGTAGGTAACCTCATTCACTCGGGAAAAAGCAATTGCATCTAAAAAATACTGGTTTCCTGTTTTTTCGGTTCTTACTCTTATCATAAAAAGGACGTATAGTGAGAGTAAAAATAACGAGTGTCCCACAGTGTCCTCACTGTGGGAGAGCCACGCTTCGGCATGAATGGGCCGACTCAACCGGAGTAATACAACGACCCCACAGAAAACCGGTGTGAAATAGCGCTTGCGCTGTTTTTCACCGAGTGAGCGAGGATACTGGAGGCCCATTCGTCAATCCCTCCCCCCAACCCGATCCCCATCCCGAAAGGCCGGCAACGCACTTGTGACGCCTCTGGTGTTGCGTGTATCCATGGGCGACGGTAATCGCTTGCCATCAGGCGATAAGTCTGCTCGTTTGCATCTATTCAATAAAAAAAAGAAAAAAATGAACAAACAGTATACTGATCACCAGAAAACTATAGTTAAAATGTACTGTAGTCCTGCATGGAGCCGAGTGTTGACCAATAAAGAAAATAGATGACGAAGCATGCTTGCAGCTGAAATGTGAATGTTGAGATGCATGTGTGGCGTGACTTGAATTAATAAAGTAAATAATATAGCCATTAACCTTTCAGGAAGCCTAAAAGCAGCACCACTGAATGAAAAGGGTAGAGAGAATACAATATACTTACTCCTTGTACCAAGCTCTAAAAAAAGTACTATTGTTCATTAGTTCGGTAAAACACATACCTATACCTTATCTAAATGTTGCATATACATATTAACAAAGTACCGCAACATAATAAAACACCAGTTTTCCTTTTATGTTATCGTCCGCCAATTTATTGGTCCGCGTTAACTTAAAGTTTTATCAATACTTTCCTGTTGCTACATTCGCAGTAATTTATTAATGTATTCGTAGGAAGCATTTACATAATCATAACGAAGTGAAACAAGGGTGGGTACTATGTTGTGTTATTCAATATGTGTAAATAAGTTACTGCGTGAGTGTGTCGGTCTGTCGAGTACTGCCTTAGCAATACAGTATAGTAAACATAATAAAAATAAATAAATATTTCAGACATCTAACACACAACGCCATCTTGTCCTAAGCTAAGCAGAGCTTGTGTTATGGGTACTAGATAACTGATATAAATACATTTATACTTTTTTTTGTAAATACATACATCTTATACATAGAAAACACCCCAAACTCCGAAACAAATATTTGCAGATCATACAAACATTCGGTCAGACCCAGGAATCGAATCCGAGACCTCAAGTAGAGCAGTCGCATACGCTACCACTGCGCCACCGACGCAGTTAAGTTAGTTAAACATGTTATCCAGTTAGAAACTTAGAACGATAAACTAAACAGCATTTACAAATAAATAAAATTTAAACTGTTTATTTGTTCCGGCTAATCTGTAGAACGGTTGAACGGATTTTAACGGGACTTTCACTGGACTTTTAATGATATGAGGATTAACTTTTACTGTTTTTTTTGACTATCTTCACTCCTCGTCGTTATCCGCGGTTATTGTTGAACCGCGGGACTCATCTAGTCAACAATAAATCCTTTGTTTTGGTATAGAGATAGAAATACTATTTAGTTATGATAATATACGTAATATTAAACAAATACTTACAAACGATATAAATATATGAATTGAAATATGCACTACACTATATTTTTTTTTCAGGACTACAAGACTCTGCTGAACACTTTTCTATAAATCCACTTGCTATTTTGTTGATAGTCTTTGAATTTATTATTTTTTTTGTGATGAAATGTTAGCGTTAATTACCTAAAAATTTGGGAACAAAATATGGAAAAAATGGGAATTTAAAGTATTAAAAATACAAGGTGAGTAGAATGAACGAACATTTCAAAGTTTTATCAGATTGGATAGTGCAAATCTTAAAAACACGTAACAGTATATCTGCAAGTCGATCTCTCTTTAACTGGGAAGTTCGTATTTTCTCACACGGTTAAAATTACCTTTTAAAATTAACCAATTTTGAAACTATGAGCATAAAGCATACGTACAATACGAATGTATAATAAATATTTTACTAGTTTGTATGGTTTTATTAGATATCTACCTATGTAGGTAACCACAATATAATGTATTTGAGATTTGTCACCAACCGAAACCAAACGAAGGAAAACGACACAATGATTTCATGACTGGCGATGATTTTAGGTTTGGGAGTTTCCGTTGTGAGAATGAATGGTGTCATACGAATAAAAAAACTAAAATCAGGGAGTGACTCCTTGAAAAGCAACGAAAGTGCGTAACAAGCCAGAAAACCGCTAATTAAATAATAAATCGACCAAAGCGGTGACCTTACTGTACCTATATAGCCTGATCATTTCTATTTATTTAGACTCGTCATATCTCAGGAACTAGCAATCTCTATTCAAAAGATCCTTTTATATTTGACTAGCTGGGAAGGTATAATTTTTTCAAGTATTTGCAGCATTTATCAATGATGCTTAGTTTCTATATATATTTTTCTTTAAAAAGACAACTCTTACATTAGAAATAAATCCTGTGTAGCGAGGGACTTTACAAACATGAAACGCACAGAAAGATTACCTAGCCTCAAAACAACAATTTGTGGATCACACAAAGTTAGGACCTACAACACTCAGCGCAATAATAAGCGGTGTGCCGATCCCTTGAACCACTGCCACCATTACAGTTATAAGTCGTAGCGTGATGTTATACTTCGATAAGTAGGCTATTCAAAGTTAAATTTCAGTTCGAATTAGTGGTATCCGGTATATCTATAACGTGTTATACTAAAGAGACTTTTTCCCATTCATTCATCGAAGACATTGAACGGTCGTCGTGATCGATATTTGGTTCAAATAAATTGTTAAATCTAATCCAAACACAACATTTAAATTCGTCTACTTTTGTTATCCATACTAATTGATTGTTCTTTGATCATTATTTCATTTCACGATAATAAATGATACTGCTTTAGTTATGTTGTCCTAACTCTAAGGAGTCGACTTAATTTAGAACAATTATTTCAGCTGCCAACACCATCTGTAAACAGAAAATATTGATAAGTCAGATAATTTTTTTTCCGTCTTCTTCTTCTTTTGATGAAATGGCAGCCAGAACTAGGATCAGCTATTTCTACTAATTTCAAGGGTTTAAAGTCTTCAAATCTTAAGTCTTCAAATTTTCGTTGTATTGAAATTATTGACAACAAAAATAAAAGATGTAGATGAGATAAAATAGGGTCCGTCTTTCGAAAAGGAGGGCGGGGTTGAATGAGTGCGATTGACAGTCCATACATTCATACCCACATAAACATCCCCCACCCCACACATAACGAAGACACCCTTCCCCTCGCCCCTCCCCATGACCCATCCAACATTCGTGTCCACAACCACACACCAACCAACACGATGTTGTGGTGTAAACACACGCACGCATAATACGATGAGATGGGCAAAAAACGATCTCCATGATCTTCCCTTTTCCGTCTTTGCTTTAAATAGCCGTTAGCCCGTCAATGTGTCATAAATGTTTAAAACAATGTGATAATAAATATTGCTTTTGTATATAATGGAACAGACTCGCAGCATATTGCCAAGAATGTTAGTTTTTATGCGCCTGTCTAAATGTAATAGCAGTGCATTTGCAAGTCGACATAATTTTCTTCGCTTGACTTCCATCATCATCATCTCAGCCGGAAGACGTCCACTGCTGGATATTAACTTCCCCCAAGGCTCTCCTCAATAACCACTCTTAACTTTACTTCTAAGAAAATCCTTATTTATATCATGCCAGAGTTATGCTTCGAACTATACTCGTATAGAGGGAATGAGAGATATAGTCCGGTCAATTTAGACCAAAAAATGATAGTGAAGCTACATAAATTCCCAACAAGCTGAAAATTAGTAAAATTGTTCGAAACATGATTATAAACAATACCTGAAAGTTCCCCATCATTCCCGTGTGAGGAAAAAAAAAATTCAAGGTTAAAGGTCAAAAAATTAGATTTTCACGATTTTCAGCAAAACGGTAAGTTTTATCATAAAAGTACCTTAGACAAAATTGTAGATCATAAAATTATCTATAAGATATGGCTTAATACTTTTTTCCTACGAGCCACCGTTTCTGAGATACTCGTATAACGATTCAAAAAGTTATAAAAGTTGTTATCGTCATAATATGCATGAGTACGCCACGTATCTCTAGAGTTGTTATATATATTTTTTTTTATTCGAGTTTTTTCTCGGTTTTTATCCTAAATTCTAATACAGTGTCCCCTAAAACTTTTGTGAGTATTGTGCATGAATATATTGCTGCTTGTTTTTGTAAATAACTTTTCTAGACGTTTTATGAAACCTACTCCTTGTGCTCTAGCTTTAAAATAACAAAACATTAACTCGTGAATTTCGTCTTTGTACCACTTTCTTCGTGCATGTTGAGTATCTTGTGAACTTGTCTTGTTCGATTCCGATGTACTGGCAGAACCAATGGGAACGTCCCTTTTCTGCAAAGTGTCAATGGCATCTCAGTTCAGGTCAGCTGTGGCATTTTCGAGTTCCCCGACTCCCGCCCGCCTGTTCAGTAGGGAGTCACTGAGACATCGGGAGCATCAACATTCATATGATTAGTGGATAATCATCATGATATTTTGAATCAAGCCTGGTACGAAAAAAAACAATGAATAAAACTGAAGAACGATTGAAAGTCCTAGACGCAGCTGCAGCTATTTTTTTTATAAATCATATACCCTCCACCAAGTCGCATGTTTGAAGATTTAAATAATGAAATCCCAGAATCGTTCACATTTCTTGTGAAACGAATGATTTAAAAAAAAATAAACGATCAAATTTAGATCATTTAAAATTAATTTTTTATCTCTCTTCTCAGTTTTTATCCTAATTCCCGCTCTGTAACCTTCAGAGAAGAGGAGGTTAGGATTCCCTGGAATTTAAGAATACAGTGTCCCCTAAAACTTTTGTGAGTATTGTGCATGAGGCAGCAGCAGTTTTCCATCGTCCTCCTCATATCTTGATCACAACTGACCCGTGGAGTAAGAGGAGTAGGCCTACTGGGGAAACCACGTTAAAAAAACGCACTAAGTACACTACCTCATAGGTGGCGTGGAAACGTGTGCATATTATGACAATAACAACTTTTATAACTTTTTGAATCGTTATATCTCAGAAACGGTGACTCGTAGGAAAAAAGTATTGATCCATTTCTGATATATAATTTTATGATCTACAATTTTGTCCCAGGTACTTTTATGACAAAAAACTCATTTTTTTGACCTTAGACCTTGAATATTTTTTTTTCCTCACACGGGAATGATGGGGAACTTTCAGGTATTGTTTATAATCATGTTTTGAACAATTTTACTCATTTTCAGCTTGTTGGGAATTCATGTACCTTCAAATGTCTAAATTGACCGGACTAATATGCATAAAAGAAAGAAATAGTATGAGGAATAACAGTGCGAGAAGCATCAAAGAAGACTGAATGACAAAGAGAACTAGTTATACAAGGGCTCCAATAATGTTGGAGGTTAGACGGAGAAAAAAAAAAAAAAACTATATGTAGGTCAGCTCGACCAGAATGATGTGATGTCCACAAGTAATGGTAATTTGGTGGTAATAATCCTTCTCCTAGCCGATTACGGCAACGTAGACCAGCCAACTACGCAGTAAATATTATATTGCATAAGTGGGTGTGCAAACACAGGTGTACTCTTTGTTCTCTCATAATCCGATGGGACTGTTAACCGACACAATCTGGTAGAGATCAGGCGCAGGATCGAAAGCTTACCGTGCTGTCCGAAGTACGGGGATTCAGACCCCAACTTCCAAACTCAGAGCTGTTTTCGTATTTTTATAACCAGAAAAACTCTGGCCCGGCTCGAGATTCGAACCCGAGACCTCTTTATCGGCAGTCGCATGCGTCAACCTTTAGACCAACAAGGCAATGGTAACGAGGAATTTGGTAGTAATGGTACCATAACTGTAGGTATACACATGTTTCACACACGGACATCTGATCCCAAAAGTATGCAGAGCCTGGCTATGTTAACCAAACTACTGTAATACATATTTATAAGTATATTTTTAAATATGGATATTATAGGTAAATAAGACAGATCAAATGATCGTGTTCATTATTGTTACCTATTCCTTTATTTATAAATTCCTAATCATTTTCATACCATGTTCAGTCGAACATAAATATTTGACAAACATGAATTTAGTCGCGAGTTGGTGTATAGGTCGAACAAGTTTCTTGAACTCTGGTTGTAGCATTACTAGTATTACGTAACTATCCTGCATTAAAAGTGTAACATAACCCGTTTATATTGTTTCACAGGTCAGCAAGTGGAACTCACTACTGTAAATTACAATTCAGCTGGCAACAATATTTATATGAGCCTTCCAAAATGACTCTACTTTGCCTGATGGAAGGCATGAGCAGAGTTCAAGAGCAGTGGTTACCATACACATTGGGATGACCCACACCATACCGGTATACTGAGATGCTTCTGCATCATTGGGTCTCCGGTCTCGTACTTACCAACGAAACGCGATACCAGGAATGCTGGTATTTTTTAAGGTTGATCTTCTGTGAGAGGGTTGTAACGCCCCGGTCGAATCGGTGTGGAAATCGCTCCGTCGCTGAATATCATATTCTCAAAAGACCACATTCGTAATACAGCACATTCGCAAAACATGATATTCGTAAAACATAATTTTAACCTATTTTGAAAATATGATGCTTATAGACTGCCTCGGTGACGTAGTGGTAGCGTATGCGACTGTTAAGCTTGAGGTCTCGAGTTCGATTCCCGGGTCGGACCAAATGTTTGTATGATCTACAAATATTTGTTTCGGAGTTTGGGTGTTTTCTATGTATAATATGTATGTATTTACAAAAAAAAAGTATATAAGTGTTTATATCAGTTGTCTAGTACCCAAAACACAAGCTCTGCTTAGCTTGGGACTAGATGGCGTTGTGTGATAGATGTCTGGAATATTTATTTATTTATTTATTTATAGAATACTAGCTGAACCCCGCGGTGCTACCCGCGGTACGATGATAACTGCGGGCAACGCCGCGAGGCGAAGCTATATCTTTATAAATAGTAGCCTATGTGTTATTCTGATGTATAAGCTATATTGTGGTAAAGTTTCATTCAAATCCATTCAGTAGTTTTTACGTGAAAGAGTAACAAACATCCATACATACATACATCCATACTTACAAACTTTCGCCTTTATAATAGTAGTAGGATGGTCTTTCATAAAACTACATTCTCATGATATTTTGAAAATATGATGTTTTACGAATATCGTATTTTGCGAATGTGGTTTTTTGAGAATATGATATTCAGCGACGGAGCCGTAAAAACCTTATTTTTCTGGTTTAATAGTAAATCTAGCAACTGTTATTTTTTGTAGATATGGTAGGTACTTATACCTGTCGTACAACCTCTATTTAGATTATGTTCTCCTTGTATAGGGCCTGCCGATTCGGTGGGACTAAAATACATGGTTTAGCATATTCCTAGAGTAGCTTGAAGCCGGCTTTCGGTGTCTCTTTAGAAGAAACAATATGTTGGTACTCCTAGCTCACCAAGAAGTCGGACATCCGAAGGAATTTTCCATCCCGTTAACAATAGTGAGGTAGGGAATGTAGTACCTACCAATTTACTGCCTGCATTATCCGCATAATGAAATATTCTAGACCACGTGTTTGTAAACTTAAATGGTTTCACTGTTGAAATTAATTAATCAACCTTCGACAGTGTTACATAATTAATGATGATCTTATTATGGATATTCCCGGACTATTCTAAATTGAAGATATGGTCGATGATAATAAAACAACTTGAATTATGGCGAGAGAGAATATCTGTATAATGATAATACTTAATAAATAGGTGCATCTGTTTTATACTTTTAAAATTTAGTATTGTTAATAATTATGCTACTGCCAATCAAGAGGTCTTGGGACCGATTACCAGATCGGGCTAAAAAGCTTAACTGAATTTTTCTGATCATAAAAATGCTTAAAGTTGGGGTTTAACTCCCGTGCTTTGGAGAGCACGTGAAGCCATCGGTCCTACACCTGTTCTCTCCCCGGTCGTGTCGGCTAGCAGTCCTATCGGATTATGAGAGTAAGGAAACCGTGAGTGTGTTTTCGCACAAACTTGTGTACTAAGTATGATACCTTCTGCGCAGTTGCTTGGTCTCTGTTGAGACTGGCCACTGAGGCTGCAATCGCCATTATATCGTCGAATTTGTAAAAGACCAATCGGAAAGACCTATCGAAACAAAAAAAGTAGGGGGATCCGTAGCTGCTACGTAAACCGGTTAGCATTGGGAGCCGGTCTAATTCCCAGTCGAAGTTAGTCGAAAGGGAGCGTGAATGTTAAAAAAAAAGTAGCATTTCCCAAATGGGTTCACAAATGACGGTATTTCAAGGTATTTCCTCATAATAAATATAATTGAATTAATTAATTAATTAACCTTTTAGTTTTTATTTTACTAAATTAAATTAATATTTAAGGTAAAATGCAAGCCATTATTTAAAAAAAATAGATCATTTTTATTAACCTCAACTTGTTTTCATATTTTATTAGCTGCTCCGACAAACATCCTTCTGTCAAAAGTTTTGGGCCTGTCGCTTAAGTTGTTATCACTATTTTCCTCGTAATTTTTACGTTTTTCTCTCAAGAACCTTCCTTGTGCTTTAATAAAAATATAATTAAAGAAATGACCGAATTGGTCGAGCGGTTCTCGAGTTTTGCGCTTAGCAACACATTTGGCGGTAATTTTTTAATTAGATACATAGATTAAAACTTAAAATTAAAAGTAAGATATACGTTACCTTTTACTGTGAAGCCCAAAAACTGGTACAATCAAATAACAAACCTAAAAAGACAGTTAACGACTAGAAATATCGTGGTCCACTTATTAGAAGACTTTTCGTTTGTTCAGCCAGGTATGACGTCACACTTGGCTGAACAAACTTCGTTACCAAGTCATTTTGAAGTACGACGATTTGAATACTATTCATTAATATTTTTGACATAAAGAACTTAATTTATATAAAAAAGTGAATGTCGATATAAATATTTTCCCTAAAATATACTCGTATGTTTTACTTTTAGTACTCCAGAGCTAAAATTGGTTATTGTTATTACCAGAAAAACGACTACTCGAATACCTATGGCCTATTACACCCGGCCGGGCTATTTACAAATCACTAAACACCTTATTCACAAAATCGGTTCAGCGGTTTAGACGCTATGGCGGAACATATAAACATAAATACATAGATTTGTGGAGGAACGACCAGGCGGGTTGATCATGCCTGGCGGGCCACTGCCCAACAGTTGATGTTGTGATAGCGCCGATTGTTATATGTACAAAACATTTAACAATCGGCGCGAGAACTTCAACTGCGCTATTCAGGATTGGTAGTTTATTCGTGTTGTACGTTGCTGCGTAGTTCAGCGTGTCTGCGGTAGTTGGCGCTATAGTGTGTCGCGTTGCGCTGTATGTGGAAGTCGCCACAGACTGCTAAAACTATTCCTTTTCTTTTAGGCTTCGCCGAGGTCTGGTAAATAGTAAAGGTACCTAACTCAGTCTACTGGTACGCTCCTACAGCTAAACCGATGAACCGATTTTTATTAAATTTGGCACAGCGATGCTTTGATTCTTGAGAAAGAACATAAGATAATTTTTACGGCTATAATCGACATAGGTATACGCAGGTGGTTCTACAAGGAATATAGAACAGCTACTGCATGATACCATGACAAGAAAGATCTTTACAATTACAGACGGCCTGATAGACATTAATATTGTTTCTAATGCATACATATGTGAAAGTAAGCGATACAACAAATGTAAACGATGTCATAAGTATTCTTCATTTCATTTTGGGAATGAAGATGATGAAAATGTCAAATGAAAACTAAAATTGAGAATTTATTGTTGTTAATCTCATTAAATATTGTCTCGACTTTGATAATAATAATAATAAATAATAAATATTTGGGACATCTAACACACAACGCCATCTAGTCCCAAGCTAAGCAAAGCTTGTGTTATGGGTACTAGACGACTGATATAAATACTTATTTACTTTTTTTTTGTAAATACATACATATTATACATAGAAAACACCCAAACTCCGAAACAAATATTTGCAGATCATACAAACATTTGGTCCAACCCGGGAATCGAACCCGAGACCTCAAGCTTAGCAGTCGCATACGCTACCACTACGCCACCGAGGCAGTCAGTTTGATGTTTTGATTCCCTGGCATGTACGAGTATGTGTATGTTAACGGCAATCTTGACTGCCTCGTTGGCGCAGTGGCAGCGTATGCGACTGCTGTATTGGGGTCTTGTGTTCCATTCCCGGGTCGGACCAGATCTTTGTATATCCTGCAAATATTTGTTTCGGAATTTGGGTGTTTTCTATTAATATGTATGTATTTATATCAGTTGTCTAGTACCCATAACACAAGCTCTGCTTAGCGAGTGGTGAGGGATGGGAAGCCGCGGTCTCCTTCTGTGAGGACGTTATGCTCCAGAAGGAGTCCGCAGAGCGTGATCGGGAAAGGGCCGATCACGCTCGAAGGAGGTGACGAAGGGGACGCGGTAGAGGTCGCTAGCTCCCCAATCGTCGCCTAAGGGTCGCTGCGGCCACATGTCTCCCCATGAAGGGTATGGTGCGAAAAGCATCCCCCCGGGTAAAAAATAAAAAAAGGTGGCGTCGCGTGTAGATGTCCGAAATATTTATTATTATTATTAATCTCTATAGTCCTACAGAAGATCTTCTTAAAGTATGTAATGGAAGATACTATTCGTAATACTTCATATATTGTCTGGACGCCCCTGAATTATACAGATTGTCGGTAACTTGTATAATACAATTTTGATACAAGCGCCTTTCATCACATCAAAAGCCTTTAATGGTCTACATGCCTACTGGGAGACATAATCCTTTCCTTAGAAAGCAGGTTCTGGTCCACTACACCACGCTGGCTAGACGGCTCTTTGCACACCAACGTGATGAATAGAATTGGGTTGGTGCCAATTCGTATTCTTGACGTCCGTCACCGCACGGATAAACTTGAAAAGAATTTTCGTTTTCATTATGGACAAAAGCTTCCACGAGAAATGTTAATGGGTTAGGTACTAACTTTTTAGATATGTTTTAGACGGATGACTGACCCCTGATGACCCATGCTCACCTGCAATGCAACACAGGTAATAAGTCTATTACTAAATGCTCCTGCATTTGACTGACCCTGCCAGAATTTTGCTAAGATTTGTAGAATACATATCAGATTTTTCCTTCTTGATAATACTCGTAATAACCTAGTTACGGCAATGAAATCAGACAAGATTGTTAATAGTTCGCTTGTTTTATAAAACTAATTAAAGACACAATGATTGCCATTTACTTCTAATTCGAACCGACCGATGCTTGCAATGATCTGCCCTTGGCTAACGGTCCTTGCAATAATCGCACAATCCTGTTTATAATTACACACGTCATAATGTGAGCGTACTGGCTATAGACTTCTCACCGTCCAATCATAGCGCTACTCTACGACACACCTCCGTACTGCTTCGCCGGTTTTAAAATTGGATCGGCTGCGCGCGCAGACGACCGGTATCGACTATCGAGCGAGCGTCAGTGTCAGTTGTCAGTTACCGACGACGGGCGCGTGTTGTGTCGTGAGCGTCACATAAATTCCCGGTGTTTAAAATCATGTCTTTGCTCAGGCGGCTTGCGGTGAATTCTCCGAGGAATGTTCGCGTGTTATCCTCCTCTGCGCCATCACCACCTTCGTCGTCGCCCCGCGACGAACTCGATTTAACATTTAGCAGTCCGAAACATGCCTTTAAAAGTAAGAAAACAAGCGAGCTGGTGCGGGCTTACTTCGTGTACCAAATATGCTCCGTCAACTGGATAGTTGAGAAAAATGAAATGGTGAGTGGACTACTACTTGTCAGCTGTTTGCTTACGTAAGATCTAAATATCCATTGTATGTCGCCGGTGCAGTGCACCTCCAGGTCGATTATAATCAAAACGTTCACACGCACTAAACATACCTGGCGTCCTTGCCTTTGTATAAGCATCGAGTGACTGAATGATAAATCTATAATGTTTTGCAAATTAAGATTTTGCAGCGGTTATAAATCTGCGTTTATTGGCTTAGGAGGCCGGCGTATGGATTTCGATCGAAATGTGGCGTGTTACCTAACTGTGGGGCATGAATGGGTGTAATGGATTTTTCATCAGTTAGCAGTTGCGCATGCGTGACGGCGGGCCAGGCGGTTCCGGCTGACTGTGGAAATGACTGTAGTGTTGATTTTTCATTCACTAAATGCTTCTAACGAGTTTTAGGAGTTATTTTACCGCTGTCATTTACAAATTACTTTAGAACACTATAACCTCGCAAGATTCTATTGTTGCATAACCGCTTTTCTATCCGACTATAGAACAATAGGTAAATGCGTATACATGTTATGTGTACTTGTCTATTTCTAACTTAAGTAATTGGCGTACAGTACTGATAGACATGGTTAGTTCTTTAAAGACTGAACGCCATTTTTTGTACCTAGTAACTTTAAAATGTTAATAACTCGTTTTATTGGGTTTTTGTCCGTCATTTAAAATTATGTAATTTTATTATGTTTACTTCTTTTTGAGTACTAAGTTACCCAACTATAGTTATTGAAAACAGTCGTTTATCTTATCGGTCTGACCACGAAAGCTAATTGGGCAACAATTTTTAGAAAATTGTAGGTATGGTTTTTTTTTATAATTTGATCTATGTTCTATATGTATCTATATAGTCAGTTTATTTGGTATTGTAGTAGCTTATGTTAGCACAGCAGTGCAGATGTCAAGATCAGTGCGTTAATAGCTGCGTCCTTTCCGAACATGTGTTACCTTGATAATGAAACAAGTTGGCAACAAAGTCGTCGGCTAATATTATGAGGAAAATGTGTATTGACTTCAAGTATATTCAATTTTGGTATACCGTGGGATAACTACTATTATATATATACACATATATATATATACTATTCTTCTACTCATATGGACGAGCTCGATCGAAGTGATATTACGACTTCGCAGAAATTCTTTCGTTGTTCGTTCCGTCATTGTTATTCCTTATCGATTTCGCCGAGTGCGTGTTACTGAAGACCCCACTTTCCTCTTTATTTTGTCTGTGGTGACCCCGGTTACTCTACTTAGTTACTCTACCGAATCAATCAAAAAACCGCACGCTGTTCAGGTACTATAAGCCGGAGAACGAGTTGTACACTTAAAAGAAAATCTCGGAAAAACCCATGGCGTCGTACCTGGGCCCATCTATGGCTTGCAGATGACCTTCTCTTAAAAGGAATCACTGATGTTCCCTTTCTGCCCCTAAAATGACATGGAGTAATCATACATAGCGTCCTGTTCTTTTAGAAGTGAGAATTCAATAGGCAGATTTGTATTGGGAGTAAATTCGTGCAAGTCGTTATCGACATGATCAAGTGACGTGTAAACACTTGAGCCAGCATTCGGCAATCGTCATGACTGCTTTGTTTCTTTTTTTAATGTAGTAGGTGGTAAACGAGCAGACGTATCGCCTGATGGTTAGCAATGACAACGCCTGGGACGTCACAGGTGCGTTGCCGGCCTTTAGATAATGTCAAAGTCAAAGTCAAAGTCAAATCATTTATTTCCATAGGCCCCAAAAGGCACTTGAACACGTCAAAAATACATGTGGAAGAGATCCTCACTCACTCGGTGTAACACAGCGCCAGAAATTGCAGATGAGTCTATAGTCCATCAAATTTAAGAAGAAATAAAGAAAGAAACAATGTTTATTCCTTATTAACAATCATTTTACATCCTTTTCTACTTTTGCCATACTGCAGGACAGTTTGTTGGCAACCGTAGCTTCTTATTGAATTAACATGAAATTTGTACAATACGTATAACATGCTTTCCTTTATATTTATTTCAAAATTTAAGTACCGTTTGACAGTTCTGACAGATTGAAGAATAGAGATGGGCCAAAAAACGATTACCGTCATATCAGATTCTTAACAGATTTGATCCATTGTAAGATCTGTCTTAATAGTGACCTCTGGTCTCTACACTTTTTTTTTATTGTATAGGGGGCAAACCATCGCCAACACCAGAGGCGCCACAAGTGCGTTGCCGACCTAATAAAACACTTAAAAACACACACAAAAGGTAAACAACACTTCAAAAGGTTACAACTTTTTTAAATCTTTGCTTGCCCATCCTTCTACCGTCTGTGCTCTATCTAATTTAATGCCTCGCCTTCTTCAAAGTTCCTAATTTTATTATGATATTCCATTATAGCTTGTATCATATTAACATATTCTCAGAATATATTACGTTAAAGTGGTCTATTATATTAGTTTCATAATGTTTTCCTGTAAGTGCCTAGAACTATGTAACATATACAGGAACAGTGATGTAGGTATTTAGATATTGTATTTAATTTGAAATATTAATTTAATTCACTACTAGCTGAACCTAGTTTACGTCGACCATTGCCCGTAGCGTAATAATCTTCCCCGTTTTTAAACATTCTTCTTTGGGGCTTCGCTCCTATTGGCCTCAGCGTGATGATATATAACCTATAGCCTTCCTCGATAAATGGACTATCCAACACTGAAATAATTTTTGAAATCGGACCAGCAGTTCCTGAGATTGGCGCGTTCAAACAAACAAACAAACTCTTTAGCTTTATAATATTAGTATAGATTGTTACTGCTGTTAATCAACTAAGAAACTAAAAAAAATAAGAGTTGCTTAAATCAAGTTACAAAAATAAACAAGAGAACTATGTTATATACTTTAAAAAAATTCAAAGAAATAAAACTATGTCAGTTTTAAGTCAAGGTTCATGAGAGCAAATTGATGAGTAACCAACCACAAGTAAATTGTAATCTGTATCAACAATTAAAGCTGAAACAGCATCAGGTTACTGTGTTAATTTTTTTCGGACATAGAATTACGTTAAAATCCCGAAGAGAGTAGAGGTAAACAGAAGCGTACTAAAAGTTCTGCGAACTATAATTTTAATCTCATTTACGCAATGGCGGAAAAGCCTGTTGTTGACAACTTGTCAATAGACACTTTGGAAATTAATTCCGAAAATTGGGAGTGTACCTAATCGAATAGGTGTGTACATATTTATGTAACTCATGCTCATTATCTAAATTTAATGTTATAAAAGCATTCAATAAAGCATATCCATTGTTTGTTTGTTTGTTTTACCTGGCCATTTCCGCACTTAGCCTCTTGATTGGGCCGTTGTACGTGAATTTATTATCTTCCTACTCCAGCCAAGCTAGTTTGTCCCAGAAGCTAAGCAGCCTTCTCAGGTTGCTACATGTTTCCGGGAGTGATGCCGATTGGAGGATGTCCGCCCGTTGATCTGCCACACTTCTGCATTCTGTAAGAACATGCTGCGGCGTTTCTTCTGCCTCCATGCATCCCCTGCACAGAGGGCTGTCTGTTACACCTATAGTGAATAGGTGCTTTTTCAGGAGACAATGCCCTGTCAGGACACGTGTGACCCTCCTGAGATCGTCCCTTTTTAGTCTAATCAGGTTGCCAGCAAAAAAAAAACCATATCCATACTAATATAATAAATTCTAAAGTCTGTTTGTTACGCTTTCACGGCTAAACCGCTGAACCGATTTAAATGAATTTTGGTATAGAGATAGATTGGATCTTGGGCCATACGCGGGTGGATCCATAAGCTTACATTAGTTTCCTCCATACATCTTTTCAGTTATTCTTCTAAACTCAAAATATTTTATGTAATTCGATTTATTGAACATATTTGAATGACTAATCCTCACTTGTCAGCAAAAAAAAACTTCTTTTTTTTCAAAAAATAACTAAAATAATTTTTAAATTAGATTTGTTTTATGTATTTCAAGGTAATTATTAACTGCAAGTAACTTTCACACGAACAAAGAGAATTTTATACTTCATTTAACGGAGTGTCTCTCAAGGTTCAATGTCGGGGCCGTGTTCGTAAAATGCCCGAGTTATGCAACACGTGTTTGAAGTATTACATAACACAGATTAATGTAGCATATCCTGACAATCTACTTTTACGAGCAAGACATTGGCTGGCACGTTTAGTTAATTGCATGTAATCCTTCTTAAGATAGGCTTGTTTCCAACAATGTTGCGAGAGCGATGTGATAAATGTTTTACCGAAGTCGACTAAGATAAATTGAAATTATGACGCCAAAAAGATAAGATCCATACTTTCAAATGCTTATAATAAAACGATTTTTACCGTCCTATTTTAAAGTTTTCATGACATTATAATTTATTTTTGTCGAAGAAATTCTTCGTTAATATATTTATTGAAAAAATGAAAGTCCATGACCCGTCGGTTATCAATAGAATAAATTCAATTGTAATCATAAGCTATTAATAACAAAAATAGTAAATCTATAATTATATACCCACTGCTTTGCCACTGTAATTTGTCTAATGCCATTGAGGAGCGAGCTTTTGGAGCGATTCCAACTGACCTCGCCATTTCAATAGCAATTTACAAAGTCAAAGGCACCGTAATAAGACTGAAAACTTTGAAGTAGCTGAAATAAACATGGGATAATCAACTGTATGGAATTCTGAGTTTTCTCATGATAAAGAAAAACGAAAAAATAATTTGCATACACTTCGAAGTTTTTTGTTTGTTGCCAATTGCCATGGGAAAAACTGGTTCATTTCATGAATACATGATAGGGCCCATGAGAGTCACGCCTATTTGTAATTGACGCTAATGTGAAATGGTAAAATATCAGAATCGGTGTAAATATGAAATGACAACAATAAAGTTGGCGCTAATTTGCAATGGTAATAGAAACTTGCTGCCCCAGTGTGATGCTCTTTGCAAGGCTGAAAACCTAATATCAGATAAGCGTGACTAGACATTTAACAAGTATATTTCTAACTGATAGTAACCTGAAACGAAAAAGTAATAAATAATCTTTGTGAACCCGTCAATGAAATATACCCTTACTAGCATTAACTGCAATACGTAAAATTCTTACCGTGGGAGGGCCACGTTTCGGCACGACTGGAGTAATACCACGACTGTCCACGACCTCACAGAAAACCGGTGTGAAACAACGCCTGCGCTGTGTTTCACCGAGTGAGTGAGGGTATCCCCCAAAGGCCGGCAACGCACTTATGACGCCTCTGGTGTTGGGAGTCCATGGGCGGCGGTAATCGCTTACCATCGGGTGATACGTCTGCTCGTTTGCCCGCTACAACATAAAAAAAAACATGAATAAAGAGGCTGTTTATTGATAGAATGAAGCATGGGGGACCATAAAGTACGAGTATGTTTATAATCCATGTTCTATGTTTGTTTAACCTTCCTCTAAAATCCTTTAGTAACTAACCACGGTCGTTTGAATGGCCTTAGAACATAAAATAGATCATTTGAACTTAAACGCTACGGGCGTTTGAGAGCAAATTAGGCAGAAAGTGCTAAAAAGTGCTACAATTTGAAAAGTGCTAAAAGGAATTTGTGTAAAAACAATCAAGCCCGTAGCGTTAGAGTTCAAATGGGACGTGTGACGTGAAACAAAATATTATTATAATAATTTTGATTATTAAAAATAAACTAGATGACCCGGTAAACGTGTGTGGCGACCTGTATTTGGAGGTCGCCACACGTTGTTTTGTCATAAAAATAAAAATATTTAGGGTGGGTCAATCTTATCATTTAGGGGTATGAAAAATAGCACAAAATTTCATAAAAATCGGCCAGCCCTTTCGGAGGAGTTTGGTAGCAAACGCCGCGACACGGGAAATTTTGAATATTAAATACGTATTCGACGTCAAATCTAATTATTTAATAAATAAAATATTGAAAACTGATGCTATGACGAGAGGAGCCTCTCCGAAGGTCTAGACATACGACAGACAGTATTATCTCTTATCAATATTTTATGAGCATAGTATAACTGTTTATATGTGTATCTCTAAGTTTGCCAGTACTTATATAGTGATTATTACCTTTTATTCCGGTTTTCGTCAACAATTTAAGATTAGACGCAACATTTCATTGGAGTATGTTTGTTTTGTGTTTACAATGCTTTATTACGCATTTATAATATGTTTGGGAATCATGTGAGTGATTGGATGCCAAATATTTACAAGGACGCATTCGTGATGTCGTTTTTCGTTGGTGAGTGCGAGACCGGACGCCCAATGATGCAGAAGCATTTTTATAGGCCGCCATAGTCCATGCTGCATTGTTTGCATTGCTAATGAGTATGATGATCTTGGATTCTAATGATGCTTTAGAGCATGCAGGCAGAGTAGAATTTAAAAAAAACTCTAGTTCAGGGCTAGATCCGAAAACTTGTTCCATGCAATTTTTATGTTGTTCTGGTAATAAAATCGGTCGGTTAGACCCTTATTTCTTTAGATGAAAACCATTTCTATATTCTACCTCCTTGGTTTCGAGGACCTGAAGTAACAGTACCCTCATATTCAGTAAAATATGGTCATCGTGAAAGAGCCACGCTTCATCATGAATGGGCCGGCTCGACCGCAGTAATACCCGGCCTAATGGCGCTTGCGCTGTGTGTCACCAAGTGAGTTAGGATACCGGAGGCCCATACACCAACCCGTCACCCCACCCCCCTCCCCTTCCCCCAAAGGCCAGCAACGCACTTGTGACGCCTCCATGAGCGGCGGCAATCGCTTACTATCAGATACGGCTGCTCGTTTGCCGCCTATACAATAAGAAAAAAAAAACATCCCACAAAGTAAGCATTGACTTGTATTTGCAAAATGTATATTACAAATTTAGTATAGTTATAGTATAGTATATACAAGTTTAGTTTAGGTATAAACCAACACAATTGATTCCTAATATATTCCTTTTAATTATTTGTCATTGTGAAGTAATAAGGTAAACGTACGTTTTTTGTGTAGGTTTTTAACACTATGAAATTATTTTTCCGATAATAATAATATTAGGAAAACCACGAATGACATACCATTGCCGTCACCACACAGGAGTTTTAACTCCTGTGTCATCTATCAAGTGACATCTACCTATAGTATAGTCCGTTTTTATGTATACCTGTGTCCGTTTGTAAAGTACCAGCGACACATGGTGTTATCCTAGTGGGGCAGTTGTCCTTTTCAAGAACTATCAAAAACCAGAGTTGAAAATGTTATGCGAAAAATCTCTGACAATGTTCGTGTTCCGGACAGTATTTTTTTTTTAACGAAGTTCCTTATCGCGCGTTGTGAAAGGGGGCTAGACGGAAAAAATTCATACGAAAAAGTTGTCACGACACGTTTTGTTGTCACGACACGTTTTGTTGTCACGACACTTTTTGCTATTTTAAATTATATTTGTTATTAGTTTATTTTTCATTGCTTGATTCACTATTTTTGTTATGGGAACGAAGTCTTAATATTTTTTTATTAAGAAAATATTGTTTTGTTATAATTTTTTAAAGAATTGGTGAAAAACATTTTTCAATTTTATATATAGCGCCATCTTTTGAATAGAAACTGAACTTACATTTACGTGTTATAGTTGTCGTTGCCAGTAGTTTAATATTAATAATATAGATGTCGCTGTAAATTAATGATTTTTTAAATTATGTATATCAAATATAAATACAAAATATATCAATAAATAAGTTTAGCAGTGAACTGCGATAGGCTGGTAACGACACTTTTTGCTACAGTAAGCTATTGTAAGCCGTGCGGCGTGCGCATGTTTCTCTGTCTGTCTCTCTATCTCTCTTATAGAAAGCAAGCCAGATATTTTCGTTTCGTCTTTCTATTTCGAACTTCGTTCCATCCGGGTGTCCCTTGACACCTCTCAAGTTTTTTTTTATTTTTTTATTATATTCCTGAGATAGTTAATATTCCTGTTCTAGGGCTTTTTCCGATCAAAGGAATGACACGTGTGTACGGGACCCTGACTTTTAGAGTAACCTTGTTGTCTCAGTTCTTATCATAGACTTGCTGTATGCTTAACTGTGGTCATGTTTCCTTCTTTGAGTTTATTTTCTTTCTCTGGTCCGTCTAATGGTTCCGTCTAAAAATATTGTCGACTAGGGTTGTTGTCAGGTGCATGGCCAGTCACAAAAGAAACGAACCTTCAAATATAATTTCCTTTAAGGTATCAAAGACGGTGATCTCTATAAAGTAGAATATTCTAAGTTAACACATAAGTAAATATTACGTCAATCACGCTGCTTGTTTAACGACACAGTTTCCTGTGAGTTCTTTTGCTGCTTTTTCTCAACACAAGCACAATACAAGACGAATCAAATTATATAGAAGATTTTAATGATAATTGAATTTTTTTCTTTACCCGATTACGGCGAAGCTAAAAGGCATAGCGTCTGAGCTACCTGAATACATTTAGTGTCAATATATTCGCAATAATGGCCCGGATGACGAATATTTATTTTTTTAAATATGCTCTGCCTTTTGCTTTTGTACTTGTAAACCTTCACCCTCGTGAAAGCCCGACGTCACACGCGTAAGACCGCAAATACAGGTAGTCCTCTTTGCGGTGGCACTTGGTGGGTGGGATGATGTGTCGGAATCGAATTGAATAAAACCATATGGCGTGCCACATGCGACAAAGGTTCCGGAAACGGCTTGTACAAAGACATCCGAAAATTGAAAAAAAAAGTGTTGAATGACCATGTGACATATCATTAGTTTTTTTTTGCATAGATTTCGATCTTTCGGAGATTTTTGAATGAAAAAAATATTTAATCTTTTAACCAGTTTTAACGCATTTAAAAACTTGTTTCTTTCAAGATTAGCTTAATATAAAAATCTGTTTTTTGTTACTAGTTCTAATGACCACGTTCAAAAAATAGGAAAATACGTTATTGGCTTGTATACGATTTCAGACATTACCAGATAACTACTTTTTAATTCAAATGGAGACCTAATTTGCAAACTAAAAGTAAAAGAAAAAATCGTCTATTTATTCATTGTTGGTACACATGTACGGTGAAGAGCGTTTTGTCTACAAACCTACTCGTAGTTTGACTAGAGAAACTCGCTTGCGATAGCAGTATGTATATCATTTTATACTCTCTAACTTCTAGCGAATTCAATCAGCAATAGATCAAATTCAAAATGCATTTTTAAAGCGGTGGAGGTCACCGCTATAAAAATGCTTAAGTGGATTTCTGTACAGACTTCTTCTTGAGAGTAATTTTATACTTATAGTTTACCGGTCACAATTACTAACCACTTAAACCAGGTTTTCTTTACGTCTGTAGATGATACTTATTACTGAAATAGTTTTGTAATTCTGATAGTATTCTTTACCGTGGGAGAGCCACGCTTCGGCATGCATGGGCCGGCTCGACCGGAGTGAAACTACCTCACAGAAAGCCGGTGTGAAACAGCGCCTGCGTTGTGTTTCACCGAGTGAGTGAGGATAACGGAGGCCAAAACCTTCCCCCATTCCTCTCCCCATTCCCCAAAGGCCGGCAACGCATTTGTGATGACTCTGGTGTTGCGGGTCTCCATGGCGGCGGTAATCGCGTACTATCAGGCGATACGTCTGCTCGTTTGCCCCCTATTCCATAAAAGTGTAAAGCAACTGCCTCGTTTGTCTAGTGGTTGACGTATGCGACCGTCGATAACCATCGCATCAAATCCCTCTCTGTTCTCTCACTTTAATAATGTGAGGGAACACAGAGTGCACCTGTTTGTGCACACACTTGTTGTTGTTGACTCCGTTGAGACTGGCCGCCGTGGCCGTAATCGGCTAGGAGAACATGATCATTCTGATAGTCATCTTATACTCCCACAGTTAACTCCTATTTAGCTTTGGTTAGCTTGCTAACTAACTCCTATTCAGTATCTCTCTAAAATCTTTAAAATATCCAACCCCGAGTTCTTGTCGAAAAAATCCCGTTTAACTATCACTCGTCCTAAACCTAACACACCTTGGCCCCTGTCAATGAACCTAGCCTTTATACAATGAAACCTGTTACTGGTTTCGCAAACTGCAAAGAATCCCAACTATCTGATGAACAGACATCAATCAATTTTAAGACTTGCCACCTCAAATTTAAAGTATAAAGTAGTTTCAAAATTTTGTTTAATGAAAAACAGGAATCGGAATCCGATCAACGTTTTTAATAGTCAAGTAATTGTAAAATAAATCTTAAAAGTGTTGTGTAAAGTTTAATTTGGTTTGTAAGTTTATTGTAAATGTTTTGTTGTCTGGTTGCTCAAAGCAACTTTGCCCTACTTATCCAGTACTTGTACAAAGAAGTATAAATAATGAAAACGAAAGATATTTAGAGAAAATAAAACGATAGGCATTAGAAGGGCAATAGTTTTCTTATGATTCTAAAGTGGTACAGAAGGTATGTAAGAAACATTAGAAATTGAGCTTATCTCAGTACAATAAATTACAGATTACAAACAAACAGTCGCACAGTGTAATAACACGAATTAAACTATCGTGTTTCAGTATCAAAACAATTCATGATATAAATTTGCAGACCGGGATTAAATTGTAATCTTGCATTTTCACATCGTTGTTTGCAAGTTAAACTTAACAGTTATATTAGTTACTAGCTGACCCACGCAACCTCGTTTGCGTCTTCTATTGCCCATAGCGTGAATTTTTTCCCCCGTTTTTGAAACATTCTTCATTGGTGCTCCGCTCCTATTAGTAGTAGCGTGATGATATATAGCCTGTAGCCTTCCTCGATAAATGGACTACCCAACACTGATAGAATTTTTCAAATTGGACCAGCGGTTCCTGAGATTAGCGCGTTCAAACAAACAAACTCTTCAGCTTTATTATTAGTATAGATTCTCACTTACTCAGACCTGAATTGATACAAAAATGTTTTATAGATACATGCGTAAATAGTTCATTAGGGGCAAATAAGTTTGATTCATCATATCAGCCGTAAGAAGTCTACTGCTGAACGTAGGCCTCACTCATTCATTTCCAACCGGTCGGTGGCGGCCTGTATCCAACGAGTCCCTGCAATCTTAACTAGGTCGTCCGTCCACCTTGCGAGAGGCCTTCCTACGCTGCGTTTACCGTCACGTGATCTCCACTCAAGAACCTTTCTGCCCCATCGGCCATCGGTTCTCCGGGCTATGTGCCCTGCCCACTGCCACTTCAACTTGCTGAGTCGCTCTGCTATGTTGGTAACTTTAGTTCGTCTACGGATCTCCTCATTTCCGATTCGATCTCGTAGAGAGACCCCAAGCGTAGCCCGTTCCATAGATCACAAGTTTTATTACTTTGGATTAATTCATCGTCAGCATTAATTACTGCACTTTTGGATATGAACCAATCCTGTCAAAGTGACTCCGCTCTGTCTGATGGAAAGCATGTATAGGAGAATCCAAGAGTAGTAGTCACCGTACTCATGAAATAAATTCAAAAACGCCCTCAGTTTCAATTTCTAGCCAGAAAACCTTTTGTCTTTCATTATACCGTGAAAAGAGACAATCACTGACAACCTACGTGTAATAATCTAACTTAATACGAAGAATGTTAAACATTAATTACATAAACCACTTTATTTAGTTATCGTACACTAAATAACAAATACCAAGTTAGGTCGTATGTTTATATTTTCGCCTAGGTCATGTACAAATGCGTCATTGGTTTTGAATGCAGGTACTTAGTTTGTTTTGCGAGTATACTAGTAGCTGAGTGACAAAACAAACCTTGTCTTGTAGAAGTTTTAATAGAAATTCTCATTGGATTTGTATGAGAATTAAAGCAGTAAAATATTGTGTATATTCATCAATCATATATTCAACGGTCTTTAATAGCTCGCTGCTGGATACATGCTTCTCTTTAAAAAGGAGGTCTTTGATCTGTGTCTTTGACCTACTAAACCACACCTTCCAGAAGAGTTGGTGGTGTGGCGACTTCCATATACAGCTCAACAGCGACATACTATAGCGCCATCTACCGCAGACACACTGAACTACGTAGCAACGTACAACACGAATAAACTATCAATCCTGAATCGCGCAGTAGAAGTTCTCGCGCTGATTATCATATGTACAACATCCCAACATTAACTGTAGGGTAGTGGCCCGCCAGGCATGATCACCTCGCCTGGCCGGAGGATCCTCCCTTTGTGTTGGAGGGACATGACACCCATTCCTCCACAGTGTGATAGGGTTTGTGTCAAGTTTTTCTCCTCTCTGCTGTGCTATTGTCCTCCGCAATTTGCTGCCTTACTAAATAACCAGAATAAATAGAGAGATAGTGACACTCGTCACCATATCTTTCTTAATCCGTCATCACAAGGATCGGATCGATTTCATTTCTTCCTACTTACACCTGCATTCCAGACGAAGTTTTTTAGAGTTCCATAGTTCACGTCTAGGAATCCTTATAGTTTTATCATGTCTGTCCGTCCGTCCTCGGCCTACTTCCAAACGGTTAGTTCTAGACAGATGAAACTTTGCATGCGTATGTGCTAAAAGTGCTAAAATGAATGCCGGGAAAAAACGGTTTTCAAAACTAAATAAGTGCATTATGGATAAGTATAAATTTAAATTTATCTCTCTGATTCAGAAATGTTCACGCGATGCTCTGAATGCAGTAAGCTACGACTTACAAAAGAAGTATGTAAACAAGTGTGTTTATATACGCTAGCAATTTTGACTGCCTCGGTGGCGCGAGTGGTAGCGTAAGCGACTGCTGTGCTTGAGGTCTCGGGTTCGATTCCCGGGTCGAACCAAATGTTTGTATGATCTGTAAATATTTGTTTCGAAGTTTGGGTGTTTTCTATGTATAATATGTATGTATTTACAAAAAAAAAAAAGTATATAAGTATTTATATCAGTTGTCTAGTACCCATAACACAAGCTCTGCTTAGCTTGGGACTAGATGGCGTTGTGTGTTAGATGTCCGGAATATTTATTATTATTATTATTATTAATGGTTTTTTTAATAGACTGTCTTTTTTAAATAAAGAACATTTTTAAATCACCGAACATAAATTTGCGGTGAGCAAAAGCGCATCCGAGTTTTGTCTATTTTCTTGGCAGGAACTCGTTTTAACGACTTGCCCCAAATATCTATGATTGTTACGAGGCTGGATTGTAAATTTTTAGCTCTCGTATAGATTTCAAGGACTGTGTATAATAGGAAATAGAAATTGCATACGTAGGTACATGTTTTGTGGAATGCGATGTTTTTATGTGCAATTATTTTTTTATTATATTGAAGCATAAAAGGATCCGAACGCTCAAAATCGTAAAAGGTGAGTAGGTATTGTTGTCAAGTGTACATTTTTTCATTATTATGTTCGTCCAGAAAAAAGTTATATTATATATGAGTTGCAATCAACTCATTCAAAGTCTACATTCATTTAATCCATACTAATATTATAAATTCGAAAGTAACTATCTGTGTCACGCTAACTACGCTAAAACTAACTAAAAGCTAAAAGGTTAAACTAACTAAGCTAAAAGGTTTAGCCGTAACGTAAACGGCTAAACCTTTGCATCGATTTCAATGAAATTTAACATGGATATATTTTGATTCTTGACAATGGACATAGGCTACTCTTGACCGGGATAATCGATAAAAACGCGGGCGGAGCCGCGGGCAAAAACTAGTTATAAATGAATCTATAAAAATTCATCACTTCTACAATCGGTTAATAAATCCATACAAAACAAAAACCTATTAAACATCTGCCTCGGTGGCGTAGTGGTAGCGTATGCGACTGCTAAGTTTGAGGTCTCGGGTTCGATTCCCGGGTCGGTCCAAATGTTTGTATGATCTGCAAATATTTGTTTCGGAGTTTGGGTGTTTTCTATGTATAACATGTATGTAGTTACAAAAAAAAGTATTTATATCAGTTGTCTAGTACCCATAACACAAGCTCTGCTTAGCTTGAGACTAGATGGCGTTGTATGTTAGATGTTCGGAATTCGGTTCGGAATCTATAAAGCTACGGCTAGAAGTACTAATTAGAGTCCAGGTGATTTAATTAGTACGCCTAGCCGTAACTTTAGAATTTATGTAAGTGGGTGAAACGGTACTATTATACAACGTGACCTGCATTACTCTGATAAGACACCTTCATCTTTAGATAAGTGTACTCTATAATTAGGAGTTGTTCTTTAAATAACTACTGAAGTGGTATGGTAGACGGTATCGTATGATGCAACAAGCGTGTACGCATATCGCGCCGTTCCACCCACTGACGCTTTTCAATCATTACGTACATTATCGCATCTCATACTACGTATTCATTAATATTTTTTTAAGTAATTGCCTACCAAATTAACTTTGCTCCGCCTGATGGTAAGCGATTACCGCCGTCCATAGACACCCGCAACCCCAGAGGCGTCACAAGTGCGTTGCCGACCTTTTACCGTTATAGTCTGTTTAACTTTTTATTTTTTGTGTGAGCTTAAATTGCCGCATTGAGACTCCAGAAAAGTCCTTTATTCGTTTAACTAATTGGCTTGGTGAGCAAACCAAACACATTCCAAAAAATCTAAAAGCCATCGTGTCAGGACGGTACAGTTCTTGCAAGTACTTTTTATCGTCGTAAGAATTTCTACGCAGTCTAATATAGACATCCTCTCACACTAGTATTTAGGTCGAGTTATCCATAGTTATGCAATATTCAGTATGATAAGAAATCAGTACAAGGTGCTATTTACGGCCGATTACTAGTTTATAGTATAATAAATGGAGTGCAGTACGTACTAGTATTAATTGTTTGATTAACCGTGGTTATGGTTAAGGGAGAGCCACGCTTCGACATGAATGGGCCAGCTCGACCGGAGTGATACCACGACCTCACAGAAAATCGGTGTGAAACAGCGCCTACGCTGTATTTCACCGAGTGAGAGCCTATACCCCAACCCCTTCCCCACATCCCCCTCCCCATTGTCTAAAGGCCGGCAACGCACTTGTGATGCCTTTGGTGTTGCAGATGTCCATGGGCAGCGGTAATAGCTTTCTTTAAGCGGGGCATGAAAAAGCATTTCACATAGTGTGGTTCACCATACTGCGTTATGTAAGCTCGCATTGAGGGTTGTGAGGACCACTCTTAGATTTATGCGTTCCATCAGACAGAGTAACAAACAGTTTGGCAGATAACATAAAAAAATTACATGATATCTAGCCCTAAATATAATAAAGTAGCTTTTTACCATCGTGACGATCAGCCGTCCATGTAAATATGGTGTCTCAACGGAGAGGAAACAGATACCCTCATGTCTTTAAGTAAGAAGGAAGTATCCAATTTCAGCTCCTAGAAAATAAAATACCTTAGAATTTTTCCATGCTTATAGAAGAAGCTGGTTTAGGCTCAACTAGTCAATATACAATAAGGCATACTGGACGGTGTCTAGTCTGTATCGAATTGCTGAACCCCCCTTCCGGCCATGAAACATAAAAAACATACAGTGGAATTGTGAACCTCTTCCTTTTTTGAAGTCGATTAAAAATACATAGTCGTATTTTAAATGTTTGACGGCCTGCCGATACTAATAAATTATTAGGTATATCATTTTATAAGGTTCAATGTACACTTTTTTCTGATTGTTTCGCGACACGTTAATGTTTGTCACGCCAGGCACGCTTGTGTTTCATATTGACTCACAAATTATGACTTATAAAACTATTCGTTTCTAGTCTAACTGTATTTTGAATCGATTTTAACCTCTACCTATATGGATTATGGTTTTTTATTTTTTTTATTGAATAGTGGGCAAACGAGCAGACTTATCACCTGCTGGTAAGCGATTGCCGCCGCCCATGGACACCCGCAACACCAAAGGCGTCACAAGTGCGTTGCCGACCTTTGGGGGATGGGAAAGGGGATGGGGTGGGACCTCCCGGGTTGGGGTATGGGCCTCCGGTATCCTCACTCACTCGATGAAACACAGCGCAAACGCTATTTCACACCGGTTTTCTGTGAGGCCGTGGTATCACTCCGGTCGAGCCGACCCATTCATGCCGAAGCATAGCTCTCCCACGGTAAGATTTGTTTAAATTTCCGCAATGCAGTATTATCTTATTTTTTCAATTCAAAGTTGTGGAGGTCCAATGCCAGTGGCTACGTGGAAAAACGGATTTTCAGGTAAAAATGGTTGAACTAGTAGCCAACCGAGGAAGCTGGGAAGGAAGATGGCAGGAATTTTTTAATTTAGGATTTGTTTAAAAACAAACGTACATTTTTAGCTTATTTATCAGAAAAGAAACTCTTTTGTTCACAGATTTAAGATTAGTACCTGAATGACTCAGTTTGCTCGTTATTTTTTTTTTGGGTCAATTTTCTAAAATGAATCTTAGCTGGATCGATTTATCGCCCCCGAAACTCTCTGCATACTAAATTTCATGAAAATCGTAGGAACCGTTTCCGAGATTCACATTATATACATTTATACAATAATTAGTAGATTAGATAGATAGATAACAGCTAATAGACCACGGTAGATCCAAGCTATTTTGAACTTAATTGAGTACTTTTAAAGTCATTATTCTTCTGTAACCTTACTGATACTCGATTACAAAACAATATATTCTTTGACTTAAAGCACATATGTCAAAAGCTGAATGACTAGTTTTAAATATATCTTTCCTTTTCTCTCACGTGTCTGCTTTTTCGCGGTCATGTGAAGGTCGTGTGAAGGCAACAGATTTGACGTGTAGTAATTATATAGACATACCTAGGCTAGGCTGTTTTATAACAGTCGCTAACGAAGTTAATTTTTTAAAACAAACTTGTATACAATATCCTGTTGCTATGTTTGACCGAGACTCGTCGGAAGGAAGTTTTAAGAAATGAAAAAAAACAGCACGCACAGTAAAGGTCTTTATGGTTTCAAGTATAATAAATTAAATATTTCAAAATGAAAATTGAAGCCAAAATCAGTCTATAATATTAAGTGCTTACATATGAAATTGGCGTTTTTTATGGGTGGAATATAAATATATATAAATATTTTGGACATCTCACAGCTGGGCTAGCAGATATTGAGAAAAAACGACGGGAACTTGTCGCTCAACTCGACCATGATTTGGACCGCATTTCTCAATGGGGCTCTGAGAATCAGGTCGAGTTCGAGTTCAACGCCAAGAAAACACAGGTGTGCGCGTTCTCTGCCAAAAAGTCTCCATTTCTTCCCCCTCCCACTTTTCAGAGCACTCCACTGCCATTACAAGGTAGGCTCGATATCCTGGGCATGGATATCAGCCGCGATCTCAACCCTCGCGAATACGTTGAGAGTGTCACTAAGGCGGTCTCGCGGGAGCTAGGTATCCTTAATAAGGTGAGACGGTTCTTCTCGCCCGAGCATCTGTGTCTGCTTTACAAGACCCAGGTTCGCTCGTGCGTGGAGTACTGTTCTCACCTTTGCGATGGAGCCGTGCAGTATCTGTTCGACGCTCTCGACCGGTTGCAGCGGCAAGCCATCCGCATTGTCGGCAGTCCCCAGGCCACCGAGTTTCTTAAGCCTCTGCAGTTGCGTAGAGATATCGCCTCTATGGCACTCCTCTATCGCCTTTATCATGGAGAGTGTTCTGAAGAGCTGTTCCAACTGGTCCACCTTCTTCCTTCCTCTACAGGACAACACGAGCCGGTCTTGGAAGACACCGCTTCGGGGTCGTAGACATACGCTCTCTTACTCACCGCTTCGGTTCTTCCTTCCTGTGCCGAGCGGTCAAAACCTGGATCTCACTACCTGCGTACGTGTTTCCCTCCCACTATGAACCCGGGTTCTTTAAGCGGAGCGTGATAAAGCATCTCACTAGGCCGCCATAGTGTGGGTCACCATGCTGCATTGTCCCTATTAGCATTAAGGATGGTGACCTCTATTCCTGGATTCTGCTCGAGCTTTCCATCAGGCTGAGCAGAGTCATTTTGGCAGCTAAAACATAAAAATAAAGTCGTTTTTTTCTTGTAAAATATATTTTATTAATTGTCAAAATACCGTGGGGGCGAGAATCAATAAACTCACTGAAGGCGGTTTGTACTGCCACATCAGAAATAAATGTTTGAAGTGAAACTTCTTTGCGGCTTGAGGGTAAATTTTTATGGGTACTACATAACTGATATGAATACATATTTACTTATTTTTTGTAAATACATATATATTATAAATAGAAAACACCCAAACTCCGAAACAAATATTTGTAGATCACACAAACACTTGGTCCGACTCAGGATTTGAATCCGAGACCTAAAGCACAGCAGCCGCATTCACTACCACTGCGCCACCGAGGTAGTAAATCTAATAACAGTATTCCTTTTTTGACTATACAGGCTACCACCAAATTGTGACCATACTAAAAACATTCAGTGTTACCAGTGCTGCCACAAGTACCGTAATAAAAACTACTATTGGCTCAGTACAATGTTTCCAATGCCTCGTTATTTTAGTACGTTGGCCCAATATTGGTATTCGTAAAACGGTCATAATCATAACACTAGCAATTTTCTCGTTAGTCCAGAACATAAGTGGTCTCATTATGGTAGCATATATAGCCAAGGACGTTTGAAAAAACTAGCTTCTGAAATACCGACACACCTGTTTGTGTATGTTGTGTTGTGACTCACGTACGTATGCAAGGTACACATACATACGCATATACGACACAATACATACTTCGATAAATTTAGATTAACAGCAATTACTGCCTCTGTGGCGCAGTGGTGGTGAATGCGACTGCTGTGCTTGAGGTCTCGGGTTCAAATCCTGGGTCGAACCAAGTGTTTGTGTGATCTACAACTATTTGTTTCAGAGTTTAGGTGTTTTCTATCTATAATATGTATGTATTTATAGCAGAGCTTGTGTTATGGGTACTAGACAACTGATATAAATACTTATATGTTTTTTTTTTGTAAATACATACATATTATACATAGAAAACACCCAAACTCCGAAACAAATATTTGCAGATCATGCAAATATTTTTTCCGACCCGGGAATCGATCCCGAGACCTCAAGCTTAGCAGTCGCATACGCTACCGCTACGCCACCGAGGCAGTCAAATAAATGACATGTACTAATTTGCAGGTACTTCAAAAATAAAATATGTTTGTTTTTAGTCTTCTCCATCAATCACCGAGTTGTTTTTAGACACATCACGCTAGGTAAACGCAAACATATCGCTGTGATAATCAATTTTCAAATTTTCCACATCTCATAGGATCGTGTTAGCTGTGTACTGTTCTAAATTGAATTAGCGTTGTAATTTAAATTTGGAAATAAATATTTTCATTTAGAGAAACTCGTGATCGCTGACCCGGGAATCGAAACCGAGCCTCTAGATCTGCTGTCGCTTACGCTATCAGACTTCACAAATTCAAACTGGTGTTTGTTTTATTCTCTTCATTTTAAATGACTTCCTGCAAATAATGAACACTATTACTATCATTCCGATCTCAGTCATCGTCTCTAAAATACCTTACAGAAATGAAAAGGAAAGTAAATCACATTGTGAATGCACTGTAAATAAATAAATAAATAAATAAAATAAAATAGCCTTTATTGCTGTTCCTCTTATTAACATATACAAACATGCTTAATTTCTAAATTTTAACTTGGTTTGAGTTAATATTCTCGGCAACCGGTTTATGTGAAACAGCTTGTCTGTCGACAAAGGCCTCCTCTAGAGATTTCCATGTAGTCCTGTCTCTTGCTAGGCGGGTCCACTTCGGGCCAACTATATTTTTGATATCATCTTCCCATCTTTTGCTTTGCCTGCCTCTATTTCTTTTGCCATTCCTTGGGTACCATTCGGTTACTAATTTAGTCCATTTTTCCTTACTTTCTCGTAGCATATGTCCTGTCCAACGCCATTTAAGACGTCTGTATGCAGTGAGTGCGTTTTTAAATTTTGTTTTCTTTTTAATTTCTTCTAATTTTATTCTATCTCTTCTTTTTATATATAAAATACTTCTTTCTATTGAATTTTGACATACTTTTATCTTGGATTCTTGTAGTTCTGTTAACGCCCATGTCTGGCACCCGTATAATAAGCATGGCATAATGCATGTTTCATAAACCTTCTTTTTTGCTTTCATTGGCATATCTTTGTCCTTCATTATTTCCTTAAGCGACCAAAACCGTTTCCAAGTGTTATTTATTCGTCGTTCTATTTCTTTATCCATGCAATTCTCTGTAGATATAAGTTGGCCCAAATATATGTACTCATTTACATATTCTATTTTTTCGTTATTTATGTTTATATGTTTATTGTCTACTGATTGTTGCGAATTTGTCATAATTTTGGTTTTGGTTAAGTTCATTGTCAATCCTGCCTTAGCACTTTCATCGGAAAGCTGCTGCAACATCAGTTCCAGGGTTCCTGCGTCTTCTGAGAACAAAATCAAATCGTCCGCGAAGCGTAGATGGTTAAGATTTTCGCCATTTATGTTTATGCCAACTGTGGACCAGTTAAGATTTCTAAAGATCATTTCTAGTACTGCAGAAAACAATTTAGGTGATATAGGATCTCCTTGACGTACACCTCTTTGAATAGGAAATTCGCTACCCGTAGATTCAAGTTTAATTTCTGCTGTGCTCGCTGTGTATACATTTTTAATTATTCGTATATATTTTGCTTGTACTCCTTGTCTTATTAGAGCATCCCATATATAATCATGTTCCAATGTGTCGAACGCCTTGTTAAAATCAACAAACCCTATGTAATACGTTTTATTATATTCTTTATACTTCTGTAAAATTTGTCTTAGAGTGTGTATGTGATCCACAGTTGAAAATTTGCTTCGGAAACCAGCTTGATCTTTAGGTTGATTTTCATCTAATGTGTTGGTAATTCTATTTAAAATGATTTTTGAAAATATTTTGTAAATGTTTGACATTAAACTGATCGGTCTGTAGTTTCCCATATTGCCCTTGTCTCCCTTTTTATGTAGTAGTATGATTGTCGATTTAGTCCAGTCTTCCGGGATGATTTCCGTTTCGAGGATTTCATTGAATAAATCTGTAAGTCTTGGTGCCATCACTGGTAATGTAGTTTTTAGCAATTCATTTGTGATTAGATCTGATCCAGGTGCCTTATCTAGTTTTTGTGTTTCAATGGATTTGATAGTTTCTTCTTTTAAAATTGGTTTGACTTCCTCTTTATTTATAAAATTATATTCCTTCATTACTTGTTCCCCTTTATAACTTTGGTATAAATTTCGGTAGTATTCCGTAGCGATTCTTAATATTTCTAGTCTATTGCTGATCTTTCTGTTATTTTTATTTTTCATATTTGGAATCCAGTCCTTTTTGTAGTTCATTTCTTTTAACGCCTTCTTTATTCCTCCAGTTTTTTCTATATGTTTTCTTAGTATTGTTAACCGTTTTGACTTCCGATCTTTTCTAAGTTGTTCGCTAATCTTTTTGCTTATTTCTGCTATCTTTCGGACATTGTTATTGTTATTTTTCCCTTGTTGTATAAGTTGCTTCCGTTCCTGTAGTAATTGCTTACTTTCAAGTGATATCGTAGTCTTACTAATCAAGTTTACTTTTTGAGTTTCTGCTTTTAATTGTTTGAGCAATCTATTATATTTTTCTTGAGTCGATATACATTCTTCTTTTCCATCTTGCAAGGAAACTTCTAGGTTTTTTAGAAGTAAATTAGTACTACCTGTGCATTCAATAGCTTTCATACTGTTGTGAATTTGTCGTGCTCTTTTAGCACATGTACCTGATAGTTTTGCTCTAACCATTCTATGATCTGATTTGAAATTAAATTTGTTTAAAATTGCCAAATCTTTGAAAACTTTTATATTGTTAGACATAATATAGTCGATCTCGTTTTTATGTCGGCCATTAGGAGAGATCCATGTCCATTTCTTTGAAGATTTCTTTCTGTAAAAGCTATTAATTATGCCCAGTTTATTTTCAATAGCAAAAGATATAAGGCGTGAGCCGTTTTTACTTCTATTCCCATATCCATGTTTCCCTATGATATATTCTTCTCCACTTTTTTGTTTGCCAATCTGTCCATTAAAGTCGCCCATGATTATTAAATTTTTGGATGCATTTGCAGTGGTGGATTGGAGATCTTCGTAGAATTTTTCTATTTTTACTACATCTTCTTTTTTATTTGATTCGGTGGGCGAATACGCCTGGATTATAGACCATACTTATATACTACTACTATATATACATATGCACTGTACTGTTACACAAATCTGTTACTCTGTAGTTTTTGATAAGGCTTCGCTGTAGTCGGGCTTTTTGTTTGTTGACGGGGACACAGGAGCCAGGAGTAAGTGGTGTTTCAATTAAGAACCTCCCGACGTCCAGCCTCTGGCGCACTACTGTAAGAGGACACAGCGAAGCTAGAAGGAAAGATAATATTTTTGGCACTCTAGTATGTTAATATGTACCACCGTAGCGTTTAAACTTCTGAACAGATATTAATGAATGAGTTGTCAATAGATTTGTAATATTGACCCGGGTAACATCCTACTTTCTATTAATATTATAAATGCGAAAGTTTGTAAGGATGCGTGTGTGTGTGTTTGCTACTATTTCACGCAAAAAGTACTGAACGTATTTTCATGACACTTTGCAGTAATATAGCTTGGGCATTGGAATAACATAATAAGTTAAAATTTATAGAGATTTTTCACAATTTGGTCATAATATGACGTTAACTGTCAAGTAAATCGGAAAAGAATCAGCCCTCTGAGAGCTATCTCGGCGTGTACTGCCCAAACCGTTGGAATTACACAAAGATTATTACGAGTATTACTGTAGGATTATTCGTCTTAAATAGTCTATACATACATACATATACATACAAATAAATAAAATTGGAGTGTCTGTTTGTAATATTAAAATAACCGCTTTCTACTCCATGCATATGAATGTATATACGGTACATGTGGGGGAACGGGTATAATGTTCCACCCAACACAAAGGGAGGATCCTCCGACCAGGCGAGGTGATCATGCCTGGCGGGCTACTGCCCAACAGTTGATGTTGGGATGTTGTATTTATGATAATCGGCGCGAGAACTTTATTTGCGCGATTCAGGATTGGTAGTTACTCCGTGTAGTGTAGTTTGTAGGTACAGTGCGTTACTTCGTAGTTCAGTGTATCTTCGGTAGATGGCGCTGTATGTGGAGGTCGCCACATCACTCCCCTCCAAGACTGGAGGTCGATATATGTTGTGTCAGCTGTCTGTGCTCTGATGCGGAGCTTGCCAGTGCCAGGAGTGAGTAGTTCCAGTGAGTCGGAACTGAATGCCGCAAGTTCCAGTGAGTCGGAACTGAATGCCGCTAGTCCCAGTGAGTCGGGGCTGAAGTCCGCTGATCCCAGTGAGTCGGGATCGCATGCGGTGCGCGGTGCTGCGGTGAGGTCCCCAGTAAGTCGGGGCGGTTGCTGCGTAGTGGCTGGCTGCTGCGTAGACGGGAGAGAGATGCTCTGCTTACATAGACCGTAGGTGCAGTGTGCTGTGCCTAGACGCTGTAGAGGCCGTAGGGCTTACCAGGCTGGAGCGGTCGCGTCCTGCGTGTGGTATATCCCAGTTGAGGCCGAAGTTGCTGGCTGGCTTGAGACTTGCTGTGGGAGTGAACATGATGGTGGCGCGGCTTGAAGGCTGCTTCCAATCACGTCGGGGTCACCACTGTGGGGGAACGGGTATAATGTTCCACCCAACACAAAGGGAGGATCCTCCGACCAGGCGAGGTGATCATGCCTGGCGGGCTACTGCCCAACAGTTGATGTTGGGATGTTGTATTTATGATAATCGGCGCGAGAACTTTATTTGCGCGATTCAGGATTGGTAGTTACTCCGTGTAGTGTAGTTTGTAGGTACAGTGCGTTACTTCGTAGTTCAGTGTATCTTCGGTAGATGGCGCTGTATGTGGAGGTCGCCACAGTACACATACCAAAACATATATTTTTAAAATTTTTGTCTGTCTGTCTGTCTGTTTGTTCCGGCTAATCTCTGGAACGGCTGGACCGATTTGGACGGGACTTTCACTGGTAGGTAGCTGATGGTACAAGGAGTAACTTAGGCTTATATTTTTAGACTAGCTTCGCCCCGTGGCCTTACCCACGATACGACAATAACCGCGGGTAACACCACACTTTAATATTTCGATTTTAAAAGTTATCACGATAAAATTGAACTGAATGAAGCGTCATTAAGCGCCTACTATAAGAGAGAGTGGTGCAGGGGGCGTGGGGGCGGAGGGGTAGTCAATGCATTACCAATGTCTATACTAATCCTTTATCTATACTAACCTATACTAATATTGTAAAGCTGAAGAGTTTGTTTGAACGCGCTAATCTTAGCAACCGCTGGTCCGATTTGAAAAACTATTTACAGGAGCGGAGCCCTAATGAAGAATGTTTAAAAAACGGGGGAAAATTATTATGCTACGTGCAATAGTAGATGTAAACGAGGTTGCGAGGGTCAGCTAGTGTTAGTATAGATGCAAAAGTAATTTACACTTGTACGGCAATACGGCTGCACCGATTTTAATGAAATTTGCCATGGAGATGCTTTATTCTTAAGACATTGCATAGGCCACGAATTACCACGATAACCGACATACACGCGGGCGGAGCCGGGGGCAAAAGCTAGTAGGTTATATAGATGTTATCAAAAGTTTTGAAAAGTAGTCTGTTTATAGTTTTTGACACGACTAGGTGTGAAAGTTTTTTAGAATCGTTGTGATTTCAAACCGGATGCAACGGAAAAAACGACAGGTAAGAGACACAAATACAAAAAGTCGCCTGTAATTAGTGAGCCAGAGCGAGAGAGCAAATGTCGGTCTCATTCTTTTGTCGATTTACTGAAGTTTCACTTCTATCGTGTGTGAATCGCAAACACACAACTTTTTTTTTTCTTTTTAGTAAACTGTTATGTGTTTATAGATATTATAGTTTATTTTTGTGTTGTATCTCACTGATGCACTTGTAAAGTTGTTAATTCTATGCCACGATTCTTAACGCGACTAGTTGTGTATATAAACCTGTTAGTGAAGATGAAAAAAGATGACCTCGGGGATTTTTTGTGCTATATTGTTTTGCAAGAGTTTGCGGTTTGTTCACATTTCGGACATCTAACACACAACGCCATCTAGTCCCAAGCTAAGCAGAGCTTGTGTTATGGGTACTAAGACAATTGAAATGAATACATATATACTTTTTTTTTGTAAATACATACGTATTGTACATAGGAAACACCCAAACTACGAAACAAATATTTGCAGATCACACAAATACTTTGGTCCGACCCAGGATTTGAACCCGAGACCTCAAGCACAGCAGTCGCATTCACCACCACTGCGCCACCGAGGCAATCAACATTATTCGAATTGTTTTATTTAATAACTGCACTGCAATGGTACCAGATAAATTATATATTTAATAATAATTTTCAAACTTCCACGTGGCGGTCGTGGCTGCTTGGTTTTAAATTAAACAGAAGATATGCTATGCTAACCAAATTACTGATAAACATGACGAAATATATCTAAATAAATAATAATAATAATAAATCTCTTTATTGTACACCAGTAGTAGTGTGATTACATGGTAAACTTAAAACTATTATAAGGAATGTACAAGTGGCGGCCTTATCGCTCCATGGCAATATCTTACAGGCAACCATGTGATGGAAAGAATCATAAATACTCGTACATTTATTTATCTATTATATATAATAACTAGATTTTGTCCGCGGCTCCGTTCGCGTTTAACCGGTTTAGCCGGTAACTGCAGTTACTACTCTTTACTGCTTATGTCCTTTGTCAAAAATCTAATTGTTTCGCTTCAGTGGTTTAGACCTGTAAGTAACAGACAAACATATAGATACTTTCGAATTATAATATACTAGCTGAACCCCGCAATGCTACCTGCTGTGCGACAATAACCGCGGGCAACGCCGCGAGGCGAAGCCATTATCTTTATAAACTGTAGTCTATGTGTTATTCTGATGTATAAGCTATATTATTGTAAAGTTTCATCAAAATCCATTCAGTTGTTTTTGCGTGAAAGAGCAACAACAATATTAATAGGAATCCATACTGTTCTAATGTTTCGAAAACGGGGGAAAATTTTCACGCTACGGGCAATAGAAGACGCAAACGAGGTTGCGTCGGTCATTTAGTTATAGATAAGTCCACTCCTAGATATACGCCTCTCATATGGAACACCACAGAGCCTGGTCTGCTGCTTTTTGCATCCAGTCGCTACCAGCCCACCTATGCAGGTCATCCCACCATCTGGCCAGAGGGCGTCTAGTAAAGAACTGCAACGGGCTGATAATGATCACAGATTATTAACCGACCCCAAATAATAATGGCAAAGGCCACTAACCATTAGAACAAGAAGCTCATTGAAAACACTTAGGAATTCGTAACAAAATTGGATGAATGCCTGGGAAAGTACAATATGAGTCACAATTGAAACGCTGTACTGTAAACGGTCATACTTGAACTTGTTTAAACAGCGCAGCGTGAGAAGCACATTACGTTTTTATTAAAAACTATCGAACCGCCCCGGCTTCGCACGGGTGCAATGCTGATACTAAATACACGTTGTAGTGAAGTTTTCATAAAAAAATACATACAATACTTAAATAGGTGCTTTAAAAAGAGTGTGACACTGCTATAAAAATAAACTGTCAAGGTTTAATCAAGTAATTTATGCGCAGTTTTGAAAATAACTCCTAATCGATAGAAAGAAAATGTGCTCTATCTAAAATGTGTTCTATGGAAAAATCTAAATGTTCAATATCGGTAGTCCGCTGCGTAAGGACTTAAGGAGCCGACCGCGCGACTGAGCCGCGCGGCTACCTACCTTACAGACGTTCACGGCCCCCTCCACCCCGCAACAACGGCCACGGCGCTATGGCGGTTTTGTTTACTGTTTGAATTTTTTAATTCGTAATATCTTTTGAATGGAAAGTCCAATTTAAATAATTTAAAAACTATTTTATAGGTAGTTAAATGGTCTTGACCATAAAATAATTTATTTGGATAAGGATTAATATAAACACATAAATAGCATGGTTTGAATTTGGTTAGCATTTTCATTAATTTTTAAAATGAAAAAAGTTGTTGTAGTGACATAACTACAATAGTTGGACATATGCTACCGCGGAGTTTTTTGTAGACATTATGATGTTCTTCAATATTGTTGTACATTATTTTGTTCTATCGCTAATATTTTCTGCAGCGCATTCGACGAAAGACATTTTAAGACTCATTTTTCTACACCTTCGGTTACATTGTTCAAATTTTACCAAGGATCCCTAATTTTTTTCAAAATGAAATGTAGCCTATGTCAAATTGGAAGAATGTAGCATTCTATTGGTGAAAGAATTTTTTAAATCGGCCCAGTACTTTTTGAGCCTATTCATTACATACATACAAACATACAAAAAAAAATTGGTACAAATCTTTCCTCTTTATAATATTAGTATAGACTAGCCGAGTGGGCCTCCGGTATCCTCACTCACTCGGTTAAACACAGCGCAAGCGTTATTTTCACACCGGTCACTATTCGCCGGAATTGCTATTACCGGAGGAATGTATGTGTGACTACAATTGTGATCGAGAGATGACACATTTTATAATTTTTTTTGTTTTATACTCTATGGTCAGGGAAACTGCTATCAAATTGTTATTTTTTTCCCGCGTAAATGGAAGTAGATAGTTATGTGGTGGTATTTTATCGACGTCCATCTTTATGGTTATTGTATTAGTTAAATATACTTTACAATATGTTATAAATCGATAGATTAGTTATTCGGGGCTAACGTAATTCTGCAATATCATACTTTTTTTTGTAGATTTCTATATTTCATTATTTTGTTGTATAAAGTATATAATAGCCGTTTAGCCCTTTTAAAATTAGTAATAGAAATTAAAAGTTGTTATAATTATATTTTTCGAGATGTTTTATAACTTATTTTTAACGAAGGAGAAATCGGTATTCATCAGTCAGTCATCAGTCATTTACCCTATTAAAAAAACCTCCTTCGACAGTCGGATACAATCGTGATAACACAGATTTTTTCTTCTAGCTGATGAAGAGGCTGCGCCAGGTCGTTGGAAAACGTCTCTTCGAGGTGATAATGAAGGCGACCTTCTACGGCCAATTCGTCGCTGGCGAAAGCCCCGAACAAATCAGATCAACTGTGGAAAGGTAAATAATAAAATATGTTTGTTCATTCAGCAGTCGCATTCGCCACAACCCAGGCCATCTTATCTTTCGTTGTCCCTTATTTATGGAGCCTGCAAGAGTGTTCTAAGACTGGTTCTTGGATTTTTTAATAATAATAATATCAATTTATTTGCACAAATGTGGTACAAAAGATGGTAAAAAAAAATAGGCACGATACACATTTCGCCAGTTATAGGCATACAAATATAGTGTTGCAGTCTTTCGTACAATCTATACTAATATTATAAAGAGGAAAACTTTGTTTGTATGTTTGTTTGTAATGAGTAGGCTCTAAAGCTACTGGACCGATTTTAAAAATTCTTTCACCATTCGAAGGCTACATTATCCACGAGTAACATAGGCTATATTTTATTTTGGAAAAAAATAGGGTTCCGTAAGATATTGGGGTTTTTCGGACACAAGGTGTAAAAAATCAACCCTATACGGGGGAAAATTTTTCGCTACGGGCAATAAAAGACGCAAACGAGGTTGCGTCGGTCAGCTAGTAGTTAATAAATTGCTAAAGTTAGATTAATTGCTAAATTAACAGTTACTAATTAACTATTACTACAACAATTGAAAAAAATGACGTGTTACGTTTTGAAAATATTTACAAAAACTACTTAACAAATTCAATACACACCCACAAAGCATTTCTGAAATGATAAGACGGACACGCATTTTTTTGTAGGAATTCCCTGACGGTTCAAGGGTAGTCACCATATTCATTGCTAATTCAGACAATGTTTGACCCCAAATCATAAAATGTTCACAAAACACTGATATTCATCTCAAGTGTCCTATTAAAAGGTATCAGATATATATATTTTATAACTTAACTATAACTGATATCAATAATTAAGTATTTTTTAATATTTTTTTTAATTACAGATTACGATCATTTGGTGTGAAGTCCATTCTGGATTACTCCGTAGAAGAAGATTTATCACACGAAGAGGCTGAGAAGCGTGAAGTCAGGTACAAGTTGATTCTAAACTATCTTCAGAGCGTTCATTATTTTCTTTATTTGGTCAGAATATGTTGAGATTTTACCTGTGTTTTATTTTTTATGTGTTACAAAATACAATCTATTTTTAAACATTTTTTTTCTAATGAAATGAGGGCAAATGAGCAGGCGTATCGCCTGATGATTAGCAATTACCGCCGCTTATGGACACCCGCAACACCAGAGACGTCACTAGTGCGTTACCAGCAGGGGTACGGGTATGGGCCTCCGGTATCCTCACTCACTCGGTGAAACACAGCGCAAGCGTTGTTTTACACTGGTTTTCTGTGACGCCGTGGTATCATTCATGTGTACTGTGTATACTCATATGTAATTAAAATTATGTCGAATATAGAAAAAACAAAATTCTAAAAAGAGAAGTTGGAACAGAGATATGATGATATAGATGATAGATGAAATAAACGAAATCTCAACTCTTAAGTGTCGTTTATAGACATTGGACGTTTGTCGATGGTATAGATACTATCGTCAACAATCTTGAAGCGTTTAGTGATTTTGATGTTTTCATAAACTAATTAGTGAAAGCATTACGGTTTAAAAAACAAATGACAATAGAAGATCTTAGTTCAGTTCACCGTGGGAGAGCTATGCTTCGGCATGAATGGGTCGGCTCGAACGGAGTGATACCACGGCCTTACAGAAAACCGGTGTGAAATAGCGTTTGCGCTGTGTTTCACCGAGTGAGTGAGGATACCGGAGGCCCATACCCCAACCCCTCCCCCCATCCCCTTTCCCATCCCCAAAAGGTCGGCAACGCACTTGTGACGCCTTTGGTGTTGCGAGTGTCCATGGGCGGCGGTAATCGCTTACCATCAGGTGATACGTCTGCTCGTTTGCCAACTATTCAATAAAAAAAAAAGAAAAAAAAAGAAAAAGGTTTCCTTGTTTTCCAAGCCAGTCATTTGATAATACAAGACTCTATTTCAAAATAACTTTAAACCGACCTAAGTAGTTTTATTTTGTCAAAAACCTTGTATTTATCATAATTGAATGCACTTTATTTCAAAAATTGTAACAGGAAATAAATTACGTACTCTAATTATTACACATATTATACGAATATTTTTACAGTAATTGGTTGAGACTTCGCCCTCATTTCCTTTCGATATTCCTCCTTGACAGAACCTGTATATCTTCAAAAAAGAAACTATTTATTTAAACAAATAAACATTAAATACCTAAATCCTTGAAATTTTTTTTACACGTGATTAATTTCTTAAAAATTCTTGTAATGAATTACTTATTTTGAACACTAACCAATACGACACTGCACAAATACAAAAAATAATAATGGAATCAGAATTAAAATTAAAAATGCCATCGTTGTTAAAACTTACGATTTATTTATTTCTTGAAAAGACAAGATAAGATTCAGCAAACATTAATTTTAGTGTTAAGGGTATAAGAATAAGGTTAAGTATTATCTGAGTATTCATAGAAATAATAAAAAAGTAAATAAATGTACCTATTATCCGTAATCGTAATCCTACGTTTAACCAATTATGTTTCGTTTTAAGACTAATTGAAATAATATTACATAGTAAGGGTTAATTCATTGTCAAATTGACGAATCCTCTTTCTACATAAATAAATCGAACGGATCGGGTATCATGTTCCACCAACACAAAGGGAGGATCCTCCGCCCGGGCTAGGTGATCATGCCTGGCGGGCCACAGCCCAACAGTTCATGTTGGGATGTTGTATGTATGATAATCGGCACGATAACTTCTATTGCGCGATACAGGATTGGTAGTTACTCCGTGTAGTGCGTTACTTCGTAGTTCAGTGTATCTTCGGTAGATGGTGCTGTAGTAGGTTATTGTTGTGTTATATGTGGAAGTCGCCACATATCTACGCGCATAACTTGTGATAGACGGCACCAAATTGGATAAAAAAAAATTGTGTTTGTTAATTGATAGGATAAGGTTTGTATGGAAAAAAATTTAAAGATTTAAAGACCGTGTTTTATTTTCTTAGGTCGCGATTGTGGGAACTTGAGGCGGGCTTAATTACGTAATCGAGTGCTTAATAATACTAAAATGTTTCTCAAAAAAAATTGAGTGGTACGAAGTTTTCAGGGTCAGCAAGTTTTTTTTAATAAATGCAGAAAGGTAGGTAGTAAGAAAATTAAGAACTAATTAGAAAAAATTATCATTAGAATAGGCTTATGACCGTACACAAAACATAGTATATATATAATTCTTGTGTCACGTTGTTGCTTACTATGAACTCTGGAATTATCTAACCAAATTTCACGTCCTTCTTTTAAATGTGTGTTTTGCTGGCGTATCTAAGATCAGTTAGTATACATCACGCTTACACGAATAGGAGCTGAGCATGTTTGAAAAGAGAAACAAACAAAGTTGCGTAGGTCAACTACTTTTACCTATTTCGTTTTAAAACAATATTTCTCACTTTAATGCATTGTCTACGACTAAACGTCAAAGTTTCAAAATCAACGTATCTAATCTGTACTAACATGTATAGTTCTACAGATTACAAATGTTTGACATACAATAAGGAATTAAAGCATAACTTGTACACGTGACAAACTAAATTTGAATACGTTCCAAAAACGAAACATTACACGTGATAAAAAGATGTGGACACATTCCAAAAACGAAAAATTCTACTTTTTTGGCATTTACAGCACCATTTTGCCAATAATAATGCCAGGGTTGCTGCTACCGAGTAAAGAACTTGGCAATAAAAACTAGTGTAGTTTCTTGTAGCGAATTATGGCTTTTACAATAATAATGATACATTATAAAGGGAGTTTTCTTTGTTGTTAATACCAATTCAATGTTTTAAAACGAGTTAAACAATAGTCACGTTATATTATGTCCATACATCGCATCATATTAGAGAACAATAGTCAATCCATCACCCAAACGAGCCATAGTTTCCGAATGTTTGATTTCAAAACCTATATCTTCAATAGTTACATTTTTAATTTAACCAATGATGTTATATTAATACGTTTAGTTTTTTTCTATTGATGTCGTACATGTATCTTCATTCAAAAAGGATTTGTGATGGTTTTTTGTGACGGCACTCCTCAATATAAATGGAAAAACGTGCTTACATATAAACCAAGTCGGTAAAAATGAAATATATATACAGATCTTTATAAACTTTATAGCTAAAGATTTCGTTTTTATTGGATTAGATCTTGTTACCTCGACCTACCTACCGTGAGATGGGACATATTTTTCTTCTTCTCATAGAGAGATTCTCAATCTTTACATAAAAATATAAAATTATACCCCATTCCCCCTTTCCCGCAATGATGAACTTTTGAGCCCGAACACTGCCCGGCAGTACGGCTATACAAACGCATATCTAAAGTGAAACATTAAAAGTTTTTTATTGCAAGACATCTATGATTACCATCAACATTGTCACTAAAACAACTAAAGTTCTATTTACCTGCTTTTCAAATGTTCAAATGTTTCAAATTGCAAACTACTTCTCAATGTATGAAGCACGTAAAGTTACGACTATTAAAATTATCGCACAGAACGTGGTTGTAATTTCAACGTTTGCCAGTTACATCCTTTTATATAACAACGCGTGGTCGGTGACTTAATAACCGAATTCAAGGCCGCAGTAAGGCGTTGAGCGCTGTACAACGTTGCCAAAGAAAGATGACGTCTCTATTACCGCCTCGGAATTTTGCGACCTTCTAAATATGGTTGCTTTTGTTTTTGAAGAAATAATGAAGTGACAGCACCGTTGTAGTGTTGACGAGAATTTTTGCCTTCTCGAGAGTGACTCGTCAACGGTGTTTCGATTGAGATGAGCCTAGTCTTTGCCAAAGCATGTGAAGTTCTTCACTGCTAAAGAAGTCCTTACGGCAACTTTTTGAGGCCTTGTATGACCCTTTAGGGCTTGTCATCACAGTCCCATCTAGATTTTATTTAAATACAACTTCTAAGAAATTAGGAGTCATGTCGACCGTACGGTCGTAATTCGGCTCTGAATATATGATTCCTTCCTAGACAGTCTTAACTTCACGTTTGTTTGGAGTGTTACTATCCTGAACAGGAAAGATTTAACTTCAAACTGAGGACTTTGACGATCGAATCGCCTCTAGAACATATTACCTATGTATCTACATTACCTTGCCATTAGTTCTTTGTGACAGTTTGAATAAAAATGTGTCTAGAAATAGCTCCAATACCATAGTATTTCAAGGCGATCAGTAAGTCGTGAGCGGTTTTGTTGTGTTCAGCCTTCTTCTAGATCGTTTTCTATTACAAAGCAATGGATATAGTGACTCTGTATATAGTTGATTGAATTATAATTCTGATTTAAGTCTATTTTAGTCTGAGACGCCCAAAATCGATCAAATATCGGATATAATAGAATACACTTTATTTGTACACCAATAAAGTGTTTTACGTGTGTAGGTATAGTTTACATTTAGGAGTAGAATAATGTAACGTCCACGTACAAATGGCGGCCTTATCGCTCAAAAGCAATTTCTTACAGACAACCTTTGGTTGGACTAATAGAATGTAGCAAGAAGATAAATTCAGATAGTTTTGATGTTCAAAAATAAATAAAGAAAGGAATTGATTTCATTCAGATGAACGTAAATAAATAAAAAATAGATTTTAAAACACATTAATGCAAACAAATGAATAAATATAAAGTAATGCACAATAGGAATAACATCATAAAATATTATGAGCACGTAATAAATTTAGAAGATAAGTAGGGTTAAATAAATGTAATGCTCAAAGCCTAAAATTGCTTACAAAGCCACCGTAAAACATAATAATATTCAAGATAAAAAAAGGCTTGCCTTTATATTACGCGTCGATATTATTGTCAAAATCGAAAGTGAAATAATGAAAAAAAAAGTAACTCAGAAGTTATAATATTTTTGCCAATGAATAAACACACTTACATCTGTGTTTAAGTTTCGTGACTCTTATTATACAGAAGCAGCCTCGATTAAACAATTAAACGATTAAACACAATAAACATCGATTAAACTTAAGAAATATATAACTACTAGCTTTTGCCCGCGGCTGCACCCGTATCTATGTCGGTTATCGCGGTAAAGAGTAGCTTATGTCCTTCCTCAAGACTTGAAGTATTTCCATGCCAAATTTCATTGAAATCTGTACAGCGGTTTACCGGAAAAGCGTAACAGACAGACAAACTTACTTTCGAGCTTGTAATATTAGTATGAATTTATAGTTTTTAACGTTATCTCGAACAGAAATCCTGAGGGAGTTTTTTTTTTTACTTTTATTAATTTCTCGCCTTATTTCAGCGGCTGTTTATCGAGTGAACAATTGGAGTTACTAGTTAAATATGGTTCAAGAAATTGGCACCAACTTGTCACTACTGGGTTATTTCTTTCTTTCTTTAAATTTATTTAGTTAGTGTTTTTTTATTATTATCTTTTATAGAAAGTAACGTGTCCGAATGAATATTTATTAACGTGTTTTTTATCATTCTCAAATTAAGATTGAAGAGAAAGAAGAGACATAATTAATTACAAGCGTAGATTTTGCCTTGATTGCGACATACGTTTTTCAGCATATTTGTTTCACGAAACAATGGTACCTGATTGCTATTTTTAAACTTGTATAAAAGGTCTTTTACTTTGAGTCGTAATATTGTGGATGTTTGATGAGACGACTAAGTTCGTGCTACAATAAATGGTTTTTGAAATGGCTTCAACTGATTTCAAATAAAATGAAATATAACGAGTATGATAGCTGTACCGTATATTACTTTGAGAATAGGCCGTCGTATTTGAATACAACCAAATTTATCATAAATACTCAATTTAAGTTTGATCCTTGTTTGATTTATTGTCCTTTTTAATTTATCCATGTTTATAAATCTAAGGGTAGTTTTCTAGGGTACACTGGATCTCTGGCGACTGGTGCCGACCCAAGAGGACGTGCGCTTTTTAGTCGCTTGGTTCGAACCCGAATCAATCATCGAGTCGTTGGTATTCGAACTCACACACAGGAGAAATTAATATTTGTTTTTTACTTATCGCACCAATAGATATGTAAAAAATACTTGAATTGGAAAATGAGAATGGTTACAGGAGAATTTTTTTATTGTATAGGCAGTAAACGAGCAGTTTATCACCTGATGGTAAACGATTACCGCCGCCCATGGTTACCAGCAACACCAGAGGCGTCACAAGTGCGTTGCCGGCCTTTTAAGAAGGAGTACGCTCTTTTCTTGAAGGTTTGAAGGTCGTATTGGTCCGGGAACACCGCAGGCGACAGCTCATTCTACAGTTTTGTTGTGCGAGGCAGAAAGTTTATTTTGATAATAACATTAACAATGCTACTGACTACAGATATTTCGAAGCATATTTTCTTTTCTTTCAAAGTATTTTTGTAAACGTTTTGATGGTGCTTTAAGAGATTTATTCGTTAGAAAAATGTTAAAAGCATGTTTGTTTGGACACGTTACGGTATTATTGTAGTTACTTCATAAATATTAGACCAGGCAAAGTTGGAAGTCGAAACTCTGCTATATTTTATATTTACTTTGACTGATGTAGGTATAACGAGATTTATTATATACCACACTGGGGTTTTTATTCTTTCTTTATTCTTTAAAAAGACAACTCCCACATTAGGAATAAACATCCTGTGTCGTGGGGGACTTTACAAACATACATGAAACGGACACAAAGAACATCCAGACTCGGGACAACAATTCGTGGATCACACAAAGTGTTGAACCGCTGGGATTTGAACCCAAGACACTTGGCGCAGTAGCAAGCGGTATGGCGACCGCTGAAACCACTCGGCCAACCGTGTAGTCGTGCAGTAGTTTTTATATTGGACAATAAATAATCACAAATTTTAACAAAAAAGAAACCGACTTCAAGAACTAGACCAAATTGAAATGGGACCACACGGGAAGTACCCAGTTGAAAGTTATGTAATATAATGTATATAATAAATAAGAAACATAAAGAATATACAGACGAATTGAGAACCTCCTCCTTTTTTGAAGTCGGTTAAAATTTATAAAATCCATATTTTATCTATGCTCTTTTCTTGAAGGTTTGAAGGTCGTGTTGGTCTGGGAATACCGCAGGCGACAGTTTTGTTGTGCGAGGCAGGAAATTAGTGACCTAAAATGTTGATTAACAGTAGAACTGTTTGTGTGTGTTACCCGATTAAAAAAATTTAATAGGGGTTGCCAAATCATTATCAATTTTTTTATTTTTACGTATTATTTATCTTCTTTTGGTCAGACTGTGGTTTACGTTTAGCCTTCGTGTTTAGTCACAGTGGTTGACAGTTTGTTTTCTAACGTATTATGAGTAAATTAGTCATTGTTAGAAAATGTACTTACAGTTAGTTTGTAGTCAAAGTTATTTATCTGTACAGTAGTCATGTTCGTCGGCAAAGCTATTTGACTAATTATACAAAAGTAAACTGAAGCGTGACCATAATTGAGAGTTCGTTAAAAAATTGTTACTTTGAGTTTGTAAGTTGTATTATTTTGTTGTTTATTTATTGGTTTTTAACTGAGACATTGTTTCTTAGTTTTCCTTCTTCATTGCGATCCTTTTTTCTAAATTGATTTGGGGTCGGATTTAAGTGGACTTCGATACGTTTCAACTTTAATTATTTATATGGAGCTACAGCCACCCTTGGGTGTCTCTTGTATCAGGCGATATCGAAGTTCCGTAAAAAGACGGTTGTCCTGTTCTTAAGACTTCATCTAACGTACCCTACCAATCAACTACGTAACGATTGCCAAATATGTCCGTATAGCAACTGGTACTGACGACTTAACGTGCTCCCCGAAGCGGCTTCTCAATATGTTAAGAATGGTCATCTATAATAGAATGACCTAGCTAAGTTTGCTAAACTTTGCAATTTGTTAAACTATTTGGTTACCCCTGAACCATGAGCCTCCCATCCTTTCTTAGTATTCGTTGATTTAGTCTTTAATATTTAATGTACCTGGGTACCATTACTCAAATTAATTATCAAGGAATCATCGAATACGCAAATATTTGTTTCCATTTCTTGAAACCACATAGGCATCGTTCTACAAGCAAACTCCTTCAACTCTGCCAATTAACGACTATTATATATTGTGTAAAACATAAATACATAAGATATTCAAAACACAACACGATAAGTGTGTTTCAAGTTAGCATATTATTTACTTAGATTTTCCTAGTTTTAAAATTCTGCGTGTTCGCAATCTGCAGGTCATAGATGTTGACATTTCGGGTACTAGAAATCGGCAAAACAGGTACTCCCTGGAAAGGAAATCCCTGGAACCCCGATGTACTTCGGGCTACCTACGGTTTGTAGATGGCACCCTCCTAAGAACCCCGATGCCCTTTTTCTGTACAAAAGATGCTGAAGAGTTAAAAAAGTGGCGGTGTGGGTGGGATGGGATGTTCTTGTTGTAAATTATAGAGAAAATATAGAAGTTTGTTGTAATTAATTTTAATACCATGTTCATCAATGGATGAATAATTAGAAATCCACTGACGTCAATCAATCAATCAGTTCAAGTCAATCAATTGATTCAAGTAAATCTAATCTTATATTCCACGACCCTGGCCTTCTTACTTAACGGACAGGTGTTGTACAATAAGCAAGTGATGTTTCTATAACTGGTGGGTTTAGTTCGAGAAGTCACCTGTCGTTTATTAAATTTACTTCAAATCCTTGTTTATCCCACGATAACTCTAAATTGTTTAAAAATCAGAAGTTTATAATTTTAAACGAGGATGTCATCCAATACACCAAAATATATCAAAATTGCTCTAGCTGTTTGTGCGTAAAGAAGTTACAAACACAATTAGAAACCTTCATCTTTACAATATACCTAAGTGTGATAAAGGTCAGACACTATCTCATATTAAAACCTACTTCTTGAATCGGCCACGTCAAACCCAAGTGACGTCAAATTGTAATTACTTGTGATACGGCTTCGTTCATTAGATACCAGGACAGATATGACGTCACTATCTAATTTGTATCTATGTATCTTAGATAGGGATGTGTATGATTACCTATTTTCCTTTTTCAAATGGGATTAAAAGACAAACAGCTTGCATGTTTACGATATATTAATTTTTATTTAGTAAAAGGAATAGTAAAGATCAGGGGGACATATACAAGCAGTAACGACCGAGGTACGTTGGGGTTCCAGGGGTTACCTTTCTAGGGTACACTTGCTTTTCGAGCTCCTAGAACCTAGACTGCGGTTTTTAGTCGGTTCGAGACCGACATAACTATTAGTAGTCGCTTACTAGAACCATTACAATCTGGTGATTGTTGTGTGACCACCAACACTGAGCCACCTCAAAGGAAGCATCCTTGTGTTTAGCGCTACTAAAATGTTTACTAAAAGATTCGCAAAACTTTCCCCGCTGAGAATAGTACTGCCGATCACCCCCTTTATTTATGGTATACAGCGCTCTTGTATGGCATATTTTTTTAGCAGGTCAAAATTCTCTTTTTCTTTAAGTCAGGCCATAACAATATGTCCTTGTATGTTCATCACCTAACTCCTGAATAATTAAAATATTTCGGAAAAGCCTGATTAGTTTCGCGGCATATCAGGATGATTGCCATATTGGCCAGGTACTATTCTACCAACTTTTCTAATGTCGAGAACGTATAGGTGAGCCGTCAGAAGATCGTTCCCGTTCTATATACGGTATGATGTTCTTTTTGAAGAATTTTGAAGAAGAATGGTTTACTTATGGAAGTTTTAATTTGAAATAAACGAGTGCTATGGATTTTTATATACTTTTTTATTCTAATTACGTTGTTTCTCTCGTATCAGTGCCTCCATATCCGCGTGCGGAGACACGGAGGAGGAAGGCCAGCTGAAGCAGTACCATGTGGAGCAAAAATTCGCCGACAGGCGTTACAAAGTTCACAGCGCGAGGACATTCTTCTATCTCAACGAGGCTGCTTGTGAGAAGAATATGGAAGCGTTTCTCAAAAGTATTGATGCTGTAGCAAGTGAGTACTCATTTATAAATGAATAAAACAAATGAATGAAAAGAACTTAGAAAGGAGAAAAGAAATATTTTAAGAGTTTTCGTGACGAAGTTGAAGAAAGCAGGATATATCCCGGAAAGTGATATGAAATACAGAGGATCGTGAAAATATAAATCCTGTGTCGCGGGGGTCTTTACAAACATACATGACACACCCAGACTCAGAGTAACAATTTGTGTAACATACAAAGTGTTATCCCATGTGGAATTTCAATCCACAACACTTGGTGCAATAGAAAACGGCGTGGCGACCGCTTTAATCACTAGGCCAACCGTGCAATCTATTTTCCTGATTGACTTACAATAGTTTGATAATGAACGATTTCTTTTGCAGATATCACCAAAAGTACAGGATTGATGGGTATCAAACTCACAGCCCTCGGCAGGCCGCAGTTACTTGTGAGTATCTTTATTATAGTTCCATCAACAATACTAGAAAATGCTTTAGTGATTCACAACTGAATATTTGCTGTAGCTCATTATATTCTTGTTGTAATAATTTGTTAGCACCGACAAAGTGTCTCCTTTCCGCCACTCGTCTCAAGTCACAGTGAACGTTGAGGTACTTTCAAGACGGCCTCGTAACCTCGGTAGTCTTAATCCTTCAACTCTTATTCGCTTTAAGCATGATAATGTCCAATAAAGTCCACTTTGGTGTGGGTAATGGACGAGATAGATAAAAGAATTTTGGTGGAAATGTTCAGTAAAAAGTTTGTAGAGGAACGGGTGTCCTGTTCCTCCTACACAAAGGGAGGATCTTCCGACCAGAACAGAACTTCTATTGCGCGATTCAGGATTGGTAGTTACTCCGTGTAGTGCGTTACTTCGTAGTTCAGTGTATCTTCGGTAGATGGCGCTGTAGTAGGTTATTGTTGTGTTATATGTGGAAGTCGCCACAAGTATTCGGGTAATATGACCTGTGGACACTAAAAGGCTGGATATCGTTTACTCCACTATTATTGGTGAGTAATTAATTACTGGCCTACCTTTTTAGTTTACACACGTCATCTACATTATAATCTTATAAAGAGGAAAGATTTGTATTTTTGTATGTAACGAATAAACTCAAAAAGTACTGGACCGATTTTAAAAATTCTTTCACCATTCGAAAGCTACATTATCCACGAGTAACAAAGGCTATATTTTATTTTGGAAAAAAATAGGGTTCCGTAAGATATTTGCGTTTTTCAAGAAACAAGGTGTAAAAAATCAACCAGAAAAGTTACTTATTTTACGATTTACAATAATATAGCTTATACATCAGAATAACACGTAGGCTATAATTTATAAAGATACTAGCTTCGCCTCGCGACGTTGCCTGTGATTATTGTCGTACCGCGGGTAGCACCGCGGGGTTCAGCTAGTATATAATATGTCAATAACTATATTTTGCCTGTTAATGCTTTATGTTGTGATCGAGACACAAACGTCTAAACATACATTATCTCAAACTTTCGTGTTTATTAATGGCATTGTTCCAAAAATATTAGCCATGCCTAGGATTTGGCTTATATTTATAAATAAAAATTAAAAACTTTTGCTTAGTGCCAAAAACTATGATAATAGTGTGTGTCTTTATTTTTTCCCACGAAATTTATGTTACAATGATATTCTTGTAACTTCTAAAAATGTACATTTTTTGGCAGTACATTTTTATAAGTTACGAGAAGTTTGTGTGATGTTCCCAGTGTCACTCTTACGACTAAGACGGATTTATTAACACCACTCACATAAAAATACGACAAGTCGTTTAGGCTCTAGGGCGTGCCAAAGAAATATATATATATATATATGCCAGACATCTAACACACAACGCTATCTAGTCCCAAGTTAAGGAGAGCTTGTGTTATGGGTACTAGACAACTGATATAATTACTTATATACTTTTTTTTGTAAATACATACATATTATACATAGAAATCACCCAAACTCCGAAACAAATATTTGCAGATCATACAAACATTTGGTCCGACCCGGGAATCGAACCCGAGACCTCAAGCTTAGCAGTCCTAAAGGCTACCACTACGCCACCGAGGCAGTCAAATATACATATGTACATATATACATACACTCGAAAAACATAACCCTCCTTCTTTCGCAGTCGGGTAAAAAGGAAATTTGTCTTCATAGTATATAAGGGATCAGAAGTGCGCATAAAGAAACAAGGGCCACCGAACAGAGGGAGTAGAAATAGCGTCTAGCGTCAAAACAGTCTGTCATTTTTTGCCGGGGAAATCTTCACACATATATACATTTTAGACGCACATACAACAACAATCTGACAACTGAATGCCTCGTTGGCTCAGTGATAGTGTACACGACTGCTGTGCATGAGGTCTCGGATTCGATTCCCGGGTCGGACTAAATGTTTGTATGATCTGCAAATATTTTTTTCGGAGTTTGAGTGTTTTCTATGTATAATATGTATGTATTTACAAAAAAAAGTATACAAGTATTTATATCAGTGGTCTAGTACCCGTAACACAAGCTCTGCTTAGCTTGGGACTAGATGGCGTTGTGTGTTATATGACCGGAATATTTATTAATTTATTTTATATAGCTTGTATTATTTCAAGTAAATAAAGCTAACTACAAATTCAATTAATTCTCCATTCACGGCTTTTATGTGCTTTCTTATAAAATTTGGTTCAAAGACCTTACTTGTCTTTTACATGAGACAGACAGAGAAATATGACTAACACGTTCGAAATTCTGGTTCATAAAAGTTGGCACGTTCGCAATTCTGGTTCATAACAGTTGGCACGTTCGCAAATAATCTACTCGTATATACTAGCATCAAGTGCTACTTGTTACATAAGCAAATCTTGGCAGTGTATATATTATTTCGTAGCCAAAATGTTGAGTTAGCGTTTAATGTTTTACAGTTTTGAACTGAAATAAGATATTAATTTTTCGAATGACAATCTGATTGACTCACGACACTTTGTCCGCATCACATTAGAGAATGAGATATTTAAAAAGATAGACAATAGGAATATCGCTGACTTTATTTAGAACTTTTAGATGAATCTTTTCTTACTTACTAATAATGTAGATTATTGTTTGCAGTACATTAGTTATACTATACCGTGGGAGAGCTATGCTTCGGCGTGAATGGGTCGGCTCGACCGGAGTGATACCACGGCCTCACAGAAAACCGGTGTGAAATAGCGCTTGCGCTGTGTTTCACCGAGTGAGTGAGGATACCGGAGGCCCATACCCCAAACCCTCGCCCCATCCCCTCCCCCCATCCCCTCCCCCCATACCCTACCCCCACCCCCTCCCCCCATCCCCTTTCCCATCCCCCCAAAGGTCGGCAACGCACTTGTGACGCCTTTGGTGTTGCGGGTGTCCATGGGCGGCGGTAATCGCTTACCATCAGGTGATACGTCAGCTCGTTTGCCCACTATTCAATAAAAAAAAAAAAAGTTTTTCTCCTTTTTGGAAACGTTTTATTGATTGGTCATAGTGTAGTGTTATATACTTATATTGAAACAATTATTCGACTAGAACCAAGTGGTACATAAGATTTTTTCTTGCCGCTCCCTGCATCAATGCTATGCCTTATCAGGGCCTGTCCTTACTTGAAAACAGCAGTTTAATATAGAAAGAAATAACTATACTGCCATCATGAAAAGTTGAAAGCCACAGTGTTAGAACTCGGCAACGCTAACCCAAATGTCTGACTGCATAGTTCTTCATTTCTTTACGAAATGCTTTTAAATTACCTTAATTTCATTAATTTAGCTGGTATTTTCAATTTACTTCACAATTAGTAATTCAGCCAGAGTATCGAACATTACTAGCCCGCCCTACCTTATGAAAGTACCTGCATGATCGCGTGTTAATCGCTATCTTTTTTTTGGTAAATTTGCAAAAAATAAATTCTAACTAGATTTATTTATCGCCTCCGAAACATATGCAGGGGTGCATACTCAATTTCATGAAAGTATGTTTATCTATATTGCTCGTTTAAAGATTGATATGAAAGTTCTATCACAAAAAGGGAATACATACAACGGTAATTCCGTTTTGAGTTAAAATTCAATTTTTTCTTTGCTTAGTAAGAGAAGTGACACAATTTTATAGGATACTTTTGACTTTAAAACAATTATTGGTATTTTCAAACTGTTAACAATAGAAGTACGACGAAATAAGTCTTGAAGGTGGATTTAATTATTCTGTCAAGTTCCTATCCTACAGGTGTAACTGTTACTACGATCTTCTGGGAAGATACATATCGTCATTTTGAAGCCCTTTAAAACTGACAAAGAATTTTCTTTCTAGCCCTTTTATTCCCAAGATTATTTTAGAGTCGGCCACTAATCTAACCTGTTTTCCACGGAGCGATTTTCATCGTACCTCCACTAGCTTGAAGGTGAACTTGATTCAAAGGTTGAACCAGCTGTCGGTAAACGTCGGTTTGAGGCCACTGAGTTCCCAGTAACGATTGCCATAGATGTTCATAATTAACAAAGATTTTTTCATCTACTTCCAGTTGCAATTGTCAGAAGTGATTATGCGTGCAAGAAACTACATGCATGAGATTGGAGGCGGTACTGGCAATGTACTGGCTCACCACAAGACTATTGAGGACTTTCAAAGGTACTTCGGTGATCACGGTAGCAAGCCTGAAGTGCAAGACTTCATGAAGAAGATCACATCGGATAAGAAAGGGTAAGTTGGATATCGTTTATATTATAAAGATTTATATATTGCGCCGCGGTGTGACCCATGGTGGTTATAGCTTACAATAACGATTGCGGATAAGCCATGGGGCGAAGCTAGTCTAAAAAGTAGTCCTAAGTTACTCCTGATGTCGTACCCGTGAAAATCCTTTCAAAATCAGTCCAGCCGTTCCAGAAATTGGCCGTAACAAGCAGACAGACAGGCAAAAATTTAAAAAAAATCTGTTAATGCAGGTCAGTACCGTAGGTACTTAACCGGGAGAGGTTTAGGACTCTCCCGGCGCGCCAGGCCCAGGAACGGGCCAGGCACCGCAGGCGACTCAGGCGCCGGAGATCGCAGAACGATCTCCGTCCTCCATAAGCGCAAGCCTGAGGGTGTCAGATGAGGCCATCTGTCACCCTAGCAGAAACAGGCCCGGGTGACGGCGCGTACGCTGCGGAGCGTGCGCACCCTTAGGGACAGTAACGGGAACATTGGGGTTCCCACACAGGAGGGGCCATCTACAAAGCGTAGGTGGCCGAGGTACGTCGGGGTTCCAGGGTTTTCCTTTCTAGGGTGCACCTGGTTCCCCGGCATCTAGTACCCAAGACGGCGTGCAGTTTTAGTCGGTTCGAGTCCGACATGCCACCAGGGGGTGGTATCCGAAGGGCTTTCCGCACAATAAAAAAAAAATAGGTACCGTAGGTACTTGCATATGCATTTAGTGAAAAGCTGTTAATTTATAAATACAGATACTTTTATTTTCTTTTTGTGTATAATAATTTAATGCCAGTTTTAATTAGAAATTGGACTGTAATTGGTTTATTTACTGAGTAACCCCTTGGTTTAGTGGTCAGTGTTGTCAGGTTTTATTATTAAAAGTACTATTTAAATGTGCTGCGTGGAGAGCATTAAATAGAATTTCAGTAAATGACAAAAAAAGCTATGAGTACTAAAAACATTTGAGTTATCTCTTGTAAAAAAGGAACTGTTTGACAATTACAGTGTACTTCACATATTCCCGTGGGACCGGTCAGTGGCGACATCTTTTGGCATTTGTAAGAGTTGTGACGTAAATGTTTGACAATTCATAATGTTGTCCTATGAAAAAAAACCATTTTCGGCATGATAATACAAGCAAATATGCTATTAAATGATCATTTCATTTTTACAATGCCATTTTAGGTTGATCCTCTCCTGATGTTAGACTAAATAATAGAATTTACACATCAAACTAATATCTTTCCTTGGAATGTCAAAGTTCATTTCGATTTTGTGTGGTTATGTGCTAAAATGTAAAATCCCCAATAGAGCCTGTATATTACTAGAATCTAAGCAGTTAGTATCGTGCATGATAAAAATAGTAGATGCCTATGTCCAGCTGTGGACTACGATAGGCTGATATTACGAAAAATCATAGGGTTGTGGCAATCAGATCACAGATTTCGCGCCAAAACAAGTTTTCATTTTTTTAGCCCAATTAGTGACGTTTTTTATTTTATATTGTTTATGGAAACACGAAAACCTTTTTGGTATAAAAAGCAAGTTGTATATATTTTGGCTGGATACGAAATCTGTTGAAAAATCGGTGCAGGCGTAAAGGGATTAAGTTAAGTAGTTAATTTACCTATAAACGAATATTTGAACCGTAAGTAAAGTTAATTTGAAATAAAAGATAATCATTTATTTATTTTGTGGGGGAACGGGTGTCATGTCCCTCCAACACAAAGGGAGGATCCTCCGACCAGGCGAGGTGATCATGCCTGGCGGGCCACTGCCCAACGATTAATGTTAGGTTGTTGTATATATGATAATCGGCGTGAGAACTACCATTGCGCGATTCAGGATTAGTTACTCCGTATAGTGCGTTATTTTGTAGTTCAGTGTATCTTCGGTTGATGGCGCTGTCGTATGTTATGTTACCACAATTTATAACTTTATTTTTTAAATTAACCTAATACAATACTGGAGGGAATTTTCATAAGTTACATTATTCGTTGACTCTACTATGATGATTATAATTTTTTTTTACATAGATTATTTTTAGTATGTTCTGTACCGTCTGAACTAGTGCATACTATATCTCAGAAATTAATAATCACTGTAAATAAAAACTAAACAGACCTGAATTCATTTAAACACGAATTAATTAATAATAATTGGTTACACAAAAAGCAATATAGGCATACAACATAAATATAAGCACAATATAAATACATAAATACCAATATAAAAATAATTTATAAATTAAATGATAGAAAACTATTACGACTGTGGAGTGATTCATGTCACAATTAAGAGGTGAGGACGGAGTGAGATCTAAAGAGAAACTGTACGTTGTTTCCGATTACGCTGTGATATATAGGTACCGTTACCACTTTGCCTGACTCATTTCTATGAGTCTGTTCGATTGTGTTACGTGATCGTAACAATTTCATTATTCGGATAACCTCATTTCGATGTATATGTATGATTGAAATATTAGTTTTTTTAGAATGATATTTCTGTGGCAGTAATAATTAATGCTCAGTGTGTTATCCCTATGTCCTAGTAATAACACATTTCTTCAGACGATTCGTTGCCAGTTGATTAGTTGATGCGCTATAAATTAATTTTATTCATGTTTTCTCTTTCAGAATTGTTCACTTATTCCCGTGGACCAATATTTTAGATGAAAACATGAATCTCTCGGACTCTTTCCGAGTCCCAGACCCGAAGACAGGTCAGATGCGTCGTCTCATATCTCAAATATCTACGAAAGAAGAAGAGATGTTCCGAAACATGCTTCGGAGACTGAACCATATCATCAAAATTGCAAACGAAGTTGATGTTAGGATCATGATTGACGCTGAACAGACATACTTCCAGCCAGCCATTTCTAGGATTTGCATTGAGATGATGAGGAGATACAACAAGGTGAGAGTTGAAAGAATCCTGTCACTTCTATTGTCCTGAAATTTTCAAAATTTTGATAGGAGATAGCGAAATACGTAATACATATGTATAGTTTTTAATTGGTTTCTTATGTGGCTGGACGGACACATGCCTATTATCAGTTCGTAAATGTAATCGTTTTCAGATAGGACAAAAGCAAAAGGGAAATTTACACAATGAAAGGGGAATAGGAATAGGGAAAAATTACTTTTGTCTTACTGGTTAAGTTACATATTAAAACATTTTTTTTTGTTTACAGGATAGAACTCTCGTGTTCAACACGTACCAGACCTATTTGAAGAATACTTACAACGAGCTAATGACAGACTTAGAGCAGGCACAACGACAGAACTTCTACTGGGGAGCCAAGTTCGTGCGGGGCGCTTATCTTGAACAGGTAATGCGATAGCAGAGTATGTTTATATTACTGATGCTCATCAAGTACTCCAGGATATTCGAACTCTAGATGGACATCTAAAAGCCCTGTTGTTGTGCAAAAGTGATAAATTGAAGACAGTTAACTTTTTTCATGACTCCTGTGGTAAAAAAACATCAATTGTTGATATTACATATTAAAAGTGCACCTATAATCATCCATTCAGTGCCTGTTCTGATCCCATGAAGCCCCAAAAAAGGGGTTGAAAATATAGGTAAAGGGTCGGGGGGTGAAAGTATTAGGGGGGGGGCACCTCGATTGAGTAATAAGGCGGTATCGAAGAACTCGACTTCACGACGTGACGAAGTAGGCGATCCAGAAGTATGTGGGGAAAATTTTATCCTCCCTGTGGTACCACTAAATTTCATGGGTAAACACACAATATGGTATAATAAATTCGTCTTGACAAAAAGAGTCGTTACAATTTAAAAAGTGTCGAAAGTGTCGTTAAAATTCCGTCTAGCTCCCTTTCGCAACGCGCGATAAGGAACTTCGTTCCAATAATCTTTTTAATATTACAGGAACGCGCCAGATCAACGGCGATGGGTTACGAAGACCCAACTTGTCCAACCTACGAAGCCACGACGGCATCCTTCCACAAGTGTCTGCAAGAGGTTCTTACTAGGGTCTCCAGCAACAAGGAGAACCTTAATGTCATGGTGGCGTCCCACAACGAGGACACAGTGCGATACACCATTCAGATGATGAATGAACTGAAGATCAAACCCGAGGACAAAATCGTGTGCTTCGGACAATTGCTTGGCATGTGTGATCATGTCACTTTCCCTCTGGGTAGGTTTATGTAGTTCCTTGTACTTCTATCTTTTACCCTAAGCTGTTTTCCGGATATGGGTCTTAACATCGCAGCTAAGGGAGCGTCCATAAATTACGTGAGGTGTTTTCTTAAATTTTCTCCCCCCCCCCCCCCCCCCCCTGGAGAGATGTCGTGAGATTTTATTCAACCCCCTCCCCCATCTCCCAATCTCACGTGAGATTTTTCAACATGTGGGTTTCTTACGTAAACGCGTTGAATTGTTATTGTAAAAAGAAAAAAAAATGCTTAGTGCTTTGATTTACGACTAGTTAAGACTAGTAATTAATATTGCTGAGAGTGTAATTATAAGTGTAATAAAATCGTTACTGAAACTGAACTGTGATTAAAAAAAATTGCGTGATATTTGCCGAGACCCCAGATTAGATGAAATTGGACTCGACCCCCTCCCCCCTTAAACATTTCACGTATTTTATGAACCCCTAAGTTATGCACTACTTCGATCTTAACCCTACAATGCATGATTTTTTATTTTTGTCTAGAAAAAATATATATGATTCTAGGTATAATCTAGACCCCTGGAAAAATAATAAAAAAAATCAAAATCAAATACTTTTGTAGAAACTTTAGTTTTTTTTTCTGTTCCACATATGGTACACTATGCACTTACATACTACTGCTTTGTTCATTAGGAGGAATAATTGACCAATCAAATATTTGAGTATTCAATGAGAATAGAAACAGTTACTAATCGAATTTGTAAAAGCAATTATTATCTTTGTTCAAACATACTGTACACGACATTTTTCACAGGATATGTAGGTTTTTCCCTTACAGAGAGGGTATTTGCAGCGTTGTCTCTTCAGATTCCATATAGGAAAGTGGTCAAATCCATCTCGCATGACATCTTTGGGGGGAAGAATTGCAGTATTAGCCCATTTCATTTTTTTCTATTAAATCTTCTGCTGCTGATGACGGTCGGCCTCTTTTCCTCATTAGTGATTGACCACACATACAGAGACTTTTAGCAATATCAAATTAAAAATCTTTTAGTTTCAATGGAGTTGGAGTGTTGTTCTGTTCGCCAATTCTTCTATATAATAACCAGTAATTTATGACCATAACGTCCAATAGATGGTAAAATAGACGTAAATACCATTTTTTTGTCCGCATTTTTATTTTATATTTCCCAAGGAGTGAATCTAACAAATCCACTCCCCCATGTGCCTATTATAAATTCTTACTATTTTGGGACAGTCGATCTCTATATATATTTTTTTGCTTTTTCAATAGCGTGTCACCTTTTCGGTTGGTTGTTTTCCCACAAAAGATGATGACAAGACAACAGGTTTATTGTCGCACCACATTACCGTACCAACTTCAATCCCATCCAAATCCGCAACCCATTCCTCTGAAAATCCCCTTTCTATTTTATTCTTTTTTATATCTTTCAAAGATGGGATTTTCAAATCTTTGCCAAGGCGGCCTTTGTTTACTGTTCCCAATGACTGGATTCCTTGTTTTGATAAGTGAGAAATCAATTCTGGGGAAGTGTAATAATTATCGAAGAATAATTAATATTGTTGATTTTTTGGAATGTATCTTGCTAGACGAACGACTATATTTCCGCTCGCGCCTAAGTCAGATTCATCAGGATACCTCAGCTCAGGGTTATTCTCCATTCTGGAGTATATCTCAAAGTCTATTTATGAGGCTTATTTAGAAGGTATTGTCGTAGCATGTTAGTAGCTTTTGTGGCACACATTTGTTCGTCAATAGATAAAGTTTCTCTCTTAGGTAGTGTACAGGCAGTATCGGTAGCTGCTATTGGCAATGAGTAAATATCAGAATCACAAGAAACGTCGTGCTCCTGGTTCAAGTTTTGACTTAGTTTTGCTAGTTCATCGTCACTTTCAGCGTCCGTAGAGTCTTGATCATCTTCGCTTTCTAACGGTAACCCTAAAAATAGCGTTATGGCCGTATCAGACAATCTTTTCTTCGCCATAATATGAAATAAAACAAAAACTTATACAAAACTGAAATAAGAACAAGTGCATGGTGTTCCATATTTGGAACATCTAAATTCATTGATATTTTAGTAAAAAAACATTATTATTTACTATTGTAATACTAACCCCGATAAAATATAGACTATAAACTAACTGAATAATTTATTTCACTCCGAAAACAGCGAAATTACTATTTTTTTTACAAAGTTTTATTTACGTAATGTGTAAGTTCAAGTCAAGTGGCGAAATGTAGCAAAAACTGCTTTACCGACCACTTACTAAAACCACCTAGTGATATTTACTGGTACTAAATAATTGTAAACAAAATAAAGTTTCATTTAAATGGCAGGAGATGACAGTAGACCTCTTTCACCGTGAGCTACACACAATTTTAACGGTTGTGCCACATATGTCACTGAATGCAATGTAGGGTTAATGCTCTCACCAAACTCAAATTTACCGTCCGCTGTCCTCGTTGCAGCTATCATACCCTTTGTCATCACTTCATGCACTCTTAGTATCAGTAATAATTATATTGTTACTTTACAGGTCAGTCTGGTTACTCTGCATACAAGTATGTTCCCTACGGCCCTGTAGTCGAGGTACTGCCATACCTCTCTCGGCGAGCAAATGAAAACAGAGGCTTCCTGTCCAAGATCAAAAAGGAGAAAAAACTACTTCTCCAAGAAATCGTGCGCCGAGTTGTATCTGGACAAATGTTCCACAAGCCACAGGGCAACTACACTCCCATGTAAATATGTACCTTAAGTCAAACGTGTTATAGTGTAATTTAATTTGCGGATGTTATGGATGCCAATCATGTTGTAGCAATGTACGCATGTAGGCTTCTAGTCGCTGACAAATATTGCGTGTTTTATCCAAGGATCTCTAAATATTTAGTGCGATGTATCACAACATATATCTTTAGTATAAAATAAAATCTTCGTTAAAAACCATTTTTGCCGAGACTGGTATTCATAATTACAGCTGTATTTTATTTGTTTTCTTATTAGATAAGAAATTAGTTTTAAAATAGTGAAAAGTGATGAACTCGGATTCTCAAGATTCTGATAAGCTACAAAATGAATATCCTTAACAATTTCATAAAGAAGGATTCCACTCGATGTAGTACTCACCTGAGCGAGTACTGGAAGCTCGGTCCCGGGAATAGGTCTGAGTGGGGCAATACCACAATATACGTACATCAAAATTTTGTGCAACCAAATAGGTTTTCCTTGCAGTCTTAGAACTTACATTTTCCAATAATTTAATGTGTTTCAATTAAAGAAAAGGTGAACATATACGCTACATGCATTATGTTACTATCCTCTGTATCAGAAATATTTACGGAGGTAATTCTACCAAGACTTTGTATTTTTTTGCACTGGTAACTCTATGTGCCTGACACATTAATTGACATTGTATCTGTTAATTTCAATTCAACTGAAAATTTAAGCGTTCATTTAATCTATACTCTTCATTTTCACTTATTCTTTATCAGATGTATTTCGTTTATGATGAATTAATAAAATAGGTAATCTTCGAATAAATTGTAGGCACTAATTTGGATCCTTGGTAGTAGTGACTGTGATAGTTGTATGTTGGTACAGTTGGTTATTGATAGATCCCTTAAAATGTTTTTTGGTGTGAAATGTCATCGTCCCTCCAAATACATATTTAAAATATTGTTATCCTTTATTTGAAATACATTTTAAGGGATTCATAAAGTTGAAATTGAAGGACATTATTTAGAGCAGTTTGGCCTAGATTAGCTGCGAATTAAAATGCTGCATTTTGTTCTCAGCCTGGATAGTTAAAAAAAAAATTCAGATACCAAATCAAGATATTTGAAGTGAATATCGTAATGTACTTACAATGAATTGGATATAGCAGTTTCTGTCTTGAATAGCGACCGTCAATTGTAAATATTATTTTTAATTTTATTTTAATTATATCAGAAGTAGAGTGTTGCCACGTGAAATCATATACGTAGGTCGAACTTTCTGCTGCATTCGGTCTACAATATTTTCATATGGCAACACTGGTTAAATTGAAAAAAAAAATTAGATTAGTATAGATTTTTATGCTTTCTACTGTTTTTATAGCCATGTATTACAGATCAAGCGCCAATTTTACTGAGAAATTAACAGAAAATAATAAATAAATAACATATTTTTTTAAATATGTTGTAATATTGTATAAATAAGAATTTGTACATGTTTATATATATGTTTATTTTTTAAGTTATTAAACACTAATTTTTATAATTTATCTGATATTAAAATAATCAAACTAAAATGGTTATAAAGAAGTGAATTATTTTCAAATCTTACTCGCGAAATAACAAATTCATATCATAAAAAAATAATTTAAAGTTACAACACCGACCCAATTTAAATCGTATTTTGGCGCTTGGTCTTTCGAAATTAAAAAAAAAACGGAATTATTACAACATCTATAATTTTTGAAGCTTAATTTGATTTTGTAATCTATGATTTTATAATCTATGATTTTATATAATTTATCAATGCTTATTTATATATAGCCTTAAGAACGACTAGGAACGATACTTAAACTTGTAGAACGAATAATAAACATTTTGAAATGAGTTCGTCCCATGAAATTGTGAAATAAAATACAGCATTCTCTTATTTAAATTGTAGAGGATTCTGATCACAAAAAATAATTGTTGGTAAAATCACCATCAACAGCCTCTAACAGTCCATCGCTGGACATAGGCGTTAGAAAGGAGGTTAAAAGTATATCGAATATGTTACAGTATTTATATAAGTGCATATTACTGACAAAAAATCAATATCGTGAAATAAACAATAAATTTAAAGTTATTTGAATGACGTTCCGACACAACACGAACTATAGGTAAAAGCCAGTCGCTTAATGACACTGCTTTTTCAGCTTTCCTCGTCGTATATTAGCTTTTTAATCGGAAATAAATTGTTCGTCATGAATTACAATCCGGACACATTGTTTAAAATAGACTACGCGTGTTTGGTGTAACATATACTATATACACCAAATAATTAATGAATCTGACGAACGTCTGTCTTTGGATATATAATTATTTATATATTATTTGTATTATAAAGTTCAGTTCCTAACAATTATAGTCATCACAAAATAAGGAGTCCCCTTTGACGCTGTTGAATCACTTTTAAATTAACGTACTACAGCCAAATCGACCAACTAATCATTCAATAAATCTATCACCCGACTGTTGACCGACTACAATATTTTTTTGGATTTGATCATTTCTGCTCGACGATTTCGTTTTTTCATTTCGAGTCTTGTTTCTAACCGACTTCAAAAACTACATATTTTGAGCATCGAATTGGATCAATTATTGTACTGAATGCAAATACAATTGATTTGTGCAAATATTATAACCATTTAATTTCCAAATAATGCAATTATTTTTATTAATAGATTTTTTTTGAATATTTTATTTGTGATTTGGATTAGTGCTTTATGTGAATTGTTTCGGTTCCCCACTGAATTTATTGATGTCAAAACCGATCTATTATATTGTTATGACTATAATTACATATTAAGCAGTCCTGTGTGTGAGACAAGCTGACTCATCAGTGTCAAGACATTTGTTATCCGGTGTCCCTTTTTGAGTGACCGAACGTAACGGTTGACATTGCCCGGCACTTAGACAGACACTGTATAGTAATGACAGTGACATTTGTCAGTCAGTGTTGCACTGTCAGTGTTTCGTTGTCAGTCAGTGAATGATGACGTAACGCTGTTATTTAAGTAATTGTTGTAATATGATCTAAAAGTATTCTCGAATATAATTCTATTATTTACGAAGTAAGTTGATTTAGTTTTTTCTTATAATCTGTTTTTCTTAATTTATTTTGCAACTTGTTAATGTGATTTCGTTGCACTAATTATTGTAATGCTATTTTTAGATATTTTACAGATATTATGTATATGTAATAAAGACAACATTTGTTTTGATTTATTTCTTTTCTTTTACCCATTTTTACATTAAGTCATTTGAGTAGAGCGGTTCATTCTAACATTTAATCTTGTCATGCAAGTTTTCTATAATTAGCTACTTAATTTTTAAAGAAGTTAAAAAACTGGGTAGTACAATTATAAAAACGATGATTTTGTACCACGAATTTGTATTCGAATTATAAGTAAAATTTAAACGTGTATGAATAAATTGTAAAAACAACTTACGGGTAGACTGACTTTTCATTCCTTAATTTAAATAAATATAGATGTTATTATGAACATATTTAGTACTCTTTGTGTATATTTTTAAGTTTAACATACCTGAAATTTGTATCGTGTCAAACTGTATAATATACAACATGTATAATTTACGATGCGTCTACTGGTAAACTATATTCGGATACAGTGTAATTGCACACGAAATATTTCATCCGAAGAATGCTGATGTAAAGAAAAAGTCTTGCTTTGTTCTACCGAAAGTGTTAAACATTTTATGAAGACTACGCATCCTTTTATATAATAACCATTTACTTAATGGTAACCGTTCAGTATCTAAGCAAACTCATTATACACATAACTCTAGTTACTTAGAATACATCTAACTGTACGCTATTCGTAATAAATGAACTAAAATCTGTATAAAATTACTGCAGTGGTCAAATCGATGCTATAAAAAGACGAAGACAATTTAAAAACCTCGGTAAATTTTATATATTAATATCTACTAATAAATATACATAAAATTTATTTGAAAGTGGGTTTGGTTAAACTTATGTTGGGTTAATGAAGTATTGTTTAAATATATGTTATTTATTATATACATAATGATAGTATATATGTATAAATGTACTATATAACAACACGGAATTACACCAGATGTCTGAGATTAGCCAATGACACACGAGAATTTAGGCGTTAACGATTGCAGAAAGAAAAACGCTTACAAATTTACCCAGTTCAGTTTAACGCTTGGTTCGACGTGGTACATGTCAATCTTTAGGTATTTGATGCATCAAACTATGGTTTAGAATATTAATTATGTCTCCAAGTGCTCCTATTTAAAGGCAGAAATGAAGTGGCAACGCTATTGATGGTGAACCCACTCCAAACCACAACCGCTTTGTGATGGGTGGGTGTGGGTTAATGGGAATACCAGTTAATTTCAATTATAAATATTCGCAACTTACAGATATAAGTCGGTTTGCTTTAAAAAAATATGTACATATTTGTGAGTATCTTTTAAATAAAATTTGTAAACATCATATTATAAAGAAAGAGCTTGTAATAGAAAGAGAGCCCAAGAAGCTCTTTACTTCCTCAGTTTATATATGTCACGTGGTCATAGTCTGATTATGGCCTAGTCAAAACCAAACTTTAAAAAAATTAACAGATGTTCGTCTGGACTTACCATCAAAGCTACCATTTCATTTAGTTTAGCAACTGCTCTTATTATTTCGTACATAGAACTGTATGACATAATTTTTGTAGTCTTAATTATCAAGCGTCAGTCGTTTTCGGAATAATTTATTTTCTCATACAACGCATTGGAATTAAAAATAACATTCATTAGTCGTCTAACTGTTTATTTAGATGTTTAGGGTTAGCACTTACACTAGTCGTAAATATTGTTATTGTAAAATAAACTCTAAAACTGAAATAGACGATATAAATTTATTTGTTTGAAGTATACATGTATAACAAGTATTGTAATATAATATTATATGTATTTTGTCAATCAAATGTATGCAGACAATAATAGTATGATATATGTGTTTGTAAGTATTTTATCTTTAGCTTATTAAAGGCAAAGGTTATTACACAGGAAAGGTTGTTAATGATCACTACGCAACCGCAATCCCGCAGTTTTAGCATCAATGATAGTCGATTTTATGTCTAATATTGCATAAAGTGGTCTTACGTTAAATTGTCGCTGAAAAGTTGGCTAATTTCGCATGTACGTCACCACCCAAAGTTTGTAGTCGAACAAATACGTTTTGTTGAAAACACATTAATGAAACCGAAATGTAACTTATACTGAAAGTATTGTTTGCAAAATTTTGTGATGTTTTTAAAATGAATTGAAAATTTTGTACTTTCTTCGTGTGGTAGGAAAACATGTTCGAACGCCAGAGATAACCAAACTCTACAAAAAAATATAAAAAAATCATAATGTGGGACGGAATCTAAATTCATTGTCACCTGTATTGTTACCTGTGGGATAATCTTTGTCTTATACGTATTGTATAATGATATATCCGATAACCTTTGTCATATTGTAACAATTTGATGTCCTGTTCTCTAGTCGTCATATTATCTTTGAGTTCGGGTAGGTAATGACTTCTAATCATGTCTGTCTGGTATGATCTGTCATTGTTTCTCGCTTTAGGTACACGACTTCATTCCATTATAAGATATTTTATTGATGTGTAATATCTTTCCTTTTGCTTTCCCGCAATCTGTAAAAGTATTTTCCTGAACAGGGACGGAAGTGTGTAACAGAAAGCCGGGGAAGCGCACGCTTTTTGATTTGACCAATAAGCGTACGCGGGTGCTAAATTTGACTGTCAGACGGTAGGTGAAATAACAGATGTTACACATCATAAATATGCTACTACTGTAAGGCTGTGGTCTCGAAGTAAGCGGGCGCGGAGTGGTAATGTAGGCTCACCGCCGCTCTCCGCACTGCTGCCTGTCTTAGAGACCAAGTCTATATAAATCTACGCATTAGAACGCCACCAACTTCCCGCTCCTGTTGAGATCGTATCCGCGGTCTTATGGATATTGTTTTTTATTATTACTTTGTATTCTATAGGTGGTTTTTTCAGCAAGTAATCGAACAACTGACGACGATGTGATAAGGTCTAGTTTTAGAGAATTTGGAAAATAAAAATAATGTGTTAATGTTCTAAATCGTGTTTTATTTTCGTCGTGAAGAAACCGTGTTTTTCTCTTGCAATTCTTTCGTGTTGTGAGAACTGATTTCGATTTAGGTTAGGAGTAGATTGTTTATAGGAATTCTATCTTTATTCAATATGAAATTGATTTACTTTTCCGGGTAGAACTAACGTCACGCAGACAATTAATTTATACAATAAAGCTACCTCATATCAAATTTTGGGAAATACAGAAACTATATACTAATATATAAAGCTGAAGAGTTGGTTTGTTTCAATGCGCTTCAAATCTCAGGAACCGCTGGTCCAATTTTGAAAATTCTTTCTGTGTTGGATAGTCCATTTATCGAGGAAGGTTATAGGCTATATATCATCACGTTAATACTAATAAGAGCGGAACACCAATGAAGAATGGTTCAAAAACGGGGGAAAAACTTTCACGCTACGGGCAATAGAAGACGCAAACGAGGTTGCTTGGGTCAGCTAGTTAGTAATAAAACTTTACACATTTTACACACTGCAGTAGTCAGGTTTTAGTTTCGTGGGGGGTTTCAAGATAATAAAATGACTGTCCCTTTAACTGTAATAATTATTATAAAAAGTTAGAGATATAAAAATCACTAATAGTGCATAAACATTTCCGGGGGTTGTGGGAAGGGGTTTAACCCCAGTACCCCCCTCCAGCTACGCCTATGACATAGCCCTCTAATATTAAACTAGGCAGGCTAGGTACCTGTACCTTTACCATACATATATATATTTTATGGATAAAGCGTCAAAGAATTCCTCATTATATATCATTTATTTGCTTATTATATATTTGCTCACCTACATTTTCAGTTTAGAAAACAGATACCGTTGCCAAGTTATTCTAAAATTATTTATTTATATAAATATACTCATAAAAATTTAGAAACCTATGTCCAGCAGTGGACTATTAAAGGTTGTGGCAAAATGGCAGGAAAAATGTAAAGATAGGTGTCACCTTTGAAAAGCAGCAGTTTTTGACAAATTCAAAAAAATACCGAGTTTTCAGTCAACAATTGTTTATTCTCATATTTCGTCTTAAATACAAATGTGTTCTAACATTCACATCCAACATCTGTGCTCCTAGCATGAGTTTTTTTAGTTTACGTGTTAGCTTGTCGATTTCGCAACGTAAAGTAAAGAGTCATAATAGGAGTACTTTAAACTTATATTTACCCAAAGATTGATTTTCATACTAATTAACAAGTAATAAATTAAAAAAGTAGTATCTCGTTCCTTTTTATTAAAGAAACGAAACTATTATTAGATATTGCGAGACAAAAAAGAAATTCTAAATAGTATAAAATAAATTTATTAACATTATTAGTCGTGAAAATTGTATTTAACGCCTTATTGCCTATGACTGAACAAAACATCTTAAACTGACAGAACTGTCAATTTGACAGCAGTGTCAAAATTACAAGTGACGCTGCAAATTGAATTTGAATTTCGCCTAATATTTGACAGCGGTGACAACTGATAAAAATCCAAGTTCTTAACTACGCTCTCGGCAATTCAATTTGCGTAAAATATATTTGACATCGTATTATTGTATTTATTGAATTAATCCGCCTTTCTGAAAGAAGACGTCAATCTAATAACCTTTAATGTTCTAAACAATTTCCATCACGTTATTCTAACATTTATAAAACATTGACTTTAGTAATGTAAAACATTCAGTCGACGTATTTACAGATAGGTATTGAAATTAATATTAGTTTTTTATTCAACTGAACATATTATATATACATAGTTTTTGATTAGACTAGGGGTAAATGTATTCGGGTTGGCGGCGCGAGCCCTACAAAGAAGAAAAGAAACATCAGATTTCCTACACAGAAGGGGTCCATCTTCAAACTGTAGGTGGCCGAGGTACGTCGGGGCTCCAGGGATTTCCTTTCGAGGGTGCATCTGGTTCCTCGGTATCTAATACCCGAGACGGTGAGCGGTTTTATACGGCTCGAGTCCAACATAGCCACCAGTCAGTGGTACCCGCGGGGATTTCCGCACGACAAAAAACAAAAGGGGGTGAATGTTTGATGGTTAATCAAGATTTCTGCAGAACAAATAAATTATAAAGAAACCCGAATAGGTGTACCGTACATTAAAATTTAAGTTTATCGTGTAATCTTTTAATATTTAAATTCATAAACTATAAATAAAATCTCAATACAAATCAGCCTGTGATCGACTTGTGACACGGCTAATAGACATACGAGGTACAAAACACTTTTGCCTTTGGTACACTAGATACAGTATTAGCACGTAGTAGGACCACGGGTAAAGGATGGTATGGTCTCAGAAATGTCACGAATTATTGTATCATAGACTTAAGGTTGCAGAACAGACAAATCAAAATTCATTTACATGAATCGTCACACTTGACGGCTGAACGTGACTTAAGACGAGTGAGATAGAAATACGTCACAAATTGTATCTAAGTGTACATATTCACAATTTGAAACATAAATATATACATATGCAACATTCATAAGCTCGCTTTATGAAAAGGGTCATCTAGGCTAGGATTAGTCAAGTAAGAGAGATCTACATACTTTGATTTGAGTTTAGAGATAGTCTATTTTGTTTGCAAAATAACTTAGGATAAGGACAGCTGTTGAGACTTTATTTTGTGGATCGTTTTATGTTTTCTTATAAAGGAAAATGATACAGTCAATTATAATAATACCCCGTTTTCTACGAAATATTTTTCCAAAATATGTTATCAATTTTTAAGCTCAGATTACGCGGTGTTTAAACGTTACCTTTTACCTATTTTATCTTAACTTATTGGGTATAAGGTAGAAAAGATTTTAAGCATTTTACACCAAGTAACTTTATAGAATTTGATATGCAGTTTTTTCATTAGATATTCAGATTTTTTACTTAGAATACTGTATGTCATTTTCAGGATTATAAAAAAGAGTATTGGAAAATTTCAAATCAAAATAGAGGTATTTAGATGCGTTTCACTCATTTACAGAACATCGTAACTAATAGTGTCCTTGTCACTATTATCTGGTCTGACGTCACATGGTAACGTTATTGTGGAGCGACGTTAACTGATGACGTGACATGCAACGTGGGAGTCCTCGACGTCATCTGTAGTCGGTGCCAATGGCGCCAGCTGCGTCGCTGTAGGTCTTCGCTAGGATCTCGGGCGGTTTGCGTCACCTGCAGAAATGTGGTTGGATTTAGAAGTGCGGTGCCGTCATAACTATCCTTACAAACGAAATATAATAGATTCTTAGATTCTACTCTTGCTTTCAATCAGGCAGAGTAGTCATTTTGGCAGCTTTCAACACAAAAAAAGAGATTTTGTTTAGGTATGTTCTTTGATTGTTTTTAATGTTTTGAAATTTTCACGCATAAGATGTTCAGTCGAGTTTTGCATTAACGTATTGAGAACCGAATTATTGAATTATTTACAGTTGAAATATTTACAAAAAAAAGTTTATATGTATGTATTTTTACCAGCTTTTTTCTTTTTTTAATGTGTAGGTGTTATAAGAGCAGACTGATGGTAAGCGATTATCGCTACCCATGGACCCCGCATCTCAGAGGCGTCACAAGTGCGTTACAGCGAGGGTGTCAACGCAGCTATACAACACAGCTACAACCATCAGGACGACTACGATCGTGGGTTGATTGTCCCTTGAAGATAAGTTTCGTAGCTTTTTTATAGTATTACGAAGTAAATGAGATTTTTTTGAGAAACCTATGATATATTAACGGGTGACGCATGCGCCGAAAATTTAAGACCTAAACGGTACAAATATGTCGATAAACGACGATTTTAAATGATGTTAAAGTATGTAAACAAAGGAATTTTTGCTAAGTCAATTGTATATGCTTCTATATTATATCAGTTTATATATTGAAAAATTCAAATTATTTAAGAGGGAATGAGGGTTGTCTAGTTCCCATAACACAAGCTCTGCTTAGTTTGGGACTAAATGGCGTTGTGAGTTAGAAAAAAAAGGACATAGCTGGACATAGCCTCTCCAGGAGAGGCTATGTCCAGCAGTGGACTGTCCGAGGCTGTTGATTATGATGACGATTGAATATGTATTCCATTTTGGATAAATAAGTGTTATTCACGTGGAATAGCAAAATTCTTTTTTCATGCGGTTACATTACATCGTGTATCGTATGTATCATATAGTGTGTACTAAAGACAAAAGTAACATATTATATGATATTGCATAACATTCTGACTGCCTCGGTGGCGTAGTGGTAGCGTATGCGACTGCTAAGCTGGAGGTTTCCGGTTCGATTCCCGGGTCGGACCAAATGTTTATATAATCTGCAAATATTTGTTTCGGAGTTTGGGTGTTTTGTATGTATATTATGTATGTATTTACAAAAAAAAAAGTATATAAGTATTTGTATCAGTTGTCTAGTACCGATAACACAAGCTCTGCTTAGCTTGGGACTGATGGCGTTGTGTATTAGAAGTCCGGAATATTTATTTATTATTTATCCCGAACAATTAACAAATCCGAGGTCAAAGTTAGTCTACAAACAAACGGAGAATATACTCACTTTTGCGCGCTGTTAGCTCCAGGGCAGTATGTGACGCTAACGCAACGACTAGTGTGGCTGCAAGAGCGGCCAGTTGTGTGCGTACACATAGCACTTGCCTCGCTACACATGCTAGTGCGAGACCAGCGTGACGTGCAGCCAGGGTCACAGACCAAGGACCCCGCCAGCCTGGACCACCAATACAGAGACCAGCCTGGAAAACAGTTCACAAAGGTACAGGAAACACCAGGCAAACATCATGAAATTTTAGATAAGTGTCTTGATAATATTATAGTATTGATAGTTTAATATTAAATACTCATTCATATAGTGAAGGTTTAAAAATACAGTGTATTAGAACTTATGTATTATGCTTATAATAAATAAATAAATATTTCGGACATCTAACACACAACGCCATCTAGTCTCAAGCTAAGCAGAGCTTGTGTTATGGGTACTAGACAACTGGTACTAGAGATGTCCGAAATATTTATTTATTTAACGGAAAAATGTCGATTGCAGAACTTTCTAGATTTAAATTTTGTTTTACATGTAATACCTGCAAAACGTCCCAAAGCGCAGCACATGCTCCCCAAGCAGCCGCTGCAAGCGCTGGTAGTGCTAAATCCGTTCTTGCAGCTCTCCACCGCAGCAACGCAAGTATTAACGAGGCATGCGCTGCGCCACCTCCTGCAGCGAGTGCTCCTCGTCTGCCTCTAGCTGCAGCCATGCTAAGAGTCCCAGCTGCAAGTGCTTGCAAAGCGCCAGCACCGCACAGAGACCGCCACGCACACCACCAGCCATCCACACACACGCCGTACCACTGAAAAAGCAGAGAAATACTTGTCGTCTATGTGATTGTACGAGTCAACTGTACGATTGGCCTAGTGGATTAAGTGGTCATCACGCCGCTACCTACTGCGCCAAATACTGTGGGTTCAAATCCTACATGGAACAACACTTTGTTCATACAAAGTGTTGTTCTAAGTCTGGGTGTACTTTGTGTACATTTCATTTTTGTTTGTAAAATCCCCCGCGGCACAGGATGTATATTCCTAATGCCTGAAATGTCTTTAAAAAAAAAGAGACTCAATTAGATAACAATACCTAGGCGAAAATAATATGTTCTATTTTCAAACATATATTGACGGAAGCTTGCAATATATTTGAATTTCTCAGGAATCGATTTAAAAAATTATCTACAACTTAGGACATAAAACATTTCAATATTACCTATATCTATCTATACTTAATCACTGTTAGACAGCCCATTTATCGAGGAAGGCTAGGAAGTTATATATCATCGCGCTAAGACCTATAGGAGCGGAACACCAATGAAGAATGTTTCAAAATCAGAGTTTTTTCCTTTTGTAAGCTTCCGCTGCATACGCTGTGTAAACGGTTAAAGTTTCACAAAAACAATTTATGAAAGAATAGTTCCACTTTAAAATTTAACAAAAATACATGACAGCACGTGTCTATTTTTTGAGGGTGGTTCACTATAACCGTTTTTCTAATAACCAAAGTTCACACTGTATAACATCACGCTATGGGCAATAGGAGATGCAGACAAGGTTGCGAGGGTCAGCTAATACCAGTACATAGTATCAAGTTGTCAATTACAATTATAATTCATGTTATAAAACAGGCTTGCCGCCAGGCTTTTTGTAGAAACAATTATTATTATAATTTTTCGCTTTCAAATAGGTCTGAGAGAGCAAAAATAAACCCATTTCATTCGTCATTACTGTCCGTCTAATATAAATAATTTGAATGTAGGAGAAATTTGAGGTTATTTCTTTAGTTTTAAGGTGAATTTATTCTTAGGTCATGACTGCTAATGTATCACTTTTCTGCAACATGTAAAGGAGACCTGTAGTTTTATTTAAAAGTCGTGTACAGCCTATATATAGTTTTTTTTTATTGGGCAAACGAGCAGACGTGTCATCTGATGGTAAGCGATTACCGCTGCCCATGGTCATCCGCAACACCAGAGGCTTCACAAGTGCGTTGCCGGCCTTTGGAAGATATGGAGAGGGATGGGGAGGGGTTGAGGCCTCTGATATCCTCACTCGCTCGGTGAAACACAGCGCAGGCGCTGTTTCCCAACGGTTTTCTATGAGGCCGTGGTATCGCTCGGGTCGAACCGGCCCATTCATGGTAACTAACCAAAATAAGTGCAACCGTTTTCCGCAATATCTTTTGTATGAACGTCAATCTTTCTGTTTTTCACTTTATTCATCATTTTTAGAAAGTTTAAATACGTACCTTAATATAAGATGTATAAATAAATCCCTGTTGAAGTCCAATGAACAACCCCATCGGAGCTCCTAGCAATGCTCTGGGGTCTTTTACTATAGAGCGAGCATCTGGAGGCGGGGCAGGTGCAGAAGTCGCTCCGTACACCCCCAGTCCAACTGCTAAGATTGCAAGTAGAGACCAAACTGCCACCAAGATCCTTCGGCCGTCAGCATTGAGGACCGTTCCTGACAGAGTTTGGGTATCAGGACAGCCTGCTGCCCCACATATACGTTCCTGAAAACACAATTTTAATGTAAGTGGTGTTTTCAAGTGTAGTAATAGAAATGGTTTGGTTAACCGTTTTCTTTTCTAAATTAAAGATGATATCAGCAGTTCGGTGATGCAACAAGTTCATCCTTGACTACCTCGGAGGTACTTCTTGAGGTCTCAGGCTCGATTCCGGGGTCGTACTAAATGTTTGTATGACTTACAAATATCTGTTTCGGAGTTTGGGTATTTTCTATGTATAATATGTATCTATGTATTTACAAAAAAAAAGTATATATGTATTTATATCAGTCGTCTAGTACCCATAACACAAGCTCTGCTTAGCTTGGGACTAGATGGCGTTGTGTGTTTAGATGTCCGAAATAGTTATTTATTTATCCCATGATGCTCTCATATACTGGGGTAAGAACTGGGGAAAGAACACATAGAAGAAGACTTAAGATTGTACCTATAACCTTATCGTCTATGAGGTTTGGTGAGGGATTGAATTAGGATAAAATATTTTTTTTATTTAATAAAATTATGTAAAAGGAAGATAGGAAAGTACCTCATAATCATCTTCCAGAAAATAGTCCTCAGGTGGTGGCCACTTCGGTAACGAGATGTTTGTTGGAGCAGGAGTAGAAGGACGAGCAATTTCCTCTGGCCAAATTAGTAGCGCAGCACCAAGTAGTAATGAACCTGCCACAAGCCCGATATCTTGAGCAGCTCTTAAAGCTCTTAATGCCCTTCGTAAAGCAACTTTTCTCCTAGCCTCATCGCCTGCTGCTTGAGCCAACGATGTTGCTGAAGCTGACAATGCCAGTGACATTGGCGACAAAGTTACTCCACAAATCCCGTACAAAAGAAGTAAAACTGACAATGGAGTTTCTACCGTATGCGCTGTTAGGAGAATACAAACTAAAGTATGTGCAATAGCTATAACCAACCTCGCTCCTGTTTTTTGTAGTATGAGGGGTGAGAATGGAGCTACTATTGCAGCAATTGTGTGCATTATAGCCAAGGGCATGGCCCCAGCCTCTGCTCCAGCAAATGCTGTGAAAGGGAGTAACGCGGTGGCGCAAAGACCGCTTGAAATACAAAGTAGTGTGAATCTTTTGACCAGGGGCTTTGGTAACTTCGGAGGTTGTCGTGCAAGGAGCCGTCGAACTGACGCTGCTCCAACCGAAGAGGCGGCGGAATCTCGACGGCGTGTCGCAAGGACAGGCCCTGTTACACGAATTGGTGTTTTCTGCTTCTTCCAAGGCCATTCTTTCTTATATATAGTGCTAACTGGAATCTGTGAAAATAAAGATTTATAATTTCATTGATGACTTTGAATATTAAAACTTGTTATAGAACATAATTTAGCAATACTTTTTGAATTGGTTTTTTGATACAATTCGATAAAAAAATTAGTCCTAGCAAACCGACTTTAAGAAAAAGTCGAACGAAAATTCCCTTTTTTTGGGCTTAGCACCGACTTCAAACAGATTTAAGAGACCTAGCACACATTATTATACTACTATTTAAATAAATAAAGAATTAGGTATAGCTAAGAATTGTCACACAGCAATTTATGAAGAGCTAAAGCTAATGTTAAGGTTTTAATAAGGTAATTGATATTTTAACTACATTAAAACTCATATTTGTATTATACATTATAATGTATATGTATGTACACAAGCTGTGGTAATTGGTTAGCACTGTATTATTTTTTGATTAACCTGTGTGATGATAGCGCGGTGTCGGTGCGGGTCGGATACGGTGCGGACAGCGGCGCGGACAGGCGTCGGACGCGAGCGCTCCGTGAGATCCGGTAGGCTGCCCATGCGCACGAGCCGGCTACTCACCGGCGGACCTGCGCTCCGCTCTCATACCTGGACATCACATATTAATATTACAAGAACCTTCTAGCAAAGTATAGACGACTTACTTTCAAAACTACTGCACGGTTGGCCTAGTGGTTTGAGCGGTCGCCCCGCCACATTATACCGTGCCAAGTGTTGAGAGTTCAAATCCCACATGGGACAACACTATGTGTGATCCATAAATTGTTATTCTAAGTCTGGGTGTTCTTTGTGTCCATTTCATGTTCGTTTACAAAGTCCCCCGCAAGATATCTTAAAAAAAATAAAAAAAGCTATTGAAATTATTATTTTCTCATCCATCCGTATGAACAATATCTTTTAGTACTCTTTATCTCCCGTTTCTCTCCAAATACCTATCTTAAATCATAAGATGCTGTGATTTACACCAATACTGCGAAAGCATAATGGGTGTGAACAATGCAACCATGGCGGCCTCCACATACAACATAACATACTGCAGCGCCATCTACCGAAGTTACACTGAATTACGAAGTAACGTACTACACGTAGTAACTACCAAACCTGTATCGCGCAATAGAAGTTCACGCGCGATTATCATATATACAACATCCCAACATCAACTGTTGGGCAGTGGACCGCCAGGCATGATTACCTCTGGTCGGAGGATCCTCCCTTTGTATGTTGGAGGATGGGTGGAACATGATACCCGTTCCCCAATATGTTTAATTCTCCTGAACCCTTTGAAATACAAGCAAGAGTGAATGAGTGTAATATTAACTTATTTCTAACGGTACTAAATAGAACGCACACTTTTGTGGGCTAGAGTTTTATCCAAAATCAAAAGGTTGACACTCACATAGAAACCTGATATGGCCAAACTTTGGTAAAGAAGATACACGACATAAATTACAAGCGTTGTCAGCTGAGTCAGTTTTCGGGGAACAAATTCAAAGTTTGTTTTTTATGTGAGGAATATCAATGTTACCCGAGGAGAATTATTCTCAATTATAGTCCGGCCACTCAGAGAATGCGTTTCTGACACTTGTAAATTCGTCATGAGTAGTGATGTACCATGAATATCATTAATAATATTTGGTAACAGTATTTATAGCATTCATTATGCATAATTATTCAATTTAGATATATTTTATATTTCAAACACAATATTAACAAAATTGTTGATGGATGAATTAAATTTAATCGTAATTTCTGAATGAAACCAAGGGAAAGAAAATAAAAATACTGTATTTATTGAAAAATATATATTATGAAATACATAGTTTTAAGATTTCAATAATGTCAAATCAAAATTTAATCCGACTCCGATTCGCTTGAGGACTCGCTGTCATCTTCACCAACATGTATTATCATGTTATTATCAATCATAGTGTCTATACGAATAATGCGGTCAAAGTCATCAAATATCATTTTTTTAGTTTTTTCAACCACCTTCATCCAGTAATCTCTTGTGACTTTTTCGCATGCTTCTTTTAAAAGCGTCTTCATCTTTTTATGCCATATGGTGGAGAAGTATTATGGCGGGCTGCATATCCTTTAATTTGAGCCCAGATTAGCTCTATGGCATTGTACTGGCAGTGATATGGAGGAATTCGGAGAACGCGATGACCATACTCCAGAGCCAGCTCATCTATTTCGTATCGAATATTTGATAGCTTATGGTCGTTGACTAATTTCATCAGCTCAGCTTTTAGCATTGACATATTTGCGTCAATGCCACTTCTTTGCAGCCAAGCCACCAATTCCTCTTTTCTATTAGCTTGAGTAGGTGCTTTATTTATTTGCACCGAATGATAAGGGGCGTTATCCATTATTATAACTGAAGGCTCTGGAAGGCCAGGTAGCAACACATCCTGAAACCTCTCCTTGAATACAGCCGCATTCATTTCTTCGTGGTAGTCAGTGGTAGTTTTTGACTCAAATGCTAATAAAACATGTTCCACAAAACCATACTTCGCACAACCAGCGTGGCATATTATGAGACGTGCTCCTTTACCGATTGGCACTTTCGACTTCGACGCTTGAGTGTCATCTGTCCAAGAACGAGAAAGCTCGTGATTGGTGTTCAGCCATGTCTCGTCAATGAAAACGACTTTGTCCCAATTATCGATTTTTTTGCTTCTCTTAGAAAAGTAATTCTTTTTACCAGAAATATAAAGGGATAAAAATAGTTTTTCATTTATTTTTAATTCAGCTGACTGATATCACGACAATTATTTTTATAAGTTGGGTTTGGTCGTACCTATATCGTATTATAAACTATATTAAATATGTATTAAGTACATTATACACACTCTCGAATAATTTCTCCGATGTCCCCAGGAACTTTAATGTCGTTTGTATAAATGCCCAAAGCATTTCGGTACATTTCTCTGAAATGGTGACAACATCCGACTGTACGACATCCTTACATACTTTGTAACTCATCTTGTTCTACTGTTTTTTTGTGTATTCAATAAAGATAAATAAATAAAATTATATATTATAAAATTAGAACGTTTTATTTAACAATATATCGACCGACAGAATATATTACGATTCCAAAAATACTCAGTTACAATTGAGTATTATTTTGTCTCATCACTACAAAAACAAACTATTGACATAACCTTGAAACAGCGCAGTTTGACGTCGTTAGACTTTTAAAAATTATTGTTCTTAAATTAATTAATTGATTAATTGTTAATAACTTTAGCCCAAAATAAAACGCTTATTGTACATTAGCATGATTATTCAATTTTTAATGTTATTATTCATTATTAAGGTTAATAAAAGATATTTAAAATTTTGCCATAAATTGTACACCAGTTCAAAGTTACATCGCCCATTGGATCACGACCTGTCAGGAACGCATTCTCTCAGTGGCCAGACTATATGAGTATTTATTACTAGCTGACCCACGCAACCTCGTATGCGTCTTATATTGCCCGTAGCGTGAAAATTTTCCCCCGTTTTTGAAACATTTTTCATTAGTGCTCCGCTCCTATTAGTAGTAGCGTGATGATATATAGCCTATAGCCTTCCTCAATAAATAGACTATCCATCACCGAAAGAATTTTTCAAATCGGACCAGTGGTTCCTGAGATTAGCGCGTTCAAGCAAACAAACTGCACGGTTGGCCGAGTGGTTTCAGCGGTCGCCATGCCGCTTGCTACTGCGCCAAGTGTCGTGGGTTCAAATCCCACGCGGTACCTACAACACTTTGTGTGATCCACGAATTGTTGTCCCGAGTCTGGATGTTCTTTAGGTCCGTTTCATGTATGTCTGTAAAGTCCCCCACGACACAGGATGTTTATTCCTAATGTAGGAGTTGTCTTTTTTAAAAAAAAAAAAAACAAACAAACTCTTCAGCTTTATTATATTAATATAGATAAATTGAAATAGGTATATGCCCCATAATGTTATTGGCACACGCAAATTTTGTCTGAGCAAATCATTTTGTATTAGACGGTAATATAACAATAGCTTTACTCAGTTATACCTTCAGAATATCTCAAACGTGACATACAATGAATAGGACAATGTAACAGTAGGAAGGCTCGCAATACGTTCATTACATAGTACCAGACACAAAGACAGCTGGTTATTGTATCCACGTGACAATGACTGGCCATGTCTTGTATATGTCGCTGGTATATTGTCAAAGCGTGTTATTACAATTTCATTATAATGAAAGGTGGAAGGATTTCGTCAAAGGTGCGTTGCCGGCCTTTGGAGGATGGAGGGGTTGGGACATGGGCCTCCGGTTGGTGAATAACTGATTCATTTTAAAATATTTGGTTTGACTTGACTGCATAGACTGATAGAACACTTTGTGTAATCCATAATTCGAATGCTCCCATTATACTGGATTTATTTTTCTGTGATTTGTCTTTATAAGAATATGTAAATACAAAAAAAAACCTTTTCGCCCTCCGAAAAGTATCACCGACGATTTTATTCATGTCAATGACTGAATAAAATAAATTTCAGAACGTTAGTTAGGTACGTACGTACTACAAGTCATGTATGGAAAGACTTGAACCCATTTGGCAAGTTACATTTGCAAACAGACAATAAATCTAGATGTTGAGACAATCCAATTTCTTCTATTTTATGCTCCGACTACGAGCAGCTACTTAGGGCTTGGGATGGTCATGTTTCGTGAAGTTTTCGCATTTAACTTTCGACACGAACTTCGTTTTTATTTCTCAAATGCTTTCAAGTAGAGTAGTGTTTAATCAACTGTAACCTCAAGTTGGATTTTTTCTGTTCTTTAGTATAGCATACTTTGGTTTGTCATTAGCGCCTTTAGTAAAATATATTTCTTGTAAGAGTAGAAGAATTAATATAATCTCATTCATAATCTCATTCAATTCACGACTGAATGCAATATGCTGCATCTATTTTAATGAAATTTGTCGTGGCGATACTTTGTTTGTTTAGGAAGAACCGACATACACGCGAATGTAGCTGTGGGCAAAAAGGAATTTTATAATATGTAACTAGTGCCCACGAAGAAAAATGAGATTTGTTATATCCTTTTAAAAAACTCTTAAACCAAGAATCCTTTAGACGAAATTTCTAATGTATGTTAGCGATGAACAACAGCCTTGACAATTCAGTACATGCTGTGGCGTTTGTTTGTGTCGATCTATGATTTTTAACTGTAGCTTCAATTTAACGTTCATAAATGTGACTTAGAAAAAAAAAAAGAACCAAGCAAGTGTATATACAAAAGAGTGTCGATTGCTTAGTGGCAGGTTTGTAATATTAACACAATAGTTTTTTACTAAATACATATAAGTGTATATACGGTACATGTACCAAAATAACATTTTTAACAATTTTTGTCTGTCGGTTTGTCTGCCTTCGTGTCTGTTTGTTATTCCGGCTTTTCTCTTTAAGCGCTGGACCGATTTTGACGTGACTTTCACTGATAGGTAGCTGATGATACAAGCAGTAAATAGAGTTATTTTAGACTAAATTCACCACGCGGCGTTACCCGTGGTACGACAATATCCGCGTGAAACACCGTGTGGCTCAGCTAGTAAGTATATAAAATTTAACAACGGTTGAATGAGGTATAGTTATCCAGTAGGTATATATTTTAAACCATTATAATGCATAATCTATATTTTAAGAAAAATAAACGAATTCGAGAACTAAATCAAATTAAAATGGGACCACACTGGAAGCACCAGCTTCCAAATAAAATAAGAATCAACAAAATCGTTTCACCGAGTCGGAAGTTCTGAAGAAACAAACATAAAAAAGTACAGTCGATTGGAGAACGTCCTCCTTTTTTGAATTCATTTAAAAAGTCTATAGAATAATGGAGGACTGACAATGAAATAAAAAACAAATGCAAAACGCTCGTAATTTGACCGTGTAACGATTTCTATTTTCAATTAAAACTTAATTAACAATATCAATACATTTTCTTGCTCCAGATGTTTAAAGGAAGATACAATATTTGTTTAAATTGATTCCGAAACGAGAACGAATATTTCCATGTAAATACTGTTTCGGAGTTCCATTTTCATTTACGCCTGACAAACTCATGGAGTGTTTTGTTACTAATTATTAGAATGTCTTTGTATTTTAGTTTACAATTTCGTAAATGGTCAGTTATTTTTAGATTTCAAATAAATATATTTATTCTACGAAGAGTAGATTATTTATTAGGTATTTACTTTTAAATCGTTTGAGTACTTAAATATTTGATTTCAGTTGACAAATGCGTGGAAAACTTTAAATTAGTTTTTGGATTTTGGTGTTCCTTCTGGTAATACTTATTTAAGGTTTTTAATTTTATATGCTTTATATATTAGCGAGCCAGAGCGAGAGAGCAAATGTCGGTGTGTATGTATAAATCAATCAAAATACTTTCATTTTAATCAAATAAACTTTGTAATTATCCTACCCTTGTTCACCTTCATCTCATTCTTTTGTCGATTTACTGAAGTTTCACTTCTATCGTGTTTGAATCGTACACATTTTTTTTGGTATATTTTCTGAAAACGACATACTAAATGTCATGATATTCATTGGAGCCATTTCCGAGGTTCATATTAAATAAATTCAAGTATTGCTTGTTTAAAGGTATTAGATATATGAACTACTAGCTTTTGCCCGCCGCTCCCCTTGCGTGTATGTCGGTAACTGCGATAAAAAGTAGCCTATGCCCTTCCTCAGGAATCAAACTATCTCCATGCTAAATTTCATTGAAATCGGTGCAGTTGTTTAGCTGTGAAAGTAGACAGAGTTACTTTCGCTTTAGTAGTATTAAGTATGGCTTAGTTTTGTCAATAGGTCAGGTAGAATGACGATCTGCGCAAGATGCCCGGCAGGAGCTAGATGTTATTTTGCTTTGCTTTGCCTTGTTTTTTATTTATTGACAAGTTGGCAAACGAGCAAACGTATCACCTGATGGTAAGCGATTACCGCCGCCCATGGACACCCGCAACACCAGAGGCGTCACAAGTAAAAATTAGCGCAAGCGCTATTTTACACCGGTTTTCTGTGAGGCGGTGGTATTACTCCGGTCGAGCAATCCCAATCATAACGAAGTGTGGCCCTCTCACGGTACCCCAACCCTATCCTAGTTCCCACTTTTCCTGAAAATTTTGTATAAGCATGTGTATGAAGTAAAAGCACCTATTCTTATCAATTGCACTTGAGTTATATTATCTGCAGCTTAGCCACACAGTGTTATGGTTGTACTTTTACTACAATAACCGCAGGTAACACCGTGGAGCGAAGATAGTCTAAATAAAGTAGCCTATGTTACTCCTTATATCATCTGTTTCCTGTCAGTGTAAATCCAGTCGAAAACGGTCTAGTCGTTCCAGAGATTAGTCGCGCGGAAAGAACAGACAGACATTTTTTTTTTGAAATAGATTTTTTGATGTAAACAGCGTTTAAATTTTGTATTAAGTGAAAAACTGATAATTTCAAGTAACAAATAGACACTTAAATTTGATTTATTCATTTGTATACATAATTATGGCTCATTTTTTTAAATTCCGGACATCTACCACACAACGCCATCTAGTCCCAATCTAAGCAGAGCTTGTGTTATGGTTACTAGACAACTGATATGAATACATATATACTTTTTTTGTAAATACATACATATTATATATAGAAGACACCCAAACTCCGAAACAAATATTTGTAGATCTCACAAACACTTGGTCCGACCCAGGATTTGAACCCGAGACCTCATGCACAGCAGTCGCATTCGCTACCACTGCGCCACCGAGGCAGTCCTTGTTGATTGTATGTTGCATTGTATAGATGTTATGTATTACATACATTTATATAATTGCTGTTGTAATGGTATTTACTTCAATTTAGAAAGGGTTCTTAGCATAAACACAGCAGGTGTCAATAACTACTAATGAATTGGAAATAATTTTAGATTATAAAATAATCACCATTTAAAAAAAAAAAAACTCCCTACGCCTCATCAAGTCGTAGTTATCAACTAATTGTCATTTAAAGATTATACTGGCATACGCCAAAAAAGCCTTACCTACACCATTTTGGAAAAGAGCTAATACTCTTACACTGCTGGACTGATGTTAACAAAATATAGCTGAGAACCACTGTAAGGCAATTGACTTTCAAATAAAAAAAACCGCATCGGACTCAGCCCATCCGCTTGAAAGCTACGATGCACAGACAGGCACACACACATACACACACAGGCAGACAGACAGATATCGAGTTATAACACCTCTCTTTTTGCGTCATAGGTTTAAAACTAACCTACATTATATAGGTAAAAAGACAGTTGCCTTAATAAAAAACACACTAAAAGCATATATTATAGTTGTCATAATTCATACGATCTCATTCACTTCACTGTATATGTACCAGGAAAAGAATTTCAAAAGGCCTACATACACTTTATACAGACGCCTATAAAACGCCTGTAAATTAGGTCATAGCAAAATAACGCGACAGAGCACAACAAGTTACTTTCAGGCGTTGTGACCTAGCGACAGTTTCTATGCAGCATAAAGGTGTCTTAATACAAAGTATTGAGATCATTTAAATAAAAAGACTTATTAAATATCCCCTTAAATACCTATAATGTGGGTTATTGTTACTATAAATAAATATAAATAGATAAGATAGAAGGTTGATTGAAATTAGTGGTCGCTCTGTGGTCGAAACCCGACCATAGATAAACAAAATTAATTATTATTTTGTTTATTTTTTTTTAGCTTTCTGCACTACTCCATTTTAACTTTATCTGTGTCAAATTCGCATAACTATCGTTCAAAAGGATGCAAAGACACGTATTAACATGCAAATATTTTTCCAACCGAATGAAATCATATTTTTAGACGCGGTTTATGCATATCAAAATGACGGCCTCAAACTCTGATTAGATGAAATTTTTACCACATTCTGTCGAAATTTAAGTTTCATATGAAATATTTTCTGAAGCTTTATTTGACAATATGAACTATAAATTCGAAGGGTTAACTAATCGTTAAAATTACTCACTTCAGTAGCACATATGGTTGTTAATCCTTGCACTTCACTGGTTTAATTCATAATCACAATACAACAACACAACACTTCGATGTTCTTAAACCGAGCACAAAATGTTCTTTTGTTTTAGTGTAACCGTTGTGTTTTTAGTTGTGAACTGTTTTAATGCTATAGTGGATATGTTTATTGTGAAGTCAGCAATGTTGTTGTCGCGTGTGTATTCTTCGGGCGCGACACGACACTGGGATTCGCTTGGTGATGTACAAATAGGGTGACAATGTTCAGGGATGCTGCGGGAATGTTTTGGGATGTCTCTATATAACTGAACGGATACATTTATTGTTGTCAAATACTTTTTATATGTATGATATTTTGTGAGACAATTATAGTTGATGATAATAAGATTTATATTTAAATATTGCTAGTGCAATTTTATTAGGGGTTAGCACACTTTGTAACATGGTACAGGATACGTACAGCGGCCAAGTGGAATATTTCTGAACAGAAAAATAAGTGAGTTATGGCTAACACTCCTTTGGAATGTCATTAATTTCAGACGGGATTAAAAATAAACAGGAGTAACCCATCTTTCCGCAAAAATAGACCGGCTCGACCGAAGTGATATCATGACGCCACAGAAAACCACTTTTAAGTAATTCTATCATTGCTTGCAAAGATTGCGTGAGGTAATCAGAGCCCAAATTCTCTCTAACGACGACAACGAAACACGACAGAGAGAGTTAGTACAGCACGAACTCTGTCATAAAATGACAGAGTTCGTGCTGTGCTGTGCTGCGTTGGCCCATTAATGCAGAAGCATCACTAGGCCGCCATGGTGTGAAACACCATGCTGCATAGTTGCATTGTCTGCATTCGCAATGAGTATGGGGACCACCACTCTTGGATTCTGCTTATGCTTTCCATCAGGCAGAGTAGAGTTATTTTGGCAGGGACAAATATAAAAGAAACATGTATTTACTTCCTATCCAAACATGTCTAAACACCTCCTACTACCGACATACAAGATTTCACTTAAAAAAAAATGTTATATTCTAAAATCTTTTCTTAAGTATATTTCAAATTTCGAATCAAGTTTCGAATATATTATTAATATGTAGCGACATGTTTTAAGACTAATCTTCCAGTTTATGATGATGATTTAAAGAATAATACAACATTTTAACAAAGAAAAAACAGACTTCATGAACTGGACCAAATTGGAATGGGTCGACACGGAAAGCAACAGCTTTCAAATAAAAAAAATACATCGAAATCGATTGGCGTGATACTGAGTTATTCATCAATTTGTCGTTCATATTTTTATCGCAATTTTTTTTTTTTTTTTTTTATTGAATAGGATGCAAACGAGCAGACGCATCACCTGATGCAATCAATTATCGCCGTCCATGGACAACCGTAACACCAGTGGCGTCACAGGTTCGTTGCTGGCCATTGGGAGATGGGGAGGGGATGTAGTATGGGCTTACGGTATCCTCACTCACTCGGTGAAATACAGCGTAAGAGCTATTTCACACCGGTTTTCTGTGAGGCCGTGGTATCACCTTATACCAACTCCTTCCTAAGGAGCGCCTTATGTCCAGCAGTTGACTCTTGATGGTGCCGGTGATGAATCCTTTGTATAGTAGTGCTGGGATAACTTGCCCAAACCATCAATTCATCATGAGAAATGAACTTACGCTCAACCTGTTGCTATAACGCATATCCGAATTGTTCCAAACTCCATAGTCACCCTAAATATGCCAGGGTGACTTCAGTAGAAGGGAGGCTCGTGCACGCATGCGCAGTACCGCGTCCCGTCTGTCTGAGGCCTTAGAGAGTACGTATTAACGTGTATTGTATATATACGTAGGTGTAATATAGTTCAATTTAGTACAGAACATTCAATGTTAGAAGAGAGTTATCGATGTGGTTATTTTCGGGATGGGTTTACAAATGAGTGAGTTATTATTACCGTGGGAGAGCTATGCTTCGGCATGAATGGGTCGACTCGACCGGAGTGATACCACGGCCTCACAGAAATCCGGTGTGAAATAGCGTTTGCGCTGTGTTTCACCGAGTTAGTGAGGATAACTGAAGCCCATCCCTCTCCCCATCCCTTAAATTGCCACCCGATTGCAGGTTTTTTCTGGTCGGCGCTAATCGCCTACCATCAGGCAATACGTACGTAAAATAATGGATAAATAAATCAAGCAGTAAGTAAGAAGTACGAGTATAATAAGCCTCGTTCTAAATATTTTATTCAGGTCCATTTAGCCATTTTGGCGTAATGACGCCATTTTTGGATGGATATTTTACAAAAGTATGTAACTCAATAAAACTGAACGTTTGGCCTAGTGGTTAAGCGTTCGCCACGCCGTTTCCTACTTAACCAAATGTTGTGGATTCAAATCCCACACGGACTAACACTTTGTGTGAACCAAAAGTTGTTGTTCTAAGTCAAGGTGTTCTTTGTGTCGGTTTCATGTATGTTTGTAAAGTCCCCCGTGACACAAGAATTATTTCAAGTGCGGGAGCTGTCATTTTTAAAATTGAAAGAAAAAAGTAAGTGTGCATTTTTTCTTAGTGTCTTTTTATTCTTGTGCAAGTGGCAACTCTGAAATTTTATAATACGAGTATAATAGTTGTAGAGTAAAAAAGAGAGAATAAGAGAAAGAGAACTGCTAGTCCTATGTAATAAAACAAATGAACAGAATTAAAAAAGTGGGTAGCTGTTTTTATTTTCTTAACAAATCTAGTTTTCCGTGGGAGAGCTATGCTTCGGCATGAATGGGTCGGCTCGACCGGAGTGATACCACGGCCTCACAGAAGACCGGTGTGAAGTTAGCAAGGGGCTTGTAGTATCCGTTGTTCCCATCCATCTCTCTCAATGAACTTAATATATATTCCTCCAACTGGCTGTGTTATAAGAGAGGTGGGCTGCAACGCAACTTCAGTCTTCATACCCTCAGCTAACTCCAAATGGTATTTCTTAAGTATTGTGATCAAACCAGCTGTCATTTGCATCTTCGCGAATCTCATTCCTGAAATAAATAATCAATTTTAATTTTTTGGTAAACAATTACTTTACGTCGGAATGAAATGATCTTGAATTTTATTTTATGTATCTATATCAACAACCCATAACGTCCCTTTGCTGAGCTCGGGTCCCTCCAACTAAGCTTGACGACTGTTATCCTATGATTATAAATTAAGGAGACGCTCATTATTTGCCACAAGCTTTTTTTTTTTATGGTATAGGGGGCAAACGAGCAGGCGTATCGCCTGATGGTAAGCGATTACCGCCGCCCATGGACACCCGCAACACCAGAGGCGTTACAAGTGCGTTGCCGGCCTTTAGGGGATGAGGAATTCCTCACTCACTCGGTGAAACACAGCGCAGGCGCTGTTTCACACCGGTTTTCTGTGAGGCCGTGGTATCACTCCGGTCGAGCCAGCCCATTCATGCCGAAGCGTAGCTCTCCCACGGTATAGATTTTCTTGAATAAATCAAGACATGTGTTGTCAAATACAAGATAAAAGAATTAGTTAAGTGATAGCAGTATGTATTACTTAAAAGATTAGAAATTTTTAAGATTCTTGTACAGAACTAACATTATAAATGCAGAGGTTTGTAAGGATGTTTGTTTGGATGCTTTTCACTCTTTAAAGCAAAAAGTACTTAACAGATGAATATGAAAGTTAAAGTATGTATAGCTTATACATTATAATAACACAGAACCTACTTTTTACCGCGATATCTGACGAGCAAAATCTAGTATTAATACACCTAGACTAGACTAATAGACCTAGAAAGTAAAAGTTAGGCCCATGTAGAGAAATTTGAAAATTATGTTTTTACGATTTGAAATATTTTTCACGCATTAGAGTTTTACTAACACTTAGCCCCCTCCAAAGTTATAAGGGCAATGACTTCTTCTAATTTACTTATTTAGTATATTTACTTAAAAAGTTCATCAATACTGATGATAGATAGATCTAATGATGGAGAATAACGGACAGATGGAGCTTACCGACCGAAGAGCGATTATTGTTAGTTTAACACGAGCTAGTTAGCATGCACACTGTTGGAATACTATGCTTTATACCTCACTAACATTTTTTTACATGGTGAATCCCACTCTGGGGCCGCTCCCCCCACCGGGGTTCGCAGCGGGGCGGTGTGTCGGAATCGGACCGACTAAAACCACACGGTGTGCCACTCTGCGCCTAAGAAGGGAGGGGTCCGGGAACTGCTGTTATTGACACAACCGGACCCCTTACCTAACTTTTTTTTTTACGTTTGGAACCCCCCTCGGTCCATCATCCCGCCGGGGTTTGCGGCCGGGCGCTGTGTCGGAATCGAACCGACTAAAACCACACGGTGTGCCACTCTGCGTCTGAGAAGGGAGGGGTCCGGGAACTGCTGTTCTTAACACAAGCGGATCCCTTACCTAACTAACTTAACCTAACCCGTAATACGCTTAACTAACTCTATTTACTCAGAATATACATTTTGAGTATGAAAAACTATGGTGTATAAGTTTTCAAATGCTGCGAAAACTTTTTACTTAGTCTCTCATTAAAGTTTTGTATGGCGTTAGGTATAATTATTCACTATGCTAATTATTACCGTTTGAGAATGCAGATAAAGACCTCTCACATTTTTCAAATGATTTACTAATTAAAAGGAACGGTAAAGCAAATATAGGATAGCAGATTACTTTAAAACGAGAATTAAATGATATTTTGATAAAAAAAATGTCTTAGCATGCACAAAAGAGTTTACAGGGAGTTGAATTTTCTATTAAAAGTAGCTAAAAGAGGTTAAGCGGCTCTTACTTTTTAAATTTAACTAAACAAATAATTCAAGTTAAATTTAAGATCAAAATGATACTTGCCAAATTTTCATTATTGTCAGTAGTCCAATAAAGTTGGACATAAGCTTCTCCCAATCCAATTTTATTAAATTTATATGTACATATTTTTTTTTCTTTTTTTTTCTGTAAATGCCCTACTAATACAAGTAAGACATTGTTATTACGATCTAGTCTACTGACTAATGAGTAATTTTACTTTGACCTAAATTATAAAATAAAACTATTATAAGATTGTGTCCATTAACACTTTTCTTATTGTCTCTAATCAATTGAGGACACTCTGTTCGTGTGTTCTTATATTACACTGCACTAAAATGGTAGTATTTTGTTCACTTCGCACTTTCACTTAACTAACTCAAAGGGTTTTATCCTTTTGAGTCTCCTTGTAATATCCGTATTGTCAAGAAGCTGGATAGCCTCAACGTTTACATGATGATGAAGACGGCGTTCATGAGCTTCGGCGAACTTCGATATTATGTCTGCGACGAGTTCTACTTTAAGATCCCGATGGAGGTCGTTCATTCGAATGTACCAGGGTGCATTTACAATACCCCTGAGTACTTTATTTTGAAAACGTTGTATCATCAGTGTATTGGATTGTTTGGTACATCCCCATAACTGGATACCATAAGTCCATACAGGCATAACGACTTGTTTATACAATAATATCTTATTATGTACGGACACTTTTGAGTGTTTACCTAAGAGCCAATACATTTTTTTTGTAGCGAAGATCCAACTCGTCGCGTTTCTTTTTGACATGAGCTTTCCAGCGAAGCTTAGCGTCTAGTGTCATTCCCAAATATTTGGCAGTATTGACATAGGGTATTATATGACTATTTATATATACCGGGTGATAGTTAGGAGCTTTATTAGTAAAGTCAATGTGAACCGATTTAGATTCATTTAATTTTATTCGCCATTTACTCGTCCAGTCACAAATGGTGTTCACTGCTACTTGAAGTTTATCTACTGCTTCCTTGTGTGTAGACCCAATGGCCATAATAGCCGTGTCATCAGCAAAGGTCGCAATGATATTTTCGTCTAATTCTGGCATGTCAGAAGTGTATAACAGGTACAGGACCGGTCCTAAAACACTTCAAACTCAAACTCAAACTCAAATCATTTATTTCCATAGGCCCAAAAGGCACTTGAACACGTCAAAAATACAAACATAAAAATATAAAACAAAACTCCTAATACTAAATGCACTGAGATGATTTGAATTACCGGAGCTTAGATTGATTTCGATTCAACTCAAAGGTTTAAATTGAAATCAATCCAAGTTCCTTCCTTGAGGAACCCCAGCTTTAATAGGTTTCAGATCAGAATATGCATTTCCTTCTCTTACTCTGAACATTCTATCAGATATATAGGACTTTAATATGTCTGCAAAGGGTTTTGGTAGTACGTTTCTTAATTTGTGCACAAGTCCCTCATGCCATACTTTATCAAAAGCTTGTGCCACGTCTAGAAAGACTGTGGAACACACTTTCTTTTCTTCTAAAGTTTTTCTATAATATTACTAATTCTATGAACTTTGTCTATAGTGGAGTTTTTTTCTCGAAAGCCAAATTGATAGTCAGGTATTAACTTCTTTAATTCTACTATTGGTTTTAACCTTCTTAATAACAGCTTTTCAAATAATTTTGATATTATTGGTAATAAAGAAATAGGCCTATATGAAGTTGCTTCATGAAGTGGTTTGCCAGGTTTTGGTAATATTATTACCTCTGCCACTTTCCACATATCAGGTACGTATTTTAATCTAAATGATCCATTTATAAGCGTAGTAAGCTTAACTATTGCTTTTCGTGGTAAATTATTTAAAACCTCACTAGTTATTAGATCATAACCAGGAGACTTTTTACGGTTCAGCAGTTTAATTTCTCTGCACAGTTCTTTTGGAGTTATGAGTCTTATCTCTTCTTCATATTTTTTATTTCCGTCTTGACATGTTTCGATCACAGTATTTGCTACATTCGGACGAAATATTTGCTCTAAATGACCAGCAAATCCTATAGCTTTCTGTTCATTACTAACAGCCCATTGCCCACTTTCTAATATGTAGATGATATGTAGATATTATGAAGTTATGTTTTTTAGTTTTATTTAGTAAATTTGTAGAAAATTAAAACTAATAAGTTGTCATGAGATGCGTAAAATGTAACGTTTTGATCGATGTATGATTTGAAATGAACGATCTGTTTTATATTTTCCATTTCATTGCCGCTCAAGTTTTTATTTTATAAAAATTATCTGATGAATGACAGTGTCAATTTTGATAAATATTAAATGAAAATTTCTTTTCAGAATACAGCTTTAAAACAAGTGGTAGGGCTTAGTGATCAAAATAAATACAAAAATACGTTTAAAGTATTGCCAGTTGTCATAGTCAGTATCCTACATACTGACTAGTAGACTAATAAAAATTTCTAACGTGGAAATAAATAAATAAATATTTTCGACATCTATCACACAACGCCATCTAGTCCCAAGCTAAGCAGAGCTTGTGTTATGGGTACTAGACAACTGATATAAATACATATACAGGGTCTGTCGTAAATAATGGATAAGTCGTAAACTGGAGTTGGTCCGGCTATGAGACTATTAGAAAATCGTATCTTTTTGCCAGGGTTTCTAACCGTATGGAAATGGCGTAGACTTTTATGTTTTTTTATAAATTTCGCTACTCTTTGCATTCATTCCGTTGCCATTTCGTTAAATTTAGGTATTTCTGTGTCATTTTTTTTGTATTATAGTCTTGAAGATGTGTATTATTTAGTTTTAGTACTGTTTTAGGCGTTTTTAACGTTGGTCATTTTCAAAATTGTCATTTTAAGATTTTTTATGTTTTTGTTTTACTTAGGGTCAACTTTTGATCATTTACTGTGTAAAAAAAAAGTACGGCGCTATAGCTGCCCATGATCTTAATAAATTATCTAGTATGTGTAGATTCTAAAAAGGTATAACAATGCATACTTCACAAGTAATATTAAGCTACATGAGCGAGATCAATATCAAGGTGAGAAAATATTTTTTTCATGTAATGTTGTAAATGGTTATAAAACTTCGTCAGAATGATTTATTTCTGCCAAGATTCTTTACACAAACACTATGGGGCCACTATTAAGGATATTCAAAGAAAACTAGGTAGTTTTTGGTCAAAACACACACAGGATTTTAAAAAGGCATGAATTATGTCCCTATCATTATCAAAGGGTCCAAACATTAATGCCAAGGGACGCTGCTGCGAGAATAACATTTTGTCGCATAATGCTGCGAAAGATGAGGGAAGACCAAAGTTTTTTTAATAAAATTTTATGGAGTGACGAGTCAACGTGTCGAAAAGATGGTTTTTTGAATCTTCACAACATACACAGCTGGCAACTCGAAAACCCAAGACTTATCCGAGAAGACCGATCGCAATATCAATTTAAAATTAATTTATGGACTGGCATTATTAATGGCAAAATCATTGGTCCATTCGAATTGCCGGCAATATTAAATGCGGATATGTATTTGAATTTTTTAGCAAATACTTTACCTAGTTTACTGCAAGACGTCCCACAAGAGATAAGAAATGAGATGTGGCTACAAAATGATGGGTGTCCAGCACATTACGCTGTTCGTGTCAGGGAACATTTAAATAATACTTATCCAGATAGATGGATAGGGCGATTGGGGCCAATTTTATGGCCTCCACGTTCGCCAGACCTGAACCCCTTGGACTTCTTTTACTGGGGCTGTATAAAAGAAAAAGTATACAGTGAAACAATAAGTTCTGTAGAAGAGTTGCGTGCGCGCATTCAAGTAGCAGCGAGAAAAATTGAAGAAGCCGGTTATGTGCGCCGGATTAAGCGATCGTTTATTAGGCGATGTAGAGCGTGCATAGCTGCCGGCGGAGGACACTTCGAACATTTAGTTTAAGTTGTTGAATAAATATTTTTACGTACTAAAACAACCTAGTTTTCTTTTGAATATCCTTAATAGTGACCCCATAGTGTTTGTGTAAAGAATCTTGGCAGAAATAAATCATTATGACGAAGTTTTATAACCATTTACAACATTACATGAAAAAAATATTTTCTCACCTTGATATTGATCTCGCTCATGTAGCTTAATATTACTTGTGAAGTATGCATTGTTATACCTTTTTAGAATCTACACATACTAGATAATTTATTAAGATCATGGGCAGCTATAGCGCCGTACTTTTTTTTTACACAGTAAATGATCAAAAGTTGACCCTAAGTAAAACAAAAACATAAAAAATCTTAAAATGACAATTTTGAAAATGACCAACGTTAAAAACGCCTAAAACAGTACTAAAACTAAATAATACACATCTTCAAGACTATAATACAAAAAAAATGACACAGAAATACCTAAATTTAACGAAATGGCAACGGAATGAATGCAAAGAGTAGCGAAATTTATAAAAAAACATAAAAGTCTACGCCATTTCCATACGGTTAGAAACCCTGGCAAAAAGATACGATTTTCTAATAGTCTCATAGCCGGACCAACTCCAGTTTACGACTTATCCATTATTTACGACAGACCCTGTATACTTTTTTTTTGTAAATACATTCATATTATACATAGAAAACACCCAAACTCCGAAATAAATATTTGTACATCATATAAACATTTGGTCCGACCAGGGAATCAAACCCGAGACCTCAAGAACAGCAGTCGCATACGCTACCACTGCGCCACAGAGGCAGTCATATATATTACTAATAAATTTTACACTTACCAATGCAGATTCTAGGACCTTCACCAAAAGGCATATATGTATAAGGTTTGACGTTGAGCTTTTCTTCACTAAGAAATCTTTCCGGACGATATTTTTTAGGGTCAGGGAATAATTCTGGATTGTGGTGCAAATGATAAACTGGTATATGAACTCGTATCCCTTTTTCCAGTATCAGTCCATTTGGAAAAACATAATCTTCAATAACTTCACGAGTTAACACTGCAAGGACTGGGTATAGTCGAAGAGTCTCATTCAAACAGGCCTCAAGATATGGCATTTGAGAAATACATTCATATTTTATGACGTTGTTTTGACGACTAAGATAAAAATCTATTTCTTTTTTTAATTTATCTTGAGCTTCGGGGTTTTTTGCTAGTTCGAATAGGGTGAATGCTAGCGTAGTAGCTGAAGTTTCATACCCAGCAGCAAATAACGAAAAGCATTGTGACACTAACATGTCAGTATTGACATCAAAATTAGCTTTTTTTCGTTCTCCAGATTTCATATTGGTTAAACTATCTCCAGATATTTCTTTATTATTCCATAACTTCAGTACTAAATCAACAAAATCATTTCTATTGGTTGGTTTGTACTGTCGTCCTTCGAATATTCCCGTTAGGAGTTCATAGAAGAATTTCTCCACTTCTTTCGGGAAAATTTGAAGTCTCAAACCATAAAATATTGCCGGCCAGATAGCACGAGTTACGTTTTTAACCCCTCTAAAACTTTGAGAATCAAAGATAACCCCTGCTATGTCATTAAAAGGGTTTCCTTCTCTTTGCTTTTGGGTGTTCGTGTCAACACCAAATGCGCTAGAGCCAACACAGTCCATTGTAAACCTCGCCATGAGAGCCCTCGCTTCAACTACATTGGACACTTTCGTTTCTTGGTCGAGTACGCTTTCCAATACTCGAGAACATTCCTCTATCAAATGGAACATGTTCTTCATCTTCGCTGATGAGAATAAAGGCGTGAGGTTCTGACGCAAAACTTTCCATTTGTCCCCGTAAGAGAAGAAGAGATTCTGGACAAGAAGTTCTTTATGACTGTACTTGGAGATTTCACGTCCGCTGAAGAAATAAAAATCTTTTGTCATAACAAGTTTAATGAGATCAGGGTCTTGGACGATGAGGGCTGGCTCTGTGCCGTAGAACGTTCCGAAGTAAGGTGCACTTGGAAATTTTCGACAGAGTTTTTGTGTGATAGAACCGACATTGTTCTTTTGTAAAATATATTCAGAAAAGTTGCCTAAAATCGGTAACGGCTGCGGACAGGGAACTTTCTTTTTAATCCAGTATTGATATTTTCGGAGATATATAAGATATAAAGTGTAGACAAAGAGACTTATAGCGACGACGAGACTTAGTAATATGAACATGATTGATATTGTGAACTATAGGCATCTCGGAAGGACAAATATATAGTTACACAAAATAATAAGTACAGAGTGACCAAGGTTTTCTAGATTTTACGGATTGTTCTATTCAATATTTTTTAAGATGAATTATTTGGGTTTTGTTAAATGGGAATATTGGCCTATTGATTAGTGATCTTAATTGCTTTGCATGTAATGGTAATGAGCTCTTTGCCTATACGTGATTTTTTTAGTATAATAATTTAATCTGCATCTGATGTAAATGTGTCTTGAGTAAATATTTTATACATTATATTATATGTATTCTACTTATCAACAGTCTTTTTACGATAGTATACGGTCTGCTTAAGCGCTTTTTTGGTATTAGAAGATTGTAAGCGCCTTGTCTCATATTATACGAGTATAACTGTAACTTTTTTTTTTATTACACTTTAGTTGCATTGCAGGACTTGGAAAAATGTTTTGTTCATATCAAGATTCCTACTATTGTACTACTTATCTATTACATACAATTCTCATGTCTCCTTGTTTTTTAATGACGCATTTAAAACTCAATATTTAAATGTGGTCTCTCAATGGGAAAGCACTACTGGTCCGAGAGCTGGCACCAATTTTTGGGTAGGTATTTGAGGCAAGCTGAAAACTTGTCAGATACCTCTCCTATTATATCCCAACTCCGGACTGCAGATCTGGCTGGTGAGTAGCGGGGCTAAATCAACCCCTACATTTTTAAAATTTTTTTTTTCTTCCCCAAAAATATATTTGAGGCACTACGCAATTTATATATGTTGCAGTGTAATACTTAATGAATACGAAACAAAAATAAGCCAGATAATTTAATAGGGGATTTAACATTGCCAGACGCGTGCAAAAATATTTTGCAAAAAATTATAAAAAATGTTTTTGAGGCAGCTTGAAATTTTAATGGAGTGTTATTTATAACTAAAAAATAAGATTCCCAAAAAGACATCATTTTGTTGGGGCTTTCTACCTGACAGGTGATCAAACAAATAATAAACTGGTACTAGCCTGTAGTGCTATAGACAAGCCTTGCCGCGTTACTATTGGCTCTGGCGAGGTCACGTGACTTATTTTAATTATTGCTTTTTTTAATACGTAACCCTTATTAATTTTAAGATAAAAAAAATTAAATTTCCGTATAAATTTTGATTTAGAATACTGCCCGAGAAAAAAAATCAAGTTTTAGTTTTGAATGTAGGGGTAATAATATAAATCCTGTACAAAAATTTTTGGAACAAAATTATTGAAAAAATTTTTTTTTTTATTCTCTTCAAAAAATAAATGTTTCTTCGGAAATATCAAATATTTAAACAGTTTCTTATGTTCAAATTCACATTAAAATTGGCAATATAACTAATTTTTGAAAATTAAAAAGCAATCACAAAAAATATGTCCCTTTAACGTCCGTAAATCAATACAATCCCTTTTATGCAAAATGTTTTTAGTACAAATTAAAAAAAAAAAAATTTTTTACACCAAAATATTAACTAGAAACCTCATAGGTTATTGTAAGTCACGTGGCACCACCAGAGCCAATAGTAACGCGGCAAGCAAGAACGAAGACAGCTGTCGTTATGCGCTCTCTCTCACACTACAGCTTGTCTATAGCACTACAGGCTCGTACCAATTCATTATTTGTTTGATCACCTGTCAGGTAGAAAGCCCCACCAAAATGATCTGTCTTTTTGGGAATCTTATTTTTTAGTTATAAATAACACTCCATTAAAATTTCAAGCTGCCTCAAAAACATTTTTTATAATTTTTTGCAAAATATTTTTGCACGCGTCTGCCAATGTTAAAACCCCGATTAAATTATCTGGCTTATTTTTTTTCGTATTCATTAAGTATTACACTGCAACATATATAAATTGCGTAGTGCCTCAAATATATTTTTGGAGAAGAAAAAAATATTTTTTTTTTAATGTGGGGTTTTATTTAGCCCCGCTACTCACCAGCCAGGTCTGCAATCCCGAGTTGGGATATAATAGGAGAGGTATCTGACAAGTTTTCAGCTTGCCTCAAATACCTACCCAAAAATTGGTGCCAGCTCTCCTACTATACTGGAAACTTATGATTCTCAAATAATATTTAATAAGTAGTTAATAACAAACCAGCTGACTCGTGCAACTTGGTCTGCGTTTTCGAAAGGAATAAATTTAACCATTTTGCTTTACTTTTCAATTCCTGCTTTGTCCCTATTGATCATAGCGTGATGTTATATAGCCTAACCTTTCTCGACCAGTGTAATATTCAACTACAAAATAATGCGAAATTAGTTGAGGCGTGATGCTGTGTTCAAGAAATATACGGGCTAATTCCTTTCAATATAGATAAATGCAAACCGCTGTATGAACTTAAACGTGTCGTCTGATATTATTAGGTATTAACTTGTGTTGTATTGCCATTCCTAAGAAAAAGAAAAAAAGACTTGTGTTGTAGTTTAGCATATCACGTCAAGATATTGTATAGTGAAAGTAGATTAAAATAAGTCAATAAATTACAACAAAAGATACAGGACGTGGAGGGACGAGGCAGAATAACTGGCTGTGATAGGCTGATGATGATGAAAACATTCATTTCTGAAGATTACCTGGTATTCAACGTTCGACTAGCATGATGTTTTCATAGTCACAGACTTGTAACTTGTTGAGACTTAAGTGGATGAGACATAAATGGTTGAGACTTATGAGTTTTATGGCATACAGTTTATGTCCGCGAAAATCCGCAAGTGTATACGTATGAAGTGTTAACACGCAATGTATTATATCTGTTTATAATGGACCAATTTGCTATAATTACGTATTCACCTAATTTATAAGGAAGGAACACTTATAAAAAGTGCCTTTTAATAATTGTTAGTTATCTTTCATGTCAGATAATAAGTATAATAAGTTAGGTATTGTGCATTTTTAATGGTTTTGCGTCTAGTACGTTTGTGTGGGACCTACCTATGGATGGAAAATTTTGGGTCTACCTGTATATCTCGCTGTTTGTTTTTTATGCATGAAAAATTGAGTTTTTTTAGTTTTTTTGGCCTGTCTGATGCCTGGTGACGTAGTGGTGGCGTATGCGACTGCTATGCGTGAGGTCTCGGGTTCGATTCCCGGGTCGGACCAAATGTTTGTAAGACCTGCAAATGTTTGTTTCGGAGTGTGGGTGTTTTCTGTGTATATGTATGTAATTTACAAAAAAAGTATGTAAGTATTTATATCAGTTGTCTAGTACCCATAACACAAGCTCTGCTTAGCTTGGGACTAGATGCCTTGTGTGTTAGATGTCCAGAATATTTATTTATTTATTTTAGCAGTCCATGTACTTAACTGATTTCAATGAATGAGGTGTCAAAAGATTTTTAATTATAGCCTGGGTGACATAAGATATATAAATTTAGTCAAAAGTTTGTACAAAGTCGTTTTACAATTCTTTAACTTTTTTTCTTGTTTAGTTTCTCATGATGTACTCGAATTTTAAATCTTTACATTGTATAAATAAAGTCGCTTGCGTGGTCTGTTTGCTTAGATCTTTAAAACTACTCAACAGAAATTGCAGTTTTCAGCAATAGACAGAGCGAAAAAAGAGGAAGGTTCATAGGTGTAATACGTTCAAATTATAGTAGAGGTCAATCAAAAGGTACGTCAGCTCATTGATACGGACACAGCTAGGCTACGTTATTTTAGCTATTTTTTTGCGTGGGAGAGCCACGCTTCGGCATGAATGGGCCGGCTCGACCGGAGTGATACCAAGGCCTCACAGAAAACCGGTGTGAAATAGCGCTTGCGCTTTGTTACACCGAGTGAGGATACCGGAGGCCCATATTCCAACCCCTCCACCATCCTTCTCCCCATCCCCCAAAAGCCGGCAACGCACCTGTGACACCCCCGGTGTTGCGGGTGTCCATGGGCGGCAATTGCTTACCATCAGGCGATGCGTCTGCTCGTTTGCCACCTTTTCAATAAAAAAAAAACTACTTTCACATCGTCATGTCGTGTCGTAGGTGTACTACTTTGGGGTAAGGCGGCTGATATTGAAACGATTTTTAGGGTTCCGTACCTCAATAGGGAAAGACGGAACCCTTATAGGATCACTTTTTTTGTCCATCAGTCTGTCTGTCCAAAACCCATTTCCTCAGGAACGCGTTTAGGTATCAAACTGAAATTCATACCAAATACTCAAGTCTACTGTCCCTTGAAGCTGTGAAAAAATGAAATTCTAAGCCAACGCAATCGAAAGATGCAACCGTTTATGCTCCAAAATTTTGACACTCGCTAGGGAATCTAAACCTATAGGGTACTTCTCGTGAACTCAGAATCTTCAAATTTGGTACAAAGCAACAACTTATAGCACAGATAAAGCAAAAATTGCATGGGACCCTCGGTGCGCGAGTCCGACTCGCACTTGGCCGTTTTTTTTTTAAATATATTTGATTTAACAAAGTATGTACCATTTTTATCTATGCACTTTTTCATTAAGAGTAATTAATTGATTCCTTTACTAAAAAAACCATGGGGACGAGAATCAATTCAAGAAAATTTGCAGCATAAAGTGTTGTATCTTTTGATTACGTTGGCTCAGAAGTTTGATTTTTTCTCAGCTTTTAGGAACAGTAGATTTGAGTATTTGATGTGAATTTAAGTTTGATAACCACACGTTGCCGAGAAAAAGTGTCTTGACAGACAGACGGATCACAAAGTGATCCTATAAGGGTTCTGTTTTTTCCTTTTAAGATACGGAACCAAACCAAACTCCCATTCAAAGTGACAATTGCATATGTATAGACCTTATATCAATATCTTTTGGTTTATCTTTTGTTGCTAAGCTAAAACATCAACTTAATCAATAAATATTCACTAATGTCAATTATTAAGATTAAGTCTGATTATGTGCAAAGATATGGATTAATCAGTACAATCCTAAGATAATAGAAATGCAATTAACTTTGTCGCACATGTGATATTCGGCAAAAATATGTTTAAACTTTAATAACTACAAATTATGAAAGGCGACGCGAGTTATTTCCACGTGACTGCAGACAAGTCCTTGGGATTGGAATCCCAAAGTACAGCATGTATTATGGTAACCATACTAGCGATAAAAGTAGTTTTATTTTATTTTTTGGATAGGGGGCAAACGAAGTATACAAAGCACTTACATATAAAAATCAAAAAAATTTTTGACGTGACGTCTTATAAATCGATGATCGCCGGCTGCACGCACGAAAAAGGATGACTCATTATCCCGTTACGCTCATTGTCCCGTTACGCTTATTGTTTATCTTTTAACCTACTGGACTCATTTTGACGGGATTTTATTTTGCTACTTTTAGGATAAGGTTTAGAACGACCACGGAGTGCACCTAGTTTATTGTATGTGTGGATTTAGTGTTATTTAAGTATGTTTACTGACAGTCTGTATACAGGTACTGCTATATTTAGCAACAGACAGCCACGTGCAAGATATAAATAAATGAAAACATGTTTCGGACATTTAACACACAACGCCATCTAGTCCCAAGCTAAGAAGAACTTGTGTTATGGGTACTAGAAAACTAATATTAATACTTAAATACTTACTTTAAACACCCAAACAAACATTTGAAGATCATACAAGCGTTTGGTCCGACCCGGGCCGGAAGATACCGGAGGTCCATACGCCAATCCCTCCCCCCATCCCTCTCCCCATCCCCCAAAGACCGGCAACGCACTTGTGACGCCTCTGGTGTTGCGGGTGTCCATGCGTCTGCTCGTTTGCATACGCTATCACTACGCCACCGTGACAGTTGACAGTGGTTTATATAACACAATTAATACGTAGTTTAGTATTTCCAATGGAGTTTCTTGCTGTTTTTTTCCCATTTGAATGATATTTTGATACCGTGCAACTAAAATCATTAGGTAATGTAAAGTTTCGAAAGTGCTTGAAAAGGTCTACTTGAAATAAAAGCTTTTGATTTTGATGTTGTCATAAGTCTTGTTGTTTTTTGTGTCCGTTTTGTATATGTTTGTAAAGTTCCCCGCGACACAGAATTCCTTATTAATGCGGGAGTTGCCTAAAAAAAAAGAAGGAGCAAAGAAGTCTGGATGATACATTCTAGCTTTTTCAAATAATCTTTTTAGATACTCTTTCTTCTTATCCAATTTAAATTTTTTTTCTTCTAGAAATGATTTCATTCCTAATAATCAAATTAGGAAAGCGGCAGAAAAATGAAATGGAGGAAAAGAGCAAGAAACTTAATACTATGGCTGTTTCTTCAAAATGCCAACCCTGGTCCTATACTGTACGCGCATATTTTTTTATTATTTTGCAAT